>CM075692.1:30848357-33293357 GCA_037954015.1 Psophocarpus tetragonolobus | reverse complement strand
GATTTTTTTTTTAAATTATCTAATAAAAAATATTACTATTTAAATAGAATAGCCATTTATTATAATTTTCAGATATTTGATTAAAATTAAAAAAAAACTTATTTTAATAAGTTATATAGAATAGTTAAATAAGTTAATATAAAAGTTTATTTATAAAAAAGAGGGAGTTGCTCAATGGTAACAATGAATGCTATATGGATATAAAAGCATTTCTTAATTGACATGCAACTAAAGGAACCATAGGGATGTAATCATTGCGGTTCTTAAGAATTAGTTCATATTTTGAGTACTTTATGTTAAACATGGTACCTTATTTATTTTGATACCTTCCTTGGAAGGGAATATTCAATGGTTATGGTCGTTTCATTTTTTTGTAAAGACTCAATTGCACAGGTTGTTACTGTGCAAGTTATTATGTTTACATCTTTTCGTTTGGAATATTTGTTGTTAGATTCTAGAATTTAGGCTACATGAATTAAATGTTCATGAATATGTAATTACACACAGCAAATATGTCAATAAGGATTGTTAAAAAATCTACATTTTAAAAAAAAATTGTAAACCTCTTATATATATATATATATGAGTTTAATTGATATATATTTTCAGTGTCAAGATTTTTACACTGACGTTTAATGACAACCATTCATTCATGGATTGAACGTCAGTATAAAAGTCTTTTACACTCAGAATGTATACCACTTAAACTATATATAGAAAGAGAAATAAGAAAAATTTCTAATAACCATATGATTTCAATAAATAGTTCAGATTGTATCCTTCATTAAACAAACTTATATGGTGTTCTCAGAACGAATTCTTCTCTCGTCTTTCACAACAACCACCAATGCACAACGCACAATCGCTCTCAAATCCTCCGTCTAATAGCCGTCACTATTAGTTGTCATCGCCATTGGATACTGACGTGTGTATGGTTACATTTCATGACTCTTCTCTCAGGTTTTCTCTTCAAACACTCTCACTCTTAGCTCTCAGTTTAATCGTCGTTGGCCAACATCACGCTACGAGTTACAACCCATCAAAGATAAAAAGTGGTTCATTCTAAGATTCCTAGCGAGCGCTCCATGCCTCCCTTTACTCTGTCAACACCAATTACCACATGCTTTGAGAAAGTTTATTAATATATTGTTACGTTCAATAAAGCACGTTTTTGTCATTGTTTTGAGAAAGTTTATTAATCCAATTTTCAATGCCTTAATCTCATGAGTCATGACTCATGACAATGCCTTCACATGATAAGGGTTGCATCCAAGTGTTTTGCACATTGAGAACAACGATTTTTGAAAAATAACCAATAATTTTCATGAATAAGTAATGTATGTTAATCACGTTTGGCCTCTTGACCGTTCTATAAGTGTTTCTATGATGAGCAAATGGAATGTCTTTTTTTTGCATGGATGTTCCTTATGGGACATAAGAGGAACATGTGAATATGTTTAATAAAAAATGTAATCTGAACCGTTTATTGAAATCTTATAATTATTATTAAGTTTTCTTATTTTTCACCCTAAATTTTTCTCGAGTTGTCGTATATATAGTTACAATTCAAAATAATTAAACTGAAATTTGATTATTTTCACTAGGTCTTGATTTGCTTCTTTATCTTCTTTTTTTAATAAGGTAAAATTTCATTAATATTTTCCTGTTACAAGATATGACAATGGAATAGAGTAGATTATAGAAACAAAGAGATAATTCATAAAAAACAATCTCCACAACATAAACAAACCTCACTTACCCTCTTAAGTATAGTTATCGGGCATTATATTATCTATCTACTATGCCCTCATTGTGTCCCCCACCAATATTTGTCTCCTATTACCCTAGAGCTTAATTCGCTTCATGCTTCTTGGTGCTTGATAAATGTGCAAAGAAAGTTTCATCCTTCATAGGACACCAGATCATTAATAAATTAAAAGATACTCTCTTTGCACGAATCTTAATAAATATAGGTTTGAATTATAATTTGCTGTCACATATAGAATTACCTAAAAAAAAACTTCAATATATTTTTATTTGCAACACACAAGATAAAAATAATACTTCACAGAAAAACATAAGGTGGTTTAATTGGTTAAGAAAGAAGTGAGATACAAAAAAATAACAAAAAACTAACAACACTAACATTTGTCCTATAAAAAAACAATAATACTTCAAAATTCGTTTTGACTATCTTTATTTACACTAGTGAAAACACAAACGATGTCGCGTCTGTGTATTCACATTTCTATTTTAATATGTTATAACAATTTTAGGGTTTTAATTTAATATCTTTTATAAATTTTTATATTTTGAAATATAACTTATTATGTGATTTGTTTTGAAATATTCTTTTAATTTTATATTTTCTGTTTATGATAACATGATAAAAATATGTTATATTATCAATGGATATGTCAAATATGCAATGAATATGAAAAAATGGAAAGAGATGAGTTTGAATAGAACTCAAAACATTGTTGCACCTATGTATTTACGTATTTATTAAAAATATTTATCATGAAATGTATACATATATTAATCATGTTTAAGAATATTGATTTGTGATAAGGTAGAAATTGTGAAAATGTGCTTATATTAATAGGGAGAAGTTATATTTGCAAAAGTGGGAACAGTTATAAAATGTTTAAAAGGTAAAATAGTCATAACATATAGATACCAAAAGGACATATTCTCATTATATAATATATAGTATAGATAATATAATATCATATATTATCGCAGATATAGTAGGACAATTATGTATGTTAGATATCAATATTTTAAAGTAATTGTTTGCTTAAGGTTATAAGGTTGGTCTAGTAGTAAAGTTTATGCTTGGGGAGTGAGAGGTTGTGGATTCGAGTCCATCTTATTACAAAGTAATTTTTCTTTTAATTTTAAAATAGGTATAAAGGTAGAATAGGTATTTTAAAAAATGGACGTCAAAATGGGGTATTTCCTTTATTAATAATATAGATAATATAATATCATATATTATAAATTATAGATATAGTAGGACAATTATGTATGTTGGATATCAATATTTTAAAGTAATTGTTTGCTTAAAGTTATAAGGTTGGTCTAGTAATAAATTTTATGTTTGGAAAGTGAGAGGTTATAGATTTGAGTCCCTCTTATGACAAAGTAATTTTTCTTTTAATTTTAAAATAAGTGTAAAGGTAGAATAAATATTTTAAAAAATAGACGTATGATATTCTCTTTATTAATAATAGTATAGATGTAACAAATTTATTTATCAGTAACTCCTGGATCCATGCGCTCATAATAAGTTTTAAAATTGATATTTGATATTATAAGTTTTCAATATGTTTTTGTTTACAACACACAAAAAGACCATACGTCCATACTGCAAAATTTTTACCACTGCATTCTCACTATTTTCAGTTATCTCACAAACCATTTTATCCGAAATCACTGGCTCTATGCTTTATTAACAAATTTTAAATATCATAACAATAAATTGCTTCCCAAGAAACTATATCAACACAAAGCATTCTGTCTAAAATTATGCCTGTTATGCTACCAGTTAATCTCTAATTTGTTTAATAAGTTCAGGATCAGAAGAGGTCTTGATGACAGATGCAATTCAACTATGGGGTTGCACTCAGAACTTTAAAGCTAAAGTGCAACCTAACACACTAAAAAAATGTTTTATACATAACAAATAACAGTTGAAAATATAACTACAAACATAATTTTGCAATTATCATTAAAATGTATATCTCAATTTAGCAGCTTCTTGAATAATAACTTCAGCACAATTTTTATCCCACACATTGAAATTGGAACTGTGTTTATAATCATAAACCTCATCCTCTAACTTATACCTATAAAAGTCATGCTCAAAACATAAATAAGCACAATTTTAAAGCATAATAAAGTATAAAATTTATGTATTAACAAAATAATAAATTACTAAATTAAGAACAGGATTGTCGTTGGCAACATCACATTTTGTACACTCGAATGACCCAGTCTCTTAAATCTTCTTGCACTGACGACAAGCCAGATAAAAACACCCATCATTTCTAACATTTAATTTTACCGTTGTTCCTACAATAACACAAATTATTTCCTGTTCCAAATATTTAGATTCAATTAAAATTAACAACAATAATTAAATATCACCTACAAAAAAAACACCTCTTTTAAACTATTTATCTCTTGAATGGTTTTAACCACTTTAAACATGAGTGAAGTATATTGTTATGAAGAAGTTTTTCAAATTCAGAGTCACACCTACCATTTTATGAGTCACACCAACAGATTTCATTCCCGCCTACTCCATCTCCCACACAATACAAACCTTTGAAAATGGCCTTCCTTCGTTCCTCTCTCACAATCAAAGCTTCTCAAAGAAAGGACACATATTCAATGCATGACAAAGACAAAGTACCAACATTTATTATGGGAGCGTTGCCTTCTGTTTTATTATTTTATACATGAGAAGGAAAATATAAAGCATTCCTGGCTCCATTTTATATTCATTTGTTCTTTTACTCTTTTATTTCTCTAGTATACGATGTTAGTTACGCGATCCATTGACATTATCATTGGCTAAATAATCTAAATAGAGATGAAAATTTTAAGTCGTCCATAGCCATCCTCATTCACATGGCACGTAACATAAGGGTACAATATATAATCTACTGTTCAACATGGTGTTTAATGAAAATAGTCCTCTTAAGTACAAGCAATAAAAATACAATACTTGAACATGCATAGTTTCACAAGTACATTCATGAATGTGAACCAGCACCATAATAGTTACACAAGCCTATTTACAACACACTAACAAGCTTATTAAAAGTTGCCCTACATAATCTCCTAGATGTTTAGGCAGCTTTGGCGAAACCAACTCTGAGATTCCCATAGTCAAAGACGGTGTGATATACCCTCATGAAAACATCGCCAAGAATCCTTCAGGTAGACAGTGCATCAGTATCAGAAAAATAAATAAATAACAAAGCTTAGAACACGAGATATAATTTCATGCATGCTTGTTCTGTACTGTGAAAACGCGTGCATAAATAATATAAATATAAATTCATTAATAATACATGGGTAACATACCAGAGTGGACCCCGAGGAGGAGGAACGTCGAAAGCAATAAACCCACTCAGGCAAACTTCTGCAATGCCTTCTCCAGTTTTCAGAATATACTGAAATTACAAAGTATTTTCAGAACCAAAAAAATAAAATCTAACCTTGGGATACACAAAATAGGTAATATCATAATTCATAGTTCGACATGCCCTCCAATTTAATTATATGTCTACATCTTTAAGAAAGTGATTGTCATTAGTTTTTCTTTGAACTATAATTCCATATTTCTACCCAAAAGCCAAAAGATATTCACTACTTCCTGAACCCAATGTTCTTTTGATGCTTACAGTATATTTACGGAGAGTATAATCTTCTATCAAAACTGCATTTTACATTAATTTATCAAAGTTTCAAAACCAAACCTGCTCAGGAGTGAGGTTGAAAGGTTTGGCTCCAACGGTAAATGTGATGTTTGGCAATCCAGAAATGCTTTTACAGTCTACTACTGACTCTCCATTAGGACTTGGCAAGCTCTGGCATAGCTGACAATGATCAAGTGAAAACAAATCAGCACCCATATATTGATATAAATGTAATCAACTTGGATTTCTGGACAAGATGGTTCCAAAGGCCTACCTGATTTACATAGTTGAATACTATCTCCTTGGTCTTCTTTTGTTTTAGTTGATTCTGAATCCAAACCACAAGCATCTGACAGGAATTGCACAAAGCAGTATCTTTAGCAGACAAATCTCTCTGTTCATTTTCAGTCACCATCTCAATTCCACTGCTGCAATTATTAGGATGCAAAGTAAATTTAAAAGTCTGTTTTAGATAAAATCTGACAACATTAAAAGTAAGAACAGAACCTAAACTCCCCCAGTGTCGAAAGAAGAAATTTATAACCAGTAATTGTAACCAATGAAGGGTATCAAGCCCACCAGAGAAGTTGGTTGGTAGTGGAGGTTCCTTGACAAATTTTATGCAGAAAATTTCTTCATATTATATGATTGATTATACTTAGAACTGGACTTTAAGCTCATTACCAGAATTATTAAGCATTCATCCAATATCTTCAAATCATCACTCAATTGAAGTGCACTGAATTGAATATGACGAAAAGACATACAAAACATTGATAAATAAAATGCTTCTCATAAATTTGAAAAGGAAAAAAAAAATTCTAACCTCTCTGATTGAGTTCTTTTGGCAAAACATAAACCAACCTGTGAACAGACATCACCAGGTCGTACCTGCAAAACAAGATTAAACCCATTTAGAGCTGAGGAGTGAAAACACATGAAGGAAACAGCAAAGGCTGCAAACTGAGGTGAAAAGGAAATTTTGAGGTTGGACAAGAGAACTTACCCCAGATATCAAGAGATCCCATAACAATTCTCCATATTCAGAAACAACTTCCTTACATTCTACACTTAGAACTCCTTCAGCTCCAATAGCATGATTGATTTCAGTGACAACAGTCTGAAATAAAAAGTTGTCATAAAAAGCATATATGAAGTTATAAACCAAAAAATCTTCTAAAAGACGTAAGTACGCACAGTTGGACCAGCAAGCAAAGATGTTCCTGAATCCACAATAGCAGCACAGCCACCCTCACAAACACCTATACATATGCCACAATTATATACATTTCATGGTCAAAGTTTAGGGCTCCACACGAAATGTAAAGATATGTTGTGTACACAGATCATGTTTCTTTAAAATATACTACAGTATGAGGGAGGGGGAAAAATACACCATGTTAGCTACATACCCCATATCCATATTTTAAATCCTTTCAACAACTCAATCACACACTTACTTCCAAATAACTCCCGAAAAGACAACTGAAACTATCATTTAGCATTGAAAAACAATGAAGTCACCTGTTGAGAGACCTCCAATGAGAAAATCTCCCATTTCAATCTGAAAAAAATAAATATTCAGTGAGCTTTTCCACAATAAAATATACATTTAAAGAGAATTCCTAATAAAACTAATTTTTGTTTTGCTAACCTGCCAGTAACCCTTTTTAGTAACTGGAACATAGATATGATCTCCTTTGAAGTGTTTAGGATCAACACCTCCAAAAACTAGTTCACCACCATCTTTTGATTTTGGATCACTGTTGAGCCAAAAAGAGAACACCTGTTCACTTATAAGATTTTGCTGCACCATATTGTACCTATAATTTATAACAGACCAGTGGATTAAAGGACATTAAAAATTTACCATCTGTCCTTCTGACATGGGAATCAGATTCAAATGAATTAACAAGGGACGGGTTGAAACATACCATACAGGCACAGCACTTCCAACTGAGATCTCCTGAAACCCAAGCCCAAATAATCCATCAAACTTTGCCAACACAAAGGAAAGACTTCCTTCTCGTGTAGCCTCGATGAAATCCTACAGTTACAAAGGATAATACAACGGTGAATTCTCTAAAGTGCTGCTGCAAAACTGTACAGTCTAGATGCAGGGGCTCATATATAAAGAAACACTTGCCTGATTCTTGACAACAATATCACCAACTTTAACATTATCATTGCTGAAAAAACCAGATATTGCTCCAGATCCATATGTTATTTTACATGATGTTCCTGATTGACAAGTAAAAAAGTGAATTCAAACATATTGATATCATCTGCATAGCATACAGTATCATGTAATTTGCTGGTTGCATGATCGCTTCTACCACTATAAAATTATCAATAACAAGAAGCTATCGTTACCATTTTTGGTAAAAGTTTTAGATTTCTTGGACTTGTACCATCGATGAGTATAGCAGGCAAGCTGTAAGAGAACATTAGTTAATAGGACTCATTGATAGTGCATATATGCAAATATTGAATGCACAGGAGTTAAGTTGAACTCACAGAAAAATAGCACTTCGATGATGGAACCCAAAGGTTCGAACTACCAGTATCAAATATGACATTAAATTTCTGTGGGGGTGTGCCAATTCCAATCTCTCCATAATATTGTGCATCCAAGTAATTCTTCAAAGGTAGTATGCCCTCATTGGTTGGTTTACCAATGTACTGATCATATGCACCCAACACAGGTCTGCCTAATCTTAGATTCTCTCTTACCATTCTAGCTGCTCTAATACTATCAAGATCTACATCTCTCTTCTTCAGACCAATTCTCATAAGTCCACAGGAGAAAGAAGGAAGAAGCAAGCATGTTAAAGCCCACATACAAAAGGCCAACAACAAAGACTTGTTCCCCATCGTTAGGGAGAATCTGCCATACAGAGTAATGTAGTAGTAAGTCCCAAATTTACATACAAAGTAGCAACCATGAAACAAAATCATAGTCCAAAATCAACACGGCAAACACACCAAATAGCCTAATTCCCACAAAAAAAGAATCATACAGAAATTAACATTTAATGAGATCAACCAAAAAGAAAATATTATAAAAAATATTCTAAGTGGATGCTTAATTATTCTTGACAAGGCGTTTAACAAATGAAAAAATTATTAGCTTATTGTAATTTTCTTGCCTCCTTGTTAATCTCTTCAAAGCAATAACCTTTTTTAATAAGAACATTTAAAATGAGGGGAAAATCTCACTCACAAGATACCTTTTTCACTGTAGGTCATGTTTGGATGAATATTTCCATAAGCACTTATGAATGAAAAAAAAATGAAATAAACTTTTCTCCTAAATTAAAATGAGCTTACACATAAGCTAATAGGTAGAACTGTTTCATGTTAGCTTCTCTAGAAGCTTATTTTAATGCATAAACTAATTTTAACTTATCAGAAAAGCTTAGTTCATTGTTTTTCCTATTCTCTTCTCCCATAAGTACTCACGGAAAAGTTTATCCAAACATGTCCTTAGTCAAAGATCTTCATCTACAAACTCCATATCAAACGTTGTTAATAAGATTATTAGAATGCATCCCAAAATACACTCGTTCGAGCATAAATAGAAAGATAGTAAACAGCGGAAAAAATATTAACTTTTTTCCCTGTTGCAGTATTAGACAGAATCCCCAAATACATATTATTCAGTTGCGGAATATATGAACAGATGCGGTAAAGATAAAAAAACTCGTTCCTACTGCTGCTACTTCGGGGATATAGTTAGGGTTAAGGGAGTGTTCCGGTACAAGACTAAAAGTAACACGAAACATGTTTACAAAGACAACATGAAGACAGATCAAAACCAGTGGAAATTTGAGGATATGGATATCATTTGAGAGAAGTCAACTGGGCTGAACTCAACATGATCGTCATATCATAAACACAGAAAAGAAAAAAATTATAATCAAAATCAAACATGTACCATATTATGGTAAAATTATGACAAATCAAATCTAGTAAAAATTAGAAGAAAACAAGTGGGTTGAACTCGTTATGATGATTAAAGTTTTCATCTTTCTTCTCTCTTTTAGTGGCATGTGAGATTAAAGATTAAAAAAATCTAACCCTTTAGCTCCTGCAGAAGCTGCTGCAACTACTAGCGTAGTACTAAGGTCCAGAGCAGAGTGGAGACGACAGTTTGATGCAAGAACACGTTACCCACAAAGATAGGAAGGTGTCTAAGAGTAGCTGAGTGGATTCTTCAATATATCTTTTTTTCCAAAGTACAGTTTAATAGAGGATTTTTTCTAATACGTCTATTCTTTATTAAATTTGATAAGTCTATTTAATAATAGAGGACTTGGTTTGGTGGCAACATAAATTTGTAAACAAATATATATAAAAATATCTGGCATGATATCAACATCCACAAACAACTAGTCCAATTATTCCTCTTCATTTACCCTTCGAGACTAGAGAGGACTTTTTTTACAGTGAATTTGGTTTTACTAGAATGCTAAGGCTGAAAGTTGTGCGGACTCACAAGAACTCAATAAAATGGAATCAATTGGGCCAGTGTTTCGAACAACTGAAAGAGGTTTCTAACTCTGTGGATCTTATGTGTTCATCAAAAACTGGTATGACAGAGAGATGGATTTTTCTTTTTGCACCCCGTATTTTGTTCCTCATTCCAGGATTTTAAAATTTCAAAATTGTTCTAATTATTTTAAGCTAATATCATTTAAGGTTGCAAAAACAACACTTCCACATAAAATCTCATTCTTTCTTTATCTTTTGTTGATTGCTATCTTGTCATCACAAATAAATGGACTTTGGTGCCATTATGTATAAATAATTAGTTCTATGCAAACAATAATTGATGTAACACTAATATTCAATCAGAACTCTTGATTTATGAATGCTAAAATGAGATATTTTTACACTGACATTCAATCATGAATTTTTTTTTATGTGATTTTTAAAGTAATAACAAATAAAATTAATAAATTTATCATGACGGAAGAATTGTGATTAAATGTTAGTGTAAACTTCTTTATACTAACAATGTATATCAATTAAATTCATTTTATATAACTTTTTTTTTCCTTTTCAGTTTTCATGTTTTACTTTTATTTAATTTAATCTATATCTATAATAATTATTATAATAGAAATCCCTAATTTTGGTATTCACGTTTTACTTGGAATTTTTTATACTTAAGTAACTATAAGACACAAAATTCCTCTCTCCCACTAATAATAATAATAATAATAAAATTCAAATTTATGAACTTATATAGATAACTAATATTTTTTTACTATGATAATACCATGAATACATTCCTTTTACGTAACTTTGTTTCAATGTTTTATCTTTTACAAATTGTAATATATCATAAAATACATGTATTTTGACCTAGGAAAATGAATAATTTAAAATTTTATTTAAATAAAATTATATTATTTTAAAATTATAAAAATCACATTACCATATAGAGTCATTAAAAACGAATTTAAAGTCCAGAGTAAACTTGATCCATCATAAATAAGGTCGGACCAGGTAAAAAAAATTACTGTACATTCAACTACAATCTTCTTTATCTTTTGATAAATTTGTTAATTTTATTTTTTAATATTTTAGTAACATAAATAGAAAAAGTAATGTAAAAGATGAATTTCAATTAAACTAAAAAAAAAAAAAAGAAAAATGAGCTGGAGCACACTACACTCACACCTCACCTAAGTCCATACTCACTCACATGTTCACACCGCACACACACGCGTGACTCAGTCATATTCACAAAAGTCTGAACGCTTTGTCACCCTCACTCGACTCTCACGGTCTCACCCACCGGGCCACCACCGTCTCACTGTCACTGTCACTGTCACTGTCACTGTCACTGTCACTGCGCCGCCTGGCACTGCACCGCGCTGCACTGCTGAACCACCACACCACACCGCGCCGCGCCACACTGCGTTGGTTAGTTACCTGTTTCCCAATTTGTAGATTTGCTAATTGCTAATCTCCATTTTTATTTTTGAAGGAGATTGTTCTCTGCTTCGGTTCGTTTCATTGTGCATATTCTGAAACTGATGTTGTGCATATTCTGAAATTGATGTTGTGTATATTCTGAAAATGATGTTGTCTTACTAGACCAATTGGAAGTGATGCGAATCTTCTGAATTCATTGATTCGTTAATGATCTCAAGAGATATGAGGTGCCTTTCATTTATTTTCAGTGTTTGATTGTTTGAAGGATTTTTTGTCTCATTTGAAACTTTGCTTTGCAAGGTATGTGTTTCCATTACTCTATGTGACTTATACTGAATAGTGTTGAACTTATCGAATTTATGTGTTTGACTAGCCAAATTTATTTTGGATTATTATTTGATTGCCTGAATTTATGTTGAATCTCTGACCGGGTCTAGCTGCATTCTGTTATAGTTTTCAGATGTTAATGATATGTTAATACAATTTGTAAATATGTTTAACAGAATGGAATCTGAAGCTGTTAATGAACACTACATTGATTAACTAAATGAACCACCGTCTCCTATTCTGAAGAAACTGATAATTCTAGACCAAGCAAAAAACCTAAGTCTACTACATCTATAGTTTGGGATCATTTTAATAAAATTTGTGTAAAGACAGGAAAGAAAGGCTGCATGTAACCATTGTGGTCAAGAATACATTTGTGGGGTATAAAAACAGGGACTTCATCTGTGTTGCATCACTTGGAAAATTGTGGAGTGTTGAGACAAATAAGAAAGGCTGCAGAGGTGGGAAATATGATAATTTATCAGTCTGGGGAGGAAAATAAGGCTATGTTTGTAGTATTGTTTCTTTTCATTTTCTTACTTTGCTGGTGTCTCGGAGATGAGGATCTGTCTTGATAAACTTTTTCCATAAATACTGAAAAGAAGAAAATAAGGGTATGTTTGTTTCTCTTTTTGAAAACTTTTCTCAGTCTTTAAAAATATAAAATTTAAACTAGCATAAAAAATTCAAAGGAACGTTGAAACTATCCATTGAAGTATGTTATCGTTTCCTCTCGGGTTTTGCTCATCTCTCTTCTTCTTTGTTCTTCATTGATGGCATTGTTCTTTTCTTCTTCTTTTTTTATCTTGGGAATTTTCTGTATATCCAATTAAATCTATTTTGAGAAGGGAATAGGAACTTTGTGGCACACATTTGAATTCCACTTTAATTTTGCTTTTATGGTATTGTCACTTCCACTGCACGTAATATGTTCTATGAAAAACTTGCATGGCTTATTGGACTTGGTCTTATTTTTGGATTTTGTGATTAGGTTTTTAGGAATTATTTCAAACTTTAATATAATTTGGGTATAATTCAAAGTGATAGCTAAAATCAGTTTTTCCATTATTCTACAGTTTATATCCTTTTCATGGTTGTAGTTTCTGAATGTTTTTATGCTTGAAAATTGGTACCTTAATAGACTGATGATACACAGAAACTGTATGGTGCGTGTAGTTTTTGCACCAAAATTAGTGCATCACTTGTGTTACTGTACTTGTATGTGTATATGGAAAATAAAGCTAATGCTAAAATAAATGAAATGGATTGAAATTGATAAATTAATTAGATATTTTTAGTATTCAAACAAAACAAAGAGTGGAATTAGAGACATTAAGGTATTTGTTTGTTAGAGGGATGTTAGTCCTGGTTACGCATTATGGATTGAAGCATAAATTATTTAAAAGTAGGTGTTAAGGTTGTGTTTGGTAGGGAGGGATGAAAAGAGATGAAAAGGAATGAAAGTGTGAGAGATGAAATAAAAAGAAAACGGATGAAAATGAAAGAGAGTGGAAACAAAATATGAAGTTAAGTTGTTTGTTTGAAATGAAGAGAGTGTGAATGAGATGAAAATTTTGAATTAAAGTAGTAGATAAATAATTAATTGCACTTCAACCCACACTTTCACTTTCTTTCATCAAATTTTGGGGTAAAAGTTATTAAGCACAGGGCCCACGTAAATTTCAAATCTTTCACCTTAACTCAAAAGTTTGTGATAATGAAGCTTGTCTTTGTAAATTTTAGATTCTTAAAGTGCATAACAAACCTGTCTCTTATATTGCATAGTTATTTTTATGTAGTTTATTAAAAAACTACCAATTATCGTAGGCAAAGTTCGCTAAAAAATCAAGCAAGTCACGGATTGGCTTTATAGCCATACAAATAAAGCAATAACTGCACCCACGATTTACATGCTAATGACGTGGGTGGTTAGATAAATTGATTTAAACTTTATCTGCATATCCCTAAGAAATAGGACTACAATTAATCAACTATTTGATTGAATTGATAAAAGCAACAATCATATCTCCTAACAGCCAACATTCTCTCCCTTAAACTATATGCTATAGCATTTAGTTTAGTTCTGAAGCTTCAATCATGCCTAACATACTACAAAGCCTTATTAAGAATTGCTCCAATTTGAGAGGCTTGGTCATTATGTCTGCAACTTGAATCCATGATTTACAGTAGCTCAGCCTAACAACTCCATCCTCCACCAAGTCTCTCAAAAAATGAAATCTTATGTCAACATGTTTGCTTTTCCCATGAAACATTGGATTCTTGGATAATTTTATGGTTGAGTTGTTGTCACACAGAATCAAAGTGCTCTTCTGCTCTTTAAGGCCAAGCTTCTCCAACACCCTCTTAATCCAAATACACTGACAAGCACAAAATGCAGCTGCTATGTACTCAGCATCGGTAGTAGACAATGTTACTACAGGCTGTTTCTTTGAGGACCACGAAACTGCTCCGGAACCAAGTAAAAACATGAAGCCGGAAGTGCTTCTTTGATCATCTAAATCTCCAGCAAAGTTGCTGTCAGAGTATGCCACAATATATGTACTTCCACCTTTCTTGTAAAAAATGCCCAATTCAGTTGTTCCTTTCAAGTACCTTAATATACATTTTGCTGCAAGCGAATGAGACTCAGTAGGACAAGACATGTATCTGCTAATTAAACTTACTCCATACATTAGAGCAGGACAAGTTGCAGTCAAATACATGAGGCTGCCAACTACTTGCTTGAACATGGTTGAATCAACTTTGGTTCCTGCATCATCTTTTGACAGTTTTGTGCTTGGAACAATGGGATTTTTCACTGCATTACTATTCTCCATGCCAAACCTTGCTAGAACCTCACAAGCATATTTTCTTTGGGATATAAAAATTCCATTTGAACTCTGCATAACTTCTACTCCAAGAAAATACCTCATCCTTCCTAAATCATACATATCAAACTCTGACATCATTGAACTTTTAAACTCATCACACTTGCTCCAATCATTTCTAGTATATATCAAGTCATCAACATAAAGGCTTAAAATTAAATTTTACCTCCCTCCTTCGACTTTGTAAATAGTATATATTCACAAAAACACCTTTCAAAGCCCTTACGAACAAAATAAGCCTCTATCTTGTTGTACCATGCTCTCAATGCCTGTTTAAGGCCATACAATGCCTTTCTTAATTTGTAAACTCTGTCTTCTTCACCCTTTTTCACAAAACCAATAGGTTGCTGCACATAAATATCTTCTTTGAGTTCACCATGAAGAAAAGCACTCTTCACGTCTAATTGAAAAACACTCCAACTATATTGAGCTGCCATAGCAAGTATAACACGAATGGTATCAAGTCTGGCAACAGGGGCAAACACCTCTATGTAATTGACTGCATATGGTTAAGCATATCTTTTCGCCACTAATCTTGCTTTGAATTTGTTTGCCTCTCCATTCTTGTTAAGTTTGGTCTTGAAAATCCACTTAACTCCTATGGGCTTCACTCCACTAGGTAAGTCAGTCAACTCCCAAGTCTTATATTTTTCTATTGACTCCATCTCTTTCTTCATTGCATCCCTCCATTTCTTGCTCTTAGCAGCCTCCTCAAATGAAAGCGGATCATCCTCGGTTACCATCATCATTGCATTCAAACCATCATCATCTGACAAGCCTTCTCCACTTTCCTTCTCCATTTTCGTAATCAATCATCCAAATTGTTCTCTTTTATTTCTTCTAACCCTCCCTTCAACTGGGATCTCATGAACATTATTACGTGGTTCATTAGGATGAGCACAAGTACCCATGGAGTTGACAACACCATTATTTTCTTCTTCTTCCCGCTCCTTGGTCTCACTCTCATATTCCTCATCTCCTACCCAATCTAAAATATCCTACTTGCATTCTTCTTCATTCTTCTCCCAATTCCAACTCTTCTGTTCTCCAAACACTACATCTTTGCTAATAATGACTTTCTTTGAGATCAGATCAAACAAGCAATAGGCCTTTGATTCATCACTCACTCCCAGCAGGACATATTTTTGCTTTTGTCATCTAATTTGATTCTTTGTTGATTCGGTATATGAACATGAGTTATGCATCCAAAGAATTGAAAATATTCCATTGTGGGTTTCACTCCGCTCCATGCTTCTTCAGGAGTTTTATTTTGCACGGCTACTGTAGGACACCTGTTGAGAACATGCACACACCATCTTGCAGCTTCGGGCCAAAATACCTTGGGAACCTATTTCTCAACCAACATAGACTGCACCATATTCATTATCGTTCTGTTTTTCCTCTCAATGACTCTATTTTGCTGAGGAGTGTAAGTTGCAATCAACTGTCTACCTATGCCTTGAGTGCTGCAAAATTCTCCAAACTCATTTAAGGTGAATTCATCACCTCTATTAGTCCTCAAGCAAGTAATACATGCACCAGCTTCTTTTTCAACATAGATTTTGAAACTTTTAAACATAGAAAATGCTTCTAACTTTTCATTTAAGAAGTAAATCCAAGTTTTACTAGAAAATTCATCAATGAAACTTATGACATACTTCTTGTTACTGTTTGAAGTTGGTTTGATAGGTCCATATATGTCTGCGTGTACAAGTTGAAGCTTGTTTTGATGCTCTCCACAAACTTTTTTTCGGCATGGAACTTCGATGTTGCTTTCCTACTAAGCAATATGTACATAGATATTTTGGGGTCATGATAGAGGGCAGCCCATTCACCATCTTCTTAGAGGAAAGTGTCCTCAAGCCATTATAGCTTAAATGACCAAATTGATAGTGCCAAAGATGTGATTCATTCTCTAACTCCATCTAAAAACATGTAGGATTTTTCGGTACCATAGTAGCTACCAAGAAAAACATCCTATTTCCACTCATTTCAATCTCCATAATGTGCCCTCTTCTGGGATGATAAACTATACACTTCCCGTTCTGAATCAAAATAGCTAAGCCTTTTTCTTGAAGTTGTCTTATGCTTAATAGATTGTTCTTGAGTTTAGGAACATAATAAACATTTGAAATTACGTGTGTAACTCCATTAACATTCAAGCGAACATTTCCTTTCCCCATCACAACCACTCTAGTATTATTACCAAGCTTTACAGTATGCCTAAATCTCTCATCCATCTCTAAAACCACTCCCTGTTTCCACTCATACGGTTGCTGCACCCTGAGTCAAGAAACCATTTATCTTCCTTGCCTTGTTTGAGATCAACATAGGCCATTAGCAAGAACTCATCTTCTTCCTCCACCTCAGCATAGTTTACCTTTTTCTGCCAGTTAGGATATTCGTATTAAAAATGTCCAAACTTGTGACATTTAAAACACTCAATTTCAGCTTTGTTTAAGAACTGTCTTCTCTTCCTCTGCCTTGACCTCCTCTGAAAAGGTCTCTCCCTCTTCCTCCTCTATCCTCATTAGTAATTTGCAGCACCTATTCTTCTTCTCCATGGCAGTTCATTATTTGCTCATGAACAACAAGACTGCTCTGCAACTCATCAATTGTCATGGTCTCTAAATTGTTGGATTCCTCAATTGAGCACATGACATAATTAAATTTAGAAACCATGGACCTCAAGATTTTCGCAGTGATGACATTCTCACACATATTCTCACCACACTCCTTCATACTTTTAGCAACTTTTACAGTACGAGCAAAATAGGAATTAACCGTCTCTCCTTCCTTCATCTTCAGAACTTCAAAATCTCAACGCAAGGCTTGCAATTGCGCTCTCTTCACCTTTGTAGAACCTTGGGATTTCTGCTTCATTGAATCCCAAATGTTTTGGATGTGTCGTCATTAAGGATTGTGTCCAGAATTTCATGATCAATAGCTTGGTAAAGATAATTTTTTATCTTCTAGTCCTTTAACTTCTGCGCCTCCATCAGTTTAAGTTCTGCCTCTGAAGATGTTGCGCCATCTGCTACTACTAAGATCCCATTCTCTACAAGATTCCAATAATCTTTGGAATGAAGGAAGTTTTCCGTTAATTGTGCCCAATGATCATAATGACCATCAAATTTCGGGATTGCAAGTTGCACATACTTGCTGTTACTACTTTCTGCCATTTTTTTTTTCACTCTCTCTTTGAAAGAAATCTGAGGTTTCTTTCCACGCACTCACAACTGTTTCTCTCACACTTAATTAGATATGGGATCAAGCCCCTGTGAAGGAGCTCAGATACCAATTGTTGAACACAGAATGTACTGCACTAAGTGTATATGCTGAAGGAATGTATTATTGAATTCAAAGTCACGGGTTGGCTTTATAGCCATACAAATAAAGCAAGACCTACAATTTACATGCTCCACGACGTGGGTGGTTAGATAAAATGATCTAAACTTTATCTGCATATCCCTAAGAAATAGGACTACAACTAATCAACTATTTGACTGAATTGAAACAGATTGAAACAGAAAAATAACAACATAAAAGCAACAATTATATCTCCTAACAGCCAACATATACTTGATTCCATCCTACTAGCCAATTAGGTATGTTTATAGTTTTCTGCAGTTACAATGATTATTTCTTTTATTCTGATTGATTTTCATTTTACATCAAGTCATCAACCATTTTTAAGTTTATAATTGCCATTTCTCATGTGCTTTCTAACTTTTCAAGTAAATTATGCTTTATCTCCGGGTCTCTTTTGTTTCTTTGCTTGCATTGCAAACACAGACACACTGATGCAAAGTGACTTTGTGATATGCTTACTGTTATATCAAAGTTAGAGCTATTCTAGTGCACATCTTTGTTATGCACACTTGCACAGTATGTTGTGGCATTAACTTTTAACTGCTGGAGATATTTGTGTCAGGTAAATAGCATAATGTCGGTCAGGCGTTTCTTAGGCTATTCTGATGGTGAGGTCATGAGGTCTGATGCAAAACCTTGTTCTAGGCTAATGAGGCACACAGCTGCAATCTATAGTGTTGGTGGAGCATTAGGATTTTGGGTCCTTTGTCGAATGCACTATGGTTTGTTCTACTTTATGCCCTTGCTTCTTTCTTGTTATTGCTGAACTTTGAGACTGAATTGTTGATAACATTGCTTTCATGTGTAAGATGATTACTAGAATTTCTGGAGTCTTTTCTTGACAGTTTTAATGTTTTCCTGAATCTCTAAATCAACTGGTTGGGAGCTGAGGAAAAGGTTGTAAAAAATCTGTACATTCCATATTGATTAAAATGTACAAAGATACATGAAAATACAGTGTTCTTCATAGGCCCAAGAAAAACTGATTGCATACTCACATTCACAGTAGTAGGCCAATCATCCATGGTCTGCAATAGTTGTTGGGGTGTCACTTACAAAGACTTCGAGACTTAAGTTAGCAAAAGGTCAAACCGTCAAAGTCAAGAGATGAGTGACAAAGAGATAATGTACCTTGAGGAGGTTAGGTTTAGGGTTCATATAACATCTTTAGTCACCAACAAGGACAATTCATTTGGTCCTTATCAGGCCATGTCCTAGGCAAAACATATAGATAGTAGAAGAAGCCAAATATAACAAAAGAATGGAGCTAAATCTAAAGATATGATCCTAATTAGAAAATGTGCAGTAAATCTCCTACAAATAGGCTATCTACATAAATACCAACCAAATCTGATGCTATCTCTGTAATTTGAGGCATCTCAACATAACTGTGAGCCAATGTGACTATTGCAGCTTTCTAGTCTAGTCTTTAGGATTATGAAGTCTACTTATGCTGTTATTCACTTCAACCAAACCAAATGAGTAGTCATTGCTGTTTTCTCGATAGTAGTAGCTTTGTAAACTAGTCAAACTTATTCCTTTCTTCATTCAGTGTAACGGTTGCGAATTAATAAGGAGGGGAGTTTACTATCATTTAGCATGCTTCTTATTTTAAAAAAAAAAAAAAAAAAAAAAAAAAAACTTTATATGTGTTTCTTATATGATGAAATTTCATTCTTGAAATGATTTTATGAGGTTTTAAAGTATTCATATCTCCTCCTTTCCTTCCCTTGATATCATATCTTTGTAGTATGTCAAATATACTATGACATTGTATTTTATCCGTCTGCACACTCACTCTCAATCTTTGTTGGTTATTCAGGTCCTCGAATTACAAATCCTAGGAGTTTTCGTTGGGCAGCATGTGGAGCTGTAAGTGTAAGCTCAAGCACAGCTTTGCTGGTTCGCTTGTTTAGCCCAGAATGTGAGCCTCAGAATATAGCTGCTTATGACAATAAAAAGTAACACATATTGTCACCCATCTACTTGTTTTTCCTAATAATTACTAGTATATAAAAAGGAATAGGATTAGTTTTTGAGGTGTTATTGTAGCAAGATTTTCTCCCCGAGAATGGTCCAGCGAAATTGAAATCATATCACTCTGATAACATTATAATATACTTGATACTTGATAAGGTACGTAGGTTACAAATGTCTCGCACATGTTTCATAAGATGTCATTGTGGTATCACAAGAAGGAATTTGGGCTAATTACTCCCACTATTTTTAGCTTCTTTTTTTTTTTTTTTGGAACTGAATGGGCAATAACCCAAACAGTAGGAAATAGTGACTTTTCTTTAATAGTATATAATCTTAGTTTTACAAAATCATCAACATATTTATTTCACACGGGACAAAATTAAATGTGTAAGCTTGAGTCTTTCCACTACTATAAATTTGTTTAATTAGAAAAAAAATTTTGTGATCAACATGACAATCATCCTCCAATAGTTGAATCATACTCATATAGTCTAATTCAATTTTCAAATTTTGAAACTCATGTTCGTCTATAAATTATATAAGAGAAGGCAAGAATAAACTTACTATTTTTAGCTATTAAAAAGGTTAAAAATTACATTTTTATTATGTAATATTGTACTTTGAAATTTTTCCTAAGTATTTGTGATTCCAAATTTGTTATTCAACTTATTTAACTAAATTATGTCATGGTCACTTTCTTTTAGAAACATCGCTGAATAATTTTAATCGGTTTTTGAATAGATTTAATTATGTTAAGTACATTTAGTTAGAAAAGCTTAATTACACTATATTTCTTTATTTTTTTATATTATGTTTTCTTATTTTTAAACCATGACATTATTTCAATTAAAAAATGTTTGCTATTTAAGATTAACATTAATTTATTAATAGTTGAGTATAAATTCAATCATTTTAAAAATTGAAGGTGCAATGTCATGATTTAAAAATAAGGATACAAAATGCCAAAAATTAGTAAAATTAAAGAGTACAAAGTGTAACTAAACCTTAAAAGTATGTATTTAAAATGGTTATGAATTTATGATCATTAAACAACATCGTGTAATAGGGGTAGCCATGGATTCCAAACAATATGAATCAATCTAATTTGAAAAAAATGGATTAGGTTGTTTAGATTGAAAAAATGCAAATTCAATACGTTTGTATCGAATTTTAGATTTCAATTTTGAGCATTAGATCCGCCCGTACACTTACTATGTTTTATTCTTTTTATGTTTTTTTACCTTTTAGAGGACATTTGGTAGGAAGAAAGTTTTTATTTTTCTAGAAACCTTAGAATGAGATTCCTTATTTATGGTATTCGTTTTAAAAACTAGTATTTGCACGAATTAATGTTTTGGGAATATATAGGAGGAGACAAACTCTATATAGCATTTTCAGTTTTTTTAAAATAATTTAGTTGGTTTTTCAAATTTTTCATGAGAAATGTAGCAATACACTCTTTAGTACACTTTATATGATTGGTTGAAATTTATCGAAAACAATAAATTATAAATTATGTGGATCTCACTTCTCATTAAATGACTCTCTCTCCTAATTTTATAATTTTCAATCAATTTCAACCGAGTGTGTTAAGAGGGATATGTTAAAGAGTGTATTGATAGCACTCCTCATTTTCTATTTCTTAGAAAAAATATGAAAATTTGGAAAAAATGTTTAGACATATCCATTTTTAAAATTTTAATTTTCTAACAAAGGAAGGATGATCATGGCCACAAAGGGTTGATGGTGGTGGTGGTGACAATAGAAGTGAAGAGGTGATGAAGGTTATGGCGAGAGGCGTGAAAGAAACATGAAAGGTGATAATAGAAAAATGACGGAGGTTGGAGTGGGAGACAGGAAGAAATGTGAGAGATAATGGAGGTCTATGTAGAAGGCATGAAACGAACATGAGAGATGGAAGCAGCAACAACCAAGAGGTGATATTGGTCGGGATGAAAGGTGCAGAAGGAATGTGAGAAGAGCCCATAAAAAAGGAAGAAGGGGATGTTGTTGAAAAAGGAATGAGCCTGTTTATTTTAGTTCTTCAAATCTGAAAAACTACTTTGAATAGTTTTTTAGTTTTCTAAAATATCAATTTTTCATTTTTCAACGATTTTTTTTTTAAAAATTGAATCCTTTTAACATGTTTTATAGTTTTCCTTTATTTCTAAAGTAATCTTCTCAATTTTTTTAAAAACACTTTTCAATTAAATCGCCCCTAAGTTTCCTAGTTAAGAAAAAATAATACAGTAGAAATATTATTTTATTCTTGTTTGGCAAATAATTAAAATTGTATATAAATTTATTTTATTACTCTTATTAAATCATTTAACGTGGTAAATAATTAAATTTTCCAAAATGCTTTCATAAGCATTTCCAACAATATTTATCATCAACAAAACAAATTTTATCCTTATTGGTAATCATGATAGAAGATTCATAATTTCCGGAACCATGGTTTCCAAATATGAAAAAAACATTTTTTTTTCATCAACAATTTCATTGTCTTGGATAGAAAATTTCAAAATGCCAAGAAAATTAAAATATATTAACTTTGAATTTGTGTAAATTTAAATTATTTTATTTTTCAAATATTTTATTTAGAAAAATATTTCAGATTTATTGAATTTTAATTTTCATATTTAGATAGAATATTGCAATTTTCATTAAATACAAAATTTATTTTAATATTAAAAATTTTAATAATTCAAAAATATTTGTTGATGACGTTTTTCGGCATTATTGGCCAAGCTATTTCTCGGTCAATGTTTGCTAATATTTTTTTAATTGATTTTGGTAAAAATTATTTTTAGTTGATGTTCTTTTAACCAAAGTCATCAAATTTCTTTTTTGGATGATGTTGGCTATGATTTTTTTTAATCAATGTTGGCAAAAAAATTCTCCTAGCTAACATTGATCTAAAACAATCTTAACCTTAGTCGAGGTTGGTCAAAAGTTTACCCAGTCAAAATTAATAACAAAATATCAAGATGAAATTTAGCAAATAACTCCAAGTAATGTTAACCATGTTGCATTAAAAAAAAACTTAGTCGACATCGATTGAGAAAACCTAAATAACATCAGTCAAAAAATAATCTTGCAATGGCAAAAAAACTTAACTAACGTTGACAGAGAAATAGCCTTGATAGTGTCAATCAAAAAATAATCATATCAACATCAATTAAAAAAACCTTAGTTAACATTAATAGAAAGATAACTTTAATGTTGGTCGGAAAAATCATGACTAACATTAGTTGAGAATTGACCACAACTTATGTTGGTAAAAAAAAAAATCTTAACCAACGTAGACAAAAAATTCTACTCAACATCAATAAAAAAGAGTCTCACTGACATTGGATAAGAAAATCCTTATTAACATTAGCCAAAAATAACCTAAACTGACATCGATTGAAAATTAATCACGTTCCACACCTCCCAAAAAATAACATTGATCAATATCCACCAAAACATAATTCTAGTTGACTTTATTCTAAAAGAAACTTTGGCCAAAATCAATGAAAAATATTCATGATTGTCATCCATTAAAATTTTTTTCTAACATCAGCCAATAAACATCACCCACCAAAATGGGTTGAAAAAACTTTGCCAAAATAATAAGCTAAAATGTTAAATTTTTAGAATATTTATGGTCATGATTTTTTAAAAAATTTAATCTTTTAGAACAATTTTTTTAACAACTATTCTAAAGAATATACTTTTTAGAACAATTATGTTTAAACAGAACTAATCTAAAAGGTGGCTTTTTCATATTGATTCATTTTAAAATCATTATGAAATGTTAACATTTTAAAATAGTTGTTAAACAAATTGTTTAAAAAATCACCTTTTCATATCTCCAATAAAGAGAACGATTTTACGATTGTTCTAAAAAATTGTTTTTAATAGTAGTGATTAGATTAGTTGTAAGATGATGAGCTTAATAAACTTTAACCTTTGATAACTTTAGGTAAAATGTAAATTTGATTAATTTGAATTTCATATTATTATTAATTATATCAAGTATACAAAATTTTATACAATTTCAATTTGAAAAAAAAAAACACCTATATATTATTAGTGTAAAAAGTATTATACAGACATTTAATTACAACATTTTACTTGTGGTAAGTTTATTGTCTTTACTAATTAATATTTCAAAAATCATGTAAATGAAATGTAATTAAACGTCAGTGTAAAATTATTTTATACTGACAGTATATAAGTGTTAAAATCTTTCAATTTTTTTAATAACTTACTACACCACTTAATTTTAACATATAATATGATATTTTTTATTAAATAATGAATACTTTTGTAAATTATGTGAAATTTAATAAATATAACTAATAAGATAATATTATAAGATTCAACAATTGAATTGATCAAATTTTGATTGTACATAATTTTCACAATATATACTAAGAAAACACATCAGCTAATGTGGACGCATATTCACATTTTTATTTATTACATTATAGCATTTCATTAAGTTAAAATTTGATATATTTTAACCATTTATTGGTGTGCATCTTAGGAGAGAGTCTGCAGTTTTTTTACTAAGTAAACTGTTACTTTTAGTTACTTTTTTTTTTTACTTATATGTTTTACAGATAAACTGAAATTTAAAGTTAAATAAAAAGGTAATTATTGATATTAATAAACCTGTACATTAAAATGTTAAATTTTCTTTGTATATGTTATAAATTATAGATTCATAGAGAGAGAATATTCACTTACTCCAAACATTATATATATATATATGTTGGATATTAATATTTTAAAATAATTTTTTACTTAAAGTTATAAGGTTGATTTAATGGTAAAGTTTATGCTTAAACATATTAGTTTATTTTTTTTAATTTTAAAAATAAAATAAAGATAAAATAGATATTTTAAAAAATAAATATAAAAAAGAATTTTTTTTATTAATAATATAAAATATAAATAAACCATTAAAATAAAAATTAATAATTGAAATAAACTCATTATCTTTTTCAAGTTTTATTGTATGTAACTTTTTTTCTCTTTCTTAATAACTTGAAAACTCTCCTTTTTCAATATGATTGTCACGGGGATAAATTTGACTTTCTATAACTATATGAATATAATATGTTACAGTGCATGTGATCTGACGGTGGAAGGAGGATGGTATTGTACGAGATTAGAATTATGAGGTTGGACTGAGTATCTGAGTGGTGCACGTCCATCATCATGCCAATTACGTTCCTCAAACTTGGGCAGTTATGGGAGCCAGGTCATATGATTCTATCCTAAACTGGGACAATACCTCCTTAAACTCAGGCTTATAGGAATTTTATTTTTGTTTTCTAATGTCTTTGCTCTGTCTTTTATCTTTTCTAATGTCTAAAAAAAAGTATTAAAGCTTACAAACTAGTACATCATCATATAAATAGGATTTAGACCCCAAATATCTTAAATCAATAGAAGAAAGATTAAGAAACAAAGTCAAGATATGTTGTGATGTTAAATTTGTTTTTTAAAATTTATTTATTTACCAAAAAATTCAAGACGACAACAGTTTATTTTTTTGTTTTTGGCGGGTTGAAAAAGACGATGAAAAACTACAAGTGTCTTATAAAGGGACATGGCCTAGCCCAGTGTGGTGCAGCCCTAAACGCTTGACACGGCTTGTTTGGGAGCAGGACAAGATGTTGCTTTCAATGAACAAAACCAAATTCATATTTTGATTTTCCCTTGTCTCTGTTTCTCACTCGCAAAGAGAAAGCAAATGTAACCGTACTCTCTCCACCGATGCATATACCAACCTCAGAAGCATTGCCAACCCTAATTCACCTTTTCTGATATTCAACCAGGTATCTTTACATTATTCTTCATCTCCGCTTCCTCTGATTTTAGGGTTGCTTCCACTGTCTTTCATGATCACACCTCTTCTCAATTTAACGGAAATACAGTTATTCGGTCCCTAAAATTCAATTCTTTTGGGGCGTAATGGAACATTATTATCATTGCCCCTATATTATATCTATTTCAATTTGCCATTGGAAGTCCTAAAATTATTGAAATTTGTGCTATCTTTTCCTTCTAGCAATAGCAAAATGTCAAAACTGGTTACTTTGCGCTTAAAGTTTAGGCCTTTTTTTGTCGTTGTAATCATTCTTGGAGCATTCTATCCATTTGGCATTTTGATGATAACTTGTGCTGTGTTAGGTCATGGCTGCCATGAAGATAATTGCAATATGTCAGTCAGGTGGCAAGTTTGTGACTGGGAAAGATGGTTGTTTGTCATATAAAGGTGGTGATGCTCATGCTATTGACATTGATGATCTAATGAAGTTTGATGAGTTCAAGCTGGAAGTGGCAGAAATGTTTAACATTAGAGCTGATAGCATGTCTATCAAGTATTTCCTTCCCGGGAATAAGAAGACTCTCATTACTATTTCTAATGACAAGGATCTACAAAGAATGATTAAATTTCATAGTAGTTCTTCTACTGTTGATATCTATATCCTTATTGAAGAGGTAGTTGCCCCTGAGGTCTCAAACATGCCTGTCAGTAGGTAGTTATCTTTGTTTCTAAGCTAATAGTATCTCGTTATTTTCTGGAACTTTGTAGATATTAATTTTGGAATTCTTGGACTTTTAGGTCTAGCAGAACAACCTTGTCTGAAACGGTAGCAGTGGCACCAGCACCACTCAATGTTTGTCACACTCCTGTTACTAATAACATGCTTGATGTGGTTCATGATACTAATCAAATTGATACAAATATGGATATGGAAATTCCTCAAGAAGTTTCCCCCTGTCTCCCTCTTCTGTCCTCAAACAATGAGAAGTATGCCAAAGGGGCACAACAATGGCAGAATACTATAACCGGGGTGGGTCAAAGGTTCAGCAGTGTACATGAGTTTCGAGAATCCTTGCGTAAATATGCCATTGCTCATCAATTTGCCTTTAAATATAAGAAAAATGATAGTCATCGTGTAACTGTTAAATGCAAAGCAGAAGGTTGTCCTTGGAGAATTCATGCATCAAGGTTGTCAACTACTCAGTTGATATGCATCAAGAAAATGAATTCAACTCATACCTGTGATGGGGCTTTTGCAACAACAGGGCATCAAGCAACTAGGAGTTGGGTGGCCAGTATTATAAAGGAAAAGTTGAAAGATTTTCCAGATTACAAGCCCAAGGACATTGTGAATGACATTAAACAGGAATATGGAATTCAACTTAACTATTTTCAGGCATGGCGTGGAAAAGAGATTGCTAAGGAGCAGCTTCAGGGTTCTTATAAAGAGGCATATAGCCAGTTACCTTTCTTCTGTGAAAAATTAATGGAGGCTAATCCTGGAAGTCTTGCGATGTGCACTACAAAGGAAGATTCAAGCTTTGATCGTCTCTTTGTATCACTTCATGCTTTGTTGCATGGCTTCCAACAAGGTTGCCGACCACTGATTTTCCTTGATAGCATTCCATTGAGGTCAAAATACCAAGGGACATTGTTAGCAGCAACTGCTGCGGATGCGGATGATGGTGTGTTTCCTGTTGCCTTTGCCATTGTTGATGATGCTGAATCTGATGATAGCTGGCATTGGTTCTTACTTCAACTCAAATCAGTTCTGTCAACTTCTTGTCCCATAACATTTGTAGCAGACAGAGAAAAGGGGCTGAAAACTTCAATTGCTGAGATATTTGAAGGTTCATTTCATGCATATTGCCTACGATACTTAACAGAGCAACTGTTTAGAGACTTGAAAGGGCAGTTTTCTCACGAGGTGAAGCGACTCATGATAGAGGATTTATATGCTGCTGCTTATGCTACCAAACCAGAAGGCTTTCAGAACTCCATGGAGAGCATTAAAAAGATTTCTGAAGAAGCCTACAATTGGATTATTCAAAGTGAACCCCAGAATTGGGCAAATTCATATTTTCAGGGTACTAGGTATAATCACATGACATCAAACTTTGGGGAGCTGTTCTATAGCTGGGCAGCTGATGCAGATGAATTGCCGATAACACAGATGGTTGATGTAATTAGGGGTAAGATTATGGAGTTAATTGTTTCCAGAAAGGCGGTATCTGATCAATGGGAGACTAGGTTGAGTCCATCCATGGAAGAGAAGCTTAAGAAGGAAAGTCAAAAAACACATTCGTTTTCGGTTCTGCAATCAACCTGTAGCACCTATGAGGTTTGTGGTGACACAACTGAGGTGGTTGATATTGACAGGTGGGAATGTAGTTGCAAAGCCTGGCAGCTGACTGGTGTGCCATGTTGCCATGCTATTTCTGTCATCAGTGGCATTGGCCAGAGTGTTTATGATTATTGTTCCAGATACTGTACAGCTGAGAGCTACAAGTTGACTTACTCAGAGATTGTACATCCAATTTCAGATATGGAAGTGTCTGCTTCAAAAGATTCTCAGCTTGTGGTAACAGTAACACCTCCTCCCACCAAAAGACCGCCTGGTCGGCCTGCTACAAAGCGATTTGGATCTCAAGAAGTAGTCAAGCGCCATCTCCACTGCAGTCGATGCAAGGGACTAGGGCACAACAAGTCCACTTGCAAGGAGCAATTATAGTGCTGTATGCCGTTGGTATGTGCCTCCGTGAATAGAACAAATTATTTTGCTCTGCAGAATCCTGAATTTTTTGCTGTTGAGTCTTAAATGAGCAATGTTGGGTTGATAATTAACTAATTTATTTCCCCTTTCAATTTTATCAACAGAGTTTCTGCCAAGGAACGGCATACAGGGATCTGTACAATGCATCTAACTGCTTTTCTGAAGGGACTCAAAAAAAAAAAAAATCACTGCTAGAATTACTGTAGTTTAGTTGTAGAATAAGCATGGTAGTTCGATGGTATTTAGTATTCTTTGGCACATGGTTTGCTAGTTAAATTCATGCTGTAATCTTGACGAGTTCTTGTTTGAAATCTTTCTTTAGTACTGATAAATGCGAAGAATGTGTGGCAGACAAATAAAATTAGCAAATAGGCGGATAAATGGTCTGCTTTACTAGTTAGTACCAATAAATTCTGCTTCCATAGTTGCACTAAATTGTAAATACATAGTCAATAAAGAGTAGACATTGGGGGGCTTCTCAACTTGATTGTTTTGAAGTTGAGTAATTGTGAATTACTGAATGTAATTTAAATCAGTGCTTGAATTAACTTCAATCTATTTGTATTGAAGCACATGTATGTGTGAGAAATTTATTCTGGTGTAGAACAAATAGCCCTATATTGACTACAACAATTTAAACAAGTGAAATTAACTAAAAGACCCTCTAAATGGCCTAGTCTCATTTCGAAGAATCGATACTAAATGTGCAATCCTAATTTTTACTTTTTTTATGTTAAATATTTAATCGATAATAATTTTTTTTTGCATTTTATTTTTACTTACCATCTTTAATCTTTTTCTTTCTCATTCTTCTATTGGTTCGGTCAGACTTGTTTAATTAACTATTCTTCTCTTAAGTGTTTGTTTAGTTACTTTTTATTTATCATAGACATTCGTCATTTTTTTTATTGGCTGGGTAGTTTTATTAAATTTTTAGTTTTACTTTTATTTCAAAGAATATAAAATTTCTTCAATTTCACATTTGTACGTCAATGTTTGTCTCCATTGTCATGACATAGAATACTTTTTTTGTTTCTTTAGCTTAATTTTATAACTTGTTAGCTTGTTTTTGTCATAATTTTTTCTTATGTTTTTTCATAATGCAATTACTAATTTTATGCTTTTTATTTTCTTTTATTTGAGTATTTAATATTTGTTATGTGTGGTTTATTTATTTTGAAATTTTAGAGATAATTTTCTAAAGGTTTTGATATTCATATATTTCTTTTAGGTTGAATGTATTCAAGAAAAAAAAATCTACTGTTTCCTTTTATTTTTAAAGAAAAGAAAGAAATGATAAAGAAACACATGTAATATTTAATGTGTCAACTATGCAACAATTTGTTAAATCAATTACTCCTAAAGCTTTGAAGATTAAACAAGAGAAAAATTAATACTCATATGTTATCCTAGAAAATATTTGCCAACTTGAAATTATCTTGTTGATTAACAAAATGAAATTTATAAAACATATGAAGTTTGGACCATATTAATTTGTCATGGTTGTGTATCCAGTTTTTAATAAAGAAGATCATCCTTTGTAGATTTTAAACTTGTGGTTTAAAAATTTTCTATAAATAATAAGATGGTATTCATCAAAAGAATATTTTTATTTATATATTTACTTTGAAAAAAGGATTTATATTTTTATCTCATATAAAAAAAATCCCAATTCACCTCATAATCTTGTTTTTACATATTAAAAATTATTATTTTAAAAATCAGTTGTCGTATTAAGAGGAAAGTTGCTATTATTTTTCTGCTTTCTTCTATTTTTTATTAGTCATAGGACACTTGAATACCAGTTGCACTAGATAGTTAATATCTCTTAAATTTCTTACATGCGTCAAATATGTAAAAGTTTAAATGTTTTTTCATGATTTTTTATATTGGCCTCCTTTAAATAAAATTCCTAACTCTACCCTCTAAATATGTATTTGATTAACTACTTGAAGTCATTATCAACGAAATAACTCGGGTTTTAAGATAAAAAAACAAAAATAATATAAAAATAACTTTTATTTAAGCGGTTGTTACTCAAACACACTCTACTAAGAGTCGTTTGCAAACTACATTATGTTAGGAACAAAACTTCATAGTTTTATGTGCACTTTGGATACAATTTAAATTTTAAATGAATTTTAAAATAAAAACATTTTCTTGAGTTGTTAAATACGATTTGCTATAAACTAAGTTTACTAAATTTTGATATTTTAAGAGAAAATTTAAATTAAAATATAAAGATAAATAATAATTTATTATAAATCTAGATAATATGATTGAAATAGTTTACTATTTTAGTCATTCTTAATTATTTAATGGGTATCACATGGCCCATTACTTTAATTTTTACATCCATATCCATTTAATAACAAATGTAAAAATATTTATTAAAATACTTACACTATTTACCATAAAGTAAAATATTTTAGATGCCCGTGTGCTTTGGCCTTACCATTAAAAAAACTTTTTTTTTTTTTGTAGAAAAAAGATATCCTTGATTTAAAGGTTTATGACAATTCTTAAAATGCTTGTACAAAATATTTATCATCTTTGACAACTCAACCAAAATTATCTATTTTATTAAAAAAAATATTAACAAATTTATTTACACATTAAGTTTATAATTTTTTTTTATTTTATAGGAAATATTCATACACCAATATTATACTTTATATAAAAAATATTCTCATTTATTATTATTTACTTTACTATTTAGTACAGAAAATAATTTCTATAAAAAGTATAGAAAACATAATATATTGTTAGTTATTTAAAAAAAAAGAAAAAGAAGAAGAAGAAGAAGTAAAGATTTGAGTTAGGTAGCATAGGAGGAAGAAAGAGGGGAGATGAAGAAGAGATCCGTTAGGGTTTATAGTGATTGTCCTCGAAAACCCTAAAAGAGAAGTAATGAAGCTTTCAGCCGCCGGCGATTGCGGCAACTGCGGGTCGAAGGAGAGGCGTATCCTCCACTCGCTGTGGGTCCGCGGCATGAACCGGCGCGTGTGCACCTCGTGCGTCCTCCGTCTCCATCCGTCATTCTTCTGCCCTTCGTGCTTCGAATTCTTCGACAACCCACTGTCGAACACGTCTTCAGCCTCTGCGCACCGTTTCGTCTCCTGCTGCAAATGCTCCTCCCTCACCCACGTTGCCTGCCTCCCCTCCCCTCCCCCTCCGTCGGCGTCCTTCCTCTGTCCCCCGTGCTCCCTCCCTAACTTCTCCTTCTTCCCTGACTCCCCCTCCCCCCTTGACCCCCGCCGCGCCCTCGTCCTCCTCTGCGCCTCCAAGGTCGCCTCCGCCTCCCTCTCCAAATCCCTTGCCCTTGCCCGCGCCCGCGTCGACAAGACCTCCCGCGACGCCGCCCTCGCCCGCAAGCGCGCCCGCGACTCTCTCGACCACTGCTCCCTCCTCCACCATATTCACCGCCTTGGTCTCCACGGCTCCTTCCACCTTTCCCCCTTCTCCTCCTCCTCCTCTCTTCCTCATCACTTCCATCTTAAGCTTCCTTCCCCTTTCCACAACTCTCCCAACCCTCTTCCTTAGTTCTTCTTCCCCATTTATCAAGGTTCTTCTCTTCTCTTCTCTTCTCTTCTCTTCTCTTCTCTCCTCTCTTCTCTCCTCCCTTCACCTTTTCAACTCTTTCCATGCAGGTCTTCAGGCATTCACTCACCCCCTCCGTCTTCCTTCTTCCTTCTTCCTTCTTCCTTCTTCCTTCTTCACTTCCTATTCTCCGTAAGAACTCTTTTCTCTTGTTTTCCCATTCCATTATTCATTGTAAAGCCTTTCTACTCATTTCATTATGCCTTTCTCTTTTATTCGCCTGTAATTATTTCATGCACATTTTCCCCCTTTCTCATATTACTTCTCCTTTACTTTCTTTCTTTCCCTATGATTTTCGTTATCTGGGATTCCTTCGCCATCTATCTTCGAATTGCTTGGATTTAGTAATTCTCTCTTTCATTCGGGAGATTTTTGTTTAGACTTTATCAGCTTTTCAGTTGCATATATTTCACAACTTAGGCATTGCCTTTGCTGCGAATGCGGTCTCATATACCTAATAAATAAACTTATCAAGAGGAGTGTAGCAACGCAACACTATCCTACTATAGGTTTAAATTTATTTAAAAACTATACACTATTAAATATAATGTGGTACCCACACTTTTTTGTAAATTCAAAGAACTCTCAACCAATAAGAGAGGGAGTGTGTTGCTACTTGCTAGCACTTCTCACGGATGAAAACTGATAGTTGACGTTCCGGTTCCGTTTTCATGGTAAAAATCTTCTCAGTGGCCTTTTTTATAAGCTAAAATTTTATGGAGTTAACAGAGCTAGTGATTCAAATACGAGGGATGCTCAGGCAGGCATCACAGTGAAAGTACAGAACACTGTAAATTCTGCATAATATGCAAACTAAAAGCAAAATATGAAAACATCCACCCAAGGCCTTGAGCAACTTGGTCTTACATCTAGGCAATGCCATTTGAAATGGCTAAAACAAGAGATTACTTGGCTTATATGTAGTCCACTTCCACAAAGTTATAGGGACCAAAGAAACCGATTCTGGTCTCCAGCTAGAGAATAAAAAATCAGCACATGGAAAACGATATTTGAGTTGAGTGTCAAAATCCTTGACGCAAGCCTCGTTGACCTTTAATTCTTTCTACCCACCACAACTTGTAAAAACAGATTGCTCACCTCTGAGAAATAAAATCATGAATGTTAGTCTCTGCACGAGTTTTGGGGGGGGGGGGGAAGGGTTGCTTTTTTTAAACCTGGTCATTACATGTTTTTGCGTAGTGGTGATGGTCAAATTGAGGCCATAATGTCGTACTCTTGATGGATTGATTTCGGGTCTCTCAAACCAGTACAAAATGGGTTAGTCCGGCTGTCACATCCTTTTTATGGTTGTACTTTTTGTAGTCGTATCTATCTTAATTGTTCATTAGACTAATAGTCTACCCATATTAGTTTGGTTTTATTTAAGTCAAAATATTTTGGGCCCCACCCGATGGGCTCACGACCCGTCTCGATAGACTTAGTCACTTAGACCATTTGGATAACTCCTCTACGTAAGGGGTAGAGAAATATGATGAGAATGAAACGTTTGAAGATAATCCATTTGACAAGATAATTTATTCTTTTTATGCAATTAAAACTTCTTTTCTCCTAGGTACGAAAATTGGATTCTCATTCCGTCCTATTGAAATACTGTTGTGCGAAAGTGCAATAAAAGTATTCTTCAGAAACATAGTTTCTTATAAATATATATATTTTTTTTTTTTTAAAAAGTATACTAAACATGAAAAAAGTTTTTTAACCTAAGATTCTTGACAAAGTAAAAATTTCTTCCCTATTTAACGTTCCCTAAAATAATTATTTTATTCAATGATGACTAATTTTAGCGATAATAGTATTTAAATGTTTTCTTTTTTATTTTTAATAAACATATTTTATTCTCTTTTTATAGTTTTTGTTGGAAAGATAGTGACATTTTCTCTTCTCTTTTAAATAAATGTTTATAGGTTCTTTGTTTTAGTTGTGTTTTTTTTTTATTATTATTATTTCTATAATTCCTTATTTGAAAGACTATAAATTATCGCAATTGAGATTAAATAAATTTTACCCATCCAAACAAACTAATCAAGTGTTATTTATTAGCTTTTGTCACTTGGGCATGCTTATGAGCTAGATACTAGGTAACTAAACCCTGTTGAGAAAAATATTTCAGGAACACAAGAGAAACTGAGAAATATGTTTAGAGATCAAATTTTTAAAGAAAACAGTTGGAAAATGGAAAATTGATTTTCCAGAAAACTATTCAAATAGTTTTTCAAATTTGAAAAATTGAAAAACATAGGCTTTGATTGGTTTTGTTTTGTTTTTTAATTTTTTAAAAGAGTTTTCAAAAATTATTTTCAGAAAGAAAAGAAAAAAAAATATGTTTGATAAGAGTTATTTGAAAATTATTTTTAAAATATAAAAATAAAAAAACTTGTTCATATTTATTAAAATTTCATTAATGAAAAACAAAAAATAACATATTCTGATTGTAATTTGAGTTTTCAAAACAAAAATAAAAAATTGAAAAGCAAAATTATTTTTAGTTATTCCTATTTTTTTAGTTTTTAAAAACTAAAAAGCAGGTTTGTTTTAAAAAATTGTTTTTAGAAAACACTATCTAAAATACTGAAAATAGTTTTATAATTACATTGAATTTTTTTATTTTTCTATTACCTCATCGTTGACAATGTTGCCCCCCTTCCTCCCACCTCGACCTCTATCACATTTTTGCTATCACCATCACATCTCTTAAGGTCCTTTTGTGTCTCTTATCTCTACCTTTACCATTTTTTGAACATTGTTAAAGAGGATTTTAATGTGTTTTTAATTGTGAGAAGATGAGCCAAAACATGCTAATAATAAATAAAATTTGGAAAAGTTAAGAAGAACATGCTAATAATAAGTAAAACTTAGAAAAGCTAAAAAGAACGTAATTAAAACAATTTCTTATTCTTTAGTTTTAAAAAGAAAGAGGAGAAAGGAAGAGTAATCCTTGTTCTTACAAGACAATGCAATATATGCAGTACAATAAGTATAAAATTACTTACAAGACGTTTCTACAATAAGTATAAAATTACTTACAAGACAATGCAATATATGCAGACGTTTCTACAATAAGTATAAAATTACATTTATGAGAATTAAATTCTTAAGGAATATAATGCTCAGAAGTGCTATTGCTATGGACATGTTCAGTTGACATTTTGTAATTTCAGAATAAATTAAGTTTATTTAATTAAAAATTGAAAAATCAAAGGAAAAAAAGAAATGTGAACTCGCCTTTTAACACGAGAATGAGATGTAAAGTAGATACGAAGATTGTTTCCATGAAAATCAACCATTTGAAAATATCTTTTAAAACCTATATTAAGAATGTAATATTTTCTAGCTCACTTACTTAAAAATCCTTTATGACACTTTGAGAGAAATGCTCCTATGATTTTAAGTCACACTCAAACATCAAATGTGGTTGTATGGGACAAGTTACCAAGTCAATGGAATTTTGTCTTAGTAGCTTTTTTTTTTTTTTTGTGTGTGTGTAAAATATGTTTTTGTTCATTTTTAGTTTTGATTTTTAGTTTCTCTATTTTTAAATTGAGACTTCACAAAAAAAATTAAATTAATTATTTTGGTCTTCAAACTTTAAAAATATGTTAATTTAGTATTTTTCCTTTAAAGGTATTAGTGTCATTAACAAAATTCACATTATAATTATTTAAACATACAATTTTATATGATTATAAATTTACACAAAATATATACATATAATTTATTTTAATTTAATATTTCTTGGCGGTTATAAACTATCATATACGTAATTATAAATTGTTACAAATCATACACATGTAATATCTTTAGACAAGTATTTTTTAGAGATTTTAAATCACTAGAAAATTTATATACTGTGACAGGTTATAAATGTCAGAAACTTAATTTTTATGTCATTATGTGAACTTGGTTAGCAACACTAGCATTGTTAAAAGGATATGAACTAAATTCGCATTTTCTTAAGTTTGAGGACTAAAATAATCAATTTGAAAGTATAGAAATTAAATTCAAATTTAATCGAAAATACAATGACCAAAAATATTTTCACCTTATTTTAATTCTCTTTAGGTTGAATTATGTAAGTTTTGTTTTCCTATTCTTTTTAGTTAATCAAGCACTCTTATTTTAAAATTATTCAGATTTAGCCTCTGGAACTAATCCTTAAATTTTTACTCTAAACTTTTACAAATTAAATCAGTTAAATTGTTTTAAATCTTCTTCAACTCGAAAATTTCCCACCAAAACATATAATTTTATTCAAAATAAATTAATAGAGTATCATTTTTTTCTTCAAATTTAAAAATATACAAAATATCCCATATCCAAAAACCAAAATATTTGAACAGAAAACGAAATTTTAAATTTTTTAAAAAATTAAAATTAAATTATGAAAGGGCCTAATTTACTCTTTTTTAAGAACCTAATCTACCTAACTTAAAAATGATAATGGAATTTAATTTACTCAAAAATTAAAAAATCAAAATCGTACAGGTTAAATTATAAAGATTAAGAAACGAAAATCCGAAATTGTGCTTTAAGCTAATATTTAGAGAATTTTGGAGAAAATACATAAATAACTTTTTTTTATCCCATATAAACGGAACAGAAGTGAGGTGATTTTACAATACCTTATGCACTTTGCTCGATAACTTTCATTTTGCTCCCCAAAAAAAAGCAATTCTAGCACAAGAGTCCAATAATCTTTTCATAAGTAGGAAACCTACCTAAGGCAAAGCATATGTCCAGTTCTTTTAGGTGTTTTTTGTCTTTTATTCTTTAATTAAAACAAAATTTTGACCCGGCTTCAATGGAATCAAATCTAAATATTTACGTAGGATAAACAATATCCAAAAATGAAATTGCAAATTCTTTAATTATACAATTCATTCCAACACAAATCAGTAACTGATTAAGAAATAATTAAGATTATAATTGCAATAAACAAACGTCACCATGGAAGAAAAAATCTGTGCGCTATCTCTGGAAATCTAATTTGTAAAAAAAGTGTTTGAAAAATTAATATATTTTCTTGAAATATATGTATTTGGCTATTTGTAGCTCAATAGTTTGACACTCCTGATAACTTTGTAACTGTTAATGGCCTCAGTATGGAATTGGATACAGAATTCATTGGTGAAAAACACAGATAAATATATGCACCAAAATCGACGTGTTGAGACATGGAAATTTCTCAAGGCACCCTCTTTCCAATATGTAACAACTAACATAACCCTTAACTCACTGAAGTCGGCTTAGTGGTAGAAGATTTGAGTAGTTTACAAGAAATCTTACATTCAAACCTCATTATATTTATGGCTAGCTCTTGTATAAATAAAATAAAATAATATAAATCATCACGAAATAATGTTTTTATACTAAGTACAGATATTCCCTTAAATTTGATTAACATCACTTCACCCAGTTGTCAGGTTGATTTGATCGGCAATGAACACTAAGTAGCTTTGAGCTTTGCAGCAATCTTTCCATCCCCTTCAGGCTTCAGCTAATAATATAGCATTGGGCAGAACCCTTAGTAAGTAAAAAGACAAAACCATAGTAGCAGTTGGTAGGTAGCATTGTCAAATTACCATAGATGTAGAGTAATGAAAAGCCAGCTGCAACATATAAATCAGACAGGTTAGTTCCTGCATATCAATGGAACAATATAACAAGATCATGCTTTTAATGTGAGAGTGTGCGTGTGAATGCCTGCCAGTGTCAACTGTCAACGGAAAGAATCTAAAATCCTCAAGTTGCAGCACTGGTCGACACTGACTGGTAATTGCCAAAAACTTGTACTTTTTGACACCATTTAATTACACCAAGAATAAAATAGCCTCACAGACAAAGCATGCCATGCAAGCATTGTATAAAGGAGTAAATCTATCGTTTTAAGTGAAGTCATATCCAAAAGTTATTCCATGTCTTACAAGTAGAGCATGGCAAATAATCTGACAAAGTTAACATCTGCCCATCTGTATCTCTTGAAAGAATTGTCAGTGAGACAATATCACTAGTTTGCTGAACAAATTATCCGTGATGGACGGAGCAGAACTCATGAGGGAAATGGCATGTTAAGCAATTAAGATTCCTTTTATTTAAAGCTGAAGTTTCATGTATCTCCAAGGCCTTCTGCAAGTATATTGCTAACAAAATCTACTGAGGCAGAATTATCTAACAACATTGCTTGACTCCTTCCCTCTCTAACATCAGATCCAATCAATAAATTATGAGTGGTTGCATCAGGAACCCAACCTTTTTCTAACATCGAATCCAGTAATTGACGGGCATCATGTTCCCTACCCTCTTTCAACAGGCCAGTAATCAGTAAGCCATACATTGCTGAGTTCAAAATGTCACCATTAGAAATTCTATCAATTGCACTAGAAATCATAGATAGTTGAGAATGATTGGCTATGAATGACAGTTGATCAAATAGTCTGCCTAGATCAGGTATAAGGCCTTTATTAATCATCATGTTGAAAAATAAAACACATTCCCTTACTTTATTTTGTTTACTCATGCTATCAATAAGGACACAATATGCTTCCACATCAAGACTGCTGCCCACCGTCAACATTTGTGAAAGGAATACTAAAAGATCATCTGCCCTTCTTGATTTTGACAACTCACGCAAGATAGTAGTGTGTGTAGCAATACAGCAAGAAATACCACAAAAATAAGCTAATTGCCATAGTTTTATGGCTTTGTTGACATGTCCTGACTCACATACACATTTTATCAACTTGTAGAAGGAGAGGGAATGAAGAGAACATCTCTTCATTGACATATAGTGAAACACTTCAATGGAATCTTGAGAATGTTTGACGTCACAGAGGCCACCAACTAGTTCAGAATAAGAGGAAAAATCTAAAACCCAGCATCTAGCACAAATTTGATGAAATAGTTCCATTGCTTCTTCATACTTGCCCAATCTACAGTTGCCAATTACAAGAGCAGAATACGTTGCATGGTCAAGAATAAGAAATGCTCTGATCATTCTGGCAAGAAGTATATATGCTTTCTTGATCTCTTCATTCTCACAAAACCATCTAATGAGAATATTCCAAGATTGACAATCAGCTATGTTTCTCTCAGACATTGTCTCCAGCAGAACATTGGCTGCCAGAATTTCGCCGGCATTGCAGCAAACTTCAAGCAATGCATTGAAAGGAGCAGGTTCATGAAGTCGTATATCTTCTAGGAACGCAATAGCCTCGTTAATTTTCCCTAATTCACAAAAACAATTAATCATATTAACAATAACATTATGTTTCAGTGACATGCCACTTTCTATCATCTCATTTATGAGGCCAACAGCAGAATCCAACTGCAAGTTGTTGCAAAACCACTGTACTAGAACCTCATAAATGAAAGATTCTGGCACAAAATTAGAATCTTTCATCATTTTAAACAGCTTTACAGCCTCCTCTATTTTATTTTCTCTGCAAAAGAGAGGTATAGCGCAGGTATAAAAACTCAAATCTGGTTTAGATTTGAGTTTGAGCATTTGCTCTAAAACAGTAGCAGCTTCATCCACTCGACCATTTCCAACGAGACCCTTTACAAGAATACCAAATGTCTGACTATTAGGATTGCACCCTTTATTATTCATTCTTCTAAATTGATCTAAAGCCAAATCAATCCGATTGGTCCCGAACAATGTCTGCAACAAATAATTCAAAGTGTCAACTGTGGGTAACACACATGCCTTCACCATCTCTTTATAAACAAACAAGGCCTGTTGAAAATCTCTATTTTCTCCTTCCACAAGAGCACCCAATAAAACATTAAAAACTTCAATTGGGGGCTTATAACCACCCAAATTCATATTCACTAAGACTGTAATAGCTTCTTCAATCCTGCAATGCCCCACAAATGTGTGAACCAAAGCCACAAGAGCTTCTTCAGCACCGGGGCACCTATCCTTCACCAAATTTTCACAAAAATTCCTCATTTCCAAAACGTTCCCAGCCATACCCAGTTTCAAAATAATCCTAACATACGTGTTAGATGTGTGATGAAAACTCTTCTGGCGAGAAGCCCATTTGAATATCCTCACTGCTGAGTTCAAATCGTTTGTACGGTCCAAAACCCGGATTAAGTTGTCTGGGGCAAGCTTAGTTCTCAAAAGGTTGAGATTTTGGTCGAATTCAGATGAATCTTTGAGCTTAGCAATTCCTGGGATTTCTGAAATATCTGCAATACAGCTTGAAGACAGATAAACCCATCTGAGGAATCGAGAAGGGTGTGCCAAAGATGGGAGCTTTATCGCCATGGACGGACCAAAGCAAAGAAAAGTTGAGGAGAAGGGAAAATTGAAATCTAACCTGAGAATGAAGAAGGAACTTGTCTCAATCGTCTATCCAATTAAGTTTCACAAAAGTGAGTTAAACAAGTTCTCAAGGAAACACTTGAGCAAGCAAAATTTGTTTCTGTGTTCAGTTGAGGACCATTTTATTGAAAAAACAAAAAAAAAAATGTTTGCGTTGATATTTAAATAGTAGAACAAAATTCATCGTTTTAAGAAAATAGTGAGACGAAAAATATAATTAACCAGAATAAAATAAAAGCGGTATTGTACTATTTTTAGTTTAATTTTACAAAGAAAAACAAAAAATATTTTATTGGAATATACAAAATTATCTTTACTTATGCATATAATTTTAATAAAAACTTTTTTTAACAAGATTTTACTTTTACTTTCTTTCTCTTTTTCTCTATAAATAATGAAACGAAAATTTTCATTACAATGTAAAGTATTTTACATTTCATTCTATCATCACTCACCATGATAAATGTCTTAAATGAAATATTAGGATCAAGTGATTTTTTTTCTTATAATAAAATAAATGTCTTAAGTGAGTTATGGTTTGAATAATAATAATAATATAACTGTTTTAGTTTTACAGTGTCAATGACCTTTAAATACTTTACATAATATCCAAATACATATTTATTTCATTTTACTCCAATTTATATTATTTTCTAAGTTTCAATTCATTGAATTTCATTTTTTACTCTCAATTTAAACATAGCTTAAAATATATTTTTTACTCTTTTAAAAAATAAATTTAGTTTTCTGAAATTAAAAGAAAATAAAAACCTGATTGATTTATAACTTTTATATGAAAAATGTTTCTAGACGTTGCTCCAAAGAAAAAAAATTAAATAAAAATATATTTTTTATGGTTTTTCCACTTATGAAAAAAAAAGGAAATATGAAGAGAAAAATGAACTTTTTGAAACGGAAGAGAAAAATGTTTTCACTAATGATATTAAAATATATGACAAACAATATTGCGGTTTAATATATAATTGAGAGATAAAGTGTGTATGACAAATTAGTTTGAGTACAGTATAGGTTTAACTAATCCAGCCAACTTTCTTTAAATTTATGATTGAATACCCAATTTTTTTGTTTTTGCAATTTGGTACTGGGCTTTTATTTTTCATAGGTCATTCTATTTAATGTCATTATAAAAAATAACTACATACACTAAGTAAGACATCCAGATAATGATTTCACGCATTGGATAATATAAACATAACTGTAAAGTTAAACACTTGGGAGAAAATTGTAAAGAATGTTTCAATTGAATTTATCTTTACAGGTTAAAATTCGATAAAAATCTACACAAATAATTTAATTGTGCTTATAGTAAGTTCAGAAAAATTAATTTTCTGAATGTCTAATTTAGCCTTTGAAGCTTTATTAAACTAAAAAAATTTTAGGTATATCCAATTAAGAAAATCAATTTAGGTACCCAATTACAAATTTAGTATAAACTTAGGTATCAACTTATTAATTCAACCTAAATTATATTCTTTTCAATAAATAATATATATATATATATATATATATTCTTTTTATATTAAAATATATTTTATTTTTTCCTTTCTTTGAGAGATATGTGTGCACAGTAATGTCTTCAAGTATGTTCAACTATAAAATAGAGTAAATTAATATTTTTTGTTTGAGAAAAATATTTTCTGTTTTTATTTTTATTTTTTGAAAATTGTTTTTGTTTTTCATTGTTTTCTAAAAATGTTTTTTAAATTGTAATCAAACATTTTTTTCTTACTATTTTTTTGTTTTCTCTGAAAACGAAAACAAAAAACAGAGAAAACAAACATCACCTAAGTTTTTTAAACACACTTTTATCTTTCTCTTTATATTAAAAAAAGAGTTTAATTGGTATAAACTGATATTGTAAAAGATTTTTATGCTGAAGTTCAATCATATTTCTTAGTTTATATGATTTTAAAGTATTGATTGTAAAGAAAACAAACTTACCATAAATCAAGGGATATGATTGGACGTTAGTGTAAAAGATTACATTATCTATACCAGTTAAACTCTTAAAAAGATGTGAAATACAGATTTGAATATAGGGTGTGCATCAGTACTTCTACGAACAACCCACACAACCTCTAAAGAATTAGGTTGGGTACAAATCCGCAACTAAACACCCATCATAAAAATTGAAATTGGGTTAGCTTTAAATAAGTTAAACGGGTAAAGAGCGGTTTCAAATGGGCTGTAATATGCATGTGCAGGTTTGATTTTTATAACTCATTGACCAATTGTAGAAACATTGTTTAACACTCATTTTTTTAATTGAAATAAATATAAGTTTTTACTCTAAATTTGTTTTTAAGATTATGACTATTTTTTTTTATATATATACCAATTTTGGTTTAAAAAGTTGTAATTTTTGCAAAAAAAAAAAAATCCAAAAAGTATGATAAATTGAGAGGTAAACCATCCCCCCCAACCCGCACAACATGTGACCTGTAAACTGAAAATTAAACCGTCCAAAACAGTTAATTAATTTAAAAAGATGGGTTAAGTCAGGTTGAGGCAAATTGACTTGAACCCGACTCATTTGACCCATTATCCACCTTTACTCCGAATTGTTAACAATACGCACTTAAAATTCATACATAAATATCATTTTTAATTTAATAAATCTATATTATTTAATATGAATATTTTTTAGCACTTTTAATATAAATACATGGATCTTGTTATTTAGTATTTTTAAAGCATTAATAAAAATAGCTAAAAAGAAACGTTTGTCTTAAGAATCATATGAAAACGCACGTTTGCATTTAGAAACATATGAAGACGCAGTTAATCGTAAGTAATCATTCAACAATAGATTAAGATAAAATAAAGGATATTTTATCAACAAAAATTCTATTATTAATTAAAAGAGAAAATACCATATATGTCTTTCAACAATACAAAATAACAAAAAAAAAAAAAACTCAACCTCAAGATAACAACATCACCCATCAAATAAAGTATATTGAATTCAAAAAATACAGTACATCAAATTTAAAAGTCACTTTACATGAGTGTGATGTATATTTAAGTGTCTAACATCATTCTTACAAATTTAGTTGCATATTCTAAACAATTCTGCTATACAATCATTAAATATCACATTATTGCAATTTTTCTAGATATGCCACAGAACTGAGTTACATAGACCACCACCACCGAGCATGTTGTTGCTGATAAAATACAGAATTAAAAAGAAGAATAATTCCTTTGAAGTTATTCTTTTAATAACTTGATAGACATCATCCCTGTATATATAGAGAATCAAAATACCAAAGTAGATAAAGTATTAAGAAATAAACGTTAGTGTAAAACGTCATTTTAGTGTTGCAGAATTTGAGCGGCCGTTGGCTCAGCTTTCATCCGTCTTATTGACACTCCATCCAAATCTCGAACCAAAGAATAGACTTCAACTTTTTTTTTTTTTAATCAGACTCTCAACTTATTTATATATAAATAAAGTGAATATATATATATATATATATATATATATATATATATGTGTGTGTAAGCTAATTCCCACTTAATCAAACTGTTTACCAATTACCAAATTCATTAATCAAACCGAGTCTAATCTAACGCGTAATAATGTGTATATAAATTATGCTAAGATATCCTCTAAGGCCGATGGCATCAACATTCATCGAAGAGAAAATATTCGAAAGACAAGAAAATTTGTATTAGGGAAATGAAAAAAAGAAAGTACGCGAAATGACGAGACATATAAGATTAACTTTCGAGGGAAATGAAAAAAAAAGGACTGCACCAAAACAGCTGAGCATAAGATTAAACAATATACATTACAAAGAAAGCATATATTCAGATCGATATGACAGTGTGTTTATACACAAAGTTACAAGCATTAAAAGAAAATAAATGGCAGCAGGACCAGAGACCAATTCCCAACTGAATGACCCAAATTCCCTATTCTGTTTTGAGAATAACATTCCAAAAGCTAACTCCAAATAAGATTAAACATTAAAAGTCACTACTCTATAAGCACCGTCAGTGCAAGAGATGTAGTAGAATGCTACCTTTGGTTCCACGATCATTGATCATTCCCAAAACTCCATAGTCCATACCCTGATTTGTTCATGGCGCAAATCCCCCATAAGCATGTCTTGTGCATGTGTCAATATAGTAAATCATGAGCTTCAAGGATAAAACTTATTACAATTTCCTCCAATCTTGAGAAATTTAAATGTTGTCAGCCCGGTAGTTACTGCAACATTTTGAAGATATAATTCAATAAAGATTAGGTTATACCGCAGTTTGCGGATTGCATTCCCCATAGCACCTGAACAATACGATTTGGTAGAACATTTCTGAGGTGATACACAAACAACACAGTGGATTCACCCAACTTGCATGAAGCTCCAGATACTTCCAGCAATGCATTGTCGGCCAATATCCTGGTTGCTACTCAGGAGGCAAGGGATCCAAGGAGTTCAGTTCAATAAGTCAATCTCCAAGCAAAATAAGTGTAACAAAATAAGTAGAAGCCAAAGTTTTAAGAGGAGGGCATATTGATTCCAAGATAGATCCACTATGATGCATAACAGATCATAGTGACTAAGAATTTGTAACCTCAGCAACCAGAAGAGACTTTAGGGTTTTGTATCTTACAAGTTTCATTGTCCGAAAGCTAATTTCATTTCTCCCTTGAATAAAACTGAAGAGAACCTTACCAATAATCATGTTAGTAAGATGTAGCATTCTAGATATGATGACTTCATTATTACTACCTACCTCTGATTCGCATTAGAAAAAGGGGTTTATTTAGATAATTCCTAATTTTCTGGTCCAACAGACTGTGAATATATTCAGTAACTGTTTCATTTTCACAGCATGCCTTTTGCAGTTATGGGCGTGCTACGACCTCTGAATCAGAATTGACCTCAGTAAGGGTGATGTTAAGTGGTTGCCAGCCCGATTGTTGATGCACAATCCATTTTTTATTGGTAATCACCATGTTCAAAATCTGTAGGACATCGCCCAGAGCATGATTTTTCAAGCACATATTTTTAATCAAAATACCAGCTTCATACCTAGAAAAAAGACAAATTTAGATAGACATATAAAGAGAAACAAAAAATTTTCAGCAAGTGAAAATATAGTAAAAATTAGCAGATCCTTACTTGCACTGAGTACCCATTATTGCTAATCTTCCGGAAGGAGTTGTTAGAAATTTTTTAATTTCATTCCATGTCTCTTTGGTGTGCTTCTTAGGATTACCACCTATAGGGTTTACACACTTCCAAACCTTATCATTCTTACCAACAAACAACTGCAAAGGACCTACATTCTGCTTCACCACCATCTGCTGCTCAATAGCACTCTCCAGAGCTTTCTTGACATCTGTATTGCGGTGCTTGGGATCTCCAAATCGAATGCAATCGGTTATATTTGATTCAGTTGGCACAATTTTTTCAGTTTTTAGCGTGTTCAAGGCAAGTAAAACAACCCCTATAAGACCTTGGACGTATTCAGAAGGTTTAGGGCATCCTGCAGATCCCCATATACCATTACCAGGAAGGTTATTACCACTCCCAGTTGCCAATGATGTAGGTTGGTATTCTGGACCGTGTGGATGACCATTATACAATTCTTGTGTATTCTGTCCCATGTGTCCATTTTGTTCATCTATTGACTTTACGGGATTTAGAGCATTACTCTTAGAACTCCTTTTCAAGTCTCCATTCCTTTGTTTAACAGGGCGTGGATCTTGAGGATTAATAGGATATCCAGATATTTTCAGATTGCTTATGTCTGGCACATTTGTAAGTGGTGCTGCAGGGAAGCTGGGTCCACCAGCTCTATGTGGCACTACTGAAGTTGCAAAAGCTTGGGAATTTGGAGAAAATGAATTAGTTGGCGTAAAAGGAGGTTGAAAAGGAAATGAATTTGGTCTTAATGGCTGTAAATATGGATTTTGATGATTGCCTTGTAGATTACCATTGTTTCCCCGCATTTGATCAGGATTGCCACGAACAAAATTAGGGGTAGATCCACTTGGGGGAGCATTATAGGTATAGTTGCCAGGTCGAGAAGAATTTATATTGCTATAATTTTCTTGAAGTCCAGCTTGAGCTGGATTCACGGCCTTGGGTCCATTTGGTTTACTTGAATTTCTCCCATTAGTTTTCCCATGATATCTAGTATCAAGCTGCCTTCCTCCTGTATTTTGAAATTTCTGATTTCCTGTATGAACTTCAGAAAAGGAATCCACATGCTGCGGTATCTGAAGAGCATTAGAGACAGGAACCGTTAAGGTGTCAGAAGATGATTGTATGTTATTATTACCAAATTGTTGGGATTCACCACCCATAAGAGGAGGTCCCCCAGCCAAGAGACTAGTCCATAGCCACACATTCTTAGCAGCTGCAACTAAGGGCGCGGAAGCTTTCTGAGGTTGTGCAAGAAGAATATTATACCTCCTCAGCCGCAACTGATGAAGAGCATTAGAGAAGTCTCGGTCACCAGAAATTAGTAAGTAATTAGCAGGTGCAGGATTATCCACTGCCCAGAACAGCATGTCTACAAGAATCTTTTTGTCACTTGCATCTTTAACGCCTGGTAGCAAACATGGAAACATGGGTTAAAGAAAATCATACTTTGAAGTTTGACATCACCTCTAAGGCAAATAATCCACGGAATGCTTCCAACACGTTTACAACGTAATTCAACAGAGGAGATGAACAAATCAGCAAACTCATTGGCAAGCGCACATTAAAATAATTATAAAGCAATTGTCATCCTTAAGATAAGGATGATTAAAACAAAAGAAAATCAAAACAAACTAAAAAGGCAGGGGATAGAACACAAATAACACTTGTATAAAGTATAAACAGCAGAATTGAAAAGAGGAATTCTAACAAGAGTTAAAAGCCAAAGTACAGTATGAAACTCTTGGTTTCTTTCGTGTTCTTTTTTACTGAAAAAACATAGCTTTTTTCAATAGATCTGATTTAAAAGCGTCGTTTTAACCATGTAAGCAAAATAAAAATCCAGTTGGTGAATTGTTGATAGAAAGGGTTGGTTGGTTATTGCAATTTGCAAACAGAACAGCACAGCACAGCGCAGTAGGGTTCTTCTGAAGCTGAAACAATAATAATAATAATAATAATAATAATAATAATAATAATAATAATAATAATAATAATAATAATAATAATAATAATAATAATAATAATAATAATAATAATAATAATAATAACTAGAAAGAAAGAAGGAAGAGAAGAATAAGTTAGGGCAGAAATTGGGGAAGGAATATTTAAAAGGAAAAATAAAGAAAGGGGAGTGAAAGCGAAGAGAGAAGGGATACCGGCAGGGACATGATTGAGGGAGATGCCGGTGCTGGAGAGGGCGTGTTGAACGGTGGCAGTGATGCGAGTGGTGTCGCCGTAGGCGGAGATGGAAACGGGGCCGCAGTAGTTCATGCGAACGAGGGCGGAGCTTATGTTCTGGGCGATCGCATGGGGATCGCAGCCTTTCGGCACGTGGCAGTTCTCTATGTCCCACCAAACAGACGTCTTCGCCGATGAGTACTGCGCCTCCGCCTGCGCCGTCGCCGCTCCGCCTCCGCCCATATTCCAAATCCTATGGATGAAGTCAAATGCGATTCTTAACTCACTATTATTTCTGCTTCGGCCCTCTTTACAAGCAACCAACTTTGTGTGTCTTGTCTTCAACTGCAACTGTCATTTTACGTGTTTACCCCTTGTGTTTGGAAAATGGGAATGGACTTGACTTTTATGCACCCTCCCCTCTTTCCTCTCAGCTTCTCTCTCGTCTCTCTGCCTTTTTCTTTTTATCGTGTTGCCAAAAGGGTTAACTATTGGGAATTCTCACGCCCAATGTTCCTGCGTTTTTTTTTTTTCGTGCCTTCGGTTGCGGATGAATTTTGTTTGTCGTGCCCATTAAGTTTTTTCGGACCAGTCTGTATCTCTATTCGCATTTCATTTACATTAACAAATAAACATGTTTAATTTCCCTTTTTTTATAAAAAATAAGTTTAGACTTTTTTTTTTAATCCTTTCTTACTATTCACGCCTTATATTGTTCAAAATGACTAGAAAAATCTCAATATTCTTTTATATATATTTTAGATCAACCGATTTAAATATAAATTTTAAGATATTTAAGATAATTGATCTATATGTCTAAAATTTACATTTTAGATTAATTGATCTAAAATATATGTTAATTCTAAATTAGGTAATTGAAAATCTAGTAATAACACATGATTAATCATATTTCAAATTAACTCATCCAGAAATATAATATCATATTTATTTTTTAGATCAACTGATTCATAACATTAATTATTTTGTATTCAGATTGGTTGATCTGTAATACAATTGGTTGTGTCCTGTTGTAACATTCTGGATAACCTAATTTGGAACTAATATAATTTATTCCGAATCAGTTGATCTAATACATTAAAATAGGGTAAGTGTATGTTAGGGTTTTGCAAATTATTTTAAACATTGTGGGGTGAAAATAGCAAATGTAAGAGTGTTAAAAGAAACTATCATATTTTATCATATATTTTTTTACAATAATCAAATTAACCTCGTAAAAAGTTATAATGTTACTCTAGTAACAAAGTTTACATGTGGGGAGAAGAAGAGAGGAAGAGGTCGTGAATTTGAATCTCTCTACTAACAAAAACTAACACATTAACAACTAATATTTGACTTATAAAAAATCATATTAACAACATTATATGCCATGTTACTCACTTACCTTTAGCACTACTAGGAATGGCAAGGGGTTGGGTGGGTACTGGTAGTGCCTATCTGCTACCCGCTTAAAACCCATCGGATACCCATTATAAAATCATCTGCCGATTTTTTCAATACCTACAGGTACCCACAGATATTTTTCAAAAATATTTTTTAAGAAGATATTTTTTTTACCTAAAGTTTAATCAAACAAATAATTTATTTGTTAAAAAATCTAAAAATAAAATTATACTATTAAGTTTCTATAAGATTAATTGATACAAATATATTAATATAATATATAGAAAATATTTAATATAAACATAATATTTGTTTTATATTATCCATATTTTTATAAAAAATAATCTATGAATTATTCATTTTTTATAAAAAAAAAGTAACATTAATAACAATAAAATTTGACAACTAATATTTTAAGTTGATTTATTTAACAAAAATATTATCTTTCTTTAAATTAAATATGTCTAGTATTTTAATGTAGCGAGTACCCACAAGTACGAGTACTGTGATACCCATACCTGTGCCCATTAAGGAGTAGGTAGAAAAAAAAATCGTACTCGCGAGGGGCGAATACCCATTTAAATTACTCATGCGGATATTTTCACGGTTTAATCTGTGGTCCTCGCGGACGCAAATTTTTTTGTCATCCCTAGGCACTACAAGCTACAATTAGAAAAAATTGCCTTGACCAATCACTCTAAAAAAAACATACTAAATTTAAGGAAGCATTTGTTTTCTAGCCTGTATAGTCTAACAAGCCAAATGAGCCTAGTACGAGTTGCACAGGTGAGTTTTGGGTTGGTTTAGTCACTAATATGAAAAACACAAGTATTTTTATTTGCACCTCTACAATAAATTAAATGGACAAAAATGCTCCAAAGTATTCATTCACCTTTATAAACACATCCAGAGTTATCAATATGAATGACATTTCTTGGTAGAAAAGATGGCAAGGTAAAGCGCAGCTTCTATAATTGGATATGAAATAGAGATAGGTGTAGAATTGTTGCATTCCACAAAACATGTAGGCCAATGGAGGATTGATTTCATGACGACACTAGGGTTGAGGATGTTATTGTGGTGTGTAATTATGGTTAGGGATAGGTAGGGGTGATGAAACGGGTCGGTACTCCCTGCCTTTGATTCACCGAAAATGGGTCGTGGCAGATCGACTCACCATTGTTAGAACAAATACAGATTGAAGAGTTTGGTCCGCTCACCAAAATTTGGAAAAAAAAAAAACTCTTAATAATGGAAAAAACACAAAAAAATAGACCTTACATAATTGATTTTATTTATTTTAAAGTGTTACGATTTTACAAAAAAAATGTCAAATTAAAGAGAAACCTTATTTTATTATCTTATAAATGTCATTTTTATAAATTCTACTTAATAAATTATTTTATATTTTAATTATTATAATTATATTATTAATTTATATAAATAAAATATTCTTTAAAATAAAATATAATCTTAGTGAGTTGGCCTATCCCAATCCACTTAATTGGCAGGTTCGTTTTGCCACTCTTTAAAATAAAATACTACCCTCACTCTACTAAAATGAGGTGCGTTGGCAAGCCAATCAACCTGACTTGCCTCGTTTTGCCACTACTAAGAATGGGTGGAGGCACGAGGTAGGAGAAAGGTTTTTGGGTGTGGTAGGTAGGAGCGTCAAAGAAGATCTTGTAGTGGGAGTAAAAAGAATAGTTTTGTGGTGGGAGGAGAAAGTGTATTTGAATAATGTGTTTCATAGTAACAAAAAATTATGTCTAAACATTGTTCATAATAGGCCATAAAAAGTTATAAAATTTGTATATGTCATATGAAATTAGTGTTTCAGACCCCTCCAAAAATACGCATTCTAGCTGGCACATACAAATTGGTTTTAAAACTTCTAAAATATATATTCTAGAAATTTCATACCTTTATTCATGCAAAACAAGATTGGTAAAATTATAATATTAAAATATATGAAGGTATAAGGAGAAATTGATATGAGTAGAAAAAATTAAAAAAAATATATTTAATTAAATTGTATGTTCCTATACTTTTATTAAATTTGTGATTAGGTTTCTAATTTTTTTATAATTGGGTATTTGAATTTATTTGTGTTGCAATTGAGTATGCAATTCAAGTATCTAGTCTATATCTATATATTATATGAAAGAAGGTTTTGATAGTGAATTCTATGATGTTACACCTTTAGGCGAGTTTGTTTTTCATCCAAAAGTTCAAGTGGCTCTCCCCTCTTTTTTCTAAGCCAATGATGAATTATTTTTATCTATGTTTTTAAAATCGAACTGGTGAAAGTATTAGTTCAAGGTTCGTTTGTTTAATCGTTATTAAACTGGTAATTGAACCGGTCTTAATAAAATTATATATTTTTATTTATTAATGTATTATAACAATTAAAATTATAGAATAAAAAAATTATTAAGAATTTAATTATAAAAAAAATTTTTTACTAAATACTATTTAAATTGCCAAGTTAACCTCTTTTTGTTATTTATTTTTTTATTTAAAAAAGAGTGGACTTAAGAAAAAGAATAGTGCATTTAGCAAAATATGAAAAAATTAAGAAAAAATACAAACCAATTCAATCGATTGAACCATCAGTTTTACTACTTCATGACTTATTCTTCAGTTTCAAAACCGATTCTTTGTTTGGTTGGTTTTCATCATAAAATGAACTAGCTACCAATTCGTCGATTTTCCAGTTGATTTAGTCCACTTTTTTAAACAGATTTTTATTAATTATTTTTAATAAACAAATCCTTTTTAACATTGTCTTTTTTGTGTATGAATGTTTGTATTTTTTTATTAGATTAAATGATATTCCATATTTTTTAAATTTTCAATATACACATGTTCATAAAAGATTAAAATTTCAGATTTAGAACTTCGTATTGTAATTAATATTTTTTTTAATTTTCCATCTTACAATAATTTATCTTTCTTTATTCTTTTTTAACCTTTGTTTTGCTTAAATTTTTTTCTGCTGCATGTCATAATAAAATGTCAAACAACACTATTTTTTTTTCTTAACACTAATCTATTTATGATAAGTCATTTTTCCTAAGAATATAATTTTTAATAGATTTCTAATAAACATAAGTTTGTGTATATATTTTAATTTTATATTATTATCAAATTATTTATTTATTGTGTATATATATTTTAAGTTTATATTATTTTATTTAAATATCCATTGAAAAATAAGTAAAAATTACTTTATTATGCATGTTTTTTTTTCAAAAGTTCAAGTGACTTCCCCTTTCTCCTCTTGGCCAATAATAAATTATTTTATTATTTTTAATAAACAAATCCTTTTTTAACACTATTTTTTTATGTATATATGTTTTTTATTTTTTTAATATATTAATTATTAAATGGTATTCCATTTTTCAATGACATGATTTTAAATTTTCAATATACACAACTTCAAAAAGATTATTAAATGGTATTTTATTATTTTTAATAAATAAGTCCTTTTTTAACACTATTTTTTTATGTATATATGTTTTTTTATTTTTTTAATATATTAATTATTAAATGGTATTCCATTTTTCGTTGACATGATTTTAAATTTTCAATATACACAACTTCAAAAAGATTAAAATTTCAGGTTTATAATTTCGTATGATAATTAATATATTTTTTTAGTTTTGTATCTTAGGATACTTATCTTTTTTCATTCTTTTTATAATTTTTTTGCTTAATTGTTTTCTATTGCATGTCATAATAAAATGTCAAACAATACATTTTTTTTTACAATTTTAACACTAATCCATTCAGGATGTTAGTGTTGTACGGGATAAAAATATGAAAGTTAAGTAAAAAGAATAAAAAATATATTTTTTATTATATTAAAATTAAAACAGTTACAAATATAAAGAATATATTATGGACAAATTGAATATAAAACATAACGTAAAATTTATTAAACAGAAAGTAACAAGTAGATTTGTACTCATATATCACAGCTTCCATATAAAAGCATTATAATGTCCCAAAAAATGCTTCCGTTTGAATAACAAATAAATAAAAAATATAATTAATAATTAAAAAATGACAAAATTTTAAATGGGATATATATCAATCTTTTAGACTCAGTCTTGGTATACAAAAGAAGGTGTATTTGCAGTGAATTCTATCATGTGACACATTAGGTGTATTTGTTTACCTCTAAAAGTTCAAGTGACTCCTCCCTTTTCTCTTCTTGGCTAAATTGATTTTATTAATTATTTTTAATAAGCAGTTTTTTTAACACTATTTTTTATTGTGTATGGATGTTTGTCCTTTTTCTCAAGATATTAAATGGTGTTTCATATTTTTAATGACATTTGAGAAAATGTTTTCAATTTTTATTTTATTAAAACCGTTTTCATTTTCAAATTTTTAAGATTAAGAAAATATGTTTGTTTTTATTTAATAATTTCATTTTCAAAAAATAATATTATTAAATTTAATCAATTTTAGTAAAAATATTATAAATTATTTAGATATATAGTTTAAAATAATTTTTTTATAATTAAAATGTTGTTATTAAGTTTTTACATATTGTTAACTTTTGAAAATACTGACAACAACTTTTTTTCTATTTTCTATTTTCAGTTGTTTTCTGAAAATGTTTTTTAAATTGTAACCAAACATATCTTTACAATTGTTTTCTGTTTTCTCTAAAAATGAAAACACAAAACAAGCAAAACAAATGCCACCTTAAATTTCCAATATACACAGGTTCATGAAAGATTAAAATTTTAGGCCCTATTTTGGGTGGTTAGTTTCTGGTCTTTTGTTTTGAAATGTATTTTGAAATAAGAAACATGTTCACAAAAGTTTTAGTTTTTTACTCATTTTTGAAACAATTTTCACTCAATTTAAAAATAATAAAATTTGGTTTTCAAATTTCTGTTTTTGTTTTTATTTAAGTTCATTATTTGACGTCACTTGTCACCATTCACCATTACTTCTGACCGACGCTCACCATCCGCCACCTCTGACTAGTAGTCACCGACCACCACCTCTATTTGACAGTCACCGATCGCCACTTCCGATCGGTGGTCACCAGCCCCCACCTCCGACTAGTAATCACCGGTCATCACCTCTGATCGACGATCACTGGTCCTACCTCCGACTGGTGGTCACCAATCGCCACCTTCGACTAGGGTCACCAAACGCCACCTCTGACTAGGTTCACCAATCACCACCTCTGACCGGTGATCGCAAGCTGCCACTTCCAATCGATGGTTACTAGTCATCACCTCCGACCGACAGTTACTAGTCATCACCTCCGACCGACAGTTACTAGTCATCACCTCCAACCAACGATCAGTGACTACCACCTTCGATCGTCGGTCACCGACCATAAAATTCGATCGTCAATCACCGATCACTACCTTCAACGAGTGTCTCGTCCACTACCTTCAACTAATATTTTGGTTAAGATTTGAAAATAATGTTTTAAATTTGAAAAAAAAAATATTATTTATTAAATTTTGAAAACTTAAAACTAAAATTAGATTTAGAATTTCATATTATAATCAATATATTTTTTGGGGAAGGATTCAATGATATTGGGAGGGGAGCTGCACCATCACTTTTCCTCATTTTATATTATTGGATTAATCTATTATTGGATTAATCTAATGATTAAAATTGTGCCTAAATTATTTTTTTGTTAACCATCAATGTTTCAATTGTTTTAAGGTAATTCTTTTTCTCTTGTCAACACTTTTGTTCTCAAAACTTCATCTCTTTTCCAAATTCACTGAATTTGTATCCGAACATTTATCGAACAAAATGCAGCCATGAATTCGTCTTTATCTCTTTACCAATCTTTCCCTCTTCTTTCTTACCGCTCTCTCTTCTTCGCGGTCTCATGCCCAGGACAAACCCCACCCCGTGGTAAGAGATATTAGCAATCAAGGTAACACCATCTTCCACTTTCTTTTTAATTATTTTTCTGTTTTTTACATGTTTGATGTAATGCTTCTCTCCACTTGCAATTTTACTCCTTCCTCCAACCAATCTTTTCTTACTTTATAAAGAGGAATATCACTTCGCTCTGTCTTTTATATTTTTCATTCTTTATTATTAGAGAATAATTTCGATGCATGCTAAAAATATTTATACGGTGAATTACTCAGAAATCGCTGAGCTTATATTTTGGTGCGTGTTCCTTTAGGTTAAAGAGTTGAAAAGGCATGTGGCAAAGTTTCAAGAGGCTATATTGCAAAGGTATTTAACAGGGAAGCCTATAGAAGCTAATGAGTTGATGAAAGAAATTTTAGGGAGGTGGACATTGTCTGGAGATGAAGACAAGTTTGATTCTGATTGGAGGAAATAGATGACACTGATAATGAAGATAAAAATTTTGATGTTGGTTTTAAAGGAAGCAGTGCAGTTGATGAAGGAAAGAATAAAAAATTATTGCACTCTGCAATTGCTAGTGGCAGTCAAGATTTCAAATCAACCTTGGATTGGTTGTGTTGTATAGCAGATAATAGGAGGTGCCTTTGCACTACTGCTGTTAAACTGTATGGTTCATGTGTTTTATGCTTTGGTGGTTAGCCTGTAGCGTCTTTTTATCTTTTGCTACCATTTTGTTATGGTTAGAACTTTTGTGGTCAGTCTAAATTACCGCTGCTACTAAATTACCTTGTTATCTTATGGAAGTGGTACTACATTTAATTGGGAGTTCAATTAGCAATGGTCATTGTATAATCATCTTAACGGTAATAATAACAAACTAGTATATATTGGAAATTTACCGCTTGGGAGTTTATATTGGAAATAAACTAGTATGAATTTGCCACTTGCAAAAGAAAATGGATTCAATTCAATTATGCTTTTTGACGAAAGTTTTAGAGAGAAGAATATTGGGGTATTCGTATGCTTACGTAAGTAAACTGTGGTTTTTTTATTACACGTCTTTGATTTCGTTTAACGTAAAATCCCAGTATTCTATACCTTAAACACAATTTATGTCTCTTTACATGTTCCCGGTGTTCAATATGCATTATCATGTTCTGCATCATCACAATTTATGTCTCCTTTTTCCGTGTGAGATATCCAAGTTTTCAACACTCAATCCCTAATTCAACTTATAAAAATATGTGTTTAGAGTTTAAAAGTTTAGTCGAAATCCAATTGAAATTGAGTTAGATTCAATAAAATATTATTTTTATGTTTATTTGTATTGATATAATAAAATACTAAGTAAAAAATAAGTTTTATATAATTTATAATATATCAATATAATACATCTTATTAAATTTAAGGGTTATTGTCTTTATGATATTAAAAATAAGTAAAATCTCATATGTTTAAAATAACTTTTTGAGAAATATTTATGTTATAAATTATAATCAATGTTTCGTAATTTGCAAAAATTCATTTGAAATATTTTTTATTTTGCAATATCTTATCAGAATATCTCTCATTTGTGTACCTAAAATTTCAAAAGGAAAAAATTTTCAACTTTTATATTTTTTTATATTTTTTTTCTTAAAAAAAAGGGTTAACCCTTAAACCCACCGATTTTGGTCGTTCTCCCGGTTCTTGACCAGTTTCTGGATGATTCTTTGCATCCCTAGTTTTTTTGAAACAATGGACCGGACATTAGTCTGATTCTCAGTTGGACCGATTGAACCAATTGGTTTGGTCTGATTTTCAAAACTTGAGAAATAACAATATTGACTTCAAATTATGCTCAGTCGTTTGTAGCCATCAAAGGGCCTCGCATAGAATTCTATTCTATTACCAAGATGTTTACAAGGCAGAGTTAATTGACTGATAAGGCAAGCTGTAAAAATTCTATGACAATATGCCAAACATTCTACAGAAGAGTTTAGTGTATTTATATCACGTCATCTTCCCAACTTTGAATGTAATAAATATAACCTGAAAGTGAGAAAAGTTTTACATGCATGTCCCCTGCAACATACATAAAAGCTCTTTGTTGAAAAGAAGTAGAAAGATTAATCAGACTACAAAGTAGCAATATTTCATATAACAACTTACAAGTGTCTAGCTTGTATGGAAGGAAACACTAATGGATCAAAATGAGTGCCCAAATAGCACAAACAACTCAAATTTATCCTTTTGCATATAATTGGATAAAAACAACAATGACAGAGAAATACTTAACACATGAACCATGTTTGTCCATCAGCCAACTCCCCGAGCTGATTGCATTAGAACCAACAGTTTTACAACTTAAAATAGAAATAGTGTTCCCTATAGTACCACTAGAAACAATACACATTAGATAACTTCACAAGCAACACATAAAAAATGGTTTCAGCAACAAAACACATTAGATAACGTTTCCTAGTTGTACCAGTAGCAGCAAGCCAGCCACACATATTAGAAATAACATTCCCAAATACCAGTACCCATTGAAGACATGTCATAAAAGGGTTCCTGAATAAAAAAAAAAACTTTTTTAACAGGATCACAATAGGATAACTAACAAAATATTTTCTTATCATCAAAAGTTGAGTGAAACTAAATTGGTTAAGTGTTTAAATAGGTTGATAAGTTGGAGGTGTTGAACAAGATACTCCCTCAAATTGATGACTTCTTATTTCTTTATCCTAAAATGAAAATGAAAAATTAACACAAGTGACAATATAAATATGAAATATTTGGCACACAAATTAACTTACATACCTAAAATTCTTGATTGTATGGTGGTCTTATTGGAGGTTGTTTTCTCCTATTAGTTTGATGTTTAACCCAACTCTTTAGTAATTTTTTTCTCTTTAAACCAGGTTGTTGTTTGAATCCCTTTGGTTGCTTAGCATCGTTGCTAACAAATGAGTTATCACTTTTATGTTTATTATTATTTGTGACTTGTAAGTGAAGTTCCATTATTTGCTTGGACACAACATCAACAATATCATTTATAATTTTGTAGTATTCTTCACAAGGTGACACCATTGCTACTAGTCTAAGGAATTTAGACACAACTTACCTATATCTTTTTGTGCTGGATAATTTTGGATCTTCTGCAATCTCTCTTCCATTCACATCATGCGCAATGTCACTTCAAGCTATTTTTGTCCACCTTTTTAAAATATATTTCTCAAACTTAACCTTAATATCATTTACTTTAAACATTTTTTATGCTACAAACAAAGTATACCAAATGTCTCAAATTTTCTATAACTACAAGTGATTGATGTTGAACCACGATCAAATGATACTCTCCAAGCTCTTTCACAATCAACCCTTGTTATAACATATTAGCACAAAGATTGAGACTCATTCTTGTTTGATATGGTGAACCCAAGAAAAGAATAAACTCATGTTGGGACAAGTTAGATACATCATGTGTATACATTTTCCCTATCTGTCTTAGTATTGGTGACAACTCATATCTCAATATTGGAAGCTTGTGATGAGACTCATATTCACAGGTCAACTCTTTGTATCTCTTCTCCTCAACCACTCGTTCAAAGTTTTTGACGAATTGAATTATATCCACATTTGGTTCCACACATTATTTGAAATGAGAATTCAACCTTTCACGAAGTTGAGTATTTCGCATCCTAAGTGTCATTGTTTGCTTCATGTAACACGAAGCCCATTTTTCTTTTATCACATTAACTGATTTGGTTCCAATTATTTTCATGAACAGTATAATCAAAGACCAAGTGGGCCCAAGTTGCCTCAAACTCTGATTCAATGTCGAAGTCATACATATATTTCTTGAAATCTCTTAAAAAATAACTTTCTCCCTTCATCAAGTTTCCAAGGCGTTTAATTCTATTTTGCAGCAAATGCCAAGTACACAAACCATGTCATGTCTCAGGCATCACCTCAACAAGTGTTTTAGCCATTGCTTAATCTTGTCAATAAAGATAGTATGGTTGTTTTTTTTTGTTGTGTGCTTGTAAGAATGTCTCAAATAACTATTTAAATGATTTGATTGTTTCATCATACATCAATACTGCTCCAAAAATTAATGCACTCTTATAATGGTTGAAACCAGAAAATAAAGTAAGTGGCCTATTTTCACGATTAATACATTATGTAGTATCCAATGAAATAACGTCACCAATACCATCGTTGCATCAACTCAAAAGACATTTGTGATATGTTCATCAATATCCATTTGATATGCATGGAAGAAAGATGGATTCTCTAATAATTGTTGTTGAAAATATTGAAAAAGGCATCCAACTTCACCATACACTATGCTTTTTTGTCTTCTTGCACCGTAAAGTCAAACATAAATAAGTTTATGTTTGAGATGATTCTAACGTCGACACCGGCAACATTCTTAATCCCATGGGACAGCCAGATGGCTCATACAAATCTAAGTTACTAAATACATATGGCCCAATGGCTTTCTCCGAGTTTGATGGAAGGTGTTTTGGAGAATCGGAAAGGGAGATTCCACCGCCCTTGCTGAAATAGGAGAATATTGCACGATTCAAAGAGAATTCTATATTAGAGGAAGAGTTCCATGAGAAGTGTAAACCATGGAAAGGATCACTAATGGTAATGGTGTTAGGAAAAGTTGTTGGATTCTATGCCCTGAAAGAAAAATTTAAGAAGGATTGGGCTAAAAAAGGTTCCATAAAAATTATTGACATGTTTCAAAACTACTACCAAGTCTTATTCTCCACACAAGAAGATTATAAAAAGACAATTTTTTAAAGACTCTGGATGATGGTTGATCAATATATTTTTGTGTGTCGTGCCCAACCATTTTTTATGGAGAATTTGGTTATCTAAAAAAAAGTAGATGTTTGGGTTTGTATACCTAATTTATTGATTGAGTTATATAATGATCAATTTTTGGGACGTGTTGGTGGAATGTTGAGTACCATGTTGAAAATTAATCGGATCATTGCAATTCAATAACAATCTATATTGAAATTGATTTGAATAGACCTCTACAGCCAAAAGTTATTATTAGTGGTTACTTGCTTCAATTACAGTATAAAAGACTCAATAAAATTTTCTTTAAGTGTGGTTGCCATGGCCACAAAGATGTTGACCATGGAGTGGGCATATTTGAACAGACCAGAGGACCTGGTGAGAAGGGTGTCAAAGTCAACCAAACAATGTAATCATTGTCGGAGGGCTCACCGAAAATAGCCAAAGACCAAACCAATAATGAGTCCAATTTTAATGTCAATAATGAAGAGATCGCAATAGACATCATGACACAAGGCCCTAATTCAGGAGTTAGAGTGCAGACGCAGTAACCTATTTACAGCCCTTGGATTATTGCTAAACGCAAAAAAGGAAGATCACAAAAAATGTAGGCCAAAGGAGTCATAGGTGGGTCCAATAAATGTGAAGCAAGTATGTCTAATAGTCAAGGCATCAATGTTTGGGTCCCTTTTTTACCCTCTGTAGCCTGAGCTAAACAAACCTTCGAAGAAAACAGACAGGAAGAGCCTAGCGGGCTTGCAGACAAAACACCATCCCAACATGTGCCAAAGGGGAACATCTCGTGACCCAATCTACGACACATGCGACCTCTAGCCAACAAACTGCATGAAGGTCATGATAGGGTCATGAAACAACGTACACCAATAAAATTATTTCTGCTTTAACTTTGCGTGTCTTCCATAAAGCAGCACACACAAATGGAATTACCATGCACCTAATTCACGTGAAGCGAGTCTACAAAAGACATCGTAGAGTTTTGTTAGACTCGAGAAAAAAGAGAAAAAGAATAATGAGTTTGATACTGTGATTCCTTTGATGTAGTATGGTCATGGCCTATGATTGTTGATAAGACTAAAAGGGTGAGCGTTTAAGAAAAATTACACCTCATATAATAGTACAAAAAACTTAGAGAACAATTCGTCTTTGGCAACCCAGGAACTGTGAAACGGAGGTCAAGTATGGTAACTTTTTAGGAGATAGAGTAGACTATGTTGGCACTCAAAATGGTGTCTTCCTTGTATTGGGCCGTCTACCATTCCCTTCGGTACAAAAAAGGCTATTCAAATTTATGACAATCCACCAAGGAGAGGAAATGTTGTGATGGAGGACACAAGGGCTAGTGGAAAAGAGACAATATGTCCCACATGATGTCCAGATGATTTCATTATGGGAGTCCCAATATTTAGAGTAGGAGAATATTATGGTAGACCCAATATTTAGAGCAAGAGAATGTTGTGGGAGAGACTAAGTAACCTTTCCCATAATATTCATGAGCCATAGGCTCTAATAGGTGACTTTAATTATATCTTGCGGGAGCATGAGATGGAAGGCAAATCCTATTCACCTTCATGGAGAAGGATGGATGATTTCATGGGTTCACTTAGTCTAATAATCTTCTAGATGTGGGCTTCTAGGATCTTGGTTTTATTGGGAAATGAGGTCAGCTGATGGAGAGGTTGAATAGGATGTTGGTTAATTTACATTTGCATCTTAAGTTCCAACATGCCACTATGTTCCATCTCCCATTTTTCAAATCATATCATCATCGTATAATGCTCAAGATAACAAACAAGAGGGAGACTGATAAGAGGCATCAACCTTTTTGTTTTGTTGTAGCCTTATTGACACACCCGAATTTTTGTCTATTTCTCAATGAATTCTAAAGAGATGCTAATATCTGACAAGGTTAGGTTCTCAAACTTCATGAAGCCTTGAGAAAGCGGAATACATAAGTGTTTGGAAATATATTTAAACTAAAGTGCTATCTTTTAAAACAATTGGATAGAATCAAATGTCGAATGGTCACTAATTGATCGACTTATTGGTAGGAGAGGAAGTAGGAAACCTAGCTTCAGTATCAACAGGTTTTTAGAGAATAGTATTTTTTGTGATTTCAATGGTTCCATGCTAAATGACTCTCTTATGAGGACGAAAATCCCTGTTATTTCCATGCAATCACAGTCATCCGAATGAGAAAGAATCACATTGAGGTATTGAAGGACTTAAAAGGGAATTAGGTTAGGGATCCAAAAAAATTGAAAGGACCGGTAAGCATATTCTATCAACAATTCTACTTAGATGACCACCAATATATGCCATTAGGTGTCCATGGTTATTTCCCACCACTCTCTCAAAGAACGATATAACCTTATTCAATGAAGTTGTTCCTACATTGGAGATCATAAAGGTCATCCTTCCATAGGCAATTTCAAAGCTTTGGGGATGATGGATTACACACTATCTTACACAAAAGTAACAGGAGTATTATAAGGGAATGCTTCTGTAAAATTATTGAAAAGGCTTTTGTCTACTCTACAAACATAGTTTTGTTGAATTCTACAGTTATAACACTTATTCCTAAATTTCCAACAGTCACTTCCATGAAGGATTTGCGACCAATTAGCATGTGTAACGTGTCCTACAAGACAATCACAAAGATTCTATCTATGTAATTGTATACAATTATGGAGAAGTTGGTTCACCCTTGCTAAAATAGTTTTATTCCCTAAAGGAACAATAATAATAATATCACCATTGCACAAGAGGTATTTTACTCCATGAAAAACGAGAAATGGCTCAAGAGTCGGATGATTATTAAAGTTGATTTAGAGAAATTTTATGATAAGCTCAATTGTGAATTTTTTAAAGATACATTGTAGGACACAAGATTTCTGAAGGGCTTCACCAATGTGGTTTGGCAATATATTTCGTCCCCTACAATGTGCATGTTGTGGAATGGTGAGACTTTGGAACCTTTAAACCATTTCAAGGGGTCTGACAAGGGGATCCCGTATCTCAATACCTCTTTGTTCTTTGTATGGAGCCTTGTTCCACTTGATCATCCTGACTATTAAGCATCGATACTGGAAACTCATTCAAATATCAAAAGGTGGACCAAAACTATCATACCTAGCTTTTGTTAATGATCGCTCATGTTTGCAGAATTCTCTCTTAAACAAGTGCAGGTGATTAATAAAATCTTGCAACTCTTTTGTAGCAGCTCAACTCATGCCAAAAGATTATCCAGGAGAAAACAAAAGGTATTCTTCTCTCTAAATGTACCAAGGCATCAACAAGATCAAATCTTCAGAGAACTGGGATTTTATAAAATTTGTAATCTTGGAAAGTATCTTGGGGTGTCACTACATCATAACCATGTATCTAAGCAGTCATATCAATTCCTTATTGAAAAAGTTCTGTTATGTTTGAGTAATTGGAAAATGAAGGCTTTATCTTTTGTCGAACTACTTAAGCTTACCAAGTTAGTAGTCCAAGCTCTACCTACATATGTCATGCAAACTAGCCTACTACATGTGTCTGTTTGTAATACGATTAACAAGCATTGCAAAGATTTTGTTTAGGGGATTCATTTGTAGAGAAAAAAGGTTGTTGGATTGACTGAGAAAGTCTATGTGCATCAAAGCCAATGGGAAGTCTGGGTCTGCGAACAATGAGACAAGCTAACTTAGCTCTCATTTGAAAATCTGGATGACATTTGCTTAGTATAAGACATGCTACATGGGTCCAAACAATTAGATCCAAGTATAAGTGCAGTGAAACTCCTAAACTTATCATAGATGCACGTAAGAACGACACCAATTTCTGGAAAGGTATTAAAGATGCATGACAAAATGTGACAAGGAATATGATCTAGAAAATTGGGAAGGGTCGAGATATAGACTTTTGGTTTGACAAGTGGGTGCTAGGGCAGGGCCCCCTAGCTGACTAGTGCCTCAACCAACATGCGTTACAAGTTAGTAATAAAGTATGTTTCTTTGTTGGCCTAGACAGATGTTGGGATACATGCAAGTTGGGTGACCTCTTGCTAGTGAATGTAGTGCTTGATATATGAAAAATCGATCCACTTATATGGGATATAGAAGATGCAAAACCTCTGTGCAAATGGAACTTGGATGGCCAATTTTCAACTAAAACTGCATATGAGAGCTTGTTGGCTTTAAACATCAATGAGCCAAATCCAATGTTCAAAATTCTATGGAAATGACAAGTTTAGAGCATATATGATTATTTCTTTGGAAAATAACTCGTTCTATTCTCCCTATATATGATTTGAGGTACACCAAACATATGGCACATAGTCCCACTTGTTCTTTATGTGGTCAACACAAGGAAACCATGATGCATGCACTAGAGGTTATTGTCATCCTTACATAATTTGGGAACAATTGGAGGCATCCAATATTCAAAATTTCTTTGCTCAACAGAAATTTGAGTGTTGGTTCCTTACAAACATGAGGAGTGCAAAGTTGTGTGGGGTGAACAAGTACATTTTTAATAAAATCTACTTGTTCACACATATTTGGAATTGCTTTAGAAAGAATATGGTGGAAATGGAACAAGTACATTTTTAATAAAAAAAGTCTTTTGTGTGAACAAGTAGTCCTTTTGTAAACTTTCTTCGTAATGAGCTAAGGCAAACTCAACACATACAGACCCTTTTGACATATTCTGGTGTGAGCTATTCTGAATTAGGAAATTGTTATGCTTGAAAACCTCCACCACTAAGCACTTTTAAAATAAATTGTGCGTGATTTTATGGGAAAGTTTGTAATTGGATTCTCACATTCAATCAATTACTGTGAAGTTGACAAAGTTGAATTGTTAGCTATCTTGCAAGTTTTAATAGTAGTTATAAGAACAATTTCCAAAATTTGGTTATTGAGTCTGACTCCTGAAAGATGATCCACCTCCTAAAAAATGGTTGCTCTATTGACATGAGTATTATCCCCTCATCAATTAGATCATACAAGGTGTGGGAAGACCCTATCTTGTAGGTTTGGTTTTGTCCCTTGTTAATTGAATGTGCTAGCTAATAGTTTTGCTAAGCTAGGACTGACAATATATAGGCTAAAATAATACTTTATTTCACTTTGTACCTGATTCCATATCTTCTGTATACTTTTAAGTTGTATAATTCCACTTGATTCAATTTAGTGCTCTAGTTGGTTAGTTGTCCAAACCATTTCATAAAAAAAAAATGAATCATATACTTAATAAAAATTGAATAAATTATTTTAATAAACTATAAAATAAATTATACTAAAACTTTTTGAATTTTTTCATATTACATTTACAGTTAATAGTGTCAAAATAGGTTTGTTTGGCCCACATGCACGAGTTCATCACGCATTACATTTTAAGTGAGTCATCTAGTCTGATCCAGTTTTCCTACCACAGTTTGTCCACCAAATTTAAATAAAATAAAAAATAAGAAATGACTTATTTTCTTCTTTTTTGAATGAAAATTTTCATTAAAAAATTACAAATAAATGAAATCATAATACTTTTTAATTATATTAAAGACTATAAATATTATTTTTGAAAAATAAAATCATGCTTAAGAATTAATTTCAATATTACTACAAGAAATGTTAAGAAAATCTACACTTTCCTTCTAAAATTTATCATATGATTAGTTATAATTTATTATAAATCAATAATCGTAGGAGAGAGAGTTATCAAACCCATAATTTGTACGTATATAATTAGTTAATAATATCATAAATTAAATAATTTTAGTTAGAATAAAGGTTATAATTATTATCTACCAGAAAAAGGAAGTTTGTTAAAGACTATTAATTTCTATATTATTATAAAATTTTAAATTATTAAATTAATAATATAATAAATGAAAATATTTTCCAGAAGCAAATTTGTGCCCAAGACCATTTATTTATATATTAATTTATAATATTTTTTATTGAAATATTTAAAATAAAAAAATTAAATATAATTAGTTAATAATATCATAAATTAAATTTTTTTTAGTTAGTATAAATGATACAAATATTATTTAAGAAAGATAAAATAATGCTCAAGAAAATTAATTATATAATATAATGTGATCATCACTTTTTTAATTTTTTTTGTTGGAATATTTATAATAAAAATAGTTTACGTATAATTATGATATAGACTAAATATTATTTACGAAAAATCAAATGTTACTCACCACCATTATTTTTATTTTATTTTATAATAATTATTGTTGCAATAATTATTATAAAAATGTAAATGTAATTAGTTAATAATATGATAAATTAACATAATTTTTATTATTATAAAGGCTACAAATATTTTTTAAAAATATAAAATCTTATTCAAGACCATGAATTTTTATATTATTTATAATTTATTTTCAAATATTTATAATAAAAAATTTAAATATAATTATTTAATAATATTAAATAGTTTTAGTTTTGATAAAAACTATAAATACTATTTGCGAAAAATAAAATTTATTTGAATTATTACTTTATAATTTCTTGTTAAAATATTTTGAATAAGGTGGATTTTTCTTTTTTTTTATGGTTTTGGGGTACAAGTAAAACTTATGTTTGGAATACTTTGTGAATTACTATTCATTCAATGGATCTTACCTGTAATGTTACTTACAAATGTAATAACTGCTCATTCAAGGTTCTGCTCATTCAAGGTTTAAATTTCTTTGAATACAACAAAAGATTCATGATTCATGTTTCAATATAAAATAAGTGAATTCTCATGTTAAGCTTCTAGAGAAGGTAAAATTGATTATATGGAATGAACACATATGGTAAAAAGGTTCTATTTTGAAGCTTTAAATAAATGTTTAAAGGAAATTTCAAGGTTTTCCCCTTCATTTAATCCTAGATTTCCTTTTGGGAAAAAGGTAGTTGTTCTAGGTGATGATTTTAGACAAATTTTACTTGTAATTCCAAGAGGTTCAAGGCAAGATATCATGTATTCTATAATAAAATTCTTCCTATATATGATCATCCATCCAGTAAAGCTCTGCATTCTTACTAATAACACGAGACTTAATAACAATGCTTCTAGTGCTGACCATTTTGTAATTAAGATTTTTAGTAACTCACTTCTAAAGATTGGTGATGACCTTGTTGGAGATTCAAGAGAAGGTGAAGCACAGATAGAAATACTACTAATAAACTATGCATTCCTATGAACATTTTTCATAGGAATACCACTATAAAAGAAGGACAACACATCCTTCTCAGGTCCAATAATCTATCTACTCACTATTTCACTTTGATCCCCTACTTACTTGGGCATCAAAGTCCCTTTTGCAGGTACTCATTTGTCATCCTGGAGCCCTGGGTCTCCAATGCCTAAGAGACTACGAGTTCTACCAAACTTTGATAAGAACACTAATGATATTTTGATACCTAATTTTGAATCTGCTTTTGATGATTTTATTAATTTTGTTTATTGTGATATTGTTGACAACTTAAGCAATACTTCATACTTTAGTTAAAGGACTATTTTGGCTCCCACTTTACCATCACACCAACCATATAACTCCTAAATGTTGTTATTTTAGAATGATATTTTTGTATATCAGATATATTTGAAAATATTTTTTGACAATATACATACTTTGTTTATTTTATTTAACTTAGATTAATTCATGACTTTTGTATTGTTATTATTTTAAATAATATATTAAATTTAAAATTTTGTCATTTTTTAATTTATTAATTAATATTTTTATTTATTTGTTATTCAGACAAAAGCGTTTTTTGGGACATTATGCTTTTATATAAAAGTTGTGATATATGATTGAGCACAAATTCATTTGTTAATTTTTGTTTAATAAATTTTATGCTAGGTTTTTTATTTAACTGTCAATAATTTTAGAATTTTTTTTAATATTTGCAACAGTTTTAATTTTAATATAATAACAAAAAATATTTCTTTTTTTTTTTTACTTAAAATATTCTCATCCCATGTACACCAGGAGTACAACACTAAGTTGCAAATAAATAAAAAGTTTAAGTAACCAATTATAAAACTTTTAAGTAGTTAGGATTAATTTAACCAAAAAATAAAAATAAAAATAGTCAATAAATATATATATATATATATATATATTATTTGTTCATTATAATTTGTCATTTTTTATTAATATATATATATATATATATATATTATATTCTATTTGTCTCTACTTTACTCTTACTCACCTTTCCAACTTTTGTGTAACTTTTTCTCTTTTCTTTAGACAATTTTTCAACTTTCCTCCTACTTTCTCTTCTTTATTCACTTTTTCAACTTCCCTCTTTTCTTTATTTACTTTTTCAACTTCTCTTTTACTCTCTTTTTTTTTATTCACTTTTTCAACTTCCTTTTTACTCTCTCTCCTTGATTCACTTTAAAAATCATATATGCATTCAAATTTTAAAGTTGTGAGTGTGTTTTGCTACTCCTTTTTTATAAATTAGCCATTGTAAATTTGTGTGAAAGGAAACACGTTCAAAGTTAATGCAATAATTATTGATTTTCTATATTTGTTTTGTTAAAGTTTTAGTTTTTAGTTAAACAAATTTCTACAAGTTGTCAAGTGGAGAATATTAGGTACCATTTCAATCCCTATTTTAAAATTTTCAACTTTAATATATTATTTGTTTTAGAGATTTAGTGGAAAAAAATTTTTGTACTCATCATAGATAATATCATATAGTTTATTAAAAGGGTATGTTTTACTATTTTTTTTATGCTTATTATTGGATTATTTAATTTTATTTAACTAAATGGTGAAATAAATATTTGTTTGTTGCATTGCGTTTGTTAGTTTTTATCATTATATTATTTGCTTACTTGATTTGCTCTATTTTTTATTATTGGATATTTGGATTACTTGTATTAGGTTATTTATTGTTATTTTTATGTAAAGTACTGTCATCTTTATTATTTTAGTTTGATGAACATGAAATTAATTAATTTTATATTTATTTTATTTCTAGCAATGGAAATATTTTTCAAAAGAAAATCAACATCAGAACAATCTTCTTTTCCTCAACATGAATGTAGAAGTAGAATAGTGAGTCCATCTAATAAAAAAAAGATATTTGGAATTTGATTTGGAAAAACTTCCTAAAAATTCCAGTTTAAGGCCAAAAATTTCATATTGTCATACAAGTGACAAATATGAAATTAGGATATATTATTTGCAAAAAGGCCCTTGTTGACGAAAAGAGATTAAATTTCCACAAAGACAATTTTGAGATACTTTTCGTAAATTTAATCCAGATTAGTATTCAAAATATGGAAATTGGTTAGAATATAGTAAAAAAGAGGATGCTGCATATTGCTTATGTTGTTATCTTATGAAATCACATGTTGAAGAACATAAAGGTAATGGTGATGTATTTATAACAAAAGGTTTTACAAATTGGAAAAAAAAAACAGTGACAAGTTTCAAGTCCATATAGGAGGCCCAAATAGTTCTCATAATCATGCATGGAGAAATTGTGAAGTTCTAATGAAATAAAAACAACATACTGATGTTCCCATATGTAAATAGACTCGTTAAATTAAAGAGGAATACCAAATTCATTTGACAATAATAATTGATTGCATTCAGTTTTTATTATGCCAAAGGTTGGATTTTCATGGTAATGATGAATCAATTTTATCATGTAATAAAGGGATTTTTCTTGAACTTCTAGATTTTCTTGCTAACCACAATGAGACTATTCATAAAGTTTGGAAGAATGCTCGTGGAAATCTTAAGTTAACAACTCCTATAATACAAAAAGATATTGTTAAAGCTGCTGCTAGTGAAACCACTAAAGTTATACTTGAAGATGTAGCAGATAATTTATTTGCTAATTTGATTGATGAATCTTGAGATATCTTTGTTAAGGAACAAATGGTTGTAGCTTTATGTTATGTGAATAACAAAGGGCAAGTTGTGGAATGCTTTTTTAGTCTTGTTTATGTTTCCAATACTAATGCTTTGTCATTAAAATTGACTTTGGAGTCATTGTTTGAAAAATATGGGCTAAGCTTGTCAAGATTACATGGACAAGGATATGATAGAGTAAGTAATATGCAAGGTGAATTCAATGGCTTGAAAAACTTGATATCAAGGGAGAATTTCTGCATTCTATATTCATTGTTTTGCTCATTAACTCCAATTAGCTCTTGTTATGATATAAAAAAAGCATGCTAAAATTGCATTGTTTTTTTAATTTAGTTGCTAATTTGTCTAATGTTTATGGAGTATCATGTAAGCGTTGAGATATTCTTTGTGAAAGTCAAATTGCAAAGGTGAAAGAAGCATTGTAGAAAGGAGAAATCTCTAGTGGATGTGACTTGAATAAAAAAACTACAATCAAGAAGGCAGATGATACTAGATAGAGCTCACATTATGGTGCATTACTTATTCTAGTTTTTTTGTTCTCTTCTATGATTGATGTGCTTGGAATGGTTGAGGAAGATGCCGTTAGTTTAAAGCAAAAAGTTGAAGCATGTGCTTTGTTGAATTTTATACAACCTTTTGAATTTATTTTCATCTTACACTTGATGAAACATATTTTAGGGATTACTCAAGAGTTATCTCAAACATTATAAAGAAGTGATCAAGATATCATAAATGCTATGAAATCAGTTATAGTGTCCAAGTAGAGTTAACAACTATGAAGGATGATGATTAACATTCTTTGTGTTGGAGTGCAATTGTGAGTTGAAGTCCTATATTGGTTAGAAATTGGGAAGTTGAGTAATATATAAGTGAGAAAGACCCATAACCTAATGCCTTAAGTTTTTGGGTTGAAAGTGGTATCATGTTCTCTTATATACGGGCTCACGTCCCATTGTTATGTATCTCCTCGGTGTTTAACCCCCTCACTTTGACCCAACAACTGGTATCAGAGCTCTTTGGTTTTAGTTTAGGGACTATTTGACTTGCTTGAATGATGAAGGCAAATACAAAATTGGTTGCCTTTAATGACATTAATTATCACTTGTGGAAAGGCAAAATGAAAGATTAGGGACTAATTATCACTTGTGGAGAGTTCTTCTATTTCAAATCACTTGAATGAATTTCAAGGGTTCCTAGATCAGTTATCCAGTATGAGTATCAAATTTGATGATGAAGTTTTAGGACTACGACTACTGAATACTTTACCTGAGTTTTAGGAGACATTTCGGGTTTCTATTACAAACTCAGTCCTTAACGGTGTTGTTTCTTTGCAAGCGGCAAAAAGTGGTGCTCTTAATGAAAAAATGAGAAGGAAGGCGCACTATTTTTCATCTCAGCCTGAAGTGTTTGTCACTGAAAACAGGGGGAGAAGTCAAAGAAAGAAACTGAAAGGTGGTAGAGAAAAGAGCACGAGTAAGTCCAAGTCCAGATACAATAATATGGAGTGTCACTATTGTCATAAATAGGGCATATACATAAATATTGTTTTTTGAGAATAAAGGAGAACAAAGATAAAAAGGGTAAGCAGAAAGAGAAGGATCATGACAATGATAATCGTGTTGCTACTGCTACTTGTGGTGACCTTGTTAATCTTCGTGACAATGAATTAGTTAGTCTTGTGTCAGATAAAAACACGTGGATTGTTGATAGTGGTGCCACACTACATGTTACACTAAGGAATGAGTTATTCACATCCTACACTTCTGGTGATTTTGGAGTATTGAAGATGGGTAATGATGGTGTGTCTCAGGTGATTGGCGTTGGTGATGTTTACCTACAAACCAACATGGGAGTGCAGTTGTTGCTCAGAGGAGTCAAACATCCTGATGTTTGTTTTAATTTGATCTCTATACAGATACTTGATGATAGTGGTTATGATAATCACTTTGGTTTTGGAAAGTGGAAACTCACCAAAGGTAACTTGTTGTGACTAGAGGGGAGAATATTTCTAAACTGTATTGGAAAAAAGCTTTGGTTACTAAAGATAGTGTGAATGTCGTAGATATGGAGGCATATTTGTAGCACCGAAGGCTTAGTCATATCAGTGAAAAAGGGTTGATCTGCTTAGTTAAAAAGGATGTTCTTTAAGGGCTAAAAAATGCAGAATTAGAGAAATGTTCTCATTGCATGGCTGACAAATAAACTAGAGTATCCTTAAAGAAACATTCTCATTCAAGGAAGTCAGAGTTGTTGCAATTGGTGCATGATGATGTTTGTGGTCTATTTAAGGTAAAATCCTTTAGTGGTGCACTTTATTTTGTTACCTTTATTGATGATTGTTCTAGGAAACTATGGGTCTATGTCTTGTAGAGAAAAGATCAAGTGCTAGAGAAATTTAAACAATTTCATGCTCTGGTTGAAAGAGAGTCAGACAAGAAGCTGAAACGTATTTGTACTAACAATGATGGTGAGTATTGTGGACTTTATTTCAAGCAACATGAGAAGAGCTCTCCTAATTTGATAAGAGAGGATATAAGTATAGGTGTTTTGGAAGAGAAAGGACAAATGATGAGCGCTAAGAATATCTTTTCTTTTAATGAATTTCTTCCTCTCTAATAAAAACAGATAATACAATATCATGATATAATATCAGAATACACTGTTCAAATTCTTTGACTGTGTATATTATTAATAACAATACTATAAATGACATTTAAATAAATTAAAAATAGTGACTCTCAGCCTTTCAAATTATTGCTGATTAATATTCTCCATTTAATCAATCGTTTATTTGAGTTTAATGCTTAACAAAACATTAAACTCAAATAATTCCTCTGCTATGAATATCATGAAGAATACAATGCGAAACCACATGAGAAATAAAAGGTCGAATGATTGATTAGTTACTTATATGGAGAGATATATTTTTTGTAATATTGAAAATAATAAAGTTATTCACTATTTCCAGAATATAAAAACTCATAGAGAACAATTATGATGTATATTTATATTTTCAAATATTATATTATATTTTTAATGTCATAATAATTTGTATTTGTTGCCCCCACAACAAAATATTTCTAGACCCGTCAATGCTTCTTAGTACCTTTTATTATAATATATTTTTACTCTATAATTTTATCTTATAAGATTCTCTTTATAAACTATAAACTATCTTGGTTTTTAACAAAGTGATTTCAAAACTATGTGAAAACTTAAATACTATTAATATATGAATAAGAACTCAATGCTATAAATACATGGTTTTATTATATTTAAAAGGGTGTACAATTTAACATTCTAAAAAATATCATATATGATAAATAACTACTTTCTTTTTTTTACTTGATTTTAAGATCTTTCATTCCACATCTCCTTTTACTCTTTAATTTAAATTTGGATATAATTTTTTCATACATAAAAATTAGTAATTTTAATTTTATTATATGTGACTATAGTTTGGGCTCAATGTTATATAGATTTCATTGTATAACATATCATAATAATTCTTAAATGAGTTTATAATATAATATTGTAAACATATATATTACCGAAATATTACCAAATTGAACTTTTAAAAAATTGAGGTGCTAAATCAAACATTGCAAATCAATTAGGGTACCCTTTAATTTTTGTTTTATGTTTGGTCTTAATAAATTTTTTATTTTGCTTTGATTCCTTAATATACTTTTAAAATAATTTTTGAAATATTTTAAAACAATTTTAAACGCTAAAAAAAAGTCTGGGATTCAAAATAACATAGACATTAATTTACTTTTTTTTATTGTTTATTTTTTTAAAATCTCCTCTAAAATGTAAATGTTTAATTTTTTTTAATTTATTATTGATGCTGATATTATGTTATGATAAATATTGAAATTAAACAACAAAGTTAGCGAATCGTTGATGTTGTGGTTGATTTAACACACTTCCCACATGTTTGTAGTAAGAGAGACCTTGTTGTGGGGTGAATTATGGATGTTTTTGTAATTTTAGAACTACACTCTTACACGTATATGGTAGTAGTCACACAACACTTGCAGATCACTAAGTACTCTTATTTACATGCTTGCCTACTTTTTTTTTTTAATATATGTAAATGTTGTTTTTAATTGTTCTACATGTTTTGCTTATTTATTATGTAATTTTGGTAACTTATTTTTTAAATAAATATTGAGGAGTTACTTAGCAGTATAATAATATAAAATGAAGAATGAGGGGCAAAAAATAGATGTTGGAATTCAAAATTCAAATGAAATTAAATTGCAGATTGGTACTGTCATTGGATGGTGTGGTAGCTTGTGTTTAATGTTCACGTACAAAAACTGACAAAAGTTGTAATCCACGTGCTTCAAAACCATACGCCCAGGCCAAAATTTGTATTTGCCGCGCTCATCTTTTCCGGTCAACAAAATCAATTACCCCCATCCCAGCTGTAGCTTCGGAATTTGTCATCCCCTGCTTCGGAAACTCCCAACCTATCCTTTTAATTCTCAACCTTGCCAATTGCGATGCCCTTACCACAAAAAATTCACTTTTCCATATTTTTTTTAAATTTTAATTTTAATTGTTAAATTTAAATGCTTTATTAATAAATAATATTATAGAGACAATAAATTTTTTTGAATACTTAGACACAACTATACATGAGTTAATATTTATAAAATATTTTATTGATAAGGAAATTAATAAATATTAATTCAGTGCTATAAATTTATTAAATAGTCCTCTCTAATAACAAAATTTATTAATAAACAATATCAATGTATTATTTTAAATAAATAACCAGAGTTTTACCATTTTACTTTTTTTAAATAAATCCTACTACTATAAATATTCACAATCAATAAAAAAATAGGTTAAGAGAATTATTGTAGCCTTATGATGGCAATCCTTTTCCAAATTTAATTTAATTAATTAATTATTATTTAAGAAAGAGAAGCTCCAAATCCGAACCTAACTCATGCGTGAGCCACAGACATGTCGCGCAAACCCAGCCAACTATTACTCATAGATAAGACAAGAAAGAAAAGAATTAAAATATAAACTGGCGAAGTTGCGACATGACACTTTGATTCCCTCCCATTACTCATTTCACCTTCTCAATCTGTTTCTCCGCCGCGTTAGCTTTACTAATTCATCGCCAATCAGAACCAGCTAGAGCTTCTGCACAAGCACACCAAAGATTCAACGCACAAACTGGTATATATGCTAACTCTGTTTCTTTCTTCATTGGATCAGTCACTTTATGGTGAGAGTTGATGTTCAATTTGGGGTTTGCTTTCAAATTATCGTGAAGCTTGTTAGCAGTAGCAGGGGACAATAATTCATTTCGATCACGCATCTCCCTTGACCCTATTTATTATTATTGAAATTATTTTTTTTATTCGACAATGACAGAACAATGGCGGGTCTCTCCCCCTCAATTATGGAAGGTGAGGGTGTGAATGCCCAGTGCTACCGGTTCCAGAAAAAAAAACAAATTAATGGAAATTTCGTCGGAATCAAATTTTCGAGCCTTGCTTTGAATTTGAATCTAGTTACCTTTTCGTGAAAAGAAGATCCAGTGCTTTCTAAGCTACTTTGTTTTTATTATTGCTATTTACTATTAGCCTAATTCATTTATTTTTTGTTCCTCGGTATAATTTAGTTTTAATTGGATTAAATGCTCAACTACCGTGTTCACATGGAAGAATGAAGTTTTAATTGCTTTTATTTCAAGGGCCCGTGAAGTGCTTATCCCTGGTCCATGGGATCTGATTTAGTGCATACGACGTAGCACACATTCATTGCTCGAATTCTTGAAAAGTCTGGAGTTTCCATGTCTGACAAACCTTCTTCGTCGTTGACATCTATAGCTGCTCGAGAAGTTGACCCGTTGTTTCATGATTTGAAAGAAAAAAAGCAGAGTTTTAGGCGTAACGTGGTGTCGCTAGCGGCGGAGTTGAAGGAGCTTCGTGGTCGACTAGCGTCGCAGGAACAATCGTATGCCAACGAAACTCTAACAAGACAGGTACGATATTTATTGGATTTTTTTCTGTCTCTTTTTGTTCTAATTCAATCATCTTTGTTTCTCTTTTTGGCCGTGCCAGAAAAATTACAACTTTGATGTCAATGATTTCTACTTTTTTTGGTCTTTGCGGTCGTGGGGTCAGTGAAAAATCATAGTTTTTCAGGTCTAACATTTTTTTATGGATTTTCTTTCACAGGAAGCAGAGACAAATGCCAATAGCATGAAATTGGAGATTGACAGGTTGCAGAAGAATTTGGAAGAAAAAAACGAGCAGCTTCTGGCTTCAGCCTCCTCTGCTGAGAAGGTTTCACTCTTTTCACTTGGGTTTACCTTTCCTTGTTATTATTGTAATATTTACTATTATCTAGTGGCATATTTCTTGATCTTATTTAGTGGCCTGATTAGGATTGTTAACTTTTGTTTATTTTCTTTGTAAATTATTATACAATTTGCTAATCATGTCTTTTGCTTGCCTTTATGGCTGAATTTGTGTTGATTTTACTAGCTTTTCTATTTTTCTCACTAGACAAATATACACATCGATGCTCATCTTTTAGGATATTATTTTTACTAGATGTCTTCTTAGCGGATCCCACTGAACTTTTGAAGCAGAGGTGACTGGGTGTGGGCGTTCTGATATGACCCCTTTCTAACTTGGATTACTCTTCAGTATTTTCCACGCCACATTTTTTGGGCAGTGATTTTAGCTTGTTAACTAAAATTTATAAATTTACTAAAATTAACTTTTACGTAAGGATTAGTCAATCTTGTTGGAAGATTGCTGATATAAATAATTTTATATCTGTTTGTCTTTTATTGTCAACCAGTTGATTTTAAGTAAGCAAAAGCATAAGGAAATTAACCAATGTATTCAAGTAACTCGGATAGTGCTAGAGTAGCCTAGTATTGTATGCTGCTAGTAATTGGACATCTATCTTAACTAAATAAAGTAAAATAATAGTGTTTCTATCAGCGCATATTAACTGGGTAACAAGGGGCGTTCACATTTAATGTGAAATTGTGCCTGAAATAGGGTTGGCAAACAGACTTATTTAATGGGTGGATAATTTTTTCCTCCCTTTGGTGATATATTAGAATTAGAAAGAGAAATAAATTCATCTAGTTACATATAGTGAGTCAAATGCTCTACATAAATAAAAACTAAGATACTGGAATATGGAATGGAAATTATGTAAACAAATCCTAGAGGTACTAGTATTATGCATTTTTGTGTCGAGACTTGAACGAACATTAGGCATAATTACTTCTCTAACTAGTAATGACATGAACATTTGGCATATATCACGAATTCCCAAGTTAGATTAGTATCTCATCTTGTATAATCATTGAAATACAAGTATACTACAAATTATTAACGAAGCAATAAATTTTGGATGTACAATAGCATATTTAACCTTTAAATAGATGGTACTCTAGGAAGAAAGGGTATACATCCAAGGTTATTAAAATCGAGAGTTTACGTAAACTCGTGAGAGTGTAGTAAACTCGACTCGTAAAATCGTAAGAGTTTACTTCATTAAAAATATGACTATAAATCACATAATAATTGAAATTTTTCAATACATAATAAGTTCAAATCCACATAATAAATTTAAATTACTCCAAATAAGTAGAAATTAAAGTAGAAATACTTAAAATTTCAAAACTTTTTTAGACATAAGAACAAATTATATTCAAAACACTTAAAATTAGAGTAAACATAGAAAAATATCACTTAAGAAGTTTGTTCACGAGTTTACTCCGATTTTATCGAGTTTACTCCGATTTTATCGAGTTTACTCCGATTTTATCGAGTTTACTCCGATTTTACGAGTTTACTTCGATTTTACCGAGTTTACTCCGAGTTTATTACTTTTTCGATTTTACTGCGATTTAACTCGTCTTGAACTTGTAAACTCATAAACTCGTACGATTTTACGAGTTAACTCGCGATTTTGATACCCATGTATACATCAATCGAGTGAATGTTTGAATAATTTGCAAAACGGTATTCATAGGTAAAGGAAAATTTGACAAATCATCTGTAGATAAACCGAAGCACTACATATTGATTATGCCCGGGCCTCCGGAGTATTCTCTAATGAATCACAGCATAATACACCAAAAGAAAAAATGAATTTCACTACATTAAAGAGCTAACTAAGTAACTTTTGCATTGTAAGCTCATTTTTTTTATTGGTATTACACTCCCTTAGATTTTATATGTCTTTTAAATATGTATCTTGTTTCTGATTATTTTGCAAGCTTTATGTTGCTTTATAAAATATATTCTTAAATTCACTGGATTTGACTGTTCATTCCTTGCAAGTTTACAAAATAAATTTAAAAGTGAAAGCATCCCAGGTAGTAGCCCGAGTATCATTCACTCACAACATATATTGTAATGTTCATACAGTATCTGAAGGAGTTGGATGGTCTTAGAACACAACTTGTGGCCACAAGAGCAACTGCTGATGCAAGTGCTGCGTCAGCTCAATCAGCGCAGCTCCAATGTTTAGAACTCATAAAAGAATTAGATGAGAAAAATGGTTCGCTAAGAGAGCATGAGGATCGTGTTCTAAGGCTAGGGGAGCAACTAGACAATTTACAAAAGGATCTTAAGGCAAGGGAATCTTCCCAAAAGCAATTGAAAGATGAAGTTTTGAGGATTGAGCACGATATTATGGAGGCTCTTGCAAAAGCTGGAGAGAACAAGAATTGTGAACTGCGGAAAATATTAGACGAGGTTTCTCCTAAAAATTTTGAAAAAATGAATAAGCTTCTAGGCGTTAAGGATGAAGAAATTACAAAACTTAAGGATGAAATTAAGATCATGTCAGCTCACTGGAAGCTCAAGACTAAGGAGTTAGAGTCACAGGTAAAACTATCTTGGTTTGCCTGTGTAATGCACATTCATTTATTTAGTGCTTTCTTGTCTTTTTGTGAGGTGCTTGGTTAATGTATTTGTCACAGTTGGAGAAACAGCGGCGTGTTGGTCAGGAGCTGAAGAAGAAAGTGTTGAAGTTAGAATTCTGTCTGCAGGAAGCTCGTTCTCAGACACGAAAGCTCCAAAGGGTACAATTAACAATTGCATTAAGTGTGTTTGGCTCAACTTGTTGAGTATATAATTGTTTGTTTTAATAAATTTCCCGAGAAAAGTTTTGTTTTTTTTAATAAGAGGAGATTATCTTCTACAAAAGAAATTCCCAGACATGCAGTTCAAAAGATACTCAATGTTTTCATTTTATAGAATGAATTGGGCACTTCAGTTTTAGCACTTCTATAATTTTGATTTGAATTATTTGATCAATTGCTTTGATTATTTTCGGTTAGAACTTGCGTTGAACTATGAAAGTGTGAAACATGATATAAAAGGAGATTTGATTTTTTATCTGCTACTGGGACATTGTTCATGAAATTTCTTGGAGACCTAGATTTTATTTTTTGGTCATAATTTCATTTCATCATTTACTTTCACTATCTAACCCTCCTTACTTAGGCATCATAGTAAAAGTTTATATCCTTTGTTTACTGAAGTCCTAATCAAATCACATGTTTGGTTGTAAACAGATGGGTGAGCGACGGGACAAAGCTATCAAAGAACTGAGAGATCAATTAGCGGCAAAGCAACAAAAAGAAATCGTGGCAGCAGACAAGCAAAATCAGAATTTCTGGGACACTTCTGGATTCAAAATCGTGATGTCTATGTCGATGTTGATCTTGGTGGTCTTTTCAAGGCGGTGAAACCAGTCTTGTATCCAAAACAATTCTTGTACAGAGTACCTTTGTACCTTCATATTCTAGGAGACTAGACAAGTTGTAGAAGCCATTTTGCGTTGTAGAGAAACGCACAGGTTTATAGATAATGTAGCTTTTAGCTTGTGTGATATTATGCATCAGGATCGGAAGGCATTTTTTGCAGTGCTATATGCAGTTACATTGCAGCAGTTTCGTTTATAATTGTTACTGTTTGATGGGCCAGGTCAGTTGATGTCTCTTTAACGTGACCATACAGTATGCTTCGTTCACACTCATTTCTGTAGAAAATCATGAAAAAACAACCACTTAATAATGTGCCTTAGGAATTATTGCCCCGCTGGCAAATGTCTACTCTGATATTAGAAAAGTGGCTCACATGCGTCGGTTTAAAAGTCAATGCTTTTGGAGGATTTTGACTCTTTGGTGCCTTCTCGTTATTTTGTTTGACAACGTAATGATGAAATAACTCTAACGTTACAATCGGCATCCAATGCATCCACGACACTAAGTTAATAACGTTACTGTACAGGGATAACACGGGCTTAAAGATGTGTTGCCTTATGTGTGTCGTTACCCTCCCCATCTAAAAAGAATGAAGTATGTAAGAAATAACCTGATAATTAAATATGTTTCGTTAATATATATATATATATATATATATATATATATATATATATATATATATATATATGAGTTTAATATGTAAAAACTTTTAATATTTAATTATAATTTTTTATTTGTGATAAATTTGTTGATTTTAATTATTAATATTTATTTTAAAAGTTATTATAAATCAGAGATATGATTAAATATAAGTGTAAGAGTGTTTTACCATGATTTGTGCATTTTATTTTTTTAAACTTATTTCTCTTTTCTTTCTTCTCTTGTTCCTTTCTTTTTAATAAAACATTTTAATATAAATCAATTCCATCTTCAAAACCAAACAAGGCAGGCGCGGGAATAAGGTAAATTGACTAGTTTAGGCCATTTGGGTTATTTGTAAGGTCTTAGTTTTTCGGGGCAATTTTAAAACATTTGTTAGGTTAAGATAGAAGTAAAATGGTTTTGAACTCAATTTTTTTTCCCTTATCAATATCAAAGAAAAAGACATGTGTGTTTGATTTTTAGTGGCAGATTGGTTGTGAGCTAGTAAAGTTCATACTCTTATGCTGCTGATTCTCAAAGTATTAATTTTATTCGTTTGTAATATTTTCTTATCTTCATTTCTTATGTATAAAGAAAAACATATTTCCATTACATTTGATATGTTTTAGTGTCATTCTATTATCATTGGTATTATCACTATTATCATCGGTATTATCACTATTATTATTACAATTGTCACTACAAAGATATCTTTAAATTAATTTTAATAAGGTAGCAAATTTTCAAAGTAGTCTTATTTGAAAGACTTATATAAGTTTATTACTATAGTTTTAACAAAAATCGCTTTTAGTCCTTGAAATTCAAAAATATTTTTTTAGTTTCTGAAATTAATTTGTCTTTATATTAACTTTGTTTGTTTGTAAATTCTAGTGTATTTGACTATACCGGAGGTGAAATTAAAGATTGAAGGGGTTAGAGTTGAGAAGGAGAGTGATTAATGAATACAAAAATATGCTCCATGTCAGCAATTTTATAACGATATTAAATGAAGAAGAGAGACAAAAACCAGGACTAAAAAAATATTTTTAAATTTTGAGACTAAAAATGACTTTTGGTGAAACTTTAAGAACAAAACATTTTTTAAGCCTATTTTAAAACTAAAAGTTAGAAGTAGAAATATTAATATTAATTTTTAGAAACTAAAGAGTTGATTGTAGTTTTTAAAGTTTTTAATTTTGAATTTAGGATTGAAGTTTAATTGGTTTGTTTGATATAATTTATTTCTAATCTTTAGCTTATCTTTTTAAAATACAATATTTTGTTAGTTAATTTTTTTTTTAATTTGTGGAATCGAACACATACATCACAGGTTCACAATAAGTTACTCGCATGGTGAATTATTATTGGTTGAACTACATTAACGATTATTACTTTTTTAACTATAGTTAAATTTGTTAGTTTGAGTGGACATAATTTTAAATCCCTTAAATAAGATTTTAAATTCTAGTATTGTGATTTTTTTTATTAAAAATAAAAATTTTACTTAAGGTGATGATTTTGATTTTTGAATAAAGATTAGTCATAAACAAAATAAAAAGGAACTTTTAATTATTGTTTTCGCTGATTATTTAACAATCAGTCTTGTTTTAAAAACCTTGAGAAGCCCAAGTAGACGAATTTCTCTGTGTTAACTTTTAGTTTTTGGTTTACTTCTAGCTAAAATGAAGATTAAATTTATTCTCCCTTTTTTTTTTAAAAAAAAATAAATTATTACTCCCTTTTATTTTACAATCACATTCTATTTGTAAACGTTTACTTTTTACTTTATTAATATTTTCACTCTAATCAAGCTAAATTCATGAAATTAAAATTAGAGGCTTAGAGCAAAGGGCTTTATATTGAGTGTTATGTTATTTTTAGGCGTGAAAATGATTTTTGAACATTAAAGTAGAGCAAAAAGTATAAGTTTAGGGGAACATGTGATACTCATCATATGGTATATTATGTTCGAATTCTCATTAAAAATGGTGCTGACATTTATTACCTAACTCTATTTCTAATAGAACTGTCTAAAAAAAATACCTTAGAGAAAAAATAGAACAAAAAATTGCCCCCATTAGCTTTGGAGTATATTTTTTATATACTTGTAAAAAAAAGAAAAAATAAGTAAAATAAAGATGGTTGTTTAGATCATCACATATGGTATCTATTTTTTTTTTTTTACATTGAAATAATGAAACTATTTCAGACATGGTTAACATTTTTTTTAACACGTGGTCAACGTTCAATTGTAGATATGTACATATGAAGAAAACAAATATTGGATCAGATTAATTCTTTAAATAGATGATGCTAGTATTTTAAGATATCAGTCCTTAATTTTTCAACATGGGTTAAAAAAAAGGAATCATAAGTATTACTGTATTAGTAGCTGTCGTAGCATTTGCCTTATATATGAACGATGACAATTTAATCCATAATTTTTTTTTTGACAGAGACGGGCAAAGCGTGTAAGTCCCCAATAGCAAACTAAAATCTATAAAAGTAGATACACAAGCTACATCAGCCATGAAAACATTGTTGAATTGGTCTTAATAAAGAAATAATCCATACTTAGCCAAAGTATCAGCAATTTCTGGTGTGTGCACCCACAGAATTGGAGAGAATCCATCTATCTCATAAATCTTAATTGTCTCTCTCTTCATAAAATTTGAAACGGGGGTGCTTGATCAATAAGAATCAGCCATTTACGAAGATCAATTTCCAAAACAACTCAGACCAATTTACACTGAACTACAAAATCCATACAATAAAAAGAACTAGAAGCTGTAAAAAATTATGTACATGACAAATATTAATCAGTCTGTTGTACAACCTAGATAGTAGATACCATAAAGCAGCAATTATTTCCACATAGAAATTCTCTCATCTCCTTGATCATTTGGCTGCCCATAACCACTTACCCTTCGTAGTTTAATATCATTCTGCACCTACAAACCTACACACTGCTTCTAATGTAATGCTACATTACAAGTCCAACTTCTAGCTCGAGATGCTCTATATTGAGCATCTCATACATTATGGTCTTGTTTTTGAACTCTATGGGCGCATACTGACCAGTCTCGTAGTGACAAATGATACCATCAGAACGGTGAAGCCAACAAAAGGTCTCTGACCCACAGCATGTGAGGCTGACGTGGTATTTACAACAGGAGGGCTATCAGATGCAAAACCGGGCATTGTACCTGACTCTGGGCTGCTTGAATTTAACACTGAAGGTGGGGCACCATACCTGCATAAAAGTAGTGTTATATAGAACCATGATTAATATATTTATTAATGCATTAGAATTATTCAAAACATGAACAAGTTGCTGTTACTTACCCGAAAGGGCCTGTTCCTGAAGATGGTGATGTTGGTGGTGCTGTTGGAATTGATGGTGAAGGTGTTACTGGACTTGGTGGTGGTAGTGTTGGACTAGATTGTGTAGGTGGCGTTGGAGGTAACAACTTTGGGGTTGTCGGCGATGACGACGACGATGGAAAAATGCATGAACCCGAGCCTATTCACAATTCACAAGACCCACTTAAAAATGGCCACTAATTTAAAATTGTTGATTTAATAAATTAATTAAATAAGTACTTATCATATAAACATTAATGTATAAGTTAATGAAGAAATTTGGTTATATTATTTCACATAAGCTGTAAGTTGTTTTCCTAAGTACTATCAGCTTGTCGAAGTAATATGAAAATAGTTTATAGACATATCATAGTTATTATTTGTAAGTTTTCTCACACACTTGTATATATAATTATTTATGTCATCAGGTAAAGCTAAATAAACCGTAAATAAGTTTTTCTAAACGGATCCTAAACTAATGGAAGAAAAAAAAGAAGAAAAGAGGTTGTTCAAACTACTAAGATCTTACTTGGATTTGTGTTGACTAAGGTGGCAGTCCCTCCGAAGTCACAGCTTGTTGCAGCTGGATTCTTTTGATAGTAGCTGTTGAAGGCAAAGGAAGCATGGTTCTGCAAAGTAACTGGACTGTAACAATTCCCACCCTGCTGTATTTGAGAGCAATCAGCACCACCCATTCCACAAGCATAGTCCAGTGCTGCTTGAAGAGAAGTTTCAGGAGCTCCTTGCTTTGCCACACACCAACTCTGTCCCTGAATGGCAGGAGCATTAGTGTTTGCAGGAGGTGGTTGTGGTTGAGGGTTTACGACAGGAACATTTCCTGATGGAGGTGGATAAGATGTCACAGGGTTGGTTACTGGCGGTGGTATCCCTACAGGAGTTGTTGTAGCTGGATTGCTCACTGGTGTTGGTGAATTGGCTGGATTTGTGGGAGTTACAGGCACAGGTGTGGTAGAAGGAACTGTCACAGGCATTGCAGCAGGATTGGATGGCGAAATTGTGACAGGATTGGTGGCAGGAACTGTGATAATGGTTGGTGTATCTGGGGGGGTGATGATCGGTGTGGTTGATCCTGGATTTGTGGGGAAAACTGTGTTTGTTGGATTGGTTGTGTCATCTAGATTTCTCCTTTTTACCTCTTTGCTTGAAAAATCTTCTGTTGAATGCACCTCTACATATAATGCAGCTATTCTATTTCTGATATGAGTTTTGGATTCTAGATATTTGGATACCCTCTCACTAAATTGAGCTAAATCCATTGAAGATGGGATAACTGTGCTTTTGATTGTCAGAACAATGGAAACATCTTTCCAAGGAAGGATGGTAGCAGCAAGAGTGGCTCGTTTCATAATAGTATGAACAAAGTGACCCCCCATGCTTAATTCTCCATCAATGCTGTCTTCTACCATGACAAAGGATTTCATTTCCTTTATATATGAAAGGATCCTACGAATATCGTTTTCATGCGATGCATTCAACTTTTCTAGGAATGAAAGTGGAAATGCCACTGAGATTTTTATCTCCCTCCCTAAGTGAAGCTCTCTGAGAACTGAACCAATTGATTTCAAAGCATGCAAGAATAAAGGCATTTCATTTTGGGCCAAGTACTCATTGCCACAACTAGCAACGATGTTTTCGATGTTTAACTGTGGAAGAAAGTTCAATAGATGAGCTTTTAATTCAGAGGATTTAGAAGTAATGAGATTTTCAACTTGACTTTTGTTTAAGTAGACATCAGTTGGCACTTTGGAGTTGCTGAGAGTGCTCAAAATCCTATGATCTGTGACCAAAATTCGAATCTGAGACGAGGAAACATTACTTTGCTGGAGGAATGATAATGTTCTAGCAGATGTTGAGGTGTCTCCGCTCTCACGATAGGAAAAACGCACCAGAGATCCTGCAAAGAGTGAAACAAGAGGGACACTATTATGAATAAGCCCAGAAATTTGTTTTTTCACTTGAATTTGAGCTGCCTCCGCTGATATTTCTGCAGAGCAAAGTGGGGTAGTACAAAAACAAAAGACAAAAATAAACATAATAGAGCGAAGAATAATAACTATAAAACTCAGCAAGTGTTGTAGTGCCAGAAACCAAGAAGCAAACAAAGGAAAGACTGCTGTTGGACTTATGCCAAGAATATTCACCAGAATAAATATGATTGATTACTGTTCTGAGATATTATCAGTGTTGGCTACTCACCAGAACAGGAGATAATAAGAAAGGAGAGAAGGAACAAGAGGCACAGAGAAGCTTCCTTTGCCATTATCAGAGAGTTTAGTTGGACAGGAGAAGAATAAGCCGGTTGAAAATTCATTGTGATTCATGCAGCAGCAGTGCTTTAAAGACATGTCAATGGCAATGAACATGAATAAAAGCCCGGAGAGGTGGGGGGTGTTGAAGATAAAGGTGATGAGTGAGAAGGGGAGAAAAAGGTGTCAAAAAAGAAGGACGACCAAGTTGTTATGATAAAAAGAAAAAGATATGATATTAGATTGAACGATGTTACTTTGTCACGAAGGATTGAGTTGGAAATGTTTTAGTCAGATAACAGTATGGGGAATCAGCATGCTTTTCATTGCAATATTGCTTGTCTATCTTTACCGGCCCTTGCATCAATGTGCATGACAAATACTAGGGTACCATGCCCTTCACTTATATTATTCACACGTGATTATGTGTTGGTTTTCCTAGGTTAAGTGCCTGTTCTTTTGGATCCCAAGACTGGCCATTGCACAAACACAAACCACGTGTTTGGGGCAGTGATAACTAAATTCTGCTCTGGAAAATTAGGCAAGAAAAAAATGCATGAAGGAGTATTCAACTCTGTAACAAAACAAATTAAGAACTTTTTTTATTGAGAAATTGCATTGGACTACTTTTATAAATTAAGAAAGTGATACTTTGGAGGTAACAAGACAAAAGGGGTAGCAAAAGAAAATGGTTTTGCTTTAATTCGGATGAGATCAGCGGTAATGTGGATTACTGTGAAGGATAAAAAGTTGGGGGATGATATTTTTAGCAAAATTAGACTTGGTTGGGTAGCAAAAACCATTGCCGATAGATTAACAGTACAAGATGAAAGCCCAAAGAATTTATTCGGCAGAGGAGGAGCAGAAAAGCTTATTTTGGTTATTGGCTTTGGATATTTCTTTTTCACATAAAGTTTATGCTGTGTACTAATCATATGCAGCCCTGGTTGAAATTAACAATATTTAGAGAAGAAGGGTGGGACAACCCATGTGGCATGCATAGTCTTAATCTTAATCTGCCGTCACTCCTTTCAAGTTTGACAATAATAAAAAGCATTGTCTGACTAGGTGTCCAGCCAAAAGCAAATTAATTTAGAGAGAGAAATAGAGTGGGTGCACAGTCACCGTTGATAAGGCTGATGCATTGTATACTCAAAAAGCGTCCTTGCTAAATCTCTAAACCTTAAAAAAATGGAAGAATACTATTGTTTGATTATTTGGGGAATGTATATTCATTGTTATAAAGTTGAATAAGTTAAATTGATTTTGAAGGTGGTTAGATAAATTTGTTATTTGTTCCGTAAAAGAAATAGGTAGGAGAGCTCTTTGGTGGTTCAATTTATGAATTAAGAAGGTGGCTCAGGGCTGAGGGGAGAAAGAGTAGTGCTTTCCGTTTCTATTTCTGTAGATAATGCAATAAAAAGTGTTGTCTGCTATTGCATCATTACGGAATCAAGGGATGAGTTGTGAGTAAACTAACGTCACCACACGAATCCATTACGACATTTTTTCCATTTCAGGAACAATTTAGAGATTTACGGCTTCACTTTTTTTGTGAAACATGCTAGATTAAAAGTAGAGTAAATATCAAAGAAGATTTCTAAAATTACACTTTTTAACATTACAAAATTTTTAAATTAATTCCTACAATTGTAATTAATCAACTTGGTCTTTTTTTTTTTAATTTTCTATCGTTGTTTAACGTGGCTTATCAATAAAATATTATTTTAATATAAGACATACAATTTTTGTCCTTATGTATGCCTTCAATTGACTAAATGCACCATCTATCGCATTATATGAAATAATTACACTACAATTATTACCAAAACTCGATTAATTATTTTATGCTCAAATGATAATCACATCACGTGATGATTCAATACATTCTTATCAAACTACAATTATTAAACTTCTATTTCCACCCTCTAATTATTCTTTTTGGGTCTTTGCGAATTTTCTGGACAAAAGTTATGATTATGAAATTAACCATCATACTAGTTGTAACTATGTCAAATTACTTTACGAGTAAAATTACTTAAAAATTTTATTTTATAAACATTTGAAATTTCCAAGTATAAAAACTTTTTCTCCTAACATTTTAATAGGATTTGGCAGGGGTTGTGGATATTTTAGGATAACAATATAAGGACTTTTTCTTTTTGCACCCTTGTCATGATATAGCATTTCACTTAATGGGAGTGCAAAAAATAAAATTTGGTGCAAAAAGAAAATACTAATACAAGTTGATACCATAGCATTTTGAGTTTTCTTTTTCCACCTACAAAAACTATGGAATTTCCATATTTGCCTTTTCATTATTTATACAAAATTATCTCATCAATTGGTTTGGAATGCAAAAAAACTTATTTCATTTTTAAAATTTTGGATAAATTAATATAAAACACACTAGTTATATACGTTAGATTAATTGATCCAGAATTTAAAATATAATTTTTAGTTTTTTAGTTTTGCAGATCAAAATGTAACAAAACAATTTATTTGGGATCACCCGGGGAATGTACGGAAAATGGGAGTACTAGACTTGTTATTATGTGTCAGGCTTTGATTTTGTTTGTTTAGAATTTTGGGAGCGGGTGTGTGTGGTTGATGCTTGCTGGCTCACATTTGACTATGGGGCCTGCGGGTAGAAGACGAAGACATTTAGAATTTCTTTTAACACTCTCATAAGTTTTTTTTATACTTTTATAAATTTTTAAAATAACAAAAATACTTTTAATGAAAATTGTAAAAAATTAATTATTATGTGTTTCTTTCTCTTCCTCTTTCGTTTGTATCTCTTTTTTGTTTCACACCTCTCTCATTTTGCTTCTCTCAAATAACTTTGTTTTTCTTTTCCACTGAATCAGTGACTTTCTCTTCTTGTCTATTTGTTTGTGTTCATCACACCTATGTTTTTTTTTTCTTCCCAGTTCAGGTTTGCGTTTATCTTTTCTCAGGTACATTATGAAATAAGGTTTTTTGCAATTTTTTTATAAGTTTAGACACCCCTGTCCGGACTTGTAAATCAATTTGCAAAATTTATCCAGACGTCCCTATCTGAACTTGTAAAAAAAATTGAAATTTTTTACAAGTCTGGACACCCTTGTTTGGATTTGTAAAAAAATTTGTAATTTTTTTACAAGTTTGGACACTCCTATCCGGACTCATAAAAAAAATTAGAATTTTTTTACAAGTCTGGACTCTCCTGTCCGGACTTGTAAAAGAATTTGCAAACAAAAATAAGAGAAGCTAATGAGGGAAAAACAGGATAGAGATGACGACGACCGCAAATGAAAAAATGAACAGAGGTGCAAAGAGGCACAAACTTTAGACAAATAATGAAGGAGAAAAAAGGAGGTGCTGAACACAAAACTCGAAAAAGAGGTTTCCGAAAGAGGTATCAGGAGATAAAAAAGGAGTTAAGTTTTTTTTTTTACCTAAGAATATTTTAGATATTTTTTCACATTTATGGAAGTGCAGGGAGAAGTTATTGAAGTGCAAAGAGAAATTCTTGAGGACATATTAGATATTTTGAATATGTACGATGTGCGAATAGCCCATTCATTCAAACCATTTCAAGAATGTCTGGGAAATTTGAATTAATATCTTTCATAATTTGAAGTTGGACATATTTCTATGAAAAACTTATGTATTATTCACTTTATCTCTTCTATTATTCTTTGGCAAACTATTGTTGAGAGTAAAAAAGTTTGCAAATATTGTTACTTTAATTTTTTACTTTTCAACAACAAATTTGTTGAAGACTGAAAAATTTTTCAAAACTGTTACCAGATAGAAAAAAGATTGCCTTGTAAAGATGGATATTCTTGTATTTGTTGATTTATATCCAAAAGAACATCTTGGCTTTGATACTCTTCGACTTGCTCCTCATCCGGAATTCCAGTTCCGATTGAGACTTCTGCTTCATATTCCTCACCTTGCATTTGTGATGCATCTTTAGACGCTGCAGAAATTAAGGAAGTATTAGAGATCATTCACATAGAAAATCAAGTGGAATGGTATTAGAGATCATTTCAGTTCCTAATGATACTTCTGCTTCATTTTAAAACTAATCATCTTCAATTTTTTTTTAACTTTTCAATAAAGAACCGGAGAGTTAAAAAAAATAAGAATTTTTTGGAAAATTAGGATATTTAAGGAGAGAAAATTAGGTTTAGGTATAAAATAAAATTTTTTAAAAAAATTTATAAAGCATATGTGACTTCAAATTATATGAGGTGTTAATTCAAATTTCATATTCATGGTAGAATGAGTCTGAAAGTGTTAGTCATATAATCATTAATGATATAATAAATTTAAGTACATTTTCTAATTTTTATTAAATTATATATAATTTTATTTTTATATTATTATACTATTTTTTTAAATTAAAAAATATTATATTAATATTTTTTATATATTTAAAAATATTACACTAACATCTTATTAAACTTTACCTAAACACTTTTTAAAGATATAAAAATAATTGTTAAAATCGTTAAAAAATAAAAAGTGCTTATATAATTACCTAAACTTTTCAGATAATGTTATTATAATTTACTTTAAAAAAAGTTGATAGACTATTAATAATAGTTTATGCATTGATATCCTGTTCCTTGCTAAAATTTTCCAAGATCAGTACAGTATAAAGAGGATCACTTTCATTAATATACTTTTTATTACTATTTAAAATTTATGGAAACTATAAACTATGGATGGGAGTTAATAAGTATTACGTGAAATTGACAACATTATATAATTTTTAATAAAGTTTAACTAATAAAAAATATATTCATGTTTTATAAAATATGATGCTAATATTTTTCTTCATGTGAGTATTGAAATGGTATTTTATTTTGAAGTACCTAAATATGTAATTTACTATTTAAACATTAAATTTTTTACATATGTAATAAATAAATTAAATATTTTATTTTAAAATCATTAAATGATTACGATAATGAGATATATTTAATATGTAAAAAATTTTATTCTTATATTACAAATCCAAATTAAATAAAAACATCTGAAACAACCACATATTGAAATAATTTAAAAAAAAAAAACCCAAACAATCACATGATGTGTCTTTTGATAAAATGGAATAAACAATTTCTAATAGATAAATGTTAAAAATCATTTACCAATCTATTTCAATGAGATATTAATTTCTATTTTCACATATTTAAAATCTTCAAAGATATGTGAGAATTTAGAAATATAAAATAAATGGTAAATTCAGATTGAAAACAAATATTTTTCTATTTTGAAATATTAAAATCATTATTATTTTTTGTTTCTTATAACATATAGAGAAAAAATTGTATATTGACCGTGTGAAAAGTTTTTATATGGAAATTAATTATAATAATTTATTTATGGTAAGTTTATTAATTTTATTGGTTAAAACTTGAAAAGTAATATAAATAAAGAGTTGTAATTAAATATTAAAATAAAACTATTTTATATTTTCAATGTATATTAATTAAACCCTAACTTATAATTATAATTGTGCTTAATATTTACTAGGGATGATTATGCATCAGATGTGATCATATCTCTTAATAGAAAAAATGGATAATCTCCTATGATATAATTACTGGATGAAATCAATGAAATTGATTAATATAGCATATTTTTGTTATCTGCATTTTTTGAAGAAAAGAATGGTGAGATTTTATCACGTGGAATTTTTAATTTGAGTGGATATATTTAACTGATTAAGGTACTGATTTGATTATTTAACTGCGAGACTAGATGATCATTAGTTGAGTCGGTGGAACTGATCTATATTAAAAAATAAATTAAAAAATATACTTAATATAACTTTATATTTCAAAATTCAAAGTTAATAACATATTATTATAAATATAAAAGTATTCAAAATAACAATTAGATTGAAGTTCAAAAATAAAGTTTATAAAGAAATAACTCAATTATACAATTATGAAATAAATTCATAAGTTATCAACATTTAAATATTAGAATTTAATTACAAACTATTAATCTTGGACTTGGATTTGGACTTGGATTATGGTCAAGTGTTTCTTTTCTAAAGTTAACTTTTTATCCACTAAGTGATAAATCATTAAAATGACTTTTTTTCTTTAATACTCTTGTTCAATCTGGTTTGATCTAGTATAATTGTATATCAATTTGCAAATTAAACCAAATGGTGACTCATTCGATTCAACCAGTCAGTTCGATATAGTTTTTATAACTATAGTTGCGAGAGATTAACTTTTTCTAAAAGCTAAAAAAACACTTGCATATATTTCTTTAATAATTAATACCCTTGCAATGAGATTAACTTTTTATTTAAACTAAAAACATAATCTCAGTTTGTAAATATTAAAAACATTGTTGTAAAAAAAAAAGTTGAATTAGTATGTACGGACACGGTAAAAGAATTTTACTGACGTTTACTCACAACTCTTCGTTTATATTGGTAAAGTGAACAAACTTATCATAAAATGAAAGATTGTGATTTAATTATAGTGTAAAATATTGTACACTGTTAGTGTATACTAATTAATCTAAAAATTTTTTACTAAAAACATTAAAACTTTTTTATATATTTCTTTAGAGTTTAATTAAAGATTTTTACACTGAAATTGAATCATGATTTTTCATTTATGTGACTTTTAAAGTAATAATGAGAAACTATGAATGAAAGTTGTGATTGAATGTGAGTTTATTAAACTCATTTCTTTAATGATTAATATCCTTAATTAAATAATTTTTATTCCAAAGGAGATCTTAAATAAAAACATTTTCATATTAGGTAGGATAATTTTAAAAGTAAGATTCAATTAAAAAAACATTCAAATTTGATTATCATTCTAATAAAGAAATAAATCTTTAAAATAATTAAAAAATCTAGACAGTATCCTAAAAACTAATTCTGAAGCAATTTTTTTTTTATTTCCTAAAAAATAAATAGTTTAAAATTTGAATTATTGTCCTTCAAATTGGGTGACAATGGAGGTGAGGGTTGACTTGGGAGGAGACCTAGAAATGGAAGTTGGTGTAGAAGAGGCGAGTTGCTTGAGGTCAACATGCCAAAGCTTTTGCTGTTTCCGCCCATCAGGGATACATGTCAAATTGTTTCTTTTGGTAATGTCTTGTGCCAATTTACGTGAATGCCACCAACATGTTAAATGGTTTCAAGTTTTGCAGTAGAACCAATCAAACTACATCATTTTCATCAGTCTGATAGAAAGCGGTGATATCATATCAATCTAACTCATGTAGTTTTCTAAGGGCAAATACTTAGATCATTAAAGTCGCATCATTTTAACGTAGAGGACTCGAGATTTGACCTATTGACTATTGGCACCATAAAGTATAAATTTATAGGTCAATTTACGAGTAATCTAAATTTTGAACAATTCAGCAGTTTGCATTAGTTATCAATTCCAAAGAAGGTGACTTGTAACTAACCTTCCAAAGCATTAGGATCTCCCTAATTCATATAATATACATGCTTTGTTGCTGTTGCTTATGACCAATTGATGTCATAATTTGCAAGACACATGTCATTGTATATTTCAATTCAACTCTTTTAGTGTTTCTTCGTCAATATCATTTTTAAAGTACTATATAGATCATATTAAGAAAATCTAACACAGTTAATAAATAATTTAATTTTAAATGTATTCTATTTTTCTTTAATATTTTAAGCATTTAAAGGATGCAATAATGGTGTAAAATTATTTTTTCACATTTTAAATGTATTAACGAGGATGTGAATATGTATTCAAAAAATTCATTGAAACACATTATTTTTTATACAAAGGGCATTTTTGTACTCCTAGGGTGATTTAAAAATTCTTGAATAGAAAGATGAGCTTTTCTTGCTAAAATAGCAGTCTGAAAAATTTATACTTCTCAAAATAATTTGTTTTTTATTGATTGGGATTTGGGAATAATTTTTTTGGCAACAGTGATTGGAAATATTTTTTTATTTCACCTAAATGATTTTATTAATCGATATATTTTTTGTTGATCTACAACGATGATTGTAAAATTAATTTTTCTGAATAAAAAATTAAATTCAATACGTAAACTATCTAAATTTGTACTATTAGAACAATTTCTCTTATTAATTGATAGGCGAGTTTTATTGAATTCATTTCCAACTTTCTTGCATTGTTGTTTCTGGTTATTGGCCGTTTAGCATGTTAACGTATTCACTAAGGAGAAAAAAAATTAGTGTAAAAAAAAGTTTATACCATCATTTTGTCACAATATTAATTTATTCTATATGATAAAATTTTTAATTTTATTAACAAATTAATATTTTAATAATCATATAAACAATAAATTGTTGTCAAATAACATTATAAAACCATTTCTTTCTAAGATTACATGACTTTTAATATAATTATATAGTTTATCTATGTTGAATTCATTTACCCTAACACGAAATTATGATCCATATAAGTTATTGAAAACTTCTGAATACTTTGATTTCTTGCCAGTAATAAAAAACAAATTATAATACTTTGATTACAAATTAACACATAAGTTAACTATGGATACACATAAATTATAAGTTTATAAGCTCTTAAATACGGTGGAAGTTTTATATAGTTGCCAAGGGATCGACACATCAAAATTATATCATGTTTAAAAGTAAATAGGTGCGAGATAAGAAGTAAGTCAACTAATTTTTTTTAAGATCTTGAAAAAGGATTATGGCTAAGTCTAATAGAGTTCACTTCCCTCTCTATGATTGAGATAATATATTTATATTATTTATTTACACAAATATGATGGATTGTGGGTGGTTATTTGTTATGGATTACATAAAGACTAACAATGTTAAACTTTGATTGTGGGAGTTGATTTTTTATTTTCTCTCGCAAAACAGCTTATTTTACTTCTTTTCTTTTAATAATATAATTGTTTGTATGGCTTTAAAGAAGTACTTACATATTGGCCTACTAATAGTGAATTTCCTAACATCCATATTTAATTCGATAAAAAAAAAAAAAACCAGACCCATTGACTGCTATGTGTAACTGACATTTTATTAGCAAAACAATTTGAAATAATCATTTAACCTAAAAGTGGTGTCATTTAAATTAAAAGGGGTGCCCTCCTCTGGTGAGTGGCGTTGATTAGAATTTATTGCTTCTAATTAATTAATAATATGAAACGAGTGAGGTTGATGAAATTGATTGAATAAACAGTGGAAGATAGGCCTCACAATCTTTATAACCGTTACAAGATATGCATTTGAAAACAATGGATGTGTCCAAAAATTAAAGTCGACCCTGAGAACATTATATATGGAACTGATATGAGATGTTGGAGATGAGATCGACCAATAATTCCAAATTGCCAGCAAGCACTTATTTTCTCCTATTCATGTATCTCATTTACGAGAACACCATATAATTATACTTCTTCCCTCATTTTCTATTTATTTCCTTTTTCTGAAAATGATTGTGCCTTCATTTGTCATATATGCATTGTTAGGGAAGTGTTATTTTCATACAGTCTTTTCTATACTCTTTTTCATGTAATTTTCGCTCCAAATGCAACTAATTATTAAAAGTTGGGTATTGAATTAAAAAAATGGCTAGTCATGAGAATGACTTGTGACAGAGACTGGCTTTGAAGGAAAGGATAAGTTTGTGGCCAACTAATTTACACAAGGAAGTATTGAATTCTTTATGATCGTTTTTTAACAAATTCAAACGGATATTGACGTTCGTTATTCTTAACAAATATTAATTTTGAATTTTATGGAACTGAAAAAATGTCTCCACAAATTTAATATTGATTTGGCGAGGACTGATACAGAAAATTCTTATCTTTTCGTCCTTAACTGCAATTTTTATATTGAAATACAAAAAATAAAATATCTTACTAGAGAAATAGCGAAACAATGTTTTCGCATTCCTATTTTGATACATTGTAATAAATTTAGGTTTTAATTTAATAAAATATATTATTAGCGAAACAACGTCAGTGTAATGACATAATAAAATATAAATAATTTATTGTATCATTTTACGTATAACATGATAGAATATATTTTATTAATTTGTATATTTATTTATTTATGATAATATGATAGAAACATATTAGACCATCAATGATGAATTGATTATGATAGATTTGCAATAAATTTGAGAAAATAAGGAGATGAAAGAATTTGAATAAAATTCAAAATATTGTTTTTCATATTTGCACTTTTATTAAGAATATTAATAATCAAAAGTACACATCTATTATTTGTATTTTTATTAAAAATATTAATGATTAATTAAAGATATGCATCTATTCACAAAACTTATATTTGTGAGAGTGAGAGAACAATATATTGTAGGAGGTGATGATTGATGATCGATGATCAAAAGTGGTCTCTAGTGACAATAGTAGGAGGTGATGATTGATGATCAACGATCAAAAGTAGTGTCAAGCAACAACAAATGACATCAAGCTATGAGCTTGAAAAAAAAGCAAAAATCTTAAACCAAATTTATTATTTTTGAAATTGGGTAAAAACTATTTTGAAAATAACTACTAAATCAAATCAGAACTACTTTTACTAAACACATTTCAACTTTCAAAAAGCAAATCAAAATAATTTTTATCAAACACATTTCTCTTTTCAAAATACATTTCAACACTAAAAATCCAAAACTCGAAATCACCTTAAATGGAGACTTATGTTTTCCCAAACTTATGCTTGCTTTACTCTTTCTCAAATGAAAAGTGATAATTGTCAAATTTTGTTATTTCAATTAATGAAAATTCGCAAATTATCTCTTTTCCTAAACCTTTTTCCAAAGTTTTTACCTTATTATTGTGTAAATATACAAATATAGTTTATTTTATCAAACATTTATTTTTTCTTATATTTTTATTATTACTCACACATTTTTAGTAGATTAGTGCATCATGGACTAAGAGTGACAAGTAAAGGAGAATGTGAAACTTGTTGCATATGAGCTTAACTTATGTCGTTGAGTGAAGGAATATCGCTTAGCAAGATTACCTTACTAAGTGAGTTTTGGTTGCCAAGAGAAAATAGAAGTAGCTTTGGATAGATAGTTTAAGGGCTTGATTGATTTGATTTTCCTTTTAACTTTTTAAAAGAATTTTGAAAAATAGTTTTCAAGAATTGTTTTTTGGAAGAAAAGAAAAAAAAATTGTTTGGTAATTGTTGTTTGAAAACTGATTTGGAAATATAAAAATAAAAAAAAATTATTCATATTTACAAAATCATTAATAAAAAGCAAAAAACAACATTTTTTTTTGTATTTTGAGTTTTCAAAACCAAAATACAAAACTAAAAAACAAAACTACTTACATTTATTTCCATTTTTTAGTCTTTAAAAACTAAAATACCAAAATTATTTTTTAAAACTAATTTAAGAAAATAGTAACTAAACAAGTTTTTTAGTTTTTAAATACTAAAATACTGAAAATAGTTTTATAAAACTGGTAGCAAACAAACACTAATTCACTAAGCGAGACATGGTTGTTGAGTAACAAAGTAAAGCATAAAAATTCTCCCATAGAGGTTTTCTAGTTGTTCGAGAAACCTCAAGATCATCAATGATTGAAGACCTCGCTTATCAACTATCGGTTCCTAAGAAAGAAATATTTAACGAGTAAAATGAATAACAAGATTTTAGGGGAAGAAAGGGAGACAAGTTGCGGAAAATAGGAGAAAAGGGATGGAACACTTAAGACATAATGGACTCTATTGTTCTTCATTTTCTTGTAATCCTTGTTTGCTCTCATGGAAATGAAGAGCTAATCCTATCATTAGATGGAGAAACAATATATTGATCAACACTCATTTAACTATTTTATCTTTTTATTTGAGTTTACCTCTACATTTTGTATTCTTCTTTATTCTTCATGCTTGCTTTTGATTTGATCACCTTTAAACTTGTTTTATATGCTTGAGAGAATTGAGGAATACTTTCAAGCTACTGATTTGAGAAAAACATTGTATAAACAATGTATTAAGAAATAGAACAATATTTATGCGTCTTTAATATTCTTTGAAAGAATTTACAACTATCCATTCTTTTCTCTATGAAATTGGTAACGCTGATTAAAATAATTAAATCTTGTACTAACGGATTGATGTTTGGATGATTTTGTAAAATGAGAATTATGTAAATAAACTTAAATAAAAGTTATCCTTTTGATTTGAAGTGGTGAGAAGTAATTAGAAACACAACAATCTCATAATGGATAGTGTATGACATAATTTAATCTCTATAATACTACTCTTTATTACAAATCACCTTTTTACTACTTTATAAAAATTATCTTTATGACTATCTTTTAATTTTCTACATATTCCTCATCGAATGTATTTCTCAACTCTAAAAAAGATGACTTTACTTATTGAAATATTATGTATCTATACACTTATTAAAATATGCATAACAAAAAGTTTTTCTTATTTTTTTTTATTCCAGTTGGCAACCAACCACCATCGTCTTCTTCTTTGAAAAACTTCTATTTGAATCAAACACAAATTTCATCAATTTGATTATAATCTCCAAAATCTGAGTAGCTATACTTATAACTTTCAAACAAATAAAATCTATATTTGAATTCAACGTAATTTGATGAAATTCCAAAATATCTAAATCTGAATCACACTTCAGATTTAATTTATTGATCTCAAATTCCAAAATCTACATGGTTGTAAATTTCGAACACACAAAACCCCATGGTATTAGGATTATTAATTTTTTTTTAAAAAAACCCCATGATTTTGTTGTCACAACTTCCTCCCAGACGATGGTAAGAAAAGGAGCATGCGACAAACAAGGGGGCGTTAGCATTTGTAGTGATCACGTGAAGCCACCTCAACAGCGATACAATGATGTAAATGTTTGAGTGTTTGCTGGTCACCATAGATAAAAAAAAAAAAAAGAACCGTTGTGAAAACCAATCATTTTCCAATGACGACATGTCGGAGTGTTGTTTTACTGTTGGGAAAATGAACGAGGTTCAAAACAAGAATGGAGATGCCTAAAATATGAATCGGGCAAGTGACAGCAGTAATAATAGACCGAAGTTGCTAAAACACTATAGGTAATTCTAAAATAATTCAATTCAAATATATGTATATGTTTTACTCTGAGTAGAATGCAAATAAGCATAAAGTTAAGTTATGAAGTATGGATTAGAGTTAGAGTTGTGTTTTTTATTACAATAATATTTTTTCTCCTTGTTTAGTAAACAATTTCATTTTTATTATTTATATTTATTATCAATACTTTCTTCTTAAATTGTTATTGTGTCTTTTGTCTTTTACAAACACTTTAATTTTAAATTATTTTTTAATTGATTATTCCTGTCAAAACAACAACTTTAATTGTTTCACATATTAATCATTTAAAAATAATAACACTCATAAACTTTCAAATAATTAATATATTGATAAATAAAATAATGAAATAATTTAATCATTAAATAAACACTGCAAAGTATAAAGAGAAATTAAAAACAATTACATCACAAAAAAAAAAAATCAATAAGTGTTGATGAAGATATCGATGTTGGGAGCATTCATGAATAAGCATTGCATGGCTAACTGCGACGGCCTCTGCTACAAGGACAAGGCATCAGACACATATACTGTTCGGAATTGTAACTAAAAACAATATGGAGAAATGATGATGATAAAAAAGGATACTTCACCCTAGACTTCCCCAAGAAAGAAAATGACGTTATTGAAGCTCTTAGATTGATTGGCTTCTACCAGTGTGTCAGCTTGCGTGCACAACAAATCGTGAATAGATGGTGTGAAAGTGGAAGGAGTTTTGAGTGAGTTGCTGTATAATACTAGATGCTCTACCATTTCTCAATCTAATAAAATTATTATAGCTAGAGTTGTCGCCGCACACAAACAACTAATACAAATGTACAAGTCTTTAACGAGTTAAATTACAGATAAAATTAGAAGAATAGTAAATTCGGTAAAATCAGAATAAAATTGGTAAAATCGAAGTAAATTTGTGAATATACTCGTTATTAAATTTCTTGAGTAGTATTTTTTCTATATAAACTCTAATTTTGAGTGTTTTGAATATAATTTTTTCTTATGTCTAAAAATGTTTTGAAATTTTGAGTCTTTCAACTCTAATTTCTACTTATTTGAAGTAATTTAAACTTATTATGTGGATTTGAACTTATTTTGTATTGAAAACTTTCAATTAGTCATATTTTGAATGAAATAAATTTTTCCAATTCTATGAGTTGAGTTTACTGAACTCTTATGAGTTTATGTAAACTTTTGATTTTGATAATGTTGGTTGTAAGTGTTTGATAAAATTAACTCATCAACTAGTTAAAAGTTGTAAAATGATAAATAAAGATAATATTAATTATTGGATCAACAATGATGTATTTAAAGCAACTATAACATATTTTAATAATATAAATTGATTATATAATTAAATTATAAATTATTATAATTACATAATTAAACTATAAATTTCTATAATTACGTATTTAGATTATAAATTACTATAATTTCATATTTAAATTATAATTTTATATATAAATTATATTTTTTTATAATTTTATATTTAAATTATAAATTACTATAATTATATATTTAAATTATAAAGTTCTATATATATATATATTTAAATTATAAATTAATATAATTACATCAATGAATGAGAGAAACAAGAAGGAGAAACAAGTTGTGACAAGTGAGGAGAAAAAATTAGTGAGTAACAATTGATTAATTAATAAAAGGTAAAATTATAAAGGAAAATTAGTTAATAGTTCAAAACAAAAGACCTTATGAAAAAATGAACCAAAGTAATATTTTTAAAACAAGCTAGTAACTACCTTAAAAAGCTATTAACTTCTTGCTTACCAAATAGAGTTTAAATTATTTTAGCTAAGGACATGTTTGACAAAACTAACTAAAATGCTAACTGAAAGTTGAAAAACTAGTTAAAGCTAAAAAAAATAGTTGTAAGTGTTTGGTAAAACTAGCTAAAAGTTGTAAAATGATAAATAATGACATCATCAACAATGAAGTATTTAAAATAATTATAACACATTTTAATAATATAAATTGATTATATATTTAATTTTTTATAAGTCAAAGATTTATTAAGAGCAAAAAACGCAAGCATAAGAAATGGCTATGACCGAATACAATAACATATATAAAGGATATGATAATTTAGCCAAGCTAACACATATGCTCAATATAATAAATATGATTCATTACCTATTGTAAGTTTAGTAGTGTGACTCCACTTCCAAGAAGTAAGCTGAACTATTTAAACTATTTCTTAGACATCAAATAATCAACCTTAAAACATCGTCGGCATTTCTAGCCTTTTATAACTATCAAATACCTATGAACCACACAAATGATCAGATTACATGTATTAAATTATAAATTATTATTATATATTTAAATTATAAAATTCTATAATTATATATTTAAATTATAGGTTACTATAATTACATATTTAAATTATAATTTTCTATAATTATATATTTAAATTATATTTTTTAATTAAATATATAAATTTTAAATTACATTATTGAAATTATAATTTTCTATAATTATATATTTAAATTATAAATTACTATAAGTATATTAATGAATGAGAGAAAAATGATAAAGATAGATTGTGTCATATGAAGATAGAGAAGTAATGGAAGAAAATACATTAATTAAGAAAGATTAAAACTGTAAAAGAAAATCAGTAAAAACTAACAATAGAAGATCTTTTTTAAAAAATAAAATTACTTCAAATAATTTTTTCAAAAAAACTAATAGCTAACTGAAAAAAACTCTTAGATTTATGTTTGCCACCATTTCATAAGCTAACTTTTTAGTTTTCCCCTAACTAAAATGACACATTAAATATACTTTAATTTTTTAATTTTCACCTAGTTAAAATATTAAATCAAACATACACTAAATATATCAACAAGTAGGGATTGTTCTGGGTTAATTAATTCTCAAATTTGAGTACCACGAAAATACTTGTTATTAAACAAAAAATAAATATTATTATATAAAGTATTTATTTATTTCTAAGAGTAAAAATACAAGATAGCAAGAAATAAACATACAGGCGATGTATTATATTGATTTGTAGTAATAATAACTTACATTTTAATTGATCATTACAAATTGTTACAATATATTTAGTTTAATATAATAAAAATATGGACATACAAACGTGCTAGTCTCTGTATTTTTGCTAAAGTATGTGAATAAATATTTATATCTTAAAAATAAAAATTATACATAAAATTATATTAATATTAATAAATAAAAATAGTCAATAATTTATTTTAAACTATAAATATAAATTTTATTTTAATTTCCCTTTTTAACTTAACTTCACTTATGATATAACAATGTATACATTTTCTTTGTCATACACGAAAGTCTACCTCGTATCGAAGTTCAAAATAAAAATAAATCAACCTTATGAAAAAAAAAAAACTCACAAATTTTAACTATTTTGTCTCTGATGTTTATTTATAACTGTAAAAAAAAAAAACTACACTTAAGTGAGCACAAGAATCTTTCAATTAACTAAAACTAATACAATTAAGAACTTTTTTAATTGAAAAAATATTTTTTAATTGCTTATGTGTATTGTAAAAAATCTGAATTGATACGAGAAATGTTTGTTTAAAAATTTTAAATTAACAGATTATTAGAAAATTGTAGTAGTTATTTTATTAAAAATATTAAAATATTTTATAACACTGTAATACACTCTAAAATAAATTCAAATTAAAATGTAGACATTAAAACTGATTAATTATAAAGTAAATTTTTTATAATAAAATAAAATTGTCCTTCTATATTATTTTTATATTAAAAACATATTAGAGTTATTATTTTTATTTTGATATGAATAGTTGTTTAATATAAATTTAACCTGTTTTTAATATGAAAATATTATATTCTATATTTTATTTATAATGAAATTTCGGATTATTAAACTTTAATATGTTTTTAATATAAAAACATATCCGTTTATTTTTATTTTGATATAATGGTTACTTTATTATAACTATAATATTTTTAATATTCATATTTGGATATCAAGGATAATTTGATTAGTACCATGCTTAATTTTTCTTAAAAAATGTAGAACTTTTTAATAGGTAGTTCTAAATCACACACTCAACTTTTTTATTTTTTGATGATCATTTTCTTTCTCCAACAAAATGTAGAATTTCATCCTTATATTTTGATGACATTTATAATTTTTAATTGCATATAATGTTGATTGATTTTTCTCTTGATTTTAAAAATTAATTAAAGAATCGAAAGTTAAAAAATTAAAAAATATGATTAAAACTAAAAACATATATAAACCAGTTTGAAATTGTTTAAATTTTTTATTATTTAAAATTAAATATATAAACCAGTTTGAAATAATTATTATAATTATTTAAGTTGAAATAGATGTTAATTTTAAGTGATTTCTTTAAATAAAAAGAATTTATTTATATTGAAAATACTATTTATAAGGAAAAATAAATATGTTTTCATTATAAATCAACTTTTTATTTTTATCTTAATTTTAATTATTTAATTGACATAAACGAAACAATTACAGTCTCAAACAAGCTCTAATTAATGACACAAAAATATAGTTTAGAAGATAATTTTCCTTAGAACTCTTATTTCTTGTATTTTCTTTGAATTTTTTTATAATGGAAAATGAATTTATTGAATAATATGGCCAAACCCAAGTTATGCTAAGCTAGACATTAAGTTAAACCCTTTTGCAACACCTTACCCATACTAGTTTTACATCTCTCCTAATCGGAAGATTGTTGAGAATGAATAAAGAAAAATCGGACACCTCACATTGTAGACACGAAGGCGACACCAAACATAAAATGGAATCCGAAAAAAAAGGAAATACATTAATTACAAAAAAGGAAATAAATGCTAAAATTATGGTAAATCGGCACGTTAGAGGAAATAAAAATGATTCCTTAATTTTGTATGTCATACTCATCCATTACTTATAAATAGAAATTTGAAAAGCAAAAATACTATCATTTAAATAAGGAAAATTTTAAAACCATCATAAATTAACTTAACATTTATACTTAATAATTTATTAGGAATATCTTTCACCAAAAAAATTTATTAAAAAATATCAAATAAAACTATACTTAAAACTTCAAAATAAACCTAAAATAAAAAATTTTAAAATCATAAAATAATTTATATGTAATTATACTTGTAAATATGGAAACAATATTACTATCACATTATTTGTTAGGGAAGCACGTTCTATATGATATTTATACCAATATTAAGACCAACAGTAACATGAAGGGAGTGGGTTATTTTTATTTTTTTAAAAAAATTAATTAATAATATTTTAAAAACTAAAATTTAATTTGTCTTTTGTTTTTTTTTATATTTTAATATCTTGTTTAAAACGTTATATTACTCTAAACTTTTCAAATTCAAATTACACTTAACTATTAATATAACATTAAAAGTTTGTTAATTATCACTTTAAATAGTACAATTAATGTATTAATTAATATAATTATTAAAATTATAAATATGGTTCGTAACTGAGCCAAAATTTTACGAATTATCATCTGATAACCTGTATTATCCGAATATGAATGTGGTTGTTAATACGACTTTAATAATAAAAACATTATATTTATTGATCTTTTAATAAATACTAATTATTACTGGCACTGTGAATTTGGTAGCTTCTAAAAAAAAAGTAGCACTAATTCGTAGAAAAAATGACTGATTATGTATTTATGCCAGTTTATTTTAAATTAGAAATGTCCATAAATGTCATTTAAAAGATAAGAATAGTTGTAAGAGCAATGAGTAGGAGAGTATCTGTTACGCAGCAGAGTTGAAAGGAGAGGAGTGTAAGTAAAATAAACAACTAACCCTGAAGTGAAATGGAGATGGGTGAAATCGATTTTGATATTAGCTAGCAATAATAATAGAAATGTTCATAATAGATTGAGGAATATCCATTCCAAGAGGACTGCCACTGACTTTACAGATACACCACAAATCACAATTGCATTGCATTGCATGTTTCTCTTCTCTTTTACTGCACTAATTTGGAATTGGATGTTGTAACACATCTATTACCTCTCACTCATAACTTCACCTTTCTTCTTATCATCCCCACCCACAACCCTCCACTGCCATTCTCGACCCAACTTAGATTTACTCTTACATTACCCAAATCCACTTAGGATTTTCAATTTTCATCTATTTTTAAGAACTGGGTTCTCAGTGTTCCTTGTTTTTTGGGTTGCCTTTAGTCAAAGATCTGGCCTTTTTGGTTTGGTGTCCCTTGTTTTAGATGTGGCGATCTGGGATTTCTGGTGTGTTGTCGTTGTGAATCTAGCTCACCATAGATAGGTAATTATATGAATTCTGTGCCTTTGTTTTTAGGGGTTTTTTTTTTGTTCATTTTGTCTGAAATGTTCATACTTTATGGTGTCTAGTCTAGTCGTAACTGACTGTTTTCTGATGCTTGTTCGGATTCCTTGCTGTCAATTAACCATTTGAATATTAATGTGATGTTTTGGTTGTAACTAGCTTATCTCTTTTTCTGTTACATATATATTGTAGGCCTCGGGTTGTGAGAGATGGGTGATGATCTTAAAGCTGAACTGTCGGAGAAAACTGGTGCTTTTGGTCTTAAGGTTTGGCAAGTAATTGGAATTGCAGTTGGATTGTTTATTATTGTCATCCTTTGTGTGCTTTCATTTTGCCTTACTTTGAGGAAGAAATCTAGAAAAGCCAGACGCAGGGTTCCTGCTAGTCATATACCTAGTGTATCAAAGGAAATCACTGAAGTGCGGGTTGAGCAAGTGCCAGCAAATGGATTTGTTCCTCGTGAAGGAATACTTCTTACTATTCATGATAAATCCAGTGACAAAGAGTCAGACAAAGTTATGCTTCATTTAGGTGTTGGGAAGAAGAAGCATGGGGATAGTGGCAGTCACTCGGATTCCTTTCATTACTTAGAGAAAGATGGAGGTGGGTCACAATCAGGGGAAGAAATTAGCTCTGGGACGGTTGGAATGTACATGCCCTCTTCTTCATACCCTATAACGGCTCCTTCACCTCTCTCTGGCCTTCCAGAATTCTCTCACTTGGGTTGGGGTCACTGGTTTACTCTGAGGGATCTTGAACTCGCTACAAACCGTTTTTCAAAAGAAAATGTAATCGGTGAGGGTGGGTATGGAGTTGTTTACCGGGGACAGTTGATCAATGGGACTCCTGTGGCAGTTAAAAAGATACTCAATAACATGTGAGTTTAAGTACAATATCTAAGGCTTTGAATTTGCTCTAATGGTTTTGTTTCTATTCCTCTTATTTCTGCCAATTTCTTTTTTCCCCCTTTTCAGCAGTGGTCAAGCTGAGAAAGAGTTTAGAGTGGAAGTTGAAGCTATTGGCCATGTCCGACATAAGAATTTGGTTCGACTTTTGGGTTACTGCATTGAGGGGACTCACAGGTAACCCACTGTTGGATTATATTATTGTCCTATATCTCAACTTGTATAATCTCAAGATCTTTCTTAGAGGAATTGAATTATAATTGCCAGAATCATGAAAATCATAAAAATGCCTTTATGAGTTTGCACATCTGGACTTACTACCTAGTGGTGAGGTCATTAAATTCAACAAACAACAGTTTAATTACTTTGTCTTAATTACATTTTCACCCTACGAGGTATATTTTCAGGATGTTAGTCTATGAATATGTCAATAATGGAAACTTAGAGCAATGGCTTCATGGAGCTATGCGACATCATGGATATCTTACCTGGGAAGCACGTATCAAAATTCTCCTTGGCACGGCTAAGGGGTGAGTTGCTGTGTCTATACTCCTTCAGGCTTTTGTAGTCTTCATTCTTAGGGTTATCTCAGTCCTAATTTTGAACCAATATACTTGTTTCAGACTTGCATATTTGCATGAAGCGATTGAGCCAAAGGTGGTACACCGAGATATCAAGTCAAGCAACATATTAATTGATGATGACTTTAATGCCAAGGTTTCTGATTTTGGCCTGGCCAAGTTACTCGGTTCTGGAAAGAGTCATGTTGCAACGAGAGTTATGGGAACCTTTGGGTACATATAATTTTGCTCTTCCGTATTGAGCTATATACTTTTCCTGCCAAATATTGTTAAGTGGAATTTTGATTTGATGAGTTGGATCCTTGTATTTATTCTTGCTTTCTTGCTGACAGATACGTGGCTCCTGAATATGCAAATACTGGTCTGCTAAATGAAAAAAGTGATGTTTATAGCTTTGGTGTTGTGCTATTGGAGGCAATTACTGGAAGAGATCCGGTTGATTATGGTCGTCCAGCACAGGAAGTGAGTAAGCTTACTTTTTATGTTCGAAGAAAATCCATTTTGAAGTATGTTATTGTTAAAAATTTATTCATTTCACCAAATAATCATAAAGCATTAGCTTTTGAGTTACCAAAAAAAAAAAATAATCATGTACTTGTCTTGAACATTAGTTGTTGATTGCAACACATGATTCTTTTTTTAGGGCTATTATCTCGACATATGTTTGTAGTCATGTAACATGACCACCTTATTGAAAAATGTTTGTGACACACTCTTTTTCTCATTTTTTAACACTTCCCTTATTATTGGACAAATTCACATGTGTACCTTACCCAATAATAAAGTGTCAAAGAGTATATTACTAGCACTTATAACATATTATAGCCAACTTAAGGATAAAATTGTTCTAATTCCCAAATGGTTCTAGTTAGACACATTTGAAAATGGACCTATTTTTACCCATTTGATTCTAAATTATCCACATTATATAGCTTGTACTGTTCTGTTTTGATGGTCTGATGCATAACTAATTATAAAATATCTTTAGTTATTTTATCCAACACTATAAAGAAAAGCAAATTATGGGTCATTAATCATTATGGTGAAAATTTCGTGACTAGTTAAAAGTTAAAACATAAAACAGCTCAATCTTCACTTTGTAAGTTATCCTCTCAATCAATCAGTGAAAAATCCTAACATTCTCAAGAATGTTAGTAATGTTGTCTATTGCAACTATGGACCCCTTCAGTCCTCTGTAGAAAAACTTACTACCTTGCCCTTTATAACTCATATCGCTGGCATTGAAATGCTCTAAACATCATAGACTCATAGTATCATACACAGTTGACAAAAATTTAAGATAAAGTTGGAGTTCCTGATCACATTTATTTTATCTCTGGAATATATGAACTCCAGCTTCGCACCTGCAATAATTATTTGTGGATGCTAAACTTCAAAGCTGTATGTTGGTCTATATTTTCTGTAATTTCAAAACCTTTTTCCATACAGTCCCTAAATCTATTTTATTGTTAGATTGCTATATGGACCCAATAGAAAAGGTTTTTGAAACAATTATGACCAATTAACAGTTTTTAAACTACCAGGATCTTCTGGAAGTACAGGATCTTACAAATTAATTTAACCTTTTTTCTTTTTAGCTGTCTGTGTGACTTGTCTATCACTTGAACTTGTCTGTGTGATTCTCTTGAACAGTTCTATATTTCTTATTTATCCTTCTTTCTGTTAACATTTCTGGTATCAAGAGAATCACAGTTGCTGCTGTAGTATATAGATTACAATCTACAACTATGGTGCAGAATTTAGACAAGTTGTTTATTTAGGGCTTCCATTTGGCAAATAGAGATTTAAATTTAGTTAGGGGTCGTAACATTATTGGCCAGGGATTTATCATTTGTTCAGATGGGAATATACTATCTCAGTTTATTTTTTGTTTAGTTGTTACTTTATTTTCAGTCATGTAACATGTAACATGTAGAGAGCAGTAGGCATCCTTCTTGAGGATGTTGTGGTTGATTTTATACTACAAAAAAAATTTAGATGTTCTTTGTGATCTTATCAGTTCTCAGTTGCTTATTTCTACATCACAGTTTGTTATGACAACTTCTTATGAAGGAATTTTATCTGACATTTAAAATAAACTATGTGGTCCACAGGTTAATATGGTTGATTGGCTGAAGATGATGGTTGGAAACAGGCGATCAGAAGAAGTGGTGGATCCAAACATTGAGGTGAAGCCATCTACCAGAGCTTTGAAACGGGCGCTCTTAACTGCTTTGAGATGTGTAGATCCAGATTCAGAGAAAAGACCCAAGATGGGCCAAGTTGTGCGTATGCTTGAGTCAGAGGAGTACCCTTTAGCTAGAGAGGTTGGTTTTATACTTTTTCATCATTAACATGATCTTTTTTTTCAAAGCTTTGTTTTTTAATACTGCCCATGATCTTCAAAAAGCCATTTTGGCCCCGATTAATCTTAGTCAAGCCGGTTGGGCCTACTTAAGAATGTTGATCACTCAGCTCATTTCTCTGATCCATTTCAAGCTTATCTTTTCTCAGAATGACTTATTGGCCTTTGTCTGCATCAACCTTTCAGTTTCTTACTAGATCATAAATGGATACGTATTCCCATACTTAAGGGACAATTAGTTTTACGTAATGATTTTAGCTGACATTTAATTTATGTCATTGTCTGGATGCTCAGGACCGAAGGCATAAAAAAAATCGTGGGGATAACTCAGAAATTGAATCTCATAAGGATAATTCTGACACGGATTGCAGTGACATTCAGGGTTCTAGATCAGGAAGTGGAAGGTAAACATGACCAAGAAGAGGATGCGATTCTTTTTTAGGATCAGTGGGGGTGTATAAAGTCAGTGAATTTTTTTATAATATTTTTATCTTGTTAGATTCTTGTATTTGCCTACTCAGGATGGGCATGGCAGAGAGGCTCACAAGGGGAAAATGTTATATTTTGTGGTTTCCTTTCGTTTCTTTTGTTGTAGAAGGATAGGTATTTGTTCTAGAAGGATATATATTTGTGTATGAAGGTGGGTGTTGTTTATAAGAACCTGAAATATTTGGGGAATGTACAGAATCTGGTAGTTTTCCTAGATTTATTTGAATCTGTTGACTTCTCATTGGGGAAAAGTAAAATAAACATTTTATGATTGCACCTTGGTAAGACTTTTTATGCTTAAAAAAATTCCCTATCCTTGTAGTCCCTTTATTGAGTATTATGTTATGAGTACAAATCATATTGAATTGTAAACTTGAAATTGTTTATTATGGTAGACTCTTTACAAATGCTAGTGAGAGGAATGCAACAATTTCAACCGTCGGGCATGGTACATGGCTACATGGCACTTCGATATATAAATAATTAAGCCGCCAGTGCAAGATCTGTCTGGATACTGTATTAACTGTAAATGTTCAATCACCGTATTTTACCCTTTGTATTCAGTTCATGGCTTATCGGCCTTGATGATGTCTAAAACCAATAAAATCAAGGTTCCGTTTCAGCTAGTTAATGAGTGATTTAAGACTCATGAAATAGTAAATTGATGCTGCCATGCAGCTAGTCGTCTGTATGTTCATACTCGACAAATATATGTTTTCATGTTAGGAAGACATAACGCCGGAGATGCAGAGGAAAGGTAGATTTCTTTTTTTCTTTTTCTTTTTTTCTATATAAAAAGAAAAGATACAAAAGCAAAGGAAATGGCAAAAACTATTCACGGATCTTAGGTATGAAAACATCTAGAGATCGAACACATTTTCTTGGGCAATAAGCTTTATTGATAGCATCATTCCTACTTTAGAGGCCTCACCACCTTCCATGTGAAGTCAGGGTCGTCTTGTTTAAAGTGGCCATAAGCAGCAGTTTTTAAGAACCTGCCATTTGCACCCGTCTTAAGGTTCAAATGAATAGAAATCATCCCAGGCCTCAAATCAAAATATTCCTTGACAAGCTTCAGAACGTCCTTGTCAGGAATCTTTCCTGTGCCAAAAGCGTCAACAAACACTGATAATGGCTCAAGAACACCAATTGCATATGATATCTGCACAAGGCACCTTCTAGCAAGTCCATTGGCCAGAATGCTCTTGGTAGCCTGTCTAGCAATATAGGCTCCACTCCTTGGTAGGGTCTTTCCCAAAGAAAGCCCCACCACCATGAGCTCCCCAACCACCATAAGTGTCAACAATGATTTTGTGCCCTGTAAGACCTGCATCACCATGAGGACCACCAATCACAAAACGACCAGATGGATCGAGATGGAATATTGTCTCCTCATCCAAGTACTTCTCAGGAATAACAGGTTTGATAACATGCTCTTTCTGATCTGTTGCAATCCCATCATTCGTAACAGTTTCATCATGTTGAGAACTGGGACCATTTCTCACCCAAGGACAGGTCTCATTCTTGCGCACTTCAGTGAGCCGCGCACCAAGTTTAGTTGCAAGGACATGGCTGAGAGGCAGAAGCTAGGGTGTTTCATCTGTGGCATAGCCAAACATGTGATGTGACCTGATCACCAACTCCTATGTCTTCTGGTCTCTTAGTGAGGTGGCCATGGACTACCTGGGCTATGTCAGGACTTTGCTTCTCTAGGTAGACCAACACCTTGCACTTGTCAGCATCAAGGCTAACATCACCGGACACAAATCCTATAGAACGGCACGTGTTGCACACAATCTTCTCATACTTTACAATGGCTTTTGTGGTGATCTCTCCAAATGCATGACCAAATTGGTCTTGGTGCTAAGGGTTGGCACAAAACTGTGATAAAAAACCCATCATAAAAATTGATATTCGATCATTTTTGGTAGTTTGACTTGTGGGTTTGATTTTTAAAACTCATATGTGTTCAATATGAACTATCTATTATGTACATTATTTTGTTTATAGTTTTAACATTCATTTTTATATGTCAAATATTATTAATGATATATAAGATATGTGAAGGTCACATCGATATTTGACATACACATAATTTTAAAATTATAATTCTAGATATCTTTATGAAGCTTCAACCTAGTCATGTCTTCTCCTAATCTTTCTAGCCAAGAATCCTTGTTAGGTGGGATTGCATAAAAAGTTCAGACAAAAAATACTTTATATTGAAAATTAGATTAATTAGAAGAATGGAGGCAATAATAATTCTATTCCTACTAATGTAGTAATGTTTGGGTATAGATGCGTCTGTTATGACTTCTGGGAATTGATTCTTCAAACTATCAAAGCTAATAGTCTATTGTTTATTTTTATGTTACAACAATGATATATTCTATTTTTTAAAAAAAAATCCTAAAAAATATATATAAAAAAGAAGTTCTAACCATTCAATTTATTCTTTAAACAATATATTATTTAAAACAGTGACTCAATTAACTCAACTCAACCTGTTTAATGGCAGGTTATGTTTGCTTTAATGAAAAAAAAAACCGATAACCCAACTTAACCCAATAAATTGTGATTGAGTTGGGTCTTAGGTTTTCTTAAATCCGACCCAACCCGTGAATACCCTTAGGCCTCCTAGATATATGAAAATTAGAGGATGGTTAGCAATATATTATTTAATTTATTTTTATATATTTTTAATATAATAAAAATTTGCAAAGACAAAGAAAAAATGTTAAATAAAATAAAATTCTAAATTTTTTTGTAATTTTTAATAAATTTTAATTATGATAAAAGTATATTTAAAAGAATGTGCTAGTAGTATTTTTTTACAAATAAATAGTGTGTATAGGTTACCTTAGTTTAATTATAATTGTGGTAACTATTCGAAATAAAAACTTTGAAGTTATAGAATGTTTATCTAATTTCAATATATATTGTCTAATGAAAGATAAATGTTATCTAAAGAAGAAGAAAGAAAAACTTATTTTAATCTTATGACTTATTAGTGTTGTAATTAGTCTCTAAGATTTATGAATTGCAATTAATTCCTACAAATTGTGGTGTGTTATAAAGTATTATCCTATTTTTACAAAATCATTGATGCAAAGACTTGTTCTCTAATCTTATTGATTAAGGAAAATTTCTATTTTTAAAACAATTTTTCTATATTTAAAAAAATTGTTTATTTGTTTCAGCTTGTTTATCAACTTTGGGGGAGTTTATTCATGCACTATTATACTTTTAAAAAATATAATCCAAAGAAAAAATACACCTTCAAAATGGGAGAAATTGGAGAGTGTAGAGAGAAACTTCTTGACTTTGCACTTCAACACATGTAACGTCTTCAAACACAATGCCTATTTCAACAAGTTAATCAAGGCCCATATTATGATAACAATTCATAACACGCTATATTACACAATATTTTAATTACCTAATTTCATCTCTTAATTTTGTAATCTTTCAAATCAAATCAACTTCATTTTACATTCAGTATATGTGACTCTCATATCAAATGTGGTTTCAAAAACATTGTCATTATCATTGCTTTCAATAGCACTAGCAACTCAAAAAATATCCACAATGGTTGCCCAACCCTTTGATAAAAAAAACACAATTATCATTGTTCCCATTTCTCAATTAAATTTCATTCAATAAAATCATTATAGGTACATTAACTCTAATCTATATGTTGACGTAGATTTGGAAATTTTCATATGTGTTTTTTTATAGACAAATGTTCAGTTTCAAAAGAGTGTGTGATAGATCATGATGCAAACCAAGTTTGCACTCCCTTGATATTTTTCCTTGAGGTTCTAAACATCCAAGAAATGGAGGATGGAAGGGGAAAGAAGTGGAGGTGGAGGCGCCACTCTTTGGAAAAGAGATAAGCCAAAAAATTGTTTAAGTTTGACACAGGGTAAGGAACTCTTGATAAAATCCAACTAGGAAAAGGTTCCTTAAAAGAGAGGATCCTCAAGACCTTTTCCTAGAGAATGTGCTCACAAAGATACAATTTTCATTCAAAGGTGAGAATTACATGGAGTGAGGGGTCTTATTTATAGGACGTAGGAGGTTGGGATTAAGGAGCTAAACAAGGACATCCAAGTCCAAGCTTAGTACCTAAGCTAGTTTAGTCTAACTAACTAAGATTCCCTCTTCTAAAAAAAGGTGCCTATACTCAAGGAAAGTGGGTCCTTGTGTTTATGATGTTTTGTGTGTTAAAAAGTAGGGTGAAAAAATAAGCTAGGAGGTGTGTAAATGACCAACACTCCCAAAGTTGGGTTACATTTCTTTCTACACACAGTCCACATAATTACTCAAGGTACCAATTAGCTTTTACAAGGAAAATGGCCAAAATACAAGGCCTTAATTCAAGGATATCTCACGCCCCTAATTACTAAGGTAATTGAAAATATTTACAAAGTAAATACAATGAAGACAAAAGCTTTAATTCTTCAATCAAGCTCCATTCAAGCCATGTCTTTCTCTTATCTTCCTACCCATGACGCAAGCTAGGTGAGATTGCATCATCTCCTCTCCCTTGGAGAGGATTTGATCTCAAATCTTGAGGCATTTCTTCCTCTTTTTCAAAGTCTGTAGAAAAATAAGGAAAACAATAAATATGTGCAGACAGATGATTTGGGAGGGAGTAAGAGATCTATGAGAATACCTTTTAGGATTGGTGTAGTGGAGGTTGGCACTAAGATTCGAAAAAGTTTTACTATGCAAGTGCCTCCACACAGCAACTTTCCATCCTTCTCCTAATGCACTAGGTGCATCGGAACACTCATCAAGTTGGACTTGAGGTTGTGGATGAATGTGCTCAAAAGGTTTAAGCAGAACCTAAAATTCAACTTGTTCTTTTTACAAGGGTTTGTGAGAAGATTTCTCTATGTAAAAAACCTCCTTTGTAGGCAAAGGTGAATCTTGCTTAAGCTCATTCTTTATACCAATAACCTTATTTTCAATTGTATCTCTCTCTCGAGCTTCATGATCCTTTTATCCTCTATAACCTGAATAAGAGTAAGAGGATGTAAGGTAAATTTTTTTCCCTTATGAGAGAGAATGATTTTATTGGTGAAGTCATTGTGCAAGGTTTTCCTATCATGTTGCCATAACCTTCCCAACAACATGTGACTAGCTTTCATAGGGCCTACATCACATAAAACATTATCTTTATAGTGTCCTATGGAGAAACTAATCTCCATTTGGTCCTTTACTAATACACTTTCTTCATCATTAAAACTGTGTAAAGAGTAAAGTGAAAGATGAAGAGTAGTAGTAAGTGTTTAGCATTTACACCATCCTTGTGCTATAACAGTTGCAACACAAACCACCATCCACAATGAGAGAATAAGTTTTGCCTAAAACTTTACATCTTGTTTGAAAAACATTTTCTCTTTGCGTTTAAGTGTCTTTACAAGGATGGCTTCTAAGAATTTTTTTTACGTTTAAGAGATCATCACATGAATGAGTACCTTCTTCATTTAATGTTCCCCCTAAAGTCCTTTTTCTTTTGGGACAATGCAAAACAATGTGCTCTTTTTCTTAACATTTAAAACATTTAGGGCTTCTATAATGAATGCTCGAACTAGTGTCGGAGATGTCACTTTCACTTAAGGATTTTCTCTCTATATGTTTTCTTTTGGATGAATCTCTTTTATTCCTATAAGGGTTTTTCCTAAGATGCCTCTTAGGTTCATCTATTTTACTGGAAGAGACATGAAGGTCAAGATTGATACTAGACTCTTCTAAGTCCCTAAAAGATTTAGACACTTCTCCATGGACACTCTCAAAGGCATCATTCTCTTTTTCTTTCTTCTCTTTATCCTTTTTTTCCACCTTTTTTCCCTCCAACTCTTTTTTCTCTCTTTTCTTTTTTCTTTTTCCTCTCTTTCTCTTTTCTCTCTTTCACTTCTTTCCTCCCTCTCTTTTCTCTTTCTTTTTTTCTCTCTTTCTCTTCTTTCTTGCTCTTTTTTTCTCTTTGTTTTCTCTCTTTCTCTCTTCTATATCCAATTCTCGTTGTTCACTTATTTTCCTCTCTTTTTGTTTTCTTTCTTTCTCCCAAAATTCCTCTATTTCTCTCCTTTTTCTAAAAACATGCTCCTAAGGTGAAAGAATGGTGTGCCAATTCCTTTTTCCACCTAAGCGAGAAACTAAGTTATTACAATCAAAAGAGGTGATTCTTATAAGCATCCAACACCTCTAATTAAAAATGGCCTTAAAAAATTACACCCAATTAAAAAAAATGCAAGAATTAAAATAAATCTTGGATGCTTCTGCTCCTAGTGTTCACTCACAAGTGTTTCATTTAAGCTTTGGTCTCCTTTTTAAGTCCACTCTTCCTAGGATGCTATCCTTTTGTGGATGCTTTCCCAATTTGACCACCTAACCAAGAAAGAGAGTGCCCAACAAGAGACCAAAAGAGTGCAAAAATTGAAAGCAAAAAGCAAGAGAAACACTAGCAAAAAAAGGCACATATCCAAGTGGAAAGAACTTATATAGACAAACTCAAAGATTATCAAAGAAGACAAGCAAAAAATTAAAGGTGTTAAAAGAATGTTAGGACAACAAAAAGAAAACTAGATTAGTATTAGAGTAGAATTAGACTTAAAAAAAAAGACTTAACAAATTCAATTATTTGCACAATTTTTAAGCAAGGTGGCTAAATTATATACAAAGTAATTCAAGCAAATATCAATCAAATTTAACACTCCTTTGAATGGTTTAATAATTTTTTGAGATACACCAATTTTTTTGTATTTTATATCTCTTTTTAACACCTTTTTACTAACACTTTTTTTTTCTTATTTTGATTTCTTTTCTCTTTTGTTTTCTTTTTTTAAAATACTTTTGTTACACCTTTTTAAAAAATTGAAATGAAATATGATGAGTTGTCTGATAGGAATAAATGCTTGAAATAAATTGGAAAAGAAGGCCACAAAAATTTTGATCAAAAGTGCAAACCAAAGAAAGAAAAACAACTTAAAATGCACTAGTATTTTAAGTGACTAAAAGAAAGGCACAAAAGGAGATTTAGTAGTGTTTTAGGAAAGCTTAAATGCTTAATATTTCAGTCCAATTAACACACTAAAATGTCTCTAAAAACAGCCAATGAAAAGCTCTAAAAACTAGCAAAAAAATAAGCTACTTATACAAAATGAACAAATGGACTTTTAAGAGACATGCTATGATCTAAAGCATGTGAGACTCCAAGAACATAGGATCAAGAGGACATAGCCTCTTAGATGTTCAATTACAAGAGACAAACACACACTTTTTATGGTAAAAATAAAAGGCAAAACTATGTGAAATAAAAGACAAGTAAGGACTAATATATGACCATACTATGACATAACATGGATGAATAAAAAATAAAATTAAATGACACAAAATAGGCTGGAACAACTCACCAAAACAGAGAAATATGTACAGTAAAAATAGAACAAGAACACTAAAACACAAGAATAATATGCATCCCAAGATCAAGACCACCATTGTGTGGCTTCCTTCACAAAATTTGTGAAGTCATTACAATGATTTTTTTAGGAAATGCACTAGAATAAAGGAAATTAAAAGCTGAGCAGAATTTAAAGAATAAAACCTAAAGAGCACACACAAAGATTCAATTAAAAGGAACAAAATGAATTGAATCTACAAAGCAATAAATACTAGGAAAATAAATTGCATAAAATGAAAACTACTAAACATAAACTTCAAGACATAGGAAATTAAATGACATAAAATGAAAGGCTAAAAAAATAAAATAAATGAAGAACACAAGATGAACAAGAAGAAACACACAAAATAAAAGAGAATTAAGACTAGAAAAGAATCTCTTGAAGTTGGCTCTTGAAACCATTTGATACAAAAAGATTTTGCACTGATTTTCTACTTAAGGTTCTACACACCAAGAAATAGATTATGGAAGGAAGAAGGATAGGAAGGGATGGCGCCACTCCTTAGAGAGATAAGCCAAAAATTTATGAAGCATCAATACAGAGATTAAAACGTAGCATCAATACAGAGGCTTTTGTAATCATTAATTTCTCATATATAAGTCTTGTGAGTTAGTTATAACATGTGAGTTTGTTTTGTCTATATATACCTCTTGCATGAGACATTGTAATTTTGTAATATTGTAATGCTTACATATTCTTTTCATGTTATCAATATAATATTTCTCTTTTCAACTTTTATTTCCTCTCTTGGTTTCTTGGTGTAATTTCTTACCACTTTTTGCAAGTTGTCTTATGGATTTATTTTTTAACCCAACAAGTGGCTTCGTTTGTGAGAAATTTGGGGAGATTACCACGTGGAGAACATCCACACTTAAGTGGGGATTTATTTGTGAATGGTGATTAAGTGTGAAGGTGAAATCTCACATTAGATAGGAATTGACAGGTTGAACACTATACAAGTGAGGACACTCATAGACCATATTTCTTAAGATTTTGGGTTGGAGGTTATGTCAAGATAATTTTTGTGGGGTATGCTCAAGTTATAGTTAATATCTATAGAGAACCCAAATCATAACTCTTATAATTAAGCACAATAAATTAAAAACAACGGCAATTATTTTTAATTCTTTTTACTTATATTTTATTAAAAATAATTGATCGTGGGAGAAATATTTTCACATTTCCCTTGGCTTATTTTTTATTAACAATAATTGTAATCACTCAGTTTGGTATTTAGTCATTGAAGACTCCTCACACCTCTCAAGAGTGTATTTTATAGAGATCGAACTTAGGTCCTCACTAAAAGTAAGAATTTTATTTTTTTTTACAAATTTAGTGAGGTAACATGAGATTAGTTGTTTAATCCAAGTCACATTCAATGTTAATTTGACAACAATAAATTATTTTAGTTTGATGAAATGACCAAAATTTTGGATTTTCCAAAACTGGAAAATTAAATCTCTATTTAAAAATAGAGATACTAAAATTGTGAATTTTAAAAATAGGAGGATCAAAATTGGCACTCAGCTTCACATAACTACTCAACCTTGAGTAACCTTTTGGCACTTAGCCTCAAGTAATTATTTAGCCTTAAGTAACCGCTTGATACTTAGCCTCAAGTAATTACTCAACTTGAGTAGCCTTTCAGTACTTATCCTCAAGTAACTACTCAACCTTGAGTAACCTCTCGACACTCAACTTGAAGCAACAACTCAATTATAAGTAACTTTTCCAACTTTACCTTCAACAATAACCTCTCAACACTTTTCCTTGAGTAACATCTTGGCTCTCAACCTTGGACAACCTCTTAGCTCGACAATCTAAACCTTATTAAATACTTAACTTGGAGTGACTACTCAACTAATTGACCTATTGACCTATATCACATCCTCAACATTCAAGTATCATACATCTATAATATTCTAGGCTTAAGCCTTTAGTTAAAAACTTTCAAGTAACTTTGAAAACATTTCAGTCCAACCTTTGGTTGAAACCTTCAACAAGTACCATATATCTACAAAATCCTCGCCCTAAACTTTGTTCGAAACCCTTAGTTAACTTCACAAAAGTCTCAGTTTATATTTAAAGTCAATTAGTATGATTAAGCTAAGTAAATTAAGATTAGGGCATCATTAGTTAGTATTTAATCATAAAGTTTTGCTAAGACTTCTACATAAATAAAAAGTTTCTTCGTCGCATATTCCTTGACGTTGAGGGGCTTGTATATCGAATAAACCCTTTGGATTAGTTAAAGAACATTTCGTCAAGGAATACTTCAGCAATACCTTGGTAAAGAATATCTCGATGACATTTCGATATAAACACTTCGGTAAGACCTCAACCAGAATAACTTAGTAAATTGGTGCATACCAAACAAGATCAAAGATAATTTGACTTTAATTAAGATTATCTTTTAGAATATCTTTAAAAGATTATCTTAACCATAACTGAAAAAGCTCAAACTGATTTCCATACTTATAGATAGATAGTAATTAAATACACTTTATTATTATTGTTCATTCTCCAAATAACCTTAATATTATGATATTACTGTGAATCACAATCCTCTTTGACTTGAGCGTCAGAGTTCTATATCATTCCCTCTTTTGACTTGAAGAAATCTATTGAAATATATTAAAAGTGAAATATCAAATGCATCCCTGAAAGATTGAAGTGCTGACACTTGTGTCCTTGAAAGAATTTTAGAGACATCTAGGTCCTTGAAAGAATTTTAGAGACATTTAGGTCCTTGAATCATTTTGTCATTTGCATATTAGTCCATATGTTATTAACATTGTTTAGTAAGTGGTCAATCAGTTGTTAAGTGTCACACTAGCAAGATTTCTCTCTCATGTGAGACATTTCACATCATTGTTCACGTCACAGGGATCTAAGTCATCAAAGTGAAAACATAATTTTAGTCCTTGAAAGATTAAAGTTGCCGCATTTAGGTCTTTGAAAGATTTTCTACGAGCATTCAGATCCTTGAAAGATTTTTTACAGGCATTTAGGTCCTTGACAAATGTTTAGAAGCACCCAGGTCCTTGAAAGATTTTTAGAGACATCTAGGTCCTTGAATTTTTCTGGCATTTGCACATAGGCCCTCAGTTACTAATGACATTAGACAACTATACAGTCAATAATTAACTGTTATGTTGTCAGTCATTTTCTCTTATACATAACATTCCAATTACTTATGTGACATTCACTTTTCTTTTATTTAACTTTTTAAGTTAAAAACATTTGTGGAGGTTCTTATGGTGAAAATAGTTATGCAGTCTTCTATGTATTAGTTTGATATTTCATCAGAAGCATAAGAACTTTAAACAATCAAGTTATTATAATATAATGAAGTTTCCGTTTCATATTAGTTTGAGATTTTAATTCGATGTTAACAAAACACAACTTGCAAATTTGCTTGGTATTGATTTTTTTTTTCTTTCCTCAATAGAAAAGGGAATATGAAGGGGAGAGACATAAATTTTTATTCCCTCTTTTTAATGAGAAAGAGAATATGAAGGAAAGAGACATAGATTGGGAGTTTTTATTTTATTTTCTAGCAGTTAAAAACCTTCACAAATATTTTAATTTAAAAAATAAATAAAAGAAAAAGTGGGTGTCATGTAAGTAGTTGGATTGTTATATATATGAGAAAAATACTGATAACATACCAGTTAAATATTGATTATATAATTGTCTAATGTTGTTAGTAACTGAGAAACTTATGTACAAACACCACAAAAATTCAATGATTTAGATGCTTTTAAAAATCTTTCAAGGATGTTGATACTTTTTAGAGCATCTTATGATATAAGTAAACTGTTGTATCCATGATAGAAGGCAGAAGCTAGTGAGCAATTAAGGTGGTAGCAGTGAGGAATCAAATAGAAATAAAGACAGGCATGAGAGCAGAACAAAAGCTAATAGTAATAGCTAGAAGCATACATATATAAAAAGGGAAATTAAGCTTAAAAAGTCGTACTCGCACAGTACATTACTAACACTTAGCCATTGGGTAACAATAACATAATTGTTCTACCAAAAGCAATTTGTTTATGCATGTGGCGGTACTGAACCACCAGCACCGGGAATAGTGGGCAAAGTTGTAGCTGGGGTACAACCACCAGGGAAAGTGCAAAACCCGGATGGGCCAAAGCCCACACCGGTGAAGCTGAAACCTGGGCTTGGGCTTGGAAATATCCCACCAAGGCCTCCGGGTCCAAGGAAGTTCTGGGGGTGATCCACATTCTCCTCCTTCAGTAATCGTCCACCTTCCACATTTGAAACAAGCACCACCGCTACCATCACCAACACCTTACTCACTTTCTCCATTTTTCTTAATATCTTCAATCCTCTCTTTAGGCTTTAGAGACCACTTTGGTATAGATATGCTCATTTTATATACTCTGCCATTGCCTTTGCTTTTAATGCTCCTTTCCTAACTATTCTTTTACACTTAAAGGTTATTGTTATCTTTCCACTGAAAAATATAAATATTCAAATTATTTTACATTTTTCTTTTTCCATGTTTTTTATCTCTTTCTTAATGTTTCAAACATAATTTTTTAAAAATGTTTCTTTTTTACCTATACTGTCTTTTTATCACGAAACGAAATCTGCTTAAGTTGTCTATATTTTTATCATCAATTTTTTTTACTAATATTAAATACTCTGTGAAAGATAGTAGAGTAGTAATTTAAGGGGACGAAAGCATATCAACCTATCATCGTTTGATTTGAACATAAAACTCGATACCTTCTAAGCTGCATGTGCCATGCCAACTAAATGGAATTTAAATACAAACTTCATATCTTGTTTGAACATCCACTAAGCTGCATATACCATGGCAACTAAAACACAATTATCCTAGGTTTGGCAGTCCATCCACACACTTTAGTTGTCAAAATCATCATCTGGCTGGAGAAGCAAAACACACATTAGTAACTTTGAAGATCATTTATTATTATAGTTGGGACATAATGAATTGGCCCAACTAACAAAAGTTGAGGTTCAAACAAGGGTCAGGGTCCTTAAAAATCTCTGGAGATTGACAGAGGAGTTAATTACATTTTCATGTTCTTGTACGGAGACGTATAAACTTGCACATCTACCCAAACAAAGGTGGGAGAGAGCAGCAGCAGTTGTAATGAATGGCATTTGACACCCTGTTGATTTGTTTAATTTTAGGCCAAAAACAGGTCCATCCAAACACACACTTAGTAGAGAAGAGTTATAATTAAAATTTTTAAATTATGGTCCCGGCGGGGCTCGAACCCGCGACCTTCGGCTCATAAGACCAACGCTCTAACCAACTGAGCTACGGGACCATTGATTAAAAAGTCCTAATTTATATTATATATTATTTCTTTGTCACTATTCCAAACAAAAAAAACCCCAAAAAAACACGATCTCTGTGTTATTGCACATGTTAAATCCATAGAAATATAAGTAATTTTTATATTATATTCTTATTTAAGAAATTTTAACGTATTTGTAAAGTTCATTACTTATGAATTTATCTCTAGAAATTAGATTGTGCGTAGTATCATGGAAAATAACAATAAACTTTTGTACTATTATAATTTAGCACTTCTTTCTGCTTTGTATAAACACTTAAAAATATCAAGCACAGATTAATTATGTGGTTTAACTTCTCTATAAATACTTCTAGAAAAAATATAAAGAAAAATAAAAATAGTTTTTTCATAAGTAAAAGAAAATTCATAAATTATTTTAAACGATACAGACTTTTTTCTAGGTTAATTTGTAAAAGGTTTCACATATTTTAAAAAATCTATATGAAAGAACTTTTGTATATTATCTTACGATAAGTTAATTACTTAATTTTAGCTTATGGATTTTATTTTTTTTATATTTTATTTTCCTAAAAGTACTTTCAAAAAAGCTTATTTAAAACCCTAAATCATATAATCAAAATCTACATCTAATTAAAGTTTTTGTATAATAAAAGTAATTGTTTTTATCACAAGCAAGTTCTTGTAGACAAAGTAATGAATGAATCTTCTTAAGCTTATCATAATAGATTTTGCTTGGAATAAATAGCTAGGACAAATTTTACCAAACTCACAGTAGACGCCAAAATGTACCTAAAAAAATAAGGATGATACAAATATCTTTAGAAATGATTGAATACCTTATAGAGTGTCTATGAAATTCCACTTTGATATGATTCAATGCATTTTTCAAGCTAAAAGATGTGAGAATACGTGCAAAAGACACTTCAATATTCAAGTCAAAGAAGATTCGTGATTAAGAGTAATATGATAATGATAAAAGGTTATTTAGAGGATGAACAATAATCATAAAATAGTGTAGAAATGGGCTAGGGTCTAGTTATGGTTAAGATAATCTTTGGTTTTATTTAAGATAATCTTCTCAATATCTAAAAGATAATCTTAATTAGGATAAGATTATCTTTGATCTTGTTTGGTATTCGATAATTTACTAAGTTATTCTGATCAAGGCCTTATCGAAGTTTCTTTGTCAAAATGTCATTGGGATGTTCTCTACCTAAGTGTACTTGAAACATTGTTTGTCAAAATGTCGCTAGAGTGTTCTTTAGCTCATTTTAAGGGTTTATCTAGTATAACAGGTCTCTAATTATAAGTTGGTTTGATTTAAGTAGAACTTCGTGAAAGTTTATATTTTTTTAATAGAAATCAAATACATGTGTCAAATGATTTACAATAATTCACACATTTTGCTCAACTAGTTGAACTACACTATCTATCAAGGCTCATTTTGTTTTCTTGTGTGATTTATCTTCTATTAAAATTTTCGGTGAAGTTATTTTTATTTTTATTTTCTTATGATTTAGAATAATTAAGCTACATACTTGTTAAGACAGTTAGCATGTTTTAAGATCTTTAGAACAAAGTATCTGAAAATTTGGGTGAATTCATTTTTATTTTTCTTTTGTTAATGCATTTTTAGTTATCCAATACAAATTTAAGTTTAAGATAAAAGTAATTTTGTTAATAAATAAGGATACTTAATATTATTTTACGGAAACTCTGAGGATGGATTGCGAAGGCTTTGCTTTTCCTAAAGCCTTTGAGGAGGAAGAGGACTTGCTTGCTCAGAACAACCATAAAGTTAAACAAAAGATAACAAATAATAGTGATAGTCCTCAAGTGGATGAGAAAACAAGGGTCCCTTTATGAAGGGAGTGTTTGAGTCGTATAAATAAAAACTTTTGACTAAAGAGTGAACCAGTTGCATTCTTAGAATTTGATTGAAGATGTTTTGGGATGCTAGAACTTGCGATATCAACCTTTGTCTTGCAAGAGGATGATATTGCATGGTACAAGAAGATTCCTATGACTAACGAAGAATTTCAAGAGTGGTGTAAACCTTAAAAAAGGTCTATGGTGGTGACTGTTTTGGGAAAGAACGCAAGTTTTTATGTGTTACAAGCTAAGGTGAGGCACATGAAGAATATGAGCAAGGGTGGTGCTGGCCCTATAAAGCATCCATATGCATATGACATTGGCATTTTTATACCCAACAGGACACGCCCAACATAAAGGAGCGAGCCTCACATGGGTCCAGCTTGGACGATGAGGCTAAACAATTGAGTGTGTGTGAGGAGTTGGAAATTATCTGGCAATACTAGAAACTTGGGGAGCGATTCATCTTTGGTGGTTCCACCAATAATTGTAGCATCGTGGTTTGGCAGAAGGCCATGACTTCCCTTCATAGTCAACGAGTAAGGCTGGAGGATGGTTCTTCATTAATGCTGCCTAATAGGGTCATTATTGATCAGCATGCGGGTCCCTTTATATCCAATTACAATACACCATGGAGGTAGCAGGGTGCAATCAAATAATAGTGAACGAAGGCCGATGTCAGCCAGGGAAAACTGCTTTGAGCTCCTCAGGGGCTCACCATTTTGACATTTGATTAATGAACATTCTTTCCTAGAACTATCGTGGTGCAACCGCAATGGGGTTTAGTAAGTTGATCATGGATATTACTAAGTAGTATGATGTTAGTTTACTTTTTCTACTTGAGAGACATGTTAATACTGTAAAGACACACATAATTGTGTCCAAACTAGGTTTGATGGTTAACATATCGGTGAATTACAAGGTAGGATAAAAGGCATTTGGTGTGTTTAGAGGTCTAATTTCTTACATGTGGATATACTTGCTAAAATATATCAACTTGTTCATATCTCAGTCCGATGAAGGAGGCAAAGTAGTTGACTCATTATAGTTGTTTATGGGAGTCTTCATCATAAAAATAGGAGAACTCTTTAAGAGAAATTGACAAATTTGGTCAATTCTATTCATGAACCTTGGGCAATGGTGGGTGACTTCAATGCTATTTTTCAACGACATGAGAGAGAGGAAGGTTATAATACTCCTTCAAGATACGAAATGTATGACTTCATGGAGTTCGTGTAGTCCAATAATTTATTGGATGAGGGATTTCAGGGCTCTGCGTTTACTTGGCGGCAAAATAATTTGAGGAAGAGGTTGGACTGGCTGTTGCTAAACTTACCCTAGTGGCTCTAGTTCCAACATGGCTTACCACTTCATTTACCATTCTACAAGTCTGACCACCACCTCTATTGATCATTATAGCAAAGACTGAAATACCTAACAAGAGGCATAAACCTTTCTGTTTTATTTCAGTGTGACTGACTCACCCAGATTTCCAAAGATTTCTCTCTAATTTTCTAGGGGACAAATGAAAATTGCTAGGGTCATGTGTCCAAGTTGCATTAGGCTCTACGGTAGTGGAATCATGAAGTGTTTGGTAATATTTTCAAACGTAAGCGACAACTTATCAAACAAATGGACAACATACATCAAAAGCTAGTCACCCATAATTTGACTTATTGGGAGGATAAGCAAGAATAGACCTGACAGAAGTATCAATTAGTCATCAGAGGGAAGGAGTTGTTATGATTCTAGCGATCTCGTGCCAAATAGTTATCCTACAAGGATAAAAATTCAAATTATTTTCATGGAGTCATAACTATTCGTTGACAGAAAAACATAATTGAGATGCTACAAGATTTTGATGACAATTTGGTAATGGATCATGATAAGCTTGAAAGACTTGTTAACCAATTCTATAAAGACTTGTTCACTGTTGATCCATTGTATGTGTCAGCCAGTATTTGAGGGGCATCCCCCCGATCAAAAGAGGATTTTCAGCTATTCAACAACCCTATACCACGCTTAGAGATAGGGAAAATTATCTTTACTATGGGAAATTTAAGGCATTATGAGATGATGAATTGCAAGTTATCTTCTATAAAAGAAATTGACATATTGTGGGGATTCTTTTTGTAAGATGATTGATGAAGCTTTTGAAGATCCGCAGAAGCTTTTGAAGATCCACAAAAGATAGTTGCTCTCAACTTTACACTATTACCCTAAGGCTAAGCCAGTTGGTTCTATAAAGTACATGAAGCCAATTAATTTATGCAACATTTCTTATAAAATAGTTATAAAAATCATTGCATATGGTTGCGTTTTGTTATGGAAAAGCTTGTTAGCCCATGCTAGGATGACTTCATTCCTTAATGAAGTAGCCACGATAATATTATCATTGTCCAAGAAGTCATACATTCCATGAGATGTAATAAAGGTAAGAGAGAATAAATGGTCATAAAAGTTGATTTGGAAAAAAGCTTATGATCGAATAAATATAAATTTTATAAAATATACACTAATTGATATTGGTTTTCAAGATTATTTTACTAATTTGGTGTGACATTATGTTTCTTCTCCAACCATACGCATGTTGTAGAATGACGAGATTTTGGAGTCTTTATTGCTATTAAGATAGGTTTGTTAAGGGGATCCTATTTCCCGTATCTTTTTGTACTTTGCCTTGAACAATTGTTTCATATGATTTAGATTATTATTAATAAGACACTTTGGAAGCTTATTCGGATTTCTATCGGAGGGTCTGAATTAACATATTTAGCTTTTGCCGACAACCTCCTTTTTGCAAAAGCATCTTTAGAATAGATGGATGTTATGAATAAAGTCTTACAACTCTTTTGTAGTAGTTTAGGCTAGAAGATTAACCAAGACAAAATGCGGATTTTCCTCTCTACAAATGTTCATAGACAATGATAGGAAAATATATTGCCTGCTTTGGGCTTCCAATGAAGATGTGATACGGGAAAGTACTTGGGCATACCAATTCCTCACAATTGGATGTCTAAGGAGTCTGTCTAGTTTCTAATTGATAAAGTGCATAGGTGGTTGAGCAACTGGAAGAGGGACACCTTATCCTTTGTAGAAAGACTAACATTGGTCAAAACAGTTGTCTAAGCATTGCCTACTTGTGTCATACAAATTATATTTTGTTTGTGTTTATTTGTAATATAATTGATAAAAAATGTAAGGATTTCATTTGGGGTGACTTTGATTCAGCAAAAAATGCTCACTGGCCAAGATGGGATACTCTTTGCAAACCCAAAAAGTTTGAGAGTCTGGGCCTTAGGAAGACTAGACAAGTCAACCTTACTTTTCTTACAAAAAATGGGTAGAGGTTGCTCACTTGATCGGCTAATATATAGGTCCAAGTTGTTTGCTCCATGTACAAGTGCCGAGGATAAGATAGACTTTGCATTTGATCAATTGGCAAAGGTACTAACTTCTAGCATGACATTATCGTATCTTGGAGTAATGTGACTCAGAATATTATCTAGCATGTTGGTAATGGCAGAAAGGTTGAATTTTGGACCGATAATTGGGTTCTAGGGCGAGGTCCCTTAGCAAATTGGTTTGTTGACAGACTTAATATTCTTACTAGTAATAAATTATTATTTTTTGTAGCTCTAGATGGCTCTCGGGATGTCAAAAAATTAGATAATCTTTTGCCAACGACTGTCGTGAATGATATTTGTGCTATTGAACTTCCTAGAGGAGACAAGGTGGATTATGCCCCTCGATGGGCTAGGGGATCAAATGGTATTTTCTCCTCCATATCAACATACAAAAGCCTCATAGCTCAGAATAATACCCTGCGTTGACCAATTTTTGAGGTGTTGTGGAAGTGGGACAAGCCAGAACGTATTCACATACTCTTGTGGAAGATAACTTGTATTGTGTTACCTACTAATGAGCTAAGATATAACAAACATATGACAAACAACTTAACCTATCCAAAATTGTGAGCACGAGAAATAGTTCATACTCATGCATTTAGAGATTGTGTGTAGCTTGTTAAAATGTATAGGAGAATTGGAGCAGGTAACATCCCAACTTTTTTTTTGCACAACAGAATTATACTCTGTGGGTGCTCTCAAACTTAAAGGATGATAAGAGATGGAGCCAAATTTTTTATATTATGCTAAACCGAGTTTGGTGGAGGAGAAATGAGCTCGTTTTCAAAGGTATCTAAAAATATGAGGATTAAGTGGTTCATTTGGTGTAGGCCCTAGTCAAAGAGCTCCAAGATATTCACAATTGCATGTGATTTTGAAGAATAGTGGCGTGCAATATGTTAATCCCATGCAACAGGCATACTGGATGGCTCCTAACCTATGAATGGTCAAGATAAACTATGATGAAGCTGTCAATAGTATTCACAGGATTGCTTTTGTTGGAGGTGTTGTGTGAGATCACACAGGTAGGTTCCTACTTGGCTTTTCACATTTGATCCCTTTTTACCATGTTGACAAAGCTAAACTATTGACAATCTTACAAGCATTGAAAGTGGCTTATCACCAGAGATTACATGATCTGACTATTGAATCAAACTCACTAAATGCTATTAGCTTATTCGATGAAGGTTCTTCCATTTAACATGAATATTTTGCTATAATGGAAAGTATATTCAGAAGTAGTGTGAAAAACCTTACACTATAACTTCAATTACATTCCTCAAGAAGCTAACTTGCTGGCAGACAGTTTTGCGAAATTAGGATTAACCACCAATTAGAAAAATTCTAAATTTAATTATGTTTAAGAGTAGTTATCTCATGTTTACAATTTAGATTTGAATTGTAGGTTTATTTCTAATTGTAGTAATTAATTTGGGTTGATGGTTGTTGCTCTTAAAAAAAGAAGACAAATATCCTTATTTTTGTTATTCTTTATATCAACTTAGCATTTTAACTTGGCATAGATTGTATGAAGAAAAAAAAAATTAAACGAGTTTGTTTACTAAAACTTCTCATTATTAATACATATTTTTCATTTTCATTGCAAATATATTATATTTAAAGGAGTTGAGGAGTTTAATATTAAAAAATTTAAATATAATTATGAAAAAATTTACTTTTTCTATCATTATTAATGTTTCATCTCCCTGAGTTTAATAATTATACTATAAGTTTTTTGGATTTTTTATGAAAGACATAACACCCCAAAACTATTTGAATCATTTTGAGATTCTGGTTTTTGCTTTTCAAATTAATCTTGAAAATAATATTGCAAATATAGTTATGATTTTATTTTTTTAGTTACTTTTAAAATAGTTTTCATTTGATTTTTAAAATAATAAAATTTGTTTTTGAAATTTTGTTTTTGTTTTATTCAAACTCTTTATTTAACACTTCACGACTAGACTCCGTTTTGTTCCACCACCGGCTAGCGTATGGGATTCCCTTGATTGAGTTTCTGGGTTTTCAACCGCTCGAAAGGCTAGTTAAAATGCTTTAAGCAGTTTGTACAAAAGAAATGAGCTAGAGCTAAAGTAGTTTGTGCTCTCATACAAGGCCGCAATTCCTTTCTTTACCACCCCATAATCATTTCCAACTAGCAATCATTAGTCACCACCTCTGGTCACTGACAATTGTCTTTTATCGAGAGTTATCAACTGCCACCTTCAACTATTAGTCACTGGTTGTAACCTTCAACTATCGGTCACTAGTTGCCACCTTTGACCGTCATTCACCGGCTGACACCTCTGATTGTCTCTGACCACCCCAACTGACTTGCCATCTCCGACCTTTAGTTATTGTTCATCACTTTTTATTATTGGCCACCCACCGCCCATCATCGACTGCCACATCGGACACCAATTCACCCTCAACAACTTGTTATCAATTGTCGATCTTTGATATTTAAGGAAAAAATATTCTAATGGGTTCATGTTCCACAACAAGTGTTTTAATTAATTTGAAAAGAAAAATAATATTATTTTTAAAAATTTGACAACATAAAATAAAAATAGTTTTATTTTTATAAATTTTAAAACAAACTGGCCTTAGTTTGTGTGTTTTTATAATACTTGAAATGGTTGTTAGAAAGATTCTTTGGAGACTACGTGCGTGTAACTCGCCTTATAGACATTAGTGGAATATAAAATTTTGACTAAAATCAATCACATTGAAATGCTTCTACTATATGAAATAACTTATTTGAATGTTTTATTCATTTACCATAAAAACTTTACCAACTACAAAAATAATTATCAAATCATTTATTCGATGTAATTTACTCATTTCAAATTTATATATAATTTTCAAAAATATTATTATATTTTATTTCCAAATTATAAAACAAAAATATGCGTGTTCATCGCACAAGTAAAAGTATTAGTAATTTATATAATTATATGTAACACTTTCGGGTAACAAATATATAACTATAGTGATTAACATGTTTAAAGCAATAATGATGGATCACATAAAGTTCACCTTTATGGAAAATTATTCAGGTGCTAATTAATATGATTTGGAATAACTGAGCACTTAAAATGTAATGTTAAAATGTGTGTTTAATAATTGATAAAAAAAATAAAATATGTTATAGGTCTCTCAAGAATTTCAAAATATTAGATATATTTTCAAAAATTTTACATATGTTTGGTCCTTTAAGTTTTAAAAAAAAAACATAATTTTTAGTCTTCTAAACACTATTTAAATTACTTTTCATCTTTAAAAAGCATAAAATTAAAATGGTATATTTAAAAATTAGAAGATAAAAAATATACAAAATTTTCTAGAAAGTGTATTTAATATTTTGACAAGTTTTTAAGAACCTAAAATATATTTTTTAAAAAAAACATTTAACACGGTTATATTCTCAACTCTAGAACATGAGATCACCTATTAGTTGTTGTTTTTTTTTACACCAGAAAAATTGGATACTTTCCATTACTGTAATATCGTGAATACACTGAGGTATATTACTTTTTTTTTAAGTTTGAATACACTGAGCCTGAGGTATTACATCATAAGTATGAGGTTAGAATTAAATTTGAGAAAATAGCGATTCAGGATGTTTTCCAAACGGACAAAGTAATTTGGGGGCATTGTGACTTGTGAGGGACCATATAATGGGAATGTTATTCACTTATTTATGCTGCTAGTCATCTACACTTTCTTTCTCACCCTTGCCAAAGCACTTGTTCTGAGCTTGCTTAATCAATACTATGACAGATTGATGGTAGCTGAATCAGACAATACTTATGGTCAATATATGCTTTTAACACCATGTTAGGAATCCCAGAACTGACCATGCAGGCGCTAGTGATACTGATGGTCTATAAAAACTTTTGGAACATATACAAAAGTTTCCACTTGATTCATGCAGTGTGATAGGCAATTAGGCAATTAGGCAAATTAGTCAGCTCATTTGTTAGCTTCTTTGTCTTTTGATATGTTGGACAAACAACTGAAAAGTGGTGCCTAATATCAGGTTTTGACTCTTTAATTTGTATTCTTTTTAAAAATAATCTTGTTTAATGTGAACACCCAATTGAATATTAAACGAGGGAACACCTCTCCTTGTGGAAATTCAAAACTTGTAGTTGATTTTTCATTAATTTTATTCTACCTTTAAAGCAAAAATAAAAATAACATTTTTTAAAAATACACACATTTGAAAAAGGGTAGAGAGAGTGAGAGAGACACAAGTCACTTTAGATGGATCGAGCTGGCGCTGAATTCTTGCAAGGGAATTGGATTCAGTTTTTGTGGAAAGTGAAGCTAAGTCCATTAATTATGTATGACTATAAAATGATGAGAAAAATTATTTGTTGACTGCAAGTAGAATAGGAGTACTCCTTTAAATATTGTATAAAAAATGCAGTAATTAATAATTAATTGATTATTTGACTATAACCAGCCAATAAGTGGTCATGATTCAGACATGCCGCAGCAGCACCGCCCCTATTATTTCCAACATGACCTAGAACAACTTCACAGCACTACATATTTCACTTTTATTTTCCTTTTAAATAGCTGTGTATGTTGATACTATAATAATAAAGCATTACGTCTTTTTATAAACTTTCTTAATCTTTTATGAAGAAAATTGTTCTGTTCAAGTTGTTACGTGAGGTTGGAGGTAGGTACGAACATTGTCAAAAAATATATAATAAAATTATAGATACAATTTTTTATTTTTAATATTGGATAAAAAATCATAGAAGAGGTAACTTGCGTCGAAGGATGGTAAAAAGATTTCTTAAGCTGTCTCATGGTTGAATATATCCATGATAGCTATTGAAATTTCAATATTTAAAACCTATATTTGGATTTCAATTTTCAAAATATTAAATAATATTGTTTTAATTTTTAAATTTAAAATATTCTTATCAAAATTTAATTAACTTCACTAAAATCTTTCTTTCTTAGATCTTGAAGACTGACAATTAATAATAAATGATCGATGATATTAAATTATGAGCTGAGATAAAGATAGAATAAACAGTTAAAAATAACATTTTATTTTCTTTTAATTGCAGAAAAATGTTTTAAAAATAATTAAAAATTTAAAAATCAATACCATTTTGTTAAATATATTCCTGTTTTCGAAATTAAAAACTCGAAATTACCGGAAAGAAGCTTAAGCAAGTGAGTTAGCCAGCATAATTAAGAATATGACATTTTTAGAGAAGAGGAACAAGACTTTGAATATAAGGAGCACAAGAGGTGGTAAATTAGATAAACATGTGACGTTAATATTGTATAATATTTGTCAAATTAGTAGCAAGATGAATTCTGTCCAGAAAAATATTTTTATTTTTTATTTCTAACTATATTGCTTTTTTCAAAAAAAATAATATTTTGTCACGTAACTATTCATTTTTTTCCTGCAACAATTCTTTCGTGCTAAGTAACACTATTTTATTTTCACTTTTGTATCTATTTGGTATGCAAACAAATTCAGTGGCTTCGTGAAGCAAAGGCATGGTGATTTTCTTGTCATTTTCTACACTAGGTTAATTTAATAATCCAAATTTTCTCACTTATTTGAAAAGATTTTTTTTAATTTAACTTTACATTTTAATGTTTTAGAAATATAAAAAATACAATAAAGTATGTAAATTAGTTTGTGTAGTTCTTTACTGTATAAAAAGAATTAATTGATGTAGAACTATTTCAATTGTACTAATAATCTTCTATATGATTCACATTGTCATGTATCGTAAAAAATTAACAAAGCATAACTATTAAAATTCTTATCATTATTAAACCAATGAGTTTGTTGATTGGACCTATTTATTTTTACAAATTATGTTTTAGATTTAAAGTGAATTTTAAAAAGACTTACAACTTAGTCAATTGGTCTTTTCTTAATTATATGTTATGTAGGATGAGTTTCAGAAATAGATAACATATTTTGGGTCAAAGCTTTGGGCTATAATTGGATCATGATAGTTTGTATCGTTAAATTCTGTCTTTATAGATTAAGCAAGAGAATCCACTTGCATCCTTTCTATTCTTGGTGGCTAGAGAAGGTTTCACCAACTTATTAAAAAATATGGTCAAGGACAAGCTATATAGTTTTATGATGATTGATAAGGAGGTTGTACTTTAATATATGAATGACACTTTTGTGATAGGGGAGAAAACTTTCAAATTTTATGGACATTCAAAAAAGAATTTGTTAAGGGCTTTGAAATGGTTTCAGGTTTTAAGGTAATTTGTTTTTAAAAAGCAAACTACATTATTGATATGAATGTATATGACACTTATTTGCATGCAAGTAGATGTATTCTTAACTGCATGTTGAACTCTTTGCCACTTAATTTCTTAGGGGTGCTTGTGGAGGTGAACCATAGGTTATACACTACATGGGATTGAGTGATTGACAAAGTTGGGAAAAGATTGTCATTTTGAAAGCTAGAGCTGTGTCATTCAGTGGTAGACTTATCATAAATTATGTGCCTCAGTAGCTTCCTTTTTATTTTTTTTCTCATTCTATGAAGAACCCAAAAAAGTTATTAATATACTCACAACTTTGCAAATAAGGTTTTTATGGGGAAGGTAAGGAAGATATAACAAGATATGTTAAATCTACTATACTTATATGAAGTGCAAGGTGGTTTAGGGTCACATGTATAAATAAGTTTAATTTGAGTTTGCTTGTAAAATAAAGGTGAAGATTTTTGCAGGATCATAAAGTGATTTGGATCCGATGTTGAGAAACATGTATAGAGATTATTGAATTTTAGCTTATATTAGCTTGTATATGCTACTTGGTCATTGTGATGGAGGGATATATGAAAATTGGATGACTTTGCATTACACTGGACAAGTTCGATTTCAAATAACATAAAAAAGGGTTAGGGGTGGTAAAGGGACCTTATTTTGGAAACATAATTGGGTGGGTGAAGGAATTTTGCTTAATTCCTTTGTGACTAATAAAGATATTACTATTGTTAAGTGCAAGAGAATTTCTTCTAATAATTACATGTGGAATTTGGAGTTGGAGAAGAAATATTTTTGTTTGGGAAGAATTCTTTTTAGCTAAGTTATCTTAGCTCATTAGTGGTGTGGTGTATGATGATGTGTGTGATGAGTTAGTCTGAATGTCGTCTAAATATAACTTGTTTTCAATTGTTTTTTATATAACATTTTAACATAATGGGATCACTCCTCTTTCATGCAAATTCAAATACTTTTAAGAAGCCATGACACGACCAACTACCATAAAATGTCCTGGCCTTTCAATGGAAACTTTTGCTAAATATGCTTTAAATAAAGGGATATGTTATTTGCCAAGGGTAAGTTGAAGGAGAACTCTTGTAGGTATTGCGTTATGTGTTATGAAAATAAGGAAGAAACCCAACACCTTTTCCTATGTGTTGGACAAGTGACCTCAGTTTATTTAAGAGGGAGGATGAATTAAGTAGATCAAAATTTAAACTTAGTTTTCTTTCTCTTTGATTTTATAATAGAATATTTGAAAATAAAAGTGAAGTGTTCAAATATGCAAATAGAACAAATAAATAAAAGTATAGGAGAAGTATGCAAACTCTTTTTATACTGGTTCGGCCAATCCACTTGCCTACGTCCAATCCTCAAGTAACCCTACTTGAGCTTTTACTATCTTTGTAAATCACTTTACAAATGAATGAATCCTCAATCATCTTGGGAGCCCTCTCCCTCCTTATGTTTGAGATTCCTTTTCCCACTCAAGAAGTCTCTCTTGAATACAATCAGTGAGTGATAAGAAGAAGAAGAATAACAATCTCTTTTAAAGAGCAAATGATACAACTTGAAAAACCTATAAGAATTCTTTTGGAATTTGCAAGTGTTTGGACAAGAGTTTTTGTTCTGTAAAAGATTGGAAGAATTCGTGTTTTAAAAAAGAAAAGTCACTTATTTATAGTGTTAAAACCAAAGTGATGTGTTCTTTCATGAAAGATTGTGACTTTTCAAACTTTTAGTAATAGCTTATTGGTAATCGATTACATAAAAATGGTAATTGATTACATGATTTAAAATTTTGTGTCGTCGTCACTTTTGATTTCAAAAGTCAAGATCTTTGGTAATCGATTACATAGCACGGTAATCGATTACCAGTTCATAATTTTGAACTGATAAAAAACATATCTTGTCAAACCAAGTTTATGCAAATTCGTAGAGATTCTTTTATACAATAACTAAGTTAATTTATTTTTCTAACTTAACATTAAACTTTAATCTCTGTCAATGTTGTTTTGTTCTTTTCGCTTTCTTGCTTTTGTATCAACATTCTGTCACTTTTGGCATCATCAAAACCTGTAACATCTTAGCATTTACACTATGTTTTAAGGTAATTTTAGATGTGTTTTATCAAGTTTAAGGTGGTTGGATATTTTGTTGATTTTGCCACAACGCTTATACCAACTCTTTTCTTATAGTAGATTTATGAGTAGTTGAGAAGTAAAAAAGAAAGTTTAAGTATCTATTTTTTCATGCCACTTACAAATGTATTTGGATATATAGAAACTCCTTTATTTTTAAGAATAGAACTTTAGAGTCCTTAAATATCTTATTTCATATTCACTTTATCATTTAACAATGGTTATCATTCAGGTTTGGATTTCAACCAAGTATTGATTTTGCAACATGGATGCATATTCCAAATTTTTGCTATTTTAGTTCTTGTAACTAGGACAATTTACAAGTTAGGATGAGTTAAGTTTGGTGAAATCCATTACGCAACCCATTAAAATTACTTAGGTTGGCTTATGTTGAATTTGTGCAATTTTTACTTTAACTCACGAAGGAATCAGGTCGAGTTGAGTAATTTGGGTCAAACGCTTTAAAAACTATTTTTTGTTAAACTTTGAAATTCCAAAATAGCTTTTTGTTAGAATTTTTAGAACAACTTTTTTAAAAATAGACAATATAATTTTTGTATAATAATTTTGAATAGAAAATTATAACTATAACTAAAATATTAAACTAAAATAAATTAAAATCAATAGATAGACAGTGTTTTCAAAATTCAAGTTATAAAACATATATTAGTACAAAATATATTAATATCAACCTAAAAAATAGTAGTAGTCAAAATTAAAATTAAAAATAATAATGCAATATGTTGAACAATAAGATCTTATCCAATTTTTTTAAATTATTATTATTATTATTTAGGTTAAATTGAGTCTCAAGTTGGAAATTTAAAACTTATCACCAACTCATAAATTATTGGGTTAGGTTAAGTTTGACTCGAATCTATTTTGGTTGGTTTAAGTCATCGATTTAAGTTATCTAATGAACACTACAACTTGTAAGTTGCACTAAACAAATCTCACTTCAAGAATAATTACATAGTGAGTATTACATGATAAATAGATATAAAAAAGTTTGTTGTCACTTAAAGATGGAGATATAAAAAAGTTTGTTGTGACTTTAGGATAGAGATACAAATAAGATATAATATAATTTTACCCTGCTTATGATATAAAATAATTTATACTTATGAATTAAAATTAATATAATCCTATCTACATTTTTATTATCAATAACTTATACTGTTTCAAATGGTGGTCAATTTTTTGTTTTTATTTTGAAAAAGAGAAATGTGTTGTACATGTACTTGGTCTTAATTGGATCATAATGCCCTTATTTGGAGAACAATTTAAGAAGCATGTTGTTGAGCTAATAGTTATATATTTCAGAGTTACCAGTTTATGAAGGCAGCCAAAATGCTTATTGAATTAGGGCTGCTGCGCTTCTTTGTAACATGCATGCAACTAATGGGAAGTAGGAAAATGTGCCATAGGCTAGGTTGCAATGAGGAATGTAGCAGTGAAAAAGGAAGGTGGGTGTAGTTGGGTCACCATGATGCATGAGTTGAAATGTAAATTGTTTATATGTGCTCAGACCAAGTACAAAGGTAACGTGAAAACATTCAAGAACTAGAATAAAATTGAAAAGAAAAAATAATTTTATCTTGTACATGTTTGTTCCAGCTAACCAAAAAATTTATGGTGTCACTACTAGTAACAAAATTTTATGTTTTTGTTCCATCTTGTGATATTTAATTTGTGTTGGACAATAATCTATTCTAAAATTTTTGTGAATCAAACGAACCTTAGGGTGACATAAACTAATAATAGATTAATAAATTTATTAATGATAATATGATGTATAATTTTAAATATCATGTTTTATTGTCATTTTAATAACTAATTTGACCAACTATATTATAATTTTACAAATTAAATTAATAATGAATTACAATTTTGGAAATTATTTTTCTACTTTATTAATTTTAGTAATCATTTTCAGTTATTATATGTACTTTAAAAGTCAAAATTGAATTGATTTTAACGATTGTCAATCTAAAAGTCTTACATTAATAATACATTTTTTATGTTTTTATTGTATTATTTTATACAATGGTCAAAAAAGTTTTTATTTTTTAAGGGAAAAATGGTTTTTAAATTATCAAAATATATATCAATGAGAACATTATTAATCTCATAGTTTTATATATTTTTATTATTAATTAAGATTAAGATTCCGTTACACCTAATTTATTTTTAATTTGAAGGCTCCTTTTGAATTTAAATATGTATGATAATTATTCTTTTCTTATTTAATTTTAAATATTATAAAATAAGTTTTTTAAACAATTTAAATATAAATATAAATATTATTTGATTCAGTTTATTTTTAAAAAATTAAAATTAAATTGGACAAAAGGAAATTAAAATTTAAAAAACTATACATAAATTTCATCCCATTACATAAAAGACTTAAATGAAAATGTTTTTTTAAATCAGAGAAATAAAAATGTCCTTTTAAAGAGAAACTAAAAATGTTAAGAAATATATTACTGTAATTTTTATACACATACCTATGTAAATATTGCAGTAAAAAAATACCTATGTAAAACTATTGAGCACACTGTTTTCTTTTAGTGGTAAAAGGCTAAACTCGAGAACAGAAGAATAATTTAAATTATTAAAGTGTAGCCCTTGCTATTTTTCACGTGTCCTTGTAAATATAAATTTTTGGGAACGATAAAAAAAAAAGAGAAAAAAAAAACGCCCACGAAAGAAGGCGCCAAAGAGGCACATGCCACTGAGGCCAATTAATAGTTACCATTTTAATACAGTGAGTTTGAACTTTGAAGTTTGAACGGTCAAAAGCGAAAGGAAAACAGGTTACACTTGATAGATTTTTCTATTTTTTATTTTTTAGTTAAACCAAAATACACAATAATTAAAAAATAAATAAATAGTTAGAATGGGTTGGTTTTCTTCTTTGACTGTCACCAGCGCATTATAGCACACCACACAAAAAAGCAGAGAACAACTGTTACTCACACAAATCCAAACACGCCATGGGTATGCGTATGCCATGGATCTAGCTCTTTCTTCCTTCTAACCGCCGTTTTCGCATCTCGCTTCCTTCTTTTCCATTACAAACAGTAGATTTTCCGTCTCTCCATTTCTTCCTTTTCATGTTTATGCCTTTTATGTCCTTGCTTTTGTTTTTTCGTTTCTCCGATGTGATTGCTGTTTCTTTGTCTATATCAAACGCTTTTCGTCTGTTTCTTACTTTTTGTGTATTCGGATCGACTTGTTTCGCGTTCGGTTGCGAGGATCTTCTCTTTAGGTTTGGTTAGGGATTTTTTTTTTCTGTTTCTGTTTCTGATGAGTTTTCCGGTGGATTTGTGGTGTTCTGTGAGATTAATTGATTTTTTATATTCCTTCAATGTTTTTCCTTTTTTCACATAATGGATATTTATTTATGGACAGAATGGATTTACATTTTTTTTTGTTTCTTTAATTCGTGTTTGAACGGTATGACTTTCCTGTTTGGTTCAGTTTTTATGATGCCTGTTGACTCCAATATCGCTTTTGATTAATGCTCAAAGCAAAAAAAGAAATATATATATTTTTAATTATGGAGGAGTTGTTGATTCTGGCAGGTAAATGAGTGGTTTTTGAGCAGCAGTTAAAAGAGAAAGGGATTCGGTGAAGATGACATCGGTTGGTGTGGCACCAACTTCAGGCATGAGAGAAGCCAGTGGGCATGGAGCAGCAGGTGTGGATAGATTGCCAGAGGAGATGAACGATATGAAAATTAGGGATGATAGAGTATGTTGCTTCACTCTCTTAAACTTACTTTTTTTATTTGAGTTTTATTGTGTGTATCTGTGTGGTTGATTTTAAATTTCAGGCTCTGTTACTTACAGTTTGCTTCATTTTATAGGAAATGGAAGCCACCGTTGTTGATGGCAATGGAACGGAGACGGGGCATATCATTGTGACTACCATCGGGGGTAGAAATGGTCAGCCGAAGCAGGTATACTGCTCCTCTTTATTTTTCATTTTTCTACTATCAGTCATTTATAATTCTCATTTATGCCATTTGAAATAATTAGCTCCTGTGCTGTCTTGCTGTGCTCACCTTGGAAGACGTTAATTAGTCAATGCTCCAATTTCATATTATTATTTGTATACAAATGTTTTCCCACACTTCTTTAGCTGCTGTGATTTTGAATATTGATTTTTGAATTGAGAACGATTGTGTTTGTCCTTTAAGCAAAAGCAGAAAAAAAAAATCCTCAAAATTTGGTTATTATACCAGCTTGATGTGTGCTGACTAGAATCTTTTTACAGCAACTTGCATAGCTTCTTGCTGGTTGCAACGTGTTTTGTTGTGTCTTTTGATCGGTGATTATCTTCGCTGATTGATGCATCCCATGATGTTATTGGATAGGATTAGAATGTCACATGTGATTTTTGTCGTGTCATAATATTGTGATGAATCTTTTTACGGATTCTCACATCTCTTCTTGCTGTGTGCATTGTGTTTTTGTCGTTTCTTGGTGATTATCTTCACTTGTTTTCTGATTGATGAATCACGATAATATCCTTGTTGGTATTTTTTTCCTATACGTTAATTACTTTAAAATAATTTTATATCTTTGTTAATATTTCAGACTATAAGCTACATGGCAGAGCGTGTTGTAGGGCACGGATCTTTTGGAGTTGTCTTCCAGGTAAAACAATGTATACTGTTGACTAAATAACATGTGCATCTTCAGCCTTTTCAACACAAGTGAGTTGTAATTGTTGCCTTAGTTTTGACATTGTATATGATTGTAGGCTAAGTGCTTGGAAACTGGTGAAACTGTGGCTATCAAAAAGGTTCTTCAAGACAAAAGGTACAAGAACCGGGAGCTGCAAACAATGCGTCTTCTTGATCACCCAAATGTTGTCTCTTTGAAGCATTGTTTCTTTTCCACCACTGAAAAAGATGAACTATACCTGAATCTGGTACTTGAGTATGTACCCGAAACTGTTAATCGGGTGATCAAGCATTACAACAAGTTGAACCAAAGGATGCCGCTGATATATGTCAAACTCTATACATACCAGGTATGCCTGTTTCCCTTGTTCCTTTCTGTTTATGCTTTCATCATTGTTCAGGTTGTAACAATTTTTTTGACTTACTGCAGATCTTTAGGGCATTATCTTATATTCATCGTTGTATTGGAGTCTGCCATCGGGATATCAAGCCTCAAAATCTATTGGTATAGACTGTTTTATTTTGAATAAATCATTGATAATTTTTTCTGGTATTCTGCCTCACAGTTATGGTTGTGTTTAGGGTGGCTAAAAGATAGGAAACAATAATTTAAATTCTGGTGGCTGGACTGTGGGATGGAAAATACTAATTGAATGTTTTCCTATGCAGGTGAATCCACACACTCACCAGGTTAAATTATGTGACTTTGGAAGTGCAAAGGTTTTGGTATGTTACATATGTCTTTGCATTCTTTCCCCTTCCGCAAATCATCTTACTTCATTCAACCTTCTGTTTTCCTGGTTTGGTTTAGGTAGTAGTTTTGATTTCCTTATTTGGTCTGACATTTGACAGGTAAAAGGCGAACCAAATATATCATACATATGTTCCAGATATTATAGAGCTCCTGAGCTCATATTTGGAGCAACCGAATATACTACAGCCATTGATATTTGGTCTGTTGGATGTGTTTTAGCTGAGCTGCTGCTTGGACAGGTTGGTGGCTGTTGATCACTCTTTTATTTTTGTGGTTTTGTGTATTTAATTAAAATTTGCGTTTGCTTTTTACAGCCTTTGTTTCCTGGTGAGAGTGGAGTTGATCAACTTGTTGAGATTATCAAGGTAATCTATATAATTTTTAAGTTCTTTTATTATTGTTGTTATATTCCTTATTTGCAAGTACATTGCGTACGCCCTTGGGTGAGCTTGATATACATGGATTTCAATCAACTTACTTGTAACAACCGGTAATACATGGATTTCAATTAATTGACTTGTAACAACAATGTGTGATAGATGTCTTATTTTGCTTCAGCTTTCTAAGATTGAGTTGGCTTATTTAATGACTTGATCAGTAGTATAGGCCTCCTTGCTTACTTATGCAGTGCAAGTATTCATGTAAATGTAAATGATCACTATTTTTTGTCTTGATAGGTTCTGGGCACTCCAACAAGGGAAGAGATTAAGTGCATGAACCCTAATTATACAGAGTTTAAATTCCCACAGATTAAAGCACATCCATGGCACAAGGTATCACAAATAAATTTAATAGCATTTCATGCTTTATTCATAAACCCATCATATTAACAAATTTAAAAATCCTTTTTGAAAAGGAACACACTATACTAATATATTTGCTGATTTTCTTCTATTAGATCTTCCATAAACGCATGCCTCCAGAGGCTGTTGATTTGGTATCAAGACTACTACAATACTCCCCTAACTTGCGGTGCACAGCTGTGAGTATCCGATTCTTATTATAACTTCAGTATCCCCCCTTTGGTTGAAAGATAACAATAGGGCTTCCCTGTCTTTCAGATTATGGTTTTGCAAGTTTTTGTTTTGGCAATGTTATGTGTTTTTAATCTAATTATTCAATTGCTGTTTCTAATTCCCTGATAATGTATGTGTAATTTGTGATTTTTGCTTTATGTTGTGCAGTTAGATGCCTTGACCCATCCTTTCTTTGATGAGCTTCGTGATCCCAATACTCGCTTGCCAAATGGACGATTCCTTCCGCCACTATTTAATTTCAAATCTCATGGTATATTGGTTTTGCAATAGGCTATAGTGTTTACGTGACTCTGCGCATCTTTTGTTTTTATTAAATGTTTCTGATTGAGTTTTTATTGCATGTTATGGTTGACTGTATACCAGAACTGAAAGGAGTCCCAGCTGAGATTTTGGTGAAATTGGTTCCAGAGCATGCGAGGAAGCAATGCCAGTTTCTTGGCTTGTGAAGTGTAACAACAGAACTGCAAGTGTTGTTTTCAAACGAGAATGCTGCGCTTTCCTTGTATTTGATGATATGATATTTGTTGGTATCTTTATTGTATTCGGTTGCCTTGTAAAAGCAGATTTAGAGATACATGCTACTCATTATTACCCAACCCCCGATGGGTATGCAGAATACCCTGTTTCCTGTATCACAGCAGATTGTAACATACAATAGAAGACAAATGTCTGCAATTATCTAAATGTTGCATCAGTATTTGTATTTGTTGAGACAATTATGGGTTGTTTAATTAGTTATGCCTAGTATGGTGGTTGGAGGTTGTAATGGCCTTGTCTGTAGATGGATCTTTATTTTCACCTCTTTGGGTAATCTTCTCTGGCCGGGCGACATTTGACGAAGCCTCGTGCTTGTCTGTCTTGAATATATTGCTGGATTGACAAATATGAAGCACCAGTGAGAAAGCGATCGTTGTTAGTTTTAATCAAGTAGTTAGGAAGACTGGCTCGCTCTTATTTTTATTTTCAATACGAAGCTGAGGTATCTGAATAGACTTGTTTGAGGGAAGGACTAAGAAACTAAAAACTTTGTCGGGTACAAAGAATATACGCAAGCGCGTTCAAGCAACTAACAATTTGATTTAGGGTTTTTCTTATCTCTACCTCTTTTTACGGTAAGAATATGTTGGTCAATTGAGATTATTTGAATTTTGTGGCACTTTTAATAGTGAAAGGTATTCCTTAACTACTTTGAATCCCAAAATTCAAGGTTGGTTAGGTGTCGAGGTCAATTTGGTGGCTTCTTTCATTGGATTCTTAGCATATGAAGATGACTATTGACCACTTTCAGCACGACTACTTTTACATTTAATTTTTTTCTATAACTACAACTTTTGGTTTCGAAATTAAATAAATTTAAAATGATAAAATAAAAGGTAATATTATATAGTTCAAAATAATTATTAGTAAATTAAGAAAAATGTTAATATAAAAAAAAAAGAATAAAAGATAGGCATTAGTGGTTGAGTGATAAGGGTATAAAGTTTAAGAAAAAAGGGAGATTGGTACAGCGAGGATGCCGGTGAGGAAGTATTACTGTGATTACTGCGACAAGCAATTCCAAGATACAGCAGGGGATAGGAAACGGCACATTCAAGGTATTCAGCACCAGCAAGCTAAAGCTCGGTGGTACGCTTCCTACAAACAAGAACAGATCCCTCCTAATCCTATTCCTCTCTGCTTTCACTTGGTCAACACGGTACCACTCTATTTTCAACTTCCATTTTCATCACAAGCAAACCATTCACTATGCCGTATCATATGATTAGGGATTTTGCCGTTACGGCCACTCTTGCAAGTATCTCCATCCCATTCCCAACACCAATAAGACCACACCCTCACCCTCACCAGGTAAATAATCATCTTTATTGTGTTCAATTACTAAATTTTAATTTAATAATAAAAATGATATGTGCAGGGAATGTAGGCAATCTGCCCCCCTCGTTGCAGCCTCCGCCTGAGGGGGGTTATCCCCAACTTCCTTTTCTCCACTGGGGATAGATTTCCATTTTCCACCAACTGCATCTCTTCTCTGTTGGGAGTGGGACCCAACTACACTTTCTTCAATTATTTTTGTTTTAACCTTTCATTTTTTCTACTTTTCTCTCTCTGCTTTCCAATACACATTTTCTCTGTTTTGGGACACTTTCACACCACCACCACTACTACTACATGCATTACTGTGATAGCAAATGATTATACTTCATAATCATGTAACTTCAACCTTTTTCTTTAGTAAGAATCATATCATATAACTTGGAATGTCCAAATGAAGGTGAGAGCTAAGGTCAAATAGGTTTACAAAAGTTACCACGATTTTGCCTATGCTGAGAGATATGAATAATTAAATTCAACAATGATTTTAACCTTCTGCATCATCCGAAAATGAAAAGGGTGTCTTAGAATAAAAATGGATGTGTAATCATGTACCAATTCAAAGTTTAGGTCCCAGTTTCCAATATCGTAACAAATCATTGCTTTGGTTGGGTGAGGATAATTTTTGACAAATACACACACCAGATTGCCCTCTTCCTTTCGACCCTTCGTTTTTTTTGACATAATTTCCTCTGTTGTGGACTCAACATACTGCATCAGAGTGAGAGTGTTACTTTTTACTCCTTTAATGGATTAGACCCGTTTCGTGTTATTATTATGCGGAGACAATCGTCCTGTCCTCAAGAAAAGTGACTTCCACTAAGCTTCCTACTCCATAAAGTGTCATCCATCTCAAAAAATTCTGCAACATCCTCTGTCCATTCACTTATGATTGTCTGCATAGTTCCATAGGCATTCCAGAAAAATGGGTTGGTCAAATACAACCCCTGCATGGAGAACACGTTGAAGGGATTCTCACATCATAAGTTCCACTTATGTTTGAATGTGAAACATAGGAAACTGAAATCGCTTACTCTGGCTTTCTGGTTAATATAAATATTGATGTATGATGATTGGATGATGGACACTGTCCATATGTGCAGATGATTTTTAATTTCAAAACTTTTGCTGGAAATCTTCCCATAAAAAAGGGTAGGGAACTTCTTGTCCGAAGGAGTCTCTTTCCTTGCCTTTCGATTCTAGGACCTGACAGGAGCAGGTGGTACCTACAATGACATTCCAACGTCTGAGTCAGAGGGGATTTTTTCTAAAATTTCCTAGAAAATACAATATAAGTGAGAAAGTAATAACAGTTAATGAGTCCTCCAAACCTGTACGCATACTTTATTATTTATAGCGTGTTACCTTTCTGGAAGATAATTTGAATCTATCTTTTATTTATTTAGAATTAAGAGATATTATTCGAAAAAAAGGTTCAATTTGGAATAGATTCGGTCCCTAGAGTCTCTCTGGTACACATCTCCACCAACGTCGAAGAGTAAAGCGATGAAGATGCTTTAGTGTTAGCCAAGGTGGACGTTGTTGTGGTAGGTCCAGTGCTGAGGGTCCTTCCCATACACAACCCCACCAATGTCGAAGAGCAAAGTGATGAAGACATTATTATTGGTTTGAGGGTATTTTTTGTGAAGTACGTGCACTAGTCCGGTTCGAACGAGTTTATTTACTCATGTGTGAGTGACTTTTAGGGTTGTGACTCCTTGATCATTTGATTGTTTAAGTATTTCCTTGCTCAGGCTGTTGTTGAGTTAACCTGTATAAAAATAAAGAGGGTACCTTTTGTTCGTTCGTTGGAGGAACCACCAAGCCCGATCTGGTTGACCGAGAGGGTACCTTTGGCTTGATTATTGGAGGTACGACCAGGTCCGATCTGGTTGATCGAGAGGGTACCTTTAGCTTTTAACGTGTACGGTCAAGCCCGATCTAGTTGATCAGGAGGGTACCTTGAGCTTTTAATGTGTACAACCAAACTTAATTTGGTTGACTGAGAGGATACCTTTAGCTTTTAATGTGTAAGGCTAGACCCAATCTGGTTGATCGAGAAGGTACCTTTAGCTTTTAACGTGTACGAACACACCCGATCTGGTTGACCGGGAAGGTACCTTTAGCTTTTAATGTGTATGACCAGGCTTGATCTGGTTGACCAGAAGGGTACCTTTGGCTTTTAATACTTCAACTAGTCATTTACATTTCCTTTTGATGTATACCTGAAAAAGTATTCAAATTAATACACAACAGACTTAAGCGGTTTCATAATTCAAAGAATTGTCAAATGTTCCTTTTGGTATCAAGATGATGTGTAAGGTATACCGTACTAGAATTCAGCTCCAAGATGGTAAATGTAGGCTCTACTTCTAATGCATGGCACTGACTTATGATGGAAAAGGTAACTGAAATTACTGCTTGACTTCTTAAAATGGCGGCAACAGTGACCACTATGAACATGATTGTTGCTTACCGATTGTAGAAGTACAATGAAGCTAGTCCCTTGGTTGCTTTTATGCACGAACATATGGAGGAAAATTTTGGGAAGGAAAAGTTTGAAAACAGGTCGCTTGGTTTTCCCCTCATTACAAGGTTGTCCAATATTTCTTATGGATATGATGCTCAAAGGGAGTTTCTAAATTTAATTAATCCATTTTTTACGCACATTGAAGGTGTATCAAATGAGTATAATAATGTTGGTGCTAATAGATGTGAAGATGATGAATGGGTGATACTACTAACTCTGCAGAAATAGGAAATGATGAAAACTCAAACAATGGAACGGAGGACTACATACATTTGTCAACTGACTTCGAATTCTACTTTCATGGGAAAAAAGATAATATTGAATGAATCATTGTTAAGCACATTGTTGCCCAAAAAGCCACTAGAGGTAGTTGTCTTGTGGTCGGATAACATGCTTAAAGTGTACGATACATACCTGCTTGATTCATTGCCTTATGTTTTCAAGTCTCAACTACTCACCAAGAGAACATAAGAATTGGTTTCCATTTACAAGTGTCTAGAAGCTTTCTTGACAGAGGAACCTCTTGGACAATAAGACATGTGGTATTGTCCTAAGTGCAAAAAACCATAGCAAACAACTAAAAAACTAGATCTTTGGAGATTGCTTGAAATCCTTGTTGTTCATTTAAAGAGGTTCTCATACAACGATTCTTCAACAATAAGCTAGAAACACCAGATAATACCATGGAAAATGTAGCTGATATATGAGAATTCCTTGGAAGAATCTGATATTCAGGTAGAAGTGTCAAGATGGATTCGGCCTAGTGGGCTAGCCCGACCTACCATGGGTCTGGGTCGGGCCGAGCCAGAAAAATTTATGTTTCATGAAACAGTCTCACTCATGTAACCCGACCCATCCAACATGCAAGTTTGGTGGGTTGAGACGGGCCGACTGACCCACAAACCCACCAAAAAAAATTTCAACATTTTTTTTGTTTCCCTTATATAATTGTTAGCATGTATACGTTTTTTCTAATTTAATATTTCCTTTTCAGTTTTCCTCCTAAACGTGCAACTCTTAATACTACTAAAGTCAAAGTCAAAGTCAAATTTTCCTTAAAATCTAAAAGTGAAATCTTAATTTGCATATTGTTTTAATATTATATATATACGTTGTTTTAATATTATTTATAATTTGTATGTTGATAACATAAATCTATTATGTATATATATGTTGTTTTAATATTATTTATAATTTGATTTTTTTTATAACTTAAAAATAAAAATAATTAGAAATTAAATTTAATAATTAATTTTTTTACAAGTCTGGTGGGCTGGGCCAGGTTGGAAATTTAAGTATCTTTATTTTGGTGGGTTGGGCCAGCCTGACCCACTTATTTTATAACTCGTGGTGGGCCAACTCGTTTGGATTAGATTGACTCGTTTTGACACCTCTATATTTGGTTGATGCTGCTATTGTGATTGATTACATCTTTTTCGGTGGGCATGACGCACTCCGATGCAATCCCAGTGTACTTCCCTATTGCAGAGCACGACAGTGTTCTAAAAGACGAGCTCATGGGTGTGGCAAATGCAGAGGGCCTATGGCATCTGCACCTTCGGATCAACACGACTGAGCATGCCAAGCACTAAGCACATCGTCTTGTCAGAGCCGTTGTGTGCCTGCACGATCAAATTCTTGTGCGGAGGGCTCAGGATCATCAACAGACTTATCGCTTGGATCTTGCTTGGCTTCTCGAACTTTATCTCAACTTAGAGACCTTTCAAGAGGTCTATCGAGAGGTTCAAGTCTTGAATCTCGTTGTCGACATGCACAACGTGATCTCTTCTTGATTTTTGGATCGAGCGAAGTTTCCGTTTGTGGGGAGTTTCAACGTTGTTTTCTTGTCTCGTTTTTCATCTCGCGTACTCAATCTTCTCTTTGAGGTTGAAGAGTATTACTTACTCAGCCCCATGGTGACACCAAATGTTCCTACAAAAAAAGGGTAGGAAACTTACCCTATGAAAGAGTCTCTTTCTTTGACTTCCGATCCTAGCAATGTCCAAGTCGACCGACCTGACGGGAACAGGTAGTATTTGCAATGACACTTCAATGCTCAATTTAGAGGGAATTTTTTCTAAAATGCCCTGGAAAATACAATATAATTGAAAAAGTAATAATAATTAATGAGTTCCTCAAACGTATGCATGCTCTATTATTTATACCAGGTTACTTTTCTATCTTGGACCTTCGGAAGATAATTTAAATCTATTTTTTTTCTATTTAGAATTAATAGATATTATTTGAAAATAGATTCAGCATGGTATAAATTTGATCTTGGAAGTCGCTTAGTTGAAGGGAATTTTGAGTAAATGAACGGTCAATCCCAACAAAATCTATGCGTGCTTTGGTCGGATCCGAATCAGTTTCGTGAAAGCAATATATATACAATAATTTGACCCTTTATATACACAACACAAAAACTGTATATAAATCATTGGATTTAGAACTGCATGTCATATGTAGAGAGGACCCCAATCTTTGCATTGTCCAAGTTTTTAGGAATATGACCAAAATGAAGAAGGGGTAAGCCAAAAGGGGGAAGATGGAGCATAGCGTTACCCTAACAATTAAAGGTTGAAACTTTTATAGAGTGACCTATTATTCATCAAGCAATATTTAGCTATCATGATGTATTTTATTTTTTTATACTAGTTATGGCGGATTTGAGATTTGAAGTTGTTGTCATCACACATAATGATTTTTTTAAGATTTTGCAAGTATTTATAGGCAACTTGCTTGAGTTAAGACCACTGTAAATAACAAAGTTCTCAACGTATTTAAGGTAGATAATTCCGTGTCTATCAATCCATATATTGAATGCTTCACACGCATATAATGAGCTAATTTATTTATTTTTTAATTTCAAACACTAAATGGGCTGATTTTTAATCTTAGGAATTAATCTAGAGTATTATTCCTTTCATTTTATTTTATTATCAATAGAATAATTACAAGAGTTATAAAGTTGACAAAATTCATTTGTAGGGAGAAGGGAAAGAGAAAATAGGTGGATTCAAATCTCTTCCACTACCAACAATTAACATTAATATTTAGTTTATAAAAAAAATACAATAATATAAATTTATTCTAATATTATTTTAAATAAATATTCACACTAATATAAAGTTATTGCTTATCTTACTACATGTGAGTTAGAAAACCTTAAATGACTAATAAAATGAAATAGAGGAGGATATTTTTTCATATTGATAAGTTTACTACTGTCATTTTTTTCCTCTGTTTGGTAAAATGAACATTTTTATGGTTTAAGTAAGAGCCTTGTTTAAAAAGAAAAAAAATGGTTTAATGTAGAAAAATTAACACACTTACCACGTCATTTTTTGTCAAATCAGATACAAAATTTGAAAACAAAAAATAATTGCCTCAATTAAACGCATTTATGCCATAATAAAACCAAACACATTATTAATATGAAGATGCTCAAATTTTTCTTAATCATAGTAACTTAGCATATTTTATCTCAATAGCAGGTAGGTTCATGATCATGATTAGTCCAAAATATTCAACAACTTCAAGATGTGGTATTTTAATTGGAGTGGTGATCAACATGTTGTGCTGTGTGGATTATATAAGAGTGGTATATCACACATGTACTTAGACATTTTTAATAGGAGTAACTCTTATAGATTGCTTATTGCATTAAAAGAAATATTTCATAGTTCTTATATGTTACGTAAGTGCTAAGTAATTCAAGCTCAATTTTAGTATAATAGAAGTAATTATAAGTAATTTCAAGCAACTTATTCATTTTTTAAACAATTTTAATTGCTACGTATGATTGTTTCAATAAAAGAGTTGTTTCAAGTAATTCATTAATTTTTTAAGCTCTTTACAAACATCTTCTTTTCTTTTAGAGATATTCTTGTGATATATGATTTAGAGACCAAATTGAGCCTTGGAAGAACTAAAATAATGCTTTTTAATTACTGAAAAACTAGATTTTATTAGTCACCAATATAATGAAATACTAAATCACTAACACTTATAATGAAAAATCACCGTGCGTTTAATCATGGTTATATATAATTCCAATTTAATTATTTTACATAATTTCCCCAAGCGGCGACTGAATGATAAAATTCAACTACCAGAACAATGAAAAGCGTTATCAGTCTACTGAGCATCTAACTGAACAACACTGAATTATTATTTTTCAGTTTTACTCGGACATGCGTAACGTATGCAGTTCATCATAAAGCAAGTTACAACGAAAAATAAGAAAAGCATTTCCGACAAGGAAAATGAACATTTATCCACAAGGTAACATTGAAAATATCAACATGTCTTGAGAATTTTCTGAAGCCTTTAATCAGAAACATTCACTGATGAAAGCAAACGCCTCTGCTACACATGACATTTGCAATTAAACCATTTTCCATTTCAAAACAACATCTTGTATTCATAATTTATAGCATCTCATTCAAAGTACACCCATCCACTTTCATAAGTATGCAACACCAGAATATTTGCATGAGCCGGATGTTACTAGCATGTTGAAGCAAGTGCCTCTAGCAAGGATGCAGCAAATTGCATTTGGGTCTCTTCATTGATTGTAGAGAAGAGTGGCACGTGCACAAAAAGGGATTTGGTCCCATTCTGCTCCGCAAAGCGAAGGGAATGATAGTAAACGTAGTTGCACACAAACCTGCCAGCATCATCAGATGCCATTACATCATAACCTTTATTTGTCAACGCCTTTGTGATCTCCTCCGCATCAAGAGTAGTCTGCATAAAATAAAATGTTGACAAAAACCATATACGATAGATGAAAACAGCAGAGAATCATTATGCCAAAATGTTGACTCAGCAATTATGCAATCGCTTGCATTGTATTGTTTATACTCTGTATCCAATTCAATAACATTGTATTTTACACCTTAGTTTAGTTCTCTATGACCCCAACCCCAAAGACAACCGAAAAGCCTGCTAAATGATATAGACCATGGTGTAAGCTGTAGCTTTAGGGTCATCAAAACAATTAAACAAATAACAGCACCTTAAAATACTTGCAACAGTTGCAAGGTATAAAAAAAGCCTTAAAATTAATTAACAGCCTAGCACCAACCAAATAGTAAACATTAGTTTAGGAATTGAAGTGTAAGAAAAATCAGTGGTCCAATTTACCTCCCGTATTCGTGTGATTGCACCATCTGAAGGAACAATTGGCTCTTTCTGCAACATACAAATTTTGGAAATTTCACTAAAGGAGGACATAATTCATGAAAGCAAGTAAGCAACTGTATAATGAATCTAGCAATCCAATCTAACCTGGGGCTTCCTTCCCATCTCATCAGGACAGCGGAAGGTAGCCTCATTAACAGCTCGACGCTCTATAGCAAACCTTGTTGCACCGCTGTTAACCCCAAAATGCAGCTAAAAGAACATAATCAGAAGCAGCCAAAATGTAAGCCTTGTGGATGTCAAAATGGGAAAAAATATAATCAAGTGACTACAGGTTTAACATAGCTGAATCCAACCAAGGAAAAGTACTTGCCTACTGGGCACTCTCATCATTCTTTCTGAGGGCAAATATGCCTCAGATGATACCGTCCCCTTTTCACTGTTATCCCTTTTAGTGTAATCTTGGAATTACTGTTAAGGTACTAAGAAAGAAGTCCAATAAAAGTTTCACTTTAGTTATATATATACTAAACTGTCCAGGAAATTGATGTTACGAGTCCAGCATTTTCAATCATCATTTCCCTTAAAATTGTATGGATTTGGTTCTGTTAAAGTATGTAATTCACTTCATAATAAAGTAATCTTAGATTCTCAGTCATTGATGAAAAAAACACTGGTGGATATTAAGTGCACTTATGTGATAAATCATCTGTATGTGAATATCAACTATTAGGACAACCAATTATTGCATAATTGCTTTTAATGATTTTTTTTTTTTTATCAACAATCGGTAGTTGTTAGTGGAAAAAAACCAAACTCACCAACTCTACCTCTCTTTCTTCCTAATTTTAACCGCTAAATCAATCTTATAAATCGTGTAAATAGGAGTCTTTGATAGAGCAATATAGACTCAGGCTATCCATGCCATGGTCTACATTCAACATTGCTCAAGTTATTAGAACAAATATTAGATTTGTCCATAGTTGTTGCAAACTGCAAGTCTGCAACTAGTGTAGAGGGAATAAGACTGAATAGTGTTGAACTTAGTTTTCTATCTTGCTAACGGTATTGTCTCACTTTTGTTTTGTTTTATTTGTAAGCTATTCACCGGGAAGTTCATGTAGAGGTATTAATCCTGATCTGATAACATAAATGAGAACTTTGTTAAGGATTGACAAGAGAGCATAAACTGTGAACCTATATATCAAGTATATGGGAAGCATACCCAGATAATTCTGTTGGAACTTGAAGATTCAGACTCCTTGGAAGTAATGGCAGATTGCAATAACTGGTAAAGGGGAACGAGTGCTCCTTGACCAGCAGTCTCAAGAACGCTGCAGCTTCCAATAACTAAACCTTTTGGCAAACCCTTCTTCTTCAAATACTCCGTCAAATTATTGACAATTGTCTCCGTTGGATTCTCTGAAACTCCATGGAATTTCTTGAAACCTGTTACATGAACTGTTATTACAGCTGCTTGAGGAGCTTCAGACCCCATCTGCCAATGATGGTCTGTCAATATTCAGGGCTTCAACGAAAGAGTATTTCCTCAATACCTGCATTAAAGGATGAGAAAAATTAAGCAAAAAAGGTACAAAATTTGAACTATTTCCTTATTTAGTGGATCATATACAGAGAAATTATCTCACAGTCCTAGATCATATGAAACCCCTATTAGACTATTTCAAACCAAAATTATATTGGCGAATTGCATAGAGTAATAGCAATCAGTAGAATCCATCAAATTTTGGCAGCTTTTTAATAAGGAACATAGATAAGGTAAAAAGAGCAACCCAGGTAACTAAACTCCAAAAGTTGCTAAATTTGGCACGGCCAGTTATCTTAATTAGAGGAGGCAAACTGGAAGCAAGAAAGGGTCTTGTCATGATCTCGCAAGCAAATCTAAGATTTCAAGGTTGACACAAAAGAAGGATAATTGAATGTCAAAAGAAGGACAAAGACAAGGACACACACATCCATGGTTTTTTAAAGATATTTTCAGAGAAAAACGCTGTCTTGAGGACTGAACACATGGGTTTGCTAAATGGTATGGCAGAATTATAGTACACACCCCAAAAAGGAAGCTTTAGAACAAAACCAAGATGATTGATGATCGCAAAGCCAAGTGATCAAACAGAATTAACATTAAGCATATGTATTGAGAAATTAATTAAAGAGAGAGTCTTGGTTACCAGGAATAATTAATAACAATATTGAACGTTGAATAAAGCAGATAACACATCCAGCACCACGAGTCTTATCTACTAAAAGCTCTGATTAAATGGTGAAGATTCCGATTGGATTTGTTTAGAGAAAAAGAGAGAGCAAAGAATATATAATATAATAACATAGATAGAGTAGTAGGCTACGTGGGAGTCACTTTCAAACAACAAAGCGTAGCGTCGTAATGCAATGGATTGTTATCATCTTCATATCATGCCATCTGCTATTCTTTTTAATTATTCTAATATTAGTTACAGTAATCACCAACTTTTCCTCATTATTAAAATCACGCATTTAATAAAAGGGCCCCCCATTCCACCTTTTTTTAGTTTTTCAACTAGCTATACAGCGTCACTATCAACTATTAAATACTTACTTTTTTAATTCAAATATGAAAATCAATACAAAATAAAATTATTTACAAAATACTTTTTTTTTTTAAAAAAATTACATTTAGAATCTAAACTCTGATACAAAAAAGAGAGAGATAAAAGAAGAAAGAGAAGAGAGAAAGAGAGACAATTAGCTGGATTTATACGGCGGTAGTCCGCGCAATACCAGTTATCAAGGGCACACCTGAGTTTAAGCTGGATTTATACGGCGGTAGACCGCGCAATACCAGTTATCAACTCGACCAGACTTACAAATCCCAGGTTTTAGAAAATCAAGGGCAAAAACCCAGGTTTTCAGAAGAAGATGAGAAAGATGGTGAATATACAGACATATGATAAGCCTTTAAATGATTATCACATCTTTAAATATTTATTTATTATTTTAGGCATCCGAAGATACCTTAACGGATAGACTACTCCATAAATTAAATTACATAAACATAAAATGATATACTTAGGGAAAAGAGGGGAGGGGTGAAGAAGAACTTCGAAAATTTTTATTGCGGAATGTATTGTGTACAAGAGAGAAGGAGAGTTAGAGAGAAGGCAGAGGAGGAGAGTAGTGAGAGAGGGAGTGTGTTGAGACCTGCTCCGCATAAGAGTCTTAAGGTCTATTTATATACAAAAAGTGTAACCAGTAACCGGCTGTGTAGGTTACCTGATGACTGGCAACCGGATGTGTAGGTTTTTCACCCTTCAGTCTATTACCGTGAGGTAAAATTACTGTGTCACAGTGAAAAATTATTTTAACCTTGTTACCGATGTTGTGAAGTCTTGAATTTCTTCTTCCATTTGTTCTGGGAGAGATTGATCGTCTCCACCTTCAGAAGGGACGGAAGATGCTTCAGGAGTTTGTTGACCATAACAGCCAGTTTCTTCATAAATTTCTTTGTAAATCCTTTGTCGCTCAAAATGCCGAAACAATGTAGGATTGGCTTCAGTAGGGAAAGGATGAAACTTTGTTCCCATTTTCTTCTTCCAAAAAAGCTTGGTATCAGGTGTTTCTTTTAATAGGATCATTGTTTCAGAGTCATGTGAACAAAAACCCCAATTTGATCCTTCAATGTGGGCTTTCCAGAGAGTATATTGGTAAGTTTTATTTTTATTTAAAGACAAACCCTTTAAATTATCATGCTCTGTCGTTTTGAACAAATGAAATTCTCGGTTAGTTTCTGTATATAGTTTAATTACATGTGTAGGGACACTATCTGGTAATGTTATACTTTTTGGAGAGGTAGTAATTTGTAAAGCTACATCCTGCATGTGTTCAGCTTGTACTTCATTAATGACAAAATTTATAGGAGTGGATAGAGAGTGAAACCTATCTGTAGGAGGGATTAATATGGAGTGTAAACATCCTATTTCTAGCAATGTCATAGGTGTAATGAGGAAATCTCTATATAAGTGTTGTTCAAAGTTTTGTAAGTCAATATGGGCTTTTCTGACTAAATATTTTATTTGACAGGTACAGTCTGTGGTGACTGTTTTACAGTAGTCAGAGGAGGTGATACAAATAGTTTTGTGATTAAAATAAGCTTGTATTTTTACAAATAAACCATCAAGTTTTATGGCTCCTGAATGTATTTCGAAAAGAAATTCTTGTATAAGGTTAAATTTTGACAAAAATATGTTTGGGTTAAGACTGGATGGGGTACTAATTGCACCGGCATAGGTTTGTGTTTGTGTTCCATTAGAAGGGCAGCCTTAATTTTTTCTTCACCTATGGTCTGAATTCTTACTGCCATTTATGCTTCTTCTTTGGAATAAAATCCTTTGTAGGTAGACCAAAATTGGTCTTGTTTGGCTTCAGAGAGATCTCTGAATGAAGTATATACTCCTTTGTTAGGCCCATCTATTAGGGCAAAGTGTGTGAAACCTTTTCCCGAAGGAGAAGCCGGAGATGTCAAAACAACTCCTTAATTGTTTTGTCCACAAAAATTGTATAAAGCGCATATAATGCTTTGTTTGACTTTTGTGACCTGAGATTCGTTCTCAGATGTGTATTTTGGAATATTCCAAATATTGTCTATTAACACATTAAGCTTAATATTTGTGGAATCTCTACCAGGATATTGATAGATATTTGTAAGTATGGGTAACTCTTGTCTCCCATATTTTGTGTATTGATCTACCCTAAAGGGTGATTTCATTTGTTTGGGGTCATTTAGGCCTTTTTTTGTCGGTTCCAATGTCATGGATATTTGTAGCTTTTTGACCAAATAGGCCTTTGTAATGATCCTGATGTTTATTTAATAAACCTGGACAAAATATCAGCACAAGTATTGTTAGTTCCTTTAATGTGTTCAAAATAGATAGTTTTGCCAGAAAAATTTATATAGTCTTTAAAGAGTAACCATCTTTTATGTGGTTTTTTATCATTGTTAATTTGGTTTTTTCCATATGTAACTATAGTATCACAATCGGTTTGGATTGTTATTTTTTTTTTTTATTAAAAATAATTTGAAAGCATCCATAGCATGTATTATAGCATTAACTTCATAGTCAATGCTTGTTTGATAAATTTTGGGTTTCGTAGTATATTTTCCAGAGGAATATCTACAGATTTGTTCTTGTGTTTTTGATAAATGTTTATTTTTCTTTCGTTTGAGGATTGCTCCCCATCCAAGTTCACAACCATCACATTCAATTACTAAATAGTCTGAATCTAATGGTAATTGTAGAGTTGGTAAATTTATTACCATTTGTTTTAACTTTTGAACTAATTTTATGTCTTCGGAGTTAAATTTTCTTTCCCCTTTTAAAGCAATTTTATTATATAAAGAAGATGTATATTTTCCTAGATTAGGAATAAAATTTCTTGCATAATTTAGTAATCCTAAAAAGGATCTAAGTGTCTTTATATCTTCCATTTTATCAGGAAATTCTTGTATTTTTTTAGAAATATGTGACTGGAGTTTTATAGTTCCATTTCCAATTTCTGTTCCTAAAAATTCAATGAAATTTTTACAAATTTCCATTTTTGATTTAGAAATTATTAAACCATAATGTTCTAATTTGTATAATATTTGTTTTAGGTGAAGAAAATGTTCCTCTTTAGTTCTAGAAAAGACTAATATGTCATCAATGTAAACACAAGTGAAAGATTTATCATTTTTAAATATATTATCCATTTTTCTTTGGAAAATAGCCGGAGCATTTTTAAGACCACATGGCATTACATTCCATTCAAATAACCCTTCTGAACATGAAAAAGCTGTCCATTTTATAGAATCTGGATCCATTTTTACTTGATGAAATCCACTTTTTAGATCGAATTTTGAAAACCATTTGGTATCTTGTATTCGATTAATTAAGACATCTTTAGATGGAATTGTATATGCTTCTTCTACTGTATTATCATTTAACCTTTTGTAATTGTAAACCATTCTAGATTTACCCCTTTTTTGTTCCGACGATTTGTTAACTATGAAAGCGGGGCTTCTGTGTGGACTAACACTAGGTGTTATTACTTTTAATTTTAATAAATTTTGTATATGGTGTTGACATTCTTTCTGTTCCCAGTTATTAAATTGAATGTCTTTTGTTTTTATAATTAAGTCTGGATTAATTATATCTAATGTACATTTTATAGGATCTCTATCCCAAAATTTTGTTGGGTCTTCTCCTATTATATGTGTTTTATTTAGTCTATCTAGGATTTGTTGAATATTTTCAAATTTTATAGATTTTGAAATTTTTATTGAAGAAAATGCTTCGACTGTATTACTTAATATATTGTCTATTAAATAATTTTCTTTTATTTCATCCATGATGTATAAAAATTCAGTATTACATTTACATGTATCAGAATTTGTTGAAGTTTCACACTTACAGTTTTCTAATAGAATTTCTTTTTCTAATGAATCACCACTGACTATTGGTGTCATTTGTGTTTTGTCAGATATCATTACATAATCCTTATTTATTGTAATTGATCTGTTTTGACCTAAGATAAAATCTAATCCAATTATCATACTTTGTTTAGAAGGAACTAAGTTTTCTACCCTCATTGTTTTTATAAAAGTTTTGTAACCAAAGATTTCACAATTTGTACTAAATTGAAGAATAACATTGTTAACTTCTTCGTCATTTATCATAATTTCTCCAGACATTATCCTATTTTTTTGAATGTGTTTACTCTTAATTATGTTTTGGGTTGGGGTTATAGTTTTACATATAACAGTTTCTGAACAATCTGTATCTATTAAGGCTTGTATTGTTTTTTCTGTGGAGAGTTTATTATTTATTTTTGGAAAAGTTACTTTAACTAATACTTTTAATGTTATTAATTGTTATTTATTACAAACTAATGAATACATTCTGTTGTTCCCATCATATTATTTTGTATAGAAAACTGACTAGTCTCAGGTGTATCTATTTTAGTTTTTCCTTTTATTAATTTTTCTAAAATAATAACTTTTTCTTCTAGGTAATTTATGCGAGTCTCTAATACAGAAACTCTTGTATCAATTAAATTTTTATGACTAGATTTATTTGTATTTTCTCTTGAGACTGTTTATTTTATGATTTATTTTTCAAAATATTATTTCTGATAATATAACACGAGAATGTTATTCTGGAATATTTCAAAAAGGTGTTTGGTTAACTATTAAAATTGAATGCAAATCTTTTTTATATTTTCAAGAATAATTAAAACATGTGTTTAGTTGATTTTTTCCTTAAAATTATATATTATAGTTACTAAAGTTTTATTGAGAGGATAGTGGGTAGTAAGGAGGGTATACATGAATTTTTATTCATGAAGAAGATTTTTTTTTTTTAGCAATTGAAGAAGAATTATTGTCCTTGAAACAAATAAATATGTTGTTTGGAACGACTCTCTTATATTTTAATAAATTAATTAAAATTTTTATTTAATTCATTTAATTTAAATTAAATTTATATACTAATTTAATCTAATTTATTATTATAACATTTTTTTAAAATTAATCCAATTTAAACTAATTTAGATTTTTTCAAACATAAATAATTTTATTCAGCAATTTTAACATAAGTTATGGTTAGAATACACATAGACAGTACAGACCAACAAATGTAATACACCTATAGCAGTAACCAAATACACCAAAATAGTGAATAGTAAGAAGTGTAATGGCTGAAACTAGCTGCTGCATATCAAAGTTCAGCAAATCCCCAACCAAAACTCTTTAATCCTTGCAATTTAGACCCTACTGCATTATCATATCCAAATCCAAATTACATGAATCAATAAACCAAACTAAAACAACAAATATATCCATTATATGAGAACAATATCATCAGCAAGAAGTAGTAGCAGCATAAAAGAAAAAAAAGATCTGCAATCCCTTTTAGAACCCGGGCCAAAAAATAGATCCTCCACCCCAAGATTTCCTTCGTCCAATATCAAGCATCCTAAAGATTGTTTATGATTTTAAATTTCTAATACAGTAATCAGGTTGAGTTTGCCAATTCACAGAAGGAAAACAAGGCTATCTTATAAAAAGCTTTAACCTACCACCAAGACTTTTACTATGCTTCAAACCAAACCTTTGAACTCATAATTGTGTTCCTTTGAAAATTACTTTACTTTCAGCTAGCCATATAGACCAAAAGATTACTAACCAAATTATTTTCAACGCAACCCTGTCACACTTTTCCCTTGCACCACCATTATGCTACCACGAGTGATAAAAGCAATTTTCAGAAATTACTTCAAATTTTCCTAGACATCTATAACAACTTAAGCACACTTGATAAAAAACCTTACATAAAAACGAGTCAGCAGTTGTTTCCCAAGCTTCTCCACATATAGTGTAGTCTTCCCCTCCCAATACATGAATATTTCTCTTTGCAAGTTCCCACTTAGTTACAATTCTATTTAAGCTTACTCTCTAAACAAACCCTGACACCTTAGAAGGGATCTTTGTATCCTAAATTTCTTTAAAACTAATTTAGATTTGCTTAAATTGAGTCTATCTTTTTGAGTCTGCTCACTTAAAGATTATAAAAACAAGAGTTTAATGACTAACTACTAACAACATAAAATGATTTTAGGCTCTTATCTAATTACAAATTATCATTGAAAATTTTAGATTTAATTATTATTTTGTCCCACTATTTTTTAAAATGTTTAATTGTGTATTTATTACTTTTAGATATAAGTTTGTCCCACAATTCTTTTAATATTTTTAACTTCATCCCACTATTATTTTTAAATCCAAATTTATTTCCTAATTCTTTAAAGAGTTAATTTTACACTTTAATATTTATAAAGAAGTGTGATTAAATGTCTTTTTCTTTAAATAGTTTAAATGTCATACATTTTTTTAAATTAAAGCTAACATAATAATCCTGTTAACATTTCTGATTGTCAGCAATTTTATCTTTAATAAAATGATGTGGAATGATATTAATCTATTTAAATAACTATAGACATTAATAACATAATGTTATTGTATTAGTTTTAATTTGAAAAAAAAAATTGACATTAAAGTTATTTAAAAATTGTAGGAAAAAATTGAATTTAAAATAATAGTGGAATGGTAAAAAATATAATTAAGTCAAAATATTTTATCACTGACAATTATTATATCTTGGACTAATTTTTTTATTTATTAAGATACATGATTTTACAATTGTTTAATAATGATTTCTTTTTTCACGTGGAATGATATTTGATTTTTATTATGTATTTTCGTATTAAAAGTTAACTTAAATTTAAAAAAATGTGAACAATGTAAACAAAAACTTGGTAGTTGTATGATTATTAAACCCGAATTAAATTAGATGGTGGTACTATTTTTAATTGGAAGCCTAATCCATACATGAGCATGCGCTTGCGTCCAATAGCCATTCCGCTGTCCATTCTAGAATTGTTTGCTTTGATTTCTATTAAAGTATTAAAAATGATAGAAAAAAAAGACAGTGAGTGTGAGACAAAGGAAAGCAAGCAAGGATTCTTTGTTCGCCATGCTTTGCAGTATTTCAATTCTGACCATTCAGCATAAGAATCTTCAATTCGTTTCAAACCAAGTGCTAACTCTTTTCTTTTTCTTTTTCGTTTGAAATAAAGCAATGGAAGTGTCTCGAATTATACTGTTAACTTTCATTAATGGAACTTAAAGAGATCAACCGTCGATGAATATGAGGATGCGTCTTTTGTGCACATACTGTTAACTTTCCATTATAGATTTGAGATTTCCACGTCTTCTTAATTCACGCAATTTATGGTTTGTAATTAGAAACAAGATGTTAAATAAGGGTATTTTAATTTTTAAAAAAATGGGAATCTTTCTTTTCTTTTATCTGTTAATTAAAACACATGAATAAGATAACAATTATTAAAAATAAACAAACTTTTGAAATAATAAATAAAAATTATCAATCTTATAATTTTTTTCTCTTCCAACTTTGAAAACAAATATTTTCTTTATATATAAATTATAATTTAATCCAAATAATTTTTAATATAATAGTAAATACAATAAGGATAATTTTCAATGTAAGATTCTTATGCAAACACACATTCTACAAACTCTTCAATTTTTAGAACTATGTTTTCAATATATTCATAAAAAGGTTTATAAACTCATATTCAATACAATAGAGATATCACATCCATTCATGTATCTCAAATTTTATCTTCATTCTAAACGAGGTATTTCAAACAATTATATAAATATAAATATAAAAACTTATAAAATTAAAGTGTTATAATTTACCTCACAATAAATTAAAATAATTGGCACATTAATGCTAATTCTTGCTAATCACACTTCAGTTAACATATGATTCAATTCCAATTTATACACTAGCAATAACATATTAAAAACAAAATAAATTTATATACTAGGCAAGAATGTCAGATAGTAACAATCACACTTAATTATGGTCGTTGATTAAGGTGGAGGTAAGTTAGCCGATTCAAAAAACAGTTAATAATTAACGTACATTAATTAAAAAGTTAAGGCACATCTAATTTACTGTCTTAAAGTTTATACATGCTAAAGTATTTCATAGACATTCTAAAGTAATTATTGAAAAGTAAACCATTCAATTAGATCAATTAAAACAAATTCAAATACTGCATTAATTAACTTTAATATAGTCTGAACCTACCAATTAAAAGCGTACTATGCAATAAGATAATAAAATTAAATAATAGGAATGACACACTTCATTTATAAACATCAATTAAGAGCACAATAACCATAAATGCACACTTTTGTGTATATATATATATATATATATATATATATATATATATATATATATATATTTGTATTTGTATTTGTATTTGTATGTAACACCAATCGCATGTTGAAATCAATCGACATGGCTAATTCAAAAATTAATTAATGCGAACCTTACCATAAGCTTTCAACACCAAAAGATTTTAATTCCAAACTTTAAAGATATCTCACGTACACACTCAAGGTTCAATTTGTTATGACGTAGCTAAATAATTAAATTCAACTAGAATGAAAGTAACATGGGCATAAGTCAAGCAATTGCGCACACCAATTCACCATCACACCATTATTACGTGCATAACCAGAATTTAGCATCGTCACCAAAATTAATAGTCAACCTAAATATTTTTCTAAAACAGTTTACATACCATGGATGATTTTCAAGAAAAAGTTTTATTCAACTCTTAACCAAGATCTCAACTCTTTGATTCATTTTCCTGTTCTGTTATTCTTCTTTGTCAACCCTTGAATAATCAATTCATCTATAATTCTTTAAAAGAACTACTTAACCTTATATAATGATTTATTGTGATGAAAGATTGATTTATGGTTCAAGTTTAAAATGAAATCAAATACTATTTTATCTTATCTTACTATTATTTTAAAAATAGAATTATCTTCACCTAACTTAATTTTTCATTTAAAAATCATAACAATTTAATCTTTTAATTTTATCTAACAAAATATAATATATTATTTTATCTTTATTTTTCTATCATTATATTAAATATGATATATAAGACTAAATAAAATATAAGACCATCTTATCTAAATTCTACATTATATTTCATATCAAATATATTTTCTATAGAATTAATATATATATATATATATATATATATAACAAATATGATAAATATATATATATCATTGTTAAGGATTATCAATTCAAATATAACAAGTATTTTATCTAGATTATAATAATAAGTTCATAATAATAGATTCTTAATCTTTTAAATTCCAATGATCTTTATTTTAATATTTTTTTTACAACCTAATATTCTCTTAACTGAATAATTATTGGAATACTTGTATTTTGAATTTTGGGATGTTACCCTATTTCCCTCCTTAGATAATTTCATCCCAAAATTAATGTCCTCACTAATAAAAAACATATAACGCATAAATCTGCATTTAAAGGTAATATACCTCAACCGAAGATATATGAATATTGTTGTCTAACGTCTTCCTAAAGTTCCCATGTAGTCTCTTTTGGAGTCAATTCCTACCAAATCACTTTCACCAATGAGAACACATGAATATGGATGACAATTAGTAGGATCTGGGTAGAGTACTATAGTACTTATCCCCATATCCGTGTTTGAAAAATATATTCATATCCGATGGGGATAACAACTTTAATCTTCATCTTGTAATCACAGGATAGTTATATATACATACTCGCCCTGTGACGCACACTTTACTTAAGTATAGAAACAATAAATCAATATATTTTACACATAAATAAACACAATATAAAAAAAACAACATATAATTAAATATAGAACAAATTATAAAATATTCTCTAAAGTTTTATATAATTACACATAAACCTCTTTTTTTACCATAACATTAAATAATATTGTAAATTTATTAAGATTTATTTTATAAATAACTTCATTTTTCTTGTAAATTGTATTTTTATCTTATAGTTTTATCTTGTAAATATATTATATTTCTTTTTTATTTTATAATTATATTAATTACCATAGATTATAATATAAATAATATTTTACACGCAAAATTGTAATTATGTAATATTATATAATATAACTATATTAAATAATATATATACATATATATATATATATATATATATATATATAAAAGGTGTAGACGAGTTGGATATTATAGTAACAATACTTCTCTTGTACCTAGACCCATTTTTACAAGTAATTATCCATCTTACATGAGGGTATTTTTTGCGAGTATTCATAGAATATAGGTCCAGTTTGTCATCTTGAATTAAAAACAAAAAAATTCACTTTAAAGTTTAATTATTATTCTTTCTCTTTACATATAATACTTTTGTAACTAATTTACATGAATTAAAGTTGTTTAATTTAAACTTATTTTTCACCTAGAGATAGATATGTTTGAAAGATATACATAGTAAACATCCAATTTCATGTTTGAAAGATATACATGTCGACAATTTGATCTTTTAATTTTTTTTTTAAAAGAAAAATATATAGTCTTTTAAACTTTAAAGGTTTCTTTGTTAGACATGTTAATCTTTTTGTCAATCTCGTTCAATTAAATTAACAAATTAACCGTACATAATTATAGACAATTTAGCTCCCAAAAAATTATGTTTTTAGTTAAATTAATTAGTCCTTAAAAATTTTGTATCATTGACAAATTAGTTTCTAAAAATACTTACGTGTTCCATGAAAGAAACTTTTAAATATGACTATTAAATTCTCAAATTAACTTTTAAATTTTTATTAATTTACAAGTCTACCTATACTATCTCTGAGTTAACTTATATACAAATTCTTATTTTGGTAAAGCCTAGATTCTATGGAAACTCAATATACTTTTGAGTTTATTATTAAGCTAATTGTCAATAAATTTAGTTGTTTTCTATGTGTTTAAGGTTAATGAACTTTTATTTAAAGAGTTATTCGTAAATAAAAAAATATTTCCGTCTTTAATAACATCAAACTTGGTTTTCGAACAACACTAAACATAGATGAAAATGCTCTATTGTTATTATCATTTTACAATTTATTATCTAATAGTGATATATTATTATGGACATAATTATTTAATTATTTTAGAATTTATGATTTACTATTTTGATTTATTATATTGTTGCAATGTTTAATCAGTATTTTATTTATAAATATTTTAGTTTTTTTATATAAAATAAACTCTTACAAATTTATGAGTTGAGTTTATGAAACTCTCACGATTCTTCGTTGACCGTGAGTTTTTGAGTTTGATATTATTACTTCTAGAAATTTGAGTATAAAAAAAGGGGATTTACTTTATTAATTTGTGGTCATATGCATCTTCTTCGATCTCATAAGAGAGAAAAACAACTTCTCATATTAATTTAACACATTTATTATTTATTGTCTGAAATTATTATATAATAATTAAAGATATTTTGATAAAATATGATTTAAAAATAATTTTATAAAAAAAGACAACTAATGATTTAAGTACTTATATCTTTGCGTAAAGAAATTTGCCTTCTTAAATTGACATACTTACCTTTTGACATGTGATCCATGAGTCCCATTGTATAAGTACGAGTGGTTCAATCAAAGAGTCATATGTAGTCATCACTTGATATTAAAAGGATGGACATAATAACAAGAAAGTACTATCTTTGTCTCACCCTTTTTTAAAAACTTTTAGAGCATCTCCAACCACCGATGCTAACTAAGGTTTTTAGTTCAAATACTCAGTCCTTCAAGTAACTCACCTTTGGAGTAATCTTGGAAATGGATTTGTTGCAATCATTTGTGTGACTGTATGTTCCTATAGTTATAAAATGATTACAGAAAATCTGGATCCGAGCAATCGTACATGACACTAAAAGTTGCTTAAAATAATTTTGAGTTGTTTGTTCAAGCAACTATTCCTTGAATAAAATATCATTAAATATTATTAAATTGACATTAAATATGTTATGTAATTGTCATTATTTTTAAATTAAAATATTATTAAATATTATGAATATTAATTATTTTTTTTCAAAATTAACAAAAAAAATTAGTTAATTTATAATAATTAATATTTTAATAATAAAATTAAAAAATAATTTTATAATTTTAAGATACCATAATTTTAATGAAGTTCAAAATTTAGAAAACTATAAAATTATGAGTTCTTTAGAGTTGTTTGAAATTTCTCCCATTGGAGTGAAAATAGAATAAAGTTGTTTAATGATTATGTGACATAATAGGACCACGAGATATAGTTTTTTATGCATCAAACATCTCATAGGAGTTGCTCCATGCTCTTATTGTCTCTTTTTATAAGAATACTTTAAAATTATCTTTCACATTTTTTTTATAAAAATATCTTTAATTACTTTACCTTTTTAACTCAATATTGTAAATTGTCTCCTTCTCTCTCTTAGGAGGATTATGATATTAGAATATCTGTAGTGAGAATTGCTTAACATGAAAAACATTATTTTAATGTAACACAAGGTGAGTTGCTTATATGGGAATTTAAATTAACCCTCTCTATTATTTGAATTGACATCTACTCCTAGGTAAAAATGCTTATATGCCTTTCATTTTGTCTTTCCTTTGAAATTATTTTAACTTTCCAGCGAGAGTGACTAAGAGGTAAAAAATTTTGAATTTTTTTTAACTCCTCGACAAGAGCTCGTTGAAGAGTTAAAAAAATTTCAAAATTGTTCAACTCTCCGACGAGATCTAGCCAGAGACTTAAAAAAAATTCAAATTTTTTTAACTCTCCAGTGAGATCTCGCCAGAGAGTTAAACATGGGAGGAATTTGACCAATAAAAAGATGAGGGAGAAGGAAAGGGAAAGGGAGGACTTTCAATAGACAAAAAAAAGAAGAAATAAAGAAGAAGCTAAGCAGCTGAAAAAAAGAAAGAGAGAAACACAATTAGGGTTAAGCACAAAACAAGGATAATAATTTTTTTAAAAAAGATAGGTGTTTTTTGAAAAAATAGGCAGTGGGAATTTAAATTCCCTACTTATATAAGCAACTGTTGACTCATTTTTAAGTAACTCAATCTGTGAGACTTACAATATAATAATAATTTTTATATTTAGAGTATTTTCAGAGTTGTTAAATTGATTGCTCTTAAGCAACCCACATTAAATATGTCATTAGTAACATATAAGTAATTCTAATTTCTCTTACACATTAATTAATTGAGAAAAGTGACAAGATTAAAAAATTATTAACATATTTAATTTTATGAATTAATTGTTTTCTTAATATAAAAAATTAATTAACTTGACTAATGGTAAAGATTTAGCTAGTCTAAATTGGAGATGGTAAAATAAGTTATATGACCTAATGGAGGAAAAATTATTACATAATCTTAAACCAATAAGCATGTAATTTGTAATGATTTTATTAACACAGTTTGCAAAGTAAATTGATTAAATAATTATTGATTTCATGTTTATTGATTAAAGTATAATAGATGATCGATGGTCCATAAGCGTGTAATAATTTCTCGATTGCGAGTTATAGCTGTTAGACTTAAAAAATATTTTAGGATTTTGGTGTGTTTTTCTAGGATAAGATTGCAGTGGGGCCTACTCGAATAAAAAAAAACTCATTTTTATTCATTTGAAAAAAAATCAACTCGTATTATTTCCTTCATAACCTAATCATCAATACAGTGAGTAATGCTGAAACTACATGGACCAGCATAAACTATATATAGATTCTAGAACATGAGCAATTATATTTGCTGTAAATTTTATTAATTGATATTTTAAAAATAATATAATATAAATAAAAGAATTGTAATCCAACGTTAATTTAAAACTATTTTATATTCAAAACTACTCCTACTTGTTTTTATTTTTATTATTATTATTATTATTATTATTATTATTATTATTGTTATTATTATTTTGCCTAGATTTTCTATTTCTTAAAATTTAGTCCCGCGAAAGTACTTTAATTTTGCCTCTTGATATGCATCTATTGATAGAAACATAATTTAATAATTAATATTTGTAAATTTTTTTCACATGGTTACTTTTGGGAACCCTTAAGAAACTGAGAAAAAGGATACTGAATTGTGAAGGTAAAATAATTTTATCATAACCACTTGATGTTAGTGTGAACTTTTTAAAAATTAATATTAGTGTGAACTTTTTTACACTAATAATTAATATTTTAAAAATTAATATTAACATTAAAATAATTGTATATTAATTAATATTTTAAAAGATATATAAATAAAAAGTTGTAATTAAATGTTAGTGTAAATTTTTACATTAATAATTCATACAAATTAAATTCAAAAAATTCCCATATTGTTACATGAAGTGGTTTCAAACTCGCAACCATCATGATTATTGTTTACCAATCTTAATTTGAACCACTTGCTAACAATCTAACTCAATCGTGACGGAATTGAAAACCTAATTCCAATAACCATTTGATGGCTTGTAATTAATGTTTCCCCCGAATCCCCCCGTATGAATAGATGAATAGCATGATTTCTAGTTGACCGAGCAGTGATAAAATTTCCCATATGGTCCCAAAAATACGCTCCAATTCCAAAAGAGAAGCATCAATGTTACATTTCTTCTACGTAACAAAAAGTGGTGACTCCAACTAATTCTATTTTTTTTAAAGACAAACACACTGTATATATTATATATAAATAAAGTCTGAAACAAAATATTTTAAATACTCTATATCGTCATAAAAAAAATAAATTTAAGTTCACATCCAGTAGAATCAGCCCCATCAAAACATATGAACTCAGAATACAATTACTATGTTGCGGAATCTATAGGTTTAAAGGGTACAAAAAGAGAACCAAGAAAACTTGATCGACTTTTAGATTATATTTGAGTTTTTTTTTACATCTTTTAATGTTGTTTTGTTAAGTTTTTTTTTTTATTAGCTGAGTTGGACTCTTATGTGGTTTATTGTTGTTCTGTTACCTCCCTAGTATTTATTATCCTTTAGGGTTTATGCTAGGGTATGAATGAACTTTGCAGTTTTTCATTATTTCCTTTTTTTTCAAAATCTTTTTTCCATTATTTCCTTTTTTTATCAAAATCTTTTTGGTAACCTGGGTTCCTAAGTGCAATAAATGTGAGTGACTATTAGTAGTCGCCTAACATATTTGGTACTTTCATTCCCTTGAACAATGTCTTGCTCTTCCAAGGAGAGTGAAGATCCCCTCAAAGCAATCTATGAACTTTTTAGCTAACTTTAGACCCAAAATTTTACTACTCAAGATGCCTATTTACAAACTCAACCAGGAGGAGAAACAACAACAACTGCAGGCCAGTATGGATTCCCAGCATAAGGATCTTACCTTCACCATCACCTCCATCCAAAATTAAGTATCATCCCTCACATCTAACTCCTCTCAAATTAGCCCAACCTCTATTACTACCCAAACTACTTCACCTTCCTTTCCTAATCCCATTTCCCTTTCTATTAACCTTTCCCCTACTAACCCCATTTCCCAGTCGCAGTTTGCTGCTCCCCTTATTCCTTCACAGCCCCTTATGTTTCCCTTACTATTTACCATTCCCACTACAACCTCACCCTCTCTATACCCCTACGGCCTATTCCCATTTCCTACTACCACTATACCTCCATATCCACCTTTTGTCAGTTCTTCTTTCACGCCCAACCCTCCCATCGCTGACACTCTCCCACCTTTAGCCTTCATACCTTCACCCCACCTACTTTGGTTACGATCCCTTCTCACCAACATAACCCACCACCACCAAACCCTTACACAACCACCATCCAAAAATCCAGCTACCTTTCTTTGATGATTATTCCAGGCTAGTCAATACTTTTCTTTGTATGAGTTTCCATTCAATCATCGTCTTCACTTAGCTTCTTTTTACATGAAAAATAAAGCTTTAAGTTGGTTCAAATGGATGAACAAAACCTCACAATTTACTGATTGAGAATCTTTCATAGAGGCTCTTGAACTTCATTTTGGACCTCATCCTGTGAAAACCACCAAGAGAAACTCTTTAAGCTCAGATAGTTTGGGCCAGTCACTGAATACCAAGCCTAATGAAAAACCATCTAATCAGGTGGTTGATCTCTCGGACAAGGCTATTCTTAATTGTTTTATTTCAGGCTTGATCCCTAATATTTGCTGGGAATTAGCAATTCTTAAAGCCATTTCCATCTCCCAAGTTATTGGACTTGCTAAATTGGTAGAAGACAAATTTTGTGATTCCAAACCTAAACACATTTGTTTTCCTTCAAATAACAACCCTTCCACTACCCCTTAACTTTCACAAGCCTCCAAACCATTACCCCCCCAACCCAAACACACCTTACCCCTTCTTCCTTACCTGTGAGACACTTAATAGCCATCTACATTCAAGATCTTTGTACCAAAGGTCTTTGCTATCACTATGATGAGAAATTCATTCCCGATCACAAATGTAACAAATCTCATTTTCATCTCTTGTTAGTGGAGGATGATTCTTTTGAAGTGTAAGGACCTGTTTATTTAATAGGCTATATAAATTCAAAGAATAAATAGTGAAGATGATTAAATTAAAGTTTCTTTACCTAAATTACTAATTGATTTGAGATGTGATGGATTTATTAGTTTGATAATACTACATGGTTGTATTGGGTTGATGATAGAAGGATGTGGGAGAAAAGAATACTTATTATTCTTTTTCTTCAGAGGGTTTTAGTTGAGTTTCGGGAAGTTCTCGGAGAATCTGTTATCAAAAGGGAGGATTGCATTTAGCAAACTAAATTTACTAAATACAACCTAATGCTATATAAATTCTTTTTCTTTTAATTTTTTTATTTCTCTTCTCTTTCGACAATTTTTCCACTGTTCGTTTTCTCTTTCTCGCTGCAATCTTTCATCCCTTGCATGACAGTCGAAACGTTGACGAAATCCGACGCAGTCTCTTCCATAGGTCCTGATTCTGAGAGGTGATTAATATAGGTATGTATGATCGTAGTTTTCTAAACTTTTTCCTGATTATTTTTTATCCTTTCATTTTCTTTCAAGATGAAATTTCTTTGAAAATCTTGATTTCTAAGGTTCCTATTTAATTTGGGATTCTTGTCAAGTTCTTGTGTAATTTCTTTAGTTGATTCTTCCCCTTATGTTTTAATCGACTTTTGGACGGAGAAATGGGTAAGGGAAACTCTTTTGTTGATTTTTGTTAATGGATAAGTGATCTGGAGATTTGAGCTATTTGAAATAGCGAGTATTTTGACTATATTTTGAGCTATTTAAGATAACATTTATTTTAATTGTGTTTTGAGCTATTTAATATAATGTGTATTTGATTTTGATTTGAAATAAATGAGTTAAAATATTTGTTAATTATGATGTGAGCTAATTGAGTTAGTGTATTTGTTAATAATGATGTGAGCTGATTGAGTTAATGTATATTAGAATTTCATAGTTGAGATATATGATGTGTTGTGTAGTTGTTGATTATTATAGGAGTGATGTTTGATCTTGAATTGGATGATTATTGAATAGTTTGCATGTGATAGTTATGGTAGGGTAACTTAGTTTTGGTTGAATTGATTTTCTGTGATTGGAATTGAATTATTAGAATGACAATGTATTATTTGGACTTGTGATTTAATGCATATGATTAGAATGCATGATGAGAATATATTTTGTTGATATTGTTGGTTGTGGGCAGTTACAGTTGGATAACTTAGCCTTGGATGATATGTTTTTGTGGTACATTGATGTTAGAGACATAACTGAGGTCAATGTAATCCAGAATATCATGTATGCAAGGGGATATTTTTGTGATTTACATTGTGATCCTGGTACGAGATATGCAAGGGGTGTCTAAAGGACATACTCAGACAACAATTGTGTGTCATAGGGTGTCAGGTAGACACTAGACATCCGTTTATAGTTGTCAGATGAGTATTGCTTAGACTTAAATTGGTGGTAACACAAGCAGATTAGACGTATGTCGCCAATTGGAAGGGGTCTTAAGCCACATCGGTGTCTGAACTTAATGTTGATATTCTGGAATGTGTTGCATTTGAACATGCTGTTGTGTGAAAAACTTGTACTCAAGGGAATATAAGTGTGTTTGATTTAATTGATTATGATATTTAATTAATGTTTTATTGATAGGTTGTAAGTGCTTATGTTCAGGTGGAACATAAGAACTATTGTTTGGTTGTTTACTATTAGTGAATGTGTATTGATGATATTAAATATAAACGTTATGCAACTTCATGCTTTATGATTGATGTAATGATATGTTGCATATTATGTAAGCTTACCCTTGCAATGTTTGTGTTTTTTTTTGTATGATTGTGATGACCGTGTTTTACATGGGAGCATATAATAGTGATGATGCAAAGAGGCAGAATGCTCTAAAAGGAAGTATGTTAGCTTGTGGCTGGAAGTCTCAAAGGATGTTATTCTATTGTTCAATATGTATATAAGAGAGTTGTGTAAAAATAATGTTATTTGAATTTAGAGGCATTGTTGTTAAGTTATGTGATTATTATTTTATTATAGAAGTTGTGTGAATATGGTGTAAAGAGATAGATGAATTATGATATGTATGCCATAAGAATGTAGAATTATATGTCAGCATGTTGGTTGGTTTTGGTAGTAGGGGTTCTGCTATCACCCAGGTTCTGCTATCTACAGGTCTAACTGGGCGATAACTATCGCTGGACGAGTTACCCTGGGTCTCGTCAAGCGACAAGGTTCACTGGCGAGCTAAAATTGTGTGTACTCTGTTATATTTTATTTTGAACTTTGAAAGTATTGTAATGTATGCTTTAATATTGAGTATGATGTAATGAAAATTTTATATATAAGTATTTGGGATATAGATAATAGTAATTTAAATAATTATTAAGAGAATTTATAGTGTAAATAGTATATAAAAACTTGAGATGTTACATGAAGACCAAAGTGGGCTGACCTGATTTTTCCCCAAAACCCTCTTGACCCACCTGACCCAAATATCCATTTTCAGCTATTCCCTCAAGCCCTAAAAGGCCTACCCTCCCCTCAAACATTAAAATTTACAGGATCCATCAATACCATACCAGTCACTGTGCTTATTGATTTTGGTAGCTCCCATAACAAAATTCAACCTCGAATTACAAAAGCATCTCAAATTGGCTATTTCTCCCATCACTACCTTCTCTATTATGGTTGGAATGGTGACCATATTCAGTGTCAAGGACTATGCCTAAATGTGAACATCTTCCTGCAGTAGGCATCTTTTGCCATTGATTTTTATTTACTCCCCATTGAAGGTGTCAATGTTGTATAAGGAATTAAATGGTTACGTTCTTTAGGCCCAATTTTGGCAAATATTTCCATCCCTAGCCTGTCCTTTACTTACCAAAATCAATCCATCACCCTCACAGAAGATGCCCCATCTAACCCCACTTTTTCCACCCTCTCACAACTATGTGACCTACTACAACACAACTTCATTACCTCCTTTCATTTATTAACAATAGAACCCCACCTTCCCATACCTACTCCACCAGCTCCAATCAAACCCTTCTCTCCCCATCAACACCTTTTTGAGACCTTAACCGCACCCATACAATCACTTTTACTCACCTGTAAAGAAGCCTTTCAAAAACCCCAAGGCCTACCCCCACCTCGTACCCATGATCATCACATACCCTTGCTGCCCAACACCCCCTATGAATGTTAAGCCCTACAAATACCGACACACACAAAGTCTGCTATAAACCACCTAATCTAAGACATGCTTAATGAAGCAATCATCAAACCAAGAAACAACCCATTTTCATCCCCAGTTTTATTAATTCGCAAGAAAGACGATTCTTGACGTTTCTATGTTAATTATCGCTTATTAAACGCAGTTACAATTAAGGATCACTTTCCCATTTTCACTATTGAGAAGCTACTAGATGAGTTAGGTCATGCTACTGTGTTCACAAAAATTGATTTACACTTAAGTTACCATCAGATTCATGTTATTCCTGCAGACACTCACAAAACAGCTTTTCGCACCACAGATGGACACTGTAAGTTCTTAATTATGCCTTTCGGTTTAACTAATGCTCCCTCTACCTTGCCAATCAGCCACGAACGATTTATTAAGACCCTATTTATGCCATTTTACACTCGTTTTCTTTAATTACATCCTCATTTACAGTTCGGATTTTAACTCTCATTTATCACACTTAGCTATTATTCTTTCTCTATTGCGTTCTAATAATTTTGCAGCCAATTTTGCTAAGTGTTGTTTTGGGGTGAAAACAATGCAATATCTAGGGCATGTTATTTCTAATGCTACTGTGGCTCCTGATAAAGAAAAAGGTGCAAGCTATGCTAGATTGGTCATAGCCACGTTCACACACGTCCCTCCGTGGGTTTTTAGGACTCACTGATTTTTATCGACGTTTCGTGTGTCACTATACTACTTTCGTCGCTCCTCTCACTGGCATTCTCAGTTTTACTACTTTTAGTTGGAGTACAAAGGCCGCCAGGGTATTTACAAAAATGAAAGAACAAATTACTACATTACTTGTCTTAGCTTTCCCAAATTTTTCTAAATTGTTCATTGTGGAGACTAATGCATCCTCCATTGCCATTGGCACAACCTTGGTTCAACAGGGTCATCCTGTTGTGTTTTTTAGCAAGAAAATGTGCCCCAGAATGCGTGTTTCATCAGTGTATGTCCGCAAGAGGTACGCCATAAAGGAATCTATAAAAAAGGGGCATCAGTATTTACTAGGTTGTACGCCATATAAATCTAAAAAGTCTCAAGACTTTGCTCACACATACTATCCAGACAATTGAACAACAGAAATGGATAGAGAAACTTCAAGGGTTTAATTTTGAGATTTTTTACAAACATAGTCATTCAAACGTGGTAGTTGATGCCCTCTCGTGCCAATTCTCAAATGAAAGTCTCCCATATTCACCACTATCTCTTCACCCATTCCCTCCTTATTTCAAAAATGGCAACACTTTTACACCTTACAACCAAAGGGTAAAGAATTGTTCAGGAAAGTTAATTCAGATGAGGAGACACAAACTCAATTTTCAATTATGAATGGATTACTTTATTTCAAGCAAAGATTATTCATACCTGAAGTTGCCAATTTAAATTCCACTATTTTGCATGAGTTCCATGCCATGCCTCTCGCTGGCCACTCCAGCTTGAAGCCCACCTTTATTCGTATTACAAATTCCTTCTACTGACCTGGGATGTATAAGGATGCCAAACACTTCATCCAAAATTGCATAATTTTCCAATAGAGTAAATATTTACCAGCCAAGAAACAATGATTGCAGCCCTTGTGCACCCCTCATCAAGTTTGGGAAGAACTCACCATGGATTTCATCACCCACCTTCCCAACTCTTTTGGACACACTGTCATTTGGGTTATTTGTGATTACCTAACCAAATATGCCTACTTTTTAGCGTTGCCTTCCAAATACACTGCCAAAGCTCTCACAGGTTCATGGTCGAAATCTGTTGTCTACATGGCTTTCACACATCCATTGTCTCTGACAGATACCGTATCTTCGTGAGCTCCTTTTGGAAGGAGTTGTTCAAACTCCATGGCATCACCTTGAAATATAGCAATTTTTATCATCCTGAATCTAATGGGAAAATAGAAGTTCTAAATAAGAGTTTGGAAACATACCTTCAATGCTTGGTTAGTGAACAACCCCAAAATTGGTTCTATTTTCTCCATTTGGTCGAACTGTGGTACAACACTACCCACCATTTTGCCATCCAAATGTCTCTGTTTCAGGCTCTCTATGGATAACCACCATTGTGCCTCCTGGACCTTGCTCCTCGCACAACGTTGTATCCCTCCATGGTAGACCACATATAGGAACACAACAAGATCTTAGTTTAAATCAAAGAAAACTTACGAAAAGTTTGTCAACACGTGGCCAATCAAGCTATTACAAAGTGTCAAGGCACGATTTTTCAGGTAGAAGACTGAGTTTGGCTGAAACTACGTCCTTACCGTCAGTTTTTCGTCGCACATTATTCGTTGATGAAACTAGGTCGCCGTTATTTTGGGCCTTTTGAGATCCTCCATCGCGTTCAGAAAGTCGCCTACTAGATATGCCTTCTACCAGAGTTGCACATTCACGATGTGGTCCATGTTTCCCTTCTATGTGCTTTTGATGGCCCGTTGTCACTGTTGCACCCCTTGACGGCTTCGCCACTGCCCTCCCCTATTACCACACATTCGTCCTCTCTTTCCCAGAATCCCAACACTTCCCACTTTTTCATCTCCCCCATTTTACCCTCATCCTTTCACCTAAGTGTTTCAAATGACACTCTCAACCCTCTAGATCCAATTTTTCAAACTACCTTAACTCCTCCTAAGGACCAATTTTGCCTGTTTTCAAGCCCAACAAACATGTGCCCCTCAGTTGTCACGCACTCCTCCCAATCTCAATCACAACCATCCCTTATCCAACGGTCCAACACTCTCATTATCTTTCCACAATTCCTTATCTAGCCCTTGCCCCTCATTTCACTACCCACAATAACTAACACGCATCCCCTTCAATCCCATCATCCAAATATGACACCACGTCAGCAATCCCCACCCCTCTTATTTTAGCAACCCTGTTTTCACACTTTGAGGACAAAGTGTCTGGTCAAGTGTAAGGCATTGGTGTGGGCTCTATAGGCCTAAAGGGTGCTAAAAGAGAAACAAGAAGGCTCAGTTGGCTTTCAGATTATTTCTAAGTTTTTTTTACGTCTTTTAATGTTGTTTTGTTAATTTTTTTTATCAGTTTAATTGGACCATTGTGTGGCCTATTGTTGTTTTGTTACCTCCCTAATATTTATTATCCTTTTAGGGTTTATGTTAGGGTATGAATGAACTTTGTAGTTTTCCATTATTTTTCTTTTTTTTCAAAATCTTTTGGTAACCTTGGTTCCTGAGTGCAATCAATGTGAGTGACTAGTAGCAACCGCCTAAAAAACTACATGAATTCAACTCACAAAAAAACCACCCTTCATAATTACTTCATTTTCAAAAGACATAAATAGAGACTAATACATCAATCAAATAAAACACAATTCCTATTAAAATCGAACCTATATGATAGTCACTTCCAAGATATGGCCTAAATTAGTATTCACAATATCCAAAGACTCCATTATTTTACTATTTAAAATAATAGAACTTCTAGATGTTGATATACTCCAACAAACCACATGCAGAATAAAAACCTACATTTCCTTTTGTCTTTCTCTACCATCCAACAACTAAGTGGAACAAATGGGAAAGTTCATCCGGTAAAGGTAATTCTATACTGATCCACCTCAGAACCCTATACCACACCATCTCAACAAATGAACATGAAAGAAAAAATACGCTTACTTTCCTCTAAATGATTGTTGCACATGACGCATCTCTGTATATCAGGATGAATCAGAACTACTCTCTTCAGCAAGTTATCAATTGTAGGTAACCTATTAAGAAACAACTTCCAAAAAAAAGTTATAACTTTGGAAGGCAAGTTATCCTTTCAAAGCCATTTAAACAACTGTGAATCTGTGGTTGACCTAGTTCCTTAATTCAAGTCACACTTAGAAGTCTGTATGCATCAACTACAGAGAACTCACTCTTTCTTTCCAGTACCATATTCAATGATCCCATTCCTGGTGATAAAAAACTGAGGTCTGTAGCATCCCCTCCATATACATAAACACCTTATCTTCCCAAATGAACAAAGTCTTATTCACAACCAACTCAAACATTCTAGGAAAAAGCATTCTCAACGAAACTCCTAGCGAATTGTGATTCCAAAACATAGTGTCTTCTCCATCGCCTATCTGCCTTCTAATATTATTTTCAAACCAACCTGGTATCTTTGACATAGAACCATCTATGGAGAAAATATCCTTCCATCATATTGACCATTTGGACCAATCTGCAATTTGATATGGCAAATTTTGGAAATCACCGTATCTACTTCGAAGCAAAGGACCCCATATCGTTTTTTTACCTGTTAAGAATCTCTATCTCCATTTAGCAAGCAGACTAAGGTTAAACTTCAACAGACACTTCACTCCTAGCCCTCTATAAGTCTCAGGCAAAACATAACATCTCTCAACTCACCCATGCAATTTTACTATCATCTGCACTCCCACCCCACAGAAATTTATGTTGCAATCCTTTTAGAATATTAATCACCTTCCTAGGTGCCTTGTAAAATTAAAAATTGTATGATGGAAGGTTGAAAGAACCAAGTTTAACATTACTTCCCCTTCCATGCTAAAAGCTACTTTTTTAAATTTATCTATAATTGATGACCATGTTGCTGCTGACCTAGGATTAACCCCTACAAGAACACCTAAAAATTTGAAAGATAAGGAACTCACTGAGCAATTTAGAAGACAACCCACCGCGTGCACAAACAATGGATCCACATTTAGTCCATAAAAATGGCTTTTATGAAAATTTACCTTCAACCTAGATACCATCTCAAAACCTTTCAAGATAACCTTTCATAATCCAAACTATTTAGAAATATGCTTCTCCATCAAAATAGTGTCATCAACATATTGAAGTAGTGAGAATTTTTCTTTTCTACTCACTTTTATATCTTGATAGGCTCCTTTTTGAATTGTTGATATGTACATCCCTACAAGACCCTCTGCCACTACCAGGAACAAGAAAGGAGATAAATGATCACTTGTTTTATTCCCATTCTCGGTTCGAATTTTGACATCAGATTACCATTGACCAAAACAAATATGTGACAATTCTGGACTATATTTAACATCCACGTTTTCCATCTGACTCGAAAGCCAAACCTACAGAACATATAGTCTAAGAACTTCTAATTGACTAAGTCAAAGGCTTTTTCAAAATCAACCTTAAACAAAAAGCCTGATTTTTAAGCCTATAAGCCCAATTAATGACTTTGTTAGTAACCAGAATTCCATAAAAAATGGATCTGTCAGGTAAGAAAGTTGTTTGACACAAAGAAATAATCCTCCAAACACTCTTTTAAGCCTCACACAAAATTTTAGAGATAATTTTTTGAACACTCAATAGGAGAGAGATATGTCGATATTGAGATAAATGATAAGGTCTAACAACTATTGGAATTAGAGTTATGAAAGATGACGTAACACCTTTGGGAAATTTCCCTGATCCATGAAGTTCTTGAACTACCTAGACTACTTCATCTACAATAATATCCCAGCAAGATTTGTAGAAATTCATGTCAAATTCATTCAGCCCCGGACTTCTCCCTCCTTCACAAGCTTAAACTACTTCCTTGATCTCTTTTACAGAAAATTGATCTTCCAAGGATAACCTCTCAGCGTCTGATCTTTGGCTAAAGTGTACCCCATCAAGGGTTGGTCTGACACAACCTTTCTCTAATAACAAATCATGAAAGTGTTGCACCATTAATGCTTTAACTTCATCCATAGTATTCACCCAGTTGTTGTCAGCTTGAATAGCCAAAATGTTATTCTTAGAACACCTTAACTTAAAGCAATTATGGAAAAACTTAGAATTATTGTCACAATGCTCTGCTTACTGCACTCTAGACTTCTGAAGGATGGAATTTTCAATAACCTTTGCTCTACCCCAATAATCAGATAGAATATCATTTCTCGACACACCTGACAAGTCAACCACCTTCAACTCCTTTATCTTTGCCTCCAATATCTCCTCCCTCTTCAACAACCTCTTCATACCCTTCAGCTTATTTAAAAATTGATAACCATGTCAACCTGAACCAGAATATGATGTCCAAAATTTGCGTACCACATCATAAAAGGAAGAATGTTTTACCCAATGATAAAAAAACTTGAAAGGTTTGGCCCCCCAATTCAGATTATTATCTTTAGTTAGGATCCAACGATGATAAAAAAAACTCGTTTCTATCTATTGAGAACAAATTTTCCAAGCATCAATCAAAACTTATGAGATCAATAATCTATTTAACCTGCTAGACGTGGCCTTGTTTGGGGAAATCCAAGAGAACTATTTTCTATAAGCTGGGATATCCACCACATCCATTTGCCAAATGAATTGACGACGTTCTTCCATTTCATCCCATAAGTGATAGTTTGATGAACCAATCAATGTAAACTAAGAAACTTTTAGTCAATTCAAGCAAAAAATATTGTTGGTTTGTTTTAGTAAAAGAACAGTATGTTGGAAGAATTTCAATTTTTTACTTTTTGAAGGAATTTAAGATTCTACAATTTTAGTTAATCAAAATGCTTACTAGAATTTAAATTCTTTTAAAATTTCTCATTCAAACAATATATTTTCTTACAGAACATTTGAAATTCCAAAAATGAAATGAATTGACCTCTTGAAATTTTCCATTCAAACACATTATATTGTGTTTGGATAAAGAATTTCATAAATACAAGGAATTTGAAATATATTGAATTTCAAATCGTCTCAATTCAAATTATTTCCTTTTTCAAATAGTTCTTAAGTTATTTTTTGTTGGTCTATACTTCATGTTAGTTTTAAAAATCCTATCTTTTTTATTACAACTATAAACTTAAGGTGACTCTGTTGGTTAATAAAGAAGAAAGGTGAGAGAAAGTCGTGAATTCAAGTTATCACTAACAAAAACTGACATTATTAATAACATTAACTTTCTATGTATCAAAAAAGTTATGTTTCACTTAAAAAGTGATCTCAATGAGTTTTAATGAAAAATCTTACACCTTAAAGATATAGTGAAGTGAAACTCTTAAAAACATGAGATAATAATCATTTTAATATCCCCTTGTTGTAATCATGAATTTCTTTTTTGAATAGACAAATTTTAGTGATTAATATGTTAGTTTTTATCAACAGAGAGACTCGAACTCACGACTTCTACCTTTCACCTTCTTCTCACATGTGCACATTGACACTAAACTAACCTCATAACTCAGTTCTAATCACGAACCTAACTTGTTCTTTCTTTATTGCTAGAATACAAGTTACTTCAATGACTTATCTTTTGTTTAAAATAAAGGGCTAGGTTTTTAGAAATTTCTTATTAAATATATCTTTCAAAATTTTGTATTATTTTTGTCTCTTTATTTTATAAATATATCCCTTTTAGTGCTTGAAATATTATTTAAATAATTTTTTATCTTTATAAAAAGTATTATCTAAAAGATTTGGAGACAAAAAATAATGTATTTTAAAAATAGACCACTAATAAATACAAATAATTTTTAGATAACATATGAAGAATTTTTTAAACATTTAAAACATATTTTATCTTAAAATAAATTTATTCAATATTTTAAAAAAATATGTTGTTTTGATCATACATGTAATGATGCCTTGATCAAGAGTAAAAAAAGAAAAATCATATGAAGATGACGGAAACGTGGCACCTCCCTTCGTCGGTCACATGCTATTCTAAAGATGTCATGTTACGGATATAAGATATGAAACTAGTGGGGTGATTTTTTTAAAAATAAATCTAATAATAATTATTATATATATAAAATAAAAAATAATTATCATATATATATATATATTAAAAAAGGATAAAATAAACTTTTAAATTATATATAAATAAATTAATAATAAATATATAAAAAAATAATAGATTCAAACACATATATAAAAATTTTTTCCCACTCATAAAAAAAACACATATATAAAAAGTATATATATATATATATATTAAAATATGAGATCCAATTATTTATTTTTCAAAAAAAATATGAGAAAAATTTAAACATATAAAATTAAAAATTTAAAATATAAATTTTTAACACATCCACATGTAACTTTATTAGATGAGGAGAAATGTAATTTGTCTACTCTGAGACCAATGCAAGTGTACACTTAGTTATATTATTGAGAGTTGAACAACTAATTATATGTTTGGTTTCAGGTTCTAGAATGTATTCTAATTGAAACAATTTAGAATAATTTTTGTGTTTAATAAAAAAATTTATATTAGATTTTACTCTAAACTTATTTTTATAATAAAAACATTCAAATATAAATTATATCATATCAAAATCAATTCTAATTATAATTAATCATACAAAATCAATTTTATCTAAGTAAATCCATTCAAACAATCACTAAAATTAATTGGGAATTAATTTACCATAGGATATATTTTCTGGAAATTTTTATGGTGTTTTTCCTAATTTAAAAGATATTGATAAATTTTTTGTTTAACCAATTAATTTGTAGATTTTATTTAAGTTATTTTTTAATAAACTAAAATAAATTTATTTATTTATTTATAAATAAGTAAATATATCTAAGATTTACAATAAAATAATTTATAAAAATAATTTAAATTTATTAAAAAATAATTTAAATAAAATCTACCATTTAATTAGTTAAAAAAAATATCAATATTCTTCAAATTATTCTCCAATATTTTCTTTAATGTGGACCCATCTCCACGTCCTTGATGACCCACCACGTAGAGTATTATTCCTGTGGCGAAACGATCTTCCCAAAAGTTGCCCCATCTATTGTCCTCATAAGGCAACCCTGACGCATACACGTATGCCATTACTGTAATTAAGGTAGGAGATGAAGTTATGTGATCACACCAAATATGCATACAACATAATCTTGGCTAATTACAATGTTACCCCCTTTGATTCGTCAAGTCAAATCCGTGTTCAATGTTCAATTTGTGTCATTCTTGTCATGCGTTCATCTTCTTAATAAATACATATAATATAACAAAGGGTCTTTAAATACCTTTCTTGGCATTGAAGTGATTAGGGGATCCAAATATGGCTCTTAAATTGGATTAAATAAGTTGCTTTCACTTTCCCTTTTGTTGTGTGGTTCCGGTTTGTTAGCTAGCATGGGAGGAAGCAATTAATAGGGGCACAGAACCAAGAGAAAAGAAGGGTTAGGTAAGTAGGTAGTAGTAAAGGGCAAAGAGAAGAATGGAAGGAGAAAGAAGGAAGAGGAAAATGGAGAGGGAGGAAGAAAGTGAAGAGCAGCAGATGGAGAAATACTTAGCCCTGATAAAGAGCACAAAAGATGTGAGGGATCGGCTCTCGAAAGAGAAAGAGGAAGAGAAGGCAAAGGGTGTTTGGAAACCAACGTTCCAACCTGAGGATTTCATGGATGATCAACAGTTGGCCAAGATTAATGCTTTACATCATCGACCTGTTGCAGGCTCAGGGAAAGAGGACCCTGCTCCACACAAAGAATCGGCACACCCACAAACTCAAAATGGAAATCACGAGAAATCAACTCATCATTTATTAGACCTAAGGCTTTCTTTATAATTAATTAACCAGCAGACCATTCAATTTTCAATTTTCAATTTTCAATTTTCCCTGTATCTCTTATAATTTGCAATTCTAAGGACCTGATCAACTGTACAATCTTTTTATTAATAATATAAAATCATATGTTTAAAAGATTCGGTTCTCTTTTATTTAATCTAATGCATCTTCATGCAACACAATAACTTATTAAGCCAATTTTATATAAATTATTTATTATAATAAATTGTATATATATCTATATTATTCTATATTATTAATATAGGAAATACCCCTTTTTATGTCAACTTTTTAAAATATTTATTCTATCCTTACATCTATTTTAAAATTAAAAAATAAATTACTTTGTCATAACGAGGACTTGTTCACACCCTCTCATCCTTCGAATGTAACCTTTATCATTATATTAATTTTATAACTTTAAGCAAATACTTACTTTAAAACTTGAGTTTAGTTGGTATACACGAATATTTTACTTTACTTTTATGGTACTTTTGTTTACTTTACTAATTAGTACTTTAAAAGTCACATAAATAAAAAGTTTTGATAACCAATTAAACTCTTACAATATTGATATCCAACATATATAATTGTCCAACTATATCTATAATCTATAATATATGATATTATATATTATATATCTACCCTATTAATAAAGGGAATATTTATACTTCTATACTATTAATAATGGGAATACTCCCTTTTCGATGTCCACTTTTAAAAATATTTATTCTAGTCTTACATTTATTTTAAAATTAAAAAATAAATTACTTTGTCATAATAAGGACTCAATCCCACAACCTCTCACTTTTTAAAGATAAATTTTACCACTATATCATCCTTATAAATTTAAGCAAAACATTACTTTAAAATATTGATATCCAACATTTATAATTGTCCAACTATATCTATAATCTATAATATATGATATTATATTATATACTATTAATTTATACTTTTATACTATTAATAAAGGGAATGCCCCTTTTTATGTCCATTTTTTAAAATATTCATTCTACCCTTACACCTATTTTAAAATTAAAAAAAATTACTTTGTCACAAGAAAAATTTGAACCCACAACTTTTCACTCTTCAAACACAAAGTTTACCACTGTACCAACCTTATGACTTTAAACAAAAAATTATTTTAAAATATTTTCCAACTATATTTATAATCTATGATATTATATTATATAATATATATATATATATATATATATATTATAAAATGGGAATATGATCTTTTGATATCCACATTTTATGACTATTTTACCTTCTAAGCATTTTATGATTGTTCCCACTTTCACAAATATAACTTCTCTCTATTAATATATACACATTTTCACAATTTTTACTCATCAATCTTCCTTAAACATGATTAATATATGTATACATTTCATGATAAATATTTTTAATAAACATGCAAATACACAGGTGCGAAAATATTTTGAGTTCTATTCAAACTTTCTCCTCTTTCCAGTTTTTCATATTCATTGCATATTTGATATATTCGTTAATGATCTGACATATTTTTATCATGTTATCATAAACAAAAAATATAAAAATTAAAAAAATATATTTCAAAACATATCACATAATAATTTGTAGTTCAAAATATAAAAATTTACAAAAGATATTAAATTAAAATCCTAAAATTTTTATAACATATTAAAATAGAAATGCAAATACACAGGTGTGGTAGCGCCTGTCTTTTCACTAATATATATAATATTAATATACTCACCAATTTTAGTATGTTTGTCGTCAACACCAACAATATTTTAACAAAATAATCAATCATCTCATTTGTTGATATAAATTTATTTATCAATACTTGGTACATAATAATGTCTCTTGTATATTCACTCATTATCTTTTTTTTAAACATTTTATCATTTGTGGGTTTTTTTTCTCTCCTTTCTAAATAATATTAATTTATCATACATTCTTCTCTCTCCTCTTTCACAAAGGTAGAATATTAATAGAAATTATAAATAAATAATTACGTATAATAATACTTTATAAATTATAATATATGTTTATATAATTTATATATATTGTGTAATTTACATTTTATAAAAATTAACATAAATTTATATTTAGTTGAAAATTATTTTTTAGATGAAAATAAAATAATAATTTTTATTTTACATAAACTATTATACTATTATACGAAAATTATGTTTAAAATTGTTGTTGTTGTTGTTGTTGTTATTATTATTATTATTATTATTATTATTATTATTATTATTATTATTATTATTATTATATATTAATATTTTACATTGATGAGAGAGGAGAAAGGATTTTAAAAAAATTAATGTTAACGAGATAAGAGAAATGAAGAAGAAAAAAGTTATGACAACAAATTATAGAAGAGAGAAAATAAGTGGACATATAAGATAAATTATTATTTACCAAAATGTCTCTAAATAATTTATTTTAAATTTTTAACAAATGAGATTATTGACTATTTTGTCCAAAATAACTAGTGTAAGATGCTAACATACTCTAATTAAAAAATAGGTTGTAATCCTATCTAAGATAAAATAACACTAATAAATGCACAACTCAACTACATGGCAATTTGGTGACAGTTTTTTTTAGCACTCCATCAGTTGCTATTCGCACCCCTCACGATTTACAACATTCTGCAATTTCTCAAGGTACCCTTACTTGTTTTAACCAAAGTTCTTTTTTTTATAGGGCATTGAAACTAGGCTTTCACGTTGTGTGTAACTCTGCCGACTCTTTCAAAGAGAACTCATTGGCTTATTTGTTGATTTTCATCAAGCTTCTTCTGACATGTCTCCTCACTTTAAAGACAAAAAAAAATTAAATTCACAAAAAACATTATGAATCGCATGAATATACATAATGTATCCGGATAAACTGATCTACAATATATTATGTACATTTTAGACCAGGTGATCCGGAATACAAGGGCGAACTTGGCAAATTATTCTGGATCAGTTGATCTGGAATACATAATTACATTCTAAATCAAATGATCAATCATTGTAAAAATTGCATTTCAGACTGATTCATCCAGAACAATAATTTTTTGTGTTCCAAATTAGTTGATCCAGAATACTACAAATCAATCTTGAATACCAAGAATGATGCCCATGGAACACTCCAAATCAATCCTAATCAACAAGAAATACCAAGAAAAGTATGCCTGAATGAAATTTGTTTTTCCTTTGTAAATAACGCTTAAATAAACAAACAATACCCTATAGACTTGTAAGAACATTCAATGATTAAGGATATACAATAGTGCATAATGTGATAGTTAATGTTTGACACACAAAAAGGAGCAATTAAGTAAGATCATGCACCAAGATCTTGTAAAAGCAAAATGGCAAGGGTATGTTTAAGAGTTTAAAAATCAAATAATAACAAAGATATGTTCGAATTTTCTAAAATATTGTAAACAATAATGTAGTGTAAATAGCAAATAAGGAGATGATAAAAGAAATTGCTCGATTTGGCTCGCCCTCTCAAAAAAGCCCAAAAAGGCTTTGGTTGGGTAAAGGCAAAGATAGTATTAGCAAAAGTCGATGAAACTAAACTGAAATTTCAAATTTAAATTGATACAGTGAAGTTAACAAGGGAAGGAATAATAATAACTCACGAGTTCGTGAATCTAGTTATTTTTTATGGGTTCTTAAATTCAAATTTATTTGATGTGAAACTTTTTATATGATAAGCTACTTATTTTGATTATATGCAATGTTCTTGTCATCCTTACTTTGGTCCTTTAAATTGGAAACACATAACTCATGCTTTTGATTTTTTGTTTTCGGTGAATACCCATGCAATATGAGGTAATAATCAGTTAAATTGCCTTTTCACTTTCTGGTAGTGAGTTGATTGTGCCCATAGATAAATTAAACACACGAGGTAGATGATATTGTATTGTGAGGAGGAGAAAAAATAACTTTTTAGAAAACTATGATAAATTAATTATCACATGTTAATTGAATAATGGATTTATTAGGATCTTTTCACTTTCTAGTAGTGAGTTGATTGTGCCCATAGAGAAATTAAACACACAAGGTAGATGACATTGTATTGTGGGGAAGAGAAAACATATTTTTTTAGAAAATTATGATAAATTAATTAACACATGTTAATTGAACAATGTATTTATTGGGATTTATCATAGTTAGAAAACTCAATGTGTGTGCCTTTCTGTGTCTATGTGTCTGTGTGTTAGGATCAATCTAGTGATATACTCTTTTTTTTTTAACATATTGTTTATGATGTAAGTTTTATTTGGAAGAACTTATTTACAACTTATTTAAGTTTTTCTTATCATATAATCGCCTATACAAGTGTTTGGATAAATTTATGAAAATACTTATATAGGGTTCATAAGTTATTTTAAACTTATTTGAATAAGCTATTTAGACTAGCTTTTTGAAAAAAAAAACTGTTTTAAACTTATGGAAAATTCGTACTTCCTTCAACTCTCATATCTCTATTTTTGTCTCTCTCATGATTAAAACTTATTACTAAGGGCTTGATTGATTTGGTTTTGTTTTTTAGTGGTTGAAAAGAGTTTTCAATAATAGTTTTCAAAAATTGTTTTCAGGAAGAACAGAAAAACAAACTTGTTTGGCAAATGTTATTTGAAAATTGTTTTGAAGATGTAAAAATTGAAAGTTTGTTCATATTTATTAGAATTTCATTAATGAAAAGCAAAAAACAACATATTCTTATTGTATTTTGAGTTTTTTCAAAAAAGAAAAGAAAACTGAAAAGCAAAACTACTTTCAATTGTTCTTTTTCTAAATTTGTATATCCAAACACAAATAGTTTGTTGAACTTAAGAGCTTATAGTATAAGCTCTTATTGAACAAACTCTAATACTTTAAGTTCTTCCAAACGAGACCTAAACCATATTAGTCATTAAATGATATTCTCCTTACTTTTGTAGCATTTAATAAGTTCTAATAAATAATAAATTGTGTTAAAGAGTGTGTGGCTCACACATTTCTTGTTAAAAAAAAATAGGTGTAGTCAAGATTATTTAAAAAGTATTTTAAACTTAATATATTGATTTATTTCTTTTTTATGTGAATAGATAGATTTATTTGAGAAATCATAAATAAATATTCGCTATTAGTATTATTATATTAAATTTTTTATAATACATTTAAATATTGAATTTATTTTTCTTTTTAAAAATGAATTATGTTGATTTACATAGAGTCACGTTAAAGCATATAATTAAGCTTATTGAAAAATGAAGTTGTATTAGTGTAGAATATATTTTAGATAATTCATTACCCATATATTAGATCTTAAAATTATGTTTAAATCATAAAAATAATTTAAATTCTTATAAAGTATTATACATGTAGTTTTAGCTCGATTGTTAAAGTATCTCACACTAGACTCTTAAATAGATTTATAGGTCATGTTATACTTTTATATATGTTAGTCAAAGTTGAGCTCTTAAAAAGGTCGTAATAGGTAAATAAATTAGATCCATGTCATATATGTAATTTTAATACAAACAAGACTTAAGCTTAGCAAAGCCTAACTTAACTTGACCTATTTTCACTCCTCTTGACCAATACAACCAAAGGTGACAATATTGATCACTAATGTGGTAACACTAATATTATTATACACATAGAAAAAGATATTAGAAATATAGAATTGACATGTAACTAATGTAAAAATGTGTCATTATGGGATAAAATTTACAATATTTTAGAAAGTGATGCAAAATGTGATTAAAAAAATTAGAGACATCGTTTACAAAATAATAATAACTTAGGAGAAAATATAATTAAGAAAAATGATAATAGAAATTTGATATTTATTGTCTTTGAATCTTTCTAAACCATTTGAATTTATAAACATTATCCTACTGTTAACTAAATCACTACTTTATCAATTGCAAACCACCCTTCATTTGATCTTTTGTAACCAAATCATACCATGCAAAATTATAAATGCAAGTTTCATTACACAATAAATAACATAATTATGTTATGTTATTTATTATATAATGAAATAACCTTGAATGATAAGATCGAGTTATAACAGTCACATAGTTATTTTTGTGATTGATAATGATAATGACATGGTTTATGATCAATGTCATAGGTTTATAAAAAGATAGTATTTGCAAGTGAATTGCTATAAGCATAGAATCAATGTTATTTCATTTTTTTCTTTATGTAAAAGAGTATTTTTAAAGAATTATATATATATATATATATATATATATATATATATATATATGTATATGTATATGTGTGTATGTATATGTATGTGTGTGTTTATTTATTTATTTGATGATATTCTCGATTATATATATATATATATATATATATATATATATATATATATATATATATATATATATATATTTGAGATTGATCTTAAACCACGTCTTTATCAAATAAAACTTCCATCGATGCCACTTTGGTAATCGTTATCAAATATAAATCATATCATTGATCCTAAGAATTTTAATTATTTTATTTGAATTATTCGAATAGAATTATTCGAATTTCCGTCACTCACATTTTGGTAAATGATCCAAACGAATTTAATTATAATTTAATTTGTGATTTCAAAGAGATTAAAATACAACAATTGTAAACATTTTATTATTTTAGCTTAATTGTATTTTTTATCCCAAACTTGTTATTTTTTTTATTTGTGCTTCTATTTTATTTTATTTTTTTGTGCTCATTATTCTCTTCACCTTTCATAATTTCGCAAACTTTATCTCTAATGACACAGCATCACGTTAGTGATGTCATCACCATATAATCAATTTGTTCCTATGATGTATAATGTCAAATTAGTATATTTAAAGGGTCATCTTTGTAGTCAATTTTTTTATCACCAATAATAATAATAATAATAATAATAATAATAATAATAATAATAACAATAATAATAATAATAATAATAATAATATTATTATTATTATTATTATTATTATTATTATTATTATTAGGAAAAGGTACAAAATACATTTCTAGTCGAAGTTATGAACTAATACAATATGTTTTGTCGCATTTTATGAGTGTGTTGGTCTTTTAGTGATGATTAACCATAGCGACGTTGAGGGTAATGCATCAGCTTTGACATTAGGTACAACTCCCATAATTTGCATTACCATGTTGGGAAAAAGAGTAGCTGAGTGACATTATGAAATGAAATTAATTGTTAGTATACCAAATTTGGAAGCCCAAAATTTAACGGTCACAACCAAAATAATAAGGGAGAAAGAAAAAAGAGAAATTCATTCTTCACATTTACTTAAAATCTTGATAAGGTTAGAGTTTTTTGTAATTACTAAGAAAGTTAGAGAAAAAATTTTGTTTAGATAAGAGCACTCCGTTGAAATCAACTTAAGAGTATATTATTTATTGTCTATACATACGATCATTTGTTGTATTCTCTTACGAGAACTTGTGTTACATACTTTTGTTGAAACAGTTGTATATAATGAATCACAACATTCAGGGTGATTGACCCAAGTGGGTTTATTTTTTAGAAAAATTATCAGCATGGGTCTGCTTTGAAAAATATTACCAGCATGGGTCTGTTTTGGGTGGTTGACTCGGTCAAACCGCAACTCCGAATTGCGGTTTCGTTGTCACGTAAGCAAAGTGATTATGTGGAAGCCAGCGTGGAAAAACGACTACGAAACCGCAAGTGGGAATTGCGGTTTGACGGAAAACACAGAAAACCGCAAGTCGCATCTGCGGTTTGAATTAAATATTATTTTTATCATAAACCGCAAGTGCGAACTGCGGTTTATGTTAAATATAATATTTAAATATCCTCAAAGTAGCTGTGGTTTAATGGTGAGAATTTGATGTTGTAGTTGTGGAGACCTGGGCTTGAATCCCAGCAGCCACACATAAAACCGCAAGTTGCATCTGTGGTTTGAATTAAATATTATTTTTATCATAAACCGCAAGTGTGAACTGCGGTTTATGTTAAATATAATATTTAAATATCATGAAAATGACTGTAGGTTAGTGGTGAGAATTTCATGATGTGGTCGTAGAGACCTGGGCTCGAATCCCAGTAGCCACAAGCCACACACTGTTTTAATTAAAATTGGCTTACTTTTTTATCCTATAAAAGTGAAAAAAGTAAGCCATGTGATTTAAATCCGACATCAATTTAAAACAATGTGTGGCTGCTGGGATTCGAGCTCAGGTCTCCACAACTACAACATGAAATTCTCACCATTAAACTACAGTCACTTTGATGATATTTAAATATTATTTTTATCATAAACCGCAAGTGCGAACTACGCAGAGTTGAGATTTTTTTAATGGATTATTAGAAAAATCTCTCAAATGGGGAAAAAAAGGAGAAAGAAGCTATTTTTTTAACACAAACAGTTTTTAACATAGAATAAATAATAAATAATTATATGCTTACCGAGGATAATAAACTGAAGGGTAAAATTTACCTACAAAACAGGTCGCCAGTCATAAAGTAACATTCTCAGCATGTTAACAGTCACAGGGTTACCTATAGAACCGGTTTCAGGTTATACAATTTTTCTATAAAAGGATAAACCTCTTATACTAAGCAAGTCTTGAATACACTCTCCTCCTTCTCTCTACACTCCACTCCCTCTCTCTAACCCTCACTCTGATACTTGTAAAAATTTCTCTATCAATAAAATAAGAAGTTTTCTGCAACCCCTCCCCTCTCCTCCCTTAAGTATTTCTTTAATAACTTGAGCATATTTCCTTTCAAAGTATGGAGTAGTTTTCTTATAAGGTATCTTTGGATGCCTTAAGCAATAAATATTTAAAGATGCGATGATCATTTAAAGGCTTATCATATGTTAATTAAATTTACTTTCTATCAAGTTTATAAGCAGATGTTTAACCTGTTCTGCCAGATTCAGTAGCTTATAAACTTGTCTTGTTATGTTGTATAGATTTAATTTTCTATCAAGATTATACGAAAATGTCTAATCGGCTTTGCCAAATTCAGTATCGTATAATTTTGATATGTTCTTATGTATATTTGTATTTTGTTCAAGTTTTCTCCTCCTTGTTTTTCATTTCCTTCTTTCTCATCTTCTTCATATCTATCTCTCTGTCTCTCTCTCTGTCTCTCTCTCTAAACATAGAACAAATAATAAATAATTATATGCTAAGAAAAGAATAATATAATAAAAAAATTCTTTTATGTACGTTGAATGTAAATTTTAAATTATTATAAAAATGTTTAAATTTATTTATTTATTTTCTTTTACTATTTTACTCTTCCAAATAATCACTACTTCAAACATCTTGTTTTGAAAAGGAAAAAAAATTACTTTTTATGAATAGACCACCTAAATTTTACTTATCTAGATACCATAAACTTTAAAATTTATTATAATTGATATTTAACAATTAATTTTTTTTTTAAGTTGTAACGAACCAATAAATCTTATATAATACTACCAAATCTTATTCTACCAAATCTATTTTGATAGTAAATTACATTCCAAAAATTAAAAATTTTAAAAAATATAACGTGAAATTTTGAACATCTCACTTATTGAGCAGTGTCGCCCAGTGAGGAACTTGAACATCTTGTCCAGCATCAAGTGTCCTCCAATGAGAAACATGAATTAAAATATTTTAGTCATGGAATGTCATTCAACGGGATGTGTCACTAAGCAAAAAATCTCAAAAATACCTTGCAGAAAAAACTTTGCGTTGAGCGAGACATGTCGTTAGGTGAAAAGCCATAAGATTGCCCAACAGAAACAACTTTGCGTTGGGCGAGAGCTATCGCCCAATGAGACTTTTCAAAATCCTAAAACACCAACTACATAATTTTCTAACCTTTCTAACATACTACCAAGCTAACCATTGATTCTTATACAACCATACTACCTTTCAGAATTCATAAATTCAAAGATACACTATAGAGTTCTATCATTATTATACATTTATATACTCAAGTAACAAAATCTTATGACATCTTCCATATATGCATAGATACACCAAAATCCCATGATCTCAACAAAAACCAAAATGTTATCATCTTCCACAACCAAATCATGCCTTCTTTACTCCTAATTGACCTGCATCTTTGCCTCACCACTAATATTTGTTTCCATATTAGACATGATTATGACAGTCATACGTAAAACACACACAATGAAAATGTAAGCTTACAACAATAAGAAATCAATTAAATGTGTAAATACATTACAATTAATATCAACTTCCAATCATCAACTTATCAATTAGACAAGCACACTTTTGTTTCCCTTGAACATAAGCAATTACAACAATATAATCATATGACATGAGGCTTTTCGAAAAATCCATTGAGTTCAAATACTAAGATGACTTATCTAACTTCCTTAAACTGGTGTTTGACATCTACCTAACTCATTTTTGACAACTAATTAAAGTCTAGACATACTCGTCTAATACTTCCAACTAATGTCTGATGTCCAACTGACTCATTTCTAACACTTAACTGACTCCTAACTGGTGTTTAACATCTACCTGACCTAATATTAATACCTAGTTTCTATTTGAGTGTATCTCTTAGGTATATTCTCGTCCTACTTAACCTTAGTATCATAATCACAACGACCTTAGTTCTAACCTTTATTCGATGCGTCATATACAAGGCTCAGTTACCTCCACTTAGCCGTCCACATGACATTCCATTAAAATCATCAACTCAACGTATCACATATTTCAATTTATATAATATATAACTTCTTAACACGTTTACAGAGAACAAACAACCTAAAATCAACAACCCATTATCATCAATTCCAAAAACATACTTTATATCAATTACACAAAAGACCCAATTTCATTTAATATTTAAATTAAATGAAATTTAATATTTAAACATACTAGGAACTGCAATCAAAATTAGGGGAAATAGAAGAAATTCCTTTAAATTCTACAAAGAATTGGATGGGCATGCAAGAAGAAAAAAAATACATAAAATGGAGAATAATGAGAATAAAGAATATTGGAGATAAAGAAGAAAGAAGGAGGTGAAATGTAATAGGATTAGGGTGTATTTAGTAATTATGTTGTTAACAGCACCCTTTTCCAAAATTAGATTTCCGTCAAACCAACTTAACCACCTCAATCTAAATGAATATTTATTATGCTCACCTCTCACCTTACTAAACTCACCCACCAATATTCCATTATTTCTAATTTATTTAATTCCAACGACATTCCTAATCAAATAACACATTTATCACAATAAAACATAAATGAAAATATCTCAACCAAATATCCCATAATTAATTTATTAATTATGCTTAAATTAAATTTAGTTTCTTTTTTTAATTATTTCACAAACTTATAACATATTATTAAAAGCAAAAAATTACACAAGCAGCTAGTTAGATATTTAATTATTTATATTTTTTTTTACAAAACAAGTTATTTATCTTAAATGTTAATTGTTCATTTTTTTTGTTATAATTAAACTTTTTATATTTAAAATATAATGAAAAATATGAATTTAGGAGTTATAAGGTTGGTGTGTTGGTAAAGTGGAGAGATGAAAGAGAGGTCATGAGTTCGAATTCCTCCACTGACAAAAACCAACATTTAACCTATAAAAAATATAAATTTAGAAAATATCTATACTATTAATAAAGGGAATACACCCTTTTTATATCTACTTTTCAAAATACATATTATACCTTTACACCTATTTTAAAATAATAAAAAAAAAAACTAATTTGTCATAGGAGGGACTTGAACCCATAATCTCTTATTTTCCAAATATATACTTTAACACTAGACCAACCTTATAACTTTAAACAAAAACTTACTTTAAAATATTGATATCCAACATACATAATTGTCCAATTATATCTATAATGTATAATATATGATATTATATTATATATTATACTTATACTATATATAAAAGCAATACCCACATATTCACTTTTCAAAATACATATTCGACCCTACACTTATTTTAAAATTAAAAAATAAATTACTTTTTCATAGGAAAGACTCAAATCCACAACCTTTCACTTCCCAAATATAAACTTTACCACTAGACCAACCTTATAACTTTAACAAAAAAATTACTTTAAAATATTGATATTCAACATACATAATTGTCCAACTATATCCACAAATTTGTTGATCCATGAACTCATATGACCTATTTAATCTTATTATTATTATTATTATTATTATTATTATTATTATTATTATTATTATTATTATATATAGAGAGAGAGCCATCACATGAGAATGATATTCTTATGTGAGAGTGATGAGAATATTTGGTATTCATAAAGATTTAAATAAAATGTTGAAATTAAAACAACTTATTTAAAATGTTTCATTTACAGTATCATCACCGTGATCACCACTATCTCCTTTACTATACCCCACCACCACTACCATTGTTTCATTGTAGATAGCATCCAAAACTCAGAAATGTAACATTGTCGCTGCCACCACCTTCGTTGTCGCTGCCAGGGTCAAAGTAAATAGCAATAAAATAATAATAAGTAAATTATCTATAGTCCAATAAACTTTCTTAGTCTAATTTGCAATATAAGTTCACTCGTGTTACAGTAAATCAGTGTCACTCACTCCTATACTCATAATCAATCATGTTAACCCAAAAACTTTACAATCAATCTAAATTCACAAGCCAAGCTTGGGCTGTTTTTATCAATTGTCACGTTTTCGCTCAAGTACTAATTACATTGTTATCTTCACACTACTCAAATGATCACATGACATTGTCGTTAACCACCTCCACAACTCCGTGAAGTATTGAGGTCATAAAGACTGCTAATTACTTAATTTTATTGGATTTAGCTTTTAAGATTTACTTTTTATCTTTTATAGACTATTTAATGTGTTTTTATATGTTATTTTGAAAATTCAGTATATGTGGAATGTTTTACTTATAAACTTTATGTTTAATGTTTTATTTTGTATGTTTTATAAAATAACAAAATAGATCTAATTTTTTTTTGTATCTCGTAAATTTAATTCGATTTGATTTGTTCTTAATTCGATGGAATCATATTGGATAGCTAATTTCTATTTTTAAAAATTCAATCTAATTCAATCAAATTAAAATTGATCAAATCAAATTTTATTTTATCTAAAATTTGATTCATAAACCCTAAATCTCATAATTTTTTTTTATATTCTCCTGATAAGATTTGAAGATTGTGTTAGAGGGTTTATAAGAACTCGTGCACCCTACTCAATTAATTGAGTTAGAGCTCCTTAAAATATCACATAAGTTTTTAGCATGCTGAGTCTTTGCAATCTATCATATTTATTTATACATATATATATATATATATATATATATATATATATATATATTTCTTTAACTTTTAATTTAAAAAATATATATTCCTAGATATGTAATTTTAGTTCGATTGTTGAATATATAACTGCATTCAATGCTGGGAAGAAGTTATTACTATTTTTTTTTTGCGTGAATAATTTGATTTTCACATATATCCAAGTTATATACGTATTTGAAATATTTAATAAAATATAATGTGAAAATATTTAAAATATAATTTTTATAAGAAATAACTAGTAATATTTTCTCTATTAATATTGAATGTTTTCTCTATTTAATATTAAATATTTTCTCTTTCCAATATTCTTGACGATAAATTAAAAAAAGTATTACAAATTTAGAGTCAATAACTAAATTAATCCATTTTTTTAATAAACATTATTTGCTTTGTCAATACCATCTTATAACTAGAAATGGAGGTAATATTATTTCATAAAAATAAATTGAAATTTAACTAATAAAATTATTTGCTGATATTTCTACTGTATATAAGATTATAAAAAATCTCTTTTTTATAATTCAAATTATTTGTTTGAACTTATAAGGACTTGAACTTAAAAATTGAGATCACTAGTTAAAATAAAACAAAAATGTATATGTACATGCGTAGATGATTATAAAAACTCTTTAAAAAAAATAGCTTACTTTCAACAAAGAAAAATAAAATAAAAGGCTTAAAAAGAAGCACCATTTTTTATCTTCTAAATAACTTTATAAGACTATTTCTATGAATTACAATTGGAGTCCTTCCCAATCGATTCTAACGAAAATTAAATCCAATATACGTGCAACTAAAAAAATATTTGTATAATTATTATCTTTTATCCTGAGTTTTTATTTTTAGCTTAAATTTAAAAGTAGATTATAAGTGAAAAAAAAAATATACTCACTTACATTACTTACTCTGATACTCAGGTAGTTTACTTGTTTAGAAATTGAATGGCTAAGAAGAGGAATGGTAAGCACATTATTTCAAATACTTCTTTTAAATATTTTTTTTTATTCAAAATGACTAATTTAAAATTTTCTAAATCTAGAGAAAAATTCATTAAATTAAGAGGTTTAGACCTACTAAAATTTATGATTTTCAATTAATTTTAATCAATAAAATATGTTAGAAAAAAGAGTGTATGAGAAAACATTATTAACATTTATTTTGAAAAAGATATATTATCCTTCTTAATACAAATCATTTGATTATATATTTTAGGATTGTATTGAATCAATGTTAGCTAAGTTTAATTTTATACCACAACCTGATACGAAAACCTTAACACTATTTTTTAAATGAAAGAAAATAAAAGAGAAGAAGATCTGGGATGCACTTGTAATGGTGTGGGGGGCAAATCGCCCAATAACTTTTGATTTTATTTTATAATATATATATATATATATATATATATATATATATATATATATATATATATATATATATATATTAGTTTGTCTATCTACTAATTGCAATTATTTATACTATAAAAAATACAGGTGTTACTGTGCCTGTGTATTCGCATTTCTATTTTAATATATTATAACAATTGTAGGGTTTTAATTTTATATTTTTCATAAATTTTTATATTTTAAAATATAAATTATTATGTGACATGTTTTGAAATATATTTTGTTAATTTTATATTTTTTGTTTATGATAACATGATAAAAACATGTTAGATCATCCATAGATATGTCAAATATGCAATAAATATGAAAAAATGGAAAGAGGAAAGTTTGAATAGAACTCAAAATATTGTCGAACCTATGTATTTACATATTTATTATAAAATATTTATCATGAAATGTACGCATATATTAATAGAGAGAAATTATATTTGTGAAGGTGAGAACAGTCATAAAATGTTTAGAAGGTAAAATAGTCATAAAATGAAGACACCAAGAGGTCATATTCCTATTATATAATATATAGTATATAATATAATATCATATATTATACACTATAGATATAATTGGAAAACTATGTATGTTGGATATCAATATTTTAAAGTAATGTTTTGCTTAAAGTTATAAGGTTGGTCTAGTGGTAAAGTATCTTTATAAAAAAAAAATAAAATCTTGTGTAAAATTCTTTAAGTTGCTTCAAACCAGAATCAACTTTAGACTCATAATCACTCCTTCGTAGTCAAAGAAATGAATTTCAATTCAATTCATTCCCAAATATGAAACTAAATATGCACTTGGTAAGAAGTTTTTGCGTACAATAACTTCATTGTCAACTTATCTTAAGAAGTTACTTTTATCTAAGTTGCTTTTAATTTTTTAAAAAAATTAACAAACATATAAAAATTACTGTAAACGTTAATTTTTTTAAATAAGTATCTTTTTAAAAAAATTAAACAAAATTTATTTTTTGAAAACACATAAACATTATTATTTTACTGGCGAAAACAAAGGCGTTGTTGTGCCTGTGTATTCGCATTTCTATTTTAACATGTTATAACAATTGTAGGGTTTTAATTTTATATTTTTCATAAATTTTTATATTTTAAAATATAAATTATTATGTGACATGTTTTGAAATATATTTTGTTAATTTTATATTTTTTGTTTATGATAACATGATAAAAACCATTCAGATCATCCATGGATATGTCAAATATGCAATAAATATGAAAAAAATGGAAAGAGGAGAGTTTGAATAGAACTCAAAATATTGTCGCACCAGTGTATTTACATGTTTATTATAAAATATTTACCATGAAATGTACGCATAAATTAATAGAGAGAAATTATATTTGTGAAGGTGAGAACAGTCATAAAATGTTTAGAAGGTAAAATAGTCATAAAATAAAGACATCAATAGGTCATATTCCCATTATATAATATATAGTATATAATATAATATCATATATTATACATTATAAATATAATTGGACAATTATGTATGTTGGATATCAGTATTTTAAAGTAATCTTTTACTTAAAGTTATAAGATTGGTCTAGTGGTAAAATATATCTTTAGGAAATAAGAGATTATGGGTTCAAGTCCCTTGTAAGACAAATTAGTTTGTTTTTTTAATTTTAAAATAGGTGGAATGATAGAATAGGTATTTTGAAAAGTAAACATTAAAATGGGATATTCCCTTTATTAATAGTATAGATAAAAAGAGTTTTTAGAGTTAATAATGAAAAATCATTTGATATTTTTATTTTTCATATTATCAAAACTCATATAAAACAATAATAATAATAATAATAATAATAATAATAATAATTACTATTATTATTATTATTATATAAATTTTATGTTAGGTTTTTCATATTAAAAATTTGTGTATAAGTATCGTCCTACCAGAAAGGAAATAAATGGATACATACATAAAAAATTTTCCGTGATTTGAAATATAAAAAAACACGATGGATAAAAAGTAAAGCAACTAAACCTCGAACTTTTAGTTCATTAGAAAATATTTTTATAAAGTTTTTAAAGTAAGAAAAGTTCATAAATAAAAAAAAAAAAACCTGTATTTTTCATTTATGAAGAGAAGTTGGTTTCATTCAAAATTTACTTTAAACGTTACTCACGGTTAGGCGGAGTGTGCAAGAAAATAGGGGAAGAAAGAAAAAAAATACAACGAGATTTAAACAAAAATTATTTCCTTTCAAAGTGAAAGATAATAAAACAAAAATAACTTAATACAAACATAAAAATGTTCTTATTTTTACAAAACAATCTAAAAAAGTTATTTCATTTTTACTTTCTTTTCTCTGCAGTTCCTTCCTACAACTATGTGTTTGATTTTCCGTTAAGTATAAATTCAAAACTAATTAAGTTAAATGTTAACGTGTTTAATTTTACATTCGAGAAAAGTTGACAAATAATATTTTTTAAATTTAGAGTAATTTTTATATTGAATAAAAAATTTATATTAAATTTTACTATAATAGTTATTTGTATGATAAAAAATATTCAATATAAATATATGATTTCAAAAATCAATTTTAATTATAATCCATTATGAAAAATTAATTTTATTTTAAATTAACTTTATTAACCACATTCGAATGGAAACACGTTTAGAACGAGATAGTCTCACGTGTAGAATATTTAACATACTTAAAGGAAGTGTAATTTGGAAGAGAGACGTACCAAACATTTTCCCCAATGTGCATTGAGATGACCCTGCTTGTAGTTTTTGCTTGCGTGAGCATGGCTGGAAACTAACAAATTTAGTTGCTACAGGAGTTCGAAATCCTCAATTTTCATATCACACACATTGAGGTCATGTTTTATGTGGGTGGAAATACGAAATTTCACAGAATCACAGGTACACAAATTACATTTCACCTACGCACTCATTGCTTCAATTAACAAAATACTTGAGACTTCCAAACTTATTTGCGAATTCAAAATTATAGTAAATATTAATTAGGTGTTTATTCGTACATCTTTTAACATAATTTTATTATCAAGAAATTCATTTAAACAAATTTTAAAAAGTTATAGACAAAATTTACTAAACTTATTAAAATTATTTAAAAAATCATAATTTTTGCTACCAAAATTTTGCTTAATGCATAGCTCTCTAAATTGGATTCTCTCTTCACCTTTTTCTTTCTAGCTATCTCTAGCACAATTAAAAATTGAACTTTAAAATGTCACTCGGGAAGAAAAAACCTTATCTCTAGGGGGAGAATTTGCATTATAAAATCTTCTATCTCTTTTATTTCTCTCTTTTTTTCCATCTTCTTATAGGGTTTTGAAAATTATGACTATATTTATTGAACGCATGCAAAGAAGGTTCTTATAAAGTGGATCTAAAGAAAACAAAAAAGTAGCTTGGATTAAATGAGTTGCAATGTGCAAAGAGCAAGATCAATGTGGATTAGCCATCTGATATGTGGAGGATTTCAATAAAGCTTTGCTTCGGAAATGAAGATGGATTAACCTAAGTGGAAAAGATGATTTATGGGTAAAATTTCTTAAGGCTACATACATATGGAGATATTGAAGCTAGTTATGCATATACCAGTGGAAATGATGCTCTTATTAATGGTGAATGAATCTTGTCAAAGTTACTTCAAATGAAGGGTTAGATGATTGGTTCAAAGGAAATATGAAGCTAGTGATAGGAGATGAGTCATTGTTTAAGTTTTGGAAACGGTATTGGAGAAAATCAAGAAGTCTCAAATCAATTTTTCCTAGACTAGTCAATTTGTCTAATCAAAAGGATGCTCTAATCTTGGAGGTTGGTGTATGGCGGAACAATAAATGGGAGTGGAGACTAACTTGGAGAAGACCTTTGCTCAGCTTGGAGACTGTTCGGGTAAGTGAATTGGAGAAGGTCATTGAAGGGGTACATCTTCATCAAAATATAGAAAGATACAGGGTAGTGATTAGAATAACAACTCTCATTTCGAAAGAAAAAAACCCGTCTAAAGTGGTTGTTTTTGCATGGAAGATAATGCATAATTGAATCACAACTAAGGTGGAACTAGCAAAAAAAAAGGTTCATCTACCCAATGAAAATATATGTTAGGTTGAATAGAAAACAATATCACATTTGTTATTTTCCCGTAAGGTTTCATATCATGTATGAATGCAATGCTCTAGGTGACTTGAATATTTACAGACTCTTCTAACTGACTACTCTTCTCACACGTGGCAGCACCTCACATTTGCAAATGGGAAGGTACAAAAAAGTGATTTGTTACTATTTGATTGACTACTTTTTTGTCAATATTGGGGAACGCCCTAGTGTTTAAAGGAAAGCCATTTTTTGAATTAAAGGTATGGTAAGAGACAATCCAAACATCTTCCGTGGGGGTAAAGGTATTTTAAAAAAAGTTCTCCTTTATCTTTTATGAATAGTCAGCACAACCACAATATTGTATTAATATATTAGGTAATGAGCAAAGTGACAACTCTTATGGTCTTTTATTGTCATTTTCTTGTTAATATGGTTAGAAATATTTTATTTTATTATGTTTATGTAATAAATCTATCTTTTCTGTACTCAAGCATATAGTTTCAATAATTTATTGTGATTGAAACTTGTCTTATTATTGTTTGTCTTATTATTGTTGAATAAATCATTTTGTCTTTTTTAAAAAAAATCATAAGATATAAAATGTTAAAACAACCACTACTTAAAACATATTAACTTCACGAGATCAAATGATTGAATTAATTATTTATAAGAGAAATTCTACTGCAAATCATACACACAATATAAAATATAATATAATATATATATATATATATATATATTAATAAAGGAAATACTTCCTTTTGAAATTCACTTTTCAAAATACATATTCTATCCTTACACTTATTTTAAAATTAAAAAAACAAATTAATTTGTCATAAGATGAAGTTGAACCCATAACCTCATTTTTTCCAAATATAAACTTTACTATTAGACTAACCTTATAACTTTAAGCAAAAAAATACTTTAAAATATTAATATCAAACATACATAATTGTCCAATTATATCTATAATGTATAGTATATGATATTATATTATATATTATATAATGGGAATATGATCTTTTGGTGTTCACATTTTATGACTATCTTAGCGTCTAAATATTTTATGACTGTTTCCATTTTCACAAATATAACTTCTCCCTATTAATATATAGCATATAATATAATATCATATATTATACATTATAGATATAATATGATAAATATTTTTAATAAATATGCAAATACACAGGTGCGACAATATTTTGAGTTATATTCAAACTCTCATTTTTCCATTTTTTCATATTTATTACATATTTGACATATTCATTGATGATCTAACATGTTTTAATTATGTTATCATAAACAAAAAATATAAAATTAACAAAATATATTTCAAAACATGTCACATAACGTCAAAATATAAAAATTTATAAAAAATATTAAATTAAAATCCTAAAATTGTTATAATATATTAAAATAGAAATATGAGAATACACAGACGCGACAACACCTGTGTTTTCGCTAGTATATATAAACTAAATACTGAAGAAATTAGACAAAAAAATAAGTTAAGAAAAAGAAAATAATTCCTAGTTAAAAACGTTCTTTAAATAATAACTTCTAACATTTAATTATAAACTAAATTGAAATATTTTTTAAAATAATTTCTCAATAATTAAAATATTTTCTTAACTTGGTTATAATTAAAAATAATCTTACATTATAATATAAATTATTTATAATATATATATATATATCTACTTATTAGAAATTTTGATTTTATATATATATATATATATATATATATATATATAAATTCTTCTTAAAATGATTTTTATTACATTCATCCCGTTGAATTTTTTCTAGCTATGAATGTTTTAACATTTTATGGAGAGAGAAAGGTAATGGAGAGAATCCAATTCCAATTCTTTTTAAGACAATACAACTTGTAATACCACTTTTAAAGTTTAGTCAATAACAAGTATTTATAATAGACTATTAATTTATTGAAATAGGTTGAGAAAGTTGGAAAAGAGTTTTATGTTATAGTTTTCAAAAGAATATATTGCGAATATGATTGAAATAGTAAAGAGATATTTTACTATCGAGATTCATTAAATAAAAGTTATAATCACATTACTTCACAAATAGAACAAATCACATAAACTCAACAAAATCGGTCTAGTCTAACTAGTCTAATAGAAAATTAATTTGTATTGTGGATAGATTATGTAATAGAACCAGTTTGACCTGGTCAATCCAGTTGATTAGTCCGATTAAACCGGTAACTTGGATAAATGACTTAGCAACAATCTAATTTGCTTGATTCAATTTGACTTTTTTTGAAAAATTATAGTTTTAATAAAAATACATAAAAAATAACATATCTAAAAATCAAATAATAAACTTGAATTGAAAATTATTTAATAGTTTTAATAGATTAACTTAACATATAAGTAAAAAATAACAAATTTAGTTTAATTAATAAAACTCTAATACTCAAATAATATTTAATATAATTTTTTATGACTAATTATTAGAATTTGCGAGTTAAATTATTAATTTTTTTAATAATTTATTAAATTATTAATTCATAAATAAAACTTAAGAAGTAATTTGTTGAAATTGTAATATAAATTAATTAAATTATGTTAATAATATTGTTTTTTATATTTTTTTTAATATATACGAAATCAATCAAATTCCCTAATATCCAGATATGCAACTGCCGACCCATTAATTGTATTAATGCATTTTTGAACAGCACACACATTCTTCCTCATTTTGGAATAAGGGCCAGCTGACACAAACTGTTATATGATAGACAAATTTATGGCTTATGATCATAACAAAATGCAATTTAGTCAATTTATTTTCATCCATTCATCCCTTTGTCCTAACTTTACTATAAAATAACTAAAGTTATTAGTTTTTTAACCATTTACCCTTTGAAATACGTGACCATATATATATATATATATATATATATATAATTTTAAATTTGGGTGCGTGTGTATTTGTGAAATTGAATTGTAGCTAATTCAACATCATAGATATTTGAAGCATGAGCGATACTGCTTTTACTGCTTTCTTTTTAACACGTGCAATCTTTCTTTTTTACTTATTTTAAATATTATATTTGGCCTCTGCATTTTCAACTTCATCCTTGAAACTTGAAAGTAAATATAAATTGTTTGTGCGATTTTATGTTACAAAGATAAGAATAACAAATAAACAGTTAGTTTTGTTAAATAACATAATTATGTCTATTTTATAAAGATATAACTATTTTTTAAATAAATTAATTACGCCTACATGTTTTTTTTTGTGAATATATATATAGTAAAAAAAAGAAAAAAAGAAGAAGTATGATGTTGTTGTATGTAGAGCTTGCGTGTATCATTTTCCGTTTCAGTTTTTTGTCTTTATTATTGAAAGCTTTGGCTACATTGAAGCTTGAGGTGGGTCCCATTTACTGTTTTTGCTGACATTTGCAATACATAACATTCTGTTAGTATTAAAGTTACTTCTAAATTGTTTCAGTAAAAAAATGTTACTTCAAAATTCTGAATGCAGTAACAACTGTCTAACGGAGAAAAAAAAAAAGAAAAAGAAAAAACACAAACAGAAGGACATGTGCATATATTCTGGTATAAACTCACTGTCTTGGAAAAAATGTAAAAGAAGGTAATACGAGAATTGGACTCAAGATTATCGAGTGATTGTTCAGGGTTTGATATATATATGTATGTGTGTACATCTTCTACAAAGTTGTTACCATTACAAACTTGAATTTACTTCTAAAAAAAATACAATATACCGTGTTAGTACTGAGTCACTTCTAATTGCCACATACATAATTATTTATAATACTTTGGGAAATTTAAACATATTATTAAAATTACGTGAAAACGTGTTTAGTTCAACATATGTTTATAGTACTATCTAAAGCTTGTTTATCAAGTCTTCAGTATTCACATATATGCTATGTAAAGCATGAAAGTGTGTACATAAAATTTGACTTTTTTTATTCTTTTATTTAATTTATATAACTCAAGTTAACTGATGGAGGAAGTATAATAAGAGTACCTATATGAATTTATATACACAATTTGGGGTAGTCAGTTAACTTATAATTAAGGGGAAAAAATTAAAAAAAAAAAGGTTTTGGGGGGTAACAATGACCACCACATTATTACAGAGCCGCTTTGCATTCATGAGAATGTGTTTGGTGTTTGCCATAAGTTATTACCTAAATTTGTATATTTCTGAAAAATCGATCAAACACATATGTATATATATGTTGTATTATAGGTCCAAAAGTATACACTGCTAGGTTACGTTTCTTGATTGTGTTGTTTTACTTTTATATTAGGAACATTTGGAAGTTGCGACACTTTTCTTATTTCGTTATTGGTTTATCCCATACTTGTTGTTGCAGATTCTTATAAATATACATATATAGAGACACATATTTCTCCAACATTTGAGTTCTCATCCTTAGTGAAAGACCCATTCTATAAAAGAGAATCCGAAGACAGAGCAGAGAATCAAGAGAGAATAATGGGGGGTAGTGTTATTCCAATGTTGGCGATGGTTATTGTACAATTGGGCTATGCAGGGATGAATATTTCCTCAAAGCTTGCAATACAGTCTGGCATGGAACCTCTTGTTCTTGTTGCTTATAGGCAAATTTTTGCGACTTTGTCCCTTGCTCCCTTCGCTTATTTCTTAGAACGGTAATACTCTCATGCACATATTATGTTATTTTAGTCGTTTTTTCCCCATATACGTGCATCATTAATAATTATCACTTTCACACTTTTTTTTTTATTGAAAATTTATACATACCCCCTTACACTTTAACACCTGTTTTCTTTTTCTATAAAGTTTACACATTACTCCGCTATTTTTACGTACACACCAGAACTTTGTAAGAGAAGTTGAGGTAATTTACTCTGATAATTTAAGCAGTAATGTGTTTCACATAGAATTTTAATCCCGATGTGCTACAAATATTTATTAATGCATGATTTAACTATATTTGATTTTTATAGCTATAAAAATATTCTTGTAGTCCTCGTTTTAGCTTGTACACATGTCACTTTTCACTTTTAATTCATTTTAATTTCTATAAATATCGTGTTAATACTTTTATTTACTATATAAGAAATTAATTAAAAATAACGTGCATGTAGATTAAATTGTTATATTTTTAAATATATGGACTAAAAATAAAAAAGTAATAAAAGAAATCAAATAAATAGTTAAAATCTTATACATCATGTAAATTTTTCCATCTAAGAATTACAAAAAAATTGAAAAAATTAAAAAATAAAAACTTATTTAAAAATAATGCAACCCTTACTAGCTCTAATCAAGGTATAATTTATGAAAACAAAATGATATACATTTTATGATCTAAGTTTTTCATTTTACAAATTTTACTATCCAGGTTTTTTTTTTTACATTTTATCATCATATTTATGTATTTTATTAATTTATTAAATGTGTTAAAGAGTCTAAAAAAATTTTAAAAATACATCATATTTTTACTAGCATGATGATAAATTATGTAAAAATAAAAAAAAAGGGTTAATAAAACATGTAACAAAAATTGAGTGATAAAATATATAAAAGTAAAAATTATGATGATAAAAATGCAAAATAAAAATTAGATAATAAAATTTGTAAAATAATAATAATTGAATGATCAAATATACGATTAAACTATGATTTTATAAATAAACAATAAGCTTTTTTTATACAACCAAGCCTCCTTTAGTCGTTGTATGATTCACACTTCCTTTACTGAAACAGAAACACATGCTGAAAAAAATAACAGAAAAAGGCAACACCACCAATCCACCCCTCTTCGTCCATATCAATATAACAACTTCCCTTTCATTACGTCACTCTACATCTCACGCTCTCTGCTCAAGTAGCCTCATAGTTCTTCAACTATTTAGACCCAAGCCCATTCCTCTAGTGCCAAATTTTCGTCTTCTTTTAAATACCGTGCTACTTCTCGGAAGGAATAATTATGTGCAAATCAATTTTTAAAATAATTATTACAAAAAACAAATTTATGCACGTAAAATTTATAATAAATAAAAATATAATGCAATTCTTATTTTAACATCTGTTGTATCATGACTTAATTGCAATTTGTTTTTTTTTTCCTTTCAATAGGAATAAGGCTCCCCGACTTACAAAGCGCATTGCTTTCCAGATATTATTATCTTCCTTAACTGGGTAAATTTAATCTACTTGATACTACCTTTTATTTTGTTCAATTTGCATTTTCTTTTTAGGCTGTATATTTTGCTGCAAAGGCTATATATATTATACAAGTTCAAGTTATACTAACCATATTTGTTTGAAAATATTATGCAGAGTAACAGGAAATCAGATACTTTACTTCGTGGGGCTTAAATATTCAACAGCTACGATTGCATGTGCCCTAAACAATTTGCTCCCAGCATTCACTTTTGTTCTTGCAGTTCTCTTTAGGTAAGTAGCAAAGAAACAGATATAGGCTTTAAGAATTAAAGTAATAGTAAACGGAAATTAAATTAAAAAAAGAAAACATAGTAATTATGTTGTATTTATGTGCAGACAAGAGTGTTTGAGGATGAAGAGTAGGCCCGGGGTAGCCAAGACCTTAGGGACAATCCTTAGTGTGGGGGGAGCAGTGCTTTTATCGTTTTACCATGGAAAAGAACTCGGTCTGGGTGAGTCCGGCATTCACTGGAGATATGCAGAGAGAATGGAAAGAGAAGCTTCTTCTAGTGGTGAAACAAACTCCATTATGGGCCCTGTTGCTGTAATTGTTAGTGCTCTTGTTTGGGCAGTATGGTTCATAGTTCAAGTAAGCATCATGCTAATTAAGTCATGTTATTAATTAAATAAAAACACTATAGAAGTTCCTTAAATATGTATACTTATTTTGGTTGTTCAGGCAAACATGAGCAAGAGCTATCCGGCTCCTTATACAAGCTCTTTCTACATGTGTTTCTTGTCAAGCATTCAGTGTGTGGCCATTGCCTTGTCTGTTGAACACAGGGCCTCAGCTTGGTCACTCTACAGTACCATAAGACTTACTTCTACTCTTTATGCTGTATGTGTATATATATATATATATATATAATTGCCCTTTTCTTTGCTTTAATCATTAGTGATTGCTTGATCATAAATCATAATCATGTTTTTGCAGGGGATTATTTCTACTGCGCTGGCGTATGTTCTCATTTCATGGACCATTGAGAGGAAAGGTCCTCTCTATGTGTCTGTGTTCTCCCCTTTGCTGCTTGTCATCATTGCTATTGCCAGTTGGGCTCTGCTTCACGAGCAGTTATACGTTGGCACGTATGTAATTATATCTACTTGTCTACCACGTGATCTTTTTTTCCGTGCCTCATAAACAAAAGTCGTACATTATGGCCTTTTCAATTTGGTTTGTGGTTAATCTAAGATTTTGATTTGTTTCAGTGCCATAGGGTCTGCGCTGATAGTGTTGGGGCTCTATTTTGTTTTGTGGGGAAAGAACAAAGAGATGAATAAGATTGACGCTGTTAAAGTGATGGTGATGGAAGCAATCAAGGATAGCGAGAAGGAGGTCAAAGACCTGGAATTGCAATCCTATGATCCTTGCAACGGTAATGGTAACCATCATGATGTCAACTAGAGGGAAGAGCAACAGAGAGGCAGAGGATTCAATGCAGATCAAGTGCATGAACATGAAGACAAGACATGTCTATTGTCTAGTGCATTCTGTAATCTCATGTGACAATTCAAAATTGCTCCAACACATTTCAATTTATTACAGTTATCTAGCAATAAGAACTAGGAAGGTCATTGTCAAATTTAGAAAAGATAATTAGTACAAGTTGCTAATGATATCAATTTTAATGCAGAAGAATTTTATAGAAAATTTCTTTTTTATTCCAATCACTCCTGTGTATAATTTTGTTTCCTGATACTAATTCCTCGTTATTTTACATCAATTTGTTTTTATAACAAAAGCATCCTTATTTCAAATTTGTTGTATTTCTTAATTAATTAAAATTTAGTATATATTTACCTATTGTTTAACAATTCACATATGCATATAACAAATTAAAATTAAGATGAATTATAAAATATGAACGAAAGGAGATATATAGTTGAGATCTTTCAAGATTTTTTTGTGTAAGTTTCTTAATTAGAAGAAAAAATCAATTGCATGATATACTAAGAATAAGAACGGTGATAGAGGTACACATGGGAAATATAAGATACATATGGTGAAAAAACTGAAAAATATTCTAAAATATATAATGTAACAGCTTTTTTTTCTTTTTTGGAAAGTCAAAGCAGAATATATTATATAGGTGCTCGGAACACAAAGTGTCAAAGAAGGAGCAAAACAGATACGGCACTATTTGAACCTGTTTGAAACAGTAAGGAAGACCAAGATTGATGTGATTAGTAGATTGATTATACATATATCAATCTACTCGAGATAAAATAAACCAAAATGGGTGTTAATGGATTTCTTAAGACATAATAGTGGTACAATCAGCCTAATCTTGCTAATAATATAACTCCATGATCATATCAGAAGAACTCAAAAACCTCTCACCGATATGTGTCGTGCTTTGAAGATGACTTCATTACACATGAGCCATATTAATCACACCCCGGACGGCCAAATCCCATTTAACATCGCCTTCAATTTTTTATTATGTAACATGTTAAGTGAAGTGCAACTGAAAATTCTTAGGTAATAGGTAGAGCCTCAGATAGCCCTATCCATGCATAAATAGGTTGCCAAAGACGATATGTAAAATCACAGCTAAACAAGAGGTGCTCCACTGTTTCTAAAACCAATCCAGACACATCCACACATAGTATTAATTCCAAGGCCAATAATGCAGTGTTTCAGCATATTATTGGAACTCTAGAGTTCCTTGAAGCAGATATTTTTATAACTATTAAGATGAGTCTGGATCATCTTATCCACCACATGTTTGGGTAAACTGAATTGAAAAAAAGTTAGATCTATATTGGTCGAGTTAACTATTAAGGTGTCTAAATTTTATTTTTCACAATTATATGAATATAAATATTTGTTATGTTTAAATTTTAAATAATTATATTATTTATTTGACTTGTATTTTATCACAATATATTTTTTAGTTTGTTGATATTAATTAACAAATATTTTATACTTTTAAACAAATATTTAACATATTATAAATGTAGGTTTTTAGTGCAAAATATCATTTAACTAACATTTTTAAAATTTTAATTCACGAAATTCAAAAAATAATGTTATCATTGATATTTAAATTTAAATTTTCTTTCTAAATAATCAAATTTATTTTTCTAAAAAATATTTTTAGTGGTTGATAGTTAGTCCATTTAACTCATCAACATTTGATGAGCTAAATCAAACAAAAAATATTTACATTTTATAAATAAAATGGGTCAGGTTGATTTCACCGAATCCATTTTTTCAATTCTACGTCCATTTTTTCAACTCTACGTATTTTGTTACTTATATGTTGTTCCTCATGCAACATAAAATAAACCTACCTTGTTTCTCACCAGGTACTGCAAAATCAAGTTAGGCTTTTGGTTGTCTAGGTTATATTACTGATGACTTGCATGAGGTTTTGAACTTGGTGTGACTCACTAATATTTTATATTATTTTAAAAAGTAATTAGTCTCTTACTAAAAAAAAGAGTAATTAGTCTAAAAAATATATGACTAACGTAACAAATATAACATACTTTTAGAACTATATTATATTTAAAAACCTTTCAAGAAAAAAGGATTTACATGTTATTAATTCTATTTAGTGAAATAAAATCCATATTATTAATTAATTATATTAAGGAATAATTATTCCTAGTAAGAAATAAGTAAATGTAAGTTAGAAAATCCCTTAATTTTGTAGTTATAATTTATTCATTTTAAAATATAAGTACATGTAAGTTAGCTATTATAAACATTTGTTAATTTATACCCACTTGTTTATTAAAATGAATAAGTTAGCAAATTTAGAATTTTAAAAGACTTTGTAAGAATATAATCATTTATAAAATTTTATAGATTGGATTTTAATGAATGTATAAAATAAATTTATAAAATTTAATAGATTTTATATATTATTAAAAAATATTTGCATTTATTAGTCGATAAAAAAAATAACAAAGAAATAATAAAATATGTAAAATCAATATAAAATATTTAATATTTTAGAACAACACAATGGTTAAGTAAATTTCAAAACTTTAAAAAAATATTGTCAAATATGATATGACGATAGTAACACTAGTGACAATAATAATAATATGACATTAACGATGACAGTAGTTTAATATAGTCTAATAATAATTATAGTTTGATGACTGTATTGGAAATAGAAATTTAATTAATGAAATGTTGAGTGAGATGATTATATAACAATTATAAAAAAAAATTGTGTATTGTTTAAGAATTTAATTATCATGAATAAAAAATTTTTTATGACTTTTAAAGTAAAGTTTAATTTTTATGCATTCTTACTTGAAAGGAGTTTTAATAATAATTCATAAATTTTTATTTATATAATTTTTTAAATATTATCGAGTAAATTATTAAAGTCAATAAACTTATTTTATGAAAAAAATTGTAATTAATTATTAATGTAAAAAATTTTTATACAACAATATATAGTTTTTTTTTCTTTAAAGTATTAATTATTAATGTTAACAAATTTAATATAAATAAAAATTTGTAATTAAATATTAATATAAAACTAGTGTACAAGTCTTTTTCTCATCATATTTTTTGAGTTCTAAAACTTTTTAATTGCATAACACCAAATTTCATTGTCTTCTTCAAAAAATTCTTGAAAATTTAATCGAATATTGCACTATTTTTGTTTCATGCTTTAAAAATATTTGAATAGTTTTTTATAGAAAAGGTCTTTTAAAATGTTTTACAATCCTAAATGTATATTAAGTAAAAGAAAATAGTATTTCTCTATTTTTATTATGAGTGAAAATAAAAGATAACGAACCGAATTAATTTATCTTGTATATCATCCTAAAAATAAATAAAAAAGAAATAATATTAAAAGTAAGAATCATTCAGCTGCGTGAGGATTCAAGGGAGTTTCTTCTTGGATCTTAGTCTTACCCTCTCCTCTTGTCTTGTTTGATAATAATCTCAATTCCCTTCTTCGGCTTATCCTCCTTGTAAGTTCTTTCTCTCTCGCGCATCAGTTTCTTCTCTTTTCGTCTTTGCCTTCGCCATCTATTCATTTTCGCGTGCTTGCTTGCTCTAGATCTTATATAAGCTTTCATTCCACTTCTTATTCGCTCTGCAAAATCTAGGTTTTAATACTTGCTATCTTGTTCCGTCTTATGCTACCAGATCTGTTGCAACTAAACCTCTTTCTCATTTTCAAATAACCAATCAACCAGGTTTTTTCCTCAATACCGGAGATCCAAATATTCGCATTTCGTATCTTCTGCTCAACGATTAAGTCCTTTTTTTTTTTTAATTTTCAAAACAGTTTTTGAAAATTTTATTTCGCATTCGTCTTCAGAAGATCATCTCTCTGTTCTTTTTCCCCAATATTTTTCTCCATTTACATTTTAGCTCGCTGTGAATTATTTTATTGCGTTCCTTTCATAGATTTTTAAGGAGGTAGTTGGTGAAATAAATCAACACTTAACATGTTTCTTTAATTTTCAAAAGAGCCAGGAATATCACTTGCGTGCAGTATTTTTTTTTTTTAATTCAGTCTGAATATCGAAATTAAGGTTGTTTATGTTGCATATGGTTAAGATGAGAACAGTTCTACAATACATTGATTCTTAGAATATGAGATTTGGTTGACATGTGGCCTTCTCATGAATTTCTGCATCCAGTTGAAATAAGAGATGGGGTTGTCCTTCACCAAGCTTTTTAGCCGGCTCTTTGCCAAGAAAGAAATGCGAATTCTCATGGTAGGTCTTGATGCTGCTGGTAAGACTACCATCTTGTACAAGCTCAAGCTGGGAGAAATTGTGACAACCATTCCCACAATTGGTATTCACCTCAATTGTTCCTTTACATACTTCCCCTTTTGTTATGTTTCAACTTCTTTTTTTCTACATAGTTTTAGAAGTTCTGGCGCTTTATGATGTCATTCTTCTCATCATCCAACTTTTTTTGCACATCTTTTGGTTGTTGAAAAAAGAATTGCAAATTAATGCTTATCTTTTATTGTTTTACAGGATTTAATGTGGAGACTGTGGAATATAAAAATATTAGCTTCACTGTATGGGATGTGGGTGGCCAAGATAAGGTTTGTGGCTTGTATATTTGTATTTTTTCAAAAAGTTGCATAAAACTTTGGAATAATTTTCCCTATTCCTTTTCTTTGTTGATAAAGCACTCTGATTCTCTGAACCTAAGACAGCAAATGTGAACATGTGGCGTATTATAAACCTACTTTTGAGCATCAATATAGGTTACATACATGGGCTTCTGCCTCCTTTCGACTTTTTCTTTTAACCATATTTTGGAAAATTATCAGTGCTGTGACTTATATTATATAAGACATTAAACAAGGATTTCCTATGAACAGTGTCATACATATATGCTGTTTTATGTTTGTGTAAATGTTGATATATGCAGTCTTTCATAATTTATTCTAGATTTCCCTTCTATAGATTTTGCTGCTTGAAATCTGTTGGTTTTGATGCTAACATGCTTATTGACGGTCTTGTGCTTAGCAGAGGTTCTTTCCTTAGAACACAGCACTAACATAATTACATAAGTCATAAACTACATGTTAAGCCATCATGATAATTACACAAGTCATAAACTACATGTTAAGCCATTGTGATTTTCATGTTTTTCTTGTGAAAGTGTTTGAGAAGGCCATATGTGGTGTGGCTTACGGTTTATCTGTTAATCATGGTATGTGCTTTAGATCAACTACATTTTTTAAATTATGAGGTAAGAGAACTTCTACTATGTTGCTGTTTAATTTGCAAAGTTTTTGGATGGTTTCTCTGGCTTTTTCACCTTTCTGAGAATACATGCAAGGCCTATTTGGTTAACTTCTAAGCTTTGCCTTCATTTTTTATTCTTGCATGCTAAACATTAATGGTCTATTGTATGGTGCACTCGCAGATCCGTCCTTTGTGGAGACACTACTTTCAAAACACTCAGGGGCTTATCTTTGTTGTTGACAGCAATGATCGTGATCGTGTTGTTGAGGCCAGAGATGAGCTCCACCGGATGTTGAATGAGGTAAATACAAGACAGTACTAGGGGGGCTACGTGAATTTGGCATTAGACCACATCCCTTTGATTTAAAAGGTCTTGCATGATGAGTTGTTTAAATATGACATTGGATTTGCTGTTTGAAATTTTGATACCTCTACTCTGTCAACTCCAGAAAGCTCTCTGGGAATACTTACGTGCTTTTTATTGATAATCTTCTGGCTGTAACCTTTCTCAATTGCCTTTGAGTGATGATGAAACTGTTGCATTTAAGCATTGATTTTGTGGTAGAAAATTTAGTTATCTACCTGATTAATGTATAGGATGAGTTGAGAGATGCAGTTCTTCTTGTATTTGCCAACAAACAAGATCTTCCGAATGCTATGAATGCCGCAGAAATCACAGACAAGCTTGGCCTTCATTCTCTTCGTCAACGCCACTGGTATTCAAATGCATTTCTGCTTTATCTGTCTGCCTTCATGTTCATTGTGTACTTTTGATAATGTTGTTGGGTGTTTTTTTTTCTTTCCATTCCAGGTATATCCAGAGCACATGTGCCACCTCTGGGGAAGGACTCTATGAAGGACTGGACTGGCTCTCCAACAATATAGCTAACAAGGTATGACTTAAATTCTACATCTCGTGTTTCATACTTGACCTGTATAACTGGTTGATTTATGTTTACTTTTCTGGATCAGGCTTAGGGACATTTTTTGTGGAAAGCTGCTTTCTTCTTGCTTGGCTTTACAATTATATTATGAGGTTGTTTGGTTGTTGCTTCTCTTATAGCATTAAAATCTTTGTTAAGTCTTTTTTTTTTTCTGGTCTTTGTTTAGGTGCTTGATAACTATATATCATAGCAATCATATTGGTTCCTGTAGAATTTCTAAACAATTAATGAATTATATATATATATATATATATATGCCGGCAGTTATGCTTTTCTTACAATTGTGCATCAGTCATAATCTCTAAACCATTTCATTTAAAGCATCGAGGTGGACGAGTTACATATATCTCTTAGTATTTGCGCGTATTGGATACCGGTTTTAAAAAGAAATTAAATTGCTTTAAGAATTATGAGCCGACCAAGTATGCAATTGAACTAATGGGGAATGAATATATATACGGTTCAAAGATGCAATGCCCATAAATGTGAACATATATTGCTAATATGTATGTAATTCTAATACGTTCGCCAAAAGAAAACCTTGTGCCTTTCCTTTTTATTTTCTTCAGTTTTACAACGCAAGGTTGGTGACCTTAGAGGACTTGCGAGTGTTTAATATTAAAATTATTATTTTAATATGAGTTTTACAAGTTGAGATTTTTAAAATAATAGTTTTAATAGTAAGTATCTCATTTAAGAACCTATAATTGGAGATGTTTTATTATTTGGAGAATTGAGATAGAATGCAGAAGAATTGAATTCTACATATTGAACACCAAAGTCCCTTCATTTCCGAGAAATTGAATTCTACATAATAGTTTTAAACCACTCTCTGATTAATCATCATATGATAAAAGTTTTAAACCACTCTCTAATCATCATATGGCACGTTATTTTTTTATACATCCGAATTTTTCATTTATTTCCAAGGGAAGTACTGATAGGCTGCGAGTTCGTAGGCAGGCAACCCTTGTTTCTAAAGCCTCTTTTTGGTGGAAGTGGAAATCACGTAATTTGGATTTAGAGTCAAAGACAATCTAAATAAAATTAACTGCGAGAGCAATGTTGAGAGAATTTTACAAACGCAATAGCTTTTAGTTATTCTCATATAATGATATATATTGATTACAAATTTGTAATACTAAGGCTATATGTGACATAACGCTTACAAGGGTAGATACATTTACGTCACATTTTGTGTATAACCTGTTGTTATCTCTATATAACGGAAAAAGAATTGGCGAATAAATTGTTTTTAAGTTCATAAGAATACACAGCAAATATGCTCATAGCATTAACATATCTATTGCCTCAACACTCGGTTAGAGCTAAGGAGAAAGTTTTCCTCTCCAGCAACTGTGGAATTTAATCGTCCTGCTGCCCAGCCATTATTAATTACTCGAACTGCAGCGCGCGCTGGATCCCCAGTTACACGGCTTCCGTCAACTTGCTTTTCAAATTCAGGAAGGCCAGCTGCTTTTCTCTCTTCCCTTTTATTTCTATCTTCATCTCGTTCTTTCCGCAGCCAACTTTCTACTGTTCTCTGCATAATTAAAAACCAATTAGGCCCATTTTTTTAAATTGTAAAATTCTACTACTTAACTCTGCCTATGATTTCATACCCAGCCTCAAACCTGGATAGAGGAGAAGTGTGGTATTAGGCTCTCAATGATCATAGTAAAACTTGTTGAAACCCCAAACACGAATCAGTCACGAGACACCGTATGATATTCGCCAATGTTAGATTAATAGGTTGATATTAAAAAGTAATGTGTTGTATGACTTAAGTACTACGTCAAATAAGCTAGAGTTGCCGCATTGGTGCTCATATATCTAAGGGTAGAAAGGTTACTAAAGCAATTTCAGGTGAATCAACAAACAGATAAATAATGAATTTGGGTGGTGGAATGAAAGTGTACAAATACAGAGAAACACAAAAGAGAAAATCTAAAAAGTTACATGGGTGCGATGACACTAAAAATAGGACAGGATATCAAAAGATTACGAAAGAGGCATGGAATGCAATGAATGAGCACAATCTAAAGCTTTTGAGGAGTTCTATTGAAGTCCTGAGACAGAATGGAGAATGAAAAATATATAACCTTGCCAAAATAAGAATATGAATAAATTTGGATCAAGTATAATCATGAAGCATGACATTCCCACAGGGCTGTGGATTTCGCCACACCCATCCCAGACTTTGCCAACTGAGCCAAGATCTCCCAAGATCATGGACCATAAGGCATCACGTGATTGTGTTGAGGCACACCCAGGATAGCCACAATGCATCTCAAAAAAATCGAATTAGGATCCACGGAGGTGTGAGGTGATACACCCCGTATATATAGTTAACATAGAAGAGATCAAGATATTAAAGAGAGACGGAAGAACTGTTTTTAGAAGTTTTTCAGTGATAGGTAAGAATCAATTTGTAATATAGATTATAGAATAATTAAAAATGTAAACAAAATTTGGCTTGCCTACACAATTCAAGTTGGAGAGGTTAAAAGTGCTCTCAAAAGGATGGATATAGGTAAAGGTGCTAGTACTAATGGTATTCCTGCTGAATTTAGGAAATTTATAGAACAAGATATCATTTAGTTCACTAAGCTATTTAATAAAATTTTGAGATCTAAGAAAATGTCAAATGGAGTAGCACCACTTTGGTTTCTATATATAAGAAGAAGAAAGATATTTAGCACTGTGTAACCTATAATAGTACGAAATTATGGAAAAGAATTATTGAGCATAGATTGACTTAAGAGTAGAGTATTGAATTCCATAGAATCAATTGGTATTTTGTCAACATGTAGTTTTTATTGATTTGAGAGAAGTATATCATCAACTACCAATTGTTGCGGAATTGATCAAAAGACCATGAATGCAACAGAAATACTAACCTGAAGTACCAACATTCCAACTACCAAACCTACTCAAGTACACTTGAACTAACTTTTTCAATCCTACTTGTTCAAAAAATGTGAGGCCCCTTACTCCTTTAAGACTACATTTGGGTGCTAATGCAGCAACTGTAGCTCATTTATCAGTTTACTCAAGTCATACAACATTACTTCAGGGCAAACTATCATTAGCATTTAGCACATAATCTGTCAATTATGTTTTTTATCAAGGTCTACAATAAAAGTTATTTACGCTGTACCTGAACTGATGGAAAGGCATTAAAGTAAAGAAAGAAACTTGTATGTAGTTTTTATTGATTTGAGAAAATTATATCATCAACTACCAAGTGTTGTGGAATTGATAAAAAAAGACCAAGAAAGCAACAAAATACTAACCTATCAAAGTACCAAAATTCCAACTACCAAACCCAATCACGTACACTTGGGCTAACTATTTTAATCCTAACTGTCCAAAAAATGTGAGGCCCTGTACTCCTTTAAGACTACATTTGGGTTCTAGTGCAGCAACTTTAGCTCATTTATCAGTTTACCCAAGTCATACATTACTTCTGAGCAACAAACTAGCATTAGCACATAATCTGTCAATTAGGTTTTTTTCAAGGTCTACAAAAAAGTTATTTATGCTCTACGTGAACTGATGGAAAGGTATTAAAGTGAAGAAAGAAACTTGCATGTAGTTTTTATTGATTTGAGAAAAGTATATCATCAACTACCAACTGTTTTGGAATTGATCAAAAGACCAAGAACAAAAATACTAACCTATCAAAGTAGCAAAATTCCAACTACCAAACCTAATCAAGTACACTTGAGCTAACTTTTTTAATCTTACCTTCCAAAAAATGTGAAGGCCCCTTACTCCTTTAAGACTACATTTGGGTGCTAATGCAGCAACTCTTGCTTATTTATCAGTTTACCCAAGTCATACCACATTATTTCTGAGCAACAACCTAACATTAGCAGACAATCTGTCATGAGTTATCCATGTTTGAGGTCTAGACAAGTTTTATGAAGGTTGTCGATATCCTACCACAGCCTACCTCCTTTTGGCAAACTTGGAACCATGAAACCATAGGCTAATTTGTTAATTTCTTTGATTAATGCTCATATTACCAAGATACAGCCAGTGATCTATAAATAGCTGATTAATAACTTTTCTAAGTCTCGAGATAATGTACAACACTAACCATTAGTGACAATTTGCTAATTTCTTTGACTTTGTCCATAGGCATTGACAGTTGCAGCTTTCCATGGGCTATATAAACCTGATAAAAGAACAATAAGAATGAATGATGAAGGATTATACTAAAACATTGAGATAAAAAGAGTTCAGAATAGAGCATACAATATTTGTTGGCCAATCCTCAAGACCATCAAATATATGTGTTGCATAAATAATAGTGGCACCCCTCTCTTCACATTCCTTTCTTAGAAATCTTAGAAGGTCAGCTCTTGCTAGAACATCAAGGTCAACTGTTATCTCATCAAGGAGAAGAACCTATATCAACAAGAAACAAAATGAAGCCACAAATATAAAAGTATTTTAAATTCTAAATTCTACAGGCGTATGATGTGCGTCTTATAAAGGATGAGGCAAAACTGGCTTTTTAACACATCAAACAAAAGATTATCATACCTTGAATGGTTTGAGTAGACCCATACAAATTTGCACTCTTCTTCTTTGACCATCAGATACTTTATGCAATCTCCAGGAAAGATCGATATCTAATACCTATCCAATTTAACAGCAAACAGAAATTAAGAAACAATATTTGTGGAGACAACTATATATGCATTGTCATAAAATCCTTCTGAGAATAGCCATGCATAAACAGGGAACACAAACATCAAGAGATCATAATGACTTAGATTTAGTGAAATCTGGTAATACCAATCAGTCTTTATGCCATTACTAATAATATCAAATCCATGGATCTAGAAGAAGGTACCATGCAGAATGCATTTAACCATTTAGGTTCTAGTGTTTTCCTTCCATCACAATAAGTTTCCTTATATTGGTGATAAAATTCATTTGGTCCCTGTAATTGTCCTCATTTTTAAGTTTTACTTCTGATACATATTTTATTCCCAACGCAGTTTTTGTTATGGTTTATCACCACCTGAAAATTAAGTTTTATGTATGTATGAGGAGGATATCTTCGTAGGAAAAGATTCATCCAACCTTGATTAGCTCGGCTCTTCTCTGAGGATCAATCCCAGCCACACCAAATATCATCTTTTCAGCCGAAACGTCCATTTGTATTGGAACCTCAAAACCAGCAAAAGCAACATCTCGCCTCCACTGAAAAACAAAATAACAGAATCAGTGTCTAGAAGTTAAGAATTGGATAAGTTAAAGGGTTAAACATATAATCTAGTCTCTATACTTTGTCGTGTATTCTCAATATGTAAAAACTTACTAAATGTGTTTGGTCTGTTATATGTTTATAAGGCACGACAGGCGTATAGGGACCAAAACAAGAAAGCACAAATGCAGAAGGGAGTAAAGTGACAACATTTACATGTATAGGAAGCAAATGAAGAAGGTGTGAGATGTAGAGGGAAGTTAAAGAAGAGAGTTGGAATAGAAAAGAAGGCAGAAAGCAACCTCGCCACCGAGATAACAGAGATCACCAGAAGATACTAAAGTGGTGTCGTGAAAAGCTGATCTTCCGAGGACACGAACCATGTGAGGTTCCACCAAGTGCTTCCCTCCCAAGATCTTAAGGATGGTGGTTTTGCCTATTAATCAGAAACCAAATAACATTATAAAAATGGGCGAACCCAAATGCGTATTCTTGAGAGAGAGAGAGAGAGAGAGAGTACCGGCGCCGTTGGAACCGACGAGAAGACAGCGGTGGCCGGAAAATAGAGTGAGAGAGAAATCTTGAATGAGGGGAGCGGAGGCCGGCGGGGGATGGCCGTCGATGCCGGGGTAAGTGAATATGAGATCCTTAATCACAACGATGGCTTGTTTTGAATCTGAATGGGTCCCACTGTTAACAGCCATTTTTTTCGATGCTTCAGCTTCAGTTTCAGTTTCAGTTTCAGTTTCTGCTTCTCACATGCGTATAAATCGAAATTGAATTGAAGTGACAAGTAGTGGTTGGTGGCTTTTCGGGGATGCGTGGCTCCGGTCTCAGACACTCGCCCTCTCAGCTCAACCACCAAACAAAAGATCTACTTCCTCACATAAAAACATACGTATCAAACTCTTTTTGTCAAAATGTCACTTTTAGAAAATTATTTTTTAACAGATTTGTAAACTTTTCAAATTTTCTTTCCAAAACTTAATTCTAAATGTTTGAAAAACTGATTTTTGAAATCTTATAAAATTATTTACACGAACATTTCATCATTTACTCCAAAAGATATCTTCAACTAACAAAATTACTTCTTACTTTACCAAACTGCTCACCGATTTCATGTTATAAAATTATTAACTTTATTTTATTTTAACTTTACCAATTTGAACATTAAATTGTCTTTAAAGTATCGACTTTTGGACACGTTTCCTTGTTGTGTCGGATCGAGCTTCGTTTTAAAGCTTAATCAAACTCAAATTCCAAAATTTCAAAATAGTAAATTAGTACACTTCTATTCTCTTTGGTTTTATGCGTTTCTAGTTAACCTTTTCACACAAATTTAAGGTTGGTTTAGACTTAACACAAGTTTAAAATTGATTTTGTTTTAGTATTGTAATTTTAAAAAATATTTTTTAATTTCTCTTTCCAAATATATGACTAACACATTACAAGTATTTTACATAATAACTTATTTTAATTTTGCCTTCTTATTATTAGACACCTTATAACATGTGTTATTATTTCAAATTATTTGTTTTGATAGCGTTGGAGTACATAACTTTTGAACAAAAAAACTAAAACGTTATTTTTTAAATTAAAAAGGCTAAAAATCAATTTTTAATTATGTGAACAAAAATGAACTTATCCCAACATACCCTTATATTTTACATTAATTGATCAGGAACACATTGTATAAATTTCATATCATTTTATTCGGAACTAAGTATTAATTATGTTTTTTGAATTAATTGATCCAAAATTTATGTTTTATGTGATGAGGATCAACTAATCCAAAAAAATAATTAATATTTAGTTTCAGATTGGTTGATCCAAAACTAATCTAGAATAACAAACAAAGCAAAGAAAACTTTCAATTTGAGACATACCTATTGTATGCAGTAGAAGGAAGATTATAAATGGTAGTTGAGATGTGCCACCATTGAGAGAGGTTTTATCGAGGTTGTGTGATGGAAGTAAGCATAATGAGAGGGAGAAAATGAAAAGTAAGAAAAGGGGAAGAGGTTAAGGTATAAATAAAAGTCATAAAATTTTAGGTTCAAAGGGTAATAGGAACATTTTGAAAATATATTAACCCCATGGGGTGCAAATAGCAATTGTGTGGTATTAAAAAAATGTCAAATATGATAATTTAGAAATTTTTAGCTTTGAAAATATTGTTTTCTTATAAAGTCTTAAAACATAAAATTATTTCATTATTGACATGAGAATGATGATTCATGTGTAGACATTTTATTGGTTCATTCAAAGGCATCAAATTAGTTTCTAATGAAGAGACCGACACATACCATTAACAAATCAAAGCTATCCAAGTAACATTGTAATGTTATTCTATTTAGTATTTTAGTGAAATACCAACCAGGTTTTTAAATGTTTAAGGCGTTTTCAATTGGGTCCTTGAAAGAATTTTTTGTGCATCTAAGTCTCTGATGTTTGAAAATATTTGCATCGCAGTCCTTTTGTCCATGACATCATCAAGCGTTAGCTCAATCAGCTTTCAAATGCCATGCCGACAAGTCCCTACACTTTAGCTGACTCTCTAAGTCAGCTCCATAACATGAACACATGGCAAATTTCACTTAACCACGTCGTAAAACCCAGCCCATTGAAAATTTAAAATTTTGAAAAATGTTTAATAACTGATTGGACGTTAATATGGTTGTACTATAGTAGTTTAACATTTCTTCTCTTCCATTTTAGCTTGCAAAAAAGAAATTGGTAAGAGTAAGTTGCATAACAAAGTTTCTATCATGAAGACGAATGTTTCGAAAGAGGGTTTAAGGAAGACACTCTGGGATTTTGTTTTCACTTATGTATTTGTATCACAAAGATGTGAAGTAAGATTATCATTTGTTTTTGTTTTCATTGCTCTGTTTTGATTATCTCTGAGATGAAATCCCTATTTTACAGTGGGTGAATTGTTTTGTTGTTTGAGTCATTTTGTTGGGTGTATGTTTGTTTTTTGGGGAAATTTAGGTTTTCTCTGAAATGGGTTTGAAGTGGTAGGGTTTCTGATTTTGTAGGATGGTATTCAAACTTAGATTTATTTTGTACCATGGAGGACGTTTTATTAGGAACGAGTGGGTTTGCTTGAATATGACAGAGGGAAAATACGTGTGTGAGAGGTATTGACGAAGATTATGTCAATATGTGGTTGTTCAGGGACCTTTGTAAGGAATGCAAGCTCTACCATGAAGTGGGAGAAATGTTTTTCGTACAAACAAGGATGAGGATGGAAGATGGGTTTCATCCTATTGTAAATGACGATGACCTCTTAGTTAACAATTGTGTTGCTAACCTAGGAAGAGAGATAGATATCTACTTCCATCATTCACCTGACCCATCCGAGTTTGTTGAAGGACCTATTGATGCCCAAGAAGTAAATTCACAAGATGATAAAGTGATAGTAGTAGATGAATCAGAGGTGATAAAGGGGCTGAAGTTCAGGAGGTTGAGGAGACTAAAGTTTAGGAGGCTGAAGATGGTAATGTTAATGTTATTAAAAAGAAAAAGTCTACCGATAAGGATAAGGATGTTAGAATTGATGCTGATACTCCACTTGTGGGTAATGTAGAGACTGATTCAGATATCCTTGTGAATTATCAATCTAAAGAACTTAGGTCAGTTGCAAGTTCAAATGATGAGGATAGTGAAAGCAAGGGGGTCGTTTACCCACAATATAATTAATGATCATCATTTGGGGTCATTCAGTTGGAAGTTGAAATTGTATTTTCCACCTTGTTAGAGTTTAAGAAAGCATCAGATTACTACATAATCTAGGTTGGTTGTTGAGAGTTAAAATAGGTCAAAAATTATATAAAAAAAGTAAGAACTAAGTATAAAACCTGGTAATTTATTGCTCCAAAAATGCAAAGGGTACAATTTTTCAAGTAAAACTTTTGTAAAAAAACATACTTATGCCAGGTGACATAAGATAAATTTAGAACTTGTTTATTATGAAAATTGTTTATTATAAGATGTTATTATTATAAGTTGTTATAAATTTAAAATTTGTTTATTTCTTTAGAATTATAGATAAATGCAAATGATTTTAATTTAAAGTTAAAGAATGAGTTTTTAAATTATATTTAATTTTTTTTATTAGTTAGTCTAAATTTCAAGCATAAAATTGTGAAATTATATTTATTAATTTGTGATATTATATGTGATTAATTTTTTGGTATACTATCAAAGTTAGTGTATGAAATTTTTATTTATTTTTATTAAAAATCGAATCATGCAAGTTTATTATTAGTCTTGGTTCAACTTATGACCCATGATCCCATATGTTGAGTTGATTATGTTAACTTTTGTTTAAAACTATGATATTATTATATGTATAATATCATGTTATCTATCTATTCACCAACAAAGAATTAAAGATAATTATAAAACAATAGAACAAATGATTGAAAACATTTGTATACAAAAACACTGTATGATGAAGGCATTTCATATAGTATATTTCTTTTTTATAATATATAATAAGAAAATTACCGAGAAAATAATAATTAGTATTATTGTGGAGTTTTCTTTTTAAAAAAAAAGAATGATTTCTTCAAAAAAGTTACTGATAAAAGAAATAAATGGAATAATTTAAATTAATTTGAAAATAATTCTAAACCTTTTTACTCCACCCTTCTGCAAATCTTCATATATACTCCTTTTTACTGTAAATATTGAATAAGTTTTATATTATTTCCGAAATACACCTGTAAGTCGAGAATATAATAACTGTATTAGTATATTAATAATAGAATTTATTATATATAAAAATTATATTAATCAATAATTAATATTTTTGAGATTTAATTGATTTAATTTATCAATACTTTAGAGTTTAGCTTTTATTCACCTATAAAATAGTTTTACATTAACATTCAATCATAATATTTTATTTATATGATTTTTAAAATATTAATAAAGTTAACAAACTTACTTTACATAAAAAAAAATGTGATTAAAAAGCATAAGTAATTTTTCCATACTTTTATATTATATGTTTGAAATATATGAAGTAAATAAATTTATATTTACAAACTTCCAAGTCAATGAAATCCTTAACTAGATTAATTAATTTTTATTTTTGTATTATATCGTAATCAAGAATAAATGGTCACAAACCAAAGGTATGTGAACAACTGAACAATAATTTAATAGATACATCAATTCTATTTTTTTATTAGAATTCTAGTTACATGAATATTAATTAATTTGACTATACAACAATAATTAAATATGATTTCTTATATTTGTATAAATTGAAGGTTAAAAATACAACAATAATAAATTATATGTATGCGTATTTATAAAGAAATTAAGTAGAAAATAAATAAAATGAAATGATATATAAATTCAAAAGGCTTATTTGGAGTAAAGAATAATTCTAGTATTTAAAAGTTATAAATTAATGTTGACATTTAAGTTACCAAATAAATTTTTATAAATAGGCCATGATGTTTTTATTTTTGTAGGATCCGTTAAGTGTATTTTTCTATATAACTTTTTATAGTATATTAAAGGAATGTTTAAAACCCTTAAAATACTAATTTATATGATGAAAGAATCACCATAGAAACCACAGATTCTAACTATCAGTGTTGATATCTTCAAGGATTAACAGCTTAATCTACGTGGAAAAAAATTGTTTAATGGTCCTATTATGATATTTTTGCATGGCTTGTCTTTAAATGACGTTTTTGCATGCTTAATCTTTGATGAAAATAACTTCATATATAAGACTTATACCATAAACTATATTTCACGTCTATGATAAAAAAAGAAATACATTGTCTTTCTCAACATGTTCATCTTTTAACAAATTTATTCTCTTGCTTATAAAAAGAAAACAAATCTATTCTCTTCTAGAACAAAGTAATCTAAAACTAATACAAAACCACAATATTATTTAGACTGAGTTATTTTTAACACACCGTTAAAAAATAGTCATATTACTTATATCTTTAGATAGTTGGATTCAGAATACATTTTCCACATAATAAGTTTGGCTTTGCTCACAAACAAAGATTTCTCTAAAAAGCAATTAGAATGAAGGAGAATTTTTAAAAATAATTTCTATCGTAATTTTCTTTTTATATATTTTTATTTTCATTATTAAGAAACATAATAAATAAAGAAGAGATTCCAAGGAGGAAACATATGTTATAGTGAAACAAAGAAGAAAGGAGTAGTACTGAGGAATAAAATAAGACATGAACATTATTCTTTAAATAAATTACTTGGTGAGATCTTAAAAAAACCTTCATTGTATTTTAAATTTATGTAATAAAAAATTCTTAATGAATAATGGAAAGTGAAGAGGAAAAGATAGATATTAAATCAATGAAAGAAAAAAAATTAATATATTAATCACACTTTTTATACGAATCACGCCTCTTCATTTACATGATTTTTTAAAATATTAATTCATAAAATCAATTCTTCATTTACATGATTTTTTAAAATATTAATTCATAAAATCAATAAATTAATTATGAATAATTATGATTAAACAATATTAGTGTAAGATTTTTTACACAAACCACATATAATTCATTTTTTCTATTATTTATGAGTTTTAATTAATATACATATATTAAAAGATTATACTAAAATTTAATTATAACCTTTTATTTTCAAGATTGTAATTGAATATCATTCTTCCTTTATTAATGTATTGTAATATAAAATAAAGTTGTTTAATCAGTATAAATTGTCAAGTATAATATTTACACTTATATTGAATTACAACATTTTATCTAAGTTTGTTAAAGTATTAACATTAACAGTTAATATTTTAAAACAATAAAGTTATAATTAAACATTAAAACTTGTTTGCCCTTTCCATACATACTCATTGATCTCTAAAAAATTAACAATCAAAAGTTCCTTTACAAATTTAACAACTTTTATATGTAAGATTTAACAAATTTAACGATTTTCAACTGATAAAATATACCTTTTAAACTTAAAAAAATAACTAACAATTTTGCTAAAACTTCTGAGTAAGGTGTTTTTTATTAAAAATTTAACATTTAACATTATACATAATTTAAAGTAACACTTCATAGTATTTGAATCTTACTGTTCTATGCAAATGATGATTAACTATTCCAAAATTAATCTAGACTGGTTCCAAATCAGAATAAGATTGTTGATAATTTTGATTCAACGGCAGCATCTTAATTGATTTTGTGATCGCAGTTTAAACAGATACGTAATATTACGTGCCCTGCAAATGGTGCAATTGTGCAGCTGGAGAAATTTCAAGAAACTAATGAGAGGAGGAGGAAGAACCACGTTGAAAGCTTTAATTTGACGACTGAATCAACATATCAAGAACAGTAGAAGATCATTTTATAACGGTAAAATTCTGCAGAAATGAAAGAGGCATAACACGTAAATAATCATGTTGCTTTATTGACAGGGAGTTGCTTTATTGACCAATATTTGGTTAATTAACTAATCATGTTGGGATAAAAACACGTAAATAATGTTTTTATTTATTCATATTATCAAGAAATAACAAAATAACATTATTTTGTTCTACAAAGTTTTTTAGATTAGTGAAAAAATTTATAAGAGAATGTTTAATTTAAAAAATTGCTTCTTATTTTATTTTTATTTTTATTATTAATTTTTAAAAACATTAAATTTTTTTTTGTTTTATATTTTCACTTACTTTTTAAAAATATTTTAAAAAAAGCAATGTTTTAATGGTAAGTAAATATATTTTCACTAGAAAATGCCTAAAATAAATGTTTGGCGTTTGTGGTGATATTTTAAAAATTAATTTGTAAGGTTTAACAATTTTTAAAAAAAATTATAAAAAGTTACTTTAATTTTTTCTTCATAATTTTCTACTAAATGTTTTTTAAAAAGGGGTTAATAGTTTGTAATGGAATCGATTATAACGAAGTGAACAAGGGTACGTATACATAAGGTATTGGTAGTTGGTAGTATGAATTGGTGTGCTGTGCACCAGCTGCCACTCTCTCCAGCCACGTCATTGAAAGAAAAGGGAATAAAATCAAAGAAGAAAAAACAGAAGGTACAAAATAAAAGTTCACGTCCAATCTAATTACAAAATTAAGAGTATTGTATTCATTCACTATTCACTACTTTACAGAGGCAGAATTGGAAAAACACTAAGGCAGGACACATAAAAAAGGTCCCTCTTAACAGTTTAGAAATACATAAAACTTAAATGATGTATAACACTGTGTGTGTATATATATTATATATTATCCCATGTACTTAGGTCAGACTTGATTTCCAATGATAATGATAAGCAAAGCAATCTAAGCAGCAGAAGGGGCAGGGATGAACTTGACTCCACCAGCCTGAAAAAGAGCCGCAGTGAACCTATCCATGTTGAGGGGATTGTTGTAGTCCAGACTCTCATCCTCGTATATATCCCACCATTTCTTCACTAACTTCTTTATATCTTCTCTCTCCATATTCTCCTCCTTCCCCGTGTACCTCCATGGCTTAGATCCCTGTCACACCACCAATTTAAATATCATATCATATCATATTCTATCTCAAATTTATACTCCACTTTCATTTCAATCACTCACCGCAGCACAGTAGTGAACCACTTTCACTTTCTCAAGCTCAACATTCTCAGGGTGACGCCACAACATGGCCAACACTAGATTGTACACATTCGGAATTGGCCTATATCTGTCCTTGAAGTACATGTTCAGAAAATCCTGCAAGACAATTAATAATCCAGCATATATAAATATACTGTCTGTCACGCTTAATAATATAAATAGATTAATTGAGCGAGTGCATGCCTGTTCAGCAAAGGAAGTAGGCTTGGTGACTTGGACTGTTTGAAGGAGGTCACGGTATGTATCAAGGTTAGGCTCATAAACAAACATGCCCGCATTGAAATAGAGAGGTGGCTTGGCCCCTAAATGGGAGGGCCAATGAACCTTATCAGGGCACTGCTGGCAGTAACCTATCTGATACTGCTGAGTGTGACTCCAAGTGGGTTCACAGAAACAGTCCATCACTGCGTAAAAGTAATTGTCGGGCAAGTCGAACAAATGATCAATGTTGTCAAAAACTTGGATATCACCATCTAGGTATATCATCTTGCTGTACTCCACAAACTAATACATTTTGCAATCATAACAAACAAAACCACACTTTAATTAAACTTAGAAAACAACAAAATGAAATAATAGGATGAATCAATTTATTTATTTACGTAGATACCTCCCAAATACGTAGTTTGGAATAGTTGATGACGTAATATGGCATGGCAAACTGGGTTTGATTCTCTGGGGGGTATAAGGGCTGAATCTCTCTAACAATGCAGCCTTGAGAAGTGAGAATGTTGCGGTGCTCTTTGGGAACATCGGGTAACACAGCAACCACCAGAGGGTAAATGCTCTTCACCTTCCTCAGACCTTTGACCAAGCCAACCACACCTTTCACGTAGTCACCGTTTCCAGCAAGGAAGGTGACATAAGCACGAGAATGACCTTCCACGGCCTTAGCTGGAGCATCGGTGACGTTGGCTTTCACAGCGCTGATATCAGGGGCCATGCCTCTCACTAAGTGACTGGTGTTTTGCTTGCTTATTATCAAGAGGAACAAAGGGTTTTAGTCACAAGCTAGAATTGGATTGAAAAATTGTAAGTAAGGAAGATCTTGCTCTCTTGTTGTGAAGTGGGAGTAATGGAGGGGTTGCTTTAAATAGAGGTTTGGAGGGTATTGTTGTCATTACACTCGCAACTAATCCAACGTTTAAAGGAGATGGTTTGGAATCGGACGGTGAAGATAATGGATAATTTTTCCTTGATTAATTAATTTACTCCACTCACGCGGTTAATTAATTAATTAAGGAAATCATATCCGTTTTCAGGTTAACTGCCACCGCCCCTAGCCCCTAGCCTCTAGCCTCTAGCCGTGGATGCTATCAGCACCGACTGGGCCCTACGTTGCTAAATCCTGGCGATGGTGAGGCACGTCGACTGCTGTTAATGGACACGTGGCTTTCCATGAAGGTATTGTTGTGAACTCTGTTTTTCTTGGTGGGGTCCATAAAATCGTTTGCATGTGTAACGGGAAGTGTGTTGTCGCATGAAGGGAGAGCCACACAGCAATTAGTTTAACATCCTACCACAATTGTTTTCTAGTTTTTTTTTTAGTTGGTCTAGGTCCAATGCAAGGACCAAATCCTATTACTACACGAAACTAATTACTTTATTCTATTTCAAACTTACTTTCCACCTTTAACTTAGGCTACATTTATGGTTTTCAAGTTTTTCTTTCCATCATATTAGGAAAAATTATGTATTTTGTGACCTATATTTTAAAAAAAATTGAACTGGGTTTCCTACTACAACCGCATAATATCACCAAGCCAAATGTTTAATCTTAATCTTTCTTTTTCAGTTACCTTAGGTCTTCTAGAACGCAAGGTTATTGTTTTTTAAATAATGACTGATTATCAGTTAAAAATATATCAAATTTAGATTAAACACACGCGAATTCATGAATCGGTTGCACGTGCAAGGTTAATTATAAAAATGTTTTGTTATTGTTTATTAAAAAGACAGAAAAATTTATAATATTAACAAAATAAATTTTCCATTGATGTTGTATATATAAAATGATAATACATACACAAATATTATATTAATCTATTAAAAGTAAAAATAAAAATTTCAAATTTTATTACAAAAATTTTAAATAACACTTTTCAATAAATAAACAAATACATTGTCGTGCCTTAACTATAAGATTAAAAAAATATTTAAGATAATATAAATTTAATAATAATAATTTATCTATATGTTACTTGTTAATATAAATAATAAATACATTTTTTTGCAAATAATATATTATTAACTTAATTACAATATAAAAAAATTAATTTTTTATTAAAGAAAATCAGATGTATTAAATATTTGCTAACTAATCTTCTGGTAATTGTTGTAAATAATTTTTCATTAAATTAATCATGCATAAAAAATTAATTTTTCTTTTATAATCAAAACTCATAAAGAATAAATTTAATATTTTGTTATTTGTAATAATGTTATGTATTACAATAAGAACTAATTTTGAATTTTTAATGTGTTAAGAAGGGGACAAAAAATTATTCTTCCACCAAACTGAGTTGCAAATTTTCTCTTTGTTATGTATTGTCTATATCCTTTTGTGATGTTACATAATTATCTTTTTAAAAGCAAATTTTTGAATGAGCTGCTAAGACTAATTTTTGAATTTTTAATGTGTTGGATATATCCTTTTGTGATGTTACATAATTACCTCTTAAATTAAATGAGCTGCTAAGACTAATTTTTGAATTTTTAATGTGTTGGATAAAAAATTATTCCTCCATTACATGAGTTACAAATTTTCTCTTTTTGTTGTTGTGTATTGTCCTGTCTTTTTTGTATGTTGAATAATTATTTTTATCTTTTTAAAAATCAAACATGAAATATATACTTTTGTAGTGGTATATCTCTTAAATTTAAATCAAATCATCATAATTTTTTTTTAGAAAAAATGTATATTTACATTCAAATCATAATTGGAAACAAAGAAGTTAACTTTTTTTAAAATATATTCACATCATAGAAATAAAAATAAAATACTCAAAATTTAGCATATATCAATGTTGATATTAGCAATAAAATTAAATCAATAATTAAAGAATAATAAAATTTAAGATAAAACATTTGTTACCTTGAATAATATTTCTACCATAAAAAAAATATGTTCTCGAGATTCATTATTCAAAACATAGTTTTTAGCTATGAAATAGGTCTTTTATTTAAAAAAGAAATAATCATTGTATCATACGTAAATATGGAAGAAAATATTTTTTTATTTTTAAAGAAAAAAAATGAGAAAAATAATATTTAAAAAAATGAAAATAATGTTTATAGAAAAATCATATTTTCACTCGATATAAAGAGAGATCTAAAAAAAAGTGATAGAAAACTTCAAAATTATAATTTTTTTCTTCCATATTTACATATATTATACTTAGAAAAGCATGTGTTTGATTGTATGAAAGGAAATAAATATCTAATCTTAAATTTTATATTCTGTAATTATTGTTTAAATCTAAATTATGAATGATCATTATATCAAACATTGATCTATCACAAGGTTTGACCTTTATGATATATATACTATTGTGACTTAGTTAATTATAATTATACTATCTTTTCATCTAATTGATTTTAGTTAAAAATACTTTGAAATTATGTGTTTTATGATAAGATGTTTCACTAATATGAATTATAACTAAAATTTAGTTAAATTTTTTTATCTAATGTAAATATGATTCTAAATTACTTCAACATATAATTAATTTTGAACTTATAATAAATTTTAAATTCTTTCCTAATACAAAATCAAATATTTTAAAACTTGTCTAGAATTAATTCTAAATCAAAATACAATCTTATGTCGTAATACTATATAAGTAAATATATTTAATCTTATGTCGTAATACTAAAAAATTATAACATATTAAATAAAAGTGTATTTAGTAAAATGAGTCAGAGGCTAAAAACTAATTATAAATATTTAATAAATTACTTAATTAATTTGTTAAAAGTTGTAAAATAATAAAAAAAACATCATTAACATTAGATAATGATATATTTAAATTAATATAACATATTTTAATAATATAAATTGATTATATATTTAAATTATTAATTATTATAATTATATATTTAAATTATAAATTATTACAATATATATTTAAATTATAAATTTTATAATTATATATTTAATTAGAAATTATTATAATTATATATTCAAAATTATAATTTTTAGAATTAAATATATAAATTTTAAATTATATATTTGAATATTTTTATAATTATATATTTAAATTATAAAATTTTTATAGTTATACTAATTATAAATTCTTATAAAAATAAAAATTTAAAATTTTATAATTATTATAAATTCCTAATTTTATAATTAACAAAAAAAACTGAAATAATTTCGAATGAATTTTTAATTACTAAAATAACAACTCAAACACCATGCAATTGTTATCTAAAACCAGAAGAACCTCTATAAACATATGAGAAGCTTACGTGAAACATACTTGCAATGAAACAACTATAAATTCAACAAGTGTCTTAGAAAGATGTGCATGACTAAAATGACTTTATATATATATCTATATATATATATATATATATCAGTTTTTAATCAAGCAAAACATTTATTAAAATAAAAAAAAAATAGAAACAAGAATGTAAGATTTTATTTTATCACATAAAGTGATAAAGCATGCATTTTATATTTGATAACATATACAAGGTTGAACTTCTGAAAGAAAAAATATTAATTAATGTGATCCAAGAATTGAATTAAATGCATGTTTAATTAATTCTGTTATCAAAACTTTATTGTGTGATTATGTGTGGGTATGTATACATATTATGTTCAGAATACTGTTTTCTAATTTATAATATTAACTTTAATTGTTTTTGTAGTATATTTTTAAACTTTGGACAGAATATTATATAATATTTAAACTCTAAATTTGAATCTTGATGAAAATGTTACAAATATTGCTTAACAAATATAATCATATTATTCCTACTTTTGCTGTTTGGAGACGCTTTTTTAACTGTTTTTTACTCTGTTATTTAAAAAAAATTGTATGCAAAAGACATTGCTGTGTTTAAAGTTCGGATACACCAACTTATTAACAAATTTAATATTATAAATTTAAATAATTAATTTTTATAAATTAATCTTTTATGTCTGGTACTAAAAAAATTACCTTCTGAGTATTTCTTTTTTTTAATTAGATTGAGATTGTGATGTTGTTAAAGCTTTAGTGGCAAGATGAAAAGAAGTTTGGGACATCTATTTCTTGAATGCAGACTGAACAAGCCTAGATTGCAGTTTTTGTTTTTCAATTCAAATGTTTGATGTGCAAAACAGAGGGTACATCTTGTTGTAAATGACAGGCTAGGAATACTTCGATATTTGGCCATAAACAGAAGCGGTTGTTGTGCAACAGAGGATAATTTGTTCTGGTCTTGGGTGGAGTAAAACAAAGACCGCTTGCTTTCATTACCCACTCCCAGGTTGAAGTTGCATAGACCCACCTTTGGCATGTTTGGGTCAATAGAGAAAGGCAAAGTAGATGAGAAGTTGGAAGCGGTGTTAACGGGCATGTGTACAATTGTTCATGGCCTTGTAGACTGGATCAGACATTTTTTGTATGATAAAGGGACGGGAATATTTTACGTGATTATTTGAATGAAAATTGTGTATGCATACAGGTAGATGAACATGCAATAATGTTGGGATACACATATCAGCAAAATGTGTGTAATGTTTCAGATTTATCCATATTTTGCTGACTGCTGGTAGAAAGTTACATTTCACGTGTCAGTATGAAATTAACATTCAATCTTTATTAATAATGGTAAATATTTGTGATATCAATTTATAATTTAAAAATAATAAAAATTAAAATGTGTGATAAAAATTAAAATATGTGATTTAAAATTAAACTTTACTAATTAAAATATTTGTGATATCAATTAATACTAATATTTGGTCAGTGAATTATGAAGGGAGACTGGCAATTAAGTGAGGTGGGTAAACATCAAGCATGTCCTGCCTTTTTAATATTAATGCCAATGACGTGATTTTTCTAAAGATAGCAAATCACAACAGGGTACTTGAATTTGGTTTAAAAATAAATTGTATATGTTTCATAAGTGCTACCGCAGGCTTTATGATCTAATGCTGTAAAAACATTCATTCTTACTGCATTGTTAAATTTTTTTGTAGATGATCCAATACCAATTGAATAACGCTATGTATATTAGTAAATGTACTATGAGTTGGTGAGCTCAAGCTCCCTCTGTCACCCGTTACTGTGCACATGTGCTTGATCGTTAAAATAAAAAGGAATAGAATGAGACAAGGAAAAAAAAAAGAAAAAAAAGTACAAAATAAAAGTTCACATCCATTTACAAAATAAAGGATATGGTATATTGACGCCTTTACAAAGGCAGAATTGTTAAAAACCAATAAAAGGGACACATAAAAAAGGTCCTCAGCAGTCTACAAACACATAAAACTTAATGATAGTATAATACCACCCTATATATGTGTATATATATATATATATATATATATATATCCTATGTACTTGGGTCATGCTTGATTTCCATTTCCAAAGAGATGGAAGCAGTCTAAGCGGCAGATGGGGCAGGGATGAATTTGACTTCACCAACCTCCAAAAGGGCCGTTGTGAACTTATCCACATTTAGGGGATTGTTGTAGTCCAAAGTCTCATCCTCATATATATCCCACCACTTCTTCACTAAGACCTTTATATCTTCTTTCTCCATGTTCTCCTCCTTCCCAGTGTATCTCCAAGGCTTAGATCCCTGTCACACCAATCCAACCAAATTAAATATCGTATTCTATATCAAATTTAAACTCCAGTTTTATTTCAATCAGACTTGAGCACTCACAGCAGCACAGTAGTGAACCACTTTGACTTTTTCAAGCTCAACATTCTCAGGGTGACGCCACAGCATGGCCAGCACAAGATTGTACACATTAGGAATTGGCTTATACCTGTCCTTGAAGTACATGTTCAAAAAATCCTGCAAGAAAACAATTTAACATAAATATACAGTTGCTCCAATTAATATGGTATAAAATAAATGATTTTTAATTCAGTAATTAAGTACCTGTTCAGCAAAGGAAGTAGGCTTGGTGACTTGGAGTGTCTGAAGGAGGTCATGGTAAGTGGCCAGATTAGGTTCATAAACAAACATGCCAGCGTTGAAGTAGAGAGGTGGCTTGGCCCCTAAATGGGAGGGCCAATGAACCTTATCAGGGCACTGCTGGCAGTAACCTATCTGATACTGCGGAGTGTGACTCCAAGTGGGTTCACAGAAACAGTCCATCACTGCGTAAAAGTAATTGTCGGGCAAGTCGAACAAATGATCAATGTTGTCAAAAACTTGGATATCACCATCTAGGTATATCATCTTGCTGTACTCCACAAACTAATACATTTTGCAATCATAACAAACAAAACCACACTTTAATTAAACTTAGAAAACAACAAAATGAAATAATAGGATGAATCAATTTGTTTATTTACGTAGATACCTCCCAAATACGTAGTTTGGAATAGTTGATGACGTAATATGGCATGGCAAACTGGGTTTGATTCTCTGGGGGGTATAAGGGCTGAATCTCTCTAACAATGCAGCCTTGAGAAGTGAGAATGTTGCGGTGCTCTTTGGGAACATCGGGTAACACAGCAACCACCAGAGGGTAAATGCTCTTCACCTTCCTCAGACCTTTGACCAAGCCAACCACACCTTTCACGTAGTCACCGTTTCCAGCAAGGAAGGTGACATAAGCACGAGAATGTCCCGCAGCAGCCTTAGCCTGAGTGTCGGTTTTCACAGCGCTTATATCAGGGGCCATGCTCTCACTGACTGGCTACTGTTGTTTGCTTGTTATCAACAGAATTTCAAAACAAGGAAGTGAAGGGTTTTTTTTAGTCACAAGCTAGTATTGGATTTTGGAGAAAAAGGAAACTTTGAAAACTTGTAAGGAAGATCTTGCTCTGTGAATTGGGATTGTATAAGAAATGGCATGGCTACTTATATATGGCTTTGGAGGCTATTATCGCCATTACGCTCGCAACTAATCCAACGGTTAAGTAGATTATTTTGAAATCCACGATGAAGGTTAATGGATAATGTTTCTTTCATATACTAATTTATTCCTTTCATGCGATTATGAATAGTCTTAGTCTTTCTCTGCTTATTTAATTAATTTATTATATCATCTTTTAGAGCATTCTAGTGCTCCTTTGTTGTCAATTGTTAGTGCCATTGTTGTTAGGGTGTAATAAAATCTTGATAACAATGGATAATATAGAATACAACACATGGGAGACGGATGTATAATTTTTTTAAAAGATATGAATCAAAACAGTTTTTCTAGTGGTCAAAATTAAGATCCAAGTACTTTTAAATTAAAATTGGAGAATGATATAATTATGTGTTATGTTAACGCATTCTTTTACTCTTTATTCGTTCTTTTGAAGTTCTGTGGTGATCTCCTTTATTTTTTATTGAAAGGAGGGCAAATTAAAAGCTGTGATTGAGTGATCCTCCTTGGGAGAAATAGAATAATGAAGTAGTTGAGATGTGAAAAGTGGAGCAATTAACCTGCTTTGTTTGAAAAGAAGAAGAATGAAGGTGTGGGGTGATTCATGATCTTTCTAGATATTCAAGTGAAGTTAATATATTTGGGAAAGGCATGTTGAAGAAAAGGGAACTTAACCTCTCCAGTAAACGACAAAAAGAAAGGATATAATATCCGTTTTCAGGTTAACTGCCACCGCCCCCAACAGTGGATTAGTGGAAAGTATGATCACCGACTCGCCATGAAGAAGCACGTGGACCCTTACGACACACACGTGGCTCTCAACCAAGGTTTTGTTGCCAACTATCTATTTCGGTGGGGTCCATAAAATCCTTTGCATCATCTGAGAGCCACGTGGCGCTTACTCTAACTTCCTGCAATTATCAGTTTTTTAGTTTTGTTAGTTGCTCCAAAATCAAAGGACCAACTCTAATTAATTCCTGTCAAACAAAAATAAATAACCATTCTGACTTTTCTATTACTAATTTATGTGACTCAGTTTTGTTCATGAATTAAAAATATTATACGATATGTTATTTATAAGATCAGCAACACGAAGAATAGTCGAATAAAATATAAAGTGAGATATTGTACTAATATTTTATACTTTCAGATAATACTCTGGGCTTGTGTTTCCTCATACCCAACACTGTAGCTTTTAATATTTTTCACAAAAGAAATGTGACTGGAAGCATGGAGGAAACTTCCTCCACGGGAATATTCTCTAAAATTCCAGATTCCTTTATTTTCATTTTGAATTTTATATTTGTTATAAACTTTGAAATCATAATAAAAATTAATAAATGTGAGTTGCAGCAAAACTTAATCACCAATACATATTTATTGCCGACATCTTAGCACGCCTTAGACGAAGACACCGTTACTTAATTATATCTTATTTTTTCTACGGGAGCCCATCTACCTTAGTGATTACACATTTGTTCATGTTAAGATTAGGAAATTTTTAATGAGATATTTTTCAAATAGGTTTCTTAAATTACTTTTTATGATTTTTAATGTATTTTTTTGTTAAAGTTAATTAGCATGTAATATCATTATAAAAACTGACTTTTAATCAAAGTCATTTATTTATGGATAAGTTTTTAATTATTAATAATTTAAAAATCATATAAATAAAGAATTATAATTGAACGTGAGTGTAAAAATTTTTTACACATTAGTACATATTAATTAAACTTAGTTTCACTTTTAAAAAATGCATATGCAAATTTACTTGAATGGTAAAAATTTTTAAAAAATTGAACTTATATATTTTTAATATGACATAGTTATGGTTAATGATGGCTGGGGAAAAAATATATTTTAACATAAAAAATATATTTTGAATATTTTAGAAAATATTAAATAATTTTTGTATTATTTTCTCATGTACAATTAGGTTATTAGTTTAATTAATAAAACATGGATTTTGTATTGTTAAAGATATAAAGGATGCATGTAAAAATAATATTTTAATCAATAAATTTTAAAAAAATTGTATATTTTTATAAGTAATCATTTTAAGGATAGCAATTTGAATTGTTAAAAATGACTGTAGCAATTAACTATCAACTTATAAAATTAACAAATAAATAAAACACAAGCAATATTGCTATAGTAATTTATTGGAAAATAAAAATCAATCCAAAAAATATAAGGACAAATAAATAATTGTAGTAATTAGTAAGATTTAACAACATCTCTGTTTGATTATTTTACAACTTTAAAATACTCAAAGAAATAGAAATTATATTCTTCAATTAACCACTTTAACTCTAAATGAATATAAAAGTGTTTGCTCTTTAGTACAATATTAATAATTATAAGAATCAATAAATCCGAGTGCCCTTAAGTTACCCTTACATACAATTAACACATGTAATATATATCAATATCTAATCCATATATAACATCGTATAGAAACAACTATTAAGCAATAACACGAAAAACAAAATGTTACACGTGGAGATTGGGTTGCACTATATTTTCTAAAGGAAACTAAAGCATAGGTTTTTATTTCGTAAGCACTAAGCAAAATATTCTACAAATATAAAATTAGGGATGACGGATGGAAAACCCAATTCCTATGCGGGTTGGGAATGAGCTAAGTTTTGAATCTAATAATAATTAGGGTAACTTAAGAAGTCAAGTGAAAAGATTAGACTTGTTATTGTCCACTTTATTATTTTACCTAATTCTGACAACTAAGAAATAATAACTCTTGAGAATGATTTTTCTTCCCAACACAACCTTTACTCAGCTTCACATGCTCTTTTGGTATTAATTTTTTCTTTCCAAAAATAATTGTACTAATTTTAAAATAATCTTATATAATTATTCTTTTTCATTCTCTCTACATTGATCATACACAATAACTTCCTCTCAAAGAGTGCAACAAATTATAGAATCAACGAAATTTAAGTTTTTTTATATATTTTTCTTGATTAAATTTGAAAAGTTCTTTTAATATATTTTTAACTACTTTGGAGGTTTTAATAATTACAAATTGTAAAATCATGATCCCTATTTTGACATTAACAAGAGAAAAACATAATATTCAAATTTTAGATACCAAAAACATAATTAAGACAATGAAAATTATTTGACAAAACCAACCCAAATGACAAGTATTTTACAGTGCACTCTCCTTTTTCAAGAATAAATTATTTCATTAATATTTTCTTTGGTGCACTCCTTTTAAGTCAATTGTACTTACACTTTTTTCACGCTGTTTTCACCATAGTCGTTTTTACAACTACATATTCTCTTTCTCAATTTTCCATTGTTTGTATCATCCCTTCCACATTATTCATACCTCCAATGACCTATATTTGTTCCTTGTTCAAATTTTCCCCTCTAATGTTAGGGTTTTGTATTCCTCTAACATTTGTGATCTGATTGTTCAATCACCTTTTATTAATAAGAATATAAAAAATTGTATTATTAAGTGGTAAAAAAACAATAAAAAAGGAAAAAAAAATATTTAAGGAGTACTTTCAAAAACAATAATTTGTATTCTGTAAAATACTTTTAGAATACAAAATCTTATGAGTGTGTAATGAGAAAATACTTATTGAAAGATATATTTATATTCTAGAAAGTATTTCTACTTCACACTTTTGGGATGTTGTGCTCTAAAAAACATTTTCAATGATAAAAAATGAAACATATGTTCCAGAATAGATGTTTTTGGATTGTTAAAATTGAAAAAGGTGTGATTCTATGTTATGCCATGAGACAAACATTTTAATAAAAAAAAAACTCAGTATACTTGGTTTCTCAAAGTCTTAATTATGTTGTTTTCTTATTTGATGAAATTTAATACAAGATTTTAATAAAATGGTGTTAATGTAAAATTTCATTACCTTTTGGAAAAGAAAAGATTGAATAAAGGAGAATTAGATAAAGGTTTAGAGAACAATGGAGAAAGGAGATAAAATTGCATAAAATAGAGTTGATGTTTATTTTTTATATGTAAGGGTAGTTTTTTTATAAAAGAATATTAAATGGATATTGAAGATAAATTATATAAAATAGGGCTTATATTTATATTTTTTATACATAAGGGTAGTTTTATACCAAAAAAAAATTATTTTATAAAAGGCTTAGTTATTTTTTCTTCTCATTATTTTTTAAAAGTGTTAAATTTTGTCTCACTTGTTTTTAGATCTTATTTCATCCTATAATTTTTTAAATAGCTTTAATGACATCTCATTGTTATTTTTAAATCTAATTTTGTTCTATAATTTATAAATTATTTTAATGTCATCTCTTCCATCGTATTGAAGTTAACATGGTAACACTATTAATGTGTATGATTGATAACAAATTTATCATTAAAAATTATTATGAAATAACATTGAAACTATTTTAAAATATAAGAAAAGACTTATACACATTATTTAGAAAAGTTTTACACTATAATTCTATCACAATCTACTATTTATATGGCTTTTTTAAAGTATTAATAGTCAACAAACTTATCATACATGAATTATTGATTGTGATTGAATGTTAATATAAAACTTTAAAGTATATAAGTATTAAACTCTTCAAAAATTATAGATATTAATAGTGTTGCCCTGTTAATTTCAATTTCATAAAAGGGATAACACTTGAGTTGTTAAAAGAATTGTGCAACAAAATTGAACATAAAAATAATAGTAAATGTCACTAAAACTATTTAAAAAAATTATGAAACAAAATTAAATCTAAAAATGATAATGAGACGATATTTTATATTTTAAAAACATAAAAAAACAAAAAAAGGTAATTAAGCTTATTATAAATTTAAAAATGCAAAAAAAGAGAGCGAAGTAGCAAAAAAAGGAGAGTAGAAACAAAAAATGCCCCAAGTTAATTCAAGGAAAACTCAATTCAACCTAAATAACTTTTTGATTTATTGTTTTCATTTTCTTGATAAAATATGACTCATAGTTTATATAATGATCAATATATCTCTCTTCTCTTATTTATTTTATAATTATTCTTTTCATTCTTGAAGATATGTCCTGTAATTTTTTTTTCTCCATCCTTTTCAAAACCTCACCATTTACCTCATTCCAAAATCCCTTATACACCTTTTTTTCATGATCATTTTCTTTTTGACAACATCCTATTTTTTCTATCATGCAACTATTTTTCATTTTGCACTCTCTTTGGCCACTATAAACAATATTTTTCATTATGTAAACCCTTTTCCAATCATCAAACAATACCACAACACCATCAATTTGCAACTATATAGCAAGAATCCATTATAACCTTTGCTTTGTGCATTCTAAAGGTATATTGTTTGATTTTAATAGATTCCCCATGATTATAAAATGTTAAATATAGATTGAGGTTTGTCGCAAAAAAATTGTTTATAAAAATAAAATGTATATTATGAAATTTTGGAAAGAAATAAATAATAAATATTGAGAAAGAAGCAAACATTGTAAATAGAAATGAATGTATCCTTATAAAAAAATAATTATAAGAATATTTTAGAAATATTTAAAATTATTATGAGAAGAGATGTAGTATACCCTTTAATGTATAGACAAGAAAAATAAATGTCCTTTCTCCTTTCTACATTAAAAGAAAATGGTTAATACAGTTTTACTTTATTTAAGCTTTTGCTTTGCTTTTGGCAAATCCTATTTTGGTCGTTGCACCACCTAAAAATCTAAAATACCAAAAATACTATATTCTCCCTCCTCTTCTCTATAGTCTACTCTACAGTCCCATTCACCTAAGGCTCACCAGTGACCTCCCCACCGCCACGCATGTCTCCTTATCACTTACGCAGAAACTAGTATTCCCCTCCCCAGAAAAGCACTGAAGGAATGGGTCACTTGCAAGTCATACATAAGATATACATTTTATTTATTAACCTTTTGGATTAGATATAATTTTTTTTTTCATTTTATATCAACTAATATAGATTGTATAAATAATGTGTTATTGATGAAATTGTTTAGAATAATAAGCATTGTTTTACATCGTTTGATTCGAAAATAGGAAGTGTTTTTTATACATTTCGAATCAACTAATATTAGTTACATTATTTTGAAGAGTGTCTATAAGTTTGGATCATTAAGATAAGCTTGGAAATTTAGTTTGATTTAGTTTTTTTATTTGGGTTTAATCTTCAATTCAGACATACCACATTAATTATGTGTTCAGTTTGCAATTTTTGTATTTTTAAATCTTTAACCCAACCCAAAAATATATATATATATATATATTATATTATTATTATATATTTATTTTATATTTTTAAGTTAGTACATTTAGTAACTCTATTTTATATTTTAAAGTTAATAAATTTATTTTATACTTTAAACTTATAAAATGTTTTGCTTATATTGTATTGTGTTGTTTTCATGCTTTAATTTGATTAATTTAGTATAATATTTTGTTATAAAATTATTAACTCATTAGATTAATGAATTTAACTAGTTTAAGTTATAAAATCATTTTTTTACAATTTAATAAAAAAATATTTTTTTGGTTTTTGATTAGTTTTCTTTAAAATCGAACCAAATCAACTTGATTATCATTGATTCGATTTGATTTGAATCCAGAAAAAAATTTGAATCACTCTAGTTTACTTAAAATTAATTAATTTGATTTTCATTTTATTTAAAAAATAAACCAACTCCAAATGTCAACACTGTGCATGTTCCGGATCAAACTTGTGGAATATTGAGCATCAGTTTTAGACACTAGATTAGGAAATGGTGGGTGCTAAAAGCAAATCCGTATAACTTGATCTCACCACAATTAAAAAAAAAAAAACAACTATAGTTTTAATTTGTGCTTTGGGAACAAATTTTGGTCTGAAAATTGTTGCAAGGTGTAGAAGATCTGGTATGCTCTTGCTCACTCGTCTGTGATTACCTGAAGCTTCGTTCCTTTGCTTTCATCTGTACGGATGGATCCCAACCAGGTAACTTAACATGTCTCTACATTTCTGCAGAATTCCTAGATCTGGTTTAACCCAAGTTGTTTCTTTCAATATTCGTGCCGTCTTTCAGAGATATTTGATTTGGTTTTTGCACTTTGGGGAAAATCTAATCGAATAGTGTCTCTATACACGCTTTATTTCCTCTGCTGATTCAGTAATGCTTCTATTTTCTGCTCGATTTTTCAATTTTTGCGCTAGACATTGAAAATGGATAGGATTTAATTATTGATCGTGTTGTTGAATATCGATTCCTTTCAGATTTAGGTCGATTAATTAAAATTTTCTGTGTGCGCAGCCTATGGGTGAAAACTACGCCAATCCCAAGACTTGTTTCTTTCATGTGCTCTTCAAGGTTTTTTTTTATCCAATCGTGCTTGTTAGCTTATCTTGGTATGTATACCAAGTTCACTTCATTAAGGCATAATTTGGTCTGTGTATCTGGCAGGCCACAGCTTTGGCATTTTACATTCTCTCGGCCCTCTTTATTGATAACTTTGTCATCATTTTTGTGGTGACGGTCCTTCTTGCTGCCCTTGATTTTTGGGTAGTCAAGAATGTGAGTGGGCGAATTTTAGTTGGTTTGAGGTGGTGGAATGAAATTGATGATCTGGGCGAAAGTGTTTGGAAATTTGAATGTCTTGACCATGAGGTAGGTTGTAGGTATTTGGTGTTCCTTGTTTAGATTGGTTGCTTCTTATTTTTGAAATAATATCTGTCATTATCTACTGTATCTGCTCAATTAGAACATAGCATAAGAATAGGCTCTGAATTCTTCGTAGATACCTGCTTGCATGATTACATCTTACACATTATTTTTTCTCCCTCCAGTCTCTGGCTCGGATGAACAAGAAGGATTCATGGCTTTTCTGGTGGACCCTGTACCTTACGGTAAGAAAATATGGATTGATTACTGCATGAGATTCCAGTTTGCTCTTGGATCCTTACAGAGTTACAGTCAAAATGCAGTTGTTGGCAAATTCAATGATGGGTGCTTAGTATAATATTATTGCCTGATCAGATTCATCGTGATTGTGCATGTGTTGCTTAGGAGTTAGAGTTACTAGTATGCTAAATGAGTTGTGATGCCAAGAATAAGGTAAAGAATTTCCCAAAAAGTTTGGGTTTTGACAAAGAATAACTTTATGGATTAACATGGCATAGTTGTGTACTTGTGCTCCTGCTTGTAGTCAATGTTTTTAAATAGCAGTTTTGCTGTGATGGTGGAATGACATGGCATGGCAGATTTTCAACAAGATGCCATGGTGAGGCTATGATTTGGTAGATTCTTGTGGTGCTTTCATGGTCGCCACCATGCTCACATGCCATCAAGCCCAAACTTGGTTGTAGTGGAAAAGGCCTGCAAAAAATTGTCACTTTCGTGTCTAACCCAACCTGTTTGATCCTTTTCACGGGTATATATTTCCATGACCTATAAGTTTTAGTGAAACATGCACAATCTTCAGAAGACCTGCATCCATCTCCCCTCGGTTATCATTTTCAGCTCACACTCTCATACTTGTTCTTTCCTCTTCCGTCTCTTCCTGCCAAGAGTCCATTTCTGACACTGTATTTTCTAGGGATCCCCCTCCCTGTTTTTGGTTTTACCGCTGCCCCCTTCTGTACCGTATTCTGGTTTCCTTTGCTAGTTACCCACCGCTTTTTTTTTTTTTTCACTTCCTTTTCTTTTTCTCTTCTATCCTGTTTGTATTTTTTTTTCTATGGATTTTTCCCTCCATTTTTTGTTTCTCTGTTTAGGTTCTAGTTCTCTATCTCAAAGTTTATGAATTTTGATACTTTTCATTTGTTGTTCTTTAACATATGTTGTTAGTTTTGTTTTTCTTTTTGTATTTTTTTTATATATGTCATGCTTATGTTATCACCACCTTGCTTCTACCTTAAACTGCTACTCTATCTAGCATATTTTTATGGGCTTTTTTCACTTGCTTCCATGAACCACCAAACTATCTGCCATTACCGGCATTGTTTGTCGAGTTGTAGTTTTGATACAAAGTCCCTGCCAAAAGATACAGTCATAAATCATAATCATGTTCTTGATAATAAATTATATTTGTTTTATTTGTATTGTTCTACAGGCAGCTGCATGGATTTTGCTGGCAATATTTTCACTCATAAGGCTTCAAGCTGATTATCTTCTAGTTGTAGGAGTTTGTGTGACCCTCAGCATTGCAAATATTGTTGGTTTTACCAAATGCAAAAAAGGTCAGCTATTTTGTTGATAATATTCTTAAAATGCTTACCTCCCAATATATCAAAATTAGTTTGATTGAAGAAATTGTCTGTATATAGTAAGATATAGAAATTTTGAGTGCAAGATATTTTAGTGGTTTATTTATGATTACATATATGTCTTCTCGAACTTATGTTGTAGTGCCTGTGTCTCATCTCATTTTAAAAAATGCTAACTATAATTTGCTGTATTCTGCCTACTTCCTGTAAAGTTGCTGACATATGAGGATGTTGACTACTAAATAATTCATGTTTACAGTCCATCTTTTATCTGTCAACTGGCAATTTATGATCTTGTTGTCAATTCTCTGGTGGAGAAAGAGCTCCATTACGGCATCAACGTGACTCATTTAATAACTGAATCATAATTCCCTAGTGTTGGATCATGATATTTGGTACAAAAATGCTTTAGATGCTGATATATTTTTATGTGGGGTTGCTCTCAACCTCATTCCTAATTCCCTTCTGTATTCACTACAAATTGGAAGATATTATTGTTCTTGTTGTCTTAGCTATAGAAATAATTGTAGGGGGCATTGACTAAGTAACAAGAAACATCATTTTGGAAAGATATTGTACGTAGTTTGTGAAAAGGAACAACTCCATGTAGTAGTAGTAGTACCCTGTTTTTGTGGGATTGGGAGCTCCAGTTTTTTTTTTCTTTATCATATCAAAATTTTCTGTATTGCGTTTGGTTTAATTAATCCTACTTCCCATGAATACACTTTTCATTTCAAATAACTTGGTTGTTTGTGAAACACACATGCCTTAGGAGTTTCTCTAAGTGTAGCTTTACTCAACATCCTGAGAATATACCATTTCATTTCATCTTCAATGGAAAAACTTCAAGTGGCTAAAACTTATTGGTTGTGTTTCAGATGCCAAGAAGCAGATTCAACAATTTGCCTCTCAGACAATTGCCTCTCGGTTCTCATCTACCCTACAGTCAGCATTCAGTGTCGTCTGATTGTGAAAGATGGAAATGCAAGTTGAAGCGTGCATTACTGAGATGCCGTGGAAGTTTGTACATGATTATTTCTGCCGGCATCGAATTGGAATTATGGAGCTTGCATAGTTACTGATACAAATGCAAAATTTTGTACTTTTTATATGAAATGGCTTGAATCAGACTTGATGATCGAGTAACATAGTGAAACAGTTATTTTAGGTGTAAATCACGTTTTTACTTGTATTCTTTTTGCATCAGAGGATCAAGATTTATATTCTGTATGGACTGCAAAAAATCTTTACGGCATATTGGCTCATGGAAATTGAAAGATCATTATAAATTGACATGTTGCATCAATCACCTGGAACCGGTACTACACTTTCCAAACTTTCTTTTTTTTGGCTAAATTACTAATTTACTTTTTTATTTGTTTAATTGGCTTAATTTTTATTGTTAAAAAATTAATTTGATCTCTTAATTTTTAAAATAGATGCAATGCTGGCTTTTTTGTTTAATTGTGAGAGAGGAAAAGACAATTGCTTGTAACGTGGCACGATAAAAAAAATGTAGTCCGACATAAATATTACATTATTTTGTTAAATAAAAAGAAAAAAATTGAAGATATAATTGATAATTAGATTTTATACGAATGAGAGATAAGAGTAAATATTTATCTATCACTCCTTTTAGTGTGTAATTGTGTATTGGACATTTTTATTTTTAACTATTATAAATTACTACATTATTTTATTTTAATTATATCTTTTGTTACATTTTAAAACAAGTCATTATTAATTACATGTGTAATTAATGACAAACTTCAAAAGCATAGAGAATTTATCAAAAACTACTAAATTTAGTTTCTTTAAGCAAAATTTCAAGTTTGAGTATAAAAAAAATTGTAGTTACAAAAAGAGACCTTATTAAAGATAATTAATCAGGTTTATAGAATTAGATTAATTATTATAAAAGTCAGTACCAATAATATGGTTATAAAAGAATTTAAGAAAAACTAATTTTACAATAGTCTTTAAATAAAAAGTCATTTTGTAAGACTAAATAAAAGATTAACATATCAAATTCATGTTAATCTATCATTTTAAATTTTAAAAAAATAAAATTATCAAACTTGAAATTATTTATTAAAATAAGATTTCATGTCTAAATTCTTCTCAGCATATTCTTAAGTTTGGTTTTAAATTTTAGTTGCAATCATAGTAATGACGAATTAAAAAACCTAAACCCTTTACGGAAACCATTGTGATTGTAGACTGCAATTTAAAACTATGCTCTTGAGCTCAATTTAGCATAAGGGAGATAAATAGAATAGATGAAAAAAAGGTGGAGAAAATTTGGGAAAGGAGAAATATAAAAGAAATAGGGAGAATTAATTGTTTGTTTGGTTTGAGATAAATATAAATGAAATTAAGAACAAAAAATATCGAATTTCTTCTAACCTTATTTTATTTACTAATGAAAACAAAGAAGGCAAATGAGAGTATGCATTGTTGGCAAAATTGGACTATGATTTGTGGGTTCAGCCGAAAACGTTCAGGAAGTTTCAGAATTAGAGGATCTTAGATTCAGTCAAAGCGACCATCTTAAAAAGCGGTTGAACCAGTATTCATTAAAAATTATTTATTTTTATTTTAATATAAAAATAAATATAAATAAATATTTACAAGGATTACAAATAGGTATATATTATTTTATTAAATTTTTTTATAAAATATATAATTTACTCATGTATATTAATTTTGGAATTTTTTATGTTTTAACTTTTTATAACTTTATATTATAAGAATATTTTGTTTTTATTTTAAACGTAAATTTTTTGTTGTTAATGAATATTTATATATTTTATTATTATTAGAATTTAAATTTAATTATTATGATATTTTTTATTTAGACTTTTATATATACTTTGACTATAAAAATAATTTTATTTTAATATTAAATGTTATAAAATTATGATATTATATTTATTTAATATCATTTATCTATAATTTTATTAGTATCTATTTAATTATGGTTTAATCTCGATTAAACTAGTAAAGTTTTAATTAGTATTTTTGACCGATTCTATGACCAATCAAATTTTTAAACGTTTGAATTGTGGATAAGACTAAATTATTTCTAACAAGAATTATAGCCAATTAATTTTAACACACAAGGTAAAAAAATGTTTATTAAAGAAAATATAATGTTTATTATTTATCGCAAAGAACAAGAAGAAAAAGAGAAATGAGATTATGTTATTAGAAAGGACAAGTAAAAAAAAGAAAAAATAAAGAATGGAAGAAGAAATAGAGAATTAAGAATTATTCTGATAGTGTAAAAAATTTAACACTATCATCCAATCACATAAATATAAAGAATTTTATTGGGTAGTAATTAAACTCTTATTCTTACTTATTTGTATTTAGAATCTTAAATTAATATAAATTTGATAACAAATGAGAACAACCACATTTCTTTCCAAAAGAAAAGGCATCTCACGTAAATAAATGTAAGGAACAATATAAAAAAATCAATGTGGAAATTTTATGCTAGGACATTCATATTATATAACCTACTCTCTTTCCTTAGCTCTTTTTGTATTTCAGTCTCATTTTTTCCTTCTCATTGTGAAAATTTTATGCTATGACTCCATCAACGTTAATTTATTTTCACGATATTTCAATCTCATTTTTCTCTTTCTCCCTTTTTCTCCCTCTCCCTACTCCCAGTTTTATTATAACAATTTATTTTTTTCCTTTCAGCTCTTTGTACACACTCTTTATTTAGATAAATTTGTTGAAAATTATTTAAAAATAAATAATTTTGTTTAAATACAATAAAAGGATAGATTTTTTTACAATAAAAAAGTGAAAGAGAAAAAAATTATTAAAAAATAATTATAAATTACAAATTTCTAATTTCAATTTATTTTTCATTTTTTTAATAAGCAGAATTTTCAATCAACACTTCTTTCTCGAAACAACTTAAATTATTTGGTAAAAACTGAGATTGCTGTTTCAAACATGTTCTAGCTAGTAGATTTATTAATTTTTTAATATTATTTTAAAATAGAGTTTAATTTATATGTACTAAATGTAAAAAAAAAATTATTTATATGATTTTTAAATTATTAATTAGTAAAATAAAATTTACCACATAAATAAAAGAGATTATAATGAAATATTATTCATTTTTATGCAATAAGTATTTTTAAAAAAAATATAATATAGAATTAAATTAGTGTTGTTATTTTTTATTTTAATAATTAATATTTTAAAATTTATGTATAAAAAATGATGATTGAATTATAAATTAAAGTCATAAAATTATTTGTTTATTGTGAAGTGTGAACAGGTAAGTTTGGCAGTTTGTCCTGGTTGGAATGATTGCAGAGAGGACGCATTGTTTAGTGTTCTGTTTGATAATAATCCCTTGGGTGGAAGCCATTCTTCTTCACTACTGCCCTTCCCTTCTCTCTCTTCTGACTTCTGAGTGATGCTGCAGTGCATATTTCTCGTCTCAGATGCCGGGTAAGATAAATACTTTAAATCTTCTGCTAATTCATTCATTTCTTTTAATTTGAATTTGAATTTGAATTTGATTTCATATGAAGTGAGGTAATGCTGGAGAAACAGCTCACGGCCCACTGCGTCCATCGCTCCATTTGTGCCTGGTTCTGGGAACAAGCCATCTCCCACGGTGACTCCTTCAAGGTATCATTTCCTTCCTATTCTTTCTTCTTCTTCTTTTTAATTTCATTTAGCCTTTTTTTTTTTTTTAACTCTTTTTTTTTTTTCATTTTATTTTTAAGCAACAACCAGTTATTGCCTCTCCTACGCATTATATTTTCCAAGTTTTTCGTGATGGAATCACTTTTCTGGGGTGCACACAAGTTGAAATGCCACCCTTGATGGCCATTGAGGTATATCTTTGCTACTCATAACATATAGCTAAATGAACGTTTTAATGCTATCCAGTTTGTTTATTAATCATTAATTTTTCTCTTAACTATCTGATTTTTAGTTCCTTTGTAGGGTAGCTGATGTCCTAAATGATTATTTTGGGGCCTTAAATGAGGACGTTATTAAAGACAACTTTGTCATTGTGTATGAGGTACTTATCTCAAGTTCTTTCCCTTGGATCTTTTATCCCTATTTATATAGCTTTCCCCACTGCTCTCTGTTGATTAGATGCACAAATCAGTTTACTACTTTTGCTTTCTTGTTGTAGCTGTTGGATGAGATGATAGACAATGGCTTCCCCTTAACTACAGAACCTTGTGTCCTGCGAGAGATGATTACTCCACCCAATATGGTTGGCAAAGCCTTGAGCATTGTGACTGGTAGCAGTTCAAATGTGAGTGATACTCTTCCCAGGGCGACAGTATCTTGTGTTCCCTGGAGAACAGCCGAGCCAAAGTACGCTAAAAATGAAGTCTATGTAGACCTTGTTGAAGAAATGGATGCCATTATAAACAGGTCTATATGCTCATTCTCCTTTGCCACTTCTTAAAATTGATAGTGTTCATATTAATGGTGTTTTTACCTTTCGGTAATTATGTTCTTATTAGTTACAATATTTTGGTGAATTAGAGTATGCGAAATCTATATTGCAAGAATTGTAATGGGATATTAGTGACCCTTGGAAGCTTGTACTTGTGGAATTTTATTGGTAGAAATTTATTACAGTTCATGTTGAGACTGCTTTAGTAGTATAGTGCTTATCTTATGGAGAATTTCTTTCTTTGTAGTCACAGCTAAAGAGTTTTATTCATTCAGGGATGGGAGTTTGGTGAAATGTGAGATCTATGGTGAAGTTCAAGTAAATTCTCGTATCTCAGGTTTTCCTGATTTAACCCTTTCATTTACAAATCCTTCCATCCTAGATGATGTGAGGTTTCATCCCTGTGTTCGTTTTCGGCCTTGGGAGTCTCATCAAATTCTTTCTTTTGTGCCTCCTGATGGACAATTTAAGCTTATGAGTTACAGGTACAGGGTCCACTTTTTTGTTACCTGAATCAGGATTTAAAACTAGCAATCTGGAAGCTTTGTTTATTTTGGCTCCTATTTATTATGAACCAAAAGTCTGTTTGTAGAAAGTCGTTTTTTGGATGCAGTTGTAATTGTGAATGTTGAATTCTCTGTTTACATCAAATTTGTATTCCTACTTTGTGTTCTCTCAATAAGTCAAGCACTTCACTTTGCAGAGTTAGAAAGTTGAAGAGTACCCCAATATATGTAAAGCCACAATTAACTTCAGACGGTGGGACTTGCCGTCTGAATGTATTGGTTGGAATAAGAAATGATACTGGAAAGACAATTGACTCAGTTACTGTTCAGTTTCAGCTCCCTCCTTTCATCTTATCAGCTGATCTGAGTTCAAATCATGGAACAGTGAACATCCTTGCTAAAAAGGTACCTAATTTGTACTTTTATCGTGATTCTAATCCTTGGGCTAAAATAATGGTTTCCCTCTTAATCACGTCAGGCCACGCATAGTAAAACTAGGTATTTTTGGGTCTCAGCAGATTTTAGGACTCCTTACCGTAGTTAGTGTGAACACTGCATATGGACAATTTCTTGTTCACTATGGAAGTAGTTAAAATCACCAGTCCATTTTTCCTACATAATATAATTCATTCGTTATATCTTGTACCAGATGTGCATATGGTCCATTGGTCGGATCCCAAAAGATAAAGCCCCTTCCATGTCTGGAACATTGGTGATTGAAACTGGATTGGAGCGCCTTCATGTGTTCCCTATATTTCAAGTTGGTTTTAGGATGATGGGTGTCGCCCTATCCGGTCTGCAAATAGATAAACTGGATCTCAAGACTGTACCATATCGATTTTACAAAGGTTTTCGAGCTCTTACTCGAGCAGGTGAATTTGAAGTAAGATCATAGTTTTGGATCAACCTTTCATATGTATAGTGTGGATATGAAATTTTATTGCATGTAAAGCCAGTTGGTAATGTTTTCTTCTGGTCATGAATTATTCTTTGGTGAATCTTACCGTGCTTATATGAGGTCAATGGAGTTTGCTTCTGTTACATTATCAAGGGGAGCAAAACCTCTGCATTCCTAGTCGAATACAGTCTGGTTTATTCCAATTGCCATACTGCAAAACCTCTATCCAATTGCTTATCCATTTGGAATAAATAATTTAATCTCTTAATAACTGGGTAGACGTGTATTGTTTGTTATTCAACATTTAAAGATATTAGATAAAGATTTTGTAGTCTAATATTTACACTTACTTACGTTTAATCACTTCACTTATTTGTACTTTAAAAGGCATGAAAAGTGATTTTTGGCCTTCCTATCTTTTTTGACATTTGTCTTTTTAAAAAAAAGTTGGTCTTTTCTTTTATTTTTTTTTATGGTTTTCATTTCCTCTCCAATTCTTTTTTTTATACTTTTCTTTTTATTTTTTATTTTATTATTATTTCCCTTTTTGCTTTTCATTTCTTCTTCAATTATTTTCTTTATGCTTTTCTTTTTCTTTTTCTTTTTTATTTTTATTTCTTTATTATTTTATTCTTTTTCTTTCTTCTTTGCCTTTTCTTTTTCTCTTTCTTTTTCTTATTTTGATTTTAATTTTATTTTATAATTTTCCTTTTTTATTTTTATTTTCATTTCTTAATATATTCATTATTTTCCTTATTATATCTTTATTATTTTAAATATATTTGAATATTTATAAAAAGAACATAAATTTAAACTTTATTTTATTCTTTCTTATTTTTATTTTTTATTTCTTAATATTTTCATTATTTTCCTTATTATATCTTTATTATATTAAATATATTTTGATATTTATAAAATGATTTTAAATTTATATATATATATATATATATATATATATATTAGATATGCTAACAATTAATTTAATAAATATATTTATATTTTAAATATAAATTTAAATTTTATTTCATTTTATTTAAATTATTCACTCAATAATATCATAACTTAAATTTTATTTTCATTTTTTGTTAAAAAAACCTCAAATATTATTAGGGAAATAATCCTATTCGATATTATTATGGTTGATTAATTTAATTTTTCTGTAGTTATAAGACTAGGATAAAAAAAAAAAAAGTGTTCAATCATTTTTATAATATCTAGTTTTCATAATGTCACTTGTAAAAAAGAAAAATCTTTATCATGTCTCATACATTAGTTATTATTTTAGATTTAAATATTTATTGTCTCTTATCAAAAGAGAGATCGTAGTGATACATATTAGAAGCAAGAAGAAAAGCTTTACACTAATCATGATCTTTCATAAAAGATAAATTTGTTGATTTACTAAATAATACTTTAAAAGTCATCCAAATGAAATTATAATTAAATGTTAATGTAAAACTTTTTTATTTGGAAAAATTATATTTAGACATATTTATTACAATCAACTAAACTAATTATTTTTCTTAATCTTGGTGAATTAAATAATTGAGTCTTATAAATAGGATCAAAGAAAGTAATTATTACAAAATAATATGTGAATTTTATGTTTAATAATTTCACATACATGAATGTTATTAAAAAATAATTTTAATGAAATATTCATGAAATATTTTTATAGTAATTACAAAACAATCTCATAAATTAAATTAGTTTTAATTTTTATTTAATGAGAAACACTACGACTATTATTTACGAAACAATCTTATTTAACATTATTATTATTATAAGCAAAATCATTATAAATATCAAAGTTTTTCTTTAAATATATAATTGTTATTACATTGAAATCCTATAAAAATTATTATAAATAAAAACTTATGTTTAGTTAAACATCTTTTTTTCAAGTATTATTTAAAATTAAATATGTATATTAAAAGATATTTAACAAAATATCTCACAAAAAATTAATATTATAAAATCTCATGCAGGTGCTAATAAAATATTATTAGTCAAATTATTATACATAAACTTCCATGTAGTTATTATTAATAAAATATAAATTTTATTATGAATTTTTTTTCATATAGGTGCTAATAAAGAAAAGATAAATTTTCTTATACAAATTTTATTTATTAATATTTATATAATAATACTAATAATTTTTTTTCATAAATATACAATACATATATCAAAATTAAGTTAACAAAATATTTTTAGGGTAGAAATTTTTTTGATTAATTATTAAATAATATCATAATTAAATTAATTACAAATTTTTTTTATAAAAAATACTACAAATATCATTCTTGGATGATAATCTTACTTGAAAGCATTATACTCAAAACTATTGTGGATTCAAAGTTTTTTCCTGTGGGTATTTAACACTATATATATATTTATTATAGTTTTAATCTTATAAAATTATTTCAGTTTATTTTAACAAAAATAAATTTTACTTAAAAATATATTAAAATATGTTTATATATACATATTTTGTTAAATAATATTCAATTATGCGATTAAAGTTTTTTTATACTAAGAAATTAATTGAAATATAAGTAAGTAATATATTCATTACAAATATTTTTTGCTTTATATTTTAAAAATTATACTACTTTTTTTAATTAAAATTTATAGAATAATGTTGATATATTTGTATATAAATAACTGAAGATATGATAAATAATATCATAAACTAAATTAATTTTATTTCTTTTATAACTAACATTACAATTTTAATTTACATGAAATATTTTTACTTAAGACTATGTAAAAATTTGACGTGAAATAAAAACATGTTATAAGTTTAGGTGCAAAAGATAACTAAAGTGACATTTAATTTGAGAAATTGTTTTCTATTTTTATTTTTTTAAAAATAATTTTATTTTTCAAGTTTTCAACATTCAAATGATATTTTTTATTTTTAAAAAATAATATAGTTAAATTTAATCAATTTTAGTAAAAATGTTATAAATATTTTATATATATATATTTTTTATATAATTATAATATTGTTATTAAATGTTTACATTGTTTTAATTTTAACTTTTGAAAAGAACTTTTTTGTTTTCTATTTACAATTTTTAGTTGTTTTTAAAAAATTTTTTAGACAAAATATTTTCTAAACTGTAACTGAACATATTTTTACTATTTTTTTTTGTGAAAATAAAAGTAGAAAAAACTCAAAACAAACATCACCTAAACTTTTGAATAACTATGAAGATGTTAAATATTTATATTATTTTTTAATATAAAATTTTATGTATATTATCTATTAACTCATAATTAATTTAATTATTAAAATATAACACAATATTCTATGTTAATGTTTAAGATATAAAAATGAAGCAGTTATATATTACATATGTTCTACTTAATGAACTGTATGTATTTTTTGTTATATTTTACTTTTTCACCTATGTGTAGTAAATTTTAAATTAATGTTATCTACCTGTCTTATTATTTTCATGCTTATTTAAAAACTAATTTAAATTTTAATTTCATTTTTAGGAAATATTATACTATTAAAATATTAATAAAATGGATAACTAATTAACTAATCATGCATATGTATGTCACTTATGATAAAATTTATGGTTTAATTTTTTTTATTATCTTAAATATAATTTATAGATTTATTTACAGTAAAATATGTTTTTATTCTTCGTAAAATTTACATAGTACGATTTAAATCTCTCATTTATTTATATTTTTAAAAATTTTTAAAATACACTTGTTTTAATTTTAAATAGATTTTAATTAACATTAATATCCTGTAAATTAACTATTTCATGTTTTTGCACGGGTTTTATGTTAGGACATATAAAACTTTAAGTACAATTATTATATAATATTGGACATATAAAACTTTAAGTAGAATTGTTATATAATTCCTGAGAAAATATGAAGAAGTGGTTATCAAAGTTTTTAATTTTTCACCATTTAAATTTTAATTAATTAATTTTGATTTATTTTATAGGACATTTTCAATGGGAATGAGTTTCTTAAATTATTTTTAGTTTCTATATTACTTTTTGTGGTTTCTACAATGTTATCCTATTCTTCAGAAATTTATTTACAAATTTGTTTTAATAATAAGAAATTATAAAAAAACTAAGAAATTCAAACTTTTATTTTTTTAATATAACTTATTGTAATTGATAGTAATCGGTAGCCAATTGAAAAAAAAGAGAGTATATGTTAATGTTACAGTTTCTTACATAAGAAACACATTTTGGGTTTAAGAAATCTCTTCCTTTACGAAAAATTCTTCCGATGCAGTTTCTTTGATGATTGTTTTCGGGTAAGAAATGTCGAAGAATACCCATTGGATATGACCTTCTAAAAACAATTATGTGATTATGTTTTTATTTTAATATTTCAATTTTATTGGTTTTTATATATAATTTTAGAATTTTATTGTTAGGTAATTTTAAATACAATTTTTCTGTTCCTATTTTATTCAATCTATAATTTTGGTACTTTATTTTAAAAATCCGTAAATCGTACTTCAATTTTCAACTTTGTTTATATTTTATTTTGGTACAATTGTATCGTACACCTAAGATTTAATAAAAAAAAAGATTTATTGTATTTATTTTTAAGCAACAGCATCAAAATTATAAATTTAACAAGAACCAAATGGTTAAGACACATGTTGAGATGATGCCTAAGATATGAAATTTGCATCATAGTAAAATTAAACACTTCACAATTAGATAAAAGGAGAAAGTAATTTCTTAACATTGTGTTTAAATAGAAAATTTTATAAATATAAGAAATTATTTTTAATTTAAATGACTTGATTTTTTAAATGCTTTATTTAAATAAGATAATTTAAATTCTTGAATTTTAATTTTCTTGTTTAGGTAGTAGAGTATTTCAATTCCTACAAAAAAATAAAAATTTATTTTAATATTAAAATATTTAATAATTAAAAAATATCGATCAATAATGTTTTTTGGCTAAATTTTTTTTTATGTTCCTTAGAGTTTTTTAGTTAACATCAATTAATATTTTTTAGTTAATGTTAACTAAAGATTTTTCCGGTCATCTTTGATCAAAATTATTTTGTTTAACAAAAGTTATAGTTATTTTTCAAACAATATTGGCCATGGATATTTTCAACCAATGTTAGCCAACTCCTCCCCTCCAATTATATATTACAACTATGTAAATAGCTCACAATATTGGGTTGATGCATTAGAGCTTTCTATACCTTACAAATAACTCCTACAACATGGTGAGATCAATTACATACCTAAATCTGGTCATCAACACACTTCCCACAACACTGTGAAATAGGCCACAATCCTGTGACTAACATTCTAGAGCTTTGCATGCCACACTTACTTGTTTCAACACATCTCCCATAACATTATGGACTATTCCACAATATTATGAATGTCTCGGCGAAACTTAGTGTACCTCACACAACTCCCATAACAAGGTGAGATCAAACATATGAGTGTGAATCTAAATATGGTCATTAATGCACCCCCACAATACTATTGTGGCATAGATCACACTTCTATGTCTAATGCTTTGAAGTTTCACATGTCATATTAATATTTTTTAACATCTCCCATAGGTGTGCGGAATAGACCACAATTTTATAATTGGTGTACTAGATCCCAATAGAGCTGGCAATTTGGGTGGCCAGGTTTGATCCCCACCCGACAAGCATTTCAAACAAAATGAATCTGGTCAATCCATATTTTGTCCGGGCTACATATTTCTAAGCTTAGTCTGAACCTATATTGAGCCATCCAGCCTAAACGGGTCTTTTTAAAAAAGAATCAAAATTCAAATTTTTATAAAAAAAATAAAACTTATCTTTCAATACAAGACCAAACCAATTCAAAACAATATACTAAATCAATAAAAAATACATAATAAATAAGTTTAAAATAACATAAAAATATATTTATATGTATATTTCAATTTAACATATATTTTAGAACAACATAATTTTTATTTGTTAAAAATATATTATTAAATAAATATGGATGTACTTTTATATGTAATTTATATATATATATATATATATATATATATATATATATATAAAACAATATATATGAATTGATTTCACATCAAACATATTTTTATGTGTATAATTTTTATTAATATATTTTTAAAAATATATTATTAATATGTATTTTTAAAATTTATGTATTTATATTTGTATTTGGGTCGGCTCGACCCAAGTCCATTTACATAGTCGGACCAAATGAATCGGGCCAAAAAGTTCGCTTCTATTTGACCTCCTTTTTTAGAGTTCATTCTGACATATTTTAAAAGCCTGTGGGCCAAACCCATTTTGACAACTCTAGATCTTAGCATACCTCACACGCAACTCTCACAACATGGTGGGTTTAACCGTAGGAGTGTGGATTGATGAGTGCAAGATTTTCTACACTACTATCGGCAAGTGCATCGCTCGTATGTAGTAATCGATAAATATTGGGTCCATCTCATAGGGACATGTTGATACTTAGAAATATCAAAGTTTTCTATTTGTATGAACGAAAAATAGAAATTTAGCTACACAACTGAACATAAAATAAATAAGGAGAAATAAATAAAACGGGTGGCTTCGCGTATATGATTCAGTTAAGTTTGATTTTACTAAACCATCTCTCAAGTTCATAAATTAACTCAAAATCCTTGTTTACTACTTGTGTTTCCATCACCCATCAAAATATCCTTAAGATCCCTCACAAGCAAGGAACTAAGTTATTTGAGTATTAGACTATCGCTTTCGCGCATAATCTAAAGTCAAACAACTCATATTAAGAAAAATAGCTCAAGATGGTCAATGAGTCTTACTCTCTCTCGAGCAATAAAACTCATTAGGAGTTCTTCTCGTTATACAAGTCACCTCTCTCAAGCTCATTCACCAAGTAAAACCCTTGAAATATATGAAAATAAAGCAAGTGATAAAGAAGAGCACCAACATTGAATAATAAACTTAGATTAAAGAGAACAAAAATACACAAGAGTTTAGGTAAAGTTACATCAAATCTCAACTAAATAAAATAACCTAACTAACCATTGGGATGAATGAACACGAAAGATGGGTGAAGATGGGTTTGGAGCTTGCCCTCAGTCAACAAGGTGTGTAACCTCCTTTTCCAAAACAAAAAGGCCCTTTTTAAAGTCTCAAATCTGTTTACAAGCACCCAGTGGCCACGGAGTGGGCATTGGGCAGTGAATTTTAAGTTTTTGCAAAATCTGACTCAAGTGTTGGGCACTCACAGAGTGAGCGCTATGCACCCACATGATGTAACAACACCAATTATCTCAAATTCTTTGCCATTTCTTTAGTCATTTTCACAACCTATCTTAGAACAATTAAAAATAGAAAATAAAGGTAAAATATGCATAAATTAAATCTTAAGCCTGATTTCCTAAATAAATCTATTTTTTAGTGAAAACAGAGGAAAACAAGGTTTTAAATGAAAAAAATTATAATAACTACTCTATTTTACCTTATGTAAAAATAAATAATTTAGGCAATTATCATAAATCTATATTTGATCATCAATAACTTACCATTGTATCATAAAGTAAGGCAAAGTGTTTCAACTAATGTTATGGAACTTTACATGCTGACAAATAACTCTAACCAATGTCAACTGGAAAATAATTTTGGTCAATGCCAAGCTAAAAAATTCTAACTGATGTAAAAAAAAAAAACCTCGGCCAATTTTAGTAAAAAAAAGTATGATTGAAAATTTTCAAATTCTTATTTTTTGTAACAAACCAGACCAACAAATTTCAGTAAAAGAAAAGTAAGTTTAAAATTTTGAAATTCTTATTTTTTTTAAGAAATTTGAAATTCTATAATTTTAACTAATAAAAATGCTTTTAAGAATTCTAAAATTTTAAATTATTTTAAATTTTTTACCTAAACAATATATTTCACCAAAAAACATTTTAAATTCACAAATGAAATTAATTATTCTCTTAAAATTTTTCATCCAAACACTATAAAAGAATTCAACAAATGCATGTATAACTGATGATGTTGTTGAATTTGAGGAGACTAAGACCAGGTTGATGGCAAACTATAATTTCCAAGAAAATAATTGAATTAAGTCAATTTATAGCTTAAAAACAAAACTAGTGCTTGTTACATAGAGGAAACATCCACTCTTGGTATGTGAAGTATCTAACTAAGTGAACTTAAATTCTCATTTCAATTTTTTTTTATTTTTGTGGTAAGTTGATTTAATATACAATTGTGATATATCACATTTCAATTTTTTTATATATTTTCTTATTCTATTATATTTTAAATAACTACTTTGTATTTTGTAAAGAAAAATATACTAATCTTATTTACCTTCAAATTAATAACTTGGTTAAATAAGTCAAACGATCATGAATAAGGTTCCATTTAGAAGAACTTATAGTATAAGAACTTCTTACATAAGAGCTTATATTTCTTAAATTCAATAAGTTATTTGTATTTAGATATATAAATTTAAAAACACTTGTATGAAAATAAAGTGTTTGAATATATATATATATATATATATATATATATAGAGAGAGAGAGAGAGAGAGAGAAAGAAAGAGGGAGAGAGAGGGAGATGGAGATAGAGAGCAAGAGAGAGAGAGACAAAGAGGGGGAAGGGAGAGAGTGAGAGAGACTTACTAGTAAGTTTTAATAATGAGAGAGATAAAAAAAGGTGAGAGATGGAAATTGAAAGAATTGTGAATTTTCTATAAACTTAAAATAACTTTTTGAAAAAAGTTACTTTAAATAATTTATTCAAATAAGCTTTCAACACCTTATGAACCCTGTATAAATGATTTATAAATTTATCCAAAATACTTCTATAAATATTTATATGATAAGATAAACTTAAATAAGTTGTGAATAAGTTATTCCAAACAAGACTTAAGTTTTGTTGATATTATATAATTTAAATTTTATTTTCCATTTTTCAAACTTTATTTTCAATAATATTTCTTAAAAAAATTTGATTTGTTTTAAATTTTCATTATCTGTTCAATCTACCAGTTTTGGAAATTTTGTGTGTTATGATTTGAATTTTTTTGGGGGTTAATTAAAAAACTTACTTGAAAATTAAACAAAAATATCCTAATTTATGTACACATTGTAGAATTAAAGCTTCCTTATTTTAATTTCCAAAACAAACCAAAAAGAACAAAAATACTAAAAACCGGGACTAAATAAAAGACATTACCTACCAATATCTAGATAATCCTTACAAAGGAGAGAGCTGGATCATTTAGAAAGCAAAAATAAAGATAAGTAGCAAGTAAGAATTTATTAATAGAAACATATCCATATCAACCATGTTTTAGAATGCGCTTATATATGTCTTCTTCCACCATCCAAACAACATTGATATTTTTTTTCCATCCTCTAGTTGAAGTAATAATCTACATATCTTGTTTTTAGGAAATCACAGATCTCAATTAATTAAGCCTTTAAACCATAAAAAAAAATAAATCATGAACAACCACAACCGCTAGCCTCAAAACCAAGGACAAATTCTAAACAAAAAAAGAAGAGAAGAAATAAAAATTGAGAAAAAGTAAAAAAAAAAAAAAAAGAATCATAAAATATCAGTGCAACACCATCAACACAACCTTGAACAACGAGCACCGAGTTTGCATCATATCCTTGTAACTTGTTACCTGTTGCAAAAGCCGCACTGGCGCACCATCATACAAGCTTGAACCAAGAAAAAGAAATGTAGAAGATTAGTATAGTGAACTAACTTCCTCTAACAATAACATTGAAGGGAATGAGAGAGCCATTTAAATATTTAATATTTAACCCATTATATAGACGAGAATGAACGACCTTCCTTCTGAATATAAAGATAAAATATATTTTATTCAATTCTTAACTCATTGAAAACTTTCCATGATACTTTTACTGATTCAAATCAATAATTTTTATTAATAAATGACAATTAAAAATATTAATTTCCTTTTATTTACTCCATCTATTTTATTTTATTTTTTTTATTTTAATTTTTTTATATTTTTTAAATTAACTTACTTTTAATGTAATAAATACAAATTTATTTTAATATTACTTAAATAAATATTTACACTAATATAACTTTTTGTTTAGTTTTTTTTGTTAAATTTTCAACAACTACTATTAATGAATATACTATTTTGAATATTTTAGTATATTGTATTAACTAGCTCATTTATTGTTTGTTTTAATATGTGTAAGAAAAACTTAAACAACTAATAAAATGATACAATTAAAATATTTAATTTAAAATTTTCTAAGGTGTATGTAGGCTGATTGACCCAAGTGGGTTTATTTTTTAAAAAAATTACCAGTATGGGTCTGCTTTGAAAAATATTACCAGCATAGGTCTGTTTTGGGTGGTTGACTCGGTCAAATCGCAACTCCGAATTGCGGTTTCGTTGTCACGTCAGCAAAGTGATTACGTGGAAGCCAGCGTGGAAAAACAACAACGAAACCGCAAGTGAGAATTGCGGTTTGACTGAAAACACAGAAAACCGCAAGTCGCATCTGCGGTTTGAATTAAATATTATTTTTATCATAAACCGCAAGTGCGAACTGCGGTTTATGTTAAATATAATATTTAAATATCATCAAAGTGGCTGTGGTTTAATGGTGAGAATTTGATGTTATAGTTGTGGAGACCTGGGCTCGAATCCCAGCAGCCACACATAAAATTGCAAGTCGCATCTGTGGTTTGAATTAAATATTATTTTTATCATAAACCGCAAGAGTGAACTGCGGTTATGTCGGATTTAAATCACATGGCTTACTTTTTTCACTTTTATAGGATAAAAAAGTAAGCCAGGTGATTTTAATTAAAATCGTGTGTGGCTACTGGGATTCGTGCCCAGGTCTCTACGACCACAACATGTGTTCTCACCACTAAACTATAGTCACTTTCATAATATTTAAATATTATATTTAACATAAACCGCAGTTCGCACTTGCGGTTTATGATAAAAATAATATTTAATTCAAACCACAGATGCGACTTGCAATTTTATGTGTGGCTGCTGGGATTTGAGCCCGGGTCTCCACAACTACAACATCAAATTCTCACCATTAAACCACAGCCACTTTGATGATATTTAAATATTATATTTAACATAAACCGCAGTTCGCACTTACGATTTATGATAAAAATAATATTTAATTCAAATCGCAGATGCGACTTGCGATTTTCTGTGTTTTCAGTCAAACCGCAATTCCCACTTGCGGTTTCGTAGTCGTTTTTCCACGCTGGCTTCCACGTAATCACTTTGCTGACGTGACAACGAAACCGCAATTCGGAGTTGCGGTTTGACCGAGTCAACCACCCAAAACAAACCCATGCTGGTAATATTTTTCAAAGCAGACCCATACTGGTAATTTTTTTAAAAAATAAACCCACTTGGGTCAATCAGCCGGTGTAGTATGTAGTCACTTTGTTGAATCCAGATTCTCTCCCTATTTTTTTTGTCTTCAGCTCTCTTTAGCATTGATCTTAATTGTTAAACTTATTTCATGAAAAAAATCATATTGTTACATATTAATTAAATTAATAATGAATTCTTAGTTTATATGAGACAAAAAATTAACAATATTTTATATAATCATCATATTAAATTAGGTGTTAAAGAATAATAAATATTTATTTTATCAAATTGAATTTGTAGAGTTTAATGTTTAGTCTAACAGTGTATAAAAATTTTATATTTACATTCAATCAAACCCCACCATTATTTAATTGACATAAAGTCAATAAAATTACCATACATGAAGAATTGTGATTAAATAAATGTGTAAAAAAATTTTATACTGTATATATAAGTATTTTTTTATTATAAATTTTAATTATATATTTAAAATTTTCAAATAAATATTTATGAATATAATTTTATAATATATTATTTTTAACTTGTAGTGCAACAATATTATTTTTCACTCGTATTTGGTGAAATGATGTAACAATTTTTACTTCTCACACAAGAAAAAAATAGTTTTTAACTTTTTATCTTATCTATTTATTTATATCTTATGTCTCAAAATGAAGCTGAAATATCCATTCTCCGCGTTGGTAATTTAAAATTTTATAAGATATATGTAGTCAAGATAATTGAAAATGGTGATTTTATTAGTTTGAATTAAATGAAATAGATTAGTTTAAAATGAGTGTTAATAATTATTAAATAAAATAACTATGAAATATGTTAGTATCCTATATCAATTTTTTTATATAAAAAATTAATAATATCTTATGGTTAACTAAAAAAATTAATTAATACGTATGGAAAGATTTAATCATATATTTTTATTTATGCGGCTTTAAAATATTAATTAATAAAAATAACAAACTTACCATAAATAAAAATTTGTGATTGAATATCAAATTTAAATTTTTTTCATTAACAATATTTACTAATTAAACTCTTAACTAAATTTATTTAAGATCATTTTAGTAATTTATTATTTATTTATCTTATTCACTCATTACCTCTCTTCTCATTTATTTTCATTATTAAATTTCTAAACTCTTGTCTCTCTTTTTCAACCATTTTGATCACAATCATTAATTTTTTTGGATCAATACAATCATTGATTAAATTCACCATAATCATACTGAAATTGATGACTTACTCTCACCTATTATTTTCAACACTGTTTTATTCTATAAAAAACTTATTTTTGTTGCGTTTAAATAAAATTAATTATTTTAAATCACTTATCTTGTTCAAATAAAAATTAATTCTAATCATGATGATACATATAATTGATAACTAGAATAATATAAATTTTTCATATTTTTCAAACAAACTTATTTTTTGTCAAACAATAGCTTTTTTAAAATTTAAGCTGAATATTCAAATGCATAACTTATTTTTTAAAAGAACTTGCGGTATGTTTGAGAAATAATATAATCTAGATTATGAGTTGTTTTTAAAAGATAGGTGGAAGTTTGGATTAAGTTTTTAATCCCTGAAATTTGGTTGTTTTTTGTTTTCAAATTTAAAAATAATTGTTTTAAACCTTGAATTTAATTTAGTGTTTGTTCTCTCGTTAACAATGTTAATAATTTGTTAAAATAACTAATAAAAGTTAACGTTTAATGTTAGGAATTAAAATTCACTTCCTAAATAAGGATTTGGCTAACATAAGCATCGTGGGAATATGATTATAACTTTTAAATATATCTTTTTAATCAACCAACATCTTGAAAAATGCAAGTATCTAATTGATGTTTTCCCTAACCATTAAAGTTGATTTTAATTTTGTGTATTTGTTCATCATGACACTTAATTATAACCCTCACAATACATTTTTAGTTTCTTGCTATTTTTTTCTTTTTTCCCCACCACCATTACCAGTGTTGCCACTATCACCCCACCGTCATCGCTGTTACTTCCACTGCCACCCTTACCACCACCATCGTCGATGCTACAACTAGTCAACTATACCACCCTCCATTGTTCTCACCACCACCCTTACCCCACCCCCACTACTACTCTTAATCACTAGCGGCGATGACGATACCACTATCATCAGTGCTGCCACTACCATCGTTATTATCATTGTCACCACCACGTTACTACCACCCCTTCTGCTACTGCCACCGTCTAATGTAGTGGTGGTTGTAAGGGTAGTGGTGGGGATGAAGGTGAGAAAAAAGAAAAAGGAAAAAAAATAGAAAAATAAAAATAAATAATGAGTGCTATAATTAAGTAGCATAATAGAAAAATACACTAAATTAAAATCAGTTTTAATTATAATTGATATATCACTTACATATTTGCATTTTTCAAAATATTGATTAATTAAAAAGAGGTATTTTAAGAGTTTTCACACCTTTGTTTTTGCTTGTTATCAAGGCAAAATGTGAAAAACCTTTCCCAGAAGGAGAGGCAGGAGATGCCAAAGCTACTCCTTTATTGTCTTGACAACAAAAATTGTATAATACACTTATAATGCTTTGTTTAACCCTTGTAACTTGGTGATCATTTGGTGTAGTATATTTGAGAATATTCCAAATATTATCAATTAAAACATTTAATTTGATATTTGTTTGTTCTCTTCTAGGATACTGGAAGATATTTGTAAGGATTGACAACTCTCGTTTGCCAAACTTTGTGTATTGTTACGCCACAAAGGGGGGTTTTACTTATTTGAGGCCAACGACACCCTTCTTTGTATTCTCGAGCATGTTGACCTGAAAGGTCTGTGTATGGGTGAAATCTTCACCTGATGTACCTGGACAAAATGTCAATACAAGTATTTTCAGAACCTTTGATGTGTTCAAAGTGTATGATTTTTCCAGAAAATTTTATATAGTCTTTAAAAAGTAGCCATCTTTTATGTGGCTTTTTATCGTTGTTAAGTTGATTTTTACCATAGGAAACTATGGCTTCACAATCTGTTCTGATTGTTATTTCTTGTTTATTTATCAAAAATAATTTAAATGCATCTAATGCATGTATGATAGCATTAACTTTATAGTCAGTGCTAGTTTTGTAAATTTTAGGTTTTGTTGTGTATTTACCAGAAGCATATCTGCATATTTGTTCTTCTGCCTTTGGTATGTGTTTATTTTTCTTTCGTTTGAAGATTGCTACCCATCCGAGTTCGCATCCATCACATTCAATTATCAAATAATCTGAATCTAATGGTAATTGTAAAATTGGTAATTTTGTTACCATTTGTTTTATTTTTTGTACTAATTTTATATCTTCAGAATTAAATTTTCTTTCTCCTTTTAATACGGTTTTATTGTATAAAGGAGATGTATATTTTCCCAAATCAGGGATAAAGTTTCTGTCATAATTTAAAAGTCCTAAAAAGGATCTAAGTGTTTTAATATCTTCTATTTTGTCTGGAAAATCCTGTATTTTCTTGGATGTATGAGGTTGGAGTTTTATAGTCCCATTACTAATTTCTGTTCCAAGAAATTCTATGAAATTTTTACAAATTTCCATTTTTGATTTTGAAACTATTAATCCATAATGTTCCAATTTGTATAAAACTTGTTTTAGATTATGAAAATGATCATCTTTTGTTTTCAAAAATACTAGTATGTCGTCGATATAAACACATGTGAAAGACTTAAAGTCTTTAAAAATATTGTCCATTTTCCTTTGGAAAATAGCAGGAGCATTTTTTAATCCGAATGACATAACATTCATTCGAATAATTCTTCTGAACAGGAAAAAGTTGTCCATTTTATTGATTATGGATCCATTTTAACTTGATGGAATCTACTTTTAAGATCGAATTTAGAAAACTATTTGACATCTTGTATTCGATTAATTAAAACATCTTTAGATGAAATTGAATATCCATCTTCTACTGTGTTATCATTTAATCTTTTATAATTGTAAACCGTTCTAGATTTACCCCTTTTTTATTTAGAAGATTTATTGACTATAAAAGCCGGACTTTTGTGTGGACTAACACTGGGTGCTATTACTTTTGTTTTAACAAATTTTGTATATGGTTTTGACATTCTTATTGTTCCCAATTATTGAACTGAATGTACTTTGTTTTAATAATTAAATCTGGATTTATTATTTCTAGTTTACAAATTACGGGATCTCTGTCCCAAAATTTTGTAGGATCTTCTCCTATTATATTTGTTTTATTTAATTGATAAAGGATTTGTTGTATATTTTCAAATTTTATCGATGTTGAAATTTTGATTGAGGAAAAATCCTCAATTGTGTTTTCTAATATCAAAGAGGAGTATGCCTCTTCTATTTCATCTAATATGTATGTTAAATCCATAGTACAATAGCATGTACTTGGAGAATTTGAATTTTTACAGGAACACTCGCTAGAAGGAGTATCTTGTTTTAATGAATCACCACTAACGATTGGTGTCATTTGGGTTTTGCCACTAATCATAATATAATCTTTGTTTATTGTGACAGATCTGTTTTGACCTAGAATAAAATCTAAACCAATTATCATGTTTTGTTTTGAGGGAACTAAGTTTTCTACTCTCATTGTTTTTATAAAAATTTTATGACAAAAAAGATCACAATTTGTACTAAATTGAAGAGTAACATTGTTAACTTCTTCATCATTTATCATGATTTCTCCAGACATAGTTCTGGTTTTTTGTATATGTTTACTCTTTGTTATATTTTGTGGTCGAACTACAGTTTTACATATAACTGTTTCAGAGCATCCTGTGTCCAGTAATGCTTGTAGGATTTTTTCTTTTGAAGGGATGTTGTTTATTTTTGGAAATATTAATTTAACTAATACTTTTAAAGTTATTAGTTGTTGTTTATTACATACTAATGGGATACATTTCATAGTTCCCATCATATTATTCTGTATTGAGGAGTGACTTGACTCTGGGAAATCTATTTTAGTTTTTCCTTTTATAGTCTTTTCTAAAAGAATAATCTTTTCTTCTAGATTATTTACACGAGTTTCTAATACTGAAACTCTAGTATCTGTTAAGTCTTTATTATATAATTTATTTGTGTTCTCTTTCTTTTTTAAAAAAAGGTATTTCCTGTATATCCATGTGTTTTTTGACACATTTAATTCAGAATTTTTTGTAGCAAAGTGGGCAATGAGCCCTTTGGGATATGTGAAAATACCTTTAACAGTATTTACACGGAATTGATTCTGTACCAGAATAAAATTGTATTTTGTGTAGACAGATATTTGTTTCTATGGTTTTCATTAGACTATATCCTAAATCGTCTAATTCTTTTCCCATTTCATTGTATTCATCTCCAATAGGGAAATCATTATTATCTGGGTATAAATGAATATATTCATTGTTTGTAAATGCATTTATGAGGTCATAACTTTTATGAACCTTTTCTTGGTTCATTTCCTCTGTGTACTCTGTTATACTGATAACAGATAAGATTTCGGAGTCAGTAGAAACTTCTTCATCAATGGGAAGAAGATTCATATGACATGATTTTATTAACTCCGCCTCTTTTGTGTAAAGATTGACGATGTTTGGACAATCTCTTGAGAAATGTCCTGGTTGGCTACAAGCAAAACATTTTAATGTTTGTTTGTAGGTTTTATTATCTCTAATTTTCCTAACATGTCTATTAGGATTTAAAGTAGGCTTTCTGGCATTAGAAACCCTTATTGTATAAGTTTTTCTCGGACCAAGAAATTTTTGGGTATTATTGTATCTAGGTTTGTTTCTAGATATATTTTTCCTATTTTTAAACATATTTTGTGCATATTGTTGAGGTGTATATATTTGTTTGCATATCCCAAAATCTGAATGCTTAAGTTGTTTTTGTATAGTAATATGGGAGCAAGTGTCTTCCATTATTTTCATAATGTGTTGTATTCTTATTGAGAGGTTATTCAACATGGGCGTAACCTCATCATTTTTCCAACTTTCTCTAATTTGTTGTCCTAGTTTTCCTGGAAGTTTAAGAAACATTTTATCTCCAATGTTAACATCATCAAAGCAACCAACTATTGATGCATACAAGAGATAATCTTGACAGTATTATTTTATTTTCCCGAAATATTCAATGGATAATCTTTCGAGATGACCTAAATAAATTTGTTGTTTAATTGTGTTGCTGTCGTTGGCAGATTGTGAGGTAAACAATCTCTGTATAAGTGAACAAAAATTGTAAATGTTTGGTCCTAGTTCAATCACTAGTGTGTTTAGATCATTAGGGGATTTTTTCTTAAAAGATTCCCATCCAGATCTAGCAATATCACCTAGGTATGTTTCTCCTTTGGCGATTATTTATTGAGAAGATTGTACATCTTTCTCATGATGTATGCCATAATCTCGGATTACAGCAGCAATTCATTGCTCAATGTATGTGGGGAGGAGTTGGGATCTATTCCTCCTATGTTTAGAAGTAAATTTGGGATTTAGAAGTTTGGTTCAACTGGTAATCTTTTACCATGTGACACATTTATTATCACTAAGTATAATATTTTGTACATTTTCTCGAGGAAGAAATCCCTGAGAATAATTTTGTGTTCCAGCAAAATCTAGCCGATAATTTGTAGATGTAGATCCTTCATATTCATTCATGAGTCCTACTTTTGTATTTTCAGATGTTGTTGACAAGACATCTTCATCTTCATTTTTTAAATTATTTGTAAATTAATAAGAAAATTCTTCTTTTTTAATTTGTAATTTGTTAAAAAATGTATTTACTATATCATCTATTTCATCATTTTCTTCGTTTTCTTGAAGTCTTACAACTTCATTTGTTTCTGAGGGAAAATTTTCCCATGGTTCCCAGTTTAGGTTATCTAAAGTCCCTTGTCTAAACATGGCTATGTTTGCTTGATGATGATTCCATTCTTCATCAGTCATATCATCATCTTCTAAATCATCACTTTCTATGATGTTCATCATACAAATATGATCATCATTAGGAATAGTAGATGTACTATCCCTTTTGTTTTTTTCTAAATCCAATATTGGAGTATTTCTATAGTCTGTGAAGCTTAAACTAAGGCCTCTAGATCTATTGTGTAAAATAGCAGAATTTGGATTTGTAATGGGATTTCGTTCTTCTCTTTGTAAATAAGTTTGCCAAATATGGCCTTCATTACTTCTTGTAAATGCTTGAGCTGGAAAAAATTGTGTACCAAAAGAACTAATTACTTCTTCTAATGGTCTTGTGTTAATTCTATACATGGAAGAAATATAGTTACTTATCCTTCCTATGAAAGTAATGTCTAGGTGTAGGTTATCTCCTATCCAATTTGTTCCAAAACCTATAGTTTGTACTTCTAGACTAATATGGTTTACAAAGTCTGGAAGGGTTACTGTGAAGTTTGGAGCAAGGTATATGAGTGAGATAGGTTGATTTAAGTCAACCTCTAAGATTCCAATGATACTTTGTGAATCATTGTTTTGAAATCTTGTATCATAGAGAACTATCAAAGCTCTTGCACCTATCATATGTCTAGCTAGAGATCTTAGTCCTATGATAATTAATCCCATATGAACATATCGTCCATGTTGGGCTAGGAGTTGTCGAGCAGTTTGTTGAGATATTAAAAGAATTATCTCATATGTATTATCAGGGAGGTAGAAATCTTCTATCCTCCTGTATATGTAAAGGCTTGTTCTTTCAGAACTTAGTCATCCTATATTGTATAGTTGCTTAGGATTCAAGGAATCAATCCTTGAATTTGATCCTATTTCTGTGTTTTGGTGTATGTCTACTAAGTCTTTCAGTCTTCTGACATTAGTAGTTCTTCTTCTGTTTAGAAATCTATCTAAGATTCATGGGTATTGTATGAGATCTTGTCTCCTATTTTGATATTCTCTTAGTCTTCGAGAAGTTCCTGGAAACCTCTATGTTGTTTGATTTCTATTGGTTGTACTATCCATAGAAATATCTTCTAACTGTGTTTGTGAAATATTGTTCTGTCTTAAATTCATATTTAACTAACGACTGTATTTGTGTTAGAGGTATTATCCTCTTGTTTGTACCTATTTGTATTAATAGTTTCAGTTATATTTGTTTTTGTAGTTACTTTAACAAATTTATGGGTATTTTTACAGATTGCTCCCCATCCGAGTTCGCATCCATCGCATTCGATTATCAAATAATCTGAATCTAATAGTAATTGTAAAATTGGTAATTTTGTTACCATTTGTTTTATTTTTTGTACTAATTTTATATCTTTAGAATTAAATTTTCTTTCTCCGTTTAATGCGGTTTTATTGTATAAGGGAGATGTATATTTTCCCAAATTAGGGATAAAGCTTCTGGCATAATTTAAAAGTTCTAAAAAGGACCTAAGTGTTTTAATATCTAAAAGAACAGACTACAAAGCAACTCTTTCAACTGTAGAATTTTTAACATAGAAGAGAGTGGAGAAAGACAGAGAGAAAAAGAGAAGGGAGAAAGAGAGAGAGATTGAAAACATAAAAATGAGAAACAATTACAAAAATTTACAGATCAAAATTATATGATACTGAATCTGGCTGAGCCGGTTAGACATCTTCGTATAATCTTGAAAGCTAAGTAAAACTATACAAGGATCAAGTTTATAAGATGTTGAATCTGGTAAAGCCGGTTAGACATCTTCTTATAAACTTAAAAGATAAAACTATACATATGATAAGTTTTTAAATGATAATCGCATATTTAATATTTATTACTTAAGACATCCGAAAATACCTTATAAAGTAAACTACTCCTTACTTTAATTTAAATAATCATAAATTTTAAGAGTTGTCACACCACATTATTATGCAGCTACTTTAATTAAATCGCTAAAAAGAAGTTTTTACTCTGATAATCTGTTCATGTTTTTTTTTTTTTTTAAATAATCAATTCATGTTTTAGGATAAGTCGATAAGTGCATTTATCCCTATTTTATTGAGCAGATTTATCGGATGTAACTATTCATATAATTTCAGAGATAAACTACATGGTGTGTTTCTTTTGCTAACACTTATACACTACATGAAGTGTTTTTATAGCGGTTTTATTGCGATCAAACTTAGTAAACAATCCACATCAAAAGCCAACTTAAATCATGTTTACTAATTAAAGCCTTGAAAAGTTAATAAATGTGGAGGCAACGTATGGAAGATTATTGTGTTCCCCGGCGGCAGCAGCACCTGCACCGCCTTGAATCAACATGGCATAACCACTCAACCTAAATCGTCTCTGTCGTTGTCACATTCACAACCAATTCCTAATAGCTTCCTCTCTATCTTACACTAACAATTCCCTTTCATTTTGTCTCTGTTGTCGCCATGAACTCATTTGCTCTTATTCTCAACCGCGCCATGAATTCCTCTCGCAGGACTCTCGTCCGTTCTAGGACTTCACCCTTTTTTGGGTTCCCACCTGCAAAATCTTATCACCCTCCTTCCGTCGGTAACAATTTGCTGAAACCTCGTTTCACTCATCACCACGCCAATCACCACCCTTTTCAAATTCATCACATAAAGGGTATTGGTATGAAAGTTTTTGGCTTACCCTCTTCAAATTTTGCCCCTTTATCAATGTATTTTAGTTTAATCACAACGAATTGCGATATCTCTACCTTCAAGATTCGAAATTTCTCAACCTCTGTCGATACCCGTGTCACTGACAACAATTTTGAGAGGATTTACGTACAGGGTGGCATGAATAATGTGAAGCCATTGGTGGTGGAAAGTGTTCATAAGGATCATGAGAATGTTGCAGATGAGAACAATTTAGATGGTGATGTAAATGTGATTGTGGGCAAGAGTAAAGGGGAGGAATCAGAGGTAGAAAAACAAGCATGGAAGTTGTTACAGGGAGCTGTTGTGAATTATTGTGGTAACCCTGTGGGGACTGTGGCTGCAAATGATCCTGGTGACAAGCTACCCCTGAATTATGATCAGGTCTTTATTAGGGATTTTATCCCTTCAGCACTGGCTTTCTTGCTTAGAGGAGAAAGTGAGATTGTCAAGAACTTTCTTCTTCACACCTTGCAGTTGCAGGTAATTTACCCTTTTTGGGTCACCTAATGATTTATGTTCATTCCAAGTCTAGCTTATAAATGGCTTGCCATCAGTTAAATCCCTTCTCTATTGGATGAATGAGAAATGCTTGCAACATATTATATTATTTAACACACGGTTTGTAACACACTCTCTTTATTGACCGATATTTATTAAAAATTATTTTTTATGAGTCTCACTTCTTATTGAATCTCATGATTTTGTAGTTCTTATGAAATTTTAATCAATAAATAAGAGTGTGTTGGTAACTAGAAATTATTAGTAGTCTCGAACAACCGAGTTCTATGATCCCAGTCAATCTTGATGTGACACTTTCTAGTTTTTTAATTTATGAAAAAGAATTAATAACACTAAGTTATGTGTAATATAACATTAGTTGGGACCATGATAGCCCCAAACCATTGCCGTTTATAATGATGATTTATTGTAAATTTGAGGGTTAAATGCTAAACGAAATTGTATTTATTGTGAACATTAACTGCTAATTCAACGGTGTGTCTGCACTTGACTGATCCCAAAAGAAAGTGTATTCGCAATTACAGAAATCATTGAGCATTTTAAAACTTTGTTGAATATTTATTGCTAATATTCTACCTTTTTGCTTAAGAGTTGGGAGAAAACAGTGGACTGCTACAGTCCAGGGCAGGGCTTGATGCCTGCAAGTTTCAAAGTTAGAATTGTAGCTCTTGATGAAGATAATCATGAAGAAGTTTTAGATCCTGATTTTGGGGAATCAGCTATTGGCCGTGTTGCACCTGTAGATTCAGGTTAGTTGTTGACTATGGACAGTTTCTTATAATATGCCTATATAAGAATAATGTTGAAATTTGCCAATGAGATATAAACCATCAGCATTCTCTACAATATTATTCGAGTAGCATAACAAAATGATTCTCCTCTATTATTTCTCTTTTGTTTCCTTGATAGGATTGTGGTGGATCATCCTCTTGCGGGCTTATGGAAAGCTCACTAGTGATTGCAGCTTGCAAGAAAGGGCTGATGTTCAAACAGGCTTAAAAATGATCCTTAATTTGTGTTTAACAGATGGATTTGATATGTTTCCTTCTCTGCTAGTCACTGATGGGTCTTGCATGATAGACAGGCGGATGGGCATTCATGGTCACCCCCTTGAGATCCAAGTGAGTCTAACTATGTAATGTTTTTCATTCTTATCAGATTTATAATAGGTGCTAAATATGGATTTGGAAATTATGCTGTTGTTGTGGTCTGTTCCATTTTAATCTGTTTGATGCTCTATATTACTCGGTTGAAATTGACATAGTCTATACTTATGTCAGTATGCTCCTGTTTTTATTTGACATTTGCTATTTTCATGTATATGCTAGTATGCTACTAGTGACATAATCTTTCTTTGATATACATGAAATAAAACTCTGAATTCTGGTAATCTGGTTTGCATTCTACCAATAATTTTTGTGCTTACTGTCCCTCCATTTATCTGTGATAAGTTTTAATTTACAGGCATTATTTTACTCAGCTCTTCGCTGCTCACGTGAGATGCTTGTTGCAACTGATGAAACCAATAATCTTATTAGAGCCATTAACAACAGACTCAGTGCACTGTCATTCCACATTAGAGAATATTATTGGGTGGATATGAAAAAGATTAATGAAATATACAGGTATAAAACAGAAGAGTATTCCATGGATGCCATCAACAAATTCAACATCTATCCAGAACAAATTCCATCGTGGTTAATGGATTGGATTCCAGAAGAAGGTGGATATCTGATTGGGAATTTGCAGCCAGCTCACATGGACTTCAGGTTTTTCACACTTGGAAATCTTTGGTCTATTGTCTCATCACTGGGAACCCCAAGACAGAACCAGGCTATTTTAAATCTGATAGAAGCAAAATGGGATGATCTTGTGGGCCATATGCCTCTTAAGATATGTTATCCTGCGCTGGATAATGAAGAATGGCGCATCATTACTGGCTGTGACCCAAAGAATACGTAAGTTCTTACCATAATTTTCCTTTCTGTTGTTTGCATACCTGAGAGCTTAGATTTCTTCTTTTTTAATACGAAGTACATTTGATGAATTTACATTGTATAATTTGTTTGTATATGTAATGGGAACTGCTTCTACTGTGTGTATCTTGACTGAAACAACACACTTAACTTTTGCAGCCCTTGGTCATATCACAATGGTGGATCTTGGCCAACCCTTCTGTGGCAGGTAAGTTTTTCCTGATGGCAGTGTTTTAAGGAAAACTCAGATATATTATTGGCTATCCTCTTTGTCCTGTGTCTTGCTATCTCAACTACTGAACCCCTTATTCTAGTGACTCTGATCGTTGGGAATAAGATGCATGGCAGAGTACTTACCAGGCCACCAATAGAAATTCATTAGACTATATTGTAGGAAACTGAAAATTAAAGCCAGATTCTGCAGAACCTGAGTAAGAGAAAAAGATCAGGAGAGATTATTTTCTTGGGTTGTTAATTGTGGATAAAAATGTTAAAATGAAACAAAATCATCTGCCGATTTTGTTAACGAAACTTGCATGTCAACTGTCAAGTCACGAAATGTGCTTTAATTTCTGATGCATTTCCTTGCACATCATCTTCAGTTCACACTGGCATGCATCAAAATGGGGAGAATAGAACTTGCCCAGAAAGCAGTTACTTTAGCTGAGAAAAGGCTACCAGTTGATTCTTGGCCTGAATACTATGATACACGTACTGGAAAATTTATTGGAAAACAAGCCCGCATGTATCAAACATGGACCATAGCTGGTTTCCTTACATCCAAGATGCTTTTGAAGAACCCAGAGATGGCATCCATGTTATTCTGGGAGGAGGATTATGAGCTTCTAGACATATGTGTTTGTGGACTTAGCAAGAGAGGCAGGAAAAGGTGTTCCCGTGGTGCTGCTAGGTCTCAGATTCTTGTATAATGAATTCCTAGAGTAGGTTATACTTATAGTAACAGCTAAACTATGGTTATCGTAACAGCTAAATTGTAAAATTAACATCTCCATTTTGTAATTATGGTTAAGAAGGCTTTCCTTTGCTCTGGGAGGGCAATTCTCGCCTTTTTTTTTTAAAAAACAAAAACAATGAGGGGATAGAATTTTAGAAGTATGATTCACTTTTCTGTATATGAACAAATATTCACATTTATTTATCTCATTATACAGTTGCTCCTATGCAGCATTTTACAATGAGTTTCTTTTTTGGCGTACCTAATTTATGTTACTTCGTTCTGCTGTGTCGTTGATTTCACTTCCTTATCACTGAAGCTGAGATTAGGGGTTTGTTTGGATTGGGGGTGGAGGACGGCAAATGAATGGACTGATCAAAATTTTAGATGACACTGTTAAGAGTTTGTATGGAGTTAAATTTTTATTCATTGGATTTAATAAGCGGATGAGATTAATTGAACTAAAAATTATGAATTTATATTAAAAAACAATATTATCACGTATAAAAAATAATATTATCATGTATATGAATATTTTATATTGAACTATATTTTTATCATTTATATATAAAATTAAATTTCACAATAATAAAAATTTTTAAATATTTAAACTATATTATAATACTATAAAAATCCAAAATTTTTAAACTGTGGACTATAATCATGAAAAAGATAAAAAATAAAAATTATAAATAAAAATATTGATGAGAAAATTATAGTTTAATTTAAATTTTGATAAAAAGTAAGTATTTATTATGAAAATTTTAGATGCCTTTTAGTTTTGGAAAATGTTTTTTGTTTTTATTTTTTAAAATGTTTTCATTTTCAAGTTTTTAACATTAAAAAAATATGTTTGTTTTAAGACATTTTCTATTTTTAAAAAATAATATTGTTAAATTTAATTAATTTTAGCAAAAATATTATAAAATATTTATATATATAGTTTAAAATATATTTATTTATTATTTTTTTATATAATTATAATATTTTTATTAAGTTTTCACATAGCGTTAACTTTTGAAAATAATTTTTTTTTTGTTTTTTGTTTTCAGTTGTTCTTTAAAAATGTTTTCGGAGAAAATGTTTTCTAAATGGTAACCAAACATATTATTACTACTGTTTTATCTAAAAATAAAAAACATCCAAAACAAACGCCACCTAAAATATTATATTATATATAAATTCGCAAGTTTTAGTCAATTGATTTCATCCACTTTAAATTTAATGGTTAAAAATTTAGCTGGAGAGACTTACTGGAAAGGATCTAGACTCTATTATTAATCACTAGCGAAAACATAGGCGTTGTCACGCCTATGTATTTGTATATTTTGATATGTGTCGCGTTCGTGTTTTCATATTTCTATTTTGATATATTATAACAATTTTAGAATTTTAATTTAATATGTTTTGTAATAACATGATAGAATATAAATAATTGATTGTGTCATTTTGCATATAATAACTTTACTTTAGTATATTTTGTTAATTTTTATATGTTTTTGTTTATGATAACATGAAAGAAATATGTCAGATTATCAATGAATATGTCAAATTTACAATGAATTTGAAAAAAATGAAAAGATGAGAGAGTTTGAATAGAACTCAAAATGTTGTTACACCTGTGCATTCATATGGTTATTAAAAATAAAAATATTTATGATGAAAGATATATATATTTGCGAGAGTAGGAGAAGTCATAAAATGTAGACACCAAAAGATCCTATTTCCATTCTATATTTTAAAGTAATTTTTTTTTAAAGTTATAAGGTTGATATACTAACCAAGTATATATATGCGGGAGAGAGAAGTCGTGAGTTCGAATTTCTCTTTTAACAAAATAGTTTTTTCTTTTTTTTAAAAAAGGGTAGAATATGTATTTTGAAAAGTGAACATCAAGGGAGAATTTCCTTTATTAATAGTATAAATAATATAAAATATAAAATATAATATTAGAGATTATTGATTATACATATAAATTATAGATAGTAGGAAAATTATGTATGTTGGATATAAATGTTTTAAAGTAATTTTCTTTTTAAGGTCATAAGGTTGATCTAGTGACAAAATTTACATTTAGCGAGAGAGAGGTTGTGAATTTAAATCCCTTATATGACAAAATAACTATGATTTAATTTTCAAATATGTATAAGGATAAAATAAGTATTTTGAAAGTGGACATCAAAAGGAGAATTGTCTTTATTAATAGTATAGAAGTATAGATGATATAAAATATAATATTATAGATTATTGATTATAGATATAGATTATAGATAATAGGACAATTATGTATATTGGATATAAATGTTTTAAAGTAATTTTATTCGTAAGGTTATAAGGTTGATCTAGTGACAAAAATTACATTTGGCAAGTGTGAGGTTGTGGGTTTGAATCCCTTTTATGAAAAAATAGTTTATGTTTTAATTTTCAAATAGGTATAAGGATAACATAGGTATGTTAAAAAGTGGACATCAAAAGAGGAAATTCCCTTTATCAATAGTATAGAAGTATAATAAAATATAATATTATAGATTATTCATTATACATATAGATTATAAATAGTAGAACAATTAAGTATCTTGGATATAAATATTTTAAAGTAATTTTATTTTTAAGGTTATAAGGTTGATCTAGTGACAAGTTTTACATTTGATAAATGAGAGGTTGTGGGTGCAAACCCTTTTTATGACAAAATAGTTTTTTTTTTTAATTTTCAAACAGGTATAAAGGTAAATAGGTATTTTGAAAAGTGGACATAAAAAAAATTTCTTTATTAATAGTATAAATATAGTAAAGGTTGATGTATAGGATGTTTACATATAACAGTAACTGCAATAGTAGTGTGCTCATATACCTTTACAGTAACCTATAAAGACTAACAAGGTGATATTTTGGGCTAATTGACAACTAGAGAGTAGTTTAGTCGAATATTTACAAAAATGTCGTGGTCAACCCAAATTTTACAAAAATAGTGTAGTTTGACTAGTCAAAGGTCAAACATGCCAAACCAATTTGCATGTTGAGTATGATCATGTGAGTATAGTCCTAACATGCCAATTCAATTGGTGTTTTTTCATGGAAGCCTAACACATATGAAAGCAAATTATGTGTTTGGTAACATTAATAAATACATTTCAATGCTTATTTAATTACATGTTTGGTAATGTTAACTACACAAAATAAATACACTCCAATGGTTATTTAAGGAAAAATAAAGGGTAGGTAAGATAGTAGATAGAATTAAAAGACTTCTGACCCACTAAATAAATCACTCCGTAGTAATTTTGGTTTCTATTAAGTTTCCTTGCTTAGGTTTTCATAGGTGTAACTAATGGGCATGCAAGGAGTGATTTTCCTTCATTTCTCCTCATCTTGAGCTTGGATTTAGTAGGTAAGTCACTCTTCTACTTCCTTGGACTGATTTCCTTCTTCTCTGTGTCACATGCATCACCACCATAGGAGAGTCAATCTTGAAGTTCTAATTTCTCATATCTTTATGGTTTGGGATTTTAATAGGGTTTTGATATCTTTAATAACTGCGAAAGTGGGTTAGAAAGTAAAATAACTTGATCCCTAAGTTCTTCTTTTCTTCACAACCAAGTTTTTTTTTTATTTGAGTTTTTTTTTTATTTAATGACGGGTTTGTATAAGTCATTTCTTATTACTATTGTTTTGGACATGCATCAAGGTTTGGATGGGCTTTTAGGATTTTATGAGTAATTTGAGGGATTGAAAATTATCTTCATGTTGTTTGAATTTCGTAATTGTTATGCAAATGCACACCACATAATTGTGAAAAATCTCACATGAGTGTGGATGAGACACAAAATGAGAATATGAATAAGTGATTTCCTCACAAAGTTATGGAAAATCCCATAAGGTTGTGGAGACACACTAATAAATAAAATATGATTATGATTGTTTGTGATGTTATTATTTGTCATGTTTAGATATTCATTGATTTATGAGTATTGAAGTTTAATAATTATTATAGGTGTTAAATTAAATTATGTGTATTGATATTTAATCCTTATTATGGATATGGAATGAATATATGTGTTATTTAATTCTTGTTATGAGTGTGGATGAATTTATGTGTATTGATGTTTAATTCTTATTACAAATGTAAGATGAATTTATGTGTTAATGTTTAATCCTGGTTATGAGTGTGAAATGAATTTATAAGTACTGAAATGTATTTAGTGATCTGTTATATATTTTGTTTTAATTATTATAACAATATGATGAATGCGAGTTTTTATAGTGGGGTAATTGGTGTGGAATAAATTGATGAGTACTTCAGTTTATCAATGATGATTTATATCATGTATGTTGATAATTATAATGATATGTTTGATATAGGTTGTTACAGTAAGGTAATTTAGTCTTGCTTGAAATGTATAATGTACATTGAGTTAGGGATACAAATGAGTTATTTGTGATCTTGGTTCTAGATCGATGGGGATACCTGAGATATGTACTTAGATAGCAGTTGAGTGTAAAAATGGGTCAGATAGATGTTAGACACCAATTGGGTGTATCAGATGAGTATCACCTAGACTTCAATTGTTTATTTAAAGGATTAGACAGGTAGTTGACAACAAAGACAAAAGTCATATAGGTTACCTCAGTATTCGAACACAATGTGCTTTCAAAAAAATATTGTGACATATTAAGATGTTATAGTAATTGCTTATGTTAAAGGAGGACATACGCGTGTTTGACTTGTTTTATAACTTTTGTGCAATGATGTCAATGTTTTATTTGTACTATATTTATCTTTATTTTATTTCTTATTGTCACGAGTTTACCCTTGCTTGTTTGCATATGTATATGACTGTGATGATCATACTTTGATACAAAAGCAAATAATAGTATAATTATATGTTCCATAGATGAACTAGAAAGCAGATTATGGTTATCGAATAATGAATTCCAGTTTCCATCCTTTTTTGTCATAAATATAATTTGGATGTAATTTATATTTTTGAATTTAGTTATGTTTGATTTATTTATTTATATGTATTTTTGGAAAAAGAGTGAAATATCTTATAATTAATATATGAGTAGAATAAATAGGACCATTACACACTTCATCGTCCATACCATTCATTCTTTGAAAATGTAATCGTTAATATTAACTGCTCATTATATTTTAAGAAAATAAATGGTAAAAATGAAAAATAAATATATTATACTTACTTTTAAAAATAAGCAAGTGCTTGTTTGACAACAATTTTATAAAACTGTTTTCGTATTTTAGGTTTTGAAAACTGTTTTGTGGAAGAAGACAAAAAAAACTTGTTTGGTAAGTGTTCTTTCAAAACTATTTTAAATATGTGAAAATGAAAAAATTTGTTCATATTTACTGAAATTTCATTCATGAAAAGCAAAAAAACATATTTTTATGGTATTTTGAGTTTTAAAACAAACATAGAAAACTAAAAAGTAAAAATTCTTAGAGAAATGTTTTTTGAAACGATTTTAAAAAAACAATAACTAAACAAGTTTTTTACGGCTCATTTGTTGTGGTTTTTTATTTATAGTTTTGAAATTTATAAAAACAAAACATAGTTTTGGTTTTAAGTTTTCAAAATTTTAAAAACCATTGTTTTTGTTTCCAAATTTGAAACATTGTTTTGAAATCTTAACCAAAACACTAGTTGAAGATAGCGGTTGAGACAGTCGTTGAAGATGGCGGTGGGTGATTGGCGATCGAAGGTGGTGGTCGATGACTAGCCATCAGAGGCAATTGTTGGTAGCTGTGGTTGGAGGTAGCAGTCATGACCGGTGATCGGAGTTGGCAGTCGGTGATTGTTGGTCGAAAGTGACAGCCAATGACCGCTGGTTGAAGGTGACAGTCAGTGATCGTCGGTCGAAGGTGGCAGTTGTGATCGCTGGTCGAAGGTGGCGACTGGTGATCACCGGTCAGAGGTGGTGACTGGTGATCGCCGGTCAGAGGTGGCAACAGATGACCGTCAATCTGAGGTGACAACCGATGATTGCTAGTCAGAGGTAGGAGCTAGTGACCGCTAGTCGAAATTGATGACCGATGGTGATTTTTGGTCAGAGGTGGCGGGCGATAGCAGAGGTAATGGTCAATAGTGACAAATGACGTCAAGTAATGAACTTAAAAACAGAAATAAAAATCTGAAAACTAAATTTTATTGTTTTTGAAATTGAGTGAAAACTGTTTCGAAAATAAGTAAAAAACTAAAACAAAACCATTTTTGCTGAACACGTCTATGTTTTCAAAATACATTTCAAAATAAAAAACTAGAAATTCAAAACTACATCAAACAAAACCTAAAAAACAGAACCAAATCAATAAGTTCTAAATCTCTTAAAGTAAGTAAATCTCATTTTTTCCTTTCTCTCAGTGTTTAATATTGAATATAAATATAAAAATGTACCATTTATACAAACCTGTTTGGATTTAAAATATGATAAAAACACTTATATATCAAGGGTGTAAAAAATTTTATGTTAATATTTATTTAGAACTCTTTATTAGAATAAATTTGTTAACTTGAGTAACTAATACTTTGTCAAATTAAATTTTTAAAATATATTTATACGAAATTTATTTGCCTGCAAAAGTACAAAGTTTTGGTAAAATAATCGTTAATTAAATAGCCAATAATGTGGAGGATTACTATTAGTCCACAAGAATACAAAAAGGGAACAGAATAGGTAACTCACAGTTTTTACACAAGATATAGAATGAATCTATTATTTTCTATTATAATTACTAATCTATTGTGTTGGTTAAATATAAGCAACTACGTAATAAAATAAGTAAATAAAGGTCTGAAACGTGTGGCACAAAATTTAACGTACTCACAAAGTTAAGGTAGCAAAATAATAAGAATTATATTAAGAAAATTTGTTGAGAAATGTCTCTTCTCAACCAAATGAAGTACTAGTCTCTTCAAAGAAAAAAAAAAGTAACTGTACGAAGTTTAGGTTAAAAACTAGTAAGATTTTTTTCTCCTAGGTTTTATAATCAAGTTAATAATATGGTAAAGTAAATCTGTTACTACAGTGTAACGTTACAAATCTTAGAGAATAATAACAACCATGTACTTGGAGCTGTACAAGGATTGGAACCTACCAAACAAAGATGAGCGGGGGAGTATCATAACCGGGCGAACATTGTTGTTTTCATATAATTTAAATATTTCCTTATTTTCAAATACATAAAAAATCACAAAAATTTACCTTATATAGTTACAATTTTTTTATCTTATATTTTTCAAAACTGTTATGTTTATTTTGATTTTAAAATTCACTTCTATTTTATTTTTATCTTTTTAATTATAGAATTTTGAACCTTCTATATTAATTTAAATTGTTTCTAAAATTAATTAAAATTATAATCAATTATTTTTTGAGTTTAATTAGTATGTATGACATTTGATTACTATTATTTATTTATATTAATTTTATTAATTTTATCAATTAATATTTTAAAAATTATAAAGTTTGTAAATTCAGTATAAAATTCTTTTACCTATTATACATATTAATTAATTTGTATTTGTTTACTAAACACATTATCTATGTGAAATAATGATTTTAATTATTATTTGAAAACATCATCTATCATATCATATCAATAATAATTAAACAATTCCAAGCGACATAACCATAGTAGCAACGTGCATGAACTAAAAATGTGGAGATAAAGTAATTGGGATTGAATTTACTACCCATTGGAACATCGAGGTCAATTTCTATAACGTCCATCATTTATGATGCATATTTATCTTATTGAGGTATATCTTTACCAGTTTTCTCGTGGTGGAGATTATTGTCTATAACATAATTTCATAGTAAGATACTATACTTAAGCAAGGAAAGTGTATCCATGCCAACATTTTGATAATTTTATCACTTGCTACACAAACATGAAGTGTCTAATGATTACAACTAGATAATCATCATATATAAATTATTCACCATTCTACATCGATAGCCTTCTCAGGATTGTCTTCAAATCAAAAGTTACGTTGCTATCAAGGAGCTATGATCGATGTTTATCAATTAAAATCCTCTAAACAATGTGGTTTTAGCTTTTCCTCGCAAAATAAGAAAGCCAACATTTAAACCCTCTAAAGTTCAAACAACTTCTAAGTACATTTCGCAATTCGACATTTCTACTACAGTCGGCATATTTTGCTTAAAAGCTAAAGACTCCATACAAACTAAGAAACAATTTGTTTCCTTCGTCTACTTTGAGTCTTATTACTCATTTTCAAGGTTGGTACTTTACATGTTTATTTTTAACACAATGTTTTTTCAACAATTTAAAAATTTTAGGTATGTATTTGCTAAGATAATTTTAGTAATTTTATCTTTTGAATAATTTACAAGTTACTTTAATAAAAATAAACTTATTTAGTACATATAAGTTTGTTTTAGTAGTTTGTAGCTTATTTTGATAAACTATGTAAGAAAATTAAGTTAGTTTAATTTATAAGCTAGTATTTATTTTTATTTTTATTCTCACCAGTTTACTTGAGATATTTTTTAATAAAATGATTAATTACATTCTTTTATGTCATTTAACATTTATTGAGTTAGCATATAACCTTTTAATTTTTAAATAACTTAAATTTTACCTGCTTATAAGCTAGTTATTTTAAAGAGAATCATCTTAATCAAAAGGCATCCTTTATTAAATTGATTTATTATATTTTTTTAACAAAATTATTAGAGTAATTGATAATATTTTTTATATTTAGTATGATTACACATAATTTTTTACTTTTTTTTTTTAATCATTACTATCACATCTATATAAAAAATTAGTGTAAACTTTAAAAGTAGTGTCAGTTTAATGTTTTTAAATATATAAAATATGTTAATGTAATGTTTTTAAATTTAATAAAAATTACTTATTGCAATAAAAAATATTGTTGAAATTAATTAAAATTATATATTGATTAATTTAATTGAAAACACTATTGCAGTTGAAAAATACTTATTATAAAAATGTCAGTTAAAAATTTTTATACTAATTTTACTTATTAATACTTTAAAAAACTATATAAATAAAAAATTGTAACTAAATATTAAATAATAATTAAACTCTACTCTAAAATCCACTTAGCTAAACCATTAGGAAAAAAGAAAAAGAATTCCAATAAGTTAAACCACTGAACTAATTGTAACATTAACGGGTGCATGAGCAGTTTGTGCACAAAGCAACACGTGTTCCTGCATATTCCCGCCAAGCCAACTGCACTTATACAAGACATTCTTTGGGCCGTTTTATGATTTTGCAATCACCACTGAGAGTAAAACCCTAATCTGATGGTAATGGTACGAACTCCTAAACCCAAGGCCAGTCCTTCCGCTGCCACTGCCGCGGCGGCTGCCTTCTTCAAACCTGGCACTGCTGTTGAAGTCAGTTCCGAAGACGATGGCTTCCGTGGATCTTGGTTTTCCGGTACCATCATCCGCTGCCTTGCCTCTGAGAGGTTCTTGGTCGAGTACGACAACTTAATGGCAGACGAAAAATCCTCCAAACGCCTGAGAGAAATTCTTGCTCTCCGTCACCTGCGCCCAATTCTGCCGCCGGAGACTGGTCGCGTATTTAAATTCGGAGATGAGGTTGATGCGTACCATCACGATGGTTGGTGGGAGGGTCACATTACACAAGAACTAGCAAACGACACGTTTGCAGTTTATTTCAGAGCTTCCAAGGAGCAATTGGTCTTTCCCAAAGAACAACTCAGGCTCCACCGAGAGTGGTTCAATCACAACTGGGTCCCACCACTCCCACAATCGCCACCACAACAGGTCTGATTAGCCATAATTTTCTATTTGCTGCATTAAAGAAGACACTAGGACTAGGGTAGGTCTAAATTGAATATATATGAATTTTGATTTTAGGTTATTTAATCATGTTGTTGTGGATCATAGGATAATCGAGAATCGGAGGAAGTGTTGTTGACTGTTGAAACTGTCAAGGAAGAGGAATTTAGTGTAGGGAGGATAGTTGAGGTTAGCAGTGATGAAGATGGGTTCAGTGGAGCTTGGTTTGCTGCTACCGTTGTTGAGGCAGTAAGTAAGGACAAGTTCGTCATTGAGTACCAGACTCTGTTGGCTGATGATGATTCTCAGCTTTTGAGAGAGGAGGTTGATGTCCTGCACTTAAGGCCTCTTCCACCGGATGTGACTGTTGATGGTCAATTCAGTCTTCTTGACGAAGTTGATGCTCTATACAATGATGGTTGGTGGGTCGGTGTGATTTCTAAACTTCTTGATGATTCAAGGTATATAGTTTACTTCAGGTCTTCTAATGAGGAACTAGAGTTTCAGCACTCCCAATTGAGGCTGCACCAGGACTGGATTGATGGCAAATGGTTCATGGCTTCCAAGGTATGATATTCATCGCAACTCTTTTTAGTGAAAATATGCATGTTTGAACTCCTTTTAAAATTTCATATAACAGCTTTTAGTCAAAAATGTTTTAGAAAATGGTCCATGACCTAATTGTGACTGTATCATTAAGGTTTTCGAGGCTTCATAACCACATTACAACTGCAATTATGGCCACACCAACCACAATTTTTCATAATATCAACACACATGATAAAACCATAATCACAAGTGTGACCCCAATTTAAAACAACTGCCAAAATCAATTGTTGCCTTGTTGGGATTGACTTCAATTATCTTGTAAATCTGTGGGAGTATGTTGGATAATCTTTGATTTTGGCATCTCATTTATAGGCATATAATCTTTGATTTAGAGGAAACAGAATATTCTCAGTTTATTATAATTAATAGTTACTCTAAATAAACAAGCATCCACATCTGCTATGTGTTAAAAAACATAGAATACATTCAAGTCTTCTCCTATTTATCTCTATTTTAACATTGTATTTAGAATCTAGCAAAGATACATTGCAAATTGTGCTTTCCCGGTGGACCCATTGTCCTCGGAGGTAAATTTTTTGGTGAAATGTATAAACTCCTGTTCACCCTCCTGTTCAATGACCTTTCTACACTTTTTTGTGAACTTTTTTGGTCACCGTCACTATTATCATTGTTCCGGCAACGTTCCTGTCATTACCTATATCAATCTGACCTGCCCAATGTTGTAAAAAATGCAAGTATAATTGCATAATCATATGTTTATGTTTTTACCCAGGTTTCTCCTGAATACTCAAGCAAAAAAATGTCCCCTATACAGGAGAGTTACAGAACTGAGTTTCAGATCAAACTCATAGGAACATTGCTGTCATGAGTTTGATGAGGGTTTTTTAGCCCATTTTTAAAGACCCAATAAGTTAGGCCTTCTGGGTTAGATCCAACCGGTGTCTAAAAAAATTATAAGTCCATAGGGTGTCAATTGAAAATATCAAGTCACGTAGCCCCTCTCAGCAAATGAACTCTTCACTGAAGTAGAAGTGCATGCGTTATTACCTCTAACATTGGTTGACATTGTCATGTCCGACATTTGTGGTCCCTGTCACTTTCAGCGTTGGTCTTCCCTGTCACTTTAGATGCTGATTGTCCCACTATTTTTGGTGTCGATACTCGATAATTCCTTTCTCTTTTTTGACAATTGATAGTTCGTTTCTCTTCTAGCCCCGATTGTCCTTGACCTTGTCTATTTTGATGCTGGTGGTCAATATTGCTCCCAAAACCGGTGTCACTGCTACTTGTGACACTAGTGGTGACCCTAGCTTCCAACACAGGTGTTGGTTGCCATGCTTTTGACATTGCCATTCTGGTTTCACCATTTTGCTCATTTCTACTTGCTGTTACAAACATACAGTAAGTGTTGTTTGATGTTTTTTTGGGGTCCTTCTATTCCCTGTTCGCAACACATTTGAGTGTAGTTATATTTTGTTTTTAAAGAAACAATGGCTTCAAGTGGCAATAAATCTACTAAAGGTGGTTTAGGTGGTCTTGAAAGTGTAAAGGGTATTGGAAGTAGAAGTAAAAATGGAATGATTGATGCTGCATGTGATCATTGTGTTTCAGCAAATGTGCAATACAAAACTTGTGCCAAGGATTTTATTATTGGGACAAATTGGAGCAGTTGAAAGAATATGAAATAATTGATTCATAGGATGGTGGAAAAATAAAAAAGGAGAGCAAGAGGTTGAAACTTTAACAAATTTTTTCAAGAGAAGAGAAACTACCAACCTTCTGTCAAAGTGTCATTGCCATTTTTAGGAAGCCTAAGAAGGAAGAAGCATGTCAATCTTCAGGTTATGAGCTTGACGAGTTTACCGAGATTGTTGAAAAAAAGGATCAGGTACTCAGGACGCACACAATTCCATACGTCTTAAGTGGAGGAATCATTTCGAGCACGCTCGACGACCTCGTTCCTGATCGACAGCCGGTGTTAACCGAAGACCGGCCAAAAGAGAGCCTGAAGAAGAGGGAAAAAGCTCTCTCTACAGAGTAGGGTGGGAAATGTTCTCACCACAGAAGCCAAGTGGTTCACGACTGAACAGGTACGGAAGGAGAGAGAATTGCTTTTGTTGAAGAAGCTTAAAAATAAGCTCTTGCTCATGAATCCCTTTCCAGTGCAGATGAATAAATATGTTGTTTAGCTTGGGACCAGGGCTTGTGATCCTTCTCTTAACGGTAGAACAAAAATAACAAAGGAGGTCTCCTATCCTAAGCAAGCATCGGAGTCATTCTTGAGCCAACCACCCACATTAAAATTTCATCTGCTCCTTTCAGCAAGTCTGATCTGTGAACGCAAAAAGCCTTCCACTGGCAGGCGATCGTGTTTTTCACAGGATTTCTCGTTACTCATGTCAGCATTCTCACTTCTGATATCTCGTCGCTTCGGTGAATCACTTGAGCCCTGATACATTTTCGGTGCCATGGAGCTAGACCAGTGAGCTATAACGCTAAGAACACTTCTAGTTCTAACAATACGTTTCATAACGAGCTAAACGTGCTACCAAATGAAATGGTCGAAGGTCTTTTCAGTTTTCCTTCCAATTGCTACAGTACTAAGGCCAGTTCTTACAGTTGGTGTCCTATCCTAATAGAATCCCTCACCAGCCGAGCTTCCCACTAACCTCAAGCGGCAGCACCGGAAAATCCAGATCCTCTTATTCTCGCCCTTCACCCCCCTTTATTGGATGACACCTCCCGTATAGTCGACCTCTCTTCGCGCTTAAGAACTAATTGTTTTATTTTTTTTACAACAATGCTATACCTTTTAATGTTGCAAACAATGACGAGTTCAAGAGGATGCTTGAGTTGGTTGCTTCCTATAGTAAGGGATTTAAGCCACCATTATACCAAAATTAGAGTTAAATATTTGAAGCAACAAGTTGAAAAGGTTAATGTAAATTTGGAAGAAGATAGGTTGATAGATGAATGGATAGATAGGAACAGGGCTATATTGAACTTTTTGGTAAATAGTCCCATAGTTATCAATAGTGTGCTATAATGGTGCTATTGAGCCATAGCGGAGCTGCATCTAGCCGTGACAGAGGTGGGTGTCGCAGAGTGCCTGGGTGGAGCGGTCATCGCACTGCATTTCGCGGCCCTTCGGGAACACGTTTTGCGTTGCACTTGCGTCTTGGATCTGCACCCCCAAAATCAACTTTTTCCCTTTTTACCCAAACACTCATAAGAACGTAAGGGAGAAGCTTCTCGTGTGCTTGTTCTACAACTTCGTATTTCATTTTCTCTTTCGCTTGAGCACCTCCATTCGTGCTTCTTTGGCGAGTGTCGCCATTAGTGCTTCTCCGACTAGCATCACCGTTAGAGCTTCTCTGACGAGTCTCGTCAGCGCCTCTGCTGCTCTGAAAAATGTGATTGTTGTTGTCATGTCTTGTTCATTTTGGGCTCACATCCTTCGTTTCTTCAACTCTTAGTTTTTTTGTTCAGCTTTTCTCTCTTCTTCTATGGCTTTGCAGCCAACTCCTTCAAATGGGTTAGTAAAACCCATGTCCAAACTTAGACATGTTATGTTTGCTGTCTTGTATATGCAAACACTATAAATACATATATTATATCTTTCCTTGCAATCACTTCTTTATTTTTCAGCACATATACATTATATGACATCTAGTAATATACATTTATATATGGATTTAAATAGCGGTCATCCAGCTCCTGCTACACCGCTATAGCGTTTTTGGAAGATGATTGCTTCGGGCCGCTATTCGCTATTCATAACTATATAGTCCTAAGGGAGTTGTTTTTTGAAATCTATTGATGCTTTTGAAATATGTAAGACAACAAAAGCAATTTTTTGAATGTCGATAGAAGTTGTTAAGGAGGTTGAGGAAGAGAACCTTGTTCAAATTGTATTAGATAATGTTGCAAATTACAAGGCAGCTGGTGATTTATTGATGCAAAAGAGAAAGTTGTATTGAACACTATGCACAACACATTGCATTGATTGCATGTTGGAAGATTGAGAAGAAAATACCACTTCACCAAGGGACAATTGCAAGTGGTTAAAAAACCACAACCTAGGACTACCCTTATTTGCTTATTGCACCATTTACTAGGGAAAATTTTGATAAGACCAGCTGCAACTGGTTTTGCCACATCCTATTTGACTTTGGGATGCTTGCATGATAACAAGGGATCACTTATTAGGATGTTCACATCGAAGGAGTGGCAATCTAGTTTATTTCTAAAGACTAGAGATGGAAACTTGTGAAAAATTTGATTTTAGATAAGACATCCAAGGAGTGGCAATCTACTTTATTTCTAAATATTAGAGATGGAAACAAGGGATCACTTGCATGATAACAAGGGATCACTTATTAGGATGAGCACTTGCAATCTAATTTGATCCCTTGCACAATAACAAAGGATCACTTATTAGGATGTTCACATCCAAGGAGAGGCAATCTAGTTTATTTCTAAAGACTAGAGATGGAAATTTGTGAAAAATTTGATTTTAGATTAGACATTTTGTAAAAATGTTTTGCATTGCATAAGAGGTGCTTTCCCTTTAATGAAGGTGTTGTGCATGGTCGATTCAGCCATCATGCCAGCTATGGGATATATTTATGAAAAAAGGGATAGAGATAAAAAGAAGTAACAAAGTTTATTTAATGGAGTTAGAAAAAGGTAATTAACTTCTTTCATTTTCTAATTTCTAATATTATAGACATTATTTGGAGCTTAATTTATTTGTATCATTCTTAGTTATATTCCTATTTGGGAAATCATTGAGCATGGTTGCATGTTGCATGCTATTATCTCAATCCCATATTGTGCTACAATCCTAAATCTAGAGCTGATTTGAAGTGAAGCAAGGTCTGAATGATTGTTTAGAAAGGATGGTGGGAGATATGGATGAGAGAGCCATCATTAATTCTCAATTTGAGGATTTCAAGATCAAATCCAAGTTTTTTGATAGTTTAATACCTCAACATGCACTATAAACCAAAACTCCAGCACAATGGTGGGAGTGTTATAGTGATGCTCATCCATAATTACAAAGGTTTTATTTGAGTATTGTGTTTGACATGTAGCTCACCCAGACATGAGCATAATTTGAGTGTTTTCAATAGGGTAATAAACTAAGAATTCAGGAAATTTATTTTCTACTTTTTTACCTATTCCTAGGACTTATATGTTAATTAATTTTATAATTATTTAGGTCCACACCAAGAAAAGGAATTATTTTACATCAAAAGACAATGAATGATGTATTGTTTGTGATAACTAATTCAAGATTGAAGAGCAAAAGGATGTTAGAAAAGCAAAAGACTTTAACATTGATGATGTTGCTTCTCATGATTAATGGATTGTAGGATTGAAAATGCTTTTAGATCAGGACAACTTAGTTGAATTGGGAGAAGATGCTACTAGTGAAGATGTTGATTGTGTGGATTGTTTGGAGGTTCCTTCAATTGTTGATGATGAAGGTGGAGGAGATGCTATGTTTCTTTTTTAAAGGGGAGGAGATGCTATTAATGAGGACAAAGATGGAGATTGTGTGGAGGATGACTATCCTGGTTTAAATTTGAATGATTTTTTAGCCTAGTTTGTTTTTATCGAGCAATTAAGTAATTTCAACTCGTTATGAGTTATGATGACTTATGAATCTTTTTTGAATGACTTGTTGTCTAGTCTATAAGTATTACATAATATGAATTTTTTTGTAAGTTATGATGATTTGAGAACCTATTTTGAAATTTGTTTTTATGTAATTGATCTTAATATTTATGCTTTATTATGAGTTATATTTTGTTTGTCTATATTATGCATATATAAATTTAGGAGGCAGAGGCAGAGGCACCTCATGGATATTTTTAAATGGGAATGGTCCTCTCATTATAAATTTTCACATGAGAATTCTGCACATGAGGGGTTCTTTCCCATTTTTCAGTGGATAGCTTCTTACCAAAAAGGTTGCATTAATTACTTAAATTCAAGTCAATGATTAAGCTTAATAGGTTGGAACAAAGGATTTAAACAGTGCTGCTATAGCAGTGTAGTGTAGCAGAGCAGCCCTTGGCTACAATCGGGGTTGGCAGGCTACTGTTGTAGTGGATCAAGTCATGGCGGCAATAATACTGCTACATATTGACTATTGATTCCAAAAAAAAAAAAAAAATCCTCTGAAGTCTGAACAAGATAATAGGGTTTTTTTGAGGGGTGGGAGTATGAAGACTATTTTTGGGGTTTTAATGTCTAAAAATAAAATCTACAACTGCAATAGTAGTGAAAATGACAAAGAGTTGAATTTAGAAAATGATGATTCTCATATGGGAAACTTATATTTGAATTTTGTAGGTTTTTACTTGTTTGTTTTGTTTGAGGGCAAGCCTGGTGCAATGGTAAAATTGCGCCTTGGTAAACAATTGCTCGTGGATTTGAATTAAAAAATAAATCTCTTTGCATATGCAAGAGTATGATTGCATGACTGTTCTCCATACTTTTTCTTAGCAAGGAGCCTTATGATATTGGGATACATTATTTTTTTCTTTACTTCTATGTTTTGTTCAAGACACCCATGCCTTTTTATTATTAAATAAGAATGTCATGGATTTTGAGTATTCTTTGTCATTTTTTAGAATTTACATGTATACAGTGTGGATTATATAAACTATATTAAAATTTTCAATTGCTTTTTTGTTATCTGCGATGCTACAGGGATTTTGGGATTAGCTGCCATCTAGTATTTAAACACCGGTTTGAATGTCCAATAAATTTAATAGGTTGGAATTTCATTTTTGGCTACTTGTTTTTGCAGTCGCGAATCACAGATTTATATTTTTTGGGGTAAATATCTGAACCATCTTGGTCAGTTACTTTCTGATCGGCCAAGCATCAATAAGCATTAATATTAACATCACACTCCCGTAATCACAACCGCCAAGCCTTTAAGAATCAATGACCTAATTTACTATATGTTGTTTAAGGAAGGCCTTAAGGGCATATGGGATCTATATTGTTGTTCTTTACAGGAACAATGCCAAAAGTGTTCCAAATTTGATCTGAGTCTGATCGTTGTCTTAGATTTGCATCCCCCTCTAGCACCTTGGTCTTCTGCATCCAAGATACCTATCTGTCGATATTGTTCTTTGTTGGTTCAACTCCAATTTGATCTGCATCTTTGATTGTTGGCGTCGTTTGAATTCCCCTTTATCCAGTCATGTTACCTAAAATAATGGGTTCAGGGATATCCACGTAAAATAAGGGGTAAAAAACATATGTTAGAAAGAGGATGTCAACTAGACGAGTGCAGGTTTAGTCTTTTCCGTCTCAGTCTCCGAAAAGTGCTAGACGGATTCAAGTATAAAAAAAGTGAGTATGGAATTTTAATCTTATTCCCGTTCCTGTTGAGTATTTTTCGGAAATGGGTATAGATGTGAGTATCTGTTATATTAGTTTTTATAATTTAATTTACTTATTTATTATTAAATAAATTATATATATTAAATTATTAATTATATTTTAATTTAAAAAGTAATAATAAGAAATTATAAATCAAAGTTTAAGAATTATTTTTTTTAATCAAATATATAATTTTAAACGTATTATATAATAATTATTAAAATTATTACGGGGCTGGTACGGATTCGGGTACTCACATATTCATACCCATACTCGGGTCATCATATTGGATAATATCCGTATTCATACTTAGTCAAAGCAGATAATATTTGTCAGAGTCGGGGTCGGTTCAAAGTGGTACTCATGGATATGAGTATTTTTGTCATCCCATGTTAGAAACGAGTCTAGTGAAACAAAAAACTTATGTTATTTGAAAAATATCCTTAGTGAAACAAAAAACTTATGTTATTTGAAAAATATCCTTGGTTAATATATGGTGCCAATAGCAATGTTAGGTCATATGTATCCTCAATCGAATTAAAGCATCCGACACAACTTGTTAGTAATAGATTATTAAAGCTGTTGATCAACATGGATGTTGACATGATGGATAAGATGCCTATAAAGTGAATGTGCATTTTTTTTTAATTTAAAATGCATTGTAATTTCAATTCATTAAAATTTAATAGTGGATATGCTCTTACATACTTTGCAAACAAACTGAATTTAGTAGAGTTCTCTGTTGACATGATAGTCTTTTTAAATAAAGAGATTTCTACTCCGCAATCTCCGAATGGTAGTGTGTATTTGGTTGGAATTCACTTATTTTAGCTGATGAAGATGAGTAATTGATATAAGGTTGCATGTCAAGTTACTAAACAATATAGTCTTGAGTGGGTCTTGACTCTTGCAAAAATATTTTGTTTCGGAGATCTTAATCTTACAATGCTTTTGGTGTAAATATTTTCAGGCTTTGAAGTTGTGATCGCTGAAGATTTGCTGATGTCCATTTTAGATTATGAGTTCCTAGTCCGTTTGAATCAAAACTTGAACTAATGTCACCGGATATGTTAATGGCAATTTTAGATTATGGGTTATTTAGACGTTGACCTTGACATTTCTTGGATTTGTATAGCCAGTAATACTATTACTCTCGGAAGTAATTTGTGCATTACGGGGCCGATTTGTTAAATGTTATTTATTTCCCTTAAAAATATTATTAGATAAGTTATGAAAAGCAAAATGTATTTTGTTAAAAATGTTATTGATTTATCCTACAGTACATTTTCATGCATTTCTACCGTTGATCTTTTAGATAGATCCGTTCATAATTATGATTCTAGTACTTAGTTATTTGAATTGTTATTTCTTTGTGTTTTACGAGATGAAAAAGCATGCTGTAGACTATAGTACGAAGCAAAACAAAATTTAGAGATCATAGCATCTAAATATTTGAATAAAATTTTTAGACAAATTAATTATTCAATATTATATTTTTATATAAATTGGTTTCTAAAGTATTTTAGATTTTTTTTTTAAAAAAAAACAACTTTAAAAGGACAATTAAAATGTTTCAGGGATCAATATGCATAATATAAAAAGTTTAGAGATTAAATTTTTTTAGAGACCTAAAAGTCCAATTTGTTTGTTGTTTGTTGCGTGACTTTGCTTTTCGTGCATTTAGTTTGGCAACTAGAACAAGATTGCTTTTACTAGAGTACTTTTCTTTAATTATGTTATAAATAATTTATTATTTATTCAATGTTTTTTATCCTTTTATTTATTTTTATATTTGACTTTCACGATAAATATTTGAAATTTTATTAAGCATAATAAGCATTCACTAAATTTTAAAAAATTAATTCCATATAGCCAAAATAAAAATGAACCAAGTAAAGGAAATATGTCTATATTACTGATCAATCCTTATTTGAAGTGGTTTTTTTATAAGTTGTTTCATTTTTTTTAAAAAAAAAATAAAGACGTATTGATTTCTGTTAAATGCTGAGTGGTATACATATTAAGAATGGATAGTTCTATTCTTTGCATATTTTTTTCCTCGCAAAGAAGTAGAATATAATAATGCTATATGATTTACATACTAAATTATAAATCATTATATATTAAAATTATGGATATTTTAATAATCATTTTAAAATTTATATTCAAGGTTATATGCAATTTAATAAAAATGACGTATCAAAATTAAATTAATTGTATTTTAAAAAACAATAGAAATATTCATTTGCTCCTCACATCACATTGTAAGTAGAATTGTACAGAAGATGAAGTTTATTAGTTGACTTGATTTTGGACAGTCGTATGTTCATTTTTCTCTGCTGAGCACAGTTATTACATATTTATTTATTTCAAAGCATGAGGATGAGGTTAATTATAGCTGAACTTCATGGTGCTGTGCTACACTCAATCGGAAAGTGATGATGATTCATGTTCCATCTCAAGTAGTACTTAAGAAAGTTTGAAATTATGTTAGAAACTTAAGATAATAAATTAATAAAAATTTTATAACTTTAGCATATTTTTTCTTTGAAAGAGCAGGGAGCTGCTATGCCTATATCCCTGATGTTGATACATAGGTAGCTAGCCTAGCTGTAGAGCAAGAAAGAAATGGAAAGCATTACAAATAGTGCAAGCTTTAGATAAAGCTACAGAATGAACTTATTATCATATCATATTCAATACTCATAGCAAGCCACGGGAGGGAGAATCAAACCTCTTGGACTTCAACTGCACTAGAACTTGCAACTTGTTTGACTTCCTTGTCCTTGTGTTCTTCATTGTTCACTTCCTTAACTGGCTCTTCAATCTCAAAAGCTGATACTGGGAACGTCCTGAAGAGCCCTGCGGGAGTCTTGAATGTGATGTTGCCAGTGGGTGGATCATCAACAAAGATCTCACTCAGTGTGATCCAAACCAAGAGCTCCTTAGTCTTCACACCGGTGAGTTTCTTTATCTTACCAACCTCAACATAGGCCGTGATCTCAGGAGCATAGGACACTAGCTTCCCAATCTTCTCAAATTTGTGGTTTGTGGTCTTCTTCTGCCTCAGCCACACAAAGCCACTTTCCCTTTCATAACCACATTCCTCAATGTCCTTCAAGGGCAAAAGGCCATTGGGTAGCCCTACCTCCTTCAGCAGTAACTTGGACTTCTCTTGGCAGAGTTCATCTCCTTTGTACACCTCTGATTTGGCTTTGATCTCTGCAGTCACAAGAGACATTTTTTCTCTTTCTGATATTCGGAGGATCTAGAAAGGTTTGTTATGTGGTTATGAATGATCAAGGGAGATAGGTGGGGTTCATATAGTTCTAATTTTATCACTTTGCCCATCTATCTCCCATAAACTTCAACAAATGCCACTGTCATGGTTCATAATGAGCCCCATGCTGACGTTAATTTGTACTGTAACATGTTATGTTCTGTAAGGTAGTTGGTAGGCTAAACGTGTATCTTAAATGCCCCTTTGCATGTCGTTAATACATAGCTGCTATTTTAGTATTAAAGAGTATTCAAATGAGAGCCTTTTTGCAGTAACTTTTTCAATGAAATTAGTTTGAGGCAGGTATCTTTCTCTTGCTCTTTCTTACACCTATATCAACTTTTAGGAACTGGATTCATTAATTCAGTCAGAAATAACTAATATCATTATTCACATATTCATTGCTGTAAAACTATAGGATATAGAATGGACGGTTTGGATTCAATAAGATAAAATATGAGTTGTCTAATCTTTTAGTATTCAACAGGTATGCAATAATATTGCTGACTATAGACAATTCAGATTCTAATTTTTACCATTTTAGGAAGGAGTTGGTTATCTTGTATGCACATATATAATATATCCTCTGTATTAGCTTTATCAGTGGTATGACATCTTAACTATACAATAATCTTTACAATATAATAGTATATTTGTATTTTAAAGTTAATGTCTTAAAAAAATAAATTGTGAGATTATGACATTTGGCTGTGTCAATTTTTCTTCATTGAATCATATCTCTTGTATCAGATGAAGAATGGTTGTTTTCTTGTATCAGATTAAGAGGATCTATATATAAGCTCTTCTTAATAGATTAAGAATGGTGGTTTTCTTTCAATTAAAAAGAAATGTTAATCTGACTAGATTATTGATTTGTTATCTTTAGTGTTTTTCTTCAGCTTTTAATTCATAAGAGTTTGGTCACCCGACAGTATGGCCATTTTACTAAACAAAAAACACATTTATATGCCATTTATTGTAGTCAACTAAATTTACTCTTTCACCAGTTACCACTTACCACCACATAAAAAAGAAATTAACAACTCGATAGTTGACATAAAAATGAGATATCGTTCATACTTCTTGCATAAATATTTCTGAAAAAGTATTAAAATTCCAACAATAAAAAATATGAAAATTGATAGGGTAAATGTATGTGACGTCTAAAAAAAGGGTTAATAAATACAGAGTAATAGTAATTTAGGTTGAATAGTGGTAGTGTTTCATAGTCGGCACCACTAACATAGAAGATTAGTTAGAATAGCAGTAACTTAGTACAGAAGTGTATATGGATGAACTACCACGTTCTTGTTGACTACTTGTCTTTCCTTCAAAGGTTCTTCAATTATCTAAATTATTTTAAACATCCATATATGATATATGTATACGGTTGAAAATTGAATGCTTAATAAAGGGTGAGGCATGTTTGGCTGGGGACAGAAACCAATGAGCATGCTTGACAAGCAATATAGTTGGGAAGGTGGCCTATATTTATTTCGTGATATATATCAACATTTCTGATAATAGATGGCTTTAGCAACCGTCCAACAAATCTCACATCATATTTAATTACTTTTTTACTTTTCGGATTTAATCGACACGTGTTTTAAGACAAATATTAATTAGGTGAGAGCATACTATATCTTCTCTAAATAAAAATATTTATCAACTTTTCAGCTTCTTCAACAAAATCTTAAATAATATTTTTTTTAAATAATTAACGGTCTTAACAAAGATTTAAAAAAAAAAAATATTTTACAAAGTTTTACCTTTGATCATATATATGATTAGACCTAACACAAGTATAATTAAATAATTATTATCTTTCTTATCATGTTGAACAAAAGTCTCTTAAGTTTCTATTTTTTATAATTTATAATCATGTGTATCTGTGCACGTGTGTAAAAATATGAGTTAAATTAAATGACATGAGTACTGATATACGCACTTAGTCCATAAAATGCAATCAGTTAGTCTCATATTTATGAGTTAAATGAACAATTCCCATTTTTGTCATAAATAATTTTTCAAATACTCAAGCCAATCATCCATTGTCATGCATATCTTCATTTGTTTATGTGAAACCATTACGTGTTTCTTCAAAACAATCCAGTTATTAGTACTTGAGTAAGCATGTGCTAGCTGCTACAGTCCAATACTACTGGAGACATCCTCCCGCGTTGTGTTAGAGACCTATAACGGTGGTTGGAAATTGATGATTGGTTGTTGTAGTCTAACTGACAACCGACGTATAGAAACTGCTACCGAAAACAAAGATGATAATGAAAGACTAATGACAAGCTAACTATTAAAGATTCAAAACAACGACTAATGGTAATGGTTGAAAATCGAAGATGACGGTTGATAATAGGGTTGATGACTGATCATTATAGTAAGTTGTAGTAAGTGATGACAAAAATATCATGCATGCAGTAAAAACAAAAACTGAAATTTTAAAACTAATTTTTATCATTTTCAAATAGGGTAGAAACTATTTTGAAAGTACCTAAAGAATCAATGTTCAACTATTAATATATTTCTATTTTCAAAAATGTATTTCAAAACAAAAAACTAATTATCATCGTAAACATGGTGAGTATTTTATATAGGTTAAGAGTCATTTATAATATTTGTATCCGAGTAAGAGTTAGTTAACTAACAACTTTCTATGGAACGTAAAATTTACCTATTCAATTTTATATGCTTATTAATTAAATAGTATACAATTTTTTATACAAATTCAAAGTTATTTAGTAGTTTGTCATATTACTGAAGATTAATGAATAAAATGATATTTAAGAATATCTAATTGTAAATATCCCTTATTATATAACATATCTAAAATTTAAAAATTGATATACATAATTATTGGTATGAATTTACAATATTCAACAATTGGATTTAAATTTACATTTCATAAAATGTTATTGAAAGCGTAAATTAACTATATTTTATACGTGGAGCGAACGGATCTAACCCATATTTTGTATATTTATTATTTTTTGTAATGTTTTAATCGGAGAAGTTTTTGACTTTCAAATCTTCTTGCAGAGGGTTTGTAATGATTATTAACTAGGTTATTAAAATCGATCCAATTATTGATGTAGTAAGAAACAATAAAGTAATGAATAACTAGATGAGCTATATATTTTTAAAAATTATTAAAAAAATAATATTACTAATATAATTTTATCGATCCATACTCCAAATTTAGGTTAAACAAATGATTTCTTTAAATCTAATTATATAAATTAATATAAAAATCAATAACATAAGTTATAAATTCAAATCATTAGGCATGAAATTTTATATATAAACTAGTTATTAATTGCTATGATTTAGTGATAAATTAATTTATTAAATAATTTTTAAGTTTATGATTTAATTTTCAGGTGTTATTTTTATTTATTGTATCTTAAAAAAACCAAACTGAGCCGATCCAAGTTAAGGAAATTCAGTTGCCCGTTCAACATGGTCAATCCACCCGATTAACTAGATTAACCAATCAATTGACCAAGTCAGACCAAATTGATTGCATATCCAATTTGGAATGAGACTCAGACTAGAACCAGTTTTTATAACTATAATTATTAGTACCATGTTTGTCAAAAAGTTAGGGCAAAAGATGACATTCCAACAGCATCGAACAATTTATCTGGAGTCGGCCATTCGTTGATATCATGTATGATCAATCATTTGCAACAATGAAACAGTATAGGAAATGAGCCATGATTGGGCACCAAAACTTGGGGAACCCATCCAGTCCGAGGAACAGCAATAAACTAAAGTTCCATTTGGTTTAATAGAAAGTAAGGAGAGAAAATTTTAAAATTTGTATTGAAGAGAAAATACAAAGATATAAAAATTGAAGTTTTAGTTAAAGTCAATTTCTTTTTTTCTATATTTTCCGTTCATTTTTCCCTTCAATCAAATAAAAGAAAAGTTATTATTATCCCATACTTTTTTTCCTCTCTCTATTTTCTTCTGTCATCCAAACATCCATAAATGACATAACCCCACCACCATGACCTTGGTTTCCCCATCAAGATTACAAGTACATGTTTCCAAGGTCGAAAAAATATGCAGGAGACCCTAATCAAAAGGATAAATAATCAGTTACTGCTCCGGACAACGCCATGCACATCCCAAGGATCCACACAGTCCTGGTTCTTGAATGGACAAATATCAATTGGACTAAGCTCTTAACTTCTCTAAGCTGTCCATTCCATGGCAGAAATTGTTTAGCAAGGACTCAATATGCTTCACTTCTTTTGGGATTGATGCTGTTAGGACCTGTGTTGTTTAGCAATAACTCAAAATTAGTCACTGCATCAGTATGTGTGTGTTTGTAGGACAAGACATCTGCAACAAGTGATGGACGTAAAACTCAACAAAATGGCACTATAATCACCTAAGGAATAGCACCTATATCACTGTTCTACAATAAAAACATTACGTGCGCTATCTTCTAGCCACTTATTCTATTTTTGAAACAAAATGGTAAATAACTAATACGGTAAGGTGATGTTTAAGGAATAAAAAATATAAAGTTTTTATTAAAATGTTATTAATTTACTCTAATCATGTTTAAGGAATAAAAAATATAAAGTTATTATTAAAATGTTATTAATTTACTCTAATCATGATTTCTAACGTATCCCTAAGATGATTTTCTATAAACTAATAAAAACTAATATTTCTTAATTAATATTTTAAGACCCTTAAAAGTGTCATAAAGGAGGGGTCACAAATAATTCACATGTTACATTCACTAACCTAGTGCATCCAAGTTTTTAAATATTGTAAGGATTCAATTCTGATTAATTATTACACGATTATTAATGGGGACTAATCTGGTACCTTGATTAGTTTCTAATGTATAAATACCATATTTATTAGTTCTGGTTAGACAACGATAGATCACACAACTAACAGAACTCATTAATGATGATGTATAAGACGACTGAGTGTTATGAACCTAACAATCCAATACTCTACGGATTTCAAAGTTTAATTGTAACTTGTGATTTCTGAGACAGCAACAATCAATAAAATACTTGACAACTCACCCAGGGTACTAGTATCCCAAACAAGCCGTACCATAGTTTAGCCTGTACAACTAACTACTTAACAATCAAAATCTAGATTAAACCAAAAAATTTAGCTGAGACTGAGTAAAGAATCATCCTGTTTTTCTCAGCTAGCAAGGTTCATATTTGCAAGTGCTTAGTTTTTTTCTTAAGAATAAAGTATTGACTTGAAACTTCAATTGTTGTTTTCATGGTTCTGTTTACCAGATACACCAGTTCTCTAGAGTTCTTTATCCTTAAAAATAATGAGCTCCTCTATTTCAATCTAGGAAAGACTAGCATTGCAAAGGAAGGGCATGTCACGGTGTTCGATACCTCCCCAACACAAACTAGTGTCAGACATAACTTCAACAGTGGCCAAATATAAACATTTTTTCTCAGCTCGGACACAACTTTGTCACTTCTACTTTTTGAGACAATTGGAATGATGATGCCTCTATTTTTTTTTGGAAAATTATAATGCCTCTATGCATTTATTTTTTTTGAGACTCATTATTATAGGACTAAACTAATTGTTTTAAGTTTCATCTTCTTATTTTGATTTTTTTTTTTAGCAAGGATTGCGTTGGGAAAGAATCTCTTATTCCATCTTTAGTACTCCTTATTATAAGACATTTGGACATATTCATACAGACAAATAAAAAAATTAATTTTGTTGATTTTATTGATTTTTTAAACAAATATTACTAATTAGCCAAATTTAGCCTTATTAATGCAAAACTATCAATAAAAAACATAAATACTTTTAGAAGGTTAATGCATAATTCTTAGAATATATATATTATGTCATATATTTTAGACATTAGCTATGTCTCCATGTTGGTGTCAGCGTTAGAGTTGGTGCTTCATAGATTTCACCCGCATATGCATATTTCATTCATCATTCTAACGCTCAAAAGAAGCTCGATTATTAGATTACTTCTAGCTGTCACAAATTGACACACTAGTTGCAACTGCAATATTTTTAAAGAAATTACCTCGTAACCAGTTTCTGTGATGAGAACCTCATCTTCAATCCGTATCCCAATGCCTTGAAACCTGCAATTGGTTATCTTCCAAGATTTATTATATTGCACATGAAACACAAACATTTAATGCCACGATTAATGACAACTTATATGCTCACATGGAATATATGATGACTAAATATTGAGATTATTTAAATGAGGTCATGGAAGTTATGGACAGAAAAGTGAATGACTAAAAAGACATAACAAGTAGAAACCAGATGAGAAAGAAACATATATCTATTAGTGTTATATAATTGTAAATCTGTGGAAAGAGTTTAATCTGTTAGAGCTGTTAGCTATCTTAGCTAGTTAGAATGTTATGGGGCTTCTGTTGCAAAGCTCTATAAATAGTTAAATACCTCTTTTATAACTATCTGCTTTTCTCAAGTTAATAATATTGAGCTCTGTTTTTTCTATCACTCTTTTCCTCTCTCTATGCTGTGTATTATGGTATCGAGAGCCACTTTTTCGAATCCTCTTTGAAAATTCTAGGACTTTTTTCCCTCTTGATGCTTTCAAGCTTCACGTCTATGGCTTCTGCTTCCTAATCCTCTATCTCTCAATCTTTTCCGAACTCCATTACTAAGAAGCTTGACGATTCAAATTATCTTCACTAGAAGCAACATGTTGAACGCGCATAAGTTACAATGATTTGCGGTCAATTTGGTGGTTCCACCGTGTTACCTCATCGACGAGGATTACGAACTCGATCACGTCATCCTGAGTATGAAGTGTGGGAAGTTTTAGATCAAATGTTACTTGTTTGGCTTCAATCTACTCTCTCTAAGTCAGTTCAATCTCCGTCCTTGGATCAAACCGTTCCTATCAAGTTTGGGAGAAGATTCAGAAGTACTTTGGTCTTTAAACGAAGTCTCGTGCTTGCCAGTTGTGATCTAGAATGTGTGTTGTTCGCCTTGAAAACAAATCAATGGAGGAATATCTTCGTAAGATCAAGAGCTTTGTTGATGAACTTGTTGGAGTCGAAGTTCTTGTATGTCACGAAGAGTATGTAGATGCAATTCCCTCTGATTATGTGTCGATGGTCTCTGTCATTGAAGGTAAGAAGTGAACTCCCTCCATTGCTGAAATCAAAGCTCTTCTCTTCATTCATGAAACTCACCTTGTTCTCTACATTAAGGAGATACAAGGCTTGGTGTCTCCCTCACTAAACTATACTTACAGTCATGGCAGTGGTAATCATGGTGGTTTTATCGATCGTAGCAAATCTAGTGGCCACACTGGTCAATGCAGTGTTAGCTCTAGTAGAGGTCACGATGGTGGTAGATTTGTCAATTTTCAATGTCAAATTTGTCTAAAATTTGGTCACACTGTGATTGTTTGCTATTTAGGTCTGACACGTCCTATCACTTCACAAGTCTCCCTCCTTTGTTGATCTAGCTACTCAGCAATCTGTTCCTTACTCCACTAGATCCTTCAAATCCTCCAATGCTTGGGTTAATCCAAATACTAAGTCTAAAAACACTACTCAGGCAAGTGCAATGATAAAACCCCTTGGATTCTTGATTCAGGTGCTAGCTTCCATGTGATTGGTGAACCACAAAATATTAAGCAACTCAACCATTTTGATGGTCCTGATCAAATCTTCATAGGGAATGGTGAAGGTTTAAGTATTTCTAGTGCTGGTTGTTCTTCATTTGTGTCACCTAACGATTCACACATCACCTTTAAACTGAACAATTTGTTACATGTTCCTTCTATTACTAAAAACTTGTTAAGTGTCAGTCAATTTGCTAAAGATAACTCAGTTTTCTTTGAGTTTCATCCTCACTTGTGTCTTGTCAAATCTCAGAGGACGAATAAAGTCCTTCTTCAAGAAGTTGTTGGTAGTGATGGCCTTTATTCATTTCACAATCTCAAGCTTCAAGATCATTCATCTTTTGGTGACTTAGTCATAATTAGCTCTTTGTTTAGTGCTGTTAAAGCTAATGCAAATAAAACTTTTGTTGTAAACTCTAGTTTTGTAGCTTTACCATCTAGCAATGTCAGCTTGTAGCATGCTAGGTTGGATCACTCTAATAGTCATGTTATAAAGCTTATCTTGAATCATTGTAAAATTTCTCCATCTAATAAAATTTACTCCTATGTTTGTTTTTCTTGTTGTGTAGGCAAGTCTCATAGACTGCCCTCTCATGCTTCTGATTTTGTCTACTCTCCTTTAGAATTAATTTTTACTGATTTGTAGGGTCCTTTCACATTACCTCCTATGTCAGTTATACATACTATGTGTCCTTCATTTATGCCTATTTGAGGTTCACTTGGATTTTTCCTATCAAGTCTAAAGCGGAAACACTATCTATCTTTGAAACCTTTAAGTCTATGGTTCAATTGCAGCTTAATACTAAAATAAAACATGTCCAATCTGATTGGGGTGGAAATACCAACCTTTCACTACATTTTTAGCGAGTCATGGTATTGCTCATAGACTTGTCTGTCCCCACACACATCATCAAAATGGTATGGTTGAAAGAAAACATAGGCACATAGTTGACTTAGGTCTCACATTGTTGCATCATGTTTCCCTTCTTTTATAGTTTTGGGATCATGCCTTTACCATTGCTATCTATCTTATCAATAAGTTGCCTAAAAACCTCTAAGTTTGCTATACCTTATACTACCCTTTTTCATAAGGACCCTAATATTCACTTCCTCAAAACCTTTGGTTGTACTTGTTTTCCTTTATTGAGATCTTCCCATTCACATAAGTTTGATGTTCAGTCAAAGGAATGTTTATTTTTAGGGTACTCTCTCTCCCACAAGTGCTATAAATGTCTCTCATTTATTGACAGAATATACATTTCTAAAGATGTTATAATTAATGAACTTTGGTTTCCTTATGTTGATTTGTTTCCTAAGAACCCTATTACTATAAAGATCTTAACTTTAACTTCTACTTAAATCCCAATTTTACCCCACCTACACACACATATTGTTCCTACTGCCAAACTTGGAACATTGTTAGGGTCACCACGACTGAAGTATTGTCTGCTTTGCTGGTTGTGAATCCGTCACGGTTTTGCCTTGAAAAAAGCCTTGGGGGGTTAAGGAATGAGAGTGTTTATAAACGACTCTTGCCTTCAACTCTTAAGTGATATGGGACTTTGGGTGTACCTGAAAAAGCCCCTCAATCATAGCTAACGGGCATTAGAGTGGCCTGAGCCCTCCTTCTAGTGCTAATGTTCCTACCGCCAGTCTTGGGACATCGCTAGGGTCATCACGCCCGAGATATTGTCCACTTTGGAGGTTGTGGTTCCGTCATGGTTTTGTTTTACAAAGGCGCCTTAGTGAAACCTTGTAGTCATGGGTTCAAGCCCCACGATGAGTGCCACAAACCCACAACTTCTAAAGCGGACAATACCTCAGTCACAGTGACCCTAACGATGTCTTAGGAGTGACAGTAGGACCATTGGCATATTCTGTGGGGAGGGTGTCATACTTTCACGCCCTTTAGCCACGATTGTGGGTCTTGTTTCAGTTTACTTAAAGTCTTACGTCGCTTAGAAATCGAGGTTGTTAGATGCAGTTTAGTATATGGGCCTAAGCCCATTTCCTTGTATTTGCCTTTTGTACAGTATATATATATAATATCTCCTTGGTTGTGATACACACAAGGATTCATGCATATTCAGCTCTTTCTACATGGTATCTAGAGCCAGGTGGATCCTTGCCTAAGCTTTTTTTTTTTTCCCGAAAATCATGTTTCTTTTCGATTTCCGGCTGTTTCCTGCCGTCGCCTCCGCCGCCGTTCAGGAGAGCGACCTTGCCATCGGCTTCGTCTCCCTCCAGCGCCACCTGTCGCTCCTCCGTCAGAGCCTCCACGCGTGCAAACAAGCTCTCTCGCGCCTCCGGCAGCTGCGCGCGGTGGCGCGTCCGGCAGCGCTTACTGGTGTTAGACTCGCCGTGCTCTCCTCTCCTTGGATCTGGTCTCGGATCTTCCATCCGGCTTCGTCTTCAGTCTTCTCTCTCCTTTGGGGTGTTTTTTGTCTTCTCTCCTGCCGCTTTTTCCTCCGATTTGTCTCTCACGGCTTCCATGAGGTCTGACTCGTCTTTGTTCACGAATTATGTCAATGTGCCTCTCTCCATTGACAAGTTAAATGGCACAAACTATGATACCTGGGCCTCTAACATCAAGCTCTGGCTTAAGGGCCAAGACTATGTTGATCACCTCACTCAGATAGTTGCCTTAATCGATGAGAAAGATCGCCCACGCTGGTCGAAAGTGAATGCTCAAGTTTGTAGTGTTATAAAGTCCACTATTCATCCTTCTCTGAAGCAAATATTTCAGGCCCATGACACTTGCACTGACGTTTGGGAACAGGCTCGGTTGTTGTACACCAATGATACTCAGCGCCTCTATGGCGTGTGCGAAAATCTACTGAGCAACATTGGCCCCCGCTGCCTTGACACTCCCATGGCCAAATATTTGGGTAAGGTTCATGGTCTTCTTCATGACTTTAATGAATTATTGTCTCCTGCTGCCACTCCTACCCAAAAACTAGAGCAACGCCAGACATTCTTTATGTTGATGGCCTTATATAGGCTTCCTGATAAGTATTCTTCTGTTCGTGATCAGATTTTGGGTCTCCGACTGTGCCTACTCTGAACTCTGCTTAGTCCACCCTGTTGCGTGTACCATGCAAGTTATCATCAGACGTATCTCCTTCTGTTTCTCATGGTGACTCCTCTGCCTTGATCTCTCAGCATGATGATCGTAATCATTCGCACAAACTTAGCCAAAGTCGCCCTCGATGTGACCATTGTCACAAACTTGGTCACACCATTGACCGGTGCTATGCATTGCATGGTCGTCCTCCCCGGTCGGCTTCTACTGCTACTGCTGCTCAAACTACCCCCACTGCTCTTGTTGATTCTGGTGTCACTCCTTCTGGTAGCTTTGGACCTCCGGCTCTGTTCAACGACTTTCTGAAATGGTACGAGGAACGTCAAGTCTCCAACTCCACTGCTTCTGTTGCACACACGGGCTCTTCCTTTGCTGGTCTCACTCATTCTGCCTCTTTTGCCCCTTGGGTCCTTGACTCTGGCGCCACTGATCATATATTTGGTAATAAGTCTCTTTTCTCCTCTCTTGTAACTTCTAGTCTTTTACCCTCTGTCACTATGGCTAACGGCTCTCAGGCTCCCTCTCATGATGTTGGTACTGTCCCTATTTTCCCTTCTCTCTCTGTTGATAATGTACTTTATGTTCCTGGGTCTCCCTTTAATTTACTATCCCTTAGTCGCCTCACTCGTTCTCTTGATTGTCTTGTCTCCTTTATTAAAGATTCTATTTTCTTACATGATCGGAGTTCGGGACAGATAATTGGAACCAGATGTAAGTCAAATGGCCTTTATCACCTACGTACGTCCGCTCATGTTGGCTCGGTTGTAGATTTCCCTGCTCTCTATTCTCAATTAGGTCATCCTAGTCTTGCCAAGCTTCAGTGCCTTGTACCACATCTATCTAAGTTGTCTAATTTGTCCTGTGAGTCGTGTCAATTAGGCAAACATAGTCGTAGTTCTTTTCCTCAGAGTGTCCCTAAACAAGTTGTGTCTCTTTTTGCTTTAGTTCACTCAGATATTTGGGGTCCGAGTCGTGTTAAGTCTAGTTTAGGTTTTTAGTATTTTGTAACTTTCATTGATGACTATTCTCGATGTACTTGGTTATTTTTAATGAAAAATCGTTCTGAGTTGTTTTCCATCTTCCAGGCCTTTTATAATAAAATAAAAACTCACTTTGGTGCATCTATTCGTACTTTTCGTAGTGATAATGCTCGTGAATACCTTTCTCAATCTTTTTAGACCTTCATGTCTTCTCGTGGTATTCTTCATCAAACTTCCTGTCCCTATACCCCACAACAAAATAGGGTCGCCGAGAGTAAGAATAGACACCTTCTTGAAACAACTCGAACTCTTTTACTTCATGGTTATGTTCCTCCAATATTTTGGGGGGATGTTGTTCTTACTGCATGTTACCTTATCAATCGCATGCCTTCTTCTGTCCTCAACAATCAAATCCCTCACTCTATTTTGTTTCCTCATGATTCACTTCATCCTTTATCCCCTAGAGTTTTTGGCTCCACTTCTTTTGTTCACAACCTTAGTTCAGGTCTTGATAAATTGTCTCCTCAATCTCACAAGTGTGTCTTTTTAGGCTATCCTAGGTCTCAAAAAGGGTATAAGTGTTTCTCACATTCCCTTCGTCGCTACTTGATTTCCGCTGATGCCACCTTCTTTGAGTCTTCTCTCTATTTTTCGTCCAATTCCTCCTCTTCTAAGTCTGATGTCTCTCCCCCCCCTCCCCTTTTGTCTTCCATCCCATAGATACCTTTGCTATACCCACCAACCCGCCACCTGCTCCACCTCCTCTCCGGATTTATCATTGCCGCCAACATGTTCAACTTCCCGTTGGGCCAGCCACTGACTCTACTCTGCCGCCAGCTACTCCGTCTCCTCCGGCTCCTCCATGTGTGCCTGATCTCCCTATTGCTCTTCGTAAAGGTACACGCTCCACTCGTAATCCCTCCCCTCATTATGTTAATTTGAGTTATCACCGGTTGTCTCCATCTTTCTATGCTTGTCTGTCTTCCATTTCCACTCTGTCCATTCCTAAAACTGTCAGTGATGCTTTATCCCATCTGGGTTGGCGGCAAGCCATGCTTGATGAATTGTGTACTCTTCAGAACAGTGGTACTTGGGATCTTACTCCTTTGCCTTCTGAAAAATCTGTTGTTGGTTACCGGTGGATCTTTACTATCAAAGTGAGCCCTGATGGCACTATTGATTGCCTAAAAGCTCGTTTAGTTGCCAAAGATTATACTCAGATATTCAGGTTAGACTATATTGACACCTTCTCTCCGGTTGCCAAGATGGCTTCTATTCGACTTTCTTTAGCCATGGCTACGCTACATCATTGGTTTTGTTGCTCAGGGGGAGTCTTCTAAATTGGTATGGCGTCTCCGCAAATCTTTATATGGTCTTAAACAGTCTCCCAGGACACGGTTTGGTAGATTCAGTGAAGTAGTTCAACAGTTCGGTATGAATCGTAGTGAAACTAACCATTCTGTGTTCTACCGTAATTCAGGAGGTGAGTGCATCTACATGATAGTGTATGTTGATGACATTGTTATCACAGGTAGTGATACTCATAGAATTTCACAGATAAAACATCTCTGTCATCATTTTGACACACCTATGGATCCATATGTTAAACTTCTGCCAAGTCAAGGGGAGCCACTTTTAGATTCTGAGAAGTATAGGAGACTGATTGGAAAACTGAACTACCTCACAGTCACTCGTCCTGACATATCCTTTGCTGTCAGTGTGGTAAGTCAGTTCCTTAATTCACCTTGCACTGGACATTGAGATGCTGTCATCCGCATTTTGAAGTACATTAAAAGAGCCCCGGGAAAAAGGTTTGTTATATGGGCATAATAATCATACTCAAGTTGTTGGATACTCAGATGCAGATTATGCAGGTTCTCTCATTGATAGAAGATCTACTTCTGGATATTGTGTCTTTATTAGTGACAATTTGATTTCTTGGAAAAGTAAGAAGCAAGATGTAATGACAAGATCTAGTGCAGAAGCAGAGTATAGAGTTATGGCTTTAGCAACTTGTGAACTTATTTGGCTCAAACAGTTCCTTGATGAATTAAGATTTGGAGAGGTTACACAAATGACTCTAATCTATGATAACCAAGCTGCCCTGCATATTGCCTCAAATCCAGTATTTCATGAGAGGACCAAACACATTGAAGTAGACTGCCACTTCATTCGCAAGAAGATTGTATCTGGAACCATTTCTACCTAGTTTGTTAATTCTTATGATCAGTTAGCCGATGTTTTCACAAAATCATTACGAAGTCCTGAAATTAATTATATTTGTAACAAGTTTGGTGCATATGATTTATATGCACCAACTTGAGGGGGAGTGTTAGATGCAATTTAGTATATGAGCCTAAGCCCATTTCCTTGTATTTGCCTTTTGTACAGTATATATATATAATATCTCCTTGGTTGTGATACACACAAGGATTCATGCATATTCAGTTCTTTCTACAGAGGTCAATGGTCGTTTATAAACACCCTTCTCCATTAACCAACCAAGGCGCCTTTTAAGGACAAAATCGTGAAGGAACGAAGAACTCTAAAACGGACAATACATCAGGTGCGATGACCCTAACGATATCCATATATGTGTATATATATGTATGTGTGTGTGTGTATATATATATATATATATATATATATATATATATATATGGCATCTCATATGTCAATAAAATATCTTATATAAGAGTGAAAGGAACAAATCTCAGTCATCGAAAAAAAAATAATGGTTGAGATGAAATTGTATATATCCATTCATTTTCTCTCTTCTAACATTATCTGTTTCTTTTTTTTTTTTTTCTCTCCTCTCTTAATGTCTGAGATTTTTCAGATAATCTTCTCTCTCATCTCTCTCTCAATAGCTGCTCCTCTCATGCTCATAAATTTGACTTTCTCACTAGATATGTCTTTATATATATATATACACAAACACACACATAACATTATGTCTACTTCTTTAAGAATTTAATTGGTATACCCTGTCACTGTAAAGGATTTTCCTTTACACTGACATTCAATAATGACTTTTCATTTATGTGACTTTTAAAGTAATAATGAGTAAAGTCAACAAATCTACCATGAATGAAGGGTTGTGATTGAATGTCAGCGTAAAAATCTTTACACTGACAGTGTATACCAATTAAACTCCTTCTTTAATAGTATTTTTATTTTTTTTACTTGTATCATTATTTAATTTATTACATTGTATATTATGCTTAATTTAATTTTTATTATTGTTATGATTTATTTAGATTATTAGATAATTATTTTGTAGTTTATTATATTATATATTATGCTATAAATTTTATTACTATCATTATTTAATTATTATATCGTATATTGTGGTTTATTTATATTATTAGATAATTATTATATAGTTTGTTATATTATATTATATATTATACTTTAAATAGGAGTTATTTCTATTATTATATCTTATATCATGATTTATTTAGATAATTATTATGTATTTTATTATATTATATGCTTTAAATAGTATTCATATTTTTAATACCATTATATTATGTATTATTATTTAGTCAGCTAAATAAATTGATCCCCATAAGCATATTATTATTAAGACCCAAGTCCATAAGCAAACAAAAAAAAACCCATGCAAACCTAAACCTAAGAACCAACACTTCTTTCTTCACATTTGCGCTGCAAGACAGAGAATGAATGACGAGTGGGAGGATGATAGTGATAAGACGGAGATCATCTGGTAGAAGGCGGGGCTTATAGAGGTTGTCCGAAAAAAACAACCAAACCTTGTTTAGCGATGGCAAAGGTCGTCAAGCGTTGGCTCATGACAACACACATGGAGTAGTAATTGCGAACAACGCAAATCGCGGTGATTTCCCATAATTTCCACCTCGAAAGGTCTCACAATGGTCGCAAGAGCCAAGCGCTTTGTTTTGTCACCCCCCGTTAATGTCAAGGAATGAACTTAATTGAAAGTATTTGGGAGGAAAAAATTATATCTTGAAGTGGAAATAGCTTAGGTATATATATAACCTTACAAAGAAAACTGAGCACCCAAAAATAAGCTACCTACGGCTAATGTTACAAATTAAAAGATAAGAACAGTAACAGTCCCATAAAAACAGGGATTTATTTAACTGACTAAACAAATTCAAATTAATCCTAACAATTCCTCCCTTAAACAAAATGCTAAAAGGATTTAGTTTATTTCAGTCTCAACACAAACTCCTAGCAAGCCTCGTAGCTTCAGGAAATCATTCAGCTTGAGAGGTTTTGTCATCACATCAGCTAATTGTTCCAAAGTGCTGCAATGAACTAACTTTATTATACCAGCCTGAGTGAGTTCTCGTAGAAAGTGAAAATGAACATCTATATGCTTACTACGACCATGCATTATTGGATTTTTTGAGTTTAATTGCAGAACTATTATCACAGCGAATAGTAATTGTCGCATCTTGAGTCTGATCCCATGTTCGTAACACTCTTTTCAACCAAACAGCTTGACAAGCACAGGATGTTGCAACAATAAATTCTACCTCAGTGGTGGACAAACTTACTACAGGTTGCTTTTCAGATGACCATGACACAACTCCTGAACTTAGAAGAAAAACATATTCTAATGTGCTTTTTCTATCATCCAAATGACCAACATAATCACTATCTGTATAGGCAATAAGTCCATCACTTCCTTCTTATAGTAAATTCCACACTCCAATATTCCTTTCAAATACCTCAACACTTTTTTTGCTAGTTGTAAGTGAAGCTTAGTAGGATTTGCCACCTACTCAATAAACTTACTGCAAATGTCATGTCTAGTCGAGTGGCCATGAGATACATCAGACATCCCACAATCTGTTTCAAATAATTTTTGTTAACCTTAGTTCCTCCTTCATCCTTCGAAAGCTTGAAACCAGGAACAATTGGAGTATGGACAGAATTACTTTGATCCATTAAATCGCAGCAACACTTCTTGGGCATACTTCTTTTGACTAATAAAAATCCCACCTGATTTTTGCATAATTTCAAGACCAAGGAAAAGCTTCATCTTCCCAAGATTTGTCATATCAAACTCATGTTTTATTGAGTTTTTAAATTTTGCAATCATCATTTCCAGTAACCAGGAGATCATCAACATACAAACTTATAATTAAAATATAGCCTTCGTTGTTTGCTTTGATGAAAAGAATATGCTCATAATCACATTTTTGAAATCCTTCCTTTATAAAACAGGCTTCTATACGACTGTACCACGCACGTGGGGCTTGTTTGAGCCCATAAAGTGCTTTCTTTAACTTGTAGACTTTATGCTCCTTCCCTTTTTGAATATAACCACAAGGTTGTTCTACAAAAACATATTCAATTAGTTCCCTGTGTAGAAATGTTGACTTTACGTCTAGTTGATGGATGGGCCATCCTCTTTGAGCTGCAAATGCAATTACCAAACGAAAAGTCTCCATACAAGCCATAGAAGCAAACACTTTCGCATAATCTATCCTATATTGTTGACCATACCCCTTTACTACAAGCCTTGCTTTAAACTTATCTCCTCTCCTTTTTCATTGAGTTTGGTCTTGTAGATCCATTTACTCCAACTGTTTTTCCTCCTTCGGGTAAATCAACTAACTCCTATGTGCCATTATTTTCAATTGGTTCTATCTCCGCATCCATGGCCCTCTTCCATTTTTCACTCTTCACAACTTCATAATGAGTAGGGTCAGGAGCTGCTGCATACATAACAAAATAGGCATCATCATCAGAAAAACCTTCTCCTGTCACGTAATTTTCAATCCATAGAGGTTGCCTCCTATTCCTCCCTTCATTTGAACATGGAGATGTTTCTTCATTTGTAGTAGAAATCTCTTCAGATTCTATATTAGTAGTATCTTCTTCTCCGAATGGTACTTCAATTGCTTCCTTTTCATTTTCTTCCCATTCCAGTTCACACATAATGTCTGCATCTTACTGCTTATTCCATTCCTACTTTTCATTCTCTTCAAATTTTACATCTCTGCTAATTATAATCCTTTGTGAAATTGGATCATATAGCCTATAAGCCTTTGAATCCTCACTAAGTCTAAGTAAAACACACCTTAAACTCTTCCCATCAAGCTTAGTTCTCGTATTGTCAGGCACATGAACAAAAGAGATGCAACTGAAAATTCTTAAGTAATGACCTAAAGGCTTGATTCCATTCCAGGTTTCTTCAAGTGTCTTCTTATCTTTCACTGCTAATGTAGGGCTACGATTTAGAACATGTACTGCCCAATTCACTGCTTCTGGCCAAAAAGTTTTGGGCACATTCTTTTCAGACAACATACTACAAACCAAATTCATGATGGCTCAATCCTTTCGTTCAGCTACTCTGTTTTGTTGAGGCGAATATACAATTGTCAGTTGTCTCTTTATTCCATGTTCATCACAAAAAAATGTTGAATTCTTGAGATGTAAACTCTCCCCTACGATCTGTACGTAGGCCTTTAAGTGACAAATTCGTTGTTTTCTCAAAATGCATCTTGAATCTTTTGAAAATAGCAAAGGCCTCTGATTTCTCTATCAAAAAATAGACCCATGTTTTTCTACTATAATCATTTATAAAAGTAAGCATATACCTTTTTTATTGTTGGAGGCGGGCTTAATTGGCCCACGGATGTCAGAGTGAACAATCTGCAAAATTTGTGAAACTCTCCAAGTTCTTTTCATCAGAAATGGATCTCTTTGTTGCTTCCCCACAAGACAATCCCTACATAGCTTTGAGGGAGACTTCAGAAATGGTAAGCCATCCACCATTTGTTTCAGTTGCAATGTTTGCAAGCCTCTAAAATCAAGTGCCCAAACCGACAATGCCAAAGTTGTGATATATCTTCTATGACTACGTTGAAACAAGTGGATGCTGTGGGGAGAGAAGTAGCATGTAAAATAAACATCCGATTGGCAGACATATTTGCATTCATAATCAAGCCTTTCTTAGGATGATATACTTTACATTGCTTGTGCTGGAACATAATAGTCAACCCCTTCTCTTGCAATTGTCCAAGACTAAGCAGATTGTTGTTTAATTTTGGCATATAAAACACTCCAGTAATGATGTTGATAAATTCATCTATCTTCAATCTAATATTGCCTTTCCTATTGACCACCATATTAGAGTTATTGCCCAACTTTCCTGAATTTGTGAACTTGTCATCAAAGTCTGAGAAATACTCCCTTTTGCCACACATGATTGTTACACCCCGAGTTAAGAAACCACATTTGTTTTATGAATCTCCTTTTCTTCAACATATGCCATTAATAACATTTGTTTTTTACTCTCCGCATAGTTAGCCTCTCGTTTTTGCTTAGTTGGACATTCCCATTGAAAATGGCCAAGCCTATGGCAAGAATAGCATTTTATCATTGCTTTGTTCAAGCTTTGTCTACCTCTTCCATGACCTGTACCTCTGAAACTCCCGCATCCTCGTCCTCGTACTGCAAATTTGTCTCCATGAGTCACCTTCAATGCATGTTCTTTGTCAATGTTGTAACTTGTGTTGTTCATGCAAAAGTAGACTACTCTGCAACTCATCAATTGATAATTTACTTGTATCCTTGGATTCCTCTATGGAGCACACAATATAATTGAACTTGGGAGTCATTGACCTCAAAATCTTTTCCACAACAGTAGTGTATCCTTTATCTTCACCATTTGTTTTCATTTTGTTAACAATAACAAGAGTACGAGCAAAGTACTCATTAACAAATTCTCCTTCCTTCATGTGGAGAACTTCAAACTCCTTCCATAATGCTTGCAAATAAGCTCGTTTGGCTCATGTTGTGCCTTGATATTTTTGTTTCATAGAGTCCCAAATATTCTTTGATGTGTCTTTGTTGATTATTGTCTCCAGAATTGAATGATATAAGGCTTGAAATAGATAGTTCTTGGCTTTCAAATCTTTCAACTTTTGATCTTCATGATTTTTCCTCTGCGTATCAGTAAGTGTCACACCTTCTCCTGCTGCAGGAATTCCATTTTCTACCACACCCCAATATTCCTTTGAGCAAAGGAAATTCTCCATTAGCATCGCCTAATGATCATAATGACCATCAAATTTCAGCACTACTGGTTGAATAAAAGAACTCTTAGTTGCCATGCTTTGATCAATATCTTCTTAGAAGACTACTGCTTCTAATAGGCCCCACAAGGAGGCTCTGATGCCAAATGTTAACTAAGTAATGAACTTAATTGAAAGTATTTGGGAGGAAAAATGTATATCTTGAATTGGAAATAGCTTGGCTATATATAGCCTTACAAAGAAAACTAAACACCGAAAAATAAGGTATTTACTGCTAACATTACATATTAAAAATAAGAACAATAACAATCCCATAAAAATAGGGATTTATTTAACTGACTAAACAAATTTGAATTAACCCTAACACCCGTAATCACGTTGCAATCGAGTGCTATTGAATATTATGGTTCCAACCCCTATTACAAACACTCACCCTACACAGACTTGCTCTAAGTCTGGTATTCACAAGCACAAAATTCGTCTTGTTGAAGATTTGATCTTGTATGATTATGTTTTTATATCTTGCTTAGTTACCCTTTTTACATTATATGATTTTTTATTCTACATTATGTTGGAGACAATGTTATCTACGGTGGATGGCAGTCTATGGCGATTTGCCAAAAAAATGCCATATGGTAATAGCGGATGGCGTTGCAGGAAATGGCGGATGCCATGGCGGACTAAAAAATAGTAATATTTTTATATATAAAGTTATAAACATTAACAAAATACTAAATATAAATTAAAAAATTACATAAAGAGAATATAAAACATGAAATATAATTAAAAAAACAATGAAAACAACACTCATAGTCTCATACATAACTAAATCAGTACAATGTTAAAAGTACTTAATATTCTTCAACGGAAAACATGATCTAAAATTCAAATTAAAACATGATCTAAAATTTAAATTAACCAAAGTCATGAAACTTAAAACAAACAAAAAACAATTTCTACTTTCCAAAACCTAAACCTATTTATCTTCACTAACTCCAACATAATCCTCATCTAAATTCTTCTCATTATCATCAAGAGAAGCATATCCTTCTTCCTCATCTTCATCTGATTTGTCATTGTCAAAATGAGCTCTGATTGCTTCTTCTTCAAACTCCCCTTTCTCAAACTCCTCATCCTCATCCTCTTGTTGAACTTGAACTTGCTTATTTTTTTCTAGTGCTTGCCTTTTAGATGTCTGGGCACCATCATTTGTTGGGTCCTTTCTTTTCTTGGTACGCCTAGTATAGATCCTAGGCTCTCCAACCCCTGAAGCTTCATACACAGTTGCCCAATTTAAACCTTCATCATTATCAAACACCAATTCATTTCCATCATCTGTAGCATCATCCATCTCTCCAATTAACCATTCGTTGCAAGTATCAATGTCATTGAGATAAATTTGATCAATTTCATCTCTAGCATTATATTTGTGCTTAAGTTGTTGGTTGTATTTAACATACACCAAGTCATGCAACTTCTGGGTGCTCAAGTCTATTCCTTTTTTTGGAGTGAATCTGAAACATTACATAAGTAAGATAAATAAAGGACAAATGAAACTTGACCATGAAATTTAAATAAAATAAAATTAGCTTGGGGAATTACTTGCTCAAATACACTCCAGTTCCTTTCACAACCTGAGGAACTGCAAGTCAAGCTAAAAATCTTTATAGCTAGTTTCTGCAAATTCGGAGCATTGGAGCCATACATTCGCCACTAATAAGCTACATAAAAGAGCATGGTTTGTAAGTTTAGGATTTGTAAAATTAAAACTTCCATAAAATAAATTAGTAGAAGTTTCTTACTAGGAGAATGAGATTTCCTTTGATGCATAGCGTATTCATGTCAAAAAAGACCAGCTTTAGTTTGTCAAGGTGCAACTCGGTCAGAATTGCATGTTGGACATCTAATTCCGGAACCAACTTCTTAATGCATTCATTATAACCCATTCGTGATTTCAAAATCAAACTCCATTTCCATGTGGTCATAGAAGAACTCTGGATTAAGAAAGTGGGCAGCTACATGTAATGGCCTATAAAGTTGACAATTCCATCTTTTATGAATAATAGCAAACACATCTTGGTATTTGCTTTCATTGTTGTTGAATGACCTCATGATGGTTTCTTTTGCCTTGTCCATTGCTTCATAAATATAACCCATTGATGGTTTCCTTTCCCCATCAACAAGACGAAGCACTTTTACAAGTGGTGCCATTATTTTAAGGGTATATACCACATTCTTCCAAAAAGAAGGCATGAGTGCTACTTTCATAGCTTCCTTTCCCTTAGCTTCTTTTGATAGTTTGTTTAATGTCCATGCACTGGAAACCAACATAGTTCTAATATTGAGTTTCTGAACATGGAGTCTTTCCAACGTGAGATAAGAAGTAGCAAATCTAGTCACTGCAGGTCTCACCAACTCCTTCTTGTTTGTAAAACTTCTCAACATGCTCAAAGTACTAGAATGGGCATAGATAAACCCAACCAGTGCGATTGCCCTTCTAATTGTCTTCCTAACCAATGGAAGTTTCCCAATATCTTCAAGCGTTAGATCAATGCAATGGGCTGCACAGGGGGTCCAAAACAAGTGTGGCCTTTTCTCCTCCGGCTTCTTACTAGCCAACACATAATTACTCCCATTATCAGTTATCACTTGCACAACATTTTGCTCTCCAACCTCCTCCACAACTGAATCAATTAACTCAAAAATCTTTTCTCCAGTTTTGTCATAATCAAAAGCATCAACAAACTTCAAAAACATTGTCCCAGCTTGAGAGTTCACCAAGAAATTAATGATGCATCTTTGTTTCCTATCAGTCCATGCATCTTTCTTCAACAGTGGAACTCTAATATCATGGTAACTAGGAATAGGCAAATGTGGTCCATATTGACCAATAGCAATTACCAGATCTTCAAAACTCTTCAACTTAATAAGGTTGAATGTACTCCCAGCTTGATACCAAAAGCGAGCAATATACTGATGAACCTTCTCCACTAGTTTTTTGTCACATGCCTCCTTTATGTTCATTTATCGCACTTTCTCCCTTAGTTTTTTATTAACTCCTTGTAGTGGATTTATGCAAAACATGTCCATTGGCCCTTTTCTAGCCATACTCTTTTTGGTAGCAGCTACATTATTGTTAGAGTTCTCATATTCATCTGGTTCATCTTCATCACATCCAATAGGAGCAAAGTCCATTTCTCTAATGTTGATAGGCAAATCAACTGAAGTTGTAAAAGTTGCTATAGACTTTTTATTAGTTAAAAGTCCCCAAAGTTCATCCTTTATATGTTGTGGGCTTTTTTACAAGCTGCCACGTTCCCTTTCTTCCCCATGATATGTTCCTTCGCTCTTGTTATTCCCCCCTTCATAACTTTTCCACAGAAATTACAAACAACTGTGTTTGTGTCAGTTTCATTTAGTTGGTGACAACATTTCCAACCGGGGTCTGTTCTAGAGCTAACCCTTGAATCTGTTAGAGTTGGAGTTGGAGTTTGTGTTGGTGTTTCAGCCATTGCAAAACTTGTTCAAAGGTTGTAGTGTACTAATACTAAAAAAAATTAACAAAGACAGAGTTACTCATCAATAAAACAGAGCAACTTCTCCACAAATAACACAATTAATAATTTTTACATAATATAAAAATTATTTAAAACAAATAAAAAAGTTTAAAAAATAAAAAGAAAAGAGTATTGTGGGTTGCGGGCAGAAGAAGAAATAAGAGAGAACCAAAGAACTGAAAAACATATATATAAAGAATCAAAGAACTGAAAAAAACCCAAGAGAACTACCCTGTCGCTCGCCGTCACCGTTGCTGGTCCCTGTCTCCGTCGCCGGTCTCAGTCGCGTCACCGTCCAGTGCTTGTCGCGTCGCCGGCCACTCCCAGTCGTGTCGTGTTGAACCTCGTCGCGTCGCCGTCGCTCGCCATTGGTGTTCGTCGCTCGCCGTCGGTCGCCGTGTGTTCATCGCTCGCTGTCGGTTTCGTCTTTTTCAGGTGTGAAGGTGAATAAGGGTTGTTTTAGAGTTTAAAGAGTTAAAAACTCTTCCGGGTCGAGTAGGGTCCGAGACCCGAAAGGTTCTTTTTTTTTAAGAAAAACGCAGATTCTGCCACTGCCACCATGGCATGCTTTGCCGCCATGCACGTGCTGGCCATGGCGGCCGTCATGACCCACAATCCGGACACCGAAACGCAACCGCTATACTGTGGCGCTTTGTTGAAAATCTGCCACGCTATTCTGCCATGGCGTCGCCATGGCCGCAATTTAATAACACTGGTTGGAGATCTCACATCAACTAGTGATATGGTCAAATAAGAGTATATAATGAGGTGCAAACCTCACCTTACAGGTCGGTTTTGTAAGGTTGAGTTAGATCCAATTTCATCATTTCTAATATGGTATCATAGTCTATCCTAGTAGTTTGTTGTTGTTGGGCTTATCGTACCACCCGCTATCAGACCACCCATAAATTTGTTAAACTTCACGCTCGAAATATCCAGTTTTCAGTGTGAATAGGGTGTGTTGGAGATCTCACATCGACTAGTAATATGGCCAAATAAAAGTATATAATGAGGTGCAAACCTCATCTTACAAGCCAGTTTTGTGAGATTGAGTTAGACTCAATTTCACCATTTCTAATATATATTTTGCTTAGTTACCTTTTTACATTATATGATTTGATTCTACATTTATTTGTAATTTATTATAATCATTATAAATAAAGAGTTGATGAACCCTTATCTCTCAAACATTCAGAATCACCAAGTATCTCTTCTAACTCATCCTTCCTTGCTTCTTACTCATTCAGAACCAAAAATTGTTAAACAAGTTCTTGGGGATGCTAATTGGCTGGCTGCAATGCAACAGGAATACAATGCACTTTCGAAGAATAAGACATGGGAATTAGTCTTTTTACCTTCTAATAGACAAGCTATTGGGTGCAAACGGGTTTTTCGAGTCAATGAAAATGTTGATGGCTCCATTAATAAATATAAAGCACAGTTAGTGGCCAAAGGGTTTCATCAAGTACTTGGTTTTCGTTTTCATGATTTTCTCTAGCGGTGAAGCCCATTACAATACGGATTATACTTACTCTTGCTCTCTTACATGGTTGGGAATTGTTTCAACTAGATGTAAATAACGTCTTTTTGAATAATTTACTTGAAAAAACAGTGTATGTGATACAGCCTCCTGGATTTGAAGTTGGAGACAAATCACTAGTTTGCAAATTGCACAAGGCCCTTTATGGGTTAAAATAGGCATCCAGACAATGGTTTGACAAATTAAAATCCACTCATTCAATTTGGCTTCTTGAGCAGTAAGTGTGACTCATCATTGTTTATCTACAAAAATTAGGGTCATGTGGTTTATCTTCTAGTATATGTTGATGATATCATTCTCACTAGAAGCTCTATAGCTTTGATTCAGCAACCTACAACCAAACTTAATGCTGCATTCTCTCTCAAACAACTTGGTAATCTCGATTACTTTCTTGGTCTTGAAATAAAGTATCTACCTGATCACTCTATAGTCATGACTCAGTAAATATATTCAGGACTTCATAAGACACACATGGAAGAAGCTCATTCTATTTCCTATCGTATGGTCTCTAATTGCAAACTATCTAAATTTGGGCCGACCTTTCCCAAGATCCTACTTTATATCATTTAGTGGTAGGTGCTTTGCAGTATGTCACCCTAACCAAACTAGAAAACAGCTTTGCAGTAAACAAAGTTTGTTCATTTATGGCCATGCCGTTGGACTCTCACTCGGCTGTGATTAAACACATTCTCAAGTACCTTAAAGGTTCACGGACTCCATCTTTAGCCTACCTCTCTTGCTAGGGCTTTGCACTTCTGTTATGCTAATTGGGCATCTAATGTTGATGATAGAATATCTACTTTAGGAGTTGCCATCTACCTTGGTCCAAATTTGGTCTCTTGGTGGTCCCAAAAGCATGTCACTGCTCACTCCAACACTGAAGCTAAATACAAGAATTTGGCTCAAACCTCTACTAAACTGACTTGGGTTTCTACTTTGCTCATTGAATTGCAGATTCCCTTTACCACTCCAGTTCTTTTCTGTGACAACCAAAGGGTTGTGTCCATCGCTCATAATTAGGTGTTCCATAGTTGCACAAAACACATGGAGATTGATGTTTTCTTTGCGCGGGAAGAAAGTTTTGGCCAAGCAGCTTTGTATCTTTCACATTCTAGCCTTGGATCAGTGAGCAGATGTGCTGATGAAGCCCCCCTCTCCATCTCACTTTGAATTTCCTAAGGGCAAACTCAATGTGCAGAGTTTTCTTCTGAAAAATCTTCCCATTTAGTTTGAGGGGGGGGGGGGGGTTATGACTGTTACATAATTGTAAATCTGTGGAAAGAGTTTAATCTGTTAGAGCGATTAGCTTTGCTATCTTAGTTAGAATTTTGTTATATGGCTTCTGTTGCAAAGCTCTATAAATACCTCTCTTGTAACTATCTTCTTTTCTCAAGTTAATATTCAGCTCTGGTTTTTGTATCACCCTTTTCCTCTCTCTCTGCTCTGTATTAATATCCATATTATGTTATAGCCCAAATGTACAATTAATGTTAAGTACGATTCTTAATTTGCATATGAAAAAAATTTGACGTCCAAAGATGGACACACATCTCCGATGGATTGAATAATTTGGGAACCATACATCTGTAGAACTTTGGGTCCGATTGGGTTTTTTTATGGAATGATTTTATTAGGCATACAGATGAGAATGGACTAGCCATTTCCATTAGCATGTGCCATATGATTAAATGACTGTTCAATTCTAGTGATATACCTGGTCTGCCAATTGCCAAATCAAATAGGAGTATAATAAAACATTTTTTTATGAAGAAGGATGGAGATGGTGCAGTGGCAGTTGAGGGGTTGATGAAGGTAGGACCACGATGGTCCAGCACAGGTAGAAGTTGATTTTTAGCATTTTTTAGAGATTAGAAAAGACGTGATATAAACTGTAAAGGTAATTGCAGTAAATCTTGATGAAGCGAAATACAATTCCTATTTTGGAGGTAATGGCAATTCCCTTTCTTTAATGGTGGTATAAGACACCCTAGGCAGTGATTAGTCTCATTCCAAATGAGACCTCAAGTATTCGGTGCCAAAACATCCTTGCAAATTAGAATCGTCAGGGATAGCCATCTCAGGCTTTAGCATACTGGTACATGCAACAAGATTCTTGGAAGGAAAAATCATAGGTAAAATCCATGGAGCTACTCAAGGGAGAAAAAACATCCATGAATATACATTTAGATTTAGCTGGTAAACTAGGAAAATTTCATAAGAGGATCAAGCAATAGTAATCATCAATTTGAAATAATAAATTTGTTAAAAATCAAACTCTTTAATCAACCTCAATAAGTACCTCTCTGGACCATCAAAAGAAGATGGGATGTACACTCCTGGTTCAATAGTTATTACCTGCACACAGCCACACAAATAAAAAAAAAGGTTATCAGCTAATATGGTTAGACATGATGTCCCTATGCAACTCCGAAGCATAGGCCAACGTACGTAACCAGGCAACAAAACTCCAAAGAGGGTTAAAACTAAGAGGCAGTGGTCATCCGACTCACCCTCATCAATTCACCACCTAATCCCCAGTACAAAAGAATTATATACTTTGTTAGTTGACCAGAAACTATTTGTATTAATATTACATAAAACGCGTCAAGGTGTAAATTTTAAAAACTTCATTCAGTTAGCACTAGCTGAGAGTAATGATACCTTTCAAGGTAACAGTTCTGAAAACAGAAAGATATGAGGTGGCATTGGTGCACTGTGGCTGAGACAATTTTGCAATATAAGGTGATATTGATTAATTATTAACTGTAAAATGAAAAGGTGATGAAAATACTGGAGCAGTACTTGAAGGAATAAATATGACTTATGCAAACTAGTGTCTAGAAAACACGCGGATCACTTACAACTGTAAGTACATTTGACAGTTTTTTATTTAATTAAATGAGATACAATTTTGAAATCAATGGATATGAAGGACACTTGTTGAGAAGACAAAGCAAGAGATATGGCTGAATCTGTGTATCAATGTATAAAGCAGTGTCGTTGTTGAGAAGTGTGTATTATTATATAACATGTAAACCATGTAGTAATTACAGAGAAAATAAATTAAGGTTTGAGTGGTTTGATTTTGTTTTTTAGTTTTTGAAAAATAGTTTCCAAAAACTGTTTTCTAAAAGAGAAAAAAAAAACTTGTTTAGTAATTGTTGTTTGAAAACTGTTTTGAAGATATGAAAATAAAAAAACGTGTTCATATTTACGGAAATGTCATTAATGAAAAGCAAAAACAACATATTTTCCTTATACTTTGAGTTTTCAAAACAAAAATACAAAACTGAAAAGCAAGAGCAAAAATGTTTTTGAAAATTATTTTAAGAAAACACTAACCAAACGAGTTTTTTTAATTTTTAAATACTAAAATACTGAAAACATGTTTATAAAATTGTTGTCAAATAAGCATTAAATGCCTAATTACCATAATTACTGATATCTAATAATATCAACAATTAATCAATCACCATAACTAAAGATGATATTTAACACTTCTTCTCAAGCTAGAACATGTAAATCTTATGATACACTAAGTTTGCTACAAATGTAATCAATTTGAGATTCACAATTCCATGATTGAACATGGTAAATTGCGATCTCTCTCTTAACAATCATGAGCATTATATAGCTCCTCAAGGGGTGTTTGTAGCATAAAATTGTGCGATCTTACGAGCTTGATCATGATTTTATCAACCTTTGTGTTTATTGACAGGATTGGAGGAAAGAACGAGTTAGGGTTGGAGGTGAGTCATAAGTGTTCCTAGAATCAATTGGTGACAGTGACACTACAAGGGGAGGATGGACCTGACATTGATGCACTAGCAATAGAGGAGGAGAAGGAAAATTCTCTTATAGGTCAGGTGGATGAACCATCAGACATATCTGGTTGGATATAGGTGAACAAAACAAGAGAAGGAGGAAGGAATAAGCTAAAAACAAACTCATAGTCAAAGGTGGAACCAAAAACAGAAAAAAAACGTCAAAAAAGGCAACATCCGTCAAGACTAGGTAATGACCAAGTGAAAGAAAATAACATTTGAGAGTGTTACCAAAGAAGACACTTGTAAGAATGAGAGGGAAGTTTATCAAGAACAGGAATAATACAACAGAAAAAGCATGTTGACCCAAAGATGTGAGGAGGTAGATGGTGAAGGAACAAAATAGAATACAGTATTTTATTGTCGAGCATTAACCGAGGGATGCAATTAACAAAACAAACAATAAGAATAGCATCACCCTAAAAACGAGGAACATTACCATGGGGGGTGAAAGAGTTTGATTGGTTTCAATTAGATGTCATTTTTATATTCCTCTCGTTTTTAGTATAGGCACAAGACATTTGAGTCAAATTGTTGTTGGAGGCCATAAAAAACTAAAATTGTTAAGATAAGTACTCCTTAGCATTACTAATATGCAAGATACGAATTAGAACACCAAATGATCATGACAAATGGATTGAAACATAGAAAATATCTAGAGACAATCCTTCATTAAGAACAACCAAATACAATAAGAATGATCATCAATAAAGGAAATAAAATAGTGGTAGCCCAATAAGAATGCTCATGCCGTAGAAGGAAGTGAGAGAAAAAGGTCAGCAGTGGTTGTGGAGGTTCAGTGGCTTAAGCAACAGGGTCAAAAGAGATAAAAGTAATGGTTGTCGAGGTTCAGTCTATGAAGCAAGGAGAATGGAAAATCCTCAAGAGCATACATCAATCAATAGTGTTGCCCAACCTATGACAATGATCAGACTAAGGTGAGGTTTGCTTGATTTCCAAGACCAATCATAGGAACCACTTTGAGATACCAAGACAAAAGAATCAATAGGTGTGGAAGGAACATCCACAGTAGAGGGGGCTTTGCATGGCACTTGCAATAAAGTAGACACAGAGAATTCAAACTAGTAATAGTACGATAACCCAAAATCTAATCTTGAAAAGAAAAATACTTAACAAATAACCCATATAATACCAACTTTACCTGCCAAGTCAGTAGTATGTTAGTGTCATGTCATCACTAACATGTTACATTAATTTTTGTTAAACAAATGACAACACACAAATGATACACCATTGCTAAATTTTGAAAAATGTGAGGGACCAAATGTGCTAAATTCTGAAAACATGAGGGACCAAATGTGCAAGAAAACTTTTAAGGGGCCAAAATTGCACATTCGTGAAACTATAAGGACCAAAGGGGATTTAAGCCAGATTATATAAATCCTAGAATTGTCTGAGATACAGTAATTAACGATATCCGACGCTAGCCTAATTATCATAATTAAAGATATCAAACAATATCTAAGAGCACTGACCAAATAGAAGTATGCTCCTAAAAGGTACTGACTATTAACAGAGTGTAGGTAGAACTAGTAGCAATTTGTTGTTTAATTAGTCAAAAATTTAAAACTACTTATATTTCAATTTCTCCATGTTCTCAATCTTTATGTATAACAAAAACTGCAAAATAATTTTATAGGAATAAGGCAAAGATAATTTTCAATATCCGCATATGACAAGATATAATTAAATATTATCTGTCAGTGGTAAAAATTATCTCAAATTTACAGAAAATAGATGGAAAGAATTAAAATGTTACTTGGTCAGGGAACTTACAACACCTGGCTTCAGAGGACGGTCAAAGCTGACCATTGAACAATCATGAATGTCCATCCCTAGATAGTGACCTGGAGCAATAAAATGTGATTAGATGCATCTATCTATCTATATATATATATATATATATATGCAGTCTCTCTTGGCTATAATAATTTTTGCTTTCAAACTAGCTTATGAATCTACAGAACAATGATTTTTTCTGATGCCACATATTGCATGCTTCGTAAGCAAGCAGATTAGAACAGAAAGCTACCTATAGAAGTTGGGTTCAGCTTATGGTAAGAACTGTTTCCAACATTTCTCAAAATCCCAAGCTCTCTGAGTCCTTTCTGCAGCATTTCAACCTATGCATCCAGATCACTTCATGTGACACTTCATATAACTTCAGTTACTCGAATAAACAATAGTACAACATTTAAAAGTGAAAAAGAAAAAGCAAGATGGTACTCAACAAATAAACATGGGTCTGTGAAGAAGATCTAGGGCCACTAGCACACACTAATTGCCGTTACTGGTTATGAAGATAGTGTTCATTATGCATATAGGATAAAGCAAATAATGATTAATGGAATATTTTTTTAGGCAAGGAGAGGGTATTAATGCAAAGTTGCAAACTATAGAATATAAAGGAATTCAGGAATTGTGTGTACTAGGTCACATACACACTGATGTATTTAAATAATATGTACAAAATAAAATAAAATCCCTACTCTATTTCTGATGTGAATGCCGAAGACAATGACTTTTCATTTTTTGTAACGTTTCATTAATTTAGGAATTAATGTAACCTGCAATTAATCATGTGTGATAATTGCGTGATAATAGAGTATTTAATTTTTCTTTTGGGAGTTACGATTTTGAACAGCCACCTAATTCTATAAATAGGGGCTGAATTGTACTCTAAGGGAAAGCATTGAATTAGTGAAATTATATTTGGGTTTTACCCTTTTGTGAGAGATGAATTTCTCTTTAGAACTTATCAAGAAATTTTTTCTTGTGGCGTTCTCCTAGACTTATCAAGGGTAAATCATCACCCTTGTGGCGTCATATGACTTATCTTCCATCCTTGGAAGTGGCGTCATCTATCTTTTTGTTAAACCATTTTCATCCTTTCCATTTTCTTGTTTACCCAATTCTCATTGTTTTGTTAACTTATTACCTTCCAACCTAGATAGATCCGCAAAACGAATTCAACCCCTCTGGATTTCTATCAGTTGGTATCAGAGCTTCGGCTCTAGGTTTGAAACTATGGTGGATATTTTTTATACAAGGTGTTTAATCGAAGGTCATTTGTGTTTATTTGCAGTTGATGGAGGAAGCTGTAGCAACGTCGTGAGCGAAAGATTAGTGAATAAACTCAACTTATCGACGAGTCTTCATCCTAGACAAACTAAGTTTAAATTCACTGTTGGAAAATTCGTGGATGAAGTGACATGCGATATTGCTCCCATGGACTCATGTCATTTTCTTTTAGGGAGATCTTGGCTAAAGGATAAAAAGATTAATCTTGAAAAATTTTCAGTTTCTTTGGTGCATGAAGGACGCAAGCTTAATTTGAAATTTCTGGCACCAAGCCAAGTTTGTGATGATCAACTTAAGTTGAAGGAGAAAATAGAAAAAGAGAGAGAAGAAAAGAGAAAAATAGAAAAAGAAAAGAGTGAAGAAGAAGAGAGAGAAAAGGAAAGAGAAAGACAGAAAAAGAACTATAAAACTTTAACTGCTATTGATTTTTCTTCTTCTCTTGATATTATAAATGCACAGGATCATGAGTATACAACGCACAAATGGTCATGGGTAAGGAAGAAAAATATTGATATAACTCCTAGAGCGTCATTGTACATCGAGTCCACTGTTGAAATTCAAACTCATGAGAAAAATTTTCAAGTCTGGGTCTGGGCACCAAAAAGGAGAAATTCTTTGATGCATGATTTTTTACAAGTTGTATTTGATCCTGGAGGTTGTTTTGTTCGTTATAAGTGAATAAAATTTGTAGAAAAATAAAGTCATAGATTCGGGGACGAATCTTTTCGAAGAAGGAGGGAATGATGTGAATGCCGAAGACAATGACTTTTCATTTTTTGTAACGTTTCATTAATTTAGGAATTAATGTAACCTGCAATTAATCATGTGTGATAATTGCGTGATAATAGAGTATTTAATTTTTCTTTTGGGAGTTACGATTTTGAACAGCCACCTAATTCTATAAATAGGGGCTGAATTGTACTCTAAGGGAAAGCATTGAATTAGTGAAATTATATTTGGGTTTTACCCTTTTGTGAGAGATGAATTTCTCTTTAGAACTTATCAAGAAATTTTTTCTTGTGGCGTTCTCCTAGACTTATCAAGGGTAAATCACCACCCTTGTGGCGTCATATGACTTATCTTCCATCCTTGGAAGTGGCGTCATCTATCTTTTCGTTAAACCATTTTCATCCTTTCCATTTTTTTGTTTACCCAATTCTCATTGTTTTATTAACTTATTACCTTCCAACCTAGATAGATCCGCAAAACGAATCCAACCCCTTTGGATTTCTATCAATTTCTCTATTTACATATAATCAAATCATATCTTTAACATTTACTCTCAAGTTGGAGCATATATGTCATATGTTCCAAACTTGTTACAAATATGATCCATACAAGACCCCTTGAGAGATTTTGTGAGGTTATCTGTCAACTGATCATTGGAGTTGACTAAATCAGTAATTATTTTCCTTGAGAGCACTTTATCTCACAAAATGAAAATCGGTTTGTGTTTAGTTAGTTCATAGAAGACTGGATTAGATGCAACATGAAGAGCAGCTTGATTATCCCAAATAAACTTGATGTCTTAAATGTCTCCCAATTAAAGTTGTTGGAGAAGTTGTCGAAGCCATGTAATTTCACTTACAACTACTACCATGGCATGATATTCAGCTTTAACACTAGATCTGACAATTATATTTTGCTTTTTGCTTCTCCAGGAGATCAAATAACCCCTAATAAGGATTCAATAGCCAGATTTAGACCTTCTATCTAACGGTGGTCATGCCCAATCAGCATTAGCATAACAAACTATTTTGGAATCACCTTTGCCTTCAACTAAAAGTTCGTGACTTGATGCCTTCTTGATATAACGGATGCGTACATTGGCATTCCAATGACTATCACAAGGGGTATTGAGAAATTGATTTACCTGGGGTAAGATCATATACAAAATAGGTGTTGCCGAAGACACAAAGAGGAATAGGGTAAAGGTCCTATTTTGGATACAAAATAGAGTATGGAATCTGACTATTGAGAATAGACGAAGACATGCGATTAATCAATTAACATATAGTAAGAATCACATCACTCCAGAAATGATGAAGAATATTAAAGTGAATGAGAAGAATACAAACTGTTTCAACCAGGTGACAATTATTGTGGTGTGTGAACGCAGAATTCCCTGTGATGTGAGAAAAGACTGAAATTGGGAAGACAAATATTTTTTACATCGTCATGTGTAAGATTTTTATTGGATGACCTAAATTGTGCAAATTAGAACCATTTTTCATTAGAAATATCCAAGAATGAGAAAAACCATAAAAAAGTGACAATAGTAATATCCTAAAGTTGAACAGATTCAACTGGGACCTAAATATCAAAGTGGATTAAAGCAAAAGGTTCACATTTATTGAGTCGAGGAACATATGATTGACGAACATGGTTTCTTAATTGACACGACTCACATTGTGATGACTTAAGTGTAGAAAAAATGGGAATTAAAAGACACAACTTTTCCGAACTGGGATGGTCAAGGCGTTGATGGACAAAATCGACGGAGGCAACAAAGACACAGGCAACTGATGGTGAAAGATGATACAATCCCCCAGACTCATGTCCTACTTCAATCGTTCGTCCAGTACGTCGATTCTAAACAAAAGTAGAATTATTAACAAACAAGGCAGAAAAACTTTCGGAATGAGTTAGTTTGCTAATGGAAATTAAATTGAAAGGGTAGTTAGGAACAAAAAAGACCGAATTTAAAGTGAAATTAGGAAGTGACTGAGTTTGGCCAATGTCACAAACTCTAATCTCGAAACCATATGCGAGAGTAAAAGAAGGTAAAAAGTCTAATAATGATAATTGAGAGAAAAATTATTGGTTACTAGTCATGTAATCAAAGGCACCAGAGTCAAGTATTAACTATAGGTTCGGTTCCGCTTGAAATCTTGAGAGAGAATTAACAGTCAGGCAATAGATACATTCAGACTAAAGTATACAGTTGAATTACAGGACAATTTCAACAAGCGTACAAAGAAGCCATAGATAATTAAATTCTCTTTACTCTACCATTTGTATCTTCCCAGCTGATCATTGAATAAAATAAGAATTAATCACATGACAGTGCTAAAAATACTATGAGTTTTACATAGAAAGGGTTATTAAGGGAAACCTATGCTAAGAAAGGAAAGGAGAAACCTAAGCTTTACTACCCGCATAACATAATCCAGTATCCAACTTAGAGACAAACCAAAATGTAGTATTTGTTTACTAATACTGAAATAGAAGCATTTCACTAATGTTGTTCAATAAAAAATAATTCAAAATATGCAGATAGGCATCCTATATTATTACCAAAAATATATGCGATGTAGTTGCTACCAGCTAAGACATTATTTTTACTTAATTACCGTAACATTTTACATATAGTAAAATATTTCATAAATAATTTCATAGTTTTGATCAATTACTTACAAAAGGACTGCTTATTCCTAAGCAAATTATGTTCTCAATCCCATCATGAAGTGGAAAAGAAAAGAGCAATGGAGAACACAAATTTTGATAATAATGACTAAGAATTGTCAATCACCAAATCCCCTTAAATATTAAATTGCTAGGTGAAGTCTCATAAATGGCATTGTTATATCTATAACACAACTCCCTCATGTTGAAAGGGTGACACTCACAAGCTCACCCAAACTTGGGATGAAATTCAATTTTTAGTGAGAAGCATGAGAGAAGCAAGGATTACACTCTTGACAACTTAGTCATAAAGGTTCTAATACCATGTCAATCTCCATCGTCTCAAAAGCTTAAGCTATTAGGTGGGTTTTTATGAATGATGTTAAAATCAGAGAAACAAAAGAATAATTGACTCAAACCCGTCTCTGAATACATAGCAAGAATATGTTTATATAGACTTATTTTATAAATTACACTTGAAATTAGAAGATATTGTTTCCTATAATATCTAAAATAATGTCTACATATTATATTTAAAATCAACAATATCTACGATTCTCATTCTCAATACTCCTCCAGCTGGAGCTTACTAAGTACTCAGCTTGTTACAAGAAGCAACAAAATTAAGTTCCACCATAAAACAATATTAGGAAAAATAACTTAGGGATGTTGGCAAAGTCAGGAAATATTGCTAGAAATATAACAATACTAGATAGTTAGCATATCCATCAGTCTAAGAAAATTCATGGCAAGCAATGCAAGCTCCAAATTTCTTAAATCAACATTTGGAGGCTTCAAACCAATATTTGTGAAGACCCAAAATATTTTATAAGGAGAAACATGCTGAAAAAGGACAACATCAGGTAGACAACCGAAAAATTCTTTGCCCAAAGATGAATGGTGAGTAAAAGATGGTGGCTAGAAAGCACGCTGGAAAAGAACAACAAGAGGATAGATGACAAGACAATTCTTCACCGAGAAATGAAGAAGCAAAAGGTGGTATTAAACCACTGGCAAAAATCCTCAAAGAAACTTGATGGTGATTGTCATGGTATAAAAAGTCACTGACAACAAGTGGCGATGGTCATTGGAAAAGTTACCAGTGATGGTTGACGAAAAAATGCACCTAAAAAGGAAAATATATAATAAGCATAGTTGGAAGAAGGAAAAAGGTTTCAAAAGAGGAGTAGTAAAAACAAAAAGCTCATTGGGGGCAATGGCCCCCTAGTGAGAGAAAATGGACACTTTCTCTGTATTCCTCCAACCTAGCTTTGATACTATGTTAAAATCAGAGAAACAAAGAGGAATAACTGACTGAAACCATGTCTAAAAAGTGAATACATAACGGAAGCATGTTCATAGACTTATTTCATTAATTACACATGAATATAGAAGATATTGTTTCCTATAATGTCTAATATAATGTGTCTACATACTATATTTAAAATCAAGATAAGATAATATATTATTTCTCTAGAAAATTGAAAAGGGGATGAGAAAAAAGGAATACCGAATGGTTGTGTATTTGCTGAATACTGGCACCAGGCTTACAAAGTTCCACACAACACTTATTTGTTTCCAGTATAAGCTCATAAAGCTCCTCCTGAAATATACAAGAAACCATGGCATTCATATGAAAAGTGGCAAGAATAAAATCAAAACAATATGTTGATTTAGAAATTAAAAGAGCAAAGCAATATAGGGATTGGCAGTTTTATTTTATCACGATTCAAGGAGGCATGAATAATGAGCAAAAAATAAGCTGCAAACATTTTTATGTTATATTATACCAAAAGCAGAGAGATCCTACTCAATTACATACTGCCATCCTCAATGGTGGGCAGGTGCAAGCTTTTGGCCGAGTACCTTAAAAAGAATGAGGAGGGCAGAATCTATCCCTAATTGAATACACCTGTGGTATGGATAAATTATTCATAGTATATCTCACCAATTCAATATATTTCTATATACAAAAAACTAAGTTTTGGCTGTAATGAAGGATTAGTATGTCATTCTCTCTCTCTTGCCATGGAGCCCAATGGAAACCCGTCTGATTGTTTATTGAAATTTAAAATAAGAAATCAATAGAAAGCTGGAACTAGAACACAGTTGTACAGAAGAAATCTCACTGAGTTACTTTTTCTGCCAGTGATATCAAGACATAGTTGTACAAAGATATTGAAGATGAACACAAAAAATAGAGAAGCAAAGTGGTGGAAAGACACTGCAGACTGCAACCTGATAGAGGTCTGCTTGCTCTCTTTTCAATTCTCACTTTCCTTGTTTCTCTTCTCCTCCCTGATTCCTCTCTTTCTTATTTCATTTCACTAATAGAATCAAGTCTTTACCTGACCTTCATTGTTTCCAAGTTGTTACACCATACTCCCCAAAAATAATCCCTCATCATATTTATGTGATAGCATAGCCATGCCCCTCTAATTTCCCATGCCCTTGCCTTGTTGTTCCGAAAATATACCTTGGTGTAGGCAAGGCATTAACATATATCATATATGTATCCTGATAACTTCAATCACAACAAGTAGAGGTAAACTTTATCTAACTAGTACAGAATTCACACTTCACCAAGAGGTCATGTGCCTAACAGTAATCGATAATGCTTCTTCACTAAAATCTTGAAGTATAGAGCGTAATTGTAGACTTGATCAAATTCAAATATCCTAATTACCAACACTTCCCATTATTTATTGAGAAAGAAATCCCATAATCCCCTTTCCTTTAAAAAAATAAGTTGCATTGCTCTAAGAAAATGTTTTCTGTTTTAAAAGATTAGTGTAGGAATTCAGAAACAGTGAAAACAAATGTTTCCTATACAAACCTTTGACATCAGAAAAAAGTTATGTTGACATTTCCTTTACAAATCTTCAACAACAGAAAATAAAGTATATTTTTATTAAAATTTATTGAAAACAAGAAATAAAAATAGAAAACATTTTCTCAAAGAAAAAACCCCTTAGAAATTTACATGAAGTTTAATGTTGCAAAAGTGAGATCCGTAAGTTATTTTACAAGAAACTCAAAATACAAGAAACAAAAGTGAAGTTATTTTACACATCACAGAAACTTGATCCAGAAGAAGTGCATTGTGTATGAGAAGAGTTATATCTCCACAAACAAGAATCCATACAATTATACCCCGATTGTGGAATCTGGTATGCAATAGAAAATTGAGACCATGCAGTCTGCTTGTCCTAGATTGCTATTAATTGATTGGATATCAAGTTAGAAGAAAAATCAAGTAAGAAATACATACATAATTTACTTTATTGCATATGATGAAATGAAAACAAACCCTTATCAAGCTCTCTGCAATATGTATATAGAATTGCTAAAAGGACTTAAATCATACTAACCTGGGCAGAAGAAAATCTACCACAAGGTGGCCAGGTACGAGTAAGATCACTAACATAACCATGCAACTCACATCCAACATCCATCAAAACAAGGTCTCCATGTTTAATCTGCCAAACATATGTAAAGATTAACAACATGAAATTAAATTTAAAGGTACTAGGAGATGACATTCAACAAATGAATTTACATTCTGATCATTCCTAGAATAATGTATAATGCTTCCATTAGGCCCACCACCAACCACAGGATTGAATCTGATACAGACAAAAAAAAAGAAAATTATATCATTAACTATGAACAAAAGTGATGCTGAAGCTAGAACTTGTTTTCTATTAATAAACTTCTTTATTTTTTTTAGTGGTAAAATGATTCAATAAAGAAATACTCACCCCATCCGCTGGGCACCTCTAATTTTGCATTCATATTCAACCTTTGCTGCTAGCATTCCTTCAAAAGGGTATATCTTTGAATGCAGCATTGTCGACAAAAGAGCCTGTTCAAGACCACAAAATGTTAAAATCATCAAGAGGTTATTATTTTGCATCTAGGACCAACTAACTGTAAACTAATGTGCATAAAACAGCTCAATTGAGAATTTTGAATATTTATTTGCCAAATAGCTTTTTTTTTATAGGCTATTTGCCAAATAGTTAGCCACACAATGGAGATGAAAGTACCTGACAAGCAATTGATGCAGATTCCTTCATCAGCTTGAGCTCTGCTGGTGACTTTATCCATCTCAGTTGATTGGTATAAACAGCTAGATCACTTACATTGTTACAGTAAGCTAGCTTTTTGAAGATTTCCAGTTCCATATATGCTGGAGTTGCAGTCTGGACATTGTGGAACAATTTTGATGATCCCCTTATCATATCTGGAAGGATCTGAATCAGTAATTAAAAATGTTATAATTAAAAATCATATAAAGACAGAAGTAACTGTTTGAATGAGGGGATAAAAATGCCCCTTTTAGACTGCAAAGCCATGAAAACATTTGCTTCAAGCCTTCAAGCCTCCAGCAGGCTTACCAATGAAAATATCTACCGTCTACAAAATAGTTGACTATATAATTTCTATAATGATTAAAGTTTTTGATAGTCGATACCAGTTATTCACCTCATGCAATCTTCTCATTGGATATGCCTTGTCAGCCCTGAATGTATCTAATGCTGCATCAACTCCTGCTATCTGCCCTTGCCAAATCACATCCTACACAAGTTTAAGGTTCTAAAATTATTATAGCAGAGATTTGCTACTTCTTTAGCCCATAACTCTAAAAAAGTCACAATAAAAATCACACACATAATGACCAAATTCAAAGATGGTTGAATCTAACACCAAAAAACAATTGCAATATTACATAGACTTATATTTATAATCAGATGAGAGAGTAGATATTTATTTAAGTAAACAATTGAATTAAATTTAAATACAATCACAATCTAAAAGTTTTTTGCACTTTCATCTGATCATAAGATGTCATATACGGTAAGGATGTTGAATTTTGTAATAACTACTTTAAAAGTAATAGGGTGATTCCTAATTGGTTAAATATCTAAAAATCATTTGCACTGAAAATGCATGAAAAATAAACTCGTAAACAATATATGTTACTTAAGATAATAAAAGTAGAATTTACATCATCAGTGCATATTGCAAAACATGGTTCTATCTTAAGATATTAAATCAGACACACATAAGGCTTAGCTTCTGGCATGAACATGCATAAACCATAGTCATGTCCTAAAACGGCCACACCACCAGGTTGTTGGCAGCCTGTGATATACAAGTAATCAGCATCTTGTCGAAATGTATAAGGCACAACATCTGTCATCATCTTTACTGGGGCAGCAGCAATTATTGCCAAACTCTTTTCTGGGAGAAGTTCCAACAATTTTTTTCTTCTTTGGATGTATTCCTCTGTAGATATGCCCGGTGTGAGCTCCCCATCTTTTAGTAACTACAATATAACATAAAAAAAATGCTACTTAGTCCTAATAGGTAGTTTAATTAAATGCTGTATACGACCATAGGGCAAAGTGCCAAACAAGGATGCTCAAACACTTGATAATAGCTCCTACCTGTGTCAAACACATATTAGGCAGTTCAAATATTTGTTGTATTTTACAATCTTTTTACTATTTGTTTTTGAACTTCTATATAAACATAAACGGAATCACTATATTAAACCTGCGGATGAGATGCAGAGGTAGGTTGCCCAATATCAACAAGAACCCTGTCAGTGCAATAGGAACGAAAACCTACAACCTGAGAGCAAAACGTGCAAATGGCAAGCAGTCAGAGTAACTCAAATAAATCATTTGAATATTATCTAAATTTAGTCAAACAAATAAGAATAATTTAAAAAAAATGTGAGATGATCAATTATATAGTTTTGGGTGAGAGAACCAAATTAAAGGTCCGGCGTATGAATGGCTAAAATATTTGAAGAGAGCAAAAATTGAATTGACCAACAGCAAGAGTTAGAAGCAGTTAACAAAATGATTCGAAGACAGAAAACTAAATTTCCATGTTTGAATTGGAAACACAGTGGCAGCAGCAAATGATTTGGAACACACTAAGTTGACATGTAGTTTGGGTTCGAATGAATACGAAGTACGAGGTAGCAGAGAGCGATGAAGGAGGACATACTTGTCTGTGTGAAGTGATCCTGGTTATTTTTCTGACGACACGCTGCATATTCGTTGGAGCTTCTTTGTGTTGAACAATACGCCCAGAGGTTTTAACTTTGAAGGGGTTTAAGATTCATACTTTGTGTCCCTATAAATTAAAATGTAGATGCGCTACTTTTTCTTTTTTTAATCACACTTTTATCTTCTCTCCGACACCATCCTGTTCGTGAGCTGAAATATCACATTTGATTTTAAATAAATTGTGGTATGTTTAGTTTTGTCTGAAAGAAAATTTTAGAATAATTTTACACTATTGTGAATTTGCTTATATAATAAAAATATTTAAACATAAATCACTTTGTTTGAAAATCAATTTTAAAATCAACTTTGTGAAAGTAAATCCAAACACGCACACAGACGTGAAATGGTTATTTTAAATATTGTTATAATCACAATTATATCCTTTTTTTATAAACTTAGACTGACGTTTCTTTTGGAAATTTATAAATTATTTTTTATTCAATTTTCTGTAAAATATTATTTTGTTAAATGTCAAAAAGTAAAATTAATTGAACAATTTCGACGGTATAATTTTTTAAAAGAAATTATGTTTTTAATTTCTATCAAAATAGTTTAGAACATCAATCAAGTTTATAAATATTTAAAAATATATTTTGTCCTAAATAATTATGATTGTTTATTGTGTGTTATCAAAATCGTTCACTTAAAAATGCTTCTCGAGGTTAAAGACTTCAACCAAAAAAAAATATTTTTTAGGGATTTCAAAAAATATAGAGGAGTTTAATTAAGCTATTTTTCAGGAATGATAAACTTATTTAAATGTATGAAAAATAAATTAAAAAATATATGCTTGGAAATATAAACATGGATATTTATTTGATAAAAACTTATATGAAAAACGGATTTGCAACCATGCATTTCTCTACTTTTTAATCTATTTTCATTTTAAAATTAAATTATCTCCTGCTCAGAATGATAATAAGTAAATAAATTAATGCTTAGAAATATTTAAACATTCAAATATAGAGGAATTTAATTAAAAGAAGGTATTTTTCAGGAATGATAACTTATTTAAGTTTATGAAAAATAAACTAAAAAATATATGCTTGGAAATATTTAAGCATAAATATTTATTTAATAAAAACTTCTATAAAAAATCAATTTGTAACGATGTATTTCTCTACTTTTAATTTAATAAAAAATATAACCAAATCAATTAAGTCTCATATCATTTAATTAATTTTTTTTATAATTTTTTTTTATCTTTCATGTAATTTAATAAATAATATGACATTTCTTAATTGGTGGAAAAAAGAAAATCAACTACAATTTGGAGACAAAAGATTTAGATCCGTCAAACATACTTATTCTTCTTTGAACATAAGCGTTCATTATAATATGTTAATATGACATGACACTTTCTGAAAAATATATTTTAAATAAGGCTAAGTTACTCCACCATAATCGCTCACACCCAACATATTATCATGATGATCAAAACACAAGACATAAATTATCACTAATACTTTTCAGTACTTGTCAATCCATTCTACACATAACAAGTAATAAATATCACACATAAATTCATTTCAAACTCATAAGAGGGATTCAACATCAACACACATAAACTCATTTATGTCAATGATGTTCATGTAATGCAAACTTGTACATACTCTCTCGAGTACAAGCCAAAAGCGATCTCTTCTACGCTAGTAACACGTAGGTACAACCATGCAATGCAAAATAACCCAAGAAGACTTGTCTAAAACATCACACAATGACGATCCTTACAAAACTTCTTCAACTGTTATACTCATACATCATGTCATCAACAACATGAATCTTAATATCAACATCTAATAATATCATCACAATCTACCCCAACTGCAATTATGATGACACTTTGTCAGACATACTCTGACCATCATCAACATACTATACATCTAATTGTAATCAACGTCAATATCATCTAGTGGGACAAATCTCCAATTCATACACCCAAAATAACTTTAATCATTCACCACATTCAGTCTTTCACGAAGAACAAGAAACTTAATAAGGTCGTTTAGGTCATCTTGCAAGGCTTACAACACACAAACTTATGTTCTTATGTTCCACATACTGGAATGCAAACTCAACTTCTAACTCACATAACTCGGTCGATTCTTAGCATTTTTATATGATTCTTTGGCCTAAATTGTAGCTCCAAATGTTTACTTTCTAAACCAACAAACAGAAATTGATTTAGTTAAAGACATGAAAAGATATTGCAAAAACATTAAGGTATGTTTATACTAAAATTTGTAGATAATAAGTATTCAACTTATTTAAGACTCTTGAATTATAACTCCAACTACAAACCCTCAAACATTTTATTTCTTCTATGTTTAATATTTAATTAATATCACACACAGTAATTACATAATTTTCATCATTAATCAATCATATAATTATAGTTCTTCATCATTTAATCATAAATAACATTCATAGATTAAATGAACATGCTAATTGAATAAAATACATAAATCCATTGAATGAATATCTAAATCATAATCATATTTCCGTATCTTTGTGGACAAACTTCTTATGCATATTCTCATTTTGCGTGCTGCTCACACCCATGAGGGATTTACCACAAATCTATATTGCGCGTCTGCATAACAATTACGAATCCAAAAAATAATTTTCAATCCCTGAAATCACTCACAAAGGAATAAGAGCTCATTCCAAAACAACAATAAATTATACAAACATATTGTTAAATATAGAATTCCCAAATCAAAACATAAGTTTAGCTTCATTTACCTATTTCTCATTTAAGCTTGGTTGAGGAGAAGGGAAGAACTTAAGGATCGAGTTTTTTGGCTTTCTAACCCATTTTCATAGTTATTGAAAGCTATCAAGACCTATCAAAATACCAACATCATACAAAACTTGAGACATTAGAACTTCAACGTTGACTCTTCCATGGTGATGATGAATATGAACCTAGGAGGAACAAAATTTATCCAAGGAAGTAGAAGAATGACTTACTTACTAGAATCCAAGCTTAAGAAGAAGAGAAATGGAGGAAAAGTCACGCGTGCTTAGGTTTCTCTAAGTATAGCTCATGGGCAAGCAACAGGGCAAAGAAAGTAGGATTTGAGAAAGAAATGAGAGAATGAATTAGGAGTAGAATAGGGTTTCTCAAATGAATTAAAGAGACAGAGAGGGTGTCATTAGTAATTATGGTTTCTACTAAGTGCACTCTACTTTCAACCAGTTTTTATTTTTATTATAAAAGACTCACAACCTCAGTCCAAAGACTATATCACACCACATACCTTAGTAAACTCACCCTCTCAAATTACATCATTCAAATCTCATGTAGGTCTAAATACATCCATATACAAATAATCCCATATTAAAAATAATAAAACAAACATAAGTATAAATGCTACAACTTATCACCTTATAAGTATCTAATTAATTACTTTCACTTAAATTAAATTTAATTTCTCTTTGGATTATTTTCATGAACATATAAAAGACTAATCAAAATAGGATGTTATATAGGTCGAGGTCATTTTTCACTCCAAGTTCGTTGAAGTTTCTTTTAGTTGACATTGATAAGACCATTTTTGACTAATAATGGCTAGGGTTATTTTTCGATTGATGTTTGTTAGGTTTTTTAGCACATGTTGATCTACTCAGGTTTCTTTTAGGCCAAAGTTTGCTAATGATTATTTCTTGACCAAGGATTTTTTTAGAAACATTGACTAGGGTGTTTTTTTAATGTTGGTTGAATTTATTTATTGCCTTACATTAATTAGGTTTTTCTAGGTCAAAGTTAGCAAAACTAATTTTTGCTAACGAAGAATGGGGAGTAGCACTTGGGATTGTCATTTGAGGTAAGGGAGAGTGAGAAGTTATCTCTCAAGTGACATGTATAGAGAATGTGGGTAATGAAGTGATCTTTAACCTTTTGTAGGTTTTATGTATGTTATTGAAAAGTTATTAACACTCAAAGTATAATGTTGATAACATGTTTTTTGTACGATTGTAAACTTGTAGTCATTATATTATTTTATTGAATTGGGATTTTACCCTTTCTGGTATTCTTGTGATTAAGTGTTTTGTGTGCATTTATATTGAATTCTATATGGGTATGGGTTTGATTTCAATTTTGGCTTAGAATAGGTTTTGAAGGAATAAAGAAAACCTTGAGGTTTAGAATCTATGTAAAAATTAAAATTTTGTTATTTGTGAGATGATAAGCATAACCGTGTCCACAAAAAGCATGACTATAGGTGTTAATACAGGTAGAGCTGTCAAAACGAGCCTACCATGAATACGAGTCTTATCGGGTTAAAAAATAAAAAAAATAGGTTTATTGTATTGCATATACGAGTTAGTTCACTTACAACCCGACTCACCGGAGTTGAACCCGTGGTGAGCTGGGCTGACCCACAAACCCACCTAAATTTCATTTTCATTATTATATGAATATAATTATTTTATTTTATTTTTAAGTTTTAAATTATTATATTACTTATTTGACTCATATTCCATTACAATATATTTTTTAGTTTATTGGTATCATTTAATTAATATTTTATATTTTAAAACTAATATTTAACACATTGTAAATGTAGATTTTTAGTAGAGAATATTATTTAAGTATTTTTGTTTTATTTTTAAACTCATTAAATTTAAAATTAATGCTATCATATAAAGTATTTAAATTTTAATATTTTTAAAAATAGATAAAAAAATTTCCTAAAAAATATTTTTTTAATTTTCGATAGGTCAATAAGGCAGCCCGTTTAACCATCAACCCGTGGTGGGTCGAGCTGAGCTCACTTTTTTAACTATAAAAGAATGGTAAGTTAGGTTGAACCAACCCGTTTATTAGGTAGGTTAAGGTGAATCTGTTTTAATGGGTCGAACTAACCTTTTTTAACAGTTCTACATACAGGCCATACTAATTCACGTGGTTTGGCCTATTATAAAAACCCCTAATTTATGGACCTTAGAAATTAAAAATAAAAAAATACTTTAAGGAAATAATTTTTATATTCAATAAATTATAAGATAGTCATAACATTATTCATAATAATTACTTTACATTAAAAGCTAATATGAATGACTTAATATAATCTATATGACCAGCTAAGGCCTAAGGTGGTTTCCGATCTCATTATCATGATGAACCTCATCTCTCTCGCCACTTCATATTTATGTCGCTATCATTAGCAGCTTCGTGAAGCGAAAGACCTTTAAACTCCACGAGAGCAAGCACATCCTTTAAATTGTCCCACATATTATTGCTTCACCTTTGCATGTAGCAGAACGAGTATCAGCATAGGTCCAATACCTATGAGTGGCGTGTCACCAATTCGACGCATTTGTTCACTAATCCCCCAGTGGATGTTACAGAAGCACCCAAAAGTCCCAATTTGACTATCACCATTAGCATACGGATTCTCTTTCTTGGTATCATTTTCGATAGGCTGGGTATGATCAATCTACACATTTGTGAATTAAGGACAAAAGTTACCAACTAAGAAGAATAAGAAAAAAAAAGGAAAGTCATGTGATTAATGTCAGAAAAAAACTATATGCAGTTTCTTATATACTTGTATGATAATTAGAATTATAGTTACTTTCCCCTTGGCTATGTATATTGAGAGATTTAATGCAAAGTTTTATTAGACAAATGGTTAAGTTGATAGTAGTAGAAAATAGAAAAAAAAATTGCTTATAAAGTGAAACTATAAAGAAATGCAAATATGCAATTATTTTGGTGTTATTGTATACAGAAAGCGTATAATAAAGGTGTGCAAAAGATAGATTCCAATTATGATTGGAAAATAGTATGATGATGAAATATAGATAAGTAAGCGCCCCTATGTATGTGGAAATCCTTAGCCATTAGTTCTAAGCGAGACAAGGAAAATAGCATGCAAAAAAGATGAATGTTTAGGTTAAAAACATGAAAAAGATAATTTCAAAAAGTTCAAGTATAAAAAAACTGAAAAAATTAAATGAAGGTTAAAATAGTAAAAAATATTATGTTCGAAAATATAAAATTTTGAAAAATTGAAATTTAATTAAATGAAAAAATTATAAATATAACGAAATTAATGTTATAAATAAAACGTTAAAAATAAAATTGAAATGTCTTTAAAAACATATTGATTAAAAATAGGAAGAGATTGAAAATATGATGATATTTTAAAAATTAAACTTTAAAATTTGAATGCCGTGTATGTTTAAAAGTAAGAAAAGATTGAAAATATCATGATATTTAAAAAATTAAGAAAGAATGAAAGTGAAATATGAAAACAAGGAGATAAAGGTCTAGGTTAAAAAATGTAACATATGAGATATTTTAATTATTTTAAATTAATTGAATTAGTTAATTTTTTATTATAATTAATTATTTTAAAGAGGTTAAAGTATATATATATATATTTTTTTATTAGAGAAAATAATAAAATAAATATTTTTGGAACCAAGGAGTAATATATTTATATTATTAGTAGGAGTCTGTCATTATAAGTGAAGAGGTTAGGTGAGAAGTTAAATAAGATAGATAGGTGAGAGGGTTGTTATGTGAGAAGAGAAGGAAAATGCATGACCACTCTTACCTCCTCATTTTTATGTTAGAATTTCTTGAAAGAGAGAATACGGTAGCATACGGTAGCACAAACTCTATGTAATTTTCATAATTTCATTGTGTTTGGAGTTCTTGTTTGGGAGAATATGGTAGCACAACAGAAGCTCTATTTTGGCAAAGGTTCATCTCATTGAAAAAGGAAAATCTTCATTTGTCTTTGTTTCTTCGTCAAGATAAAGGGTGAGAAATTATCTTTTATGTGATATTGTAGGAAAAATAGGCAGTGAAACGATTCCTAAACTTCAATGGGTTTCATGTATTTTATTATAGGGTTATGAATACCTGCAACAAGTGTTGATAACATGTTATGTGTTGTATTGTGTGGACATATGTAATTGAAGTTTTGTATTTATACAATGAGATGATTTTTCAAATTGGAATTTATGTGTGGTGGTTGGTCTAATGTAATAATTTATTTTTTTAATTAGAGATGTGTTTAAATGAGACATAAGAGAAATTGAGATTTAGGTGTGGTTGATACTTATGAATAATTATTAGATGTGTATATTAATTTATTTTATTAGATTTGTGAGTACATGTGCACTATTGGATTATTGGATGTAATGCTTATGTTGGCATAAATTTTCACTTTATATAGCCTAGAGATTAATACTTTTGGGCATGGTAATAGAAAGTGTTGACAACCTGTCATCAATGTATTTAGTGTCCCTAAATAGTTAATGGATGTTTGTATTAATTTGTCTTGTTGGGTTGTAAAGGGAAGCGCAATTAGTTAATACATAACATGCATAAGAAATAGATAGTTAAGGTGAACCCTAAGTCTTCCTAGGGATTAAAGTTTCATGTGTTTTATGGAATTGATTAATTTGTTTGTTTCTATGAATGCTATTGATTATTAAATAATGAATAATTTTAATTATATGATTGATTAATGTGATGATTGAGAAATTGCTATGTTATTTGAATTGTTCTTTGTATAAAAAGATTAAGTCTTATGGGTTTTCTTTCATTGAGAATATTAATGGAAAAATTTATGATTATCACTGCAATTATAAGGTGTGTGATGATAATTAACTATTAGAGATAAATAAGTAGAATGTTGAGGATTTAGAGTTAGAATTATATTTTAAGAACCTTATATAAGTTGAATACTTGTTATCTGGAAATTTTCCTATGAACACACCTAAGAGTTTCTGTAATATCTTTCTATGTGGTTACCTGAATTGAGTTTGTTTTTTTTTTAGAACATAGACATTTGGGGTTATAGTTTAGGCTCAAGAATAACATAAAAATATTAAGAATTAACCGAGTTACTGAGTTATAAGTTGAGTTTCTAATTCAATGTGCGGAACATATGTTTGTGTGTTGTAAGCCCTGAGACATGACATAAACGATCTCATTAGGTTTCATGTCCTTCATTAAAGTTATAGCTGTTATCTAACTAATATCGTTAGTTTCACCCAAAAAAGATACCTAGAACTCAAGTTATGATCAGATTGGTGGCTAAAGGTTGAACTGTCAAAATTAAGCATATTTTATAATCAGCGTTCATGATCTTTTGATGAGAAAACCGATAGGAAAATTATGCAATTTGAGAAAGTGGACTTCATGAAAGTTGTAACTCTAGATGTTATCTAACTAATTTTGTTAGTTTCATTCCAAAAATATACCTAGAGCTCAAGTTATGATCAGATTAGTGACTAAAGCTCGACCTGCCAAAATTAAGCGATGGATTCATGTGTCTGCAAAGTTTTAACATAGTAAACATTTGTTTTAGCCCTTAAGGTTGACATAAAAGTTGTAGATAAATGTACTAGATTTTCAACTAGGTAAGAGACAATATCATAGAATTGATAAATCTCTAGATATCACATTTATATTTAAAAAATGTGACATATCCTTATTAGAAAATGAGTGAGAAAATGGATTAATAAATATCTAGATATCACATTTATACTCCATAAATCTCTAGATATCATGTTTTGTATAGAGATGAATTGCATGTGTTTGATGAGTGAATGTTAAATTGTATGAAAGTGTTATTAACAAGCTTCCATATGCTATGATATATCTATATGTGATTGAGAAGTTGTAAGTGATCGTGTAATCATATGTATGTGGTATGTAAGGAGTAATGTTATTTCTTGCATCTCTTAATATATGTGAGTCAAAGTTCTCACTTTTTTGCTTGTTATGTTATTTGTCTTCTTTTAAGACCGAACGCATAGGTCAAAAGGTAGCACAAGAGGTATAAGCTAGTATTGAGGGAGAGACTTGAGTCGTTGGGTTGCTCTAATACGCATGTGACATCGGGACAATCGGCTGATAGAATGTTTAATTATTTTTTATTAGTATGCAACCTATTTATTATAAGGGTTTAATTGTCATTTTTGGTAATAACAATTTATAAGAGTTTTATTTGCTGTTTATTTTGGCTGGAGAAATGTGATTTTCTAACATGAGTTTTCTTGAGAATTATTAAAGTGAAATATGTGTTCATATAAATCATTTTATCTGTGTTCGATTTTAATTTCCTCTAATTTTTACTATTAAAATGTTGGGATAAAAGGGTGTCACAAAAAACACGGAAAAAGATATTTTCGAAAAGTTCAAGTATGAAAAAACTGAAAAAATTAAATGAAGTTTAAAACAGTAAAAAAAAAGTATCTTTGAAAATATGGAAATATAAAATTTTTAAATTTTAATTAAATGAAATAAAATTATAAATATTAAGAAATGAATCTTATAAATAAAATATTAAAAAATAAAATTGTAATGTTTTTAAAAAGATGTTGATTAAAAATAGCCAAATATTGAAAATATAATGATATTATAAAAATTGAAATGTTAAAATGTAAATTCGAATACTGTTTCTGTTTAAAAATAAGAAAAGATTGAAAATATCATTATATTTTAAAAATTAAATGAACGTTCAAAGAATGGAAGTGAAATATGAAAACAAGAGATAAAGGTTTAAGTTCAAAAACATGAAAAAATATATTTTAAAAAAATTCAAGTATGAAAAAACTGAAAAAATTAAATGAAGTTTAAAATAATAAAAAAATATCTTTGAAAACATGGAAATATAAAATTTTGAAGATTTGAATTTTAATTAAATGAAAAAATTATAAATATAAAAAAATGAAAGTTATAAAAAAAAGGTTAAAAAATAAAATTGAAATGTCTTTAAAAGATGTTGAATAAAAATAGGAAGAGATTGAAAATACGATCATATTTTAAAAATTTAGATGTTAAAATGTAAAAATCAATCTCATGTAGTTTATGTTTAAAATAAGAAAAGATTGAAAATACAATGATATTTAAAAAATAAATGAACGTTAAAAGAATGGAAGCAAAATATGAATAAAAATAATAAATCTTTAGGTTCAAAAACATAAAAAAAAATTTCAAAAATTTCAAGTAAGAAAAAAATGAAAAAATTGAATGAAGTTTAAAACGGCAAAAGAACGTATGTTCGAAAATATGAAAATATAAAATTTTGAAAATTTTAAATTTAATTAAATGAAAAATTATAAATATGATGATATTTAAAAAATTAAATGAAGGTTAAAACATTAACAAAAGCATGTTCGAAAATATGAAAATATAAAATTTTAAAATTTTGAAATATAATTAAATGAAAAAATTATAAATATGAAGAAATGAAAGTTACAAATAAAATGTTAAAATATAAAATTGAAATGTTTTTAAAAAATGTTGATTAAAAATAGGAAGAGATTGAAAATATGATGATATTTTAAAAATTAAAATGTAAAATGTCCTTTATGTTTAAAAATGAGAAAAGATTGAAAATATCATGATATTTAGAAAATTAAGTGGATGTTAAAAGAATGGAAGTGAAATATGGAAAAAAAGGATGTATGTTTAGGTTCAAAAACATGAAAAAGATAATTTTGAAAAGTTCAAAGATGAGAATACGGAAAAAATTTAAATGAAGTTTAAAACAGTAAAAAAAGTATGTTCGAAAATATAAAATGTTAAAAATTTGAAATTTAATTAAAATAAAAATTATAAATATAAAGAAATGAATGTTATAAATGAAATGTTAACAAATAAAATAGAAATGTCTTTAAAAATATGTGATTAAAAATAGGAAGAGATTGAAAATATCATGATATTTTAAAAATTATGTCAATATGTGGATCTTGACAAAATGACAAAAAAATTAGTTTTTGAAAATTAGAGAAATTGTCACCAATATTTATTTAGGAAAACAATAAAAAACTTTTAAAGAAAAATGACCTACCAAACCAAAATTTTGAGTTAGGAAAGATATTAACACCTAATAACATCGGTCTTAAGAACAATTATCCCTAATTAAATATGCAAACTTATATAATTTTAATATTTATTTCATCATTAAAATATAACGACTACTTTTATTTTATTTTTTGCTTTAACATTTTAAAGTGAAAAATTGGAAAATTTCTTCTTCATAAAAAATAATATTTTATTTTTTAATTAACTTATTTTATTTTTATTATTTTAGGGCTCAACAGCAATGGACTTTTTGCTCCTACGTATCTTCATGTGTAATGAAAAATTAGAATTTACATAGTTCTTGAAATGATTAGTGTGTTGAGTTTTTCTAATTTTGGTAATTAATTTTTATTATTCTTGGACTTATTTTAAAATATTATTACAACGATTAAATTAAAAGTACATCCACAGTGGTTATGATGATTACTTAATGTAATTATTAAATTTAAATAACAATAATGATTATAACAGCCAAACTTTTATGAAAGAAACCAAATTACAAGTGCATCTAAAGTAGTTATTTTAGTTTCCGTAATAGTAAAATTAACTAAAGTGACGGTTATTAAATTTTCCTTTTAAATTAAATAATTTAAATTATGTAATGATAATTATCATAACTAAAAAACTTATAAAAGAAAACCAAATTAGAGGTGCATCTAAAGTGGTTATTTTAATTTTTATAATAGTCAAATTACAAGTGCATCCAAAGTAACAATTATTATGTTTTTTTCTTTCAAATTAAATAATTTAAATAAAATAACAATGATTATCACAACTAAAAGTTTATAAAAGAAACAAAATTAAAAATGCATCTAAAGTAGTTATTTAGTATTCGTAATAATCAAATTAGAAGTACATCCAAAGTGATAATTATTAAATTTTTTTCTTTCAAATTAAATAATTTAAATGACATAATAATAATTATCACAACTAAAAATTTTATAAAAAAAACCAAATTGAAATGAATATAAAGTGGTTATCATTAAATTATTATATTTTAATTAATATTATTATCATTATTATTGTTGCTCGATTTAATCGTTATTTTATTATTTACTGGTTCACGTATCCGTATCCATATTTTAGCTAGATAAACAAAATAAAGTAAATAAAATAAAAGGATAGAATAAATAAAATAAAATAAAAACTTACTATTTACTTTCATAAAAAGTTAAAAATAACACATTTTCGGCTTTAAAGTGAGAAAGGTGCGCTTAGCGAAATAAAAAGTTAAAAAGATATAAGCTATAGTGTTTTGGGCCAAGGGAATACACTTAGCAAGAAATAGAGGTGCGCATAGTGAAACTCGTTATTTGAGTATGGGGGTGCAAATGGCAGGAAACAAAGGCATGGATAGTGAAACTCATTATTTGGGTCATGGGGAGTGCGAATAGAAGAAAACGAAGGTATGGATAATGAAACTCGTTATTTGGGTCATAGGGTCTGAGTATCAAGAAACGAAGGTGCGGATAGTGAAAATCGTTATTTGGGTCTTGGAGTGCAAATAGCTTTTATAGGAGTGAACTTGATAAAATGTAATTTTTTTTAAAAAAAGACATATGTTGCGTCCCCTATACGCTAACCTAAATGGGATTTTCAAATCCCTTAAGAAGCAAAATACAAAACATGGGGAAAGAGAAAAAGGGAAGGTGTTTCCTTGTTGGTGTCGCCACCGGCAACCGTCCGACGCTACCGGCAACCGTCCGACGCCACCGGCAATCGTCCGACGCCATCCACACCACCGGAAATCACTTCCGATGGTGGTACACTAACATAGGTGAGTTTCCTTTTCTATTTCCTTTTCTCTACTTCGGTGAAATTCTTTCTAACCTCCGTTTTTACTCTCCAATCTCCTTTTTTTATAGTTGATTTTATGCTTGTTTTTTGAGGAATGTTCTTGAAATGATTCAACATATTTAATAATGATTATTCTTTTTTAGTGCAAGATGTACAAAAGCATAGGCAAGGGGTACATTTGGCAGGGGCTTGTAGTGAATGATAAAGCTCCCTTATAGCAAGATAGGACTATGAAGCAAAAAGTAGCAATTGAAAATGGTCTAAAATAGCTTAGCCAGCAAGAGTACGCTTTAGAGTATTAACGTTTGTTATTTCTAAAAAAAGTAGCAATGGCAAAGTATTAACGTTTGTTATTTCTTTTTCTTTACTTTTAATGATGTTGTCCTCTTCCTATATTTCCTCTGCTTGCAATTTTTTTAAAAGAGATGTAAGGAGCAATTGTTTATTTTCTTTTGATAGTGGTTTGTTTTTCTCTTCCATTTTTGGTTTGATTAAGATTGCAAGGGTTCATTCCAAAACTTTTTTTTTTAATAAAAGGTTGGATAAAATTGGGTGCTTGCAACTGCCCCTCTTTACTTAAATTTATTAGATAATGTGAATACTAAAAGTTTTACAATTTATGAAGTAAAATGTAAGTAAAGATACAAAACATCAATTTTGTTCTAGCTAATTTGTACAACGTATCCAGAGTTCAAAACAAATTGAGGAAAAATTAAACATTGTGATGTGAAAGACAATAGATATCGATGTTTGAGATATAAAATAAAATGGACATCAAGATATCAAATAAATAAAAAGAAATGGACATTAGAGTTTGAAAAACAAATAAAAACAACAAGCATCAGGGTCTGGAATATAAAATAAAGTGAACATCGGGATCCAAAACATAAAACAAAATTATGGATATTAGGGTTTTAATCAATTAAAATCAATAGACATCGATGTTGGAAACATAAAATAAAATGGACATAAAAGTTCAAACAAATAAAATCAATGGACATTGGGGTCGAGATTAGGGATGGCAAAAAAATCCGTGCCCGCGGATATCCGTGAATAAATGGGTACCTGTTACCTGCGGGTATGAGTTTTTTTTTACCCGTTCCTTAACGGGCACAGGTACAAGTATCATAGTACCCGTTACATGCTAAACTAATATATATATATATATATATATATATATATATATATATATATATATATATATATATATATATATAAAAGTTAAAAAAGATAATATTTTTGAAAAATAAATCAATTTAAAATATTAAATATCAAAATTCATTGATATCTCTTATTTTTTTATAAAAACTTCATAGTTAATACAATTATTTATTATAAAAATGTCAATAATATAAAATAAAGATTTTATTTGTATTAACTTATAATATATTATATTAATCTACTTTTAAATTTAATTAATCTTGTAGAAACTATTATAATTTTATTTCTAGATTTTTCAAAAAATAAATTATTTATTTGATAAAACTTCTTATAAAAAAATTAATTTTAAAAAAATTATTTTTTTTTTAAAATATCCATAGGTACCCGTGGATACCTGCAGATATTAAAAAAACCAGCGAGTATTTCTATAGCGGGTACCCGATAAGTTTTTAGTAGGTAACAGGTTTTTGTAGCGGGTCGGGTGGCAAGTAACCACTACTGTGTCCGCCCCGATCCGTTGCCATTCTTGGTTGAGATACATAAAATAAGATGGACATCAGGTTCCAAAACAAATAAAAATCAATGTACATCAGGGTTCAGAATATAAAAGAAAATGGACATTAGGGTCTAAAAAAAACAAAATCAATGGAAATTAGGGTCCAAAATATACAAGAAAAATGGACATCAGGGTCCGAAATAAACAAAATCAATGGACATCAGGGTCCGAAATATACAAGAAAAATGAACAACAGGGTCCGAAACAACTAAAACAATGGACATCGAGGTCTAGAATAAAGAATGTGGACATCAGGATCCGAAACGAAAAAGCAATGGATATTGAAGTTCAGAATAAAGTGAAAATGAAATAGTGTTGCACATGTATGCATCACGTGACACTAAATGAAGGTGAGAATGACATGTTGCCCCTTTATTTTGTATATTATTTCTCCTTATCTTTTATTAGCTCCTTTCCCTTTTCAGCTTAGGTCGCACGAAGACCAAGTGATGAACCAAGATATGTATTAGATTTCAATCTTACTCGAGAAGAGTATTTGTCTTATCAAGCCTCTTGTTTTTTCAAATGTTGATTATAAAGATTTCATTAAATTTTCTTTCATGATAATTGTAATAGCCTTAGAACGATTGCATGTTCCATAATTAAAAAATTTGCATTAACAAAAACATAGTGAACCAACACATGAACAAAGGTATGAGATTTCATTACTTGGAAAGAAATGGTAACTCCATGAACAAACTCAGAATGAGTTTTGAATGGTAAGCTTTAAAGGACTATTACAAAGTGAAAATGGTTTATAACAATACCACTATCTCATAATCCACAATTTTGGAAACCCATAAGTTAAATTTCAAGGATAAGAAATCAATCAAAACATTTCCTTGACTCCAATTTTCTTGTCCCCATTTAGTTGTAAATTTCCAACATATGAGGTCCTCTAATACATCCAGATGCTTTATCTTTTGAATTTGTGGTGAAAAAAATTACCCTAACTTGTTCCTAAACCGCCTTTTTCAGGTTTTCAATCTAACAGACTTTTTTTTTCTTTTTTTTTTACCCTAACTTTTGCCTAGACTGCCTTTTCAGGTTCTCAATCGAGTGGGTTGCTCTTAAATTTTGCATAGGCCTCATTTGAAGGTTTTCAACCTAGCGAGTTTCCTTTTTTTTTTTTAAGAATAATATTTTTTAACCACATCAGAGTTTACTTGAGTGGTAAATCGTTGTCATCCATGTCTAAAAGGATCAAAGCTTCTCCTGAAAAAGTTGTTTTCACCACATAAGATCCTTCATAATTTGGCGTCCATTTTTCACAATGATCCTTTTGAGTTGGCAAAATCTTTTTTAGTACAATATCTCCTTCTTGAAATACCTGAGGGTGATCTTTTTTATTATGAGTCTTTTTTATTCTTTTTTTATATAGTTGACCATGACATAAGTCGATTAACCTTTTTTTGTTTATGAGATCCAATTGGTCAAGTCGAGTTTGAATCCATTCAGCTTCTTTAAATTAAGTTTCCATCAACACCCTTAGTGAAGGAATCTCTACCTCAATAAGAGACACAACTTCCATTCCATATATCAAAGAATACAGGTTGCCCTAGTTGAGGTACAATTGAAGTGCAATAACCATGCAAGGCAAAAGGGAACATTTCATGTTAGTCCTTGTATGTCATAACCATTTTTTGAACAATCTTTTTGAAATATTTTTTTTGTTGCTTCAACCGCACCATTCATCTTTGGTCGGTGGAGGGAAGAATTGTGATGTTGAATCTTGAAATTATCACACAATTCTTGCATCATCTTATTGTTCAAGTTGGTTGCATTATCAATAATGATACAACTAGGTAGTCCATAACAACAAATTAAGTTCCTTTTGATAAACTTAATCACAACATTTTTTGTCATACTAGCATATGAGGCAACTTCCATCCATTTGGTAAAATAATCAATGGCAGCAAGTATGAAACAGTGTCCATTTGATGCTATAAATCCCCCATATAAAAAAAGGTTCAGGGAGAAATTAAGACATTTAAGGATGTTAGAGGCACATGGATATTATCATGTTTGACATTTATGGCACTTCTTCACATAGTTAAAGCAATCAGACTCCATGGTTGACCAATAATAGCCAGCCCTCCAAATCTTTTTCGCCATTGAATGTCCATTGGCAGGAGTTCTAAATAAACCTTCTTTTCTTCTATTATTTCTTTAGCTTCAATTGCATCAACACACCTAAGCAACACCATGTCATGATTTCTTTTATAAAGCACATCGCCATTAAAAAAGAAACTCATTGCTAGCCTTCTTAAGGTCCTTTTTCTCATTTTCTAAGGCATCTAGAGGATATTTCTTATTTGCAATATAACACTTTATATCATGAAACTAAGGCTTCCCATCTAGCTCTTCTTCAATAAATAAGTACAAGTAAACAAATAAACAAATAAAATAAATAAATAACGGGTGAAACTAAAATAAGTAAAATTTATCAATTTGTAAGTTTAATTATTTTAGGTTTGACTCTTGAAATTTCGTAGTGAAGTTGTCATCTGTTGACACGTGGACCTCGACGAGACAGCAAAAAAATTAGTTTTTGAAAATCAGAGAAGTTGTCACCAATATTTATTTAGGAAAACATTGAAAAAATCTTTTAAAAAAATGGTATACAAAACCAAATTTTGAGTTTAAGAGTCTATGACGTGTAGGGAAGGTATTAACACCCTACAATGTTTGTCATAAGAACTGTTACCTCTAATAAACATGCAAAATTAGATAATTTTAAAAATATTTATTTCATCCTTAAAACATAATGACTACTTCTATTTTATTTTTAGTTTTAACATTTTAATGAGAAAAATATTATTGGAAAATTCCTTTTTCATAAAAAATAATATTTTATTTTTAATTAACTTATTTTAATTTTAGTTTTTGGTGGCTCAACATGAGTGAACTCTTGCTCCTAGTATCTCCATGTTTAATGGAGAATCAGGAATTATGTAATTCTTAAGATGATTATTATGTTTATTTTCTTTTCTTTTTATAGTGGTCCGTTTTTCTATTTCGTTTTTGGTTTGATTGAGATAGTAAGGATTTAATCCAAAACTCTTTTTTTTTAATAAAAAGACTAAATAAAATTAGGTGCTTACAAATTAAAATGTAAAATTTAAATTTTGTTTATATTTAAAAATAAGAAAAGATTGAAAATATAACGAGATTTAAAAAATCAAATGAACCTTAAAAGAATGGAAGTGAAATATGAAAACAAGAAATAAAAAAGTTTAGGTTAGAAAACATGCAAAATGATAATTTCAAAAAGTTCAGGTATGAAAAGATAGAAAAAATTAAAATGAAGGTTAAAATAGTAAAAAAAACATGAAAATATAAAATTTTGAAATTTTTAAGTTGAATTAAATGAAAAAATTATAAATATAAATAAATGAAAGTTATAAACAAAATGCTAAAAAATAACATTTAAATGTAATTAAAAAGATGTCGATTAAAAATAGGAAGAGATTGAAAATATGCTCATATTTTAATAATTGAAATGTTAACATGCAAAATTCGAATGTCATTTTTGCTTAAAAATAAGAAAAGGTTGAAAATATCATGATATTTAAAAAATCAAATGAACATTAAAAGAATGGAAGCGAAATATGAAAACAAGGGATAAAGGTCTAAGTTCAAAAACATGGAAAAAGATATTTTTGAAAAGTTCAAGCACGAAACAATTAAATGAAGATTAAGACAGTAAAAAAAAAGCATGTTCGAAAATATGGAAATATAAATTTTGAAAATTTGAAGTTTAATTAAATAAAAAAATTATAAATATGAAGAAATGATGGTTATAAATAAATATTAAAAAAAAATTGATGTCTATGGAAAGAATTTATGTTTAAAAATAAAAAAATTGGAAGAGATAGAAAATATGATGATATTTTAAAGATTAAAAATGAAGGTTAAAATAGTAAAAAAATATGTAATTTAATATAAAAAATAATAAATATAAAAATATGAATGTTAAAAAATATGACAAAATGAAAACTCAAATGTGAAAAAAAAAATTCAAAAGAGTTTAATTGATATATACTATCATTATAAAGACACTCAATCACAAGTTCACAATCCTTCATTTATGCTAAATTTATTGACTTTACTCATTACCATTTTAAAAGAGACATAAATGAAAAGTCATGATTGAATGTCAGTATAAAAATCGTTAACACTGACAGTATATACCAGTTAAACTCAATTTCAAAGTCTTTGAAAAAATTATGTTAAAAAATATGATGAGGTTGAAATTATGATGATGATTTAAAAATTAAATGATGGTTAAAATAGTAAAAAAAGTTTTTATTAAAAAATATACGAAAAAATAAATTTGAATTTTAATGAATTGAAAATAATTAAAAATATGAAGAATTGAATGTTAGAAACTAAAATGTGAAAATAAAAAATTCGAATGGCTTTGAAAAGAGTTTTAGTTTACAAATAAATAAAAACTTGTTTAAAAATAAGATGATTTAAGAAAATTAAATGAAGATAGAAGTTGAAAAGAGTGAAAATGAGATATGATGAGCGAAAAAGTTTATGTTAAAAAATATGCGAAAAGATAATTTTAAAAAATTAAAAGATTCATCTTAGATACTGAAATATGAATATATAAAATCAAATGTATTTGAAAAATAAAATTCAATGTACTTGAAACTAAAATTATGTTTAAAAATAGGAAAAGGTTTAAAAAATATAGAAAAGAAAATTTTAAAAATATGGAAGTTTGGTTTACTGTCTCTATTTATTATTATATGTTGTAATATATCATTATCATATTTTGTTTAGGTTCCATGTTTTGTTTATGACGTCGCTTTGTACTCGTGGAAACATAGTATGACATTATATCACATTTTTGTCATGTCTCTGGAAAAGAAAACTAGAGAAGAGGATAATAGACAAATATATCTAGTAGAAAAGTTATTAAAAATGCATCATAGTGCAGGAGCTCATCAACTGTATGATTTGGACTAGGACATCCTGCATCATATAATTTCTGTCAGATGAGTAAAGATGCATAAAAAATAGTTTCTCTTGTTTTATAACTTTTACAAAAGGGGTAATTTACCTATCATACAATACAATTTGGCATCATATTTGCTTAATATAATATTCTAGTAATAACTTATGTCACAATTGTCGTATGATATTTTTTTTCATTAAACTATGAATTTAAAATGCATTTTAAGGGGGAAGGAAATGTTCAGAATGATTAAGGTGCCTCTTTTATTCCATGCAATAACGAACATGCCAAATCATAGTTTAAATATGATTCTGCCTAGGTGTAGAACAATAGCAAGTGCAAATTGAAAAGTTCATTCATCAATAATCTTGAGACTGAAAGATGGTTCAGTCGTTATGATGTAAGTTCCATAAATCTCTCTAAGAGATTGCTTTAAGGAAGAAGATAAAGGTGGATATGCAAGAGAATGGAGGTTGGGAGCACCATCTTAAAAGGATAAACCAAGTGAAGACTTGACATAAGGAAAGAAGCCATTGATGAAAGTTATTGGATATTCTCTTTAGTTGAGAAAGGAAGAAGACACTCAAAAGTAGAAATATCTCTCAAATTCAAGTGTAAAAATGAAACAAAACATGGAGGTGTCTATTTATAAGAGAAGCATGGGCCTAGGAAAGGAAATGTTGGACCTCCAACATTAGTAGGGGATTAGGAGGATTAATTAAGTGTTAATTGAGTTAGAGTCAATTATCACTCAATTAATTCTAAGAAGATTCAAACAAGGTCTGACACATGTTCCTTTCAAATTCAAATTTGAATTTTAAAAATTTCATGTGAACTCTCTCCAAATTCAAATTTGAATTTGAAAATGCCAACTAAGAGAGAGTTGTTGGCGCTAATTGGAAGGAACATATGGAATCTCACTTGTTTCTCATGATTCATGTGTAACTCAAGAGAGTGTAGGACAAGCTAGAAGGGTGTGGTTATCAAACCCATACGTCCACATGGCCCCAAAAAGCCACTAATACACTCTCTTCATAAAAGACTAGTTACACCTCATTCTAATAAAAAGGAAATAAAAACCAAAATACAAGACCAAAAGAAATAGTAAATACACCTCCATGTATATGAAAATGAATGGCACAAAGTGCAAGGCTAAAAATGAAGAGTGTGACTTAACCTTGATATCCAAAAGAAGGTGAAGTTTTCCTTTCTCTTGTCTAACCATGTTCTCTTCAATATTCCTATTCATGACTCTTGTGAGAGAATCCTTGATAAGAAGGATTGCACCATAAGATGATTTTATGCACAAAAGGTTTGTCAATAAAATTAACAAGAAACTAAAGTGAGTGTCACTACACTAAATATGATTTACTGATAAACTGAATTAAATAAATATGAGATATTTCGTGTCATTCTTGACTGCAAATTAAATGAAATTAAACAGACATGAATCATTATAATTAATCATATCTTTGACTCCAAGAGATAGAAAATATCATTCAAGATTTCAATATTCCAACCTAAAAACAAAACTAAGATTTCAAAATTACAAAAACCCGTAGTTTTCCTTCTTCTAACCCAACTTTAAAAGACCAAAACGTCATTCCATCAATGAGAAAACCTAAAACAAGATAAATAAATCAACAAGAAAAGTACAATAAGGTTTCCAAGACAGACAAGAAAACAACACCAAAAAAGAAAGAACGAAAAAAAAAAGAAGAGAAGAAACCGTTAAAGTTATTGAGAAATAGCAATAAAGAAAGAAATTACCCTAAACCTTCAGAATTCCTTGGAGCAAGAACCTCTTGCATGCACCTAAATCTCATAGTAGAAGAAAAACGAAAACCAACAAATAAATTTGTATTCTATTGATTGATTACCTCGAGTTTCTTTGATTGATTGTCTTTTTTATTAATAAGGTTTAGCCTTAGGTCCCAGACACAAAGTGGTCCTTTTTATAGATGCAATGGATTTGGTAACGGTAACGAGTTCTATTTTATTTTGTAAAAAAATTACTTGTTTGCCCCTGATTGGAGATAAACTCTAACTAACAAAAAATAATATTTTTTATTTTATTAATCTTTTAAATAAACGTTACTCATTTGTTAAATTTGCCTTCTTAATATATTATAGAAGGTTCAATCCCTGCCATTAAAAAAAATCAATAAAAAATTAGGTAAAGTTTTACAAATATATTTGTATTTAAATTTGGCCAAACAACTTATTTTTAGCAAGTTATTTTTAAGAAAAAGTTTCGCCAAACAATATTTGTATTTAAATTTTTTAGGAACTTATTTTAAAATATAATTTTTTTTATAAATATATTTTTCATTAGATAATAAAAAAAATTACCAACAACTTAAGAAGTTTTTAAGCTAAAAGAATGGATTTTGACAAACAATTTATATTTTTTTTAAAGTTCTAACTTTTCACTTTAACTTAAGAGTAACTTTTAAACTAAATATAATTCAGTCAAACAGAACCTAAAGTATTTAATAAAAATAAATAATAAAAATAAAAAATGAAATATTATATAAAAATTATAAAATGCCTTATAAATATTACCATCCATTATGGGCCAATTAAATTTAGGAATGGAAATTTATTTCCTATTGATTTTCTTTGTTTGGTCAAATAATAATTTCTCTATTCTTCTAAATACTAGTCAATAATTTAGTTACTTATTATAAGACAATTACTCTTCATCTTCATCTTCATTATATTTTTTTTTTTAAATTTAATAGTTAAGACTAATTACTTATTACAATCATTAAATTCCAAAAAAATGAAATGGTTAAATTTCAAGAGTAAATATATTATATTTACTTTATATATAATATTTAATATAAATAGAATATATACATATATGTATATATAATATGACTTGCAATACCAAAATTTTTATATTAAAAAAATCTATGAATTATACATACTTTTATTAAAAAAAATTTATCATCAACAAATGATAAAATAATTAATTTATTTTATAAATATTATCATCATCAAATTAAGTAAATTTTTTGTCGTATATATTTTGTGTAAGTAAATGAAAAAACTAAATAACAAAAAATTGTGTGTGTGCATGAATGTAGGCGTGCGTGTTTAGCAAATAATACAAATATAAATATTATGTTACGCATTTTTATCTCCATCAATGAAGAGATAAAAAAAAAAACTTAACTAGTACTCATAAATATCCATTTAAATTATTTATATTAATATATTTATAAATTTTATCCAGATATCTATGGACAAATTTTCTTTTTGTCATTTCTAATTGTATCTTTTAATAAGGAAACCTCAAATATACAAATAATGATAATACTCAAGTGTAACCATGATAATAACAACATCTACCCATATCTATTTTGAATTTTAAATAAAAATTAAAAAAGAAAATACATGTTAATGATAGGAAAATGACGTGTGCTTCCTCTTCCTTTCAATCACACAAATCAAATCAGAGCATTGCTATAAATCAATACTATAAATAATAAAGTACAATAGTAATTATTGATTAAAAAGTATATAATTAAAATTTATTATAATAACAAATATATATTACCAACTCTAAAATTAATCACATTTTAAAAAATTCTAAATCGATAATTATTAATACACTTTAAAATATATTTTTGCAATTTAGAACAACCAAATCCATTAATCAAATTCTGACTTTCCACACGACTTACATTTTCTTTGATTAACCGATAACGTGGGGTTCAAAGCACACGAGAAATAAAAACAAGACAAGAGCATCCCTTCGCTAGTTTTACTGCGGCAATTGCATAACAATGGAGCATTACACAAAAATTTTGGGACGGTACATATAATACAAGATACCAAGCAACGATCTAAATTTGAAAGCTATAAAAAACTTGAGATCTTTTTTTTACCATGTTCATTACCAAAAATGTGAAGAGAAGGGCACTTGATAGGGCCGCACTCCATCTCTTTCATCCGAAGAGCAAAGCCAGAACATAACACTACAAATTTAAAGTCCATTTCACCTTTTAGCTTTTGTTGTTGAGCAGAGATTAAGGCGGCCATTGCTGCTCCCTGGGAAAATCCCAAGATTCCATCAAATGGTCCTTCCTGGGAAAAAACATTCTTCAAGTGTGATAGTGAAATATCATATCCATCAGTTTGTTGCTGGTATTGAAGTGGGTCAAATGGTCCATCTGCTAACTTCCAATTAACACCACTACTTCCATCAAAGTTGGGTGCCACAAACCATGCAAACTTCTTCTTGCAGTTCTCCAAAGGTGGAGGAGGACTAGGTGGTAACGACAATGAACAATTCACATTGTGCTCGGACATGGTGGTTTGGTAAATGAATGGCAATTCATGAGGAGCATCCACAAAAACAAATTCAACCATCCTGTATATAATATTAATGATTTCATTCTACTTTTTCTCCTTCGTAACTCCCTCAAGATGGTTAAATTTCAGACATGCAGATATAAAATGTTGCTATAGATAAATATACACATTATCAGATCACATCATACCTGGCAATTACTACAAACCAAGACAAGCATTCTGCAGTATGTACACTGGCAGCGAGAAGAGTAATCATCACACGAACGTGGACAAGTAAGGCAGGTACCAATAACATTAGAATCAGAACTTCCAACCGACATCCTATAGTCAGAGGGAATGAAATAAGGCTTTGTTTCATTCACTATTCAAAAGTAACCCTATTATTTTGACCATCTTTCAAATTACCCATAACATGAGACAGCTTAATCACCAAGTCACAATAAAAACATGCGAGAATTAAAATCAAGGAATAGCAACAAAAAAAAAATTGTAGAGAAGGTTACAGTCATTATTTAGTTCAAAGTATATTATTTGAATCATAATTACTATAAAGGGCCTAGTTTAATAGCCAACTCAAAATACAGTTGAACCTAATTGGGTTAACTATATATTCAATCTAAAAATACAGTTTAATGGTTATAGGTTATGAAGATTAAATTAAATAATTCCACATGCAAGTTTTCGTCATTTATCAAAAGCAAAAAATCTACTACTATAACTCTTGTTTGAAAATAAGACATAATGACAATGAAAGAATTTTATTTAATATCAGCATTCCAAGAACAAAAAGATTATACATATTCATGCCTAAAAGTAATGTGGGGATAAAAAAAGACATACCGGTGATCAAAAACAAAATTCTTTCCTTTGAAAAAACCACCATCTGGAAATTGCTCCAAATACCTTTGTATGCCACCAAATAACTGCAATTAATAAAAAAGTACAAGAAATGCTCCTCATCAACTTTTAGGTATTCATGATCATGTTTCATAACAGATTATTATATAAGAATACACTTCCACCACAAGATTGCCACACTCCACAGTCATTACTGGCATTGTGAAGGGAAGAATGGAAGTCAAGTGTGGAGAGATGCTTTCCAGCATTTCAGATATCCGGTGACTTTAAGAGTGGATGGGAAGTGAGAGTGACGAGTTCGTCGACGATCCGAATAGAGAGAGAAGTGAAACCACACTCCTGGGCTACTTTGTCGTTCAATGGGTGATGACACGTGGCGAGCTTGAAATCGGTGCCGTGAAAGAGGGTGTCGATGTGGATCTGGAGAGAGTATAAGTTGCCGCCAACCTGTTTAAGAAAGAGAGAAGAGCAGCGAGTAGCGAGTAAGAAACGAGGGGAAGGGAGTTACTGTTGGGTTCAACCGAGGGAGTTAAGCATCAGGAAGATATACAATAATGGGATACGATTGATGAAAGTATAAAGTAGTTTTTTTGAATTATAATGTACTAGACACAAATTATAGTATGTCAATCATGTTTATTTAATTAATAGAATGAAAATGAATGTGTACCTGAATTGGCATTCATATCCATGAGCACTATTGAACAGAACTCTAGATGTTCTTCTGGCTACCTTCTGAGGGGTTATTGTAGAGAACAATTCTGATGTGTAAATTTGCTTAATGGGATGGCAAATTTATAACCCCCCAGGGTAGTCAGGGACCTCTCTTAATTGGGCTTTTTATCTGATTGACCTAACCCATCACAGAGTCAATCTCACTGTAATCCCAGTTAAATAACCATATTGATATTTTAAGATATTGTCGGTTAAAGATAAATAACCATATTGATATTATGATCATATCTAATATTGTCGGTTAATGATAATTAGATATTGCGTGATACTAATCCACAATTAATTTCAACATTCTCCCACTTGGATAGTGTCAATCAATAATCAACATACAAATCATTAAACTAAAACGACAATTGCCGATATATCATATATTAATTAACAATATGAAAAATATGAGCAACAAAATAAATATCCGATAGGGATATTAATCAATTGCATGTAACTAATATTTTTCATAGATGTATGGCATAATGCAGTCCCATAAATGACACTACAATGGTCCAAGCATAAATAAAATGCTAATAAGAAACATGAACAAAATGACGTCAACTAGAGCATGTCTCTTAAAGAAAATAGAGAATCAGACTCCCACTAACTTAATACATCAAAAGTCTTGACTAAACCCATGTGAGTTACATGAATAAGAAAAATTCCAACAGTTAAGGCCTTAGTCAGTGGATCTGCTAACATCTCCTCAGAATCAATGTTTTCAATCCGAGTGTGAAAACTTTGAATTTGCTCTCTAACAAATTGATACTTGATATCAAAATGCTTTGAACGAGTAGAGCTTTTGTTGTTTCGAGAGAAACTCACAGCAGCAGTATTGTCACAGTAAATCACAAGTGGCCTGGAAATGCTTTCAACTATGTGAAAGTCAGATATCAATTTCTTAAGCCACATGGCCTGGCGAGTGGCCTAAAAACAAGCAACATACTCTGCTTCCATGGTAGAGGTAGCTGTAAGAGACTGTTTAACGCTCTTCCAAGAGATAGCTCCTCCTGCCATCATAAAAATAAAGCCAGAAGTAGATCTACGATCATCAGGGCAACCCGCAAAATCAGAATCAGAATAGCCAGTGACTTGAAGTTGATCAGACTTCATAAAAGTCAACATATGATCCTTAGTTCCCTGTAAATATCGCATGACCCTTTTAACGGCTTTCCAATGACCCAAACCTGGGTCGCTCAAGTATCTGCCTAAGGCATTGACGATTAAAGCAATGTCAGGACGAGTACAGACTTGAGCATACATCAAACTGCCAACAGCGGAAGCATATGGAATTTTCTTCATAACATCCACTTCTTCATCATTATGAGGACATTGTTTGTTAGATAATTTGTCACCACGTTGCACAGGTTTAGCACATGGGGAGCAAGCATTCATGTTGAACTTCTTGAAAATCTTCTCGATATATCCCTTTTGAGACAATCCAACTATGCCATGTGACCTATCACGAATAATTTGGATGCCTAGAACAACAGAAGCTTCACCAAGGTCTTTCATATCAAAATGTCTGCACAACATTGATTTTGTCTCAACCAATAGGTTCATACAACTACTAGCAAGGAGAATGTCATCGACATATAATACGAGAATGATGAAATCACTCCCACTAGTCTTTAAGTAAATGCACTGGTCTGCAACATTTTCCTTGAAATTGTAAGTAGTGACAACCTGGTCGAATTTTAAATACCATTGCCTAGATGCTTGTTTCAGTCCATAAATGGACCTTTTAAGTTTACACACCAAATGCTCATTGCCTGCTTCAACAAAACCATCAGGTTGAACCATGTAGACATCTTCAGCAAGATCGCCATTCAGAAAAGCTGTCTTTACATCCATCTGGTGTAGCTCTAGGTCAAAATGAGCAACTAAAGCCATGACAACTCGGAGTGCGTCCTTCGTTGAAACTGGTGAAAAGGTTTCTTTGTAGTCAACACCTTCCCGTTGACTATAACCTTTAGCCACCAATCGAGCCTTATACCTATCAACCTTTCCATCTGGAGTACGTTTTGTCTTAAAGACCCATTTAGATCCAACAGGCTTACAACCTGCTGGTAAGTCCACAAGATCCCAAACATTATTATGAGACATGGAAGACAATTCATCATGCATAGCTTTTAGCCAATCAGAAGCATGAGAACTAGAAAGTGCTTCCTGATATGTAATGGGATTGTCATCATCATGTGGATCATATTCGTGCTCCTGAAGGTATACAACATAGTCATTTGGTATAGAAGGTCGGCGTATTCTCTGAGATCGTCTTAATGGAGCCACATCAACATCATCAAGTTGTTGATCATGTTGTTGATCATTGAGTTGTGGTTCATCAACATGCCTCTCAACAATTTGTTCATCTGTGTGAACCATTGGGATTGAGATGTCTGTAGGAAGAGAATAAGATGGTAATGGAAGCATGGTTCGATCTTCTCTGAAGGTCATCATTCGAGGTGTGTAACTCCCACTGTCCAAATCGTCCTCAAAGAAAACTGCTCGGTCAGATTCAATAACTCGTGTAGAGTGAGAAGGACAATAAAATCTGCATCCTCTCGAACCGATGCAGTAGCCAATGAAATGACCGTTAATAGTTTTGAGATCAAGTTTCTTTTGTTTAGGGTTATAAGGTCTTACTTCTGCCTTACAACCCCATACATGGAAATGTCTCAAACTCGGCTTTCTACCAGTCATTAGCTCAAAAGGAGTTTTGGGCACAGATTTGCTAGGTACCTGATTAAGAATGTACATAGCAGTTCGCAAGGCATCTCCCCAAAGAAATTCTGGCAGAGATGAATGTGATAACATACATCTCACCATGTCCATGAGTGTTCGATTTCGTCTCTCAGCAACGCCATTTTGTTCAAGAGTTCCAGGCATGGTGTATTGAGCTTCAATTCCGTATTCATCAAGGAATCGAGCAAATGGACCTAGATTTCTTCCTGTCTCGTCATAACGACCATAATATTCTCCTCCTCTATCAGACCTTACACACTTAACTTTCTTCTCTGTTTTCAGCTCAACAAAGGCTTTAAAGGTTTTGAAGGCTTCAAGAGAGCTTGCTTTATCCTGAAGAAGATATACCCATCCATGTCTGGAGAAGTCATCTATGAAGGTAATAAAATACCTATATCCACCCATAGCAGTAGGTGTAATAGGTCCACATATGTCTGTGTGAATTAATTGTAGCACATCGTCACATCTGTTTGAACTTTTATTCCTGGTTTTGGCAGTGAACTTCCCCTTGATGCAATCGACACAAGTGTCATAATCTGAGAAGTCAAGATCATGCAGAATCCCTTCTTTTATGAATCTTTCAATTCGAGGCCTAGAAATATGCCCCAAACGTCTATGCCATAGCATAGAGGAAGATTCATCAATCCTGTTACGTTTACTCCCACTAATGGAGTTAACTGACATATCAGTTACGTTTAACATGTAAAGTCTGTCATGCAAAACTCCTGAACCAACAACAGTTGAATTATAATAAATTACCAATTTTCCATCACCAAAATGAAAGTTGTATCCACATTTGTCTAAAACAGAAATTGATATCAAATTCCTTCTCATGGAAGGGACATAAACAGCGTCATGTAATAATAAAGTATGTCCAGAGGATAAACATAAAGAGACGACTCCAATATCAGCAACGGGTACTCCAGCTCCATCTCCCATAACAATCTTCGTCTCAACATCACTTGGTTTCCTCAGGCTTGTGAACCCCTGTAAAGAATTCACAACATGAATAGTAGCCCCTGAGTCTAACCACCAGGAATTTGGAGGAACATCAACCATATTAGATTCAAAGCAAGTTAGTGCTAGCAGATTATCTCGCTTCTCCTCTTTCTTTTTCAGGATAAAGCAATCTTCCACCTTGTGACCACGTTTCTTAATATACTTGCAAGAACCTTTAAAGAATTTCTTCTTGGGTTCTAAATGTCGTTCTGCTTTCTCTGTACCCTTTTTCTTCTTTCCTTTATACCTGTTAGTACCTTTAGCACCTGAACTAGAAGCAATGAACTGAATGCTATTAGGCTTATTTTTCTTCATTGACTCCTCCTCTTGGGTGATTATTGCAATCAATTCATCCACTCCATAGTCATGCTTTTGAATGTTATATGAAGTCTTCATGATATCAAACTGAGAAGGCAGAGATTCCAAGATGCGATAAATTAAAGTGTCTTCGCCAACCTCAACCTTGAGAGACTTCAACTTATTATAGAAATGTATTAACTTCATAATGTGTTCACGTACACCGCTGACACCATCGTATTTGGTCTTTTCAAATAAGGAAAGATATTGGCTTTTCTGTGCCTTATCAAAAGTTGTGAATTTTTCACCGACTGCTTTGAGAAAAGCACTGACATCATCAAGATCTGGAATACTCTGTCTAATAGATTTCTCCATGGTGAATTTAATCACCTTTAGGCACACTCTGTTAGAGTGTTCCCATTTCTCATGAGAAATTCGCTGAGCTTCAGAAGACTCATCTGTAAGAGGCGCAGGCCTCGTCGTCCTCAATGCTAAATCCAGATTGCCAATGGTCAGGTAGAGATCTAATGATTCTTTCCAGTCCTCATAATTTGTTCCGTTTAGAGTTTTGACGGAATTAGGGAAGAAAACTGAACATCACAATAAGGAGAGAAAAAAAAATGATTTAAAAGTTCAGCTTAAAATAAATCCCTAAGCAAATTACAATACATTATAACTTAAATTAATAAATCCTAGCACCGATAGGGTACCAAAAAACATTAACATAAGTAAAGAGAAAAGTATTGTACAACAACAAATTATACTAATAACAACACACCGATAGGGTATAATTATCACTAATATAATGAATTAATATTTATTCATAAATTTACACAAAGGTATCCACGATAGGTGAAATTACAATTATGTAAATTAATAGCATAAATCATGTTTATTTTATCATCTTAAAATATGACAAACAAAATTCACATCATCATGCCCACGATAGGCAGGTCATCACAATGCAATTTAATAGAAAAATCATATTGTAAGTGATAATTCAATATTCAAATTTGAGATTAATATACTAAAAAAAATAATTCGAAATTGCGTCTCAAAATTAAATAAATTTCAAAATTATGAAATTTCAAAAAATAAAATTTTAAAATTTCAATATTATGCCTCATATCTCAAATATTATGAGATTTCAAAGAAAAATTATTTATTTAATAATTTTTAAAAAAATTTGGCATGTTTCGTGCGATCTCCGCCGCGGTTCTTCTTTCTTGATCGTTTCGCCTCTCTCTCTCGTCGTCTCTCATTCTCCGATCCAGCGCAGCAGTGCTCGCGGCGGATCTAGAGGTTCGAAGCACGCAAGGTGGCGGTGGAGCGGGCGGCCTTGGAGGCGCCGAAAATCCAACCTCCGACGGGATCTGGTCGGGGTTCGAGACGTGGCGGAGTGCCGCTGAAGCGCGCGGAGCAGCGCCGAAACCAAGATCCGACGGGATCTAGAAGGGTCGAGATGCGCGGGGTGAAACCGTTCGAAGGCGACAGAGATCCGCTGGATCTGGTCAGTTCGAGACGCGACGGAGCACCGCTGGAGCCCGCGGAGCAGCGCCGAAACCAAGATCCGATGGGATCTGGAACGGTCGAGACGCGCGAGGTGAAATCGTTCGAAGGCGACGGAGATCCGCTGGATCTGGGCGGTTCGAGACGCGGAGGAGCACCGCTGGAGCGCGCGGAGCAGCACCGAAGCCAAGATCTCCAACGGGATCTGCACGGCTGAAAACGCAGCGGTGAAGCACCGCTTGCTTGCGCGGCGAAGAGCCGCTGGAGCGGGCGGCCGAAACGCGATCTCCGCCGCGATTTGGGCGCGCGAGGCGCGATCGCCGCCGCAATTTGGGCGCGCGAGACGCGATCTCTGCCGCGATCTGGGCGCGCGAGACGCGATCTCGGCCGCGATCTGGGCGCGCGAGACGCGATCTCCGCGCGATCTGGGCGTCCGTTCAAGACGCGATCTCCGATCGTGCGGCGCGGCAGGGTCGGGACCACCGGGAGGTTCGCCGGTCCCGGCAGGCGACGCGGCTTCCGGCGGACGACTCGACTGCCGCCGCGTAACCGCTCAGGTATCATTCAGTCTCTTTCCCTCTCTCAAAAACGCATGTATGTTAATGTTGAAAAATAGGGTTTGTTCAATTGACAACCATAAATGTATCTAGTATGCTCTGATACCAATTGATGAAAGTATAAAGTAGTTTTTTTGAATTATACTGTACTAAACACAAATTATAGTATGTCAATCATGTTTATTTAATTAATAGAATGAAAATGAATGTGTACCTGAATTGACATTCATATCCATGAGCACTATTGAACAGAACTCTAGAGGTTCTTCTGGCTACCTTCTGAGGGGTTATTGTAGAGAACAATTCTGATGTGTAAATTTGCTTAATGGGATGGCAAATTTATAACCCCCCAGGGTAGTCAGGGACCTCTCTTAATTGGGCTTTTTATCTGATTGACCTAACCCATCACAGAGTCAATCTCACTGTAATCCCAGTTAAATAACCATATTGATATTTTAAGATATTGTCGGTTAAAGATAAATAACCATATTGATATTATGATCATATCTAATATTGTCGGTTAATGATAATTAGATATTGCGTGATACTAATCCACAATTAATTTCAACAACGAACTCATATGACTTTTAACCTAAAACCTTAAGGCATTAGGTTATGGGTCTTTCTCACTTATATATTACTCAACTTCCCAATTTCTTACTAATGTGGGACTTCAACTCACACTTGCACTCCAACAGTTAGACACAGTGACATTGAATCCGTGGGAAGAAAGGCGAATGCGACCAAGGAGGCTGAGTGAGGAGCAGTTGGAGTGGTAGAACTCGTCCAGGTTACCAATTTCAGTGTACTTGTAATAGAGGACCACGTCGTACTCCTCTCTGTCTTTGTCTTCTGACATCCTCCGCTTTATGTCGTCGGTTGCGCCACTCAACCACGCCCGCTACTGCTAGGTCCGTTTGCCCCCAAACCCTTTTTCTTTTCTTGTTTTTATCATCCCATTCGTGTTTTCAACCGAAAAATTGGTAAACCGAATCTAATCAATTAATTTGGTTCAATTTTTTTCCTTGATTGAGTTTATATCCAATCCAATCAAAACCTTACATATCTTATTTGGTTCACGATTTTCACATTTGAAAACTTTGCTCCAATCCGAACCTACTTGAATATATATATATATATATATATATATATATATATATATATACACACACATTTGAATAACTTCCAATTAAACATTAAAATGGGTTAATTACTGTCAGTCGAAGGTGGTGTCGACCAGTAACCAACAGTCAAAAGTAGACAGTTGAGGATCGTCAATAGAACGTGGTGACTTGTTACCGGTAGTCAGAGGTGTCAACCGATGATCGTTGGTTGAAGATGTTAGTTGGTGACTGTCTGTCGAAAGCAGCAGCCAGTGACTGCAGGTGTGACAGTCGGTGACTGTCGATTAGAGGTGGTGGTCAATGGTGGCAAGTATGTCAAGGATGAATTTGAATAAAAACAAAGAAATTTGAAAACCAAATTTTATTATTTTTAAAATTGAGTAAAAATTGTTTCGAAAATAACTAAAAAACTAAACTAAAACCATTTTTGTCAAACAGGTTTCTGTAACATCCTAAAAATCTAATACAAATAATATCGCTTATCATTCAATTAAGTCTATTCGAATTATAAATTATATTCAAAATATTAAAACTTTAATAGAGTTAAAAATAAAAACATCATAAACATCTCGTCCAACGAGCAGTCATCCAATGAGAAACCACGAATATACCTAGTAGAGAAAACTATGCACTGAACAAGACATATTGTTGGACGCAAAATCATAAAACTACTTAACAAAGCAACTCTTCATTGGGCAAGAGCTACCACACAACGGGGCTTTGCAGAATGGTTAAGGCGTCCGTTGCATTGAGTCTCAATCAATCTAACAAGCTTTAAAACCAGTTTTCACTTTACATACATAGACACTAATATCCATAATTCACATGTCCAAATATACACTATATAGTCCTATGCTCATTATAATATATACACATATATATACACACACGCATTCAACTTTTCATTCAAAAGGTACAATACAAAATATCATTATAATTCATACATTCACATGAATACATAAGAGTTCATATGACATCAAATCCTAAAATGGAATCAGCTCCCATCTTGTCCAAAGTCTTTTCTACTCTTGAGTACTTTGCCTCCCTGCACATATCTGCTCTCATATAAAGCATGATCATTATAGTTGTACATAAACACATACAATACAAGGGTAAACTTACAATAATAAAAAACAATATATGTATGAAAACAATACAATTAAGCATCTACACTCATTCAATAGTATTATCAAACAGGAAAACAAGCTTATGTTCCTTATGAACACAAGCAATAAGTACAACATAATAATATGATACGACGTTTTTCGAAAAAACTATTGAGTTCAGATACCAAAGTGATCTAATGACTTATCTTAATTGTTGTCTAGCGTCCACCTGACAACCAACTAAAGTCTATGCATACTCATCTTATACTTCCAATTGAGGTATAGCGTATGCACCAACCCAATACTAACCTCAATTGACTCTTAATTGGTGTCTAACATCTACTTGACCCATCTATGAAACTCAGTTGTTATGTAAGTATATCCCTTTGGTGCCCACACTAACACCCTGTATCACAATTATATCGCTCCAGTACCAGGATCGGCATCTTGGATTACATTGACTTATATGTATCTTTAACTCAACATACATCATGTTTTTCAACCAAGGCTAAGTTACCCATTATAATAGTCCACATCCAACAATCCATTTAATCATCCAATTCAACATGCATCATATCAATCTCAAAGAAAACACAATTCATTTATAAACCAATTAAAGATCAAAACTCAATCCCTTATAATCAATTAACTTCAAATCATCCAATTAAAGTTTCATAAATTAAAAGCAAGGATAGAGTTTCCTTTACCTTTTCTGCTGCGAGTTGTTTTACAGAGAAAAAGGGAAAATCCACAATCAACTCAGGCTATCCTAGTCACCTAATTGAAACTTACACAACATTATCAAAATTCCAAAAACCCAAGAAAACTGAAGAAATTGGGATCTCAAAGTTGAATCCCTTTAATGAACATGCATGGATCTTAGAGAGGGGAACATGCAAGAGAAATAATAGAAATTTCTCAAGAATCAATCGAGGATTCATTGAACATGCAAGAGAAAGATGAAGATAGTGAGAAGAAAGGAGAAAAGAAGCGGTGGGAGAAAGAAAAAGAGAAAGGAGAAGAAGGGAGAAAAGAGGAAGAAAGAAGAAAAAGTTGGAGGTGTGCTTAGAGTTTCCGATTTGCTAACTACAACCTTCATAACCAAATTTTCAAATAATTCTCGTATGATCAACATAACTATCTCAATTTAAAAGAATCTCATATATTCATTTCTCACCTCACTAAACTTCACTTTCTCATATTCCACTATTTAAATCTATTTAATTTCAATCACAATCATCAATCTAAAACATAAATATCCATATAAATAACAAATCCAAATATTTCGTAATTAATCTATTATTATGCTTAAATTAAATTCAATTTTATCTTATTTACTTTACACACACTTATAACATATTAATAAAAATAGGATCTTACAATTTTTTGTTTTCAAAATACATTTTAAATTAAAAAACAAAAAACTCAAAATCATCCCGAACGGTTACCTTCTCTAAAATTTTATATTTTGATTTAAAAATGTCATTTTAATCTCTATTTAATAAAATGATATGTATTGGATTCAAAATATTATTTTGTTATTTGAAAAGATAACAGAGCATAACAAATTATAATTTTTTTTAATTTTTTAAATTACTTTTATTTTATTAATTAAATGCATTGATGTACATTATAGATAAGATTAAAATAGTAATTAGAGTGAATAAATGGAGAAAAGAATATAATATAATAGGTTAGTCTTATCCTTTTTCACCTTCATTTAAATGAACCAATTGAATAATTGTTTAAACGTAAGGAGTATATTTATTTTTCATTGTGCTAGAATGTGATCTCAAAAGACCTAAGTGGGAAGATCTATATTTGTAAGGAAATACATGCATTCACATGATTAAGTAATCAACACTATATAGATAAAACTACTCATTTGTTTTATTGTTTTCCGGTTAGAAGAAACCTTAACTAATAAATGACAATTTGAAAATAAGTTTAATTGGTATACACTGTCTATGTAAAGGATTTTTACACTGACGTTAAATCATAACTTTTCATTTATGTGACTTTTAAAATACTAATTAATAAAGTCAACAAACTTACCATGAATGAATGGTTGTCATTGAATGTTAGTGTAAAAATTTTTACACTAAACTTTTTGAAAATAGTAATAAAATCAAATGAGACTTAAGTAGGAGACAACATATTTGAAACCTTAAGTTAGGTGCAAGTGACTATGCTATCGTTGAGTATATATGATGATAAAAATAAAATCAAAACATTATCATAAATTGTATGAAAGGAAAAAAATGAAGTCTTATCTTGTTAATATTGTCGTGTGTTTAATGAGACATAAGTCTCTTGAAATTATAGTAAAATTGGTAAGATTATGTTATTGTTATACTTCCTTTGTGTGTATAAAATTCTTTTAACTAATTTACACCTTTTAAAAAAGTTTATTATTGTAGTTAGTAACATTAAATATTTAAATTTGCTAACAATTTGTATTGTTAATTATCATTTTTAAAATGAGACTACTAATCTTTCTCTCTACTTAACTACTTCCCCACCTAGCTAGTTAATTAAAATGGACTACTCTACTTAGACAATAATGCATTTAAGTAGAAAATAATTAATGTAAAAATAGCTTAAAAAAGTTTTATAATCATACATATTTTTATTTATATTATTAAATTAAAATGATTTTTTTCTTTTAGTTTTATTCTTATCAATCAAACTAATAACATAGCACATAATTTGTAAATTAAATCAATTAATATAAGATTGTTTTAATTTAACTAACAATATAAAATAATACTCATAAAAGTAATTTGTTGCTAACTATAGTCTCAAAAAATTCAAACAAAATTGTTTCTAGTCGAGTGTAATAAACAAAAAATAAAAATAAATTATTACTATTCTACTGAAAACCAATGGCGGAATTGACACATAATTGTTTTGCAATAAAAATAGTTTAAAAATTTAAATTTCCCTCCCAGAGACAAAGAATAGTTTGAGCATATTTTAGTAATCTTAGTTATGAATAAAATAGTCATTTCAAAATATTAGAGTTTAATTAATATGTGTGATAGTGGAAAAGAGTTTTCCACTTACGTTTAAACACACATTTTTATTTAGATAACTTTTAAAGAATTATAAAATAAAGGATTGTGGTTAAATTTTTCTACACTCATAATACATATTAATTAAACTCATATATTAATATATGTGTGATTTGTTAATTTTTGTTAATAAGGCTCTTTCAAATAGATAAAGATTGAAGGATCTTTTATGAACAATCTCTCTCAAGTATTACTCTTTACCACATAGTAGTCGCTAAAATTTTCAAACAGCACTAATTGTCTTTAAATGATCAATATTGGATTTTTTTTTTTATCAATTCACCTTAAAAAAACCATACAACTAATACATTTAAGCTTAACATATCCCATGCAAAACCTTAAAGTAATATATTTTTAATTTGTCCACTAATACTTGACTCTGATATTTATAATAAATGTGAATTTTATCCTCATGTTCTAACTTCAACCTAATAGTTAGAGATTAAAAATGAGACTAATTTGATGACAGTTCACTATTTTTTTTATAAGACAAAGGTGGTGCATTAAACTTGTTTTGTTTCGTCTCACCTAATCTACCTATTTGTCAAAATGTTATTTTATTTTAAAAATATGTTATTTAAATAAATTAATATAATAATTAAAGCATATATTAAATGAATATTTTAAAATAACATTATTAACAAAATGAAACTAATTTCGTTATGACTTTGTCATTTATTTTTGTAAAATCATAATTTTCTTAAAAAATTAAAACAAATGATTAAATATTTACTTTTGGGATTTTTTCATTTATTTTGTAAAATCTTGATTTTTTCTAAAAAAAATATATTGTAGTTAAAATTTAAGTTTCATATTATTATTTTAAAAAATGTATAAAATTAAAAAATATTTTTTTGTCATAATTGACAGACCAACTCATTGACTCGTCAACTCACTAGATCGAACTAGTTAAATTGTGCTCGATTCACCGTAAACTATGAAAGATGATTTCATCTTGTTACATTTTCTTTACCGACAACAAAAACAGACCAATCCTTGTAACGTTAATTTGTTTTCTTATCAACAACTAATATAATTATGAGTTTAATTAATATTATTTACAATGTAAGAGAATTTTACATTTGATGTATAGTTACAACTCTTTATTTATATAGTTTTTTAAAATATTAATTAATAAAATTAACAAATTTATCATAAATAAATATTATTTAATGATAAATATTATATTAAATAACAATGCCAATAAATATTAATTAAATTCTATTAATATTTTTTTTAGAAATTGGCTCATTTTGAAAGAATCGATACACATAATGGTTAAAGAAAAGAAAAAAGAGAGAGTGATAGACACAAATGGCACGTCACACACGCATACAATCCTTAGCACATGTACCTCAATTCTTACCATCCTTTCATGAACTCACTAAATAATACACACACATGGCACGCTCTCTGTCCTCTGGGGATAAGAACGAGGTAAGTGCAGGTTTTGCATCAACAGCTTGAAAAAGTGTGGAACGGGTAAGTTTGACTATAAAAATAATAAATATTTCTTATCAATACTTAAGCGTATATTTAATTTTTGGAAAAATGTATTTTAATTCTTATAGTTTCGGTCAAACTTACATCTTTATATTTTTACTTAGATTAATTTGTTTCTCCAACTTTAAAAAAACTTGTAGATTTAATCATTTATTTATATAAAGTTATCATTTTTTTAAAATTGAGAAACATTATTTTTTTTAAATTAAATATTAGTTGTTAATATGTTAGTTTTTGTTAGTAGGAGAATTTGAATTCACAAGTTAGTTCTTGTAGATTATTTATATAAAATAGTCATGTTTTTTAACTTTTTTTCCTTTCCTTCTTTCTACATTTGATCTTTATACAATTTTATAGACATTTACTTCTTGTAAAGTTTGTGGGTTATATTTATCAATATTAAAATATAATGGGTTATATTTATCAATATTAAAATATAAAAACCTAAACCTCTGATGTAAATTTATTTTTTTACCAATATATGTAAAATGAGGTGAAAGCTTAATATATTACTTATATAAATATAAATAAAGAAAAATAAGAGTTAATTAACATATGTAATAGAATATTTTATTTATGTTAAATTTATTAACTTTATTAATTATTATTTTAAAAATCGTACAAATAAAAAATTATAACTAAAGATTAGCATAAAACTACATATTAATTAAACTCAAAAAATAATTATATTGTAATACACTTATACTTTATAGACTCGACTGATCAACCGAATTGTGGTTGTGAGACCGGCCACCTTGGGACTGTGAGGTCCCAACTCAACCCAAATAAACGTTTTTCTCTAACATTTCCCCCCTTTTTAGGTCTTTTTTTTTTCTTTCTTAAATGCATTAGATAATAGTATATATTGTTTATTTATGTTTCTGGTCAATGTAAGTTGTAATTTTTTAGTTTTAATTCATGTAAGACTGCAAGCCTTTGTAATTTTTTTTTTAAACTCTTTAAACGTTATTTAAAAAGACTTTAAGTAACACTTTTTAAATTTAAAAATGATATATAAAGTACTTTAGAAAAAAATGTTAAATTTTTTTAAAAAAAAAAAACTTACAAAAAGATCATTAAACCTAATAGTATTCAAGTAGTTAGGGGTCACGATCCTTCTTCCGATTAAATCTGGCCAAATTTACAATTACAAGGTTTGTGTCTGGTCATTTGGCTTTCTCTTTACTAATAGCGTGACATCATCAGTGTGTAATGACATTAAACAATAGGTTTATCACCATATTAAAGAAAATCATCATTATGATGGTTGTTTTGTGGATAAGCAAAGGATGGATTGATTAGCAAGGCAAACACTCGCGCACAGTTGCGTTTTATTAATATAATGCTAGTAGGGTGATCAATAATTGGACATTCGTGTGTTTTATTCCTTCTTAGAATTCTGAGGAAGCAGATCACCCCATAACAAAGAGCTACGAAATAAATTAATTAGTGTGTAGAAACAGTCTTGTTCAGTACACACTAATTATAATATTCAAGATAAGACAGAGTGAAACGCGTTAGTTGCACCAAATCCCAAATTAAACTCATAGCCTGCCTAACAATTGTCTACTAGTTTGGTACAAGCCATTTGGTTAGTGGTTTTATTCTAAGCCTTAATTATCATCTCTATTTATGGAACCAATTGTACAAATTCCCATTCATAACATTCCTATAACACTAGCGCAATAGCATTAGATCAATATTCAATGTACTAATTATACTTAATTTACATAATTAATATTTTCATAAAATGAATACTCTACATTTAAAAAAAATGCATCTATACCCTGGTCATAAAATTTTATATTAATTCCTTTTCTATTTCTTTAACATATTTTTTACACAAATAATAAAACGAATATAATAATAATTTTCAGTACTTATGGTTTGTTTGGTCAAGGAATTGGGCATAGAAAAGATAATTATAGGAAAGTTACTTAAATCTTATTTAAGTCTAGTCCAACAAAGTTTAATTAGCAATTATTAATCTTAAACAGTCCAAAGGACCTCATTCAAATGTCAGATAAGTACTTAGAATTTACACTCCACATCTATACTTAGTCACGATGGCCAGTGGCCATCTACATAGTCAAAACAATAAGTCCGTAAATCTTCGTCACTTTGATATTTATTACATAAGGGTTGATTATTAGTATCATTGCAAAACAACAAAATGCGACTAGTGAGGCATAGTTGGAGGTAATTTTATCAACATACACAAAAAAATTTGTCACACTTATCATCACGTATCAATATTTAAATAGTACACATTTTACTTTCTAATTTTATTTTGTTTTCTTTGTCTTTTCTTCAAAAGCTATGTGCAATTTCATACCTAGTTTAGTAAACATATGGCAAGAATTTCAATTTGAAGTGCATATAAAAAACGTCTTCTCTTTAAATGAATTTTAATCTATCAAAGAATTAGTCTTTATATCTTAACAAAAGAATACCCAGGTTCACTCAAATTAAAACAATAAATCGCAACATCATAATTCAGATCACCTCACAAGCCACATTAAGCTCTATATATTAGGTAGAGATATTAAAAACATTCACTTTAAGAAAATTATAATGAGCAATAATAAATGATTATAAAAAAATGATTATATTGTTGTAATCTATTTTATAGATATAGTTAATGTTATTAATTTATTTTTATTAAAGAAATTATACGATGTTTGCAAAAAAAAAAATGATATGATCATGAATAAACTTAGTTTATTTTCGATTATTTTTGTCAGTTTTTTTGTTCTAGTTTTCACTAAAAAAGTGTGAGGGAATGATACTAAATACAAAAGAAAATTTATATAAATAGAAAAAATGTTAGATGAAAAAAAACTTTACTGCAATTCTAATGTTTTAAATTTTTTTAAACTCAAATAAACAACATATATTTGTTTATGTATTGATGAAAATAATTTTGAAACTAATATTAAGAATTAATTTAAAAATTGATGTTAAATAAATGTCATTTATAGTATAAAAATGTGAATAATTTTAAGATATAAATATAAAGATAGTTTCGATGATTTTATAAAGTTTAGACTTTTAAGTTAGCTTTTATTTTTGTTGCATTTTCTAATTATAAACAAAATACCATTTTATTATTTTAATGAACTTACAAAAACAAAAATCCAAATAAAAATCAAACTATTCTATTTTTTAGATATATATTTATAACCATAACCAAGGACGGAATTAGATAATGCATTGAGTTGAAAATCTTTCTCACGTTGTTCACATTTTTGTATATCACAACTATATAGAAACGCTCTAATAGAAAAACTTGCTAGACATGGTTGGCAACCTTGTAAAAGTATATAGCCACTAGGAAAAGTGTATTAAGTAGAAAAAAAACTACTTTACAAACCTCCAAAGACAAAAGTTACTTTGTAGATAACATGAAATAACTCATTAAATAACTATTCATATTTTCGTATTTTATATAAGTTTAATTAATATATATTATGAATGTAAAAATTTTTACACTGACATTCAATTACTCGTTATTCATGATAAATTTGTTCATGATAACCCTTTATTCATGATAAAGTTTTGTTGACTTTATTCGTTATTAGTTTAAAAGTCATATAAATGAAAAGTCATGATTAACTGTCGGTATAAAAATATACCCATTAATACACTTACACTGACATTCAATCATGATTTTTTATTTATGTAATTTTTAAAATAGTAAAAGATAAAATTAACAAATTTACTATTATGATTCAATGTCAGTGTAAAAATGTTTCCACTAACAGTGTATACCAATTAAACTTTTATATATATATATATATATATATATATATATATAATGATAACTGATATAAGCGGATATCATTATTGATCACGCTGTAACTGAACCATTAACATCCCAAACATTAGTTGATTTGGTAGCTACATATAACCATTTTTATTATGGGTAAGCTAGGAATCTAAATAAAAGGTCAAAAATAATTAAGGTTGGAAACCATTTGGTAGTTAAATCCTGATCCCCCATAGTATGAATGCTTTTTTTTGTATCCAGACACGATTCCTCTTCTTAATTATAGTGTTCTGAAGAATAATTGGAAGCAGACCGCGAATTTGGGTGCCACGATATGATCATGAAAATTGGGTCACATTCGAATTGTGACAATAGTTTTGCATCAAAGTTGTGATGAGTCAGCTGTGGTATGCCATCGAAGGTCAACCATTCATGCATCGTCGTCGGCGGTGAAAAGATGTGTGTACATATAAAAATAAGAAACTGCATAATATGTTATGTGTTTATTTAATGTAAGAAAACCATGTTGGGAAGCATTGCAGCATAACTAATGAATGTTGTTTGTCTTATGCGGTCACCTGGTATAACTAATCTTTTGTATTATATATATACTAATGACTTTGTTAAGAGGGTCTTAGCTGAACTTCCCATCAAATTATTATAATATGTCCGAAAGGAGGAAGTAAAATGCAAATTGGCTTCTTGAGGAAATATTGCCAATTAACAGGAGGGAGGGATGGAATTATTGGTCTATTAGAGAGGTCAAATTGATTGATTATTCAACTAAGAAGAGTAGCTGCATAAAAGTCTCATCATACAAGTCATATCTCCTCACATGGATTAATATCAAGATTTTAAAGTGGAACTCCTAGTAACCCCACAGAAAAATACAAGATTCGGAGCAAATCTATATGAAAGGTAAAAAAACAGTTGTTTTCACGGAGTAAAAGATGGTTTCTGACCAAGATAACTTTAAATATGCAAAAGGATGTACAGCATTACAAGGATAGAAAGCAATGAATATAATAAGCAATCAAACTTGAGTACTTCACCTATCTAATTAACCACTCTTTCATGCGCGGTGAAAATTGTTAGAGAGAAGGAGAAGGTGTCTCTCTCAGTCTCAGTCTCAGTCTCACTCACATAGGTTTTCAACTGTTGATAATTATGATACAATGAATTGAAATCAATACTCTATTGTTTCTTTCTTGGGTGAATGCGAAAATCATTGCACTGGACCAATGGCAATGTTGTTTAATAGGTAGGAGTATATATATTGAGAAGAGTTAAGACAGCAAGGCGTGTCTCTTTCAAGGAGACAACGTTCTCTGGCGTGTCATTTGGATACGAGGCTGATCAGATTTTTCCCAGATTTTGTTTCCAATTTTCCATTGTGGTCACAGCTATTTTATTCTTAATTTGTTGCTGATAATTTAGCATGCTCTTCTCAAAGCCATGGAATGAGGTGATGACCAAAATGGAGGGTATACCAATAATGCAGGGCAATGTACAGTACAATATTCTCCAGAGAGAAAAAAGTGTGGGCAATGTGGATGAAACCTGGCCACACCGTCTCAAGGAGGAAGTGAGTCCAAAAGCCCTTTCTTTCATTAACTGAAAGATAAATAAATAAATACAAAATAGAGGGCCATGTAATAGAAAGTGCGATGAAAACAACCACATGTCTTCCTTTTTCTGTATCTTTGGCTTCCATTTGGGTGCATCACCCCCTAATCATTGTCAAGAATAAAAACAAACAACTTTGGCCCCATTTCAGGAACCAATCAACATACGCCAACTCCATTTCCCTTCTCCATCCAATAGGCCATTTCTATTCCCCATCAATGCCTTCCAATTAAAGAATACTGTTTTTAATTTCTTCATCCACCTATTTTTCAAACCCCCGTGCTCAAAACATGGGGGAAAACTTATTTTTGTAACGATCGATCATAAAAATATTCCAAGCATCAACATACCAATCCTGCTTGCAGGTAAAGGTAAGAAACACAGTGAAATTTTAACATTATCATAATACAGATTTTATGGCTTTTATCACATGCCACCCATTTGTCATGGACTCATTAGGCCTGTCATTCATGCCCTGCCAAAAAAAGAACAATTGAAAGAAAGAAAACTTTATCATTTAGCGTGACCAGGTGATGACTAGTCTGACCATCCATCTTGACCGTTGATGAGAGACAGTAATGCCCCTTCACTGTTTGATTCCAATATTTTTTAACCCCTTGTGACTTGTGTTGTTTGTTTTCTCATAGTGGTTAAAATTTGCACTTTGTGTAATCAGGAGTTAAGAGACACATTGAAAATGTTCTTTTTGATTTCCAGGTACGAGTTAAAAGATAAGTTTTACCTAGAAGTAGAAGGTGACGTAGCAGTAGCACCCAAAAAATAACATATCCAAGACAGGGACTACACTAACCAGTAACCATAAGTATCCAAATAGATCACTATAATGTTGCACCAAATGAAAGTTAGACGCTTCCGTTAACCAAATCACGCTTTCATTTTTTCTTTCTCTTTTGCTTAATATTTGTCCCCTTTTCTCTCTCCTCTCTCTCTCTGTCCTTAGGTTCTATCTTTGCAAGCAAGTTAAGATGATTGAGGCAACATGGGAGATCTTATCCGTAAGAGGTACAAAATAATAGTGATTAATTGGATGTACATGCCTTGAAAGTGGACTCCTCCTTCTTCATTTAATTGCAAATAGTTTTTTGCTTCCCGTGACTTATAAATTTTTAAAGTTTGTTCAACCGAAATTTAGAATAAAAACAGAAGGGTGAGGGGCCAAAATTGAAAGCAAAAATATAAATAAAAGTATAACAATTCACGAATTAGTTAGAACAGCACGAGAATACGATCAAATTAATTAGGCAAGTTGTCCACTAGCCCATCTTGTCCAATCAAATAAACCTAAACTTTCCTCATGGGAGGTGCCATGTGAGGTCTCTTTCTATCCTTATTTTATTATTATTATTATTATTATTATTATAGTATAATTATCATATTCAAAGCACATAGCTGTTTGTTAATCTTTCATTTCTGTTTATTAGTCAAAGTTAACTTCCATCCCTCACCACATGCTCCTTTCATTACCCCTCAAAATTACCAATAATTAAAATTCTCATTTATCTTTCCTTACAAAAATTACACCAAAGATGCACCCATCTTAAATCCACATACAAACGAAGGAGATGTAATTGTTTGTAGTAAAACATTTTTCAGTATATTTTTATTATAAATAATCTTATTTAAGATATAATTGAACACTAACAGTAATTTATCATAAATAAAATTTCACGACTCCTTTTTTTTTTTTTGAAAAAAATCTCATGACTTCTAAATTCATGCATTTGGCAGTAGAAGTCTAGAAGACATTTAATTTGATTTACTCGTTGAAGAATAAAATGGTTAAATTTTTATTATATTATAGTTAAAAGAAGAAAAAAAAAAAACAGCAGAAAAACGAGCGGAAAGGAAAGAGTAGGGGCAATAAATGTGAGTAACTAAAGGACGCGTGGTTCCCCGTGACTTAAACTCCTTTTATACTTTCTTTTCTTGTATTTTCTTCCCCTCACTTGCCTCCCAATACCTTGAACCTTTTCTTCTTCCTCGTTGGTTCTTCATTTAAATTCTCCTTGTTCTCTCCTCATCTCAACCAACCGATATCATTCAATTGCAATTATCTATGGCATCTTTCGATCCCAACGTTGATTCAAGTAATTCAGACACCTTCGGAGAATCCAATCACAAGAAGCGCAGGAAAATCGGAGACCATGCCGCTGATCATCATTCCGCCACCTCGGTCGCGTGGAGATCCCAGGCGGAGCAGCGGATCTATTCCCGTCGCCTCGTCGAGGCTCTCCGCCGGACTCCATCATCGCCGGCCAAGCCTGGAGCCGCCGGTCAGGTCCGCGAGACCGCCGACCGCGTCCTCGCCGCCACCGCCAGAGGCCGAACGCGGTGGAGCCGCGCAATTCTCAACCGGTGGAAGAAGCTCCGTACGCAGCACAAGAAGGCGAAGAAGGCATCAACCACCACCGGATTGAAGAGAACGAGGATTGGTGGCGGACAGACGAGGAACCGGTTACCGGCTGTGCAGAAGAAAGCGCGCGTTCTCAGCCGGTTGGTTCCCGGTTGTCGGAAGGTCTCCTTTCCAAACCTTCTGGAAGAAGCCACGGACTATATCTCCGCCTTGGAGATGCAAGTGCGAGCCATGACGGCTCTTGCCGAATTACTCGCCGGCGGCCCGCCCAACGCACTCTCCGGTGGCGCGTTGAGCTGACCCGCGCGCATAGCCTATATTGCGCCAGGTGTTTCTTCTTTTTTTTTTTTTTTTTTTAATTATATCGTTTTTATTGGTTTTCAATTCATGTATTTTATCGTGTACACTGTACATGCCATTTGCTTATTCCTCCTTTCTGAGAGTTCCCACTATCTCCACTTTCCTTTTTTATTTATTTTTTATTTTATTCTTTCATATTAATTGAATGTGAACATCCTACCTACTTTGATTCTTTCTAACTTCTTTATTCGGAAATAAATAACTCTTAAAAATTAAAAATCACTTAAAATTATTATTATATTTAATTTAAAAGTTAAAAACAACTTAAATAATCATGTATGGGCATCCAACTTTAATGTTATTTGTTGACAATTTTATTAAAAAAATATTTTTAGATCAAGGAAGTATTTTTTGTGAATGCTTCATTTGTTTTATTGTAAAATGTATTCAAAGATTTGTTGCGATTAGTTTTATTTATTTTTATAATTTATAAAAATCTATTATTTTTATAATTTTATGAAAATCTATTAAATATAAATGGGAGAAATTTATGTAAGTTTAATTTTCAAACATGTAAAACATTTTTTCAAAATTTTATTTATAAAAAAATGTAAAATTTGTAAAAATAAAAATGGTTGAGTGCTATTTTAAAATTTATTAAAAAATGGAACAAAAATGTCCTTTGATTTTTCTAAAAATAACAAAAAAATGAAATTGCATTTTATCGTTACACTTTTATCGGATTTATATTGCGCAGCCATCATGATTTTGGAGGTACTTGTATTATATGCTTGGGCATATAGACAATTTTGCATTGATTCTTTATCTATCTAATTTTAAGCTCAAACAGAAGTCCTATATTACCTCTAGCATGAACCCCTATTTATCTAATCTACTCTTAATAGTAAATTCCTCACACACATCTCATCTTTTTGCCTGCAAGTCATCCATTAAGGTTGTTTATAGTTTGATTTAGTTTGGATTGAGAGAAAAAAAAAAAAAAGAAAAAGAAAGAAAACAAACTATCGGTAAAAATGATTCTATTTTACTTATTTATTTATTTTTAAATAGTTTTTATTTAATTTTAAAAATAATAAAACCTTGTTTTTAGATTTTGGTTTTTGTTTTTTTATTCAAGCTAATATCTTGACATCACTTGCCACTAGTTACTATTATCTTTGACTGGCGGTCACCACCGATAGTCAATTATTGTTTTCTCCGTCGATGGTCACCAATTACTTCACCGATTGCCATTTTCGACTTATGATCACTGATTACAGTCACTGATTGTCGCCTCCAAATGACGGTTACCGACCACTGCCTCTAACCGACTGTCATCAACCATAATCTCTGATCGTCGACGGTCATCGGCAACTGCCTTCAACCGACAGTCACCGGTCATTACCTCTTATCGATGGTCACCGACCACCACCTCTAATCGTCAGTCAGCAGCCATCTCCTTTAGTTGTCGGTCATTGACCACCTCCTTTTTGGTTGCCGGTCATTGGGCATTTCCTCTGGTTGCCCATCATTGGCCATCTCCTCTGGTTGCCTGTCATTGGCCACCTCCTCTGGTTGTTGGTTGTCAATCATCAACTACTACCTCTAGTTGTCGGTCATTTACCTACCACCTACTTTTATTGGCTATTATTGCCATCTTTAGCCGTCGATCATCGACTGTCACCATTGGCCTTATTCATCGACTACCATCTCTAGTCATTGATCATCGATCACTACCTTTTATTATTAAATAACTCTTTCTTTTAATTTTATAATTTTAACAAATTTTAATTAATAAAAATGATGTTAGAAAGAGATGTTAAAAAGTATTATTAGTCCTCTTTTGATTAATGGCAAGTAAACTATCTTTAAAATGTTTTAAATAAAATTGTTCTTTTTAAGTACTCCAGATTTTAGATAAAGCGATGAATTTTCTCTTAAAAAAACTATATATTTTACTTGACTTAACCTGCTATGATTTTACTCATGTTACCCTATTTTTTCACTCTCTTTTAACAAAAATTATTTTTTTAAAACAAAGAAGGCTAATATGTATTTTTATGAAATTATTTTTTAATTTCTTAACTGGAATCTTTAATCCGTATCTTTGAGTTAGCAACATCCTTTGAAAATAAATGGTGAATTTAAATTTAATGACAACAAAATCCAATAATATATGTAATGGATTTGCTTATTTCTTCTTGGGACCACGATTTTCAGCATATAAAATTATAATTAATTATATAAAGAGAAAATAGTTATGTTTGGAGTATAAATAATTTAATATGTTATTTAATCCACATGTTGATTTTATTAATAAATATCTTATAAAATTATACAAAGTCGTTAAAATATGGGGTAAAATTATTTTATATAGAAGGTTTTTAAACTCTTGTACAAATCTTTCCAAAATTAAATAATGTATGTAATACTATTCTGTTAAAATAAAAAAAAATTAAAATTGAGTACTACTAATAGAAAAAAACGTTGGATTCTGAACTGTGAGGAATGTAATTTAAAAATTCACCTCGACTCATCTTTAAAAAAATGTAAATTACTATCCAATATCTATTATAGTTAGGGGCATATACAAATTTATGTAATTTTTGTACTCTTAAAAAGCTAATTTACAAATTTATTTTAATGATAAGAAACTGTAAGAAACATTAAAAACTCAATTTTTTATATGTTTTGATATGATTTAATTATAATTTATTAAAACTGATGAAAAATTATATAATTTAATGTAAAAAAAATTATTACCCTTTCTCAAATGCAGATATTTTGTTAAGAAATTATTTTACTAAAAATACCCATTAAAGATAACTTTAGCGTACATAAAAATAAAAGTTTAATAAAAGTTAATTTAAAAATTAAATCAAATATAGTGTGATATAAGATATAGTTATTTACATATGCACAAAAAGAAGAAGAAAGAAAGTGAAAGCGAATAATAAAATAACTTGACAGTGTTGTATAACATATTAATGATCTTCTATAAAAAAAAACATATTAGTGATAAGATAGATTTTATATATATTGATGAGTGAATAAATAATTCATGGGATTGGATTCTTTTATTTAATTACATAATAGTTTAACTCTATATTTGAATAACACTTTAATTAATAATAATATTTTCGCATATCTTAATTTATAGTAAGGGATTAGAGGGGGGAAATTCAATTGAAGAGGGTGAATATAAATGAATCTACCACTATTTCAAGAGATTGGTCATTGATTTTTGCCACCGTATGTTTCTTCCTTTGGAAAAGTAGGAATGAGAATATCTCCTCCAATATTAATAATTCTCTATTCCTGCTCTTGTTGAATCTTTGTATAGATGTCTTATATTAATATATGGCTTACTAAACTAATATTCTTCTTCGTAGATAGATTTAAACAGTAAGAAAGTAATTTGTTATAGTGTCTTAAGAGATCACAGTGGGTCAAAATTATTTGCATCTAATGAATTTGATCTTCTAGTTATTGGTTGAGTCATCTACTAGTGTTGTTATTTTTCTTCAAATGAGTTGTACTCAAATACATAAGAGTGTTAATCTTAATAAGTTATAAATTTATAGAATAAATAGTTAAGAGAATTAAATTTAAATTTTTACTTTAATTTTAGAATTAATAATGATGTTGGAGGATTTTGGTGATAAATTATGTTGGATGATTTTGGCAATATTTGATCATCTTTGATGATTTAAGTATAATTGATTGGTTGTTACTGCCTATGTTCAAATAGAATATAAGTGTGTTTGATTGGTTATTAGTGTTTATGTTCAGATGGAACATAAGTGTAATTGATTCATTGTTAATGCATTCAAGTGGAGTATGAGTGTGATTGATTAGTTGTTAGTGTTTATGTTCAGGTAGAGCATACATGTGATTGATTGGTTATTAATGTTTATGTTTAGATAAAATATAAGTGTGATTGATTGGTTGTTAGTGTTTATGTTTAGGGGAGGCATAAGTATGATTGATTAGTTGTTAGTGCTTATATTTAGGTGGAACAAAAGTGTGATTGATTACTTGTTAGTGATTATATTTAGGTGAAATATAAGTGTGATTGATTGGTTATGAGTACTTACGTTTAAGAGGAGCATAAGATGTGTTTGATTGGTAGTGATATTTAATTAATGTTTGATTGAATTCTTTTAATTATGTGCTTATCCTTGCTTTTGTGTTGTTTTTCAATAACTGTGACGATCATGTTTTGCACAAGAGTAGATAGCAGTAATAAGGATGTAGTGACATAGATAGATGGCATGTGATTGAGCTAGAAAAGTTAAATTGGAGTTTAATATGTTTTAACTAAATTTTGCCTAAGTGTTTGATGCTTGATGTAAATATTAAAGACTAGAGTAGCATGAACAACTTAGTTATGTTTCGAGATTGTATCTATGTTGTAAGCTATGTTAACGTATGTATAAGAATACTGAGAACAACTAAGTTATGATGTTGGGAGTTATGTTAGTGTAGGTTATGTTTTAACGGAGAAATAACATGTTATATAATTGCGTGATAGGTGTATGTATTAGTTATGTTTGATTGAGAAAGGTATTTAGGCATCTAAGTAAATACTATGTTAAGAACTAATTGTATGAAAATGAAGTATGTTATGCATGACTACACTGTCTGGAACAAGTTTGAGTATCTATGGAGCAGAGGTTCTCCTATCTGTAGGGTATCACAAGACCGTAGGTCTCATCCACCAAGGCTTTTATTAGGATTAAATTGTAACTTTGTGCCCAATAAAAAGTCTTATTCAACACAATTTATTCTCTGTGTTGAATTAAATAGGATTTTCGTTGAGCGATAAGTCTCGTTGAGCGAAATCTCTATTATTGAGACAATATAAATCCAGGTCCTTGCTGGGTGACAAATGTTGCTAGACGAGTTAACCTGAGTCTCACTAGGCGACGTGGTTTGCTGGATGAGCTGATGCGGTGTAAATTTTTTTTGTTTGAAATTTCATTCATTATAGATGTATATTGAATAGCAACTGTGGTTGATATTTATCTATGATGAATATATATCAATGTTTATCTTAAGAGTTGAAATGAAAAATTTATATTTTAGTATTTTAAAATTTAAAGCGAAAGAAATGATATAAATAATATAAATAATTTTGAATGTTACGATAACAGACTTCAATAATGTTGGCTCATGGAGCCGAGCCATGTTTTCCGTGAAATCAATTAAGTGGCAGAAGCTTTTGCTAACCTATTTGTTTTTTATTGGATTCTTGCATTTGCATCCTTAAGGGGCTGCAGATGTTTCTTCCTCTGTATTTTTTTTTTCTCATGATTTTTGGTTTTATCTCTTTTGGGTCTCAAGCCATAGTTCTTCACCCAGAAAAGTAATTTTGTACTTTAATTTACAGTTCAACGATAAAATACAAAGTTTTAAAGAAGAATAATGTGATATATGTATTATTATTTAATTAAAAATTATTATATAATCTATTCATTAAATAATGTTATCTAATTTATTAATTTTATTATAATAACTTTAAAAGTTAAATTAACCGTAATAAGACTAAAGAGTCTATGTAGTTTCATTTTATAATAATTATTATAAAGTTGTATTCCATTTGGACTTATATATAAGTAAAAATAGATAAATTTATATATATATAAATATTAAGAAAATTAGTTATCATAATTTAATTTCACTAATCTCAAATATAAAATAAAGATATTTCTAAAACATCTTTCATTGGAACTTGACAGTACGAAAAAAAAAAAGTAGTATAATTAAATGAATGTTGTTTTAAGAATAATAACATTGAATAAGTAAAAGATAATTAAATTTGTTTATATATTGAGTTCAAAACAAAACTTGACTTTTTTAATTATATATGAGTTTTGAGGAAGTATCATTGACAAATTTTTATCATTTTTAATATAAGATATCTTTATATTAAAGGTACCTGAAAAATAAATTTTCAGAATAAAGGTTTGACTTAATAATACATGGTGTATGAATATAATAAATCTTCAATATGATGCTTATAATAATAGAAATGTCATCTGGGTATTATTGAATATTGATATTTTTATCATAAATACAGAATGAATTATGTACATTCTCATTCTGATTTATGTCCACACCCCATATGTAAGGAATTGCTTTTAATAATATGTTATAAGTGTGTGAAATAATTAAAAAGAAGAACTAAATTTAATTTAAGTATAGTTAATAAATTAATTACGGAATATTGGTTAAGATATTATTTTATCTATGTTTTATTGTGACGAATGTGTTTATTTAATTAGGAATGTGATTAGATTTAAGTAAATCATAAAGAATGGAATATAAGAGGTGAGTGAAAATATATGATCCTTTGGATTTTGGTATTTAGATTGATTTTACGGAAATCTGTTTGGAAATGGAAGGTTGTAGTTAGCAAAGTAGAATTACTAAATATACCCCCGACAATATATATATATATATATATATATATATATATATATATATATATATATATATATATATATATATATATATATATATATATACTCCTTTTCTTCTTCAATTTTCTCACTTTTTAACTCTCTCTGCTTGTTTCCTTTTCTTCTTTTAAGCTCAACCATTTCTTTTCAGAATTCAAGGAAATTCCTTCCCTTTCTCCTAATCTTGGTCATTGATCATAGTGGACAAGTTTTATTTTATTTCCTTGGATATTCTCCTTCTCTTTTTGGTTGCATGCATCTCCCTTTTTTGGAGAATCGACTTTGAAATCCCAATTTCTCATATTCTTTTTTATTTTGGGGGGTTTTGTTATGTTTTGTGAGATTTCTTCAATTTAGTTACTTTGGGGGTTATCTCTAGGTTCTTTTCTTCCCATCATTTGACTCAAAGGAGAAATAGGTAAAATAAGTTCAACCTATGTTTTAATTTAGGAAACTTTGATTTGAGAATGCATGAATGTGTGTGATTGTGGATGATTGAAGTGTTATTCTTGTAATGAGTTTTGAACGGGTTGTTTGTTCTTTGTAAAGGTTTGAATTAATTGATGTTTTGATCTTGATTTCTAATGTCAAATGAATTGTGCTTTTCTTGAGATTGGTGTGATGCATGTTGAATTTGATGCTATAATGGATTGTTGGATGTGGACTGTTACAGTGGGTAACTTAACCTTAGTTGAAATGTATGTTGTATATTGAGTTAGGGATATAGATAGGTCAATGTAATCCATGATGCTAGTTGGGGTACTGAAGCAATATACATTGTGATCTAGGGTGTTAGTTAGGGTAACAGAGTGATATAATCAAACAATAACTGGTTGTTAAATGGGCCAGGTAGATACCAAACAACAGTTGAAATAGGTCATTAGACTGCCAGGTATTGAAACTCAATGTGGTTTCTAAAAAGCGTTGTGTCACATAATTATTTGGTGATGATTACTTATTTTCAATGAGAATATAAATATGTTTGATTATTTGATAACTGTATTAATTGAAAGGTAATGGTAAATGATAAGTGTTTATACTAAATTGATTTCTTGTTTATAAAAACTTACTATTGCATTATGTGTGTTTTATGTATGATTTTGATGATCATATTTGACATGGGAGCATATGCAGTGCAAAAGTAGGAAGACAATAAGCTTAAGATTTTATAGGACTCTGGATGACTTGAGAGTTTGATCTATGTTAGTTTTGATGTTATATGACTTTTTGTATATCTTAAGTTATAGATTCTAAACTATGTTGGAGTTATGCTTAGAATTATGTAATGAAAGTAGATTTTAAATAAGTATCTAAATGGATAGCTTTTTGATATGTTAGTGTTTTAAAAACTGTAGATTGAAAATTGGTTTGATAGCATGCTTGAATGGCCTGTTAAATTATGCAGTTCATGTTTTAAGATTTCGTAGAGTCTCATCGGGTGATAGTTCTCGCTCAGCAAAAAATTGTCTCTATTAAGAAATGTTATGGCTTTGCACCTAACGACATGTCTCATTCAATGCAAAGTTTTCTTTACCTGATATTTTCTATATGTCTTGTTGAGCAACATGCATTCACTAAAATGCTATAACCCAGATTTCTCGTTGACAACACTTATTGTCAGGTGAGATATTAATGTTCCTCACTAGGCAATAGTGCTTGCTGAACGAGATGTCTAGGATGTGAAATTTTTTAATTCTTCTAAAATATTGATATTTTGAATATAATTTACTATTTGAATAGACTTAGTAGTACCAGTAAGTGTCATTATTTATATTTATTGTCTTGGGTCGATACACATGACAACACTGTCATTTGCTTCACCACTTTTGGTTATTTATCATTCCACTTCATTGCACCATGCTTAAATTAGTTTTCCATTTCAAATTTATTAAGTTGCATTAACAATAACTATACACATTTCAAGTACCAAGTTAGTTGGAATTTGTCGGCAAATCCATTCATGCCCGAACAACAACATTTCTTCCTACTAACATGTTTGGTTAAGCTTATAAACACAAACTAAAACATATTGTAGAGATAGTTTTAGACATTATATACTAGAAACTCAAATCTATTTAAGTGGCTTAATACAAAGCAGAACACATGTCTCAATACAAAGCAAAACACAACTAACTACTACTAACTAACTAACCAATTACATCCTCTAATATTCCCCCCACAAAATCAAGTTTGTGAGGAACTCAAAACTTTGAGTTTGTCTTTGAAAAATAAGAACCAGGATTTGGCTAGAGGTTTTGTCAAGATATCAATTGTTTGAGCCTGAGTAGGAACATAGGCAACAATTAAGGATTTGTTTAGTACCTTTTCTTGGACAAAGAAAATGTCAAACTCCATGTGTTTGGTCCTGCTATGCAGAATGAGATTATGACTTAACAGGAGTTGGCATAGGAACTTGTAGTTTAGTGAGAATTGACTGCACCCAAAGAACTTTATTTTGCTTCAGTTCTGGAACGAGCAACAATATTTTTCTTGTTGGACCACTATGAAATCAGATTTGGGCTAAGAAAAAGACAAGCCAAAGGTGGATTTTCTATCATCTATGTCAGAAGTCCAATCAACATATGAGTAAACGTGTAAGCTAAGAGGAGATAATGATGTAGCAAGTGTGAAGGCGAGATCAAGATTCAGAGATCCCCCGAGATATCTAAGTATTCTCTTAACAACAACCCAATGACTTGTCAAAAGTTGAGCCATAAATTGGCTTATTTCATTAATTGCATAGCCAATTTTAGGGCGAGTAATAGTAACATATTGAAGAGCTCCAACAATGGATCTATAAATAGTCGGATCATCAAAGTAATCAACACTGTGTTTAGTGAGTTTAAAATTAGCTTGGAGAGGAGTAGAGATGCCTTTAGCAATATCCATATAAACCTTTTCAAGTAAATCTCTAATATATTTAGTTTGATTTAGGACAAGAGAATCCAAGAATGTATGTTTGACTTCAATACCAAGGAAATAATCAAGAACACCCAACTATTTGAGAGCAAAGACATTATTAAGTCTAGAAATAAGAGTTTGGATAAGGGATTCAAAATTTCCTGTAACAATAATGTCATCAACATAGATTAACATGTAGATACATATGTGCATATTCTTGTAGATAAGTAGAGAAGGATCACACTTGCTCCGAACAAAGCCAAACCTTGCCAAGGTAGTAGTCAACCTGTCATACTAGGCTTTAGGGGCGTGTTTACAAACTAGAGATTTGTCTGAATCTTTAATGCTAGGTAGTTGAGCCATATATACATCTTCTTCTAGGAGACCATTTAGAAAGACATTGTTGATGTTAATTTGCTTGATGGACCAATTGTTTGTGAGGGCAAGGCTAAGGAAAATTTTGATGGTCACAGGTTTGACAACTACAGAAAATGTTTATGAATAATCACATCCAAACTTTTGTTGAAAACCTTTTGCCACAATTCTGGCTTTGTACTTATTAATAGAACCATCTCGATTTTCTTTGACACAGAAAACCCATTTGCAACTAACAATAGATTTTTTAGGAGGTAGTTGGACAAGAGTCCATGTATTATTGGCCATTAATGCATCAAATTCAGCCTGCATAGCTATTTTTAAGGATGGAAAAAAAAATTCACGCCCGCCGATTAAACCTGTAAAAATACCTGCATGAGTAATTTAAATGGGTACCTGCTACTTGCAGGTACGAGTTTTTTTCAACATGCTCCTTAACCGACATGAGTATGAGTATCATAGTACCCATACTTGAGGATACCCGCTAAATTAAAATACTAAACATATTTAATTTAAAAAAGATAATATTTTTTAAAATAAATCCTTAAAATGCTAATTATCAAATTTTATTGTTAGTTCAATGTTGCCTTTTTTTTATAAAAAATAAATAATTCATATAATTATTTTTTTATAAAAATGTCAGTAATGTAAAACGATTATTCTATTTATATTAAATATTTTGTATACATATTATATTAATCTATTTTTAGATCCAACTAATCTTATAAAAACTTACTAGTATAATTTTATTTCTAGATTTTTCAACAAATATATTATTTGTTTGATAAAACTTCAGGTAAAAAAATAATATCTTTTTAAAAAAATATTTGTGAGTGCTCGTGGATACTCACAAATATTTTTATAACGGGTACCTGACAGATTTTAAATGGGTACTAGTATTTTCTGGTGGGGCGGCACTACTCATACCCACCTTGACCTGTTGCCGCTCCTAGTTGTTTTCCATTGAGGCATACAGAGAGCTTGCTTGGCCGAGGAAAGTTCATTAGTGGTGAGTAAAAGAGAGGGCTGAAGTTTTGGTTTAACTATGCTAGACTTGTCTTTAGTTTGCATAGGGTGATTATTTACTGGTATAGAGATGGCAAATGGACTAGGCGAGGTGGAAATAAATGTTGAGGGTGCCAAAGTAGGTGCAAGGGTATCTGATTGTAGAGGAATAGGTAGGGCAGAATCTGCTGGAGGATAGAGAAATATCAAAAGGTATGGGCAGAGGGGGATCATCATTATAAAATTGGCTTGGTAAAATGCTGAAAGGAAATATAGGGGTGGGTAAACTAGTATGCGAGTAAGGTGGTAGCTAGGATTGATATGGAAACCTTTGATCATGAAAGAGAACATCTTTGGAGATATACATTTTTCCATTAGTATCTTTACATTTATAGCATTTGTGAGAAGGAGAATAACCCAAGAAAATACATTCAAATGATTTTTATTGCAGTTTGTGAGAGTTATAAAGTCTTAGCAGTGCATAGCAGGCATAGCCAATCACCTTTAAAAGGATGAAATCTGGTTCTTTATGATAAAGAGTATGGTATAGTATAACAAATTTTTTAGCACTTAATGGAATTCGGTTAATAAGATAAACAGTAGTATGAAAAGCATGATCCCAGAAATGTATTGGAAGAGATTCCTGTGAAAGTAAAGTTAAACCTATTTCAACAATGTGCCTATACTTTCTTTCAATAAATTGTTTAGATATTTTATGAAAGGACAAAATTATCCCCCCAATAAGATTGTAGAGCTTTGAGTTTAGTGCTAAATTGGAGTTTTTCCATTTTTTGAAACTGTTTGAAGATAGTTAGAGCCTCTGATTTTGTTTTCAAAAAATATATCCAGGTGAAGCAACTAAAAGCATCAGCAAAGGATATATAATAAGTGTAGCGCATAGAAGATTTCATAGGTGCAGAACCCCACAAATTAGAAAATACAAGCTCAAGAGGAGTGAAGTAAACAATGGTAGAGTCATGAAAGGGTAATCTATAGGATTTTCCCATTCAACAAGCAACACACAAATGAAATCACTTTTATTCACCACTGGAATGTTACACTTTTTCAGGACATTTTGTAGAACAGGAAAATAAGGATGACCAAGTCTATTATGCCATAGAGTTAAAGAAGTAATACTAGGATTATTTACATATGGAGAGAAATGATTACATGTAGTATGTAAAACAAAAGAATTAGAGTTTGTTAATGGAATAGCTGCAACATTTGGAGAGAGACTTGACAACATTTTAGGAAAGGTGTAAAGTCCATCTAAGCCGAGTTGACCACACATCAAAATTTTGTGACCAACTTGAGATTTAGAGTAGGATGGAACTTAAAGAAGACCTTATTGTCATGAGCAAAATTACTAACGCGGACTAGATTTTAGTGATATTAGGAATCAATAACATGTTATTCATATGTAACAAATGATTGGAATAAGGAGAATATTTAAAGGAAGTAGAACCAATAGATTTGATTGGCAAACCTTGACCATTTCCTAAGAAAACATTTTATGGAGAAGCAAGAGACACTTTAGTGGTTAAATTTGCAAGATTAAAGGTAACATAATGAGAAACCCTAAAATCAATAAGTCAGTTTTGAGATTATTGTTGAGGAGTAATATTGGCTACATAGGCTTGAGATGACGGGATAATATTCTGAGGTGAAGATTGCTGCTGAAAAGAATTAGCAATAATAGGAGAAGCATTTTAGGGCAATAGTTGAGGTCTAACATAATGATAAGAATTGTAGTTATATGATGGAGGATATTGTGATGGGTGATATGACAGAGGTTGATAAGGCTGGTAAAAGGGGGTTGCAAGAGGCTGATATTGAGTTAAAGAGGAAGAATTATTTTGTGGAAGTATGTAATTTGGATTGAACCTGTGATAGTAGTAAGATGCATCATGTAAAAATTTATAACAGAGTTGACATTGAAATTTGAGTTATCGCGACTTTGAGAACCACGACCATGTCTTCTTCCATAGTTGCCACATTTTTTATTGTAACTATCATGAATGTCAGAGTCAGAATTGCCATTGGAAAATGAAGTTCTTGAATTTTCATAGTTCGCTTGAGGAGCAGCATCAGTGGGTGAAGAATTGGTACCACTAGGTTTGAGATGTGTAAGATTCAGGCTAGGAGAGGCATTAAGAATTTCTTTCTATTTGTTAATGTGGCTTTATTTTGCAAGCAATAGTGCTTTAATAACATCAAAATCAAATCACTCTGGTTTGGTTGTCACCAGAGTTATGAGTGATTCATATTTTGAAGGTAAAAAATCAAGAAGAGCATCGATTTGTTCTTGATTAGAAAGTACTTCACCAATGGATATGAGGGAATCAATAATTGTTTTTATGCGATTGAGAAGTTGAAAAATGGTACAATCACCTTTCTTTGTATTGTGTAACTCAGATTACAGATAGAGAGATTGAGCCTTGGTCTTGGATTGAAAATGATGATGAATCTTTTCCTATAGTTTCCACAAGAAGCAATGATCAATCACTTTAGGTAAAATTGACGCAGATAAGAAGGATTGCAACCATGCAAGAAGAAATTGATCTTGTAGTTCCCATGAGATATATGCGGGATTCTCTCGATTAGAGAGGCGATCTTCTTCAAAGATGTATTTGTTTAGAATTGAAGGCGCGACACAAAATCGATGAAGACGGTGATCCCTAAGAACATGTTCAATCTGTTATAGCTACACGAGATAATTGTCTTCAGTAAGCTTTTCCGTAATTGGATAGAAAAATGATGAGAACGCCACTGTGGAGGATGCCATGAAGGACATAGACATTGATGAGAAATGTTGTTGATCGGACTGGAAGCAATTGATGACTTTAAGAAGTTCTGGATACCATGAAGAGAAAGTAAAACATATAGCAGAGAGAGAGGAAAATGTATAGAGAAACAGAGAAAGTGAAATTATGAAAACTAAGGGCTTGATTGGTTTGGTTTTGTTCTTTAGTTTTTGAAAAGAGTTTTCAAAAATAGTTTTAAAAAACTGTTTTCGGGAAGAAAAAAAAAAGAAAAACTTGTTTGGCAAGTGATATTTGAAAACTGTTTTGAAGATGTAAAAATGGAAAAACTTGTTAATGTTTATTAGAATTCCATTAATGAAAAGCAAAAAACAACATATTCTGATTGTATTTTGAGTTTTCAAAACAAAAACTGAAAAACAAAACTACTTTCAGTTGTTCCAGTTTTTTAGTTTTTAAAAACTAAAAAACCAGAACTATTTTCAGAAAACACTACCAAAGCAAGTTTTTTAGTTTTTAAAAACTAAAATACTGAAAACAGTTTTATAAAATTGTTGCCAAACAAGCACTAAGATTTTATTTTCTTACTCATAGCAGAAAGTTTTACACATTATATACTAAAAGTTCAAAACTATTCAAGTGGCTCAATACAAAACAGAACACGTGTCTTAGTACAAAGTAGAACACAACTAACTAACTAATTACATACTTTAATAGCTCGTAATGCTTCATTCATTATGGCTCATCGATGAAGTTTTTTCTTAGAAAACTATAAATATTTTATATTGTTATTATGACAAAAACAAAATGTACGAATTAAGTATGTGTTTCAAGTACATGTAATTAGATTGGTAGTGATATAAATTAAATTAGATAGAAAATAATGTGGATAATTATAAAGCTTCAGAATAAGTGAGATTGAAAAGAACCCACCCCATGCAAAATTGAAAAGTGGAAAACTAAAGAGGGAGAAGACAAGGTGAATTTGATATACATGATCATGTAGTACGGAGACTCCACAATATCAAGTGCACCAAAAGGTTTTACATTGGGTTGCATATGACTATGTGATTATATAAGGAAGAGTTTCACATGCTATTTTGAGGAAAAGGCTTGGTGGTTTTTTCTAATACACAATTGCATCCACATTGTTGTTTTTGGAATAGGGTTGAGACCTATGCCATAGACCACATTAGTGGATAGATTAGCAACTTTAAGGATACCTTTTTTTCTTTTAATTAAAGGATGAGACATGGAACCTTGACATTATAACTATCAAGTTTGACGTTATCTCGACACTCTGAAAGAAAAAAGAAGGAAATGAGTTAGATAAAAAGAGAAGAAACTTGGACAAAAAGAGACAAAGTGACTTAGACAACTTTTTTTTTTTGTTGATAACCCAGACTAATAAATCAAATATTGATTTATATGTAATCGATCGAAAACTACTTGAAAACAACTATTCTGCTAAAAAATGAAATAGTCCAATGTTTTTAGAAATTCTTGCTCCCATTGGACCATTTGTATCTATATGCATTAGTATCCTGATTTATGGATCTCTCTTAGAAATAAAAATAAGAGGATCAAAATATTCCTTTTAACTTTTTTTCAAAATTGAGTCAATGACATACTTTTTTTAGTAAACCCTCTAAATTTACTTAAAATATTTTAAAGATGATAAATTGATTCATATTTTTTTAAGGATATTAGTCTCAAAAATTATTTTAGGGATATTTTAAAAATTAAATAATAATTCTATTAAAAGCTCAACATGACATTTTTATTCATATTTTATTAATTAAAAGTTATTTGCGGTGGTTTCTTTTTTACTAAGAATTAATAACAAAAAAACTTAAATTATTCTTTGAATTTAACTAGAATGCGCTATTACAATGAAAAGCCTTACACTAGCATTCAATCATAACTCTATAAGATTATTGATTTTATCAATTAATACTTTAAAAAACTTTAAAAAACATATAATAAATAATTATTATTGAACATTAGTGTAAAATTTTTTTATAGTATCAATATATACTAATTAAACTCTTATTTGTTATCTTTCTACGCCTAAATTCACATAACTATCTTGATCTAACACTTGCGCATAAACCCAACAATGGAGACCAAAACCAATCCATATAAAAAAGCAAACTTATAATAAAAATAAAATAAAAATCAAGAATCCAAGGCTACCGATAAACAATGAAGGGTGAAAGTTTAACAATAAGTTAATTATAGAGAAGTATTGGTCTAAATCATGATGCCGTTGAAAATAAAGACTTAGGTTACGGGGTGCGGAAAAAGCATTCGACGTATGTTTGGTCATGCCAGATTTGGCAGGGATAAACGAGATAATTAATTAAGGGTGTGTCTAGTGTGATTCATATACTTTTTAGTCTAAAATGAATCTTGATAAAAAAATATGTTACAACCTATACAGTTTTGCAATTTAAAAATTTGACTACTAAATATTAAAAAAAATATTAAAATTTTTTATTTTAAAATTATATAAAAGTTTACATAATCCAAATAAAATTATATAAATAGTCAATTATTAAATTAATTTATTTAAACAATCAAATTATATCTTAAAATTAAATCAAATAGTCTTGCTAAAATATTAATTTATCTATTAAAATATATAATTAAAGATTAAGTTCAAATAAAACTTAGAAAGTAATAATAAGTGTATATATACATGTTTGATAACAGTTTTATAAAATTAATTTTAGTATTTTATTATTTAAAAATTAAAAAACTTATTTAGTTAATGTTTTTTTAAAATAGTTTTTAAAATTGTCTTTATTTTTTAGTTTTTAAAAATTAAAAAACTAAATTAGTGTACATAATTTTGTTTTTCATTTTTTTAAAAAACTCAAAATAAAAAAAATAATAAATTTTTTTTTCATTAATAATATTTTTGTAAATATAAACAAGTTATCTTATCTTCATATTTTTACAAAAATTTCAAATAACAGTTATTAAACAATTTGTTTTTTTATTTCTTTCATAAAAAAGTTATTGAAAACTTTTTTTAAAAATTAAAAAAACAAAATCAAATCAAACCTTATATCTTCTCTTATATTTGCTAAAAAATATTAACGATATACAATTTGATTCAATTTGTAGAGATTTCAACATGTTAAAAGTGAATCGCATGATTAAAAAATTACCATTACAAAAATCAATTCTTTGTAACTTTTTTTTTTAATTTAATTTGTTTGAATTTTGAAAATTCTAAAGACAAGGGTGTGAAAGTGGAAAAGTAGGAGGATCGTGGTGAGATGAAACTCGCCGTAACAATCTCGACTGCAAGTGTCCACTGCAGTCATATCCTATCACTAAAACGACTCGTTGATACTAAAAATAATTAAACGTTGCTAATTCGCTTTAAATATGAGATAATTCTAACTCCTGTGTAAACAAATCAGAAAAAATATAAATCCTATACAAACCAAATCTATCTAATGTATCGAGATTTTATATTAACGCACTAATTTATTATTTCCTTTATTCTCCTTTGTTATCTTCTTTTACTCCCATTTTCTCTCTCCTTTAATAATAGCATTAACACCTGATTTTCTCTTATATCGCACGTTGTTGGCATTTTTTATTTTTTAAAAGATAATAACACCAAGCTACATGCAAAAAATAATTAGCATATCATTTCATTTTTGCATTTCCTGTGCGGCTCTATCCATGTAGCAATTCAATTTTCACTTGATAGGATTCCCTTGCATTGGAGCCACACCAATTCAAAAAATATGTTACATAAATTATACAATGCAATAAAAGATAAATCACCGAAAAATCGTTTATCAACGCTTGTGTATTAATTTGAGTATTTATTATTGAAAGTGGAGTCGTGACTTCTTTTACAATATAAACATTTTGTTTTACTTTCATATCAAACATAACATAATATTTTTGTTTAATTAATGCTAATTTATTCATTTATTTTGATATAAAAAAGTTATATATGTGATTTGGAAATGTATTACTTTTAATAAATTATTACATATTTAATTATTAAAGTTAAGAGAATTAATATTAAATATTTTTTGTCATTCCTACAATAATATATCAACTTATATTTATGCACAATTTTTTTAATAGTTAAAAAACTCATTAATTGAATTTAAAATAAAATCATGAATATAATTAATTAGTGGTAACTGAAAAATGAATTTTTATGTTAAGAGAGATAAGTCGTCTCTAATAAACATTTTTTGGAGATACAGTGAGTCTTACACTTAAACTACCATAAAAAATTCCAACCGAAAATGGTATGATCTTATTTATCAATTTTTTATTTTATTTATCAATTTTTTATTATTATTTGAATCCTTTGTAATTTTAGCTAATCTAATAAAAATCTAAATAAAATAGTAAAATTTTCAAATTCTCTTTTTCATAAAATTTCAGTACCATTTGGGTTAATAAAGACTCATTACCTTATTTTCTATGTTTGGTCCGATCATCCCATCTTTTTTCTTTTGTTTGCTTTCATTGATTTGGTACTAATTCCATTCTTTATATATCCAACTTTTTTTCTTTTGATGATTGATTTTTTCGGGTAAGCAAGAGAAAACTAATTTTCTTTTTAACAAAGACAAATACTATTGACTAGAAGAAGAATTGTTTCACAATAACTCAGCAAAACTTTCAACATGAAAGCATTGCGAGTTCAACACAGCAAAAAATTCATAGCAAGTTCAATACGTTCATTATAGACAAAAAAGTTAATTACAGACAATGAGTTCATTATAGGCAATAAGCCCATCAAACGACGAGCTCTTCAACAAAAAGGTATTACACAAAAGGATAAAATAACAATTTACACATCTTCAACCTCTGTAGCCTCCTCCTCGCCCATAATGATGCCATCTTTTACTTCCTTATTGATGTCAAACAAGGACTCGCTAATGTTGCTAAACTAAATAGCCTGTTGCATGACTTTATTAAACCCATTAGTATGTTCGATGCACACTTGCTGTTAAGCATCCTCTAGCTCGTTCCCTAGCACTTTTCCCCTCTCTTTGGACTCTAATAACTACTTCTGTAACCCCTTCAATTTTTTTTCCAAAGAAGTCGACCTCTCCTCCAAATTGGCAATGCGTGAGGTCGTTAGTTCCCTCTTCTTAGCATCCTTGGCAATAAAATGGCTTAAACGCTCACACATGGCCTGATGAGCAACCATCCCTTGCATGAATGCCACCACAACTTCCTGAAAGCAGATCTTCAACTCTACCAACTCACTCTTGAGGTCGGCCATCTCAGGACTCATCCTTTTGTAAATAGCCTTTAGCTTATTCGTTTCCTCCTCAGCATCTGCCCATTTACAACCCCAATAGCTTAAAACACATTGGGATCTCTAGAGCATAATCATCGTCGAGTTGAAACTCTGAACCGGACCAGTTCGCTCCAAAAGAAGAACATCGGCAAGAGACACTTCCTCAGGCTTGAAGCATCCAGAGGCTTCAACCCCCACACGCTATAGTAAGCTGATGTCTTTAGAGGTTGAAACGTGTTTCAACCTCTTCATCTCATTCTCATCACATCTTCTGAAGAAGCGTTGGTACATAGTATTTCCAGAGGTTGTGTGCGAATACCCCTCGACCATGTTCAATGGAAAGGTGGGTTGTTCTAGGCCCAACCACCCACCTGAGTTGGTACAACATCACGACCCCGGTTATTGGCGATGCTATTAGCAAAGAAGCAGAAGCAGTAATATCCATTTGGAAGTCCAAGGTCGTTTGGATAGAAGAGCTCATATCTCTAGCAGCTATGTGGCCCTCTGCAACAACAGTGGCCAAGGGAGTCGCCTCAATAGCGACTTCAGCCACCTTATCATCTCGCTTCCTCTTCCGGCTAACACCTTCTGCAGCACCCATAGGATTTCCCTTACTCGAATCAAACTTTCCCTTGAGCGACTTCTAGTTATTCTTACTTATGAGGTTTGCAACAAAAAGTTAGAAAGTAATGTAAGAAACCCACAAATATATCGCAAAATGATGCAGCACAAAAATAAAAAACAGATACGCATTCTTCAGCTTGTGCTTAACATCTCGAGCATAACCAAGGCAAAAAACAGTCTGAACAATCATAGGTTGGGGGAGAGATGTCAACTTAGAAATGTCGACCTCCTCCCCAGCAGTGACCGCTCTCCCCTGGTCCCATTAAACTTGTGTGAGTTTTCTTGCCAATTAAAAGGGAATTTTGGCTTCCCATCTGCCCTAAAGAACATGTTGTTAAACTCCGGTCTCCAATCTACCTAGTTCACCCTCATGAATGCATTTTTAAATTTGTATGAGTTGAGTACAACGAAAATAACCCTTTATTAAGCCCACTCAATGACACCTAACCAATAAGAGTCCCCAACTTCAATTGGTAGAAGTGCTGAAACTTGTTTAAAATTACATCAACCCCTAGACACCCACACAAAACTTGGAATGCCCTAATAAACGACCAACTATTCAAATATAATTGGGAAGGCGCCACATTTAAGTAATGCAAGACCTCACATTCAAAGTCGGAAAACGACAGTGTAACACCGAGATTCAAGAATAGAGTCGTATACACATATGTAGAAGACATCTCTAAAGACCCTCCTTTATAGATGAACTCGTCTATTGCACAAGATTGCAATAGAAACAAGTCCGCCTTATCAAGAATGAACACATACCCATTCTGCAACATAGTATTAATAGACGACTCTCTGATCGTAGTTCTAAACTCGGTTACATCACCACATACTCACTCATACCCAAATATGGTCAAAGGAGGCAGATATGCCTTTTCACAATTCCCTCCCTTTCTCTTCAGACTTTCAACAACCATCACTTCCCTTTCTTTTTTCCCCCTTCTCACCTTTAACCTTCTTTACACCAACCTTCCTTTTCCCATGACCAACCTTCTCCTTCACTACCCTAACCCCAGACAAAATCACATTCCTAGACCCTTAGCCGCAACTATATTGACACTATCATCAGAACCCAAAGACGATGCTTTCGACACTATCGACTGTGACAAAGAATCGGATGACTCCATATCCTTCCCTATTCCCAATACCTCATTTGTAAACATTGACCCCTTCCTCTTCTTTCGCCTAAACTCGTCCCTAGAATTAGATGACATCTCCCCTTACAATAACAAAACACAAACCAACACGAAGATACGTAAACCTAAAGGGAAAATACAAGCAATGACACCACAGGAAGGAAAGCAGAAAACAGCAAATGACGTACCTGAAAAAGAAGGCACAAATTCTCGCACAAAACTGGATTCAACATCGAGAGCAAATAAGAAAATATGAAAAACATGTCTCATAAGCCAAGAATCCGAAACATTTTATAATCGTTCTTGCCCTTTGAGGCCGAATCCAACGGTTCTCATACAAGCACACAATACATATCCAACAGTCCACAACATCCAAAAATCCAACGACCCTTACCGTCTTCCCTTAAAAGGATCCAACGACAGCAAATCACTTCATGTCATGTCACAAGTCACTTGATGGAAGTAAGTAACCACATGTCACGCCCCCCACACGATCACCGTACAACTCACACGTCTCCAAATAGCGTTAAAAAATCGACTTCTAGGTTTTGAACTCCAACACCTCGCTACTCGCGAGACTCGGAGCTTGGGGAACTTATGTACACATAAAGGGGCCACTAGAGATCGTTTCAAGTGTCAAAGAGGAAATTATGCTGCGAGTTTCATAAAAACGTCGCTTAATTCCCTAAAACCCTCCAGATCGTCGCACTAAAGCTTTAACACCTCACTACTCGCGAAGCTTCAAGCTCGAGGGACTTATGCACATGCAAGGAACTTGGAACTCGCCCTAGGAACTTGCCCAAATGCTCGCCCTAGAGTTCGACCCTACTCAAAAGACACCTCTTGCTAGGTAACTCTTCTGAGTAACTTAATAGACTCAAACAAGGCAGCTCAAGGTACTTGTAAATATCATAAAAAATACTCTTACTAAATCATTTTGACTGACTTGAGCGTCAGAGTATTTCTTGCAGGTTCCCTGACGCCATTTGCTCAAGGATCAATCTGGTGGGCTTATCAGAAAGGTTTATCATCTTCTTTTTGGTAAGTACACTACACATGCATTAATGTAGAAAATAAAATAAAAAATAAGGAGTTATAAGATTGATTTGGTAGTGAAGTGGAGAGATTGAAAGCAAAAAGTCGTAGTTCGAATTCTTTCATTAACAAAAACTTACACATTAACAACTAATATTTAATTTATAGAAAAATAAAAATATTTGTTGATATATGATTTTAAAATTCATGATATATTTGTAGGTGACAACGTCACTTCACTGCATAGATGGTTAATTAGAAGGGACCACACCCACATATAATGTGTATTTTGTTGGCTTACTCCTTCTAACTTCCACGAAATCACATTATTTGTGGGCTTTCATTTATTGTTTTGCATTCCCATTAGTCATTGCATTTCACATGCATCCATGTGCCTCCATTTAAGAAGCCGTCTCTCTCTTTCTCTTTTGTCTTTCTTCTTTTTCTCTTCCATTCATCTCTATCTTCTTTTTCTACTTTCCTAATGAACTCTTGGTTCAAATTATAGAAGGCAAAGAGCCTAACTCAAGCCACGACTCACCTAATTTATGGAATCTACCCCATGGGGAAATACTATGAATTTCCCCCAATCTTAAATACTAAGAATATAGTATTTTTCATTATAACTAATAACTACCATGCTATGCTATCAAGTAACAAAATATCAAGTTGAAAATTTCTGCTTTCATAACATTCAAATGTAATGATAGACCTTATTCCATACAAAACAATATGGAAATTCTTTGTTAATGATAGGCGTCCTTGCATTTTCCATTGATGAATAAGTCTAAAGAACAAGGTACGAAGAGTTTGTTTTGATGGGAAAACTTATTCTTTCGAACAAAGATGCACCTTCTTTTCAACATTCAAATGTGGTCCATCTAGTAATATACCTTCATACCTAGCCATTCTGTACAACGTAAAATGGAGCTTGTTCCATCAATGACTTTGAAAATTGAGTTTACTTTATGTCCCTTTGAAAGCTGGGGTTAACCTCGTTCAACAAGGTAAATTTATTTCTCCATCATTGCCTTCTTTCATAAATCTAACTTTTGTTTGAATATATATTTTTATTTTATTTTTTAAAAAAAGTAGCATATATATATATATATATATATATATATACCTTAGTGTCATCATTGGTGTCGTGGTTCCAAAATCTTGAATTGTGTTTCAAGCAGTTCACTTTTAGTGCACATTATATTCACCAAACAGGTGAAGTAATCATATGTTTAGGAGCCTCGGAGCCTAAAAAGCATTATAATTTGGGCAGTGTGACCCATGTTGCTTTTATTGTCTGATTAAAGAGGATCATCGTGTCACGACTAACCTCTTAACTATTTAAAAGATTTTATGTCTGGCTTGTGTGTTTTTACAAATCAGATCTACCATGCTAAAACCTTTGAAACTGAAATATGACTCTTTTTTAATATCTTCATAAGTATTTAAAGAAAAATTAAAAGACGAAATAAATTAGCTTCTCTCATAAACTAAAATTATTTTGGAAAATAGTACTAACCATAGTCCCAAAGCCATCTCCAATCTAATATCTCTATTTGGAGTTTTTAAATAAATTCGCTTTGTACACATCATTCGTTTTTAAATAACTCTAATCCACATCTCTAGAAAATTTACTAAATGAGCTCGCAAGACCCAATCAACTTAAAACTAAATAATGTCTTTTCCGGTTGTTCTCAAAATCGTCATCTCATCTAATTAGCTTCCTAGTTAAAACAAGTTATAAATTAACGTAGTTCTCGTTCAAAGGTTAACAAAATTAATTTGAATAGATTTATTGTAAATAATTTAAATTAATTTTGAGATGATTTGGTTTATATTTGAATATTTTTATTATAAAAGTAAGTTTAAAATAAAATATAGTAAAAGACTTTTTATTCTTCGAAAAGTTACTCTAATTCCTTTTAACCTAAAATCATCAAGAATTAATTTTTTATTTAGAATTAATTCTGAATTTTTTGTTATTGCATAATCAAAAGCAATTGAGAGAAGACATCATTGGGTCATGCATATCAAAATTAAGAAAATAATAAAATTATAAAATTAGTTTAATAATAAAGTGAAAGAAATAAAAAGAAATAAATTGTGATTTAAATTATCCATTAACAGTCTATAAAAAAGTAACACATTAACCATGTTTAAAAAAATTATGCACTATTTTCTGTTGTGTCACTTAACACTTTATTCTGTTCAGAAATTGAGATGAGGTATCTGAAACTGTAAATGTATAACGATGCATGTGCGGCCAAATGACATGTCACAGTTGGATCAAAAGCAAGAACTTGCATATTCCTCAATCCATAGCCAACCAAAGAAGCATTATTTTAATTATTTTTATTTTGCCTTTTTTCTGCCTTTGGTCTTATCAAAATGAAAGCAAATAGCCAAAAGAGAAAGGAAAAAACAACAATCCCCCTTTCAATTCAACGCCCTAATTATTGAACCCACGTATGTGTCATCTAGTGCAATTTAGATATCTTCACATTAGATTCATTAAAATTGTAAAAGTCACGATTTGGATTTGATTTGGAGGAGGTGAAGATAATTAGATAAACTATCCATATCTAAATGTTGATAACGGCAACTGAAAAACCAGCGCAACGAAAAGAACGACCGATGTATTTAATTGAAATTTTAAAAATTATTTTGTTATAAAAAAATCTTGTAAATTTTAAAACACTTTATAAAAATATAATGAGTTATAAGATTTTATAAACTAAAATAAATTTTAATGATTTATAAGAATTTAGTGAATTTTTTATATTTGTAGAAAATATTCAAAGTTATGAGAGTCGATAAAAAAAAATAAATGATAAAATTTAAATAAATAATGGTAGCGGTGTTCTAGTAATATTTATGACTGTGGTAGCCTCTAATTTAATAATAGTATTAGCAGTGTCTCCACAGGTAATATTTATGATGGTAATCCATCAAAATAAGTAGAAAATATAAAAGAAAAATCATATAAAATTTTTTAAAATCCATTTTAATGACAAATTATCAAAATTTGTATATATTTTTCAAGAGTTTAATTGGTATACATGGTAGTGTAAAAATTTTTAAACTGGTAATTAATTATGACCCTTCATTTATAGTAAATTTGTTTACTTTATTAGTTACTATTTTAAAAGTCTCATAAACAAAAAGATGATTGACTTTTACACTCATAGTGTATACCAATTAAACTCATTTTTCAAGAGACTTTTTATAAATTGTAAAAAAAAAATCTTAATCGAAAAATACTACTACATATCATTATTTTCTTTCAAAAAATTTAAAATATTTATCGAATACTATGATATTTTTTTATATTCTTTAAAAAATCTTGAGTGAATACCATACAAATTTCTAATAAAAAAAAATTAATCATAGAATCCTTCCAATTTCATAAGTTTCAATCGTATACTTTTTAATCAATTACATATTTATTATTGCCAAACTCTAGTTTTGCAAAAAGAATTAAGTTAAAGAAAAACTTCAATCCAAGTCACATCTAGAGAGATTAAAGAGAGACCTCGCCACAACTTCAACCTAATGAGAGTTTTTGTTTGGTTTAGCAATAAGTAACAGTTAAGCCAGATTTTCTTTAGGTTAGATAGTGGGAAGAGTAGGCATGTTTGGATTTATTTTTTTTAAGATTCCAGTTATTTTTAAATAAAAAAAGAGTATGCTTCGAACTATAGTTTAATTTTATAAAACATGTTTTTCTTATTTAAGTTAAATTTATTAAAATTACTTTTTATTGCATCAAAACAAAAAATAATTTTAATAAAATAACTTTTCATATAATTTTTTAAAATAAAAAATGATATTATTTATAAAAATTATAATAATAAATAGTTATACAGATAATTAATTATTAAAATAATATAATTTTTACTGTTATCTAAGAGAATAGTGTAACTAAAACGACAACATAAGAATTACTTTTGAGTTGTCAGAGTGCAACGACAACCCCTTCAAACAAAGTGGTCACACTGGGTTGGGCCCAAACCCAATATACGACAAAATGTATGTGAAACAAACTAACTTCACCCATTTTCATTGAATGTACACGTGTCAAAATACCATGGAGGCTCCCACAACGCAACCTATCTCATAACTAATATCCAGTTAGTACTTCATGTTTCCTTATTAATTGAATTATATTTTGTTTTCTCTTTGTGCATATATCTACATGATAATATAAGCACTTGGTTGTTTAGTTTTGTTTGGAATAGTTGCAAAAGTATTGGTGATTGTGAAAAACAAAATTGAAGGAAGAGTGTTGGTTGGTTCCTTGGTGTTGATGGTGGTTGAGAAAAAAGGAAAAAGAAAAGGCAAAGGTTTGTGGTACAAATACAACAACTACTATTTTAGGGAGTGGACCCTAAGTGTCCTTTGCCACACGTGGCCTCAGGCCTCTTTGAATGATGGACAAAAGCTCTTTCATCTATTGGGTCCTATATATGCCCCTTAACTGACCCCCCACTCCTGTGGATCTATTACTATTACTTTTGACACTAAAATTTTAGGATAAGATTTCCTCTCTTTTTATATTTTGTCAACTTTTTTTTTTATGTCAAAATAGAAAAAATGACAAACTTAAGTGAAGATATATATCATGCTATATCTATCAGCATATGTTATCAATAAGTGGTTCAAAATTCGCAGATGTACCATTCCTGATACCCCCTTCTATTCTAGGTATCCTTTATTCCTCTTCCGTTCTTATCGTATCTTTATCTAGATATTTATTCAACTTTCTCACTATATAAAAATAAGTTATTTTCAAAGAAAAATTTTCTCTAAAAAATACGTATCTGCACTATTTATTTAATTTAAAATATATTATCTTCACATATTAAAATTTAAAGACGAATAAATTACTTGATTATTTAGAACTTTAATAATAAGTATGGTTCATCCAGGAAAACGTGAAAGCTGCATTCCCTGCCATCCACAACATAGGAAAATCTAAACCGACAGTGAAAGTAGTATTTGTATTGACTTGAGTATCTTGTCGTTTGCAAAATTAGCCTTACCGAACTTATACATGCAGTACTTGTATAATTGATAGACGCTAGAAAGCCTAGTGAATAGTGATACGAGTAAAGTAAATTTTTAGAATAAAGATTATTAATAAGGTTCTTTTTTAATTAAAATTTTGTTTAAAAAAATACTATTGATTTATCAGAAAGATAAATAGTAATTTTACGTTTAAAAAATAAAAAAAAATTATTGAAAATTTTTATTTAAACAAATTGGTTGTCACATTTTATTTTTTTTAGAATCATTAGGGGTTCTTTAGCTTGCAAAAATATTTTCTGTTTTTATTTTTTAGATAACTTTCTATCTTGAGATTTTTAAGATTTAAAAAATGTTTATTTTAAATTTTTATTTTCTATTTTAATTTAGATGGCAGTACAAGAAAAATTAGAGGTTTCAAATTTAACATAGAAGGTAGGAACAAAAGGACGAGCACGCGCATGTTGAAGATCTTTCCCCCAATTTTAGCTGTATCTGCCTTCTATGCTGTGACGTCTTTGTCCAGTGTCCAACACTTCCATAACATATAAGCAGCAGCATGATTCCTGGAATTGATTGCTGGCATAGAGGTAACTGAAAAAGCGAAAATCATGTTGCAAATGCTAAGATAGTGCCTTCCAAAACACAACAATAATCTTTAATTTTACTTTTGGGCTGATTTTTTAAGAATGATTTTAAAGAAAGCATTTACTAAAATTCAATCAAACAACACATATTCACTGCCGTTCTCTACTCTTTCTTTTTTTTTTAACTGAAAGCAAATATGCGAATGAAAATGCCATTCTATTAAGTAACAACCAAGTTTATCTATCCAAGAGAACAATTTATTTCACATAAAAATAAAGCGACAGTCGTGTTTTCTTATAAACAAACACCAGTAGATCCCTCAAACAACTTATTATCCAAACACATGAATGTCCAATATAGTAGTCCTATAAATCAAATTTGACGATGAGTCTTCACTGAATGAAAACAGGGAATTGTATCTAGAACCAACAAATTGCCTATTACACTCATTTTTTGACCTTTCAGATTAGCAAATACGAAATGTAAAATTACATTCTGGATTTGTTACAACCTTTACAATCCGTAGGGTAAAACTAAACATTCTGGACGGGAATAGGAAGCAATTGGATATGGGTGTCCATTCTTAGCCATAGAAGAAAAAAGGACTCTACAGCCCAGAGTTTAAATGTACTGGGGAATTTCTCCTTACACCTTCCTATTTTCTCTCTACAACCCATTTTACACCCTCCAAAACTGTCAATCTGAAGCAAAAATGCACCTCTGGAATGGAGTGCAGGAGAAATTCCAGAGATGCAAGTGAGAATGCCAATGAACTGGTTCAGCAATAAAGAACCACTCAACAAATATTAAGACAAGTTTTAACACTATCTCGTAAGATATAAAAAAGAGGAAGCTGCTAGTTGCAAAGACACCCAAAACTAGATAATTAATGTCTAGTTTTATCATGCACATAAAAGTATCCAACCAATCACGGAACAATTCATAAGGTATACAAAAGACTGCAATGACATCTTTAGATTTAACTGTGGCTATAATGAAATAGATGAAAGCATTGCGAACTACTAATCCAGTAATCCATCAATATCCTTTTCGCCAAAAACAATTGATACATCACAGAATTTGCAATGATGTCACCGGGGATATGAAATAACAAACAAACTGTCAATTAAGATAAGTCCCTTTTACACAACTGGTCCAAAAGAAATGAATGTTATGTAAAAGATGGGTTGTCTCCAAAGATAGCGACTTGATCTTTTCATGTAAAGTCGAGCATTTTAATTCTGCTGCGGCTAAACATTTGTAATATGTTTAACAGAGACTACCTACTACATTAAAATTAATCAGGCTTTGATGGACTCAACGCGTGGCCTCCATAATCCCAACCTGTACTTGTGTGTGTATTTCAATATTAACTTCCTCTGCAAAACACAAATTTGTTAAAAAGAGTTTGCAAGTGAACTAGACAATTTGTAGGTCTTGCGTCCAAATAAAAATCAAATCCATGTATCTTAAAATACATAGGTAAAAAAAAAAAAAAAAATCATACCACCAAAAGTGATAAGGCCATTTCAGTCCTATTCAACAAGTTCTGAAACTAAAAAACCTAAACTGTCTCATGAGAAGTGAATAAAATGACTAGTTATTTTACTTCCAATATTACAGTGTACAATACAAGTTACAGTGGCATCTAGATAGCCCTTGTTCGATCTTAGAGAAAATGATAATTTAAGTTCATAAAGCCTGACCTTGATGGAAATCACTTGCCTATAGGCATCTATGAAGCTAGCAATATAATCATGTATCAAACACAGGTATGTGCGAGGATGAAGATGACAGTAGTTGTACATCAATTATCAAACACCGTAGTCTACACAAAAAGATGTAGCAAATTGAATCAGATGAGATTAACACTTGACAATGTGCACCTTGCCACCTTTTTCTACTAACATGTTATCCAATGGCTTAATGGCAGAGCAAAAGGGAATATATAGAGATGGTAGCAGGTATTGAGAGGAGAATAAGTTTTGTCTAGGACAGGAAAAGCTGCAGATTAAAAAATCAGGGAGACTTTCCAGATATGTAATTATTTCAAATACCAACTCTCTTAAAAGCACAATGAGTCCTGCACATTGTTAAATGAAGACTCACAAATGGCTTTATTATATGTCTACCAATATATTTTGTAAGACACGGAGCAGAATGAGTCCCACAGAGCTTCTAAAGAAATCATAGTCATTCAAGTCCACTATAATGGGCAGTTCAATCCAAAGGAGGGAAGGGGTGGAAAAATGAAATCCCCCTATATTGGAGGGGAGGGATTTTGTGCCCCTTATTTCTCCATCCCTCAGTTCCCCTTCAAACCAACAGAATGTAGAGTTACAATGCTAGTCATGAGATTCAATGATTTATACACAACTTTGCCAGCATAATTAAGGAAGAAAACTGGACACGCTTAAACATAGGTTGAGCTAACAACAGCTAACAAGACAATCCAGTGGCTTTATCGGGTATTAGTGCACACTAATCAAGCTGATCACACAGCAAGCATTTGTCTTGTCGGAGTTGATTCTTTTACTAAGTAGCTAATCAGTTGGCTTAGTTGATTGACTGTAATTTAAGCACACTGCACACATGTAAATAGCTGTCAGTTAACTGTATTGATCTCTATGTATATATATATCAGTGATCGGCAGTCTCTATCTCCAATCTCCACCAATCTTTTGATCACCATTTTAATATCATGCTCACAAGGACAAGCATTTTTTCATATATGTCCTGCACCAGTGGCTAATTTTCTTCCTCTATAGTTCATCCTACAACATTACTTTTGGAGAATTGCCCGAATCTTTTCGTGACTAATAGGAAAAAGATAATACCCTAAATTATCCTATGCACGAGGACAATATTAATAAAACTGATTTCACATGTTAGGTTAAGAATCGCATGAACACTTCTAAAAAGACAAAACAGAAAACAACATAAAGAACGGGGGAAGGAGTAAGGCATATATACATGTTTGCAAGGAACACCGAGCTTCTTGAGTTTGAGGGTGCGAGTGACCAGAAGCTTCTGGAAATCACCGATTTCAGATTCGAGCTTAGCAACATGGGACTCAACCCCCTTACCAATTCCGCTTAGAAACTCTGGTATTCCAACCTTGACTGCAGTTAGGGCCAATCAATAATCATAATCATTAATTACTCATACAATATGGGGGAGTCTTTGGTTGTTTGTATACTATACAACCAAAAAGAGAATAATAATAAAAAAAAAAAGACCTTACCAACATAGGGTGAAGATTTGGAGAAGAATCTAGAAGGCGTAGAGCGTGGGAGTGTTGAGAATAAACCAGCACCTCCCTTAGTGATTATTCTCTGTAACTGCAACCATGCCATTTGTGTTTTTCTCTTCTACCTCCGACTCGCTTCAGCTACAGGGTTTAGAGTTCTACGGGGAATTGGGACTATGCAAAACTACACCGTTCCGCTAAACAACATCGTTATAACAACTACGTCACCCTTTTTGTAGATCATCGTTTAGGCTCTTTTGTTTTGCACCCCCAAAATTTTAAAAATCCAAATTTGCAATATTGGCATGTTTATACATACCTACATAGTGAACTGTCACATTGTAATTCACATAATAGTTCATATATATTATAAATCATAAGATTAATAATGTCATAATATTATAAATTATATTATTTATAATTATGTAATAAATTATAAAATTATGTAATTACATAATTGTAAATCTTTTTATTCATAATATGTTTTTTTGCACTTTTCCTTTTCGAACCAAGACAATCTGCAATATAAAGTGAGTGTTGCGTAAGCACTTACCTAGAACTGTTAGTCAATTATTATACTTTGCATTGCGGATAATGTTTTGTGCATTGCATATCATGTTTTGGACTTGTAGATAATGTTATACTTTGCATTGTGGATGTCTTGTGAGGCAATTTATCTAGTGGATGAAATATTCTGCAGATGGAAGTACATGGGCAACAAAGATCCGCAAGGGTAGTTTGGGAATTTTATTATAAATTGGGTGCAAAAGAAAATAGGGTGAAAAAATAAAAGCCACGTCATTTACTTACTAAAACAGCTCAAATATATGATTAGGGCTACTTTTAGGGTGTTGCTTCCAACACGAGTCTTCAATTTTTTGCTTTTGACACCTCTCACTTGTTATTAACATTCTCATAATATTGAACTTTTAAATTTATCATTTTTAATTCTTACAAAGTTATTTTATTTTCATATCACTTAATACAAAATTAAGTGATCTAAAAAAAATTATTTATTGTTTTAGATCGATTGACCTAGAATGAAAAAAGTATCAATTTTTAATATTCTAAACAACTTCATAAAAAATATTAAAAATAATTTAATTGTATACTTCATATCAGTTAATAAAAATATTAAAAAAGCATATTTTCACAGCGATCTAAATTTTTTTTTAAAAAAAATCAATTCCTTAACCGAATCAAGCCATATGGAATGCTAAGAATAACTTTATTGGTTGGGGGCGGTTAGAGGGAAGGGTATTTCAAGTAGGTGCAAGGGAAGAGAGCATTTTGGGTAAGGCGTTATGTTACTTATATGGGGGACGTTTTGGGAGCAGGGGCATACATTGATGAAGCATTAGGGTGGGGTACAGGGATGGCAACGGGCGGGGTGGGTGCTGGTGCGGGTTTGATCCTACCTGTCTTTGTTCTTGCAAAGTGCAGGGTGAGTTCAGGTTCAGATATAAAAAAAATACGTATAAAATTTTAATCTCGATCTCTGTCTCCGTCATGTATTTTTGGGTTCGGGTATACCCGCGGGTACCCGTTATATTATTTTTTACAATTTAAATTTACTTATTTATTATTAAATAAATTATATATATTAATTTATTAATTATATTTTAATTTAAAAAGTATATAAAGAATAATTAATAACAAGAAATTATAAATTAAATTTTAAGAATTAAAACTTTTAATTATATATATAAATTTAAACTTATTATATAATCATTAAAATTATAACAGAGCGGGTACGAGTTTGGGTACGGGACGGGTAGTCACATACCCATACCTGTTCCCCGTTTAACATATCGGGTAATATCTGTACCAGTACTCATACTCGATCAAACCGGGTAATACCCGTTAAAATCGGAGCGAGTTCGGGTGGATATCCACAGGTATGGGTATTTTGCCATCCGTAGTGGGGCAGTTTGCACGATATTGAAGAGGCAATCCGTTTTGCGAGGTGGGTGGTGCAGCATAAGCTCGATGGAGATAAAAACTTTATTTTTATTTATATATATTGTTCTGAATCATGAATTTTAAAATTAAAATTTTTTAAATTTTTTATTTAATTATATTTTATTTTATTCTATTATGTATTTTATTTTTATATTTTGTATATTTTTTTGTTGTTTTAATTTTCTTTAAACGTTTTGTAATTTATTTTTCAATTTGAATTTTTTAAGTTAAATTTTTTAATTTTTTTTACCAAAATAATTTAAAATATTAGGTTTAAAAATATTAATTTAAAAATTTTAAATTAAAAAATAAATTACAAAGCATTTAAAAAAATTTAAAATAATAGAAAAGATACACAACATAAAAATAAAATACATAATAAAAATAAAATACAAATTAAAATTAAAAACTTTTAAAGTCATACTTTAGAAAAATATAGATACATACATACATAAAAAACAAATTAAAAAATAAATCTGAAAAAAAAACTCTATAATAAATCGATTACTTATAAGTTTTTTACATAAAAAAATAAAACATGTTGAGAAATTTTGCTCCCCAAATTATTTTTAAACATGAATAGTAAAAGAGAATTTTTGGGTAAATAATGTAGGGTGATTCATTTTAGTAATTTTTTTTGTGTATATAAAAAAAACCTAGTTTTAACGCTCTAAGTTATACCATCTATTACAAAATATTTTATTAAAAAAAATAATATTGTGATATGTAATATGTTTTAAATAATTTATTTTAAAAAATCCATATATATTTTAATTATTTATTTATTTTTAACCAATGACAACATTGACTTATCCCTTGTTTAATGATTTTTGTTTATAATAGTATCAAATAACATTATGTTTTGTAAGTCATATTTGTAGTATTTGTCATGAAATAAATTATAAAAAATTTTATTTATGATATTATTTGTGCTCACTCACTAATTCATTTAGCTCTTTTTTCCTTCGGTATTAATTAATTTAAAATTATTTAGTCATAAAAATGTTTTTTAAAATCCAAATTCTCTTTTTTAAAAAAATCAAATCCATTTTAAAAAATCCAAAACAATTTTTTAAAAAGAAATTCAAATCCATTTTTAAAATCTAAATCTATTTAAATGGATACATACTGGATGTAGATTAAATTTTAAAAATATCTCATCCATATCCACCCTTATCATTCCTGAATAAACCTCCATATTAAGTAATTTGGAAAATATATATTGGTATTCACATTAGATAATCTGGATAACATGCATCATTCCTTAATGAACTTCTAGATTAAGTTATCCAAAAAACATATATTGCTTATTTGAATGAAGTAATCTGACAAGAATTATGCTGATTTGAATTACATAATCTGAATGTCATATACTATTCCCGAATAAACCTCTAGATTAAGTAGTTCAAAAGACATATATTGGTGGATTGATTTAAGTAATCTAAAAAGCATGTGTACTTATTTAAATCCAACTTGTAGAAGTGGTTAAATTTAAAAAATGAGACATTTTGGAGAAATCAATCCATAATGAGCAAAAAACATATGTACTCATCTTTACCTCTCCATCTAATGTTAGATATGTTTGTTTGATATTTATAGTAAAAATTTTATTAAATAATCTTATAATTATTTTTCAATATAATATTTTATAATTATAAATATATCTCCTTTTCTCTTTTATGTAATATTTATTACTAAAATACCACTTATTTATATAATAAATATAAATCTTAATTGTATTTTATTTTTCTTATTTTTTAAAAGCTAATTTTTTAATCTTTGACTACTTTTTAAACTATATATTTTTAAATTATTCTCTATTATTTTTTCAACCTTAGTTTGTTTTGTACCTCTATAATCTTTCACTTTTACTTTTATATTCTTTATAATTATGTTTTAGGTTTTATCTCAAACAAAATCAATAGATAAGAGACACTCTGTGTTCCATTACAATGATACGTGTTTTATTAGTTTTCTTATGTTAAGAAGAATAAAAAATATCATGTAAATTTGTTTTTGTTAAGAACAAGAGATCAAAGGTCATATATATTTTTTATTTGGTGCTGTAATTTTTAAAGTTCTAAAAGAGTAAGTGATTGTTCCGAAAAGTACTTTAGGGAAATATGTATATAGCTCCAAATAATACTTTTTAGAACATTGTCTTACACTTCCAATAAGTATTTTTTGGAAGAATAAATACACATTTTGAAAATTACTTTTGAGACTTTACACCACATAATAAAAAAATAAAAATTCACATGTGTAAAATATAGATGATAATCAATTTCTCCCAATCGTTGGTTACACATCAATGTTGTCATAATAGTGTTTGACAATTTTGAAAAATTGTTTTTGTGGCTGCATATAAGATTCATGGAGAAGAAAGATGGTGCATGGTAGACAAATGTTTCATGATTGATGAAAAAGATACCCATTGAAAACAAAAGGATCATGATGAAGAAGATAAATGTAGAGTTGTCGGGAGTGTGGAAAAGTAAACAAATATCATAGATTATAGATAGGTATCTTCAAAAGAGAAAATAATAACTATAAAAATATTTTAAAAATATTTAAGTATAAATTTGAAAGAAGTAATATCAATCATTATATGGAAGTTTGAGTAATATGAATTTTTTAGATAAAAAATTATATATATATATCCAACAAGTATAGTTAAAAATATCACTACTTGTTTAGACATGTCACATGAAAGTTAATTTGTTGTTTTATGTTTTAAATGATAAATATAACATGAAAATGATACATAAAATTAGTATGATTCTTACATATCATATTTTCAATAGAAAAAAATACTTTCTTCTTTTTCAATTATTTGTGCATGGACAATAAAAACTTCAATATGTGAAGTTTAGAGGTTGTTTTGGTAAAGTGTTTTTTAGAAAAACTAAGAAAAAAATTTAAGGAACATAAAAGAATGTGGGAAATACGTCAGAAGACCCAATTTTCAAGAAAACTGTTGAAAAATAGAAAACTATTCAAAGTAGTTTTCCCAATTTGAAAAACTAGAAACCATTATTCCATCTCCAAGCACATTGAGTTTCCCTTCCCCTTTTGCTTCCATTGTCTCCATCTCTCATGCTCCTTAACATTGACCAACACACCTCTTTGTCGTTATTGCTTCCACTTTTTGTGCTTATTTTATGTCTTATACTTTGGTTCTCGCCATCTCTCACGCTCCTTTAACATTGACCAACACACATCTTTGTTGTTATTGTTTCCACTTCTCGTGCTTATTTTATGCCTTATACTTCGGTCCTCGCCATCTCTCATGCTCCTTTGGAATCTCATACTCCTACCTTTGCCACCTACCACCACTATCATCTCTATTTCTCATGTTTCTTTTGCACCTTTGTTACCTCTTTGTCACAATCGTTACCACCTTTCATGTTTCTTTTGCACCTCTCCCCCTAACATCTACCACTTCACGCTCTTTTCACACTTTTTACTTCGATCTTCACCACCTCTCCCCTTTAGTTCTTTACTGTCGACACCACCTTTTCTTTATTTTTTTTTTTAGAAATGAAAATTTTGGAAAAATTAGATGTATCTAAACATATTTTTCCAAAATTTCATACTCTTTAGGAAATGAAAAAATTAAAAAACTAACTGAAAACTATTCAACAGAAAAAATTCAACACGTAATTAAACAACTTCTTAAATTCTCATTCTCTTCTTCTAATATATTTCATATTATTTTTTTTTTATCTCACATAATCAGTGTTGTAAGTTTAAGTTTTATTTTTATTTGTAGTAATCAAGATAATGTCAAAGTCTTAGTTCTAGTGATACTACAATGATTTGTGTATTTAATTTAAAAGTTAAAATAATATACATTGTAAAAGGTTTTATATTGTTAACTAATAAAATATCAATATTAAAATGACTTTTAAGTAGATTATAATAAAAGTTAACAAATTTATCATTGGTTAGTAATTAGATAATTATATTTTTTATAGATTAAATGTTAGTGTCATTAGTAATAATAGTTTTTGTTAGCGATAAAAATCAAACTCAAATCTTTTCCACCTCTCTCCTTCTCCAATCAACGGAAACACCTTATATTTTCAATTAGATAAATATGTAAAATTATTTTACACTTTTGGTCACCTATTTTCTTTTAAGAAAATAATGACATTACATTGTTTTGTTGTATATTTTATTGAGTTTAATTTTTATATAGAGAGTCAATTAAAATTTATTATAAGTACAATTTTAAAATATTTGTCATCAAGATAACAAAATTATCGTACATGACATTATATCGTCAATACATGCCCCAGCTATATATTACATACTCTATTTTTTAATCTTTATTTTTTATGATATTTTATTAATATTTGTAATACTTCATAACTTAAATTAAGTAAAGAAATAATATTTTTCTTACCCCCAAAACCCTATATATTACATACTTTATTTTATTAATCTTTATTTTTTATGATATTTTATTAATATTTGTAATACTTCGTAACTTAAATTAAGTAAAGAAATATTATTGTTTTTACCGTCAAAGCTTAAAGATAAGAGAGTGACCTAGAGTATTACTATTAAATACTGTGAGCAGATTAATTTGAATATTTATAAATTATCCTTCACTTCAATTCCTAAATCATATAAAACTTTACATGTACCAGAAAACATTTTTAATTTTCTATTTCTGTATTACTATTTTCTAACACCACCATTTAGAACAATATGGACCTTAATTAGAATATTAAAATAAATTATTACTGTGAGATATTGAAATACGTGATAGACTCGCTTCTGAAAATGATATGAAATAGAATTCTTTTTATGGTTTCTTCCTATAAACAAAATACTTTTGTTAAACAAGTACGGTATTTTTAAAAATAAACAATTTACTTAAAAAATGTGAGTTAGTTAATATATTAGCAGAAATATTTAGATAAAGAAATATAGTTACTATTACTATTATGATGGAATAAAATGAATCCAGATATATTAATAGATATAAAATTATGGTATATATAGAAAATAAAGATAAAAAGATAAGAGAAAAAAATTATGTTAAATTACAGTATATATTGAATTGAAATTTTTTACTTTTTACAAGTTGTGTTTCTATATGATTATCAGAGAGATATAAGTTCAATAAGAAATTTTGAGAATTTTAGTATCTACCTTTTAGGGGATTATTGTAGAATGTATAAGTTTATAAATTTGCCTAATGAGATAACAAATTTATAATTCCACGGGACAGGTAGGACCCCTAAAATGAGTTTTTTATGATTGACCTAACACATTACATAGTCAATTTTACTGTATCTCATTCAAATAATTATAAAAATATAATAAAAATATGATTAATACATGATCATCATGATATCTTAAATTATCAGATAATAATATAAGATGATTGATTAATATCAATCCACAATTATATTGAACATTCTCCCACTTCAATTGTATCAATTAATAATTCAAAATCAAATCATTAAGCTGGAATGACAATTATAGACAAATATTATATTATACAACAACAATATGAGAAATTTGAGTTACAAAATAATATCTGACAGGGATATATATCTTGCATGTTAACAAATAGTTCAATAAAATGATATTACAGTGGTCCTAAGCATCCAAAAAATACTAAGAGATATGTTACTAAAATAATATTACTTCACACATATCTTATAGTAGAGTTTTCAAACTCTCATTGTTCTAAGACATTAAAATAAACTTAACAAAATCATTAGTCATAAAACTCCAACAGGTCTTTGATCAATGAATAAAAAAAAATGTTCTTCTAATATCTTTTTTACTTGAGTCTGAAAAATTATAAGGGTCGAGAAAACATGATTCATATGTATCAAAGTACTCATCATAGTTCAACAACAAATGTAGTTACATATAAGCTAAATAAATGCTTACAATATTTGACATTTGACTAATTTGAGTTTCAGAAAATGAGTAAATATGTAAAAATTCGAAGACAATTATAAAATTCATAAATTCTCTACTTGGATAACATAGACACCTAGATGACACTCGAATTATTGTGAGTATAAAATGTCAATTGAGCAACCAGATAGATAATTGGTCAAAACAAAAAAAAATCATAATTACTTCAATAGTACAAAAGTGTACTTGATAGGAGTATTATCATCATAAACATTTATACAAAGTAGAATTTCACACTTGATAGAAGTATTGTATCTACAATATACTTATAAAATTTTGACCAAACAAAATGTGAAATTTTGGATATGCCAAAAGAATATACAACGATAAAATATATAAGTCTTGAGACATAATATAAGATTGTATACTTATAAAATTTTAACCAAATAAAATATGAAATTTGGGTAAAAGAAATGCACAATACCTAATTGTATATCAACATGATTAATGTGCAATACGCAACAGAATTGTCTTAACATTCACTAAATATGTCTATTAAGATACAATGAATTTTATGTATCTCAACAAAAATAGGATAAAAATAAATAACCAAGTCCTATAGAATATATCATATCATAACTAAACATGCATAATGTAACAACTTGAAATGTTATAAAATATGAATAATTTTTTTTTAGTTTTATTTCTTCGTTTAATAAAATTTGATACTTTTATTAACTAAAATGTGTTAGGAGTGAATTATTGTTATTATTATTATTATTATTATTATTATTATTATTCTAACTTCATTATAATAAGAGCGGATAAAAAAAGGGTTACATTAGGTGAGTTGGGTTTGACTAACAGGAGTTAGTAATTAGAAGGAGTCAAGAGAGGGGTTCTGGGAATTCTATTCATTTGCTATAAACCTTAATCTTAAACATGAACAAATAGAGGAAGTGGCTACAGAGGGAAACTCACAGAATGGCAAGGATCTCCACTAAGGATAAAATAATTCTTATTTTCTACTTTCTTTATCTCTTCGAGGTAAGGGGGAGTGAAATTAGCTTATACATGGACATATATAAGAAATAGAGCAGTGGAAGTGAACCCTAAGTCTCCCTAAGGATGAATTTTGTGTTAGATGAAATTAACTTGTTTGTTTGTTTCTATGAATACTATTGATGATTAAACGATGAAGAACTTTAATTATATGATTGATCAATGTGACGATTGGAGGATTTCTATGTTATTTGAATTGCTTTTTGTATAAAAAGAATTAGGTGTTAAGTGTTGGGGGTTTTCTTCCACTGAGGATATTGATGGAAAATTGATACTGCAATTGTATGGTGTGATGACAATTAAGTATTAGATATAGAAAAGTAGAATGTTTGAGGGTTTGGAATTAGAATTATATTCTAAGAACCTTAAGTTGGATACTTGTTATCTGAAAATTTTTACATGAATATACCTTAATGTCTCTATCATATCTTTTCTATGTGGTTAACCGAATAGAGTTACTTTTAGTGTTTTAGAAGCTATACATTTGGAGTTACAGTTTAGACTCAACAATTATGTAAATATGTTAAGAATAGACTAAGTTATGTGAGTTGGAAGTTGAGGCCCCCATCCAGTGCACAAAACAGAAGTTGTGTGTTGTGAGCCCTTTCTAGGTAACCTATATGACTTTATTAGGCTTTGTTCTATTCATAAAAGTTTTATCCCTCAATGTTAGCTTTCCAATAGAGTTGGAATAACTTAAAAAGGATATATATAACTTAAGTTATGAATAAAATAGTCAATAAAGATCAATCTATCATATTGAGGTGTAATGACCACGAGTTTGTAATTTTAAAAAATAGTGGATGATAAAATCAGATTTGGGCTTCAACATAAAAACTTTAGGTAATTGTATTATCTTTATAATAAAATTTATATCATCCTATATCATTAGCATAAATACAAATATGGTATGTAGGCTACATAATGTAACAAAATGGTAAGATAAAAATAAATAGTTTGTGAATTGTGATGATTTAGATTGTGGTGATGTGATATCTTGTGATGTATCTTATAAATTGTGTTGGTGGTGATTGAATGAATGGTTATAAGTGACAGAGGTGCATGAATTGGGATTTGTCCCACTGTATGAAAGTGAGGTGAATTATAGTTGGATGCATGTTTTGTTGATGATGATGGTCAGGGTGTGCTTGATGAGGTGTCATCCCAGCTGCAGTTGGGGTGAATTATGATGACATAATTAAATATTGACATTGTGAGTTATGTTGTTACATGGCATGATGCACGAATATGGCAATCTAAGAAGCTTGTAAGGATTGTCCATTATGTGATGCTCTATAACAAGTTTTCTTAGGTTGTGTTGTATTGCATGATTGTACCTACATGTTACTGGTGTATAAGAGGATTCACTTCGGGTGAACCTATGTGAGATGGTCGTACCTACGTGTTACTGACGTAGAAGAGAACTGTTTCGGGAATGTACCTGAGAGAGCATACATGAGTTGTATTGCATGAGCATCATTGGCATTACTTGAGTTTAATATGATTTGTGTGGTTTCATATGATATACTGTGATGAATATATTTCTCATTTATGCTGCTTAAATATGTATGAGTAAATGTCTCACCTCCTATTTGTGTGTGTTGCTTGGAGCTGAATGCCCATAGGCCAAAAAGATGCCAAAAAAAGTAAAGGTTAGTAATGCTTGAGATTGTTGTGAGATTCTATGGTCTAATGGATGAGTCATTAGGGCTTCATGACTATATTAGGATGCTTAATCATTTCCTTGTTTTAATTGTGTCTTTAGTTTTCTTCTTCCTTTTAAGTTGACTTATTACTATCTCAATTTTAGAATTGTTAACTTTAATTTTGATTAGAGATGATGTTTTATCTTCACTTTTCCCAGTTAATGGACTTTTATTTACTTATGTTATATTTATTTGGGGTGCTATCTTTAGAGTGTTATAGGGTTCATAGTGTTGTATCACATGATCCAACAATTTATTCTTTGTTCATTTAACACTCACAACTCTAGTAGCAAGTTAACCCGATTTAATGGATCTATGTGAACTGGTAGTTTATATCCTTTTGACCATGTTTTTAACTCAATGTGAAGATAAATTATTTTCTCTTTCATGACTTGTTTAGTAATAACTTATTTATGGTATCACAATGTGGATCCTTTTATCCAAGTGTAAAGTCTAGTTATTTAAATAACAAATTTTTGTAATTTAAATCATAAAGCATTTTGGGGTAGAAGGGTGTAACACATAATATTATATGATGTTCCTACTATCAGTCTCAAGACATCGTTAAGGTCATCGTGCCTGAGGTTTTGTTCGCTTTGGAACTCGTCACTTTTTCATGGTTTTGTCAAGAAAAGGTGTCTTCGTGGGTTAAGGAAGGAGGGTGTTCATAAACGACTATTGGTCTCGATTCCTAAGCAATGTGAGACATTAGGTGTACTAGAACAAACCCCTCACTCGTGTTTAAAGGGTGTGAGAGTGTGGGAGTTGGTTCCACAGACAACGCCAATGTTCCTACTGCCAGTCCTAGGATCTCGTGTTCTAGCCGTGGGTGGGAACGAATTGTATTTAAGGGATTCGCCCTTCAGCTTGCAGGACACACTCTTATTTGCTTCCTTCATGCTCGAGGTCAACTGCAATAGCTATTGTTCTTTTACTTCTTTTGAGGGTTAAGTCAAGTCGTGCTCATGTTTCCTTCTTTCTTCGATGTGCCTTTTGCAAGGTACATCTTCGTGTTTGATTTTTCCTTGTCCTTTTCCTTCTTACCCTTCGCGTTTTCTTTTTCTCATTTGTCATTGAAAAGAATGTATTCAAATTATGGGGAAAGGTATAGGTGAAATAGGGGGAAATTGATGCTTCCCTAGGAGGTCATAGGTATAGGGGAGGACGTTGGGTCCTCTAAGTCATTTACTAAAAAGGGATTGCTAAAGATGTCATCTACAATGTCTGAGATTTTAGGGGTTGCACCTTCAGGTGCTGGAGTGGTTGAGCAAATGACTGTCGTTGCTAAAGTGATTGTGACTGCTCAAGGGAAAGGGAAAAACGAAAGGAACGAGATTAGAGGTCCCAAAAAAGAGAGAGGGGAACTGTAAGAAGGTGGAGCTGCTGTCGTTGGATGTCCCAGGGTATACATAGGTTCAAAGCGATGTGGTCAAGTTCCACAGTAAACTCGACAAGTTGCTAATTAACACCTTTCTCAAGTATACCTTTGTCTCCCTCCTTTAGAAGGCTGACTTGTTTTTGCTGCAATCTTGTGCTGTGGACGAGTTCGTCTATCGTGGAGGGTCATCAAAGGTACCCTTCATATACATATATTAAACCTTGTTCTTTAATCTTAGGGTGAGTTCCTTCGGTATACAAATGTGGCTCTTTCATAATTGCATCCAAATAGTTAGGCTTTTCTGCGAGCTTTCTAGATTTTGTGTACATATTTGGGTTTGGAGGTATCCTTAAACATGTTCCTTTTTATCAGTTGAAATTGGGAACCCGCATTGGATGGGTTTCCTTGAATGGGGTTAATAAGGGTTTTTTCTCCCTTTATTCTGGCTCTTTTCAAGTTTAAAAACGAGTTTATAAGAATGGATTTTGTAGATCAGAGGCCTCAACATAACATCTTCTTTGAGGCCAATGAGAAGGCAGAGTTTCCTTTTTCTACTAATAAGAAAGGCCTCACAAGTTTAAACGGACTAAGGGGAGGAAGGTCTTAGCCGAAAAGGAGGTCGACATCGCCAAACTGGCATCCCTTCATCTACCTATGATTGTGCAACATGTCCCTCGCCTCCCATTCGCAAGTGATGCAAAACATGAGTTGAAGAGTGCATATTATATTTTGGTTTCAAAATGATGTCTACGATTTTGGTGACTTGTTTTGTGTTTGTCTAAGCAATCTTGTTTTTACTTGAACTCTAATGGGGAAGAAAAATTGGAAGTCTCTAAAGGCCATGTTCGATGTGAACAGGGGGAAGTTGTCGTGGCTACGACAATTAGTCGCAAAAGAAAACTTGTTGAGATGATGGAGATTGCCCCTGGTGCTATTGATACTAATATGACAGAGTTTGCCCCTGGTGCTGCTGATACTGAGGTTATGCTGAGACAACAGAGGCCTTTGAAGGTCATACTATAGTAGAAGAGGTCGGGTCCATCGACAAGGAAACCTCTCAAGGTCAGGAGCATGTGCAGTCTTCTCCCCATATTGGTCTCCTCCTTGACCTCTAGAACTTCAGGCACTCTAGTGTAGAGGTCAGGTGGTCAAACTGGCACACTGTCTTCCTTCCCTTTTGGACATTCTAGGGTCTATCTCTCACACTACTCTGGAGAATACAATCTACAAGTGTTTCCCCTCAAGGAGGGACGATGGCTGGATGGAGAAGTTGGGGCATGTGTATGCTTCCAACGATGCCAGGTCTCTATGGAGTGTGGTTGTTCAAGCTAACTACTACTTCAAGTATGAAAATGTCACGCCTGCTGATCATCATTTTGCAGAAGGCTAGGTTGGATCGACGATGGAAATCCTAGAAACGTCGTAGTGCATCCTGAACTATTGGGACGACAAATGGGTTGTTGCTTTCAAGAAGGCTGAAAGGTTAGAGGTTTCCAACAAAGAGATAAGCTCGGAGCTAGTCATCCTCCAAGCTCAGTTAGTCGACCTTCTAGCTCATTTCTAGGGGCGATGGTTGCTTTTGCTCAAGCTATGACCAATTACCTATTAAGGATATAATGTTAAATAATCTTTAACTCTCATCATAATTTAGAATGGACATAGGTTTATTATATATTCCAAAATAAAGCATATTTTTACAAGAATACCACCAACAACATTATAAAATATGGTATGGAGAAATCAATCTCTTCAAATTTGGGATTCTTATATTGTTCTTATAAGAATTGTGTACTAATATTGCATGTTAATAGAGTTAAAATATTATATAAAAGACTAACATAAATCTTTAATATAGATCCCAACAACATTTTTTTTATAAGCAAATTCATTAATAGGGGTATCAGAAATACCCAATAGTTACATACAATACGATGGTTAGTTAAGTGACCATCTTCCCCAAAAGGAACTAAAATACATATTTCTTCAACATCCACCTAGATATATATCTATGAACAATATACACCAATGATAAAATTCAAGTTGTATAACCCACTGAAGCATAGATCCAATAATCAATTCCCACTAAAGTATCTTCGTGCTAATACAGTTACCTTGGTTATGACTCCACATAGAAAATGAGTAGGAGAATGAAGGGTCAAATGTGGATAGCCAAGCCCATACATGGTAATTAATCTGGTACATAATCATGTCCAAATCAAATATTTCCCCTCTGAATATACATGAATTTCTTTGATTCCATACACACCAAAGAGTAGCCATCCAAACCATTATCCATCTGACTCTGGTATTTCCTTACAAACCCCAGCTAGCATGTTGAAGGAAATTTTCCCTAGCTTCTTGATGCATTACATTCGCAAATCCTAACCAATAATAACACACCTGCCATACTTGGGAGACTAGCCTGCAATTAAAAAACAGGTGAGATATACTTTCTTGGCGAGTCTAACAGAATGGACACAATGTGTTATTTTCCCCCAGGCTAACGTTCCTTCTCAGTAAGTTGTCCTTGGTTGGTAGTCTTTCTAACAACAACCTCCATGTAAACACTAGGACTCTGTGTGGGGCCTTAGCAGTCCATAGTATCTTCATTTCCTCTTTTGGTGTTCCCGTATATAGATGCATTTGAGCCAAAACAGAGTACGCTGATTTGGTGTTATAAACCCCATTTGGATCACCTACCCATAGCCATGCATCGTCGTCATGTGAATTTTGCATAGTGTTGATGAGTGTGTCTTGCAACCTTCTGACAGTGGGCATTTCCCACTCAAACCACTCTCTTCTCCACCTCAGCTTCCACTCCCATAGTCCCCTAACCCACTCACCCATGTCTATAATTAGGGATTCCTTTTGATTGGAGTTACAGTATAATCTTGGGAATCTACTTTGTAAGGACCCCACCCCTTCCCAATCATGACCCCATAATCTAGTTTTATTCCCACAACCCAGCTTCCATTTTCTCATTCCTTGAAACCAACTTTCTTGTTGTTCACTCCCACATGCTTTTCTCAGGTCCCTCCACCATATGAAAGCATTACTATTCATACTTCCCCACTCCAAGCCTTCCCATCCCCCATACCTAGATTTAAGAATTTGTCCCCATATTTGACTGCCTCCCTGAAACAGATTCCATCTCCACTTTCCCAACAAAGCCTTGTTGAAACACCCTAAATGTTTAATACCTAAACCACCTAGATCCTTACTCAAGCATACCTTGTTCCATTTAACCCAGTGTATTTTCATGCTAGCCTTTTCCAGGCCTCCACCCCACAGAAAGTTCGCCTGAATAATACTAGTCAACTTCTTAATCACACATTCTGGCGCAAGAAAAAATGAGAAGAAAAATAGAGGCAGTGAGGATAGAACAGAGTTGATGAGGGTTACCCTACCACCAAAGGACAAGGTTTTGTTTTTCCAGGATGCTAGCTTTTTCTCAAATTTTAGGATGATTGGTTTCCATGTAGCTTTCCTTCTGGAATTGGCTGCTATAGGTATGCTTAAGTAAGTGAAGGGTAGTTTTAGCACCTTACAATTTAGTAGGTCAGCAAGTCTACATGTTTCTAAATGTTGCAGTCCTATAGCCCCAAATGAACTTTTGTTAAAATTAACTCTTAATCCAGACACCATCTCAAAATTTCTCATTATAGCTTTTATGACCAGCACATTCTTCAAAGTAGCTTCCCCAAGAAACACCGTGTCATCAGCAAATTGGAGTATGTTAACCTGTACTTTGTCCTTCCCATATTCATAACTTTGAAACATCCCTTTGTTCACTGCTTCCTGGATAAGCCCTGTCAGTCCCTCCGCAACAATGGTAAACAGTAAAAGGGCTAGTGGATCACCTTGATGCAGACCTCTTTTGATCCCAAACTCAGTGGTTGGGCTACCATTTATCAGAACAGACACCCTAGCTGACTTTAAGCACTCAATCATCCAATTGATCCATTTCTCTGCAAACCCTAGTCTTCGTAACATATACATCAGGAAACTCCAGTTCACAGAATCATAGGCTTTCATATAGTCAACTTTAAATATTAGACACTTCCTTTTCTTCCTCTTAGTCTCATCAATTACCTCGTTGACTACTAGTGCACTTTGCAACAATCCTCTCCCACGAAGGAATGCGTTTTGTCGTTGGTCGATAACCCCATTGAGCATCTTTTGTAATCTTCTAGCAAGTAACTTGGCTAGTATCTTATATAGGCTTCCAATTAGTGAGATGGGTTTATACTCGCAAAACGACTCAGGAACATCTTTCTAAGGCACAAGTGTAATGAATGAAGAGTTAAGGCCACCCGGTATCTTACCATTGGCATGAAACTCTTGCATGAATCTGATAATGTCAGTTTCCAACACATCCCAGAAATGTTTTATAAATAAAAAATTATAACCATCTGGTCCAGGGCACTTGTTACTTCCGCACTCCCACACTGCTTGCTTTATCTCCTCCCTGGAAAATGGCTGGATCAATTCTTGTCTCTGTTCCAATAAAATCTGTTCAAAGTGGACTCCATCCAATGTCAGCCTCACTCATTCCTCTTTATCAAACCTTTCCTGAAAATATTCTTTTGCTTTCTGTTTAATGACTATTGGATCAGTACACCCGTGGCCGTTAACTTTTAACCCTTTAATGTGATTTGTTTTCCTCCTCCAATTTACAATATTATGAAAATACTTTGTATTGCCGTCTCATTCCTTAATCCACTTTGCTCTAGATTTTTGCCGCACGAGGGATTCCAACCTGTTGGACACCACCCAAAATTTCTGTTGCATTTGTCTCATTAATTCAATGTCTTCATGGTTAGGAGGAACCGTTTCTCCTTTCAATTGTATATCATTGAGCCTTGTGACTACGTCTTGTTGTACCTTCTCAAGGTCTCCAAATGATTCCTTATTCCACCGATGGACATCTAAAAATTTAACAAATCCATGTCGATGACCTCCAGCATCTCGCCTCCTAGCCACGTACACTTCCCATACTCTTCCCCAGTGAAGAAACACTTTTCCATAAATCTTGTACAGTATGTTCCTCTGGAAACCTTGAGAAAAAGAATGTTATTACCTGCCCTCTTTTCCCGTTTCCTTGGCTAGAACCTTGTCCTCTTGACGGGTAAGAATCTCATCTATACTGTTTACTGACCCCTCCCTTGTAACCCGAACTGGCTATTAGACCCCAACAACGTGATTACAAATAAACAACAAGGCAGTCACAAATAATGTGATAAGAAAACATTTTATCAAGAAAATTTGTTGTTTCTTCATGTATGATTAATCGGACATTTGAGGTAAAAATCTTATATCAAGATAATTTATTTTATAGATATTAATTAGAATTATAATATACAAAATCGTTCTACTTGATAAAGAAAAAATAGTTGACATAATTAAAAATATCTTGAGGGTTAAATAAAATTCAACTATTTTTTTATTATACTAAAATTATGTCAAGCAATGTCATATCGATAGAGTAAGTCTACTTTCTACATAATAATAATATATATTTTTAGAAAATTCGAACCAAAAAAAATGAAAAAATGATTTTTGGAAGGAAAAATGTCAAATTAAAGAAAAAATGTCACCTGACCAAACAACCACAAAATTATGAGTATAAAAATTATCATATGCAACCTCATTAACACTTTTGAAAGAGAAGTTAGCACAAATAATCTTATGGTGCCCACACAAATGATTTATATTGGTCCAACATTAAAAAACCGTCAAGTAAATTTGAAAATAATTTACCTAATAATTGAATTAAAAAAAAACTAGATTTTTAAAAGGATAACACTTAAGTGTAATTAAATAAAATTTTAATATATTATTTTAACCATATCAAGAAGTGGAAACCCTCATTATATAATTTACCTGTATAAGAGTAATTAAATGAAATTTTAATAAAAAAAGTATTTTGGCAAATAAATATTTAATTTACTTGATCACATTATATTAACTCTAACGCTTCCTTGCTAAGTAACCATCCAGGTTTCACAGTTCAATTTGTCCATGAAAAGCTAATGCAGTGGCACATGTATCCGCAAGAAAATCAGTAAAGAATCCATCTGTCTTTTATAAAAAAATATTATTTATGTTTTTTTTTAATAAAAGATATAATTTTGCTAAGATATGATGATTTTTTCATTAATATAAAAATTAAAAAGTATAAAACATAATGAAATTAAATAAAAATAATATTAAAACTATATTGTATTACACGTACTCTTTAAAGATGTTATCTTTTACCTTCTTAATCTAGCAAAATAAAATTTTCTTTTCAAATTTGTTTTTATACTAAATAACTTAAAAATACATTTATTTTGATTTAAATTCTTTGTTTCTTTCAACAGTGATAATCCTCCAGTCTGAACAGCCAAGTCCAAAACATTCCTTGTACTGTGTAATACAAACAGCATTTTCTTCCTTACTCTTTTGTTGTTTTTTTTAATACGATGAAAATAAGCTTTTAAATGTGTTCAATTTAGAGTTAAAGTCAAAAGTCAAATTATCATTTGACAACAAGCTGGAGTGTCTGGAGCAACAATTTGAATTTTAAGTAAGAACTATGAACAACTTAATTTCACTGAATCTAATGTCTCTATATGATCCTAATTTACGATATTTGTAGATTGAGATAGAAAGTATGGTAACAATTGACATGGAAGAACAAGCTTGGCAAAGGCAAACCACATTAGGCAAAATTTACATTACAAGAAAAGAGGACAAAATTGAGAATGGAAAATGGGATTGAGAGTGGAGATCAGATGGTACAGCCACAGAACAAGAAGAAGAAACAGAGCATGGAAACGAGAGCGACGGATTCGAATGCCGTGACCACTCTCCAGACCAAGTCGTCGACAATGGAGACACCCATCATCCCCGACCACCTTAGCAACCTTGCTGGGGACCACCGAGGCCACGATGACTCCCACATCGCCCAACCAAATGTAGAAGATGCCATCACTCCTTCAAATCTGTTGTAAAGGGGTAGGAACCTGGCTGCGCTATTTATCGATTAGGGATCCATGTATTTATTTATTACCGTGCCCTTCTCACAAGAAGGAAAGAGTAAAAATGTCAAAAAACCATTGACTCACATGTGTTGTTCTGTTCAGCCGTTTCCTCTTTTTGGCACTGGGAAATGGGTCCCACTTCAACCGGCGGGATACAACTTTTTAAATTTTTACAGCTACAGCTGTTCATCATTATATGGAAATATTATATGCAGAAGTAGGTCCTACCAGTGAATCTGTTCCGGCATAAATTGCGTTTCAACATGCAAGGTGTGATCCTGGTTGGACAGTAACATTGCCACCTTTCAATCAAGACAAAATATGCTCAAACTATTCTTTCTCTCTAGGAGGGAAATTTAAATTTAAAACTATTTTGATTGCAAAACAATCATGTTTAAATTTCATAGCTGGCTTTTAGTAGAATAATAATAATAATTTATTTAGTAGAAATAATAATAATTTTTTTTATTACATTCAGCTAGAAACAATGTTGTTTGAATTTTTTGAGACTACGTTAGAGTCAATACTTTTATGAGTATTATTTGATATTGATAGTTAAATTTTAAAAAAATCTTATGTTAATTGATTTAATTCAGAAATTATGTATTGTGTTATTAATTTGATTGATAAGAATAAAATGAAAGAAAAAAATTGTTTTAATTTTAATTTAATAATATAAATAAAAATATATATGATTGTGTTTTGATTTTTTAAGTATGTCAAATATATATTGATTTAGTTCCGTTCGGGGTGGTTCTTAGTTTCTAGTTTTAAAATTTCTAAAAACAAAAACTAGTTTTGATTTTAAGTTTTCAAAATTTTAAAAACAAAATTATTTTTATTTCTAAATTTAAAACATTGTTGGTAAATCTTAACCAAAATACTAGTTGAAGGTAACGATCAAGACCGTCATTGAAGCTGCGATCGGAGGTGGTGGTAGGTGATTGGTGGTCGGAGGTAGCGGTTGGGTGACCAGTGATCGGGGGGTGGTAGTCGGTGATCGTTGGTCGAACGTGGCGACCAATGACCGCTGGTTAGAGGTGGTAGTCAGTGATCGCCGATCAAAGGTGGCGGCCGATGACCGTCGGTCAAAGGTAGCGGTCGTTGACCGTCGGTTGGAGGTGGCGACCGGTGACCGCCAGTTGGAGGTGGCGATAGGTGACTGTCGATCGGAGGTGACAACCGGTGACTACTAGTCAGAGGAGGTGAGAGCTGGTGACCACCGGTCAGAGGTGGAGGCCGGTAACTGCCGGTCAAAGATGATAGTTAATAGTGACAATTAATAGTGACAAGTGACATCAAGTAATGAGCTTAAATAAAAACAAAAATAGAAATTTAAAAACTAAATTTTATTGTTTTTAAAATAGAGTAAAATTGTTTCGAAAATGGGTAAAAAACCAAAAACCTATTTAAAATTATCGAACATGTTTCTGTTTTCAAAATACATTTCAAAACAAAAACCCAGAAACTCATAACCACCCTGAACGGGCCTAATACTCTCTTTATCTCTAAATATAAAACCCTTTTCTCAATATTTTTTTATAAAACTTTTTTAAACTATTTTCACATTAATTATTTTCCACTTAAATGCATTATTGTTGGAGTAGTCCATTTTAATTAGCTAGGTGGGAAAGTTGTTAAGCACAGAGAAAGATTAGTAGTTTCATTTTAAAAATGATAACTAACAATAAAAATTGTTAACAAATTTAAATATTTAATGTTACTAACTACAATAATAAGCTTTTTTAAAAGGTGTAAATTAGTTAAAAAAGTCTTATACCACGAAGGAAGTATGACAATAATATAAGCTTACCAATTTTACTATAATTTCAATAAACGTTTACCTCATTAAACACACAACAATATTAACAAGATAGGACTTCTTTTTTTTTTCTTTTTCCTTCATACAATTTATAATAATGTTTTGTTATCAATTTTATTTTTATAATCATATAGACTCAACAATGGCATAACCAATTGCACCTAACATAAGGATTCAAATATATTGTTTTCTACTTAAATTTCATTTTCTATCTCATCAATCAAAGTTTGACATATAATTTAAAAGGACATATTTGATTTTATTAAAATTTTCAAATTATCGTTTACTAGTTAAGGTTTCTTCTAACAGGAGAACAATAGACAGATGAGTTGTTTTATTTATATAGTGTTGATTACTCAGTCACATGAATGCATGTATTTCCTCACAAATATAAATCTTTCCACTTAGGTCTTTTGAGATTGCATTCTAGTGCAATGAAAAATAAATATACTCCTTATATTTAAACAATTATTCAATTAGTTATTTAAACAAAGGTGAAAGAAGATGAGACCAAACCTATTATATTATATTCTTTTCTCTATTTATTCAATCTAATTACTATTTTAATCTTATCTAAAATGTACATCAATGCATTTAATTGATCAAATAAAAGTAATATAAAAAATTAAAAAAATATAATTTGTTATACTCCATTATCTTTTCAAATAACATAATAATATTTGAATCCAATACATATCATTTTATTAAATAGAGACTAAAATGACATTTTTAAATCAAAATTAAAATTTTAGAGAAGGTAGAAACTTACCCATTAATATTCTGAACTTTGTAGTCATTATATCTTAACACATTCATGATTTAAGGATGACAAAAGTGTAATTTATACATAATTTTTCAAAGTTAATTCTATTCAGAGTTTGATGTTGAAATCTGCAATGTTTTAGGATTTGATGTACATTATAATTTAAATATGATACTCATAGTTTATATCTGTGAGTGATAAATATTTCACGCCACATTGCTTTTAACAACCAAAAATTGACATTAGCCTACTCAAAATCATGCATTTTTGTTAAAGTTTTGTTCTATTGAATTGGTGATATCTTTGTGAATTTTGTATCACTCTTTTTTGGTTCATTGACATATGATACATGATTGTTGGTACTTTTTTATCTCTCATTGCCATTGATATTTGCAAACCTCGTGAATCTGAGACTTTCCGACCATTGGACATGCATCATGGGATGGAAGCTCTCGTTGGTATATCTAAGGAACCAACGTACCCAAGTATTATATAATCAATTTTTACTATTTTAGTACCAAAAAACAATATTTTATGATTAATGCTCATTATTAATCAAAATGAAAGTGTTGAAGGAACTACACATGGACTTGTGTTTTTTGTGTTTTTCCTATGCCATTCTATATTAGTTTTTAAGATTGAAGGTGTTGTAAGCTCATAGCTGGTAATGGGTCCATTTATTCATGTATCAAAATAAAAGATTTAACCCTATTATTTGTTGTTATTGTCGTTGATTCTATTTGCTGGATGGCAAGAGAATGTGATAAATGATATTAAAGCACAGTTTGATCTCAAACTTGTTTGAATGTTGGTCTAGTGCTTAATGCCGTTATTCAACAAGAAAAGAACAATCATTCTCATTCTTCTGTTTATATTGTAGGTCGATAATTGAGGGGGAAAAGTGGAGTTGAACTGGTTAGTTTTTTATTGTTTATTATTATTACCTTTGATTTTTTTTTATTTATTGATAATTTTTTTTACTCTCTTCTTTTCAATCCACTTTTTTTTTGTAGGGTTTATAGTGTTTTGGATAATTTTCGTGTTATTTTTTTCAATTTTTTTGATAAATTTTCTCTGATTCGATAAATTGTTTCTTAATCGGAGGTTTTTTTACTTTTTCTACACATCCTAATTTTGACATTCCTCTCACATTTATCACGTATGTATTATTTTCTTTTTCTCTCTTTTTCACCTCTCCATGAGTGAATACACTCTTAACAATATGAAATCAATTTAATTGTATACTTTTAAAAATTATGTGATAATACTTAATTAAATGAACATAAAAAAATTATCTTAGTATTATCTTGAAAACGAAGCTATATATAGGAATGCAAACTATAACTTTACAATAAGTGTAAAATGATAAATTAGGTTTAAAGAGAAGTAGATTTAAATAAAATTAATTAATTGATATAATATATAATTTATCGGAATATAGTTGCATAGCAAAATTACCTTTAATTTGCATATGTTTTTAATTTGATTTTTAAGAAAAGAAATAACTACTATCCATTTGTAAAAAGGAAAACTGTTTCCACTATTTGCTACGTGTAGTTTATCATATGTAACTGCTCCTTTGTATTTAATGCCTTTGTTTAAGCTATGTGTGATACCAGTTTGTTTTTTTTTTTTTTATCAAGTGTTTTTTAATTATTAATCTATTATTTTAAAACTATTAATCAATGTACTATGAGTTTGATTCTTTTTTATCAACTTTTTTTTATAAAAAAAATGTTATTTTTTTTATCTTTTTAAATTATTAATGACTTATTTTAAATTATTAGTCAATTTTTTTATATATTTTGTTATCTTTTTACAAAAAAATCAATAATTAATTAATGAGAAAATAGTTTTAATGTAGATTTTAAAACTATAATTGCCCATTTTTTAAAATTATTTTAAAACTATAACCGCCCTTTTTTTTAGATTTAAACTATAATTGCCAGTTTGATTTTTTTAATCAACTGTTTGTTTATAAAAAAATGTTATCTTTTATCTTTTTTAATTATTAATCTATTATTCTAAAATTATTAATCAATATTTTTTTTATCTTTTTTAAAGTTTTGGAATGTGCTATGAGTTTGATTGTTTTTTATCAACTTTTTCTTATAAAAATAATGTTATTTTTTATCTTTTTAAATTATTAATCACTTATTTTAAAAATATTAATCAATTTTTTATATTTTGTTATCTTTTTACAAAAAAAAATCAATTATTAATCAATATTCTGAGAAAACAGTTTTAATGTAGATTTTAAAATTATAACTACACATTTTTAAAAATTATTTTAAAATTATAAATGTCCATTTTTTAAAATTAGTTTAAATTGAAGCAGTACTCTCTTTCACTCATCATACTCAGCGGATGCATATGAAACAATTCTTTGGTTAATTTGGAATGAATAGTTTTTAAAAATAAACCTTAGAATTGTTCAATTTTTTTTATTTTTGGAAGTACGAAATTATCTAGCTTTTCATGTTCATTGTATAAAAAATGTGGAGTATAGGTGGGTAGCATACCATTCATCCGCCGAAGGATGAGTTAAAAACTAATATTGATAGATCTGTGTATAATTAATGAAAGTCTTAAATGTGTAACCTAGTGGCGCAATGTGCATCCTGCTTATCCAACACCATAGCCTTATAGCATACCTCGCATGGTTACGTCCACAGACAACAACTTACTCTTCATTTCCTACAACTCTCTGCAATTTTGCATTATTTCTCTCTATTTTGTTATTGCAGTTCTACCTTGGCAAAAGTCTTTTGGTTGCCTTTTAAGTAATGTGTACATGGTACCAGGTAAGAAAATATCATTCTTCTTTTAAACTCCAATTCTCAACTGAAACTCCAATTTCTTTTCAATGCTACACAAATTTCCTAAAATTCTCTACAATTTTGTATTATTTCTCTCTATTTTGTTGGTATTGTTGGAAATAAAAGTGGATTGGTATTAATCAATTATATTTTATCATTATCTGGCAATTTAAGATATGGTGATAATCATATCTTATAATATCTTTATGATTATTTGAATGGGATTATAGTAAAATTGACTCTGTGATGGGTTGAGTCAATCATAAAAAGCCCATTTGAGGAGTATCTTCCTATTCTAGGGGATTATAAATTTGTCATCTTATTAAGCAAATTACAACAACAATACACATTCTCTAAAATAATCCCCTAGAAAGTAGGTAGTAAAATCCTCAAGAGTTCTTATTGAACTTATATCTTTACAATAATCAATCCTAGGGTTTTTTTTTGTTCTTGAATATCAAGAACTTCAATTCAATATATTTGAGGTATACAAATTCTCTTTCCTCTATCTTTTTATATTTAATTCTCTATACATACTATAATCTTGTATCTATTGATTTAAGGTTTCCTTTTATTTTCATCAATTGGTATCAGAGCCAAATTAGATACATATTATGGTTGTTTTCTATTAGAAAATTAAATTTGAATTGAAGATTTTTTTGTACTATTAGTGAAATTTTATAATATAGTTCACTATTATCTTTTTCACAAAAAAAAAAAAAATTGATTAATTCAAGATTAAATTAAATTTTTTTTACTATTATAATCTTGAATTTTTTGACCTATTTTTGTTGTAATAATTCTTTACAGTATTTGTATTCTCCAATTATACTGTACTCTCTTTAATATTGAATTATAATTTATAAATTGATTTTAGGTTATTTTATTAATTATGCACAATCTTAATTGTCCTTCTTTTATGAGCATAATTTTCTTTATTAATTTGCATTATTATTACTTGTCTATCATGAGTATAATAATGTGAATTTTGTATGTTGGTCATATAATATATATGATTAAAATTATGCAAATTTATTGGACAATATGCATAATTTCTTTTTTTCATTTACATAATTATAATTTCACTATTTTAGATGCATTTATGTGAATTTTGTGATATAATTATTTTTTTATTGCATTGATGATAACTATACTCTATCGGTGTATTGTTATTAATGTAATTTGGTGTTATACAATGTATTTTTCTTGGCTTATGTTAATGATTTTTTTATACCCTATCGGTATTAGGATTTTATTGATATAAGTTATAGTGCATTGTAATTTTCTTAGGGATCCTCTTTTAACTGAACTTTTAGAATTACATAATGTTTTCCTATTTTTGTAATGTTCAGTTTATTTCCCTCATTTGATCATGTTTAGTTATATTTATATGGAACCAAAATTTACACTCTCATTTTCTTTTTGTTCCATAATGACTTATAACTTTTAATTGGACAATTTTCCTTCAAAACAAAAAAAAATGTTGCATTTTTTGTGGTGTAAATTTTCTATATATATATATATATTGATAAAGAAATAGTTTAATTTTATTTAGCACTCTGGGTATTTTTTTGTTATGTCAACTTATTTTTTATTTATCAAGTGGAAGGATTTTGTATATTAGAATTTTAATTAATATCTTATAAAATAAATTGATGTGATATAAGATTTTTACCTTAAATGTCCAATTAATCATACATGTGCAAAAACAAATGTTCTTGATAAAATTATTTTTTCTTATTACATTATTTGTGATCACATTGTTGGGATCTATATTAAGGATTTTATATTGGTCTCTTGTGAAATATTTTCTTGTATAACAAACTCTCTATTGATTTGAAATATTAGTATGCAATTCTTGTAAGGATAATATAGGAATCCCAAATTTTAAGAGATTAATTTCTCCATACCATATTTTATAATATAATTAATGGTATTTTGTAAAAGCTAGAGACTTTATTTTGGGATATATAAATAAACGTATGTCCATTATAAATTGTGATGAGAGTTAGAAACTATTTATTATTATATCCTTAATATTTGTAAGAATAAGTCTAATTCTTCCGCTACGTATAATCATGTTTTATTCTCAAGTGTGTGTAAATATTGTTTATTGTAGCACTTGATTTTTGTTTATGATTACTTGAGAACTTGCTTATGATCTCATATTCTACGTAAAATTATCAAGTGATCTATTTTCTCACTCATGTAATTATTTTTTCAAGATCTTCATAGGGGTCAATATTTTTATAAATATTTATTAATATGTGGTTAATTATGAAACCATTTGTGAGAATTATTTATTCTTATGGATGAATTTGTAGGTTTCATATTCGTGTTATTTTAACCACTTCTCTCATTAATCATTTGTTATTCTACTACTTTCTAATTCCTTAAGTAGAATAATAGTGAATTTTAATTCACTTTTATTATTATCTTATAAAGTCATCATCCTACTATCACTAGAACTTTTAATACTAGTGTACCCTAATGATAATCCTAATATTTTTTTGGTATATTAAGGATTAGTGGGAGTATATATAATCTTGTATTATCTCTCGAAACTTATATATTTTTTATTGTCATATAATCGTGTGCACATTTAATTATGATATGACATATTCTATAGGGCTTCTCTATTTATTTTTGTCCTATTTTTATTGAGATACATAAAATCCATTGTATCTTTGTAGACATCTTTAATTGATGTTAAGGTCATTCTGTTGGGTACTACAAATTAATCCTTTTGGCATACAATTATGCATTGTGCATCTCTTTTACCCAAATTTCATATTTTAATTGATCAAAATTTTAGAAGTATATAATTTTGTATCATGTCTCGAGATTTATCTATCTGTATTGTCATATATTCTTGTGCACATTTAATTATAATATGACATACTTTATAGGACTTGACTATTTATTTTTGTCCTATTTTAATTGAGATACATAATTCATTGTATCTTAATAGACATATTTAATGGATGTTAAGAGCATTTTGTTGGGCATTGCACATTAATTCTTTTGGTATGTAATTAAGTATTGTGCATTTCTTTACCCAAAATTTCACATTTTGTTTGGTCAAAATTTTATAAGTATATTGTAGATGCAATACTCCTATCGAGTATGATTTTCTACTTTGTAAAAAAGTGCTTATTATGATAGTACTCCTATTGAGTACAATTTTGCACTATTGAAGTACTTATGAATTTTTTTGTTTGGACTAATTATCTAAGTGTTTACTCAATTGACATTTTGTGGCTACAATAATCTGAGTATTATTTTATAGAAACTAGGTGTCTATGTGGTTTTAGTAGGGAATTTATAGATTTCCTACTTATCTTTGGATTCTTACATAGTCACTCATTTTTGAAACTCGGATTAGTTAAATGTCAAATATTATAGAGCATTTATGTAGCCTATATGTAATTACATATGTTATTAGGCTATGATGAATAATTAGATGCATGTAACTTATGCTTTCTCACCTATATAATTTTTCGAACTCAAGTAAAAAAAATTATATTAATTAAATATTTTTTTATTCACTGATCAAATACTTAACTTTGGAGTTTTATAACTCATATGGTTTGGTTAAGTTTTTTATATCTTAGATCAGTGGGAGTCTGAAAACTCTCTTATGAGATATGTGTGAAGTAATATCATTTTAGTAACATATCTCTTAGCATTTTTGGATGCTTGAGACCATGTAGTATCATTTTATTGAACTACATTATTCTATATACTTTATGAGAAATATTTGTTAATGTGCATGATATATATCCCTATCGGATATTATCTTGTAGCTCAAATTTCTCATTGTCTAATATAAGATTTGTTTATAGTTGTCATTCTAGCTTAATGATTTATCTTAATACCATCCAAGTGGGAGAATGTTGGAAATAAAAGTGGATTGGTATTAATCAATTATATTTTATCATTATCTGGCAATTTAAGATATGGTGATAATCATATCTTATAATATCTTTATGATTATTTGAATGAGATTATAGTAAGATTGACTCTGTGATGGGTTGAGTCAATCATAAAAAGCCCATTTGAGGAGTATCTATAAATTTGTCATCCCATTAAGCAAATTACAACAACAATACACATTCTCTAAAATAATCCCCTAGAAAGTAGGTAGTAAAATCCTCAAGAGTTCTTATTGAACTTATATCTTTACAATAATCAATCCTAGGGTTTTTTTTTGTTCTTGAATATCAAGAACTTCAATTCAATATATTTGAGGTATACAAATTCTCTTTCCTCTGTCTTTTTATATTTAATTCTCTATACATACTATAATCTTGTATCTATTGATTTAAGGTTTCCTTTTATTTCCATCATGTATAACAAAATGGTGCATTCTAACTTTCAAAACAGGAGAGGAATGGAAGCTGAGTCACAAAACGATGCATTCTAACCCTTTTTTCATTCTTTGCTCACACCAAACCCATTCTTCCACACGGTACGATCTTTCCTTCCTTTCCACAATTCTATTCTCATCATTCTATGTGTGTGTATTTGTATATATATTTCTCAATAAATTTTCTTTTGTAAAAAGAAATTATTTATATTTTGAAGGTTGTAATGGAGAATTATGAGTTTCCTCGACCACAATTGCTTAATGGGTATCTCAAACTTGCGCCACAATCATGCCTTTCTTTATATACATTCTTTTTTGTATTTATTTGCTTTTTCAAAAGTGGAGTGAGGTTTTATGTTTGCATTTGTTTTTTGTTACTATAATTATTTTTGCATGTCTTATTTTGACTTTTGACTTTATGTAATATTAGAATCTTTGGTTTAATAATTTACATATCAAAATTTGAGGTGTCCCAACTCCTCTTTGTTTTTTGTTGTTAGAATTTTTTGTTGCCTTTTTAGAACAAGTAGGTGAGTTTCTTTGTTTTCCTTTTAAGCTTCAAGAATTTATTTTTTTGTCATATCATTTGAGTTTTATACTATTCTATGCACTCTACAATAGTTTGATGTATATTTTCTTTTTTTACTACTTGAATTTTGGTGAAAATCTTTTTTACTTCAACACCAACACTTTTATTTAATCTACACACTACGGTAATAATAAGTTAATTAAATAATTAATTAATTAATGAAAATATTTAATCAACTTAAATTTTATTGTGTTGTTATAACATATGTAATGAACTAATGAATTTTAATAAATTTTAACTTTTCAAATTAATCTAAAAATGGGGATTTTAACTAACAAACTAATCAATTTGAAAATTAATAATGGTTATTTAATTGAAGTTTTAATATAAAATCTTGTATATATCTTTAAATATTATTAAGATTTCTTAAATATTTGAAGAAAAGTTACGGTTCATCATTTTACGGTTTTTTGGATTTTTTTTTATATTTTTCACTTATCTCACATGTAACTACTTTTTTTAGTTATTTATCTTTGTATATTATAATTTTGTATTTTTTTTTTAGTTATTTATGTTTTTATTATTTAATCTTATTTTAAAGTTTCAAATTGATCTTAAGAAAAATTTTATATTATAAAATGTAACTAATATGGCAATTTTTAATTAAAAGTAAGGTACATAATACTTTATTTATAATTCACTATTATTTCATCTCTCCATCTATTTTTATCCAAATTTTTCTATCATGTAACTTTATTAATTTATCAAATTTTAATTTTTATTACTTTATTCATTTATCAATGTCTGATTTATTGATAATATTTATTCTTTCGTTCCATTTTCTTATGATTACACCTAATTCATTCTACCTAATGTTTAATTTATTTTTTAATTTTCCAACAAAAAATAACTAATTAATATATTTTTTGAATTTGATACATTATAAAATGTAACTAATATGACAATTTTTAATTAAAATTAAGGTACATAATACTTTATTTAATAATTTATTATTAAATCCTCTCAATATATTTTTATCCACATTTTTATACCATGTAACTTTATTAATTTACCAAATTTTAATTTTTATTACTTTATTCATTTATCAATTCCTGACTTATTGATAATATTTATTCTTTCATTCTATTTTCTTATGATTACACCTAATTCATTCCACCTAATGTTTAATTTACCTTTTAATTATACCAACAACAAATAACTAATTAATATATTTTTTGAATTTGATACATTGTAAAATGTAACTAATATGATAATTTTTAATTAAAATTAAGGTATATAATACTTTATTTAATAATTTATTATTAAATATTTTATCCTTTCCATGTTAATTATATTTGCACCTAATTCATTCTACATATTTGTCAATTTACACAAGAAAGTGTTATTTAAAGTGTACAACTAATTTACTTATGCTATTACTTTTTATAATAGGAATATAGGTAAGCACACCTTAAAATTATAAATAAAGACAATTTTTCATATTCTAATAAAATGTTTTTTCTTTATAACTCTTTATATAAATATAGACTGGTCAAACATATTTTTAGGTACTAAGTATAGACCGGTTAAACATATTCATTCGACAAGTACTTTTTGTTGTTAAAAAAGGTACTAAGGTACAAATAATTTCAACGTGTATTGTACAATCTCCGTTGTGGGCTTGTACAAAGGTCTTACATTTACAACAAAACATGTTGTCATTACAAGACCAAAATTTTGCTAAATATCTTATGCGTATTAGAGATGGTACTGAGTCTACCAAATATGATGACATGGTTAAAATTCCTCATCAACTTGCAATAACATGGGAAAGATAAAGTTCAATACAAAAACTTATACAAGAAACATTTTCCCAATTGGAATCACACACCTGGGATGCAACTTATATGGTACAAAAAGTCATACTAACACCGAAAAATAATAATGTTCAACTACTTAATAACATAATTATTAGTCAATTTCCAATAGAAGTACATGAGTTGTTATCATTTGATGAGGTTGGAGGGGATACACTCAACTTATATTAGGAGTACTTTCACGGTATAACTCCAAGTGGTTTGCCTCCACATGTTTTAAAGGTTAAAAAAGATGCACCTTTAATGTTATTACAAAACATAGATCCAAAATTGAGACTATGTAAAGGACAAGATTATTGTGTCGAGGTTTTTTTATGAACATATTGGATGTTGAAATCCTAATGTCCACCATGCTAGGAAAAGAGCTTTCTTGCCCAAAATAAAACATAAGACAATGGAAAATGCAAGACTTCCTTTTGTGCTTAGTAGAAAATAATTTCCTGTGAAATTGAGTTTTACAATTACAATAAATAAATCACAAAGACAGACCATACCAAATATCGGAATTTATCTTCCACAACATATTTTTAGTCATGGTCAATTATATGTTGCTTTATTAAGAGGTGTTTTCCAAGCTACCACAAAAATCCTTATTAAAAAAGGACAACTTGGCAAGGAAGATGGAAACTTTACAAAAATATTGTATTTAAAGAAAATTTGTTATCTCAAACTTAGGTGTGTGTATATATATATCTTCACATGTATTTATGTGTTTGTATATATTCTCTAAATTTTTTTTACCATTCCACTATATTAATACAAATTGTTGAAAACAACTAAATTTTGTTTCTTATTTATTATTGAAAGGAAAAAAGATCTTACAATTATATAAATATTTAAAAAATAGTCATTTGAACATGTATTTTGACAAACAGGTAATTTATTAACAACATATCATTATCTCAAGTCATTTAATTTTAAATCCTATAATTGTTCACACAAATTGACTTATAAATTGTAGGAAACTGAATTTGAAAAAAAATGGAATATTCGGAAGGACGAAGAATCACTTGCATCTATGTCCTTCATCGACAATAAGGTTAAATTCAAATCTATGGTTTTATCTTCTCCTTATGAAATCATAATCAATCAGTTAAATTTTCTAATTCTTTATTCAGGTTCACAATTTACAAATTTACTCTATTAGATGGGGTTGCACAGTAGTAGTAGATAAAACTCAACTTTGGAGAATGGTTAAAAAAGAATTATTATCACAAAAGATAAATAGGTAAAATAATTTTTTATTTGGTAATGTTACAATAAAACAACATGATTATTTTTATAGTTGATTTTTTATTTTTAAATAGTCAGCAATACAATTTCTCTAAAATGTATGTATTCTAATTTAATAAGTGAAAAAATGCAACAAACATCATACAAGTCATCCATCATAGATTACTCAAAGCTTACATTATTATACTTTAAATGAATACTAATTCATCTTTTTGTTAATATGATGTTTGAAGATGTCACCGCTCTTGACTATATTAACAAATGTCATAAGCATGAAAATATCTTCATGCTTGAGGTTATAAAAAGTTGTTAATATAATAACTGTTACATGACTAAATTTAGATATAGTAAAATGTTATATTATATATGATATGTAATTATTTATGTTGTAATTTTTTAAAACTAAAAAAATAAGGACGATGTCTTTCACAAAGAACTAAGAAAAATTCTTGAAATGTGATATCTTAAATTTAAACTTTTTGTTATCATTCAATATTCCTTTCATTCTCTAGGTTAATAACTACAAATATTACTTTATATTCAATTTTTTTACAAGAAAATTTAAGATTGTTCTAAACTGCAGATCTAATCTTCTAATTAAAGTAAGATTTCATGACTTCAGATTCATAATAAAAAGACATAATAAACAGATACATTCTTTAGTTATTTATATGGTATTATTTTATATGTTTTTTTGTTAAGTAGTATTATTTTATATATTACTATACAAAAGTATATAAAATAATAATTATGTATAAATTACATAATTTAATATATAAAAAAAAATACAAATACGAATACGCGACCACGCCTCTTATTTCTAGTTATTTATAGTGTATTGAAAGGAAGAGGAAGCACACGTCATTTTACTATAATTAAATATAACAAATTAATCATTTTCCTTTTATCATTGCTTGGATATTTGAGATTTCCTTATTGGAACATACAATTAGAAATGACAAAAAGGATAAACAAGTAAATTTCTTTACGAGGAACAACAATATAAAAGAGAACTCGTTACCGTTATCGAACCCATTGCATCCATACGAAGGCGCGCCACTCCATTTTGTGTATGGAACCTGAGCCTAAACCTTGTCGATAAAAAAGATAAAGGAAGAAAGTGAGAGCGAATTGTCAGAGAAACTCGAGGTAATCCGAATAAAGATTTATTTGTTAGTTTTCGTTTTTCTTTTATTTGCATGCAAGAGGTTCTTGCTCCAAGGAATTCCTGAAGGTTTAGGGTAATTTCCTTCTTTATTGCAATTTCCCTTTCTATTGCAATTTCCTCACTCACACATTTCATTCATTTTGCCCATGTAGTGTTGTTGATAGGAAAAAGTGAAATCGCTATAAACGTAAATCACTCGTTGTTGGTGGAAAGTCAAGCTTTGAAGCTTCAGTTGATTCTTACACTGAGGTGTTACTTTCGGTTCTAGTTTTTGTTTCCAAATAACTTTAACAGTTTCTTTCTTTTTTGGTGTTGTTTTCTTGTCTGTCTTCGAAACCTTATTGTACTTTAACAGTTTTTGAGATGGTTTAGCTCATTTTGCAGAACTTGGCAATATTGTCACAAATGGCAGCACAAACTAGTTGCTTGCATCAAGACCAATGGTATTGTTCTGGTTCTCTTTTGGTTTAAACATGTTGATATGAGCTTCATCCTCTCTGTACGAATTGGCTATAACCATGTATATATTTTCTTTCTCTCCCTGTCTAACTTGAATTACCTGCTTTTCTGATTTTTGTATGATTAACTATTTATTCTGAGTGCTAGGGTACGTAAATGGAGCAGTACAAAATTAGGAATAGGAATCTCGTATAATGGTCCTGGTCTGGATGATGTTTTGCTAGCAGACCAAAAGGTAAAACAACTATAGGTGTTGGTATTTAAAATATTACTACCACCCCTTTGCAATATTTCTTTTTTAGATCAAAAAATCATATTTAGTGCAGTGGGACTCGCTCTAGTTTCTTGTTAATTTTATTAACAAATTTTTTGTGCATAAAATCATCTTACAATCTCAAGATTGTAGATTATTGGGATCATAACTTTTCAATTTGCACTTGCTATTGTTCTAAACCTAGGCAGATCATATTTAAACTATGATTTTGCATGACTGTTGCATGTTCAGCATTGCATGGAATGAAAGAGGCGCCTTAATCATTTTAAATTCATAGTTTGATAAAAAAAAAAAATCATACGACAATTGTTACATAAGTTATTACTAGAATATTATATTAAGCAAACATGATGCCAAATTGTATTGTGTGTATGATAGGTAAATTGCCCCATTTGTAAAAGCTATAAAAATAAGAAAATATTTTTTATGCATCTTTACTCATCTGACAGAAATGATATGATGTAGGATGTTCTAGTCCAAATCATACAGTTGACAAGCTCCTGCACTTGAAGTATGAATTTTTTTGTAACTTTTCTACTAGATATTTTTGTTTATTATCCTCTTCTCTAGCTTTCTTTTTCATAGACACATGACAAAAACGTGATATAATGTCATACTATCTTTCCACAAGTACGAAACGTCATAAACAAAAGACACATCCTAAAAAAATAAGATAGTGATATATCACAACATATAATAATAAATAGAGACCAGAAATCAGACTTCTATATTTTTTAAATTTTCTTTTCTATCTTTTTTAAACTTTTTTCTATTTTTAAACAATTTTATTTTCAAGTACATTGAATTTGATTTTTCAAATACATTTGATTTTATTTTTTCATATTTTAGTATCTAACATGAATCTTTTAATTTTTAAAATTATCTTTTCGCATATTTTTTATCATAAACTTTTTCACTCATGATATCTCATTTTCACTCTTTTCAACTTCATCTTCAATTAATTTTCTTAAATCATCTTATTTTTATTTATTTGTAAATAAAAACTCTTTTCTAAGCCATTCGAAATTTATATTTTCACATTTTAGTTTCTAACATTCAATTCTTCATATTTTTAATTCTTTTCAATTTATTAAAATTCAAATTTTCAAAGTTATTTTTTCCTATTTTTTTGAATAAAAACTTTTTCTTACTATTGTAACCATCATTTAATTTTTAAATCATCATCATAATTTCAACCTCTTCATGTTTTTTAACATAAAGTTTTCAAAGACATTTGAATTTTGTTTTTTCACATTTGATTTTTCATTTTGTCATATTTCAACCTCATCATACGTTCTACCTCTTCCTATTTTTTTATTTTTAAACATAAATTCTTTTCAAAGACATTTAAATTTAAACTTTTTTTCCTTTCATATCTCATTTTCACTCTTTTAAACCTTCATTTAATTTTTAAAATATCATCATATTTTCCTATTTTTAAACATATTTTTTAAATCCATTTATTTTTATATTTTCATTTTTCAGTTTCTAATATTTCATTTCTTCATATATTGAATTTTTTTTTCATATCATTAAACTTCAAATTTTAAAATTATTTTTCCCTTGTTTTTCAACAAACTTTTTTTTACTATTTTTATTTATTTTTAAAATATCATCATATTTTCAGTCTTTTCCTATTTTTAATCAGTATCTTAAAGAAATTTCAATTTTATTTTTTAACATTTTATTTATAAAATTCATTTTTATATAATTAAAATTCAAATTTTCAAAATTTTATATTTTCATATTTTTTAACATACTTTTTTTTACTGTTTTAACCTTCATTTAGTTTTTAAAATATCATCATCTCTTCCTATTTTTATAAATAAATTTTTACCATAGACATTTAAATTTCATTGGATAACATTGACATAAATTTTTTCATTTTTAATTTTTTTTTCATATTATCAAACACTAAAATTTTCAAAATTATCTTTTGTCATATTTTAAATTTTTTCATACCTCAACTTTTCGAAATTATCTTTTTTCATGTTTTTGAACCTAAAACTTTATCACTTGTTTTCATATTTCATTTTTACTCTTTTAACATTCATTTAATTCTTTAAATATCATGATATTTTCAATCTTTTCTTATTTTTAAACAAAATGACATTCGAATTTACGTTTTAACATTTTAATTTTTAAATTACCATCATATGTTCATTTATAATTTTTTAATTAATTAAATTTCAAATTTTAAAAATTTATATTTCCATATTTTTTAACATACATTTTTTCACATAAACTTCATTTAATTTTTTCAGTTTTTTCATACTTGAACTTTTCGAAATTATCTTTTTCATGTTTTTGAACCTAAACATTCATCCCTTGTTTTTATATTTCACTTCCATTCTTTTAACTTTCATTTAATTTTTCAAATATTATTATATTTTCAAATCTTTTGTTTTACTTTTAAACATAAAAGATAATTTGATTTTTACATTTTAAAATCTTAATTTTTAAAATATCATTATATTTTCAATCTCTTCCTATTTTTAATCAACATCTTTCAAAAGACGTTTCAATTTTATTTTTAATATTTTATTTATAACTTTCAGTTCTTCATATTTATAAATTTTTCATTTAATTAAACTTCAAATTTTCAAAATTTTATATTTCCATATTTTCGAACATACTTTTTTTACTGTTATAACCTTCATTTATTTTTTTCCAGTTTTTTTATAGTTGAACTTATAAAAATGATCTTTTTCATGTTTTTGAACCTAAACATTTATTTATTTTTTTTTCATATTTCACTTCCAGTCTGTTATCGTTCTTTTGATTTTTAAAATATCATGATATTTTCAATCTTTTCTTATTTTTAAACATAAACGACATTCGAATTTTACATTTTAATTTTTAAAATGTCATCATATTTTCAATTTCTTCCTACATTTCAATTTTATTTTTTAATATTTTATTTGTAACTTTCATTTCTTCATATTTATAATTTTTTCATTTAATTAAACTTCAAATTTTCAAAATTTTATATTTCCGTATTTTTTAACATACTTTTTTTTTTATTGTTTTAACCTTTTTTTCATACCTGAACTTTTTGAAATTATATTTTTCCATGCTTTTGAACCTAAACCTATCCCTTGTTTTCATATTTCACTTCTATTCTTTTAATGTTCATTTAATTTTTTTATATCATTATATTTTCAATATTTTTTATTTTTAAACATAAAAGATATTTGAATTTTACATTTTAACATCTTAATTTTTTAAATATCATCATATTTATATTTTTAAAGACATTTCAATTTTATTTTTAATATTTTATTTATAACTATCATTTCTTCATATTTATAATTTTTTCATTTAATTAAACTTCAAATTTTCAAACATACTTTTTTTTACTGTTTTAGTCTTCATTTAATTTTTTCACTTGCAAAATTAATAACTTTTACTTATTTTAGTTTCACCTCTTATTTATTTATTTATTTTATTAGTTTGTTCATATTTTTCTTATCTGTAGTTATTCATCTGTATATCATCGAACCATAGATTATATGACATATGTTTCTCTTATGTATGAAGTATTTTAGGATTTGCCCCCTCACACACGATAAAATGTGCTGTTTTCACACATACGAGTATGGTCCTATACCCGGGCATAAGAGTAACTTAACTATACCATTTTAGATGGACTTTTAATTTAGTTACTACAAAAGTCTCGTTTATGACTCTTTTTATGAATACCCACACTTTGGATGCACTTCCAATATGTGGTTTATTCTAAAATGAGTATAGAGCTCTAGAAAACCTTTGTAAGGATACAAATAGCTATCAACCGGTGAGACTCACTCATTAAAAAAGCCATTAGTCCCATAAGGTAGTTGAACTCCTCTAGGTAGTGTTTAGGACATTTGGTGCATCTTTTTCTTACTTGCCTATTTTAGCATGTAACTTCCTTATTCTTTCTTTTAAAAGAGAAAGAGTGTTATGATAGTTTTCACGTGCATAATCCTTCACATACATTCTTCTACAAAATAAGTTTTGGAGAATCATAAAATCTTGTTGATCAAGAATATCTTAAAAAGAGACATAAGATCAAATAGTGAGACAAAAGGAACAATGTCAAAGGTTAAGATGCTTGATATGAAGTTCCTAAAACCCTTCAGTAGTTTGGTGAAAGGGACTAAATGTGTAGCCTTTGTAAGAAAGTATGAGAATATCTTGGATCAGTTGGAGTTAAATGTGCAAACAAAAGTCATTTCTGCATTAATTCAATTTTATAATCACCCCTTGAGATGTTTCACCTTTCAAGATTTTCAGATAACACCTATGTTAGAAAAATATGAGCGGATTCTGGGGATTTCATTAGAAGATAGCAAGTCATATCAGTATCAAGGATATTTTCCTTCAATGAATACAATAGTAAATCTCCTAAAGGTGCAAGAGAAAGAATTAAGAGAGAGGAAACTGAATAGAAATGGAGTGCAGGGGTTTCGACGAAATTACTTGGGGAAAGAATGAAGTGGTTGTCGAAAGCAAATGATTGGGATGGTTTTATAAATGTATTGACTTTCACAATTTATGGGCATGTTGTCTTCCCACACCTTGATGATTACATAAATCTCTCCGTCACAAATGTGTTCCTAGATCGTTAGGATAGAGGAGAAAATCCAACATTAGTCGTACTCGCAGACGCATATTGTGCTTTAAATCTTTCTCATGAAAAAAAGGGAAGAAAGAGTTAGCATGTTGTTTAACAACATTGTATATTTGGCTAACTGTTCTTGTATGTTCTCATACGTACAAGACAATATCTCTTATAGAGGATTTCAAGTGGTGCACTCTTGAGATAAAGACGAGCATTGTCATTGGCTAAAGGAAGAAGTTATAAAGAAAAGGGTTCAAGAAAGTCAAATTACTCTTTTGTAAAATTACCCTAATCATTAAAGAGATTCCAATACAGTCACTTATTAACATGAGAGAATTCAAATAATTTCAAGAAGTCTTGGCAAAATCTGAAGAAGAAAAAAGAAGTTGAAGAATGAATTGGAAGAGTCCCACCAAAATGATGAAAGCGATGCAACAAGAGAATATTCAGAAAATGCAATTATTAACCAAAGCTAACAAAAGAGCAAGGGATGTACAATAACTCAAACTCAAAACTCGAGACTACTTAGGAGTTGCAAGCAAAAAGTTGGGATTGAAAAGGCGCAAGAGAGACAAAAGTAGCTGAGAGACATAGACAGATAATCAATCATTGAAAGAAGAAATAAAAACTGTCAAAGTAGCTGAGAGACATGCGCTGAGGATGCTCAAAGATCTCCAACAACAATTAGTAAAAGGTGGTGCAAAAGTTTGAAAGTAGACTCCAAGGTGTAAAAAGTGTAGACAAAAAGCACAATAAATTATAAAGGTGAAGAAAGAAGGACAAAAGATAGAAACAAATAAAGAGTATAAAAGATATGCATGATAAGATGAGAAAACAAGATAAGAAATCATATATTCTTTTATTCAAATAAAAGATAGAGACAAATAAAAAGTATAAAATTAAAAAAAATAAAATAAAATAAATATATATATATAAATAAAAAATTTAAAAATAAAATACCCTATACTATAAAAAGTCTAATATCATACATATTTCCTTGTCGTGAAGAACTATCTTCATACTGTAAAAAAAAAACAACAAAATAACAGAAAAAAAACAAGTATAAAATATAAAATAAAAACAAAAATATAAAATAAGAAATAAAAAAAATCATAAAAAATACCAGAGTCTAATATTTTATAAGTTTCTTTGTCTCTTCCCAGAAAGGAGTGGAGATCTTTACATTATAAAAACAAAAATATAAAATATTAAAATAAAATAATAAAAAATTATAAAAAATCATCCTAAGTTAATATTGTACATGTTTCATTGTCTCTTCTCATAAAAGACTGAATAATCATTCTTTCACTATAAAAAAAAGATAAAAAATTATACAATATTTGAAAAATAATAAAACATATAATATATAATAGAAAAAAATTATATTTAAATAAAATTAAAAAATATGATTAACATTGAGAAAAATAATAAAATATATAATATAAAAATATTTACATAAAATTTATGGTATAATTTAATGAAAATTATATTCAATTAAAAAATAATTAAAATGTATTTTGTTATAAAATTATATGTAATGTCAGTAAAAGATAATTTTAACATTTGCATATATTTATATCTATCATTATTTTATCTACTGTATTAAACATTGAATAAGATAAGATAAATTAAACATTGAATAGGATAAAATAACGTTATCGTGATATGTTATGCAGAGCACATCAGACATCATTGAATATAATATAATGTTATATAATCCTATCATATGTTGCTATCATATTCTATCTTATGATGTTCCTAAATAGGTCTTTAGTTGAGATGTTAATGTAGCTTCAATTTAAAATTGTGTGGATGAGTGAAAGTTCAATTATTTGGCAAAATCTAAGAATGACAATAAATAGGGTAGTGTAATACTTATTTTCATGCTTATGTTTAAAATATATATATATATATATATATATATATATATATATATATATATATATATATATATATATACTTGATCATATATCTATACAGAGAGTAACTTTGATCTCATATCTTATATGAAAATCCTTCATATCCATGATATGCATTTTAGTTATATATAAAAATAATAATTCAACATTTTTCATACATAAACAAATATAATATAAAAAATAAGTCAATATAACATTAAACATAAAACAAATTATAGAAATATTTCCTAAAATTTTATATAATTACACATAAATTTTTGTTTTCTTATTATAACATTATGTAAGTTTATTTAGAGTTAGTCTATAGACAAGTTGTTTATGATATTGTTATTTTCTTTTTGTTTTCTTTAATATTGACTTTATTTTGTCTTTAAATATTGTATTAGAAAATTTTCAATTTAAAAATCATTATAGGTAATTAATTATTCAATAATCATATTGATTTTTTGTTTTAATTTATAATTTTTTAATTTTTTTATTTTTCAGCAATGATTTGCGAGAGAGTTAAAATATTTGCAATTTTTTTTTACTCTCTAGCAACCGTTGGAGAGTAAAAAAAGTTTGAACTTTTTTTTACTCTCTAACAAACAGTGTCTGGAGAGATAAAAAAGTAATAACTATACTAAAAACATAATTCATTAAAAAATTAAATATTATATTAAAAAAAATTACTCTACTAAAAAAAAGAAATTAAATAATTATACTACACTATACTAACCAAATATTTAATTAAATAACTATATTAAACACATAACTCATTAAGTAAATTAATATAATAAACATCTAATTATTATAATAAAAAAATAATAAATTAAATAAATATATTAAAAATAAGAAATTAAATAACTATATGTAACTATATGTAATTAAATACATTAACCAAATATTTAACTAAATAACTATACCAAACACGTAATTCATTAAGTAAATTAATTTAATAAACATATATTTATTATAATAAAAAAATAATAAATTAAATAACTATACTAAAAATAATAAATTAAGTACACTAAAAATTAATTAAATTACTATACTAAAAAAATTAAAAATTAAATTATTATACTAAAAAAATTAAAAATTAAATTACTATATTACATGTATACACTAACCAAGAGGTGAAGAGAGATAGGACGGGACAAAAAATAAGGTGAGGACAAAGGAGAAAGAGTGAGGGTGGAGAAAATTATGTAAGGAAAATAGGGGGAGAGGGAATCAAGGATAAAATAGGAATTTAGAAAAAAAATTTAAAAGAATAAATGTTATTTCAAATTAATGTAGACTTTAATTCAAATTCCCTAGATGTTATAACTTGTGACCTAAATTTAGAGTAACAATTGGGCTTGGGCTTTGCCTTGTATAATTGTTTAAGTTAATTCAGTGATAGCATTCTCTTTTAACACCCCTAATTTGTTATTTTCACCACCCTAAAGTTTATATTTATTTTTTCAAATTCCTAATATACCTTTATCCTTATTTGATTTTAAATTTTTTAATTTATTTTTTTATTGTCTTGTCTTGTTGTCCTTTATATTGCTACTCTTGTGTGCCAAATACCAATTGTCGCATTCTGCCTATTGTAATCCTAATAATTCTTATAAGTCTTTAGGATATTATTCGTTAATTTAAGTGTTATTTGAAAAGGAAAACACAATTTTATTCATATATGATTTTCTTGATTTAAAGTTTACACTTTAGGATTTATGATTTAGGATTTGTTTGTGTTTTTTATTCATACTAATGTCGATTCACGAGTGTTATGGTGTTCCAGATCAGTTGATGAAGAACTCACAATAATTACCCCCTAGACGACCTAGTTTGGAATATGCATTTGATGGACTTTGAGATTAGTTGATCTGGAATGTACATAATGCATTCTGGATCAAATGATCCAGAATGTACATAATGTATTCTGAATAAACTTATCCGGAATGCATTATGTACATTCCGGATCATGTTGTCTGGAACATACTTGTTGAATCTCATTTGCCTTCTAGATCATGTGGTCTAAAATATACTAGATGAATCTCATTTGCCTTATGAATCATGTTGTCCGGAACATACTTGCTAAGAGGTGGTCAAAGCGATGACTGGAGAAGTGCTAGAAGAGGTGACCGGAGAGGTGGTCAAAGCGGCGATTGGAGAGGTGTGGTAGTGGTGCGCACAACTGTTGTGATGTGCTTCGTCAACCAAGTATGGTAAGAAAAAGGGAAGATATTTCTGGGTTTTGAAAAAAATTGTAAAGCCTGGGGTGTGAATAGAAGATATGGGGTATTAAAAGAAATTATCTTCCATAATATACCCGAGCACAATACATGTATGTCGACTAGGTTTGATTTTCAACATGTTCAAATTTTATAACCGAGTTCGACCATCAAACCCACAGTAAATCGTCCCACAGTAAATCGTTTTTTCAACGTGATATATTAGTTAATCCACTTGAACCTACCCATACTATTTTTTTTTTCTTCGATTTTTATGATTTCTGGTTGGTTTGAGTCAATCTACTCACCCCTATAACAAATGTCTGTTACAAAGTTAATAGACCTATAGGATATTTTCTTTTAACATCATTACAATTGCTATTCACAACATATTTTGTTAATTTGTTTTTAAAAATTTTAAAATTTTTTCCAATATCATCATTCTCATCATACAACCTCCATAAAATCTTTATATGCAATAACAAAACCTTCCAGACATTTATAGTCTCCCTTTTCCGGCACACATGTATGCTTCAAATTAATTTTTTTTTTTTGCTACCTTTGTTATTTTGATTTATATAAATTTTATTTTCTATGCTATGAGTTTTTAAAATCTGAATCACATGATTTAGAAATTATTTAAAATATATTTTGGATCAATTGATCAAAAATTGAATATTAATTATTGTTTTAGATATGTGATCCGGAATGCATAAAAATATAAATTCTGGAATTGTTTTAGAACACTTTATTTACAAATAGGTAGCAACCTCGGTTCATTTTTCACATGGTAACTCAACCCATTCATCCAAATGTTTGTGACTCACACTTATACCAAGCTATCAACATCCAAAGGATGATAAAAAAAATAGCTTATTTAAATATAACCTATAAAAATATTTGCACAATAATATATTAAAACACTACACTTATTTAATTTTATAAGATAATATTTTTGTAAATTTAATCCATTAAAAATATTAATTGTCAAATTTCATTATTATCAATGTTATTTTTTTTATAAAAATACATAATTAATAAAATTAGTAATGTAGAGAGAGTTGTAATATACTAGCAAAAATACAGGCGCGGTAACACCTGTGTATTCGTATTTCTATTTTAATATGTTATAACAATTATAGGGTTTTAATTTAATATCTTTTGAAAATTTTTATATTTTAAAATATAAATTGTTATATGACATGTTTTGAAATATATTTTGTTAATTTTATATTTTTTGTTTATGATAACATGATAAAAACATGTCAAATCATCAATGAATATGTCATATACGCAATGAATATGAAAAATAGAAAGAGGAGAGTTTCAATAGAACTCAAAATATTATCGCACTTGTGTATTTGCATGTTTATTAAAAATATTTATCATGAAATGTACGCGTATCTATACTATTAATAAAGAAAATACCCTATTTTGATGTCTGCTTATCAAAATACCTATTCTACCCTTACACGTATTTTAAAATTAAAAAAATATATATTTTCATAAAAAGTACTTGAACTCATAACCTCTTATTTCCTAAATATATATTTTCCCCTAGACCAGTCTTATAACTTTAAGCAAAAAATCACTTTAAAATATTGATATCCAACATACATAATTGTCTAATTATATCTATAATGTATAATACATGATATTATATTATATACTATATATATATTATTAATAATAAAAATACGAAATACCCCCTTTTGACGTCTTTTTTTCAAAATACCTAGTCTACCCTTGCACTTATTTTAAAATTAAAAAATAAATCAATTTGGCATAAGAGGAACTTGAATCCACAACCATTCAAACCCAAAATTAGTATTTTAAAGTATGTTGGATATCAATATTTTAAAGTAATTTTTTGCTGAAAGTTATAAGGTTGGTCTATTGGTAAAGTATATGTTTAGAAAATAAGAGGTTATGGGTTCAAGTCTCTCTTATGAAAAATTAGTTTATTTTTTTTAATTTTAAAATAGGTGTAAGGGTAGAATAGATATTTTGAAAAGTGAACATCAAAAGGGGATATTCCCTTTATTAATAGTATAGAAGTATAGATATATTATATAATATAATATCATATATTATACATTATAGATATAATTAGATAATTATATATGTTGGATATCAATATTTTAAACATTTTATTTAAAGTTATAAGGTTGGTCCAGTGGTAAAGTATATGTTTAGAAAATAAGAGGTTATGGGTTCAAGTCCTTCTTATGATAAATTAGTTTATTTTTTAATTTTAAAATAGGTGTAATTGTAGAATAAGTATTTTGAAAAGTGGACATAAAAAAGGGGTATTATCTTTATTAATAGTATAGAAGTATAGATATAGTATATAATATAATATCATATATTATACATTATAGATATAATTGGACAATTATGTATGCTGGATATCAATATTTTAAAGTAATTTTGTTTTTAAAGTTATAAGATTGGTCTAGTGGTTAAGTATATGTTTAAGAAATAAGAGGTTATGAGGGTTTAAGTCCTTTTTATGACAAATTAGTTTTTTTTTAAAATTTTAAAATAGTTGTAAGAGTAGAATAAGTATATTGAAAAGTAAATATGAAAAAAAGTTATTCCCTTTTGTAAGAGTAGAATAGGTATATTGAAAAGTAAACATAAAAAAAGGTTATTCCCTTTATTAATAGTATAGATATGATATATATATATATATATATTTATATATTAATTAGGTTAATCTATTTTTAGATCTAATTAATATTTTAAAAAATATTATAATTATTCACAAAAAACATTATAATTTTAGATTCTACAGAAAACAAAAAAATTATCTGATAAAATTTAACGAAAAATATTTATTAAAACATCCGTGATATTTTTAAAACAGATATCCAAATAATTGAACAGATAATATGTGCACTCGAATAATTGAGTGGATAACGAATGCAGATTCTCTTAATTGGGTCGAATAACACACAGTTACTACTTGTATTCAACCCAACTTGTTTTCATCGATAAACTAACAACAAATAGGCTAAAGCTAGAATAAGTACAGCAAATGCTTAAATTTGTTGAACACTACAACAGGATAATCCAGGTTTATAATGAAAAATACTTTTAATTATTATTACTTATTACATAGAAAATAAAGTTATTGTAAGTGATTTCAAATATTGAAGGAAATATTTAAAGTAATTGCTTTTATCAATTTGAAATAGTTGTTTATCTTAAAAATAAACATTTTTAATAAAAAAGAAAATAATTTTTAAAATAAAAACCATAATTAATGAAATGTAGTTTGTTACCTTCGAAGTTAAGAGACACAGTATAGAGTTTGTTCAAAAAACAAGTATATAAGTGAGACAAATTATATAATATATATTATTATAAAATAGGATCAAAAGTCACTGGGTCAATAGCCCCATACTTTGCTAAATACATTCGTCCTTGTGATTAATGTAATATTGTGTGACTTTGTTTAAATTTATTTTAAGAAAACATCATTTATTTAAACATCATAAACAAACATCATTGTAATTTTTTATATGTCTAGATAATTTTTTTTTGAAAAATACAAACAAAGAGAAGATGAAAATAACTTATTTACAACAAGGGGATTTTTTTAATTAAGAAAACATTTTTTGTGATTTTACTTAAACATAAAAAAAGTTTCTGCTTTTATTAAAAAATTATTTGTAAATAAATCATTTTTTTGAATCACTTTTTTTTTCCAAATTAAATAAACTCACTCATTGTCTGAATATTGACACAAGTACGACTACCTCACTTATTGTCCGAACTTATAGTGTGCAAGCTTCAGCTATCTTTTGTCTCAGCAAGCTTAGTTAATGTTATCCTGTCCATTAACACTAACCATCATTAAACAGGTGACATTTATGTTGTAATTGCTTTTAGCATTTATGTTATATTTTACGCTTATGAATTATGTGTATATTCAACTTTATGACTCCTCATTTGTTTAAGATGTCAGGCTGGGAAGAATTGTGCTTGTAGAATCAATTGGGAAGTTATGGTTACGGCTTTATTGTGTTTGACAAGGAGCAGTTTCTTAATATTGTCAATTATCTTAAATCTGTGTAAGGTTGCTTGCTCATCATTTGATTATGTACTGTTTAGTGTTTAGTTTGGTCTGAATTTGTAATCCAAATGTACTGTGCTTATGCTAATAAATAAATTACAAGCATGGCTAGTTTCTCTTGTCTGTATCAGTTCGCAGTTGGAAAAAAGAACTTTGAAGGTCATCTTCACCCGAGATTGATGTCTAATTTTTGAAGGTCTACCAACCATATTTACATTAGTTTTCATTTGTTTGAGCGCCTGATAATTTATTATTTACAGACCTTCTTTTTGAATTTTATGAATAAACGCCTAATGAGAAAATCTTATATTTGTAAAAATAGGTCTTTTCTTTTTTACTTTCCTGCCTCTATTGGCTGTTGGGAATATCTCTGTTATAACTCTACAGGAAGGATGCATGTGAGAATTTTGGACAACTTTTAGGAAAAAAAATTAGTAATTTTCAGCGTTAAAATTTTTCTAGTACAGATTCCAGCCAATAAATGAAACAGATATGACAAAAGTAGAGGCGAGAAATACTAATTCCTTGTTGAACCATCTTATAACTGATTACTGATGCAAGACTTGCTATTGGTATTTGAAGTATCGTTGAAGATGCAGTATCTTTGCTGCTTCTCATCAAAATTGAAGTATCCTTGAAGATGCAGTATCGTATTTCATATTATCATAATTTTGTTGGACAATTGCAATCACGTAGGAAAACCACTCATAAAACGACACAAACACATTTTGATTATTCTTCTTCCGCACAACTCTTTGGGTGAATATTTCTACACTTCCACTAGTTCGTTCCAATCACTCAAAATTAGCTTCACACTTACCATGATTCAGGATTAAAGGAGGGATATCTATTCTACAATCCCATCTGAAATCAATGAAAACTAAACTTCAAACAACATAAAAATTGAAAATAAAGCACTATTTGAAACCAAATTGTTTTCAGTTTCTGAAATTAAATTTACTTCAACCATATCTTCTTCAGTTAGGTAAATTATTCATCAAAACAGTAGTATCCTTGAAGAAGTATTATCATATTCCATATTATCATAATTTTGTTGGACAACATGAATAATAGATTTTGTTTTGTATGCACTGCCTACCATTATTTGCTTTTTAAGGAGAAACCAAATGGTTTATTTTGGAAGTTGGCTCCAGCTGTGAGAAGTAAAACGCGTGTGGGTATTTCTGCATGTTTTATTGCTTGAATTTCTGTGCGTAACTATAACTATATCCCGGAGTGTTACTTATCTGGAATGGCCCGATGTGAATGAATCCCATTAGTTGTCTCTGTATCCTAACAAAAGGGTAGTTCGCGGTAGGAATTATCCCAACCTAAGTTTAGGTTATCATAAAAGCCTTTAATACATATATGTACATACTTTTCTAGTGTAAAAAGAAAATGCTATGATCCAACTGTTCCAAGATCGTTGCAGTTGTTTCAAAACCATATATATACATAGCAGCTTGGACTGAGTCATTAAAAAGAGAAAATTGCTGGATGCATAGCCATGGCCTCTGAGCAAAAAATAACCCAACTACAACTAGACTAGTGGAGTTACTCAGATTCCCTAGTTGGCAAATCTAGTCCACAATAAGCATCCAAGTCCATTAGAAATGAAGGATCCGTTGATGCCTTTTCTGTCATTTTAAGAGCTAACCCAACAGTTGCTTTGCTAACAAGGGAGTTATCTGCCTCAGGTTGTGAATCTACAAGATAATCACCACTCAGACTAGGCCACTTCTCCTCCCTGGTATCTTGAGTGCTCTGCTTTTTATTGTGATTGATCATTGCTTCCTTAATTTCTTCCTTGTTCTTTTTGCTTTCTTCCACATATGGCTGCGTGAAAAATAATCAGAAGTGGCAAATTCAAAGCAAACCCCAGCATAAGAAAAACAACATCGATTTATCTTTCAAGAATAGATATTATGTCAACTTCTATATACCTGTTTCTCAATGTCAGACATATTCCTCCATGTATCAATAGCAATATGAAGAATTTTCTGGCCGTCTAAGGCCTGACTACAAGTTTTCAATCGAGCACATTCATGCTTGAGGAATATCTGGTATGCAGTCTTTCGTCCAGGTGGAGAACCTCGGCGTTTCTTCATTTCTTTGTTATTCGAGGGTTTCTTCATTTCTTTGTTATCCGAGGTTTTCTTTATTTCTTTGTTATTCGAGGGTGACAGTAAAAGCACTGGCTGTTCCACATACCTAGGCCCTGCTAAGTTGGAATCCAAATTATTGCATAAGCTCTCTAAAGTCACAAGAGTCCACTACATTACTAAGGAAAACTTATGTATATTGTCTCAGGACTTGGGAATTGTTTAGAAGTAACAAACCTGTAATGTCGCAAGAGTAGTCCTTGGACATCTCTGTGGCCTTCTGACCATCTTTAAAATCCATTATTATATAAGGTAAACTAGCTGTTGAATTCCGCTTCTTCTGAAGTGGACCTTTAAAAAATGTGGACGTTGTGAAAAGGGAAAAAAAGGCACTACAAGTACTAAAACCAAAATGTTGCAAAAAACATCATATAATGAAGCTGCTGAAATGTCTTGTGTTATGGTCCAAGCAATAAGTGTAAATCATATAAGTAGAAACTGCCAAGAAACATTCTCGTATGTCAAACTTATGTGTGAAGTGCAAGACTACCCACTTAAAATAAAAACAACCTTTGGTGCTATTAGATCCAGTTTGCTTTGCAGGACGCCTGTAGAAGTACAATTGCTCAAACTGGTAGAGAAGGTGTGCGTAAAGCTTTTCAACTTGAGCGCATAACTTTACAGTATTCCCTTCCAATTTCAGGGCAAAGACAACTTCCTCCCATTTCTTTTCTCGACCAACCTAGAAACGTTAGCATGACATTAAATTTGAACATCCGAGACAATTTCATACGATGATACATAAACTATTTGAGCCACTCTTGAGTATATTGAACCACTAATAATATGGGTGAATTGAATAAACTTGCATGCATATGTATTATATATAGAGGCTCAAATTCAGACAAAATAACATATATACTAAATCACGTGAGGCCAATGTGGACCACAGGGGAATGCAATATACCTGATGATATCCTCCTCTTCTGGTCACCTCTAAGTAAAATAGGTACAAGTCCAACAATGTTTCTCGGACATTGAAACTGCCAAGTGGAATTGGAATTGAGCATTATTCATTACCTCTATATTTCACATTACCTTTTCGGGTAGTTATCTATTAAATATCATAATTTCGTGTAGAGCTAAGATTGCATGTAGATGTAGACTTAAAAAAATAGAAAAGGACAGAAAACATTTAATAAATAGTATATTTTGTTTGTTAATGAATTAATGTGAATTGTGAAGAATGATGAAGAGTCAGAAGTTCAAAACTGTCACAAAGGAAGCACCAAGACAGAAAAGACTGGACTCTCCTTGCATGCAACTATGAGGAACCAAACAGAACAGCTAGTTAAAAAGAAGTTAGAGTATTTCACTAACCCATCACACAAATGGGAAGCACGATAAGGATAATAGAGACAAGAGCGAGCATGCATGTAGTTTGTGTTTATGTAGGAAAAAAACTCACATGAGAGTGAGTCCAGAAGAGTCCAATAACTCAGCGAGTTTGATATAGAAGGTGTCGGAGTCATCAACAGGAGAAGAAAGGGAGCCACCAGCACTTGCATTGGTGGAAACATTAAGAAGGGTCTGCGATGGGGATGGAACCGTGGTCTCCTCTTTGGTGGCCATATTTGAGGAAGCAACAAAAGGTGAAGGTGAAGCTGAAGCTAAAACATGAAGGCCAACTAGTTGAGTGGGTGGATAAGAAGTGAAGTACGTAGGTGAAAGGGTGAAAGGGACGTGGAGACCTTATGCCTTTGGCACTTTGCGACAGCTGCACCGTGCACGCCAGTACGTGGCGTTCTTTTCTTTTTTTTCTTTTTGTAAGTAAAATTTTAAGGGAGACTACACGGTTACTACTTTTTTTTTTTAATTAATTCAAGTTATTTTTTTAAATATTTATTTATTTATAATAATTAAATATGTTTAATATTTATAGAAAATTAATTTTATTTTAAAGACTTATTTATAAAATTTATTTTAAATAATTTTATAAAATTATTTTATTATAAATCTTAATATATTTAATTATTTATAAATAAATAAATTAATTAATTTATTAAAATATAATTTAAATAAAATTTAGAATTTGATTGATTGAAAAAAAAATCAATACCTCTAATTAGAAAAAAAATCATAAAAATTGCCAAATTTTAAAATAAAACAATAGTGTCTCGTTTTAAGGTAGAGATAAAAATTAGCCATATACCCATGCGGGTGGCATTGATTTCCGCAAATGTTTTAAGGAGATACGAAGATGTTTGGTAGAAACATCACAATGTTTCTTATTTTTATTTTTAAAATATTTTTACTTTTAAGATTTAAAAAAAATCTTTATTGGAGTAAATTTATTGGATAGAAAGACTTCTTATCTTATTTTTCATCTATTGAAAGGAACACTTTCTTAACGATAAAAAATTATATTTTTGTTATTAAATATTGTACGAAAATTGAGAAAAATTATTAAAAAAATTGTGAACTTTTTAAAGTCTTTTATCATTCACTAATTATTGTATCGAGACTGAGGAAAATTATTGAATAAAAAATTGTTAGTTTTTTAAAGTTTTTTACCAATAGAACAAGATGAAAGTTTTTTAATGATGTTGTGATATATCAAGATAAAAAAGAAAAAATTATTGAGCTAAGAAATCCTAAAACTCTTGTATCCTAATTTCTCAATTTTTTCAACTGAAGTAATGATTACTTACAATACCATTGTGTGACCCAACTTGTTGCTTAAAGTTGAGATTGAGTTGTTTAAGGTAGAAATGATTGTTTCCCATTAAAATATGTAACATTGTAAAGACTATTTTATACAATTTTCAATGCATGAAATAATCCAAATAATTTGATTCCATTGGAGATGTCCTAAACTCATAAAAGTTCACAACACGAGATATCAATCAGTAGACTTGAGTGACTTTATAAGCAAATTCGGTTCTGGGCCTTAATAACAAGGGCAAACACCTTGGGTTTAGGACCAAAAGGGACCCAATTTTTATTTTTTATTTTTTAAAATATTTATATTATTTGTGTAAATAAAATTTTATATTATTTGTATAGATATTAAAATTATTGTCTCATTTTTTTTATCTAAATTCAAATATTTATAAGGATGTAAATAAAAGACATTGTCCTTTTCGCTTTTTCGCAGTTTGGTTGACCCACTCAGATTTTCATGATTCCTCCAAGACTTTTGGAGAGGAAGTGATGACTAATAATGTCAAGTGCCTAGGTTTCATGAAGTCTTGAGGAGATGGAATGTTGAAGTGTTTGGGAATATTTTCAAACGCAAATGTTAGTTGATAAAATATATTGGCCAGAATAAACAAACAAATGATATCAAATAATTCACCTTTAGTATGGAAAAAGTTGCAGAGGTCACCTGACAACAATATCAACAAGTTCTTAGGGAAGAAGAGCTGATGTGGTTCTAGTAGTCTCTTGCTAAATGACTCTCTTATGGCGATAAAAATTTGAGATACTTTCATGGTATAACAGCCATTTACAGAAGGAAGAATTAGATTGATGCACTCCAAGATTCGGAGGGTAATTGGGTTGGTAACCCTGAAGATTTGGAAAAGCTTGTCACCACATTCTATCAAAAGTTGTACTCAAACACCATCTCTATGCGCCTTTGGGTGTGCAAGAGACCTTTCCAACACTGTCAATTGAAGAACTAACCATTTTCTTAAAGCCAATATCCAAAGCAGAAATTAGGAAGACTATTTTTTAATGGGGAATTTTAAAGTTCTAAGGTAATTGGGTTGGTAACCCCGAAAACTTGGAAAATCTTATCACCACATTCTAACAAAAGTTGTACTCAAACATCCATCACTATGTGTCTCTAGGTGTGTAGGGAACCTTCCCAACACTGTCCATTAAAGAGTTAACCATTTTCTTGAAGCCGATATCAAGAGAGTAAATCTGGAAAGCTATTTTTTTAATGGGAAACTTTAAAGCTTCAGGAGAGGACAGTTTGCAAACGGTCTTCTACAAGAGTAATTGAAATATTGTGGGTGGATCCTTCTATAGAATGTTGAGGATGCTTATGTAGACCAGCTAGGATAAGACAATTAAACTCCTCACTTATATCTAAAGTGGAACCTGTAACATCAATGAAACATTTATGTCCGATCAGCCCGTGTAATGTTTCATACAAGAGGCTCACAAATATTTTATCCATGAGATTGTGTACTATGATGAAGAAGTTGATTCACCCATGCCAGAGTAGTTTTATTCCTCAACAGAGTAGCTCCGAGAACATCATCATTACGCAGGAGGTAGTCCATACCACAAGACACAAAAATGGGGCATAAAAGATGTATGTTATTAAAATTGATCTTGGAAAAGCATATGATCGACTAAACTGAGACTTTGTGAAAGAAACCTCGCAAGACATAGGCTTCTTGTATGGGTTCATTAATCTCATTCCTTACCATGCACATGTTATGGGATGACGAAACTCTGGACATGTCCACTCCAACAATAGGAGTAAAAAATATAAGGAGATCTCATATCCCTGTATCTCTTTATTCTTTGTCTTGAACGAATTTTTCACCTGATCTAGTTGTGGTTAATCATAATTTTTGGAAGTCAATCCACATCTTGCATCTTTTTGCAATAGCTCAAGCCATAATATTAACCAGGATAAAACACAGGTTCTTTTCTCTGCTAATGTAGTTAGACAACACCAAAAGCAAATCTCTAGAGAGTTGAGATTTGAGAATATGTGTAATATTGGAAAATACTTGGAGATTTCACTTCACCATGAAAGTGTCTCAAAGCAGTCCTATCAATTTGTCATTGATAAAGTCCAGCAATGATTAAATAACTAAAACAAAATACTTTGTCCTATTAGTTTAGCCAAATTTGTCTTGCAAGCTCTTCTTAATTATATTATGCAAACTAACCTCCTACATGTATCTGTTTGTAATTTAATTGATAAGAAATGTGGAGATTTTTTTGGGATGATTTGGATACTGCAAAGAAAACTTATCGAATTGGCTAAAAGAAGCTAAGCAAGCCAAAACAGATGGGAAGCTTACGACTGCGAAAAATGAGGCATGCGAACCTAACCCTCATCTCAAGATTCAAGTGACATATTCTCTATAAGAAGCACAACCTGTGAGTTCAACTCATTTGGGCTAAGTACAAGTGTGGTGGGAAGACTAAACTTAACATTAACACACGAAGGATCTATACATATTTCTAGAAAGGCATCAAGGAAGCATGGCTAAATGTGAAAAGGAATGTCATTTGGTAGCTAAGGAATGGGCAAGAGATTGATTTATGGTTCAACAATTGGGTGTCAGGACCAGAAGCTGTGGTGGATTGGTGTACTAATAGATTTATGATTAGGGGTACATGATTATTGATGTGTCTTGGGATAGATGCAAGTTGGCTAGATTCCTACCAGCGGAGGTCATGAATGAAATCTACAATATTAAGCCCCCCAAGGGAGATAAGGGTAATGCAATACCCTATTAGGAAAGTAGTACAAATGGTCAATTCTCCACTAAAGGTGCATATCAGAGTCTCTTAGAATGGATCCCCTACAAATCCGTTATTTAAGATAGTTTGGAAATGGAATGACCTAGAGCAAATTCAAATCCTTCTCTGGAAGGTTGCACGTGTTATCATACCTACAAATGACTTGTGGTATAACAAACATACGACTGACAACTCCAACTACCCCTTATGTGGTAATGATAGAGAAATAATGATTCATGCTTTCCACGATTACATCTTCACACTCATTATTTGGAGTCAAATGAGTGCAGTCAGGTTCCCCAATTTCTTTTCTCAACCAAATTTAGAGCATTAACTTTAGATTAACCTAAATTATTCCAACAATTGTGATGTTGATGGGTGGGCTTAGATATTTGGTATCACTCTAGGTTGACTATGGTAGAGAAGGAATGAGTTCATTTTCAAAAATAAGCAGTGATCTCCTGACTAGGTCATCAAATTTGTGAGATCCCTCCAGCTGGATCTCAAGCAAATTCATCAGATGTGTTTATTGATGAAAGATTCCGAGGTGCACTACACAAATGCAGGAAATTTTACTTTTACAAGCCTCTATGCTCTATACCACCAAACTGATTTGCGACAGATTGTTCTTTATCCCCATAGGAAGACATCTCTTGGAGGTCAGTTTCGTGACTATAGTAGTAAGGTAGTCCTTGGCTATTCTGCAAGGATTAATAGTCACATATGACCATGACTATCATAACTTGGTCATTGAATGAGACTCGCTTAGTATGGTTCAACTTCTGGAGGTTGGATGCGATATAGATCATGTATACTTTTCTATAGTTGAACAAATTTATAAGAAAAGTGAAAAAACTCAAGCTTGCACTTTTAATTTTGTTTCACGTGAAGTGAATATATTGGCTGATGATTTTGCTAAGATAGGATTGCACATTCATTAGGATATGTCTTTATTTTTTTAGTTTAATTGGTATACACTATCAGTGTAAAGGATTCTTACACTACATTCAATCACAACCCTTCATTCATGGTAAATTTGTTGATTTTACTCATTACTCCTTTAAAAGTCACATAAATGAAAAGTCATGATTGAATGTCAGTGTGAAAATCCTTTACACTAAGAATGTATACCAATTAAACTCTTACTTTTTAGTGTTCCAGATTTGTTATCCGCTATGTACTCAAGTAAATTGAGTTGTATGACCCTTATTGCTTTAATCTAATTGTCTAATATAGGTTTGCGCTCACTCTATTTCACAAAAGAAAAATGAAAATTCAAATATGACATGTAATTAATTATAAAATGTAATGTTATTGATGTTAGGTTTTTTCTTAATGTGTTACATTTAAAAATTTATATTGAATGATTTTTTAATGTTTGAATTTTAAAAATATAAAATACACAAAATTATTAACATTGATTAATGCAAGTGGTAGTGACTTATGTTTCTTAACTATGTCACATTGGATATGAAACAAAGCATAAGTTGAGAGAAAATATTCATCTTATATTCATGCACTCAAAAATCTCAATAAAATTTAGTTGTTATTACCCGTGATAATTAATATGAATCAATATCATTGTTAAAATAAAAAAAGAACTAAAATTATCAAGAATTTAAAACTAAAAGTTAATATATAAATAAATAAATAAATTATAAACTTTAATATGAAATGCTGATATCTATTTTATGATAAAGATAGTATTGAAAATAAATAAATTTTCAATTTTGTGTATGTATTTGTTATGGTTGTCTATTTTTTTATGCATTGGTAGAAGAAATAGAGGAATTATATTATTAGGTAGATCTAGATGGGGCAGTGATAGAAAGTGATGAATAAAGCAGGTAATTCGGAGGACACATCTATTATTGTTCTCTTGGTTTAAGTTTAGGGTTTAGGGTGAATTACATTGTCTGCGTGAATTACATTAACATCTGCTACTGATTTATCAATGGTGGAACCTAGGGGAACACCAAAATTTTGCCGTGCACAGCAAGCATCCTTTCACATTTGTGTATTTTTTAAAAACATATATAAAATATTCTAACATAAAAGCCTAATTGGTACGTGTGCATAGATGATACTAAGAGTTCAATTACAAAGGGTGGATTGGGAATTGTTCTTGCATAAGACCTAAGACCTCTTCACTGGTGTTCTTGCATTGGGAGGATTTGCAACTGTTGCAAGGCTTATGAAGTGGGTTTATAGAGTAATATCTACAAAGGAAAGAAAATGACAGAGTACTTAAACCACTTACAGGATTTGCTGCTGAGTTTGCAACAGCTTCTGTTATCAATGTTAACTTTCCTTCAAAGTAGGAGCTGCCAATCTCTGTTTCAGTCACCCAATATGTTGTAAAAGTTACCATTTAATCAAACTGTATGATAAGTTTGTTTTGTTTGAGTTTTAGTCGATGCTAAGTGGGATTAATTTTGGACATAGACCTGTTAAATGCGGTTTCTTGTATTTTTGTTTTGGGTTATTTCTTTTTGTTGCATTTGATTTTTTGAATTGAATCATGTCTTGCCAGTGCTTTGTGTTTGTATTTGTGTGTTTCAGTGACGTGCTCTTGTTTGAATGTAGAAGCATGCCTTTGGAAAAGCTGACTGAAGATTCCGTGTTTGAAATGTGGAAGAAACACGATGGAATGGCAATAAGGGTGACGTGTAAAACTACTTAGCAGTGGGCAAAATGGTCCTGGCAGTAGTGCACTGAGGTTGGTTAGGATGTTAATGATGGAAGTGCCTTCTTTGAAAAATTACTCCTCTCTTACTATTTATAATATCTAAGATTAAAGTAATTTTTAACTTTTCAATAACAATCTATCCATATTAATTATTTTTAAATTTAAATATTCTTAGTTAAATAAAAAGTATAATAACAAATAATTAGCAGAGAAAAAACTAAGCATTAAAGGCAATGATAGTAGTATTATAAATCAATTATTTTTCTTAGTCTCGGTGAATTAGGTAATTAATCTTATAAATAACACCGAGAGAAAGTATTGTGAAGCTTATAGATGTTCCTGATGGGTTTCAAAATACATGTTGTATGTCATGGTCTCTAGTTGCAGTGTTGCACTCCTTGTGCACTGTATTCGGTTTGGATCACAATATGTACTGTTTTCTGTTATTAATAAAACCCCATTTGGCATATAAAAAACTTTACCTTTTTAGGAAAATGTTATAATGCTATTTTAATTTATTAAAATTAATTTACATAATTTTAATTAATTTACTGCCTATATATTTTTCGACAATTTTATGCTTTACTTCAATATTTTCTATATTCTAAATCTATTTATTAAATTTTACTTTAATTTTAAACTAATAATCAAAATATATAGGAAGTAAATTAATTAAAATTATGTAAATTCAATGTTCCAAACAAAAAAGAAATAATTCCAATATTTCATAATCAAAATATTAAAAAGTTTTTTTATATTTTATGAAATTAAAATATTTTAATTTATGACTTATTTTTTACAATCATTTTAAAAAATCTTTGCACATTTTAATAAAATATTATAATGTTATTTTAAATATGTGTACATTATTTTTTTACACTAATAAACATTTTATATGTTTATTCAAAATTTTAATCAAGGTTTCATAATGTGATTGTTTAAATTTTAAATTATTTTCTTTGAAGACAATTATTTTTCATTATTTTTATTTTTATATTAATTTATTATTTTTTAATATTTTTGTTTTAAAAGGTCATAAAGAATTTTTTTAAATTTTATAATTATATTTTATTTTTCAAACTTTTGAATTCTTTTTAAGTTTGTTATATATATATATATATATATATATATACTTTATTTAATTGTTTCTCAATATTTTTTTATAAAAATATTCCAAATCTATTTTATTTTATATTTTTGAATTATGAAAATATTGCCTTATTAATGATTTTTAAATATTTTCCAACTATACTGTTTTAATATTTTTTAAATTATCATGTTTTTTTTAAATTCTATATTCTTATTTTTAATTTTTAAAAAATTTAAATTATATTAATATACCATTTATTGTTTTTCTTACTATTTTTGAAATATATATATTTATGCATCTTGAATTAATATTATTTTTATTCTTTCATCTATCCAAATTGTCATATGTGATTATTGCCAATTTTTGTCGGTAAAAAAAAGTATGTTTTGGTCTCATATGATGTATTTTGATAGATAAAAAAGGAGACAAGATTTTTATGGATGCAAACCATATTTACCTTTATTTTATTTTCAAAATATTTAATTTTCTGTTTTATTTTGTAAAGCTTTCTTTTATTTTACTAAAAATTATTTACAATACTTTTTTCAAGTGAATTATTTTTGGAGAAAATTAGTTTTGGGTTCCCGTATTTTTGGTCAATATCAATCTTAGTTCCTGTGTTTTCAAATTGAAGTATTTGATTCCTATACTTAAAAAAACATAACTAAGTTGGAGCCATGAACAAAAATATACTTTCTAATGGTTATAAATCAATACAAAATATGAAATTGTTTTAACACAAAAGCGAAATTCAAAATATGCAACATGTACATATTTTATAGTGGTTTATAGTCGTCAAAAGGAATTTTTATTAACAACTTTAACTTCATATGTATAGAGATTGAAGTCACTATTTTCAAAGTATAGGGACCGAATGCATTAGTTTAAAAATACAAAGACCAAACCAATAAATCATTAGTTTGAATGGGATTAGGTTTATTCCTTTTCAGCAGAATTTGAGTCTTGGGATAGACAAAAATGCTTTTGGTAGGAGCAAGTTGAGGTAACTGGTTAGATTTCCTAATAGAAATTAGTCTCAATAAAGTTGATAAATACTCATATCAATGTCATGGATGCAAAAAAATAAAAATAAAAATACAATACTAAATACATTTATTTAAAATACCCGGACCAGTTACATTCATTTAAAAGTACAAGACAACACATGGAGTTACAAGTGATTTAGTTGGTTAAGAAATAAAGAAGGAGAGAAGATGTGGTAATTTCAATTCTTTTAATTAAACCTAACCTTCTAACATTATTAACATGTCAACAAAGGAATAAGAAAAAGATAAACAAAAGTAATCAGATTTAAAATACATTTTTCCTATATTTTTTAATACTTTTAATTAAATAAATATTTTTTATTTTTTTTACAATCAATAATTTTGAACTAATCAACATTGATTAGTACCGGTGTTAGGCATTCGTGTTGTAACATTTCATTTTTTTTAAAAAAATAATTTATTAATAAAAGGTCTAATTTATATTAGTAGGCTTAAGTTAGTTTATTAGAATAAATTAAGAATTGATTTTTATAAAATAAATATGGGTGTAAATAGTAAGAAAGATTAAGTTTGTGTATGATTTTATAAGTCCAAACAAAGGTTATGTTAAGATAAAATTAGGGAGTCTAAGTGTTGCACTTTAGTTCATGTTTTTGGCTTGTGACACTCACGAGAAAATTGTAGACAAAACGTTGCCAAGAGAGTTTGAGGAGTAGCGTTTGGAAAGTTGATGTCATACCCTTCGCAATCAATCAAGATCATTATTCGAGGTAAGGGGGTGGGAAATTATTTCTCACGTGGCATGTGTAGGGAAAACGAGTAGTGAAATGATCTCCAAGTTTCAATAGGTTTTATGTATGCTATTGAAGAGTTACGAACATCCGTGACGAGGACTGATAATATGTTTTGTGTAGGGTGATTGACCTAAGTGGTTCCATTTTTAAAAATAATTACTACGATGAGTCTGTTTTGGAAATTTACCTAAGTGGGTTTGTTTTCAAGTTTGATTTAGTCAAATCGCAATCACAAGTTGCGTTTTTATGGGTAGCATAAAAATAGGTAAAGTTAATAGTGTACGAAGGGGACTCCCATTGACAGATTTTAAAATTATTGAGACAGAATATTATATTTTTTACTTTGGAGACAAAATGTTGCGATTTAATAAAACTTGGGGGCACATATTGCATTTAAGCCTATTTTAAATTATGTGTTTGATATATAAAATTTTGGTTTAATATATAAAGTTTTTAAATTAGTCAATTTTCATTTAAAAAACAAACATAAAATATATTTCAAATATATTGTTAATTCTTTTTAAAATTAAATCAAATATAAAATTGATTTGTTTTGATAAGCTAAATAAAATAATTAGAATACATATTAAAACACTCTCTTATTAAATTCAAATCTTACAATTTTTAATATTTTAATTAAAAATTTGTGCAATATAAGTCAAATAACGGATATAAATAAAATTAGAAATTTCTTTATACTTTCTTATTGTATTCTCTTCCGATATTGACATATTTCTATCTTAGATTGTTGAATATTTTAATTTTAATTAATATGATTAGATAGCATATTAAATGGTATACAAAATTAATAACTATTGGTCAATATAATTAACATAAGTTAATTAAATATATAACTTTTTTTCCACTATATCCTCGAATATTATACAATTTTGACTTATAAATCTAAAATAAATCATTCAAAGTATGCTCTTTCTTTCCTATGTTATAATTTCTCTCAAAAATAAATCTATAAGTGATTAATTTTAATTTTCTTTCTTTTTTATTATGGAAATTTAAGATTTCTTTTGACCTTATCGTTGACATGTTTAAGCTAACCAAATAGCGAAAATTTATACCAAGTAAGATGTTTAAAATAATTAAGTCTAACAGTTTTATCAAACATTATATAATTATAAATATGCATTGATTGTGCAGATAGTTTTTACTTTTGATAACAAGTAATTATCATTGAACATGGAGTTACTTCTTCGAGAAATCAATCTTTCTTTTGTTTTCTTTATTATATTTTTTTTCCAAGGTAGTAGAGCAAACGATTGTGGTGGAACATATGTTTCACGTACCATTGCAGTTGATCAATCTGGCAAATCCGATTTTCATACTATTCAAGCTGCCATTGATTTTGTACCCACAAACAACAATCGTTGGGTGAAAATTTACATAAAAGCGGGCACATACAAGTATGTAATACCATTCATTTTATTAAATTTTATCCAAATTAAATTTATCTTCCTCTTTTTTCATAGTTGCATTATATTGAAATAACTAGAAGAGAACTAATTCTATTGTGTGCAGAGAAAAAGTTCAAATTCCATCCAAAAAGTCATGCATCTTCTTCAAAGGCCAAGGCAAAGAAGAAACCACTATTACGTTCAATGACCATACAAAAAATATTAGTGCCACATTTTCTTCGTTTTCAAATAATATTATTGCTTCGGACATTACTTTTATGGTATATAATTCATATGTTAAAAAACACCCTCTTATTATTTTCGTTAAATAAATGTTTTTTAATATGGAACTAGCTCAAAAGTATGTGTGATTTCCCTAAAAAATTATGTATCTTTTAATTATTGATAATAATTATTTAAAAAGGATATATAATACACAAATTTTTGAACTTTGTGTCACTTTTGCTTGTAATAAGTTAAGTTGTTAAACAAATTCAAACAAATATTAAAATAACTTTTGTAATCCACCCATATCCTCTCTTTTTTCACATTGCAGAACTCGTTCAATGTTGGGAGAGAGTTGAGTTTGCAATCACAAAAGAAAAGGTACAGGATTCGAAAGCCAGCATTAGCTGCAAGAATATATGAGACAAATCTTCCTTTTATAATTGTAGTTTTGTTAGTGTTCAAGATACGTGTGGGATTTAATAGGTTGTCACTACTTCAGAAATTGTCACATTGAAGGTGCTGTAGACTTCATATTCGGCAATGGACAATCCTATTTTGAGGTACTTAATATGTAATAAATTAACATGAGCATGTCAAATTGTTTGTTCTTATTCATCAAAACATTTTTAACTCATACGACCTTAAGTTGATTAACCAATTGATTGAGTATTCATTATAATTTAATGTAGGATTGTGTGCTCAATGTGACTGCATCGGGTTCCATAACAGCACAAGCACGTGATTCAGATAATGACCCTAATGGTTTTGTTTTCAAAGGAGGTTCTGCGGTTGGTAACGGAATCTCATGATTAGGGAGAGCATATCGTCGTTGTTCTAGAGTTATATTTCATGAGACACGTTTGAGTTCTGTTGTTGCCCCTCTAGGATGGGATGCTTGGCATTATACACATCAAACGTATGATCATTTCTTTTAGCATAATATCAATTTTATGTGTTCAACTTGAAATATACTATCATGTTAATGCATGTTATATCAATACATAAGAATACATTATTATTAATATTATAACCGTTTAATTTTATTTTGAATTTCCCAAAATTAACTAGTAAAAATATTATGCAGGGATTGTATTTCCTGCACTGAGATTAATTGTACAGGGCCAGGGGCCAATACTTCTAAACCCGTCCCTTGGATGAAGAAGTTGTCATTTTCAGACTCAGAACGACAATTTTCAAAGCGTCTGTTCATCAACCATGATGATTGGCTCACAAAATTACCATTGAAATAAGAAGTGTTTTTACTATAATTTAGCTACTATATTTTTGTACAAAATTTAGCACAAAAAGATAGTTGAGAAATGTTAGAATCACATTATTTTAAATACATATTTATGATTAATTGAAATTTATCTAAAATTACCAATTTATGCGATTTCACTTGTGATTAAATGTATTTATTTTTCTAATTTTGTAGTTTTTATTGAATTTTAATAAATAATAAGTGTGTTAGAGAGTATTGCCAACTGTTCTTAAATATGGTTTTGTATTATTATCTAGTATTTATATTTTATTTTATGCAGGAGATTTCTATCAATAATTGTAGATTAACCATATATAACAAGGTAAGTATTTATTTTTTTAAGTTCAATTTTATTGAACAATGATTTTTTTGTTAAATCTAAACCAAACAAATTCAATAAAAATATATTGATTTTAAGGCAATTTTTTATATATCCAAGGAGATGTTGAAAGTCAATTGAAATAGGACACTTTGTAATGTAAGATATAGTGCTAAAAAGGGAATGCCAAAGATTGATTGAACTAAGGTGAATGACATATTTCAGGAAAATAACTAAGAATGATTCATATCCTCTTTTTAGTATTATTGAATACGTGGAATGGAAAACGATTAACATGACAATCCTTGTAAAATTCCTAGTTTATGGACACAGCAAAAAATAAAAAGCATTTTTTGTCGAATAACTTTTATATTTAATTTTGAAAGGATAATCTTAGTCCTTACGCGATATAAATAAAAATTATTTTATTAGGAATTGACAATAGAAAAATAATATGATATAGGTTTATGCCTACATATCATGATTATATATAAAGTAGGGAATGAAGAGTTTAAGAGAATGAAAAAAATCAAGGAAAGTTATACACAAATAAGAGAAAATAAAAAAAAATAAAAGAGAAAATGAAAAGAGCAAAGGTTTAAAGTTCTAGACAAAAAATATAATTTTCATGTGTCCCTAAAGATGAGTGTTTTTGGTGCAAAAGTTTTTGCACTTCCCATCCCATGATCATATTCATCCAAGGTTTCATGCTCCAAAAAGGTTGAAGGCAAGAAGATGGTGGGTGATGATGCCATTTCTTTGGGAGGAAGAGGATTAAAAAATTATATGTTGCTTGTCACAATGGAGATAACCCTTGATAAAAGTTTACAAAAAGAATCTCAAAAAAAGATTTCTCAAGACACTCAATTGATCAAAATACTCATTAAAGGAGTCTTATATTCATTCATTCAAGTGTGTCCATACATGAGAGTAAGGTGGGTATATAGGGGAGGGAGCTTGGGCATGAACTTCTAAGCAATGTACGACTTGACTTAATTACCTCTTAAAGCTAATTAATAAAAGCTTACATTCCCTAATCAACCTGCCTAAGCTAATCAAGAAAGAGGGGTGCCAAACTAAACATAAGGGGTGTGGAGAGCAGCCCACTATCCATAATCTAAAAGCCAACTTGCTACATACACTCTACAATGTAACTAAAGGCACCTCATGCTTTGATAAAGAAAAATGACCAAAATACAAGGCCTAAATAAAAAACTAATTCACGCCCCTAATTTCTAACATGACTAGAAATATTTACAAGCAAAATAAAATCAAAACTAAGTCATGTTTCTTCCAATCCTCCTAGTTAAAGTCTATGTTAGGTAGGATTGCATCAATTTTTCCTTTTGCCTTTCTCTACCATTTGATTTCTTAGTTTTCATTGAAAAGTTATTAGGGATGATTAAGCATGAAGTTTTGTAATAAAAGTGATTTATGAGTGAATGACATGCTTGGGTCATTAGGAATCCAATGATAGTCATGGGAAGCAAAATCTCATGGATTTGCAATTTGTAGGTTTGCAACACTAAGCTAATCATCATTTGGAAAATATTGAATGAATAACTCATTCAAACAATGATTATCTTGTTAATTTTAGGTTTGTATGACTAAATGATCTTACATACACATTAATTGGTTTTTAAGATAACAAATAAAATTATGATTTGTCACCTAACATTTACAATGAAAGATATATAAAGATAAAGGAATGTCATTATAATAAGATTAAGTAAATTAAATCATTCATATAATTTACATATAACGATACCATGACATACATGTTACAACATATGAAGGTTTTTATAATAAGCGCAATAAGTGTTTATATGGTTAAAACTTTCAAAGCATCAGAAAGTGAAGGAAGTAGCATATAAGAATGTCTTATTATATGACAAGAAGTAAAAGATTAAAAGAGTGCATATTCTAAGGCAACTTATTTATCAAATACAACTTATCTTCTATTTGCACTAACTTTTCTACATAATGTCCAAACCATGTTGTCCATCAAACATGATATTCTAAGGCAACTTATTTATCAAATACAACTTATCTAGAAGGAATATGCCATATAAAGCTCAACATTTAAATTCTTATTTAAAATACCTGTTGTTAGGAGAATAGATGAAGGAAGTTGGAATCAGGAGTAAATCAAAAGACAACAAGTAAGCTAACATGGCGATTCAATTTGTGCACAATAGTTGATCTCGCAAAAAAACATACCAACGTGATGTGACAGCTTGAAGTCTCATCCCAATGGCTACATGCATCAATGCTTATGTAAAAAAAGTTCATGCATGAAAAACTAGTTGACAAAATCAAGAGAAAACATTCTAAGTGAAAGAATCTTCAATCCTTGATCTTCTAATCAAACAAAAACAAATTTTTTTTTGCATAAGTCAGTCTAGTGTTAGGACCATCTGATAAGTAGGTACTTATTTGTATATCCTTTACTAAGTGAAGTTATTTTTGTTGAGCGAATCTCATACCTTTTCTTATGAGAGTTACTTGTATCATATCTTTTGTTGGGTACTAATATAGGAGTAACTTATTGTTTTTAAAGAATACTTGATAATAATTAAGAGTGACTTTGTGTACTAAGTCTTAAACTCGGGTGAGTTTCAAGATAAAACTAGGAGTGATTTGTGTACTCACTGTAAGTCAAAAGTGGCAACGAGAATGCTATCTTATGAAGTTATCTTTGTTGAGAAAATTTCATTCTCTCTTTTGAGAGTTAATTGTATAACACATACCTTTCATTGGGTTAAAATTTAGGAGTGACTTACTATTTTTAAAAGAATACTTAATGATAGTTAAGAAGTGAGTTTACGTACTTGGTCTTAAACTTGGGAGAGTTTAAAGGTAGATCTAAGAGTATTTGTGTACTCGTAAGCCATGAGCAATAGTGAAAATAATATCTTGTATATCAATTTATATATAATGGAACCTTTTAAGAGGTGTTTGGAAAAGAACTAGATGTAGCTCAGTGAGAGTAAACTAGTATAAAAATACTTTTTTGAACCTTTTGTTACAACGTCTATATAAATCAGTTGGTTTTACTTTAAAAAGTTTTATAAAAGGATATTTGTGAAGTTACTTTACAGTTGTAAATAATATGTTAAATCATCTACCTTCTTAAGAAACTCCATAAAATTTCTTAAGAAATTTTTTTAAAAAAGGATTGCAAAAAACTTTCATATAACTTTATTTAAACCATCTTTTAGAGATAAGCCATTATTTGATATTTTTCATGCCATTGAAGTTGAGTTTTGTGCAAAATTGTAAATAGCCTTAAGAGGCACGCTCCCAACTATTTACCTAGTTAATTCACATGTATAAGAGAGACATTTATACTTCTTATTAAACATTCATATGAAAAGTGTCAACACCAACAAACTTAACTCCTTCATATTCATGTGAATATAATACAAATCATACCTTGATACAACACAAGACAATCTCTCGTACAATATTGTGTTAAAACTATGGGTAATGACATTTAAACTATTTTCAATGATATTTTTATTTTAATGTGTTGCAATGTGACCGTGTTCGTTGTATCCTATATTCTACAAAGCTAATCTATGTTTGTAAGAATCAATCCCATGAAACTTCAATGCATGGCCTCAACCCTATAAAACAAATTCAACATGAATAAGTTATTTAGGATTAAAATATACAAATAATTAAACAAACATTGAGAAATTTTTCTTTATGCAAGATCAACCATGTAATTTTTACATAACTGATAGACATTGACTATGGTGAACATACAATTTCAAACTTTGTCACAAAGTCTTTGTAATCATTTTGACTGCTACAATCTATAAAGATGGCAATGGGTAAGGTCTGAATAGGGTACTATAGTATTCATACTCATTGTATTAAAAAAATGTACTCATACCCGATGTCATACTTACACAGGTAGCAACTTTGATCCTCATATTCGTACTTGCTAGATATCTATATACTCATACTCGTTCTTGCAACCCCAGACTTTACTTATGTATAAAGATAAAAAATTAATATCTTTTATACATAAGTAAGCATAATATGAAAAACAAGTTAACATAACATTAAACATATAACAAATTATAAAATATTCCCTAATGTTTTTTATGATTACACATAAAACAAACATATATTTTTTACTATAACATTAAATAATATTATAAGTTTATTGATAGTTATTTTATAAATAACTCAATTGATAGTTATTTTATAATCCATAACACTACACAATGGATCTATAACTTGATCTTGTGCTTCTTTTGAATGAATGCATTAGATAAAAACTAAGACCTCATTTGAGGGGAATTTTTATTTTCACTTTTTAAATTTATAAAAATAACATTATTTTAGTTTAAATTTAATATATTGTTGTCAAATCTTAACTCCACTAGAATTCTTCCTCCTCAGGGTTAGAGATCAGCGACTAATGACCTGTAATTAAAGGTGGTATCTCAATGACCAATAATGAAAAATGACAATCATTGATCGAAGGCAGCGACCAGTGATTAGAGGTCAAAGATAGCTGTCGGTGGCCAATAATTGGAGGTGACAACTAGTGACTAAAGGTAGGAGTGTTGTTAGATGATAGTGAGTGACATCAATAGATGAATTTGAATAAAAATAGAAACATATGTCTCAAAACCAAATTTTATTGCTTTTGAAATTAGGTAAAAACTATTTTGAAAATAACTAAAAAAACCAAATTAAATTTGTTTTTGTTGAACACATTTATGTTTTTAAAATATATCTCAAAAAACTAAAAATAAAAAACTCAAAACACCCCAAAATGGACCTAAAAAATGGATAGGTTCATTTATAGCAGTTGATGATAACTCCTCCATGTGGTGGGTGCCTTCACGAGCATAAGAAAAGAGAGGGGGACTTCACATTATTGAATTTTTAAAAAGGTAAAATTGTCCATTTCATTTGTGGGAGGTTCAACATAAAAATCAAGTACAGAAAGAAAATGTCAAAAAATAGAGTTTGCTTCACAATCCCTACTTTCTTCAATTGGCCTAATTGATGTCCATGAATACATTTTGTCCTAATGAGGTGGAAGGCGCATGTTCTAGAGAATTGCTCATTATTTGGGGATTTTCTTTTTGCACCACATTTTTACTATTACACCCACCATTATCTGAATTTCCAAAAATGCCTTTAACTTCCTCCTCTTCTCCCCACCTTCCAACAACCCACACCCCCACTCTACACCTGCAGCCACCCTCCAATACCAATAAATATTTACCCTTATGTGGAACCTATAACCCCCTACTTGTAGATCTATGATATGCAACAATAAATTTGATACGCGGATGTGTAGATTCGTAGATGTGAACGCACAAAAAAAATACATTATCGATCTTGTGATTTGTGATTCGTGATGTGTCCAACACAATGTGATCCATGATATTTTTTATGCACTTGTTCACTATTGTGGACCACATGATTAGTAATTATATAGAGCATATTATGGATCACAATTGCATAATTGTGGATCATGTGATCCAAAATACACCATTGTGGATTATGACATCCACAATATAATATTGGTACCTTTGGAATTGGGCCTTAGGATGAGAGTTGCGCACATGTGATCCCTAAGTTTTTAACTTAAATGTTGGGGGCACAAAAGTGGTGGGTGAGACTGGGGAGTGGACAAGAAGGGTTGGGCATAGGCAGGGAGGAGTTGGCGCTTGGGAAGGAGGAAGACAAAGGTACTTTAGAAAATTAGGATTTTGTGTCCGAATAAGGTGCAAAAAGAAAATGCCCATTATTTGTCTAAGCTCATTATAAAACTTTGAAAATGATTGGGCCACCCCCAAGCAGCAATGTTAATGTGTGAAGTTTTTATCCTTACACCTCCATGTTTTCTCCCTCAACCTTCATAACCGTGTGAAATGTTAAAAATATCATTAGGTAAAAAAAGTTAAAACTTCATCTCTCTAGCACCTCTCCTTCGTTCAACCTTCAGTTTTCCTCTTCAAATCCGGACGCACCTCCATTTGCGACCTCTGCTGCACCGTGTCACGACTTCAGTTAGTTGTCCCTTTCACGACCTTCATTGCACTCTCAACACCTCCATTTCTTGCACCCCTTCATCCCCCTGTGTGCCCACATTTGTTCTTTATTCTTGCGCACTAGGTATGTGAGTCTGAATTGACCAATCTGAACTTGCAAAAATAAATTCTTTTAGAAGTCCAAATTGGATAATCTGAACTTGCAAAAACATAAAGGTGCAAAAAGATGAGAAATATATGAAAATTTTAATCTTTTTACCTAAAAATATTAAAAGTATGAAAGTGTAGAAAGAAAAGATAGAGGTGTAAAAAGAAAAATTCTAATGTGTGGAATACTACATGGCTACATGGCACATTTAATCACGGCTGATTAACAAGTGAAATGATCAAAGTCCAAACCAAACACGTTAAAGGGCGTGCAACATGATAAAACGACACTGCCACGTGGCTTCTCAAAAATCCTTCACGTAGAAGTGGTTTATTTCACAAAACAAATAAGAGAGAAAAAATGGCCACACAAACAACACCAATTGCACTGTCCGCCAAAGCGCACACCACCAAATTGCAGGCTAAGGCTGCGCACTCCCTCGTTTCCAAACACCTCTTGCAGATAAGGTTTTTGCAAAATATACGAAATTAATCTCATCACGGTTTGACGAAAGAAAATAGCGTGGTGTAGGGGATGAACATTGAGGCAAAAGGGTTTTTTTCTGCTTAGTGATTTTGGGACTGCAACTGCATGAGTTGGACAAAACCGAGGAAGATTGGTAGCTTGAAGTTCTACAAGCTGCAGCAACTATGGCTATTGCTACGGCCTCCCTCTCTCTCCATTTCGGCAAATTCCCCATTCGTCACACTCATTCATCTTCTCCAATACGCCATCGCTTCCCTCCTCGCCGAGGGTTTAACCTCTATTACCCTCGTGCCTCTCACAGGTCAGCCCTTGTTAAATGAAATTGAGATTTCCAATTTGGATTGTGAGTTCATGGGTGTTTGTTATCTCTTTCTGTTTTATTGGTTACAGATTTGCATATTTTGGTTCCAAGTGTTCATTAACAGATACTGATGTGCATTTGGATCATGTCACTACTGATGAGGACGAGGATCAGGGAAGAGGGCTGGTTGAGCCTAACTGTTCCGTGCCATTTGTTAAACTCAAAACTGATATTCTCGAGACCAAGTCCTTAAACTTGCTCGCTGAAGCCACATTTGTAGATACTCTCTTGACAGCATTGCCTGTAGGTTTTTTTTACTGAGTCAAGGGCGTTCTTAAGCATTGCTCACTGTTTCTTATCTTCCTTTGCTTTGTTCTGCAGGTTTTGTCTGAAGAAGAACAACACGCCCTTTCAGCTACTCCGGCCCATCCGTCTGGGTTACACGGTACGATATTTTTTCACGACTTCATTTATGACTGTATTGTCCGAGTTATATTATTACTGAGTCTTTTGTTCACTTCAATCTCTTAGAATTTGGCTTAGGGCCTAAAATGGACCTCAAAACCAGCTTGTACAAAGAGCAATGTTTATCTTTATAGGCATTACTTACGTCTTATCCCTAGTTGATTTGGGATCACAATTCACAACTTCCTAAATCCTTAGAGCCAATGTTCTGACAGCTGCACACTACGACCTTCCCTCAGCCTTTCTGGTAGCCTCATTTAAGAGACTGGCAATCAACTTTGATAGGCAGCAGTTAAGGCAGGTTGCGGGTGACTGCAATTAAGCCAACTTTCCAACTATTGGAGTTTTCTTTTCTCTTTTTAGTTTTTGGATTCACATGGTGGAATCAATTGATATTGAGGTGGCTATTCTTTGTTTTCACATGGTTTAATGGGATTACTTTATCATACCTCAAAAGTGCTTTTATAAGCCTGATACAATCCCGTAAATACAGTTTATTGAAGCTGTCTTCTTTGAGTTGAGCTGAATCAAGCTTGTCTAAAAAATTGTTTGGTGCCTATCTTGTTCATTGATTTTATTCTGTCTCTTTTGCAATCTACATTTATTGGTACTGTGATGTCGAATCATCTAAGCTGCTCTTCACTAGAGGATTATACATTTTCAGCTTTCTATGCTAGTTGCATAGCTGCAAATGTAGTGGAACAGCTCTGGAATTTTGCTTGGCCTTCTGCCATTGCCTTGATTCATCCAAGCCTTTTGCCAGTTGCTCTGATGGGTTTCTTCACCAAAGTGGCTATAATTGTTGGTGGCCCCTTGGTTGGCAAAGTTATGGACCATTTTCCACGAGTGTGTGCATACAATTGCTTAACCATCATCCAGGCAAGTTGTTTGACAAGCTATATAAAGTCAAGCAAGATATAGCTCTTTCCCTAAAAGGGGTTCTTTCTATTTTTCAGGCAGCATCTCAGTTGCTATCTGCTGCAATGATTATTCACGCCCATTCTGTGAAACCTACTTCATTCTCTACTCTGCTTCTGCGTCCATGGTTTGTCATATTAGTTTCAGCTGGGGCTATTGAGAGGCTATGTGGTGTAGCTTTGGGAGTCGCAAATGAACGAGACTGGGTTGTGCTGGTATTGTTATTCAGAGCTTCCTCTGTTCCCTTGAAATGTGATTTGTTAATTGAAAAAATTGTGCTAAAATTAAAATCCTGTACTGATCCTCAGTGGCTTTCCACAGCTGGCAGGAGTGAATAGGCCGATTGCACTTGCACAGGCAAATGCCATTCTAAATCGGATCGATCTCTTGTGTGAGGTAATTATTTGTTTTATTTTCCTATATTTGCTGTAATTTGATTAGCCATTAGCCATAAGTATGCATTTCCATGTTTACAGAGTTTGCTACCGTTCCAGTTGTGTGAAATATTCAAGAATTGTCTTATGAAATATCAATTATATTAGCTCTGTCTTGGAAACTAATGAAATGCTTGTCTACAGATAGCTGGGGCATTACTGTTTGGATTCCTTCTTTCTAAATTTCATCCTGTAATCTGCTTAAAAGTTGCTTCTGGCTTAATGATGGGGCTTCTGCCTGTTACGGTAATTTCCCTACCTTTCTTCTTGATCTATTACTTCCATAATTTGGAAACTGAATTTGTTTTCACTCTCCATTCTTAATTTGCAGATTGTTTTCACTTATTTAACCAACAAGCTTTCTACTGGTGTTCTTGACCGACCCAGACCTTCGCAAACCTGTTGCAGAACATTTAATGAAGATTCTGCAACAGATGCTAACAGTATAGGTATGCGATTCTTTCTTTTGAGAATCTTTCTATGGAAATCTCAAATATACTTACTTCCATCTGCTGGAAAACCAGTGTTTAAAGGTTTGGAAGCCATCAAACTCGGCTGGAAGGAGTATCTGGATCAGCCTGTTCTTCCTGCTAGTCTTGCATGGGTGCTTCTCTACTTCAATGTTGTTCTCACACCCAGCAGTTTGTTGACAGCATTTTTAACACAGCGTGGTGTGTGAATTTCCTCCATAGTCCATCATACCTTTTTATGTTTGGAATTTTTTTTCACTTGTAACACAAAATTTGTTACATAAAATTATAGTGGAGCACTTGATTTCAGGTTTTTCAAAAACCTCGTGAACTTATAATTGGCAGGGTTTTTGTATTTGTTTAATTGAAAAATCTTTCACACTTTATTAACTTGGACTAACATAATCTATGCCTCGTTTTCTGTTTGGTTACCCTTTCTGATGATTACATCCATTATTTACTATAAATTGAGTTTTCCTAGTTTTTTTAGTTGATGTCGTTTAATGATGTTAATTTTAAGCTGACTGCTGTAAGCCTGTAACAAATGGTTAGAATGACAGAAGGAAAAGGTTCATTGTTGTAGTGTCCACAACTGGTTTGCCAATTACTCATTCTAGTCCATGATTAGACCAATAGTGGGTAATAAGGTTTTCGGTATTTTAGCTAGGTTAAGTTTTTTTTTTTTTTTTTTTTTTTTTTTTTCTGCAGGCTTACATCCATCTATCATAGGAGGATTCAGCGGATTGTGTGCTTTTATGGGTGTTGCAGCAACATTTGTGTCTTCAACTCTGGTTGAGCAATTTGGAATTTTAAAGGTTTGTTCTCTATCTTTTAATTTTGTGTGTGGGAAAGTTTGAGCACTTTTTTTTTTATTAAGTTGAGGATTTTGCTCTCTTTACCAGGCTGGGGCTGTTGGGTTGGTATTTCAAGCTTTACTTCTCAGCATGGCTGTTGCTGTATACTGGAGTGGATCAATTTCTCATCAGAGCCCTCTTTTTAGTTTCTTATTTCTCATTGTAAGCACTAAAATGTTGTCACTGATCACACTAATGTTGAAGTTTCTAAATTAGAGTGGCCTGAATCATGTGAAGTTGGGTAGACCTGACAGGGATTCAAGATCAGCTTAGACTGAATTAGTGAGCTAAATTGTGACATGGAATGTTCAAGGTGGTCAGAGTTCTAAGGATGAAAAACCGATTATATCATTTAAATTCTTATTTTCAATTCAATGCTGAAAAAAGTTGCAACAGGTCATTGAGTATCTGTTAAAATAGAAAAAAAAAATGGTATGAGTCCACAAGAGAGGAAAGACTCATAGGATTTCCCGAATTGCAATATTTATTCATTTTTTGAGATTTTGAAATTTTGGATTTTTTACATGAACCTATCATATTTGTTCACGCTTAAGTTTTACATATAAATTGATCATTTGTGTTTGCAGATTTTGTCACGGTTAGGACACATGTCATATGATGTAGTAGGGGCACAGATTCTACAGACAGGAATCCCATCATCCAAAGCAAATCTAATTGGGACAACAGAGATTGCCGTTGCTAGTCTGGCGGAGTCTATAATGCTGGGTGTTGCAATAATTGCAAATGATCCTTCCCATTTTGGATGTTTGGCTCTGTTGTCTCTTCTATCAGTACTTGGTGCAGCATGGATGTTCTGTAGATGGCTGTTGAATCCAACAGATGAACAAAAAAGCCTTTTTTCTTATGATCCTGAATTTTGATATTTATGTAAGCGCCCCTTGTATTTACTGTTTGTTGTTTACGAGAGCGTATTCTAGTTGACCTGTCTCTTACCCTGAAAATGCAACAAAAAGGCCCTTTTTTCTGATAATCCTCAACTTTGATATGTATGCAAGCATTCCTTGTATTGTTAGTACTTCTTTGTTTGCTAGCTTTATTTTCTGTCTTATTATATAAAATTGCTCATGAATTGCCGGAACCTGTCTAATTGTTTTCATATGTTATGCTACAATATAAGAAAACAAAAGTTTGGTGGGGTGCCATGGGGGATGCTTGTCATATTTTTCCATTTCCTAGTCCGACATTTTCTCATGTAATCCGGGATATAACTTGTTAAGCATTGTGGCTGAATCATATTTTGCTAGTGTCTTGTTGGTGGATAACTGAGTATTCAATAAAGTGGTTGATGTAGACAGCAATGGATCCAATTTATGGGTTCTCTTAGCAGTGGTCTGACAATAGTTTATCTAACCATTAAGTTCTGTCAATGCAGTTGTTCCGATAGCTGGCTTGGTGCAAAGGCTGTTCGATGTGGACAAGAATAAAATATAGCGTGGTGGGTGATTTTCCACTCAATACAAAGGAGCTTGAGAAGTTTTCTTCTCACCTAGCCAATGATATTTTATTGTATGGACAAATAGATGGCTTTGCCTGTAATTCTGTAAATGTGTAACATGTTTTCATTTTACGTTAGTGTACATGAGAAATTAAATTAGCTAGGTGTCTAGTTCCAACACGTACAAACGTTTTGTAAAGCATTTATTCATTGTTAAATTCTTTCCCGGGATTTAAAACACCAGCAGGCTTGTTCCAGTGATTGTGATAGGAGGATGGTTCGTTGATTCTTACTGAAATTTCACGGTATACACTTTTATTATCCGTTTTTAAAAATTAAATTATTTTGTTTAAATGTGGTTTAACTTAATATTTTGATTTCTTAAAAATTAGCACATTTTTATATAATTTACTTTGAATTTATTTTTATTATATTTCGGAATAAATTTGCAATTTAAGGTAATTATATTGTTAAAGGAAGTCAGACTAAGAATAATTACAACGGTCTTGATTTTATGATAAAATTTTAAGATGTTTAATTTATATCGGTTCTTCGCATGTTTGGGAATGTTTAATTTTTTTTTCCAGCTGTTTTTAACCCCTATTCATCTATTTATATATATACTAGCGAAAACATATGCTATGCGTTGTCGCACATGTGTGTTTGTATTTTTATTTTTATTTGATATATTTAATTATATAATTTATAAATAATTATTATTTCTTATAGTATTTTAATTTTGATTTAGTAATATATAAAACGTGTTGAAATTCATGCGCATGTGTGTTCATATTTTTATTTCAATTAATTTAACATTTAATTATATAATTTAGTATTTATATACTGTTATCATAGTTCTGAAGTCGTCAAGTTAATTTTGTCATGCTATTTTAAAATAACTAAATATGGTAACATTATAGTTAATCATAATTAATTTTGTAACTTACTATAATCTCAAAAATAAATATATTTTTGCAACATAGTAAACAAATTAAAGTGAAAAGAATACTGAAGTGTAAATACTTAAATTGTAATGGTGTAAGAAGTTCTTATGGTGGATATAATTAAATCGTGTGAATAACTAGAAGAAGGAAGAGAGATGAGAATCATTCGCAATGCATAATATATTATTGTAATATTGTGCATGTATGGAAAGATGAAAAATAATGTAGAATAATGAAGTATGTGCAATTTAAAAAAAAATAAAAAATCTTCTGCTTGTTTTTAAAATGGTTGTTTTTTAATTTTTAAAGCTCCTCAATTGCTCTTTCTTAAAAGGTTAATTTTTAGAGATCTAACAATTTTTAAAAAAATTAAAATCACTTATGTTTAAATTTAATCATTTGTTAAATTAATTATCCAGCTTTTAAATTTTAAATATCTTAATTTGGTATTTAAAATATACTAATTTATTAATTTGAAACTATTAACTTTTAAGGTGAACCAAATAAATAAATTAAAGAGATCAATACAATAATTTAAATGTTAACAAAAATTTTCATTATTTTAAATCTAAAAAATAAAAGAAAAAAATAAACTTTTTTTCGTCCTAAAAAACAAGTGTACAATCACAATTATAATTTAATTAATCAACAATATAATTTTTCAATTATTGTCCTAACATTCACAATTATTGGGTGTGAAGATTGTGATCTTCTTTTATTGCAATTTTTATTCATTCTCATGTCCACATTCAAATGACAACTTAAAGTTGTTTTATGTTTTTGGTTTTAGTAACACGATGTCACCTTATTATAACAGATAAAATCATTAGAGAGAAAAAATAATAAAATAAATATAATTAGCATGATTAAAATCCATCAACTAAAAAAAACAGATGACCAAATGTTAAAAATGAATCGTTTTTGTAATATAATGGTAAAACAATTTATAGACTAAAATAGTAATGGTAGTGAACCCAATAAAATAAATTTAGATTTATATCATAGTATGACAATTATATTTGACAATCAATGGTTGAGTAAAGTAAAAAAGAACTGGAAAATAGTCTTCTTCTCATATAAACTCTTGTATTTTAATACTTTGTATACAATTTATCATATTTTTTTATCAAAAGTCTGTGTAATGCTTTTTGAGAGTTAATTTTCATTAAATTCAATATTTGTTTGAACATAATATGATATCGAAGATTGATAGTCTAAAAAATATATGATAATATCTAAGGAGATAAAAACTAAAATTGAGATGAGAACTTAGAACTGTAGTAACGATCACATTAAGAATCAACTCTTGACAATCATACCAACTTAGGCATAAAACAAACATCAAAGAAGACACAACAAAAACTAAAAACTGAACGAAATGCACAACAATAAAATAGTGATTGAGAATGAAGTAACAAATAATAATATATATGTTTAGAGAATATAAAGGAAGGGTATATGAATAGTGGTTGAGAATGGAGAAAGAAAAAACAAAAAGAAAAAAAACAATAATAATATTTTAAAATTTTCAAAATAAAACTAACAATAAAAAATTTGAATCTATCTTTTCTTAATTTAAAATAAATTTAAATTTCAATCTATCTTTTCTTTTTTAATTTCATGTATATATAAATCATTATAGAATAATTTCATTTCATAAAAATAATAATAATGTCATAGAATAATTTAATTTCATATTAATTTCATAAAAAAATAATAATAATATTAATATAACATATACCGTAATGTATGCAATTCTAGAGTAAATAAAAATATAGGTTTAGAAAATTTTTCCTGCTAAATCCAAAATAATAAAAGAAGCCAGTATAGAATATTATAAAATTCAATAGGGAGCAATATGAAAAAGAATTAAAGTGTTAATTAACTACAAAGTCTCCTTCATCCATCATTGTTAATTGCACATTCTAGGATGAATATTGAGTTTATTTAAATTATATATTTTTAATATATTTAATATTTTAAATAATGATAGAAATTTTTAAAAATTTAAGAAAATACTAAATTTTATTATATTAAATTTGAAAATTATAATTGAGCTATATCGTCTTAAAAATATAAAGTCTATTAAAATTTATTATTTTTTCTTCAAAAACTAATAGCGGTATAATACCAATTTAGAATGAAAATATAAAATAATAAAATTTAATAAATACAAATTTAAATTATTTCAGTTTGTATAGTAATTTTTGTTATATTATGATGAATACAATGTTTATATATACTTAAATTTTGTGTCTTGATAACTGATAGTTTAAAAATTTATTTTTAAAATTATATTTTTAATAATTTTTAAGATATTAATTTTAATTATGTAATATCATTTAAATTCATGAGTTGGTTAACTTCTTTATTCTTAAATTGAACATTTCCTATCAATACATATTACTATTTTTAATATTAATTTGTTCTTTAACTTTAATTTAATTACCTGCCATGCTTTAAAATGATTAATTTATTATCTTTTCAAACTTTGTTTATGTATGAGAATTGGTATATCATTCAAATTTTGTCCCATATAATTTCACTATTTTTAATAGGCTTCTATTTAGGGAGTAACTCATTAGGGCAGGAATCGAACCCAAGTCTAAGGAGAATGAGAGCTAGAGCTAATCCACTAAACCAAAGGTCAAAACCTATTTTATTTTGCAATTCCAATGTATTTAAACTAATCAATAGCAATGTTAATTTTAAAAATATAGAAAAGTTAAACAAGGTTGGAATTAAACTCAAGTCTAGAAGTTCAAATGCTATACTACTAGACCGAAAACTAATATTATTTTTCTTGTGAGATTAAAATTTAATCAAACTAATTGTGCCAAGATTAATTTTCAAAATATATTAAAATTTACAACTTTTTTAAATGGAGAAATTTTAATTTTAAATTTTAATTCTCAATTTTAATTTATGTCTTTATTTTTAATTAGATTTTAAATTTTATATTGTTGTTAATATAACTAAATTTTAGTTTTAGTTGTTAACCCTTAAATTTTAATTTCAACTTTTAATTCTTAATTTTAGTTTCAAAATCACAAATAAAATATATAACATAAAATGACCTACAATAGATTTAAAATTAAAATATACAAATAAAATATAAAATCTAATTAAAATAAAAGATAGAAATTAAAATTTAAATTAAAAGTTAAAAGTTAAAAACTATAAGTTCAAGTAACAACTAAAACTTAAATATAAAATTAAAAATTAAAAAAAAATAAACTTATTCAAATAAATTTAACATAAAAATCAAGCTAAGTAGTTTTTAGAATTTAAAAAAGTTTTTTTATTTAAAAAATTTACAACATAAATAACCAAGAATAGTAAAACAAAATAAAGGAAAAGAGACAATAAAATCAAAGTTGACTGACTATCTAGTAGTATCATCTTAAAACTCTCACAAGTTCTAGGTTCAGATCTTACTTTGTCCAATTTTAATATAAAACTAATGTTGTCACATGATTAATTTAATTAAATTTGAATCTCACAAAAAAAACTAATATTGACTTTTGGTCTAGTGGTATGATTTTAGCAATTAAACTTCTAGACTTCGATTCAATTTCAATCTTGCTCAACTTTTCTATATTTTTAGAATTAACGTTGCTATTTATTAGTTTAAATACATTGAAATTACAAAATAAAACAGTTTTTGACCTTTGGTCTAGTAGATTGACTCTAGCTTTTCTTCCCTTAGGACTTGAGTTTGATTCCTGCTACATGTTTTTTATATTTTTAAAATTAGCATTTCCAAATGATTAATTAAACTATAATTAATTCTTAATTACAATATAACCATACCACGTCACTTAATTACATAAGTCATCGTTCATTTTTAACAGTGAATGCCCTAAATTTGACGGAAGGACAAAAATTAAACTTTTGAAAAAGTTGAAGGACAAAAGATGCGCAAAAAAAATTGAGAGACACAAAGTGAGCTACCCCCTAAATAGAGGGGCACCGGTGGTAATTTAGCAATTTTTAATATTATTTGCATGTCTTATTAATTTTTAATATTAATACATACATCTTTTTCTTATATTATATGTAATGAACTATTCAAAAGTGAATACTATGTGCTATGCTAATACATGTAGAACTCCTTTGTCATGAAGTATGATAAAGGATAAAATGAAATAAAACTTTGTTAATCGGACCGCGTGAGAGATTGATGAATTGCAAAAGATGAGTTATAAAATGAAAGAAGTGCGGGTATAATTTTTTTAATTCAAAAAGTTAAGTTATAATTTTTAATAAAAAGGTGCAGTCACGTCTTTAATAAAAAGTCCAATTACAATTTTTATAAAATATTGCATAATTTTACAATTACAAATTTTATAAAATGATAGAATTGAAACTTTTAAAACATTTTTATGCTAATAGAAATATCCACAAAGAGAAACTACTCATTAAATAAATTGTTTATATTTAATTTGTAAAATTTTAAAATAATAAATTTAAATTGGAAGTTTTTAACCCAATATTATAAATAAACTTCTCACTAAATAATAAACTACCCACTAAATAAACTGTCCACAAAGAGAAACTACCCAAGTTATGAGTATTTTCTTTCATGATAATCATTTTGGAAATCATATTTAACGATTTATTTATTTAATTAATAATAAAATATTTTTTGAAATTTGATAATATATTTTCTTTAACAGACATATTTTTATATCAACTATTATTTGAAAAAATTGTAAAATAATTTTTAATCATTTATTATATTTTTAAAATCCTAATAAAAGCCCATTTTTAAATTAAAATACTCATTTTAGTCTTCTTTTCATATAAGAGATGCCTTTATGAAAAGATGAATTATAAAATCATAGAAGTACAATTAAAATTTTTTTAATTCAAAAAGTTCAGTTATAATTTTTAATAAAGGGTGCAGTTATATTTTTAATCAAGAGTCCAATTACAATCTTTATAAGATATTCCACAATTTTGCAGTTACAATTTTTATAAAATGATGATAGAATTGAGATTTTAACCTGCGACCTATTCGTGTAGGAGATTCTTTAGAGTTGAAGATAGAATATTAGTTTTAATTTCAAAAATAAATTTGCAAATTGTCAAAAACTAAAATTGATTTAATTTTACTAACATGCACAATTTGTTGTTACATTAAGTGGAGGCATGAGCGATAGCGAAAATTAAATCTAAGGTATAACTCGGTAGCGAAAAAGAAGTGATGGAGGACACAGGAAAATTGGAAAGATTAAGTGTGAAAATGAAAATTTGAAAGAGAAAGAGAGAGAATTTGGGGGGTAGGGAACACAATTAAAAAGTAAGAAAATAGGACTCTGGTATAAACACATTACCTTGATGAAAACTTGTTGAATAAAAGATTAACAAAATAGTATTTAAAGGAAAAATATTATATACCTTTTGGAAAAAGTAACAAAAGACTCTTGAGAGTTGTAACAAAATAGAGGAAGATGACTTAATTAAGTAGTTAAAGAATATTAAAAACCGTTTATATAATGAGTTCCTTCATTTTTTATAACTCATATTAACAGTTTTAAAAAAACTGCCGATGAAAGAAAATATTAAAAAAAGAAAATAAACATTTTTTTTAAATAACAAACTGTCTTAATAAAATTTTAAGTAATTATGATAAAAAGAGATTATTCTTTTTATATATAGGTATAGATAAAAATTCAGCATAATGTTTGAGAACTTTTTATTATATTTGAGTACAACTTTTTTAATGAAATTTAAGTTGCTTTTTAACATGTCCCCCTACTGTTTGATTTTTATCAAACAACTTATTTTTTGAATGAACTTTTACATGTCTTTCAAATTACCTTCGCCATTACTCAGTAACCAAGAAATAACTGCGTACCCCTTTTTTGTAGTTTAATCTTGTAAAAATATTTGTCGATAAATTTACTCAAACAAGATTAATTATCTTAAAATATCTTTTCAGTAAATTTATTTAACAAAAATTAATTATAATTAATTATAAAATAATTGAATATACATATAATTAATTATGAAAATAATCTAATTTTTTTAGTTTTTCCAAACATGCTTTGAATGAAAACAAATTCTTGTCAACTTGTGACGGTTATGTTTGATTTGGACAAAAAATTGTAAAACTGCTATTGTACATAATAAATAAAAAACATCACAAAACAAGTCAAAGTTTTATTACTAGTTGATGCATAATATATTGCATATAACAAACAATAAAATGACAAAATTATCATTTATTTATTTTTTACATATCTTGTTTGCTGTTCATCTTTTTCACACTTCTACCTTTCCTCAAGTATTATTAATTTTCCTCCTTCTCTTATTTAAAGCAATCTCTGAGTGTGAAAAAGACCATAGAAATATGAAAGACATGTATGTAAAGAAAATACATTAGAAATTTACTCACACCAATATGACATATCTACATATGTGTGAGACATGTTAGAGGATACAGTACATAAAATTTTTTTTCCACAACAGTGTGGTACAACCTACAAGCACATGTTTGTTTGAAGAGAAAGCATATAAGATGTGCGGTATAGTATATTCTTCATTTGTATTTTGTAATGTAAATTATTATTCCATAAACGTAGAGAGGGTACAACCTAAAACGTTGGGTTGTGACTTGTTAGGTGGTATTATACTTTCTTTAGTCCTATACAAAGTCTTAATTTTGCTTTTGCTTTGTTTGAAGTTCATTTTCAATTGGTGGATAATTTTAATCGTTCAAATCATTCAATATGGCTTTGCAACTAATTTCACAAGAGTCTTCTTCGTTTCACCCTTATGCTGCATTGATTTCTAGGATTAAAGGATATCAAATCCAAGAATCGGAACCTCACTTTCCATCACACCTATAGAAAAGGCAACTGCTGTGCCGACCAGCTAGCCAAGATGGGCTCATCAAAGGCAACTGCATTGCTTGCGCGGGATGCTTGTCTTCGTTAGCTTTCTTCCTTGGTTTGGCTGATCTTTGGGTGTAGCTCATCTTAGAGCTTAGTTTTTTTTTCCCTTTAATTTCTTTCCAGATAAAAATAATAATAAGACTTTGAAAGATTTAAATAGAGGAAAATTAGCAAGAGAATCTAATTTGCTTAAATTAAAAGTTTGGAGACTTGATGTTGGTAGTGAGTCATAATCATTTGAAGGTTAAAACTTCTTATGGTTTGTGAGCGAGTTAGATAAAAGCATTCATTTGAGGCGAGATGATAACCAGTAGCTTCTAACTTTGGAGGAACATAATGTGTTGTAGTAAACTATCAGCGGGTGCGTTATAGAGAAAGGAGAATTCCAAAATCTAACAAAAGATTCAGTCATGCTAACATTATTTCTTATGTTCTTAGTGTAGTTAAAGAGATAGAAGATTCTAGTGAACCTAGAAACTTCAGCAAGACACAAAAGAGTAAGGAGTTGTAGTAGTTGCTGAGTATCATGAAGGAAGAATTTGACTCGCTAGAAAAGAACCACACATGGAAGCTTGTAGACTTACCTAAGGGATAGAGGGTGGTCGAAAGCAAGTGTGTCTACTAGAATAAGAATGGTATCCTTAGGGTGAAGAAGGTGAGGTTCAAGGTGAAGCTTGTGGCTAAAGGCTTTACACAAGTAGAAGGTGTGAATTGTAATAACATCGTCTCACTAATGGTAAAACATTGCTCAATTAGGATCTTCTTGTTCGTTGTCAACCAATTTCATTTGTATATGGAACAATTGGACATCAAAATAATTTTTCTACACAGAGATTTGGATGAGCCCATCTACATAAAGCAGTCAGGAGGGTTCGTTGATGATCATAAAAAGGTGTGTCCACTTCAAAAGTCGATGTATGAGCTGAAACAAATTCCAAGACAGTGGTATAGAAGTTTGACAACTTTCTGATGAGGATGAAGTTCAAAGGTGTAGTTATGTTAGTTGCGCTACATGGGGTGTGAAGGAGAAGACCATATGTACTTGCTCTTATATGTAGAAGATATCCTAGCAATTAGTCAATACAAGTAGATAATTGATAAGTTTAAGATGAAGTTGAACTCAAAATTCAAGATGAAGATCTTGGTTCTGCCAAACATATTCTTGGGATTGATATAGAGATCATATGAAATTGTTATTTGTTTGTCTCAACAAGGCTATCTTAAGAAGGTTGTAGAGAGATTTCAAATGCATTAATCAAAACTTGTTGGCACGCCTTTGGAGAATCACACGAAGCTCTAAACAAGCTAGTGAGATTAGAAGTATGAGATGGTTTGTACAAGACCAAACTTGACTCATGTTGTGAGTGTTGTTAGCAAGTTCATGGGGAACCTGGGTCAAGCTCACTGGAAGGCACTGAAGTGGATGTTGTGATATTTGAATGAAACTTTGGGTTTAGGCCTTCTATATCAGAAGAGATTTCAAGTGCAACTTCTGTAGAAGGTTTCATAGATGCTAATTATGCAAGAAGTGTGGACAACCCAAAAAGTCTCTGTTAAGGTCTGTGTTTATGCTATTTGGATCTGCTATCAGTTAAAAGATGAATCTTCAATCGGTGGTAGCACTATCTACTACATAAATTAAGTATAACACCTTGGCGAAAAGAGTAAAGGATGGTCTGTGGCTAAAAGGGATTCTAGGTGAGTTGGAAATTGAGTAGGAATGCGTCACAATCCATTGTGATAATTAGAGTATTATTCATCTAGTGAATTCAGATGTACCATGAGAGGACCAAACACATTGATGTTAACTTTCAATTCATAGAGATGTGGTTAAAACACAAGTTGTGAGAATTTTGAAGATTGCTTTAGAGGACAATTATTTTAGAAATGTTTACGAAGTCTCTACCAATATATAAGTTCGAGAAGTGCTTGAATTTGATAAACCTCATTAGAAGGAGGAGTTGCTAGTAGAAGTCGTAAGAAAGAGCGAGATTGTGGAGATAGACTAACCCTTGATTCAAAGTCAAGGTGACATTTTTTTATATTGACTCAAATCATTAGAAAGTTGAAGTTTTTTATAGTTTATGAGTGAGTTAGATAGAAACTTACATTTGGGATGAGAGCTAATGTATATGTTTTTTTGTATTTATGCTCTTTTATTTTGAGCTTTCCTATTGTGTTTATTCTTATTTTCATTCTTGATTCTCTTTTTGTTCTTAGATTGTAATTTGCTTTACCTTCTTGTTGTTGTGTAATGAAGGAACCTTAACAGTTAATAAGTTAAAAAAAAAAGTAAAGAAAAGAAAACGTTACAAAATTATAATACTAGAATGAAGTGTAAATGGAATAGTCTTAGTGGAGGTGTATATCCAACGTTATGTTTGATCTACTTTTTCCCATCACCTACGGTCTGAATGTTTTTCCTTCCAAGCAAACACATTATTGTTTTCCTAATGGCCTAGATTCTCCAGTGAAGATATCTGTTCATAAAGTGTGACCTGCATTCTGCATAGCAAGTCTATTTAGTTACATTTTCGCTTTTACAATAGTTGTCTCAATCAGTTTTCTCTTACTATATTTTTCTGCGTCTTTCTTTTGCTTTTCTTGGAAAGTTGATAGTCCATGTATACCATTATTGAGAGAATGAAAAAGGTGCATTCTAGTCTTCACTGTTCACTTGTGTTGCATAAAAACTATATTTATAACTGCAATTTTGTAAGCTCTTTCCCTGGAAATGATTGACACACACTCATTATGAGTTGATGTTTATAATTATTTAATGAGAAACTATCTTTGATACAATCATCTTAAGATACTCTTTATTATTAGTTAAAATTTATTAAAAACTATAAAATTAAAACAAAATTATTTAATTACAATTGAGACTCATATAATTTGTTATTTTAAAAAAAATTTAATCAATTATATAGAGTGTATTTTTTATATAAAATCATAGTTTTAAATCTAGATTAGACTGTTCGAACTGGTCTAACCGGAACCAGGTTAAACTAACCAGTTTTGCAATGACTCAATGACTTATTAACTTGATTGAATTGGTTTCATCACCAAAATATTAAAATTATAATCTCAACAAGTCTTTAAACTCATTGAAGTCTAAGTCATCAAAATTAAATTTACTGTCAAACTAACATAAGTGTTTATTTATTTTGTGTAAAAAACAATATATATACACTAATAAACATATATTTTAGTTGAAAATAATATATTATATTTAATTAAGAACAATATTAGTTATATTATATATTTTTATATAAGAAAAGCAATTTTAAATTTATAAAGATTTAAAAAAAATTATATTTTTTATAAAAATTATGTTAAAAATTTGTATATACATTTTTATTTTTTACATTTAAACTGAGTTAATCTAATAAATGATTGACATGATATAATGTCTAACCATTAACCACTATGGACTAGATTTACAACACCATATAAAACATTATTTAGGAAAGAAAAGGAGATCTGAAGGTTAAATGGGGTTTGAAGGTTTAATTAGCAGAAGGCCCATAATTGTGTAAGCAGAAATGAGAGGTTTTGGACTTATTTTTGAGATGAAAATAAAAAAAAAAAAAGAAGAAAAAAGAAAAGAAACAGGGTTGAGTTGCTTTGTGCCGTGTAGACGCCGTTATGTAAGTTGTATGTAATGTAGCAGTAGCATTATTATTGGGGAGTTGCCGTCAGAAACAAGAATATGGGATCAGTGAACGGCACGTATCCGTCACGCTGGACCCCTTCTTCCAAGAATGGAATCATGTACTACACCAATAGTACTACGGTCAACTCATGCCATCTTTGCCTTTTAATTTACACGCTGGAAATCCAAATCCTTCAAAATTAAGTTTCATCTCTTCTCTTTTATCAAAATATTAATATTAATATTTCACACCTGTTAAGAATCCATTTTTATACACAAACTAATAAAGAGATAAACTAAATATTAATTTTATAAAACCAACTTTATTATTAATATTACATTAAAAATAAAAAAATATTTTTGTAAAGTATTACTAAAAGAATAATATTATATTAAAAATTAAATATTATACTTATTTTGAGATAATTTTTTTATATTCATTTTGTGACAAAATGAGTATTATTTCATCTAAATTATCTTTTATGTCATAAAAATATCCGACCCAAATTAGTAGTAAAACACCAAAAGTTGTTGAAACAAGTGATTTGGTATTTTAATATTTTAAGTAAGATTTTGGATTTAATTCTTGGGGCTTGAAGTAGCAATTGAAAGTATAATTTTATTGCAAAAAATACTCTATTGAAGGAGAACTATATTTTTTTTTTGTCATACAGAAAATCAGCTAGGTGCCAATTAATTAAACACTATTAGAAATAAGGGTTTGACTAACCTATATAAAATTATAACTTATAAATATTATTTTAAAAATATTTAAATGGTATTTAATTACAATTAAAGTCAATTTTAATTTGTGTTTTTTTCCATTATAACACTTAATTTTTAATTACAGTATCTATCATCCATTTTCAGTTTTCTCTTTTTTTTTTCTTTTTTCCCCACCTATCTCATCCCATTGCTCGCCACCCTCACAACCATAAATATTTGTAATAAAAACATCACTTAAATATTTACATTTTTCAAAATAGGTTGTTGATTAAAACCGTCTTTAATATTTCTAATTTTATGCATCATGTTCCTAGGTGAGAAAAATCATAGAAATTAAGAAAAGGAAATTTAAAGAGGATATCATTAAATGAAAGAAAGATAACCAAAATTTATTTATATTTAAAGAAAAAATTAATTGATAACTTTTTTATAAAATAAAATAGAGTACTACGAAAGTACTAAGTGTGTGTTGGAAAAAAAAAATGTGTTGGAAAAGGGTAATGTCGATGAAGAAGCATCTCTCATGGTTTATTTATTACCAAAAACTCACCTGGCTCATTGAGATTAACGTGCGTTATTTTCTACATTATAAGTAGTGTTTTGAATATGTTTGGTTTTTCTATCATGTAAATAATGTATATTTTTAATCAATTTTGACTAGTTAATTAATTATATTTTTTAAAAAATAATTATCTCTCTATTTATATTTTTATACACTTACTTTGATATGCTTAAGGAGAAAATATGTAAATGTAAAACTATTAAAAATTAAAGTATATGATGTAAATATAAAATATATTTTAAAAAAATCTATAATATGGATAAACACTATACTTATATTCTACGATTTAATGAAACTGCATAATACATATATATTTTTTACACTACTTTTCAACAGCAGTCGACTTATATAATTACATAAAAAATTAAAAATTTTATATTTATAAAAAAGTACTCTATTATATTGTTAGATAATTTTAGAAAAATTTTATAATTGTATTTAAAAAATCAAATAACATGTGTTTAGACAAAACAAACACGTTTCATTTAAAATCTAATGAAAATTTATTTAATTAATTTTATTTTAAAAAAATTACAAATATATATATATATATATATGAAGATAAATATATATTGAGCCTTAAATAAAATAAGAAAAGATAGATGAAATTTTATATTCATGGTAATTACCTAAAAAATCATACCATAATAATTAACAATTATGATACCTGAAAAATTATATCATGAAAGTTTATAGTTAATCAGTTGATATCATAAATTATCAATGTAAAATAATTTATATTGTGAATTTAAAAGTTTACCTGAAAAATCACACCATAATAAATCACATTTAAACTTGCAAAATAAAGATATGTAAATGTTATTTAATCACAATAAGTAACTATTGTATAACTTCTTTTTAAGATATTTATGAGAAAAAAAAGTACTGTAATTAAATGAGAATTTAAAAATTTTACACCTCAGTGTACCACTGGTTCAGACATTCATTCTAAAATAAAAATACTAAAACTAAAACTACAGTGTGGAGCAATTCACTGAGCTCAAGTTACTATATACATATGACATTTGACTCCCGTGTGGTGTGGCAACCAAAGACTGGGCTCTCGAAAGTTTGAATTTTATTGGTAACGCTCTCGCCATAATATTCTAAGTTTTTCATTCTCACCCCTCTAAAAAATTGTTACACATCTTAAACCTAGTTAACAAGACCAACATCTACTTCCTTGTCTGACTATATTCAGATCAACTGATTTTTTTTAAGCACTGAAAGTACTAAAATATTATGCAAAAATATACGTACTTAAGAGAGAAGACTTTCTTAGAGAGGCAGTAAATCAAATTCTCTAACAGATTCCTATTAGCTAATTATCTATCTAAACCTAATTCCCTATCCAAGGTCCTAAGAATACTTGTTAACAGGATACTAATAAAAATTGTTTGTTGTTGTTCATGAGATGATCAATGACATGGAAGAACTTAATATTGTTTTGGGTTGAGAAATTTGTTTTCTTATAAAATCAGATTAAAAAGTTAAAAACGCTCGACCTTTTAGGGTAAACACCACCATTCCATTTCCCAAAACTAAAGAATTTCCACAAAACAAAGCCCCTGACTTTCCCAAAGAACCTTGAAAATAGACATTTCTAGATCTACACCCCACATGGGACTTGGACGAACCAGAGAGATCATGAAACAGAGGAAAATCAATAAATTAAAGCCTTAACCCTCCATCAATCCCTATATATCACATTATTTATAAGAAAGAGTCTATGTTTGTTTAGGAAATCGAGTGAAGAGTGCTTTCCCAATTCCCTGTCTGTCCAACCTTGCTATATTATCATGTGTCAAAGGACCTCAAACCCAAAACATCTTCCTCATCATTCCCAACAACCCAATGCCCCCACACTCCATCATTTTCATGTTGATAAAGTATCAAAAGCAAGAAACCTACATTAAAACAAAAAAAAAATGAAGTTATTACAGTATATATTTAAAAAATACATATTTATTTATTATTTATTTGCAATAGTCTCTCTCTTTCCCTTCAACAGTCACACTCCATGATATTACACCACTAGTTATTGTTAATCAAACTTATCCAACCATTACCAATTAAGCAGCGCATGTATGTTTCTAGTGTCTGAGCATGTTTATATCATGCATGCTGGTTCCATTACGTCAATGTTAAGAATCAGCTTTCTTTATTTATTTATTTCACTGTTATAGGTTACCAGACTACATGTATGTGAGTGATGTAACCTTTACAAGAAAATTTTATATATAATGTTTAATGTGAAGGGTGAGAGAAAAATAATGTTCTTTTCACAACAACCATCAGTTGCTGTTGGTTGCCAGTGATTTGGACTTGAAAGCGCCCATCTTTTCATGTCCATTGACATTGATAGTTGATACATCACTTGGCTTGTTGATGTCTTCTTTTGACTCTCTCTTTCTCTGTTCCTCCTCTTCCTGTTTCTTCATCGTTGTCAAGCACTGTGTTTAAGTCTTACTTAAAAGTTTAAACTTACTCGGTCATCACCACACGATAGACACACTCAGAGAGAAAAAACACATACACATACAAAGATGGGGTCTCTTGTTGCTGAAACAGCCAAGAAGAAAGCAATGTGGTTGTATCCAAAGGTTTTGGGTTTTAATCCTTCTGAAAGATGGGGGCACTCTTCTTGCTTCTCTGGGGGGCTTATGTATGTCTTTGGGGTACGAATAAACAAAATCCCTTTTATTTATTAAAAATTAAAAGAAAATGTTCTTTATTATATATAGTTCTTAGTAGTAACTTTTGAGTAGTTTGTGGTTCTTGTGACTGGGTTGGCCTCATTTATGGTGTCTGAATTTCTCATTAGTCTTACTTTTTTGGTGCGCTGGCTTGTATGGCATGTGTTTTATTGTCTTCTTCATTACTGGGAATTTACATTCTTGTGATGTGCTCATTAATTTCATAAGCTCCTTGTACAGTTGTACTTCTTTCTTAGTTTCCTTGCTTTTAGCTATCTTTGGTTAATAACCAAACAACTTTCTTTTCTGAATTTTAGTTTTTTCCTAATTTCTCTTGCTGCATATATTTCTTGGTGACCATTGACTAAATTCATTTTTTCTTTCTGTAATTAGTGAGACAATACACGTTTGGGAGACGATCAACTTTCTGCTTTCTTATTATAGCTATATACGCACTTCGTTTTTCTCCTCCTTGCGTTATGTTTCTCAATTCTCCTCCTTGCGTTATGTTTCTCAATTTATAGAGCATGCACTAAAAAGACGGTGTTTCCATGTCTTAATAAGATGAGAACCTTTTTATTATTTGATTAGCTGTTTGTTCACTCTTGTCGTTTAGATGAAGAATTTAATAATTGCAAAACACTGGTTTGTTATCATGTTATCCAAAATCATTATATAATGTATTAATTTAGTTATCTTTAAATTTGTTTTAAAATAACAAAATATTCCGTGTCTACTAATTTCAGGGCTGTTGTGGGGGGGTACATTTCGGCGATGTTCTGTGTTTGGACCTTGACAAAATGGCTTGGAGCAAGCTTGTGACCACGGGTGAAAAGCCAGGTCCTAGAGATAGCCATAGTACTGTTCTTGTAGGGCAGAAAATGATAGTGTTCGGTGGCACAAATGGGTTGAAGAAGGTGAATGACACACATATATTGGACCTTGCTACCAAAGAGTGGATTCGTCCTAAATGTCAAGGGACTCCTCCTTCTCCACGGGAAAGTCACACTGCCACTCTGGTTGGTGACGAAAGACTAGTGATTTTTGGTGGTAGTGGAGAAGGTGACGCAAACTATTTAAATGATTTGCATGTTCTAGACCTTCGAACAATGAGGTGGACTTCTCCTGCTGTCAAAGGTGATCTGCCTGTCCCTAGGGATAGTCACAGCACTCTTGCAATTGGGAACAAGCTTATTGTGTATGGTGGAGACTGTGGTGATCAGTATCAGGGCGATGTTAATGTGCTTGACGTGGATACAATGACTTGGTCAAGGGTATGGTTTTCTCTCCTTGTTTTAATAGTTTGTTGGTATGCAACTGAAAAGATCAAAGATCATGTTTTCAACTACATGGGACCTAAATGTGGGTTTTACTTGCATTTTGTTAACAGTTGAAAATTCAAGGCTCTTCCCCAGGAGTCAGGGCGGGTCATGCAGCTGTGAGCGTTGGAACCAAGGCAAGTTGTTTTAGTTTCCTTCACTTTTCAGCAGTGACATTTATGATGATCTTAACTTCTTTACCACTTGGTTTATACTTAATATATGGTACTATTTTAAACTTCATCACTAAGAATGTCTCCAATGCAATGTCCACCTATTAAAATCACTGTTAGAGGAGACTGACATACTTTATAAAATTGACTAAAGTTAATTAATAAGTAGCCTGCACCACTTGAGCCGCTCAAAGTAGATGAAATATTCATGATTTACAGGTCTACATCATTGGAGGGGTAGGAGATAAACGTTACTATAATGACATATGGGTCTTTGATGTCTGCACCTGTTCATGGACTCAGCTTGATGTTCGTGGTCAACCGCCACAGGGGCGATTTTCTCACACAGCTGTTATTGCAGACATGGATATTGCCATATATGGCGGGTTGGTTGATTCCCATTTACTACAATTTATTAGTTAATAAATGTGACTATGACAATACCTGTTTTGATTTGTATTTCCTGGACACCAGATTTTCTTTATGATATCTTGATTTTAACCTGTAGCAGCTGTGGGGAAGATGAACGTCCTTTGAACGAATTGTTAGTGTTGCAGCTTGGAGCAGAGCATCCAAATGGACGTTACAACATTTCCATGTGCAAAGTCTTTGGAACTTATTGGAATCAAGAAAAGAGGACCATAACTGGTGGAGCAGATACCAACTCGGTACAAAAGCTCGTTTTTATAAGTTCTTGTTAGTATGATGGTTTATTTGTTAAAAAAAAACAACTAACAATGTGTTTTAAAGCAGACAACTCCACGCACGGGGAATAATATGGAAGTCTTAGGTAAATGGGGTTCTGAAGGGAATAATATGGAAGTCTTAGGTAAATGGGGTTCTGAAGTTGAACCGGATAAAATGCGACCTTGTCTCTTTGATTTGGGTGGGTTAAGACATTTTTTACCTCACTTGCAAGCAGTCTTGTACTACTGCTGTTCGTGATCTAAATTAATTTCTATATGATACAAGTTTTTCAATTTAAAAAAAAAAAAATACTATTTGATAATACTCTATTAAGTATCATGTGGAAATTGATAGAGCTAAGACTACAGTAGTTGGCAGCATGTCCACTTTTATTGACTAAAGTTGTGATTCTATGCAGGCACTTCACAACAAAAGAGGAGGAGAATTGCTGTTGCAAAGGTGTGGGATGTGGAATCAGAGCAAGAAGAACATTCTCTTACACTGTCCCAGCATTCATCTCCATCTCAATCTGATCAAGAACAAACCCCAGATCAAAAAGCAAATGTTTCTGTCATGGATTCTCAGCGGTATCATTGGTTCAAACAACATATCAATAAAAGTCCAAGCTATTGCCTGCTTGACAATATCCCAAGTAATAACACAGTTTTGAAGAATATCATGCATAAAAGTTTACATCCATTGGAAAATCAACCAAAGCAAGAAAAGTATCTTCATGTTGATGAGTACAGAAAAGGAGCTCCACATAGTCAACACCTGGTAGATCCTTTGCTTTCAAATTTTAGAATTTCACTCTGCTCAAATATTTTTCTCTTATTATTTTTTGTTAATCGTTCTTTCACTTTGGCTCTTCATCTAGATTGGTGCCGAAGTTAGGGGGAAAGTTGATGGAGCCTTTGATTCAGGTTTACTCATGACTGCAGCAGTGAATGGAAGAGTTTTCAGAGGAGTCTTATTTGCACCCGTAAGTTTTGACAAAATTATTACATGATACAATGGTCATAATCAATTTTCAGTGATACATAACTGATCATATTGTTTTTTTTTTTTTTTTAAAAATTCAAAATTGATTTTGACTTCAAACAATTTTCACTTAGTTTTATTTCTAATTTATTTCTATTATTATAATAAAAACACCCTAATATAAATCACATTTCAAAATTAATTTAACCAAAATCAATTATATTTAAAATAAATTTTACTAACACTTGTTCAAAGACATATAATTTTGTCACGTTTTAATTATAGTGCAAGTAATGTAACAAAAAACAAACTGTATGTATAATCAGGGAACAGAAGTATTGTCGACATGTGTTGAGTCAAACTGTTCACTTCCCTCCACTCAACAATCTATGAACTCAAATAATGTGAAGGAATCCCAGCAAGTAACTACTTATTCGCGTGCAGAGACATGCCATCAAGCATCACCAATGATGAGAGGCACTGCTTCTGCATCTTTAGCCAGCGAGCATAAAATGAGGAATGACCTTCAAGGGTTGGTTTTGACACTTGGAGGGCCTGCCAGTGACAACCATGCTAGATCCTAATATGAATTGTTGGGGAGCCTAGCTAATAAGGTTAATGTAAATTTAGGAAATAATCCTTTTTACTTCTCTGCTTATATATTAACCTTGTGTTGTGTAATAGTATTTCCTAACTTAGATATATATATTTTTAATTATGTATTATTAGCGGCAAGAGTAATGCTCTATTTCTCTATAATTTTTTACAAATTTTCTTCCTACTTTAATATGGACAATATCATGTTTAAAATTTTAATCAGCATTTCAATTTTCTTTATCTAAAAGTAAGTATGAAGATTGATAAAAAGATTTTTGTACTATATTCAGCATTTCAATTGTAACATTGTTTATTCTTTGAAAAACGGTCACAGGAGAGTAAAAAAAATTACAAAATTTTTTATTCTAGCAAACGATTGTTGGAGAGTAAAAAACATTTTGCAAATTTTTACTATAAAAAAAATTTGTATTTTTTTTTATTCTTCTGCAAATGGTTGTTGAAGAGTAAAAAAGAGTAATAGGAGAGATAAAAAAATAATAACTATACTAAAACATAATTCATTAAGAAATTAAATTATTATACTAAAAAAATAAGAAATTAAATTATTCTACTAAAAAAAATAAAGAATTAAATAACTATACTACACTACACTAACCAAATATTTAATTAAATAATAATACTAAATGCGTTATTTATTATGTAAATTAATATAATAAACATATAATTATTATAATAAAAAATAATAAATAACTATACTAAAAATAATAAATTAAGTACACTAAAAATTAATTAAATTATTATACTAAAAAAAATTAAATAATTGTACTACATATAATTAACTACACTAACCAAATATTTAATTAAATAAATATATTAAACATACAATTCATTAAGTAAATTAATATAATAAACATGTAATTATTATAATAAAAAATAATAAATTAAATAACTATACTAAAACTAATAAATTAAGTACACTAAAAATTAATTAAATTACTATACTAAAAAAATAAGAAATTAAATAATTATACTACATGTAATTAACTACACTAACCATATATTAATTAAATAATTATACTAAACACATAATTATTAAGTAAATTAATATAATAAATATGTAATTATTATAATAAAAAATAATAAATTAAATAACTATACTAAAAATAATAAATTAAGTACACTAAAAAATAAGTAAATGTAATTAAAAAATAATAAATTAAATAACTATGCTACATGGAATTAACTACACTAACTAAATATTTAATTAAATAACTATATTAAACATGTAATTCATTAAATAAATTAATATAATAAATATTTAATTATTATAATAAAAAACAATAAATTAAATTATTATATTAAAAATAATAAATTAACTTTGCTAAAAATTAATTAAATTAATATACTAAAAAATAAGAAATTAAATAACTATATTACATGTAATTAATTACACTAACCAAATGTTTAATTAAATAATTGTACTAAACATGTAATTCATTAAGTAAATTAATATAGTAAACATGTAATTATTATAATAAATTAAATAATTATACTAAAAATAATAAATTAAGTACGCTAAAAATTAATTAAGTTACTATACTAAAATGATAAGAAATTAAATAATTATACTACATGTATACACTAACCAAGAGACAAGGAGAAAGGACCGCAACAGAAAATAAGGTCAGAAGTGAAGAGAGAATGCTAGTGGAGAAAGTTATGTAAAGAAGAGAGGAGAAAGAAAATAAGGTCAGAAGTGAAGAAAGAATGTTAGTGGAAAAAGTTATGTAAAGAAGAGAAGAGAAAGAGTGAATTAGGGATAAAATAAAATTTAGGAAAAAATAAAATAGTAAGTATTAATTAAATAAGGGGTAGTAATTAAAATTCATAAATAATACATGTAATACTTATAGAGTCATGTTTGATCCACCAGAAGGAAGGAAAAACTCACAAGATTTTAATTACATAGGTTGTTTGGTTTAATGAAAAAGAGTGGAGTAAATCATTATTCTGGTTTAGTTTCAAAAAAAATAATGAAATTTTAAAGTTAATTATTTTTCTAGCTGTCTTAAATTTTGAAATTATTTATTTATATACAATTGTAGTGTTTATCTCCGTGGAATTGGTCACTCTTTTAAAGTGAAAATGAAAATTCTCATGTGTTTTATTTTTTATATGCCTCTTACATCTCCGAATACAAACATATAAGAGATGGTCTACTGTCAAATTTGGATTGAATGTCATGATCGCTCTCGCCTTTATTTGCTGCAACATAAACTTCATGTTTGCAAGGACATAACAGTAATTCCACTTGCTGGTTGTTTCTACTTGATCGTACAGTCTCAACAGAGTTGGTCTAAAAAAATTGTTTTAGACACATAATATTATTATTTTAAAATATCATATAGATTTCGAAAATATTCCATTTTTCAATGAATTAATCTAAAGTATAAACACATTAATATTTTTCGCAATACATTGAATTCTTTGATTGCAGTTGATTTTTTAAATCATCTCATCTGTAAACTTATTCTGATTTTGCTGCTTATATATGTACGTGGAACGAAATGCAAGGGATATGCACGAAGCAAGCATTGTTCAGTCATGGTCCTACTATCATGAATTGACAATTCTAGAAAAAGGTTATTAAATGATAAGATAAAGATGTATGAATGATTGTTATATCTTATCTCTAGTATGATTCTTTATGTAAAGGCTAGTTTGGATAATGCATAGACTTGCAATAAAATTAAATAAATTTTAATAAAAAATATTTTTATAAAAATATATTTGTTTGTAACTTTTTTATTATTTCGACCATTTCAATTCCAAAGAAATTATTTTTTTAAAAAGACTTGTTAGAAATCCACTAAATTAAATAATTTCTTTTTATCTTTGATTGGATAATCTTGGGAGTTAAAAATTAATCCTTCATGACACATAAATGTATTTAAGAGTTTCACTTCTTCCAATAAATATTCTTCGTACATACAAATTTGCTTTAACTAATAACTGGTTGTTAAAAAAATATAGTTCTATGTTACAAGGATATTCACCAAGGATTAAAACTATTTGTCCCTATACTGTGTTCAATTTCCCTTCTCATAAATAAAAATTTGACACATCTTTAATTTTTACATCTTTAATTTTTACATTTGTATATTTTAAGATTGTCAATATTAGCCTTAACATCGATATTGATGTTTCCTCTTCCCCCAATACCCCTATCTCACTACTATTATCATCCTTCCTCTAGAAGTTGTAAGTTTGAATCTATTTCCATCAACAAAAAATAGCATGTTAACAACTAATATTTTGTCTAGAAAAAAAAACTATCATCATCATCCCCTCACCATCACAAGTGTTCTAAAATGAGATGATAAAAAAGGAAAATCCATCACATGAAGGGGATTAGTAATGAGAGATGTAAATTTAAGCAACAAAGAAAGAAAAAAGCTTGGAACTTTGAGGCAAAAATTAGTAGATAGTTCATTCCATGAAGCTAACAAATAAGAGACAACAAACTTGACAAGATAAGAAGAACCACCTAATAGCATTGAGAGGCAGAGAAATTTTCCATCTCCAAATCAAACTTAGTTACGATTTCTAAAGATAATTGTGATCAACCCCTTTGTTATAGGGGATGAAGAGAATGACAAACCTAAATATTATCAAAACCAATAACAATAATGGCAACAACCGAGAAGAGCATGTAAAAGTTATCATCCTTAATTAAGCAAAGTTACAAACTTTCTTAAGATAACAATGTTAAGTGTTAAGTTTTGAAAATCTAAAATATATTTTTATAAGTAAATGTTAGTTGTTATTAGTTTTTGGTAATTGAGGATTCAAACACATGATCTCTCTCACCTTATATAGACTTGTCATTAGACTGATCCCATATAACTCTTGAAAATCTAAAGTATATATGTGGAAAAATTAAACTCATAAAATCTTATTCATAAGATAGGAAAAATGACATAATTTAAAGGCAAATGATTTGAAATATGTTCATAGATAATTTAGACTAATGTTCTTCAAATATGTTATCCAAATCCATCTAATTAATTTATATTGAATTGGATTTACAAAGATTTTGAATTGAATCAACCTGATAACAAGTTTGAGTGGGTTTGTAGATCTAGGGTTTATGCTAATTGAAATAGCAGATTTTAACGAAGATTGGTAATTCGTTAAATTGCTTTCAATTTTGATTTTTCATTTATGTGATTTTTAAAGTACTAATTAGTAAAGTCAACCAACTTACTATGAATGAAAGGTCATGATTGAATATCAGTGTAAAAATATTTACACTGACAGTATATACCAATTAAACTCATTTTATATAGAAAGAGAAATAGTTTAATTAGTATGCACTCACAATGTAAGAGAGTTTTACACTAATGTTAATCATAACTCTTGTTTTATATGACTTTTAAAATATTAATGATTAAAGTCAACAAACTTATCATAAATAAAGAATTGTGATTTGCAAAACTTTTTACGTTATCAGTATATATTAATTAAACTCAAATATAAATATATATATATATATATATATATATATATATATATATATTAAAGGTTTTGGCAGCACACATGTCAACACCTTAAAGGTTTACTACGTTTTCACTATCTTTCTTATTAATATTTGTTCCTGTTTCATTATTTTCATATTTATCTTCTATTTATATATCTAAAAGAATGTTTTGGCTAGACATATACTAACACCTACTTTCTACTTAAAACATTTCCTTCCAAAATTATTCTTTTGTTCTAACTTTTCTCTCTCCTACTAGTTTTAATAATTTTTATATTTATACTTCTAAAACAACAAAATTAGGGGTGTGTATATGGATCCAAGTTCGTGGACTTCCAAGCTCGTACGGGTTTTGAATTTTTTTTTTTTAAGAAAAGAATCATAATTGTAGGAGAAATTTGAGTCTGAATCATGAGACCTGCGAGTTAAATCTGCAGACTCACAGGCTTGGCTCGTAATCTATTTAAAGGAGTAAAATCGTCATTTAGAATATTAATTTGTGTTAATATTATAATTTTTTTGTTGTAAATTGTGATATTTTATATTTTTAATATTAAAAATGTTTAATATTTTAGATTATTATAAATAATAATATAATTTTTAGTATGATATATTATTATATTTAGTTAATTTAAAAAATAGTAGATATTTTTTAATTGTTTTTAAAAAAAATATATGCGTATGTGTGGGTTCGCGGACCGGTCTATTAAGTCCGCAGACTCTAAGAAAAAGTTCATTTATTTTAGCAGACCGGAATTATTCAGTCCATTTAAAATGCAGGCTTCACATATCGAGATTAAATAGGTTGAATCGATCTGTATATCCATCCCTAAACAAAATATATCATACTATTAACCAAAAAATCCTTATTATTATTGTTGTTATCGTTATTGTTTATATAAATAAAATAATTTTGTGTAATATTATATTATATTTTTAATTTTTAAATAATATGAATCTATATATATATATATATATATATATATATATATATATATGTATTAGACAAAAATTATATTATTTTTAATCAAGAATCACTCTTATTGGAGAATGATTGGGATGAACATATATAATAACTCAAGCGGAGAGGAGATGAGAAACGAGATATATAAGTTCCTCTTGTCGTGTTTGCATTCTTATTTGAAATCATTATTTGTACATTTTTTATAACATTAAAATACTTTTTTTATTCTAAATTAAAAAATACTTTGACTTGTTCACATGTTCTCACCATATCAATTTATCATATAAATTATATTTTTATATATAAAACAATTTATCTTGCCTATCTTTTTGTTATTTTTGTAATATAATGAATTTGAATTTCATCATTTACTATTCCTATTTACATGGTAGAATTTAATATAAAATTTATATCATATTTACTTCTATCCAAATATTTTCATTTTATTGATATGTTCTTCTTAGTTATAGAGAAATATAATTGAATTTTTTTTATAAACAATACACTCATTTCATAAAAAATTAATTTATTTAATGAAGAAAGAAGAGTGTGCATTGTTAATGTAAAAATTTTTACATTGACATTAAATCATAATCCTTCATTTATAATAAGTTTGTTGACTTTAACAATTAATACTTAAAAACTCATATAAATGAAAGATTGTTATTGAACGTCAATGTAAAACTTTTTTACCTTATTAGTACATAATAATTAAACTCTTGTCATAACAACCTTATTTGATTGAATATTTATTGTATTATTTATTTATTTACAAGACTTGATAGAAACTATGTAAAGGAAATATATCATATTAGTTGAAATAGAAACAAGTTACATGAGCCGCCTAGATTGCTATCGCCAAACGAGAGTTTCATTAAACACTCATCCAATTTTAATTTCACACTTATCCACCTAAATATTTTTTAAAAATTTCCAAAACACCCTTAAACTTAATTCTCTCCTTTACTCTCCCTCCCTCCACCGCCCCCTAAGTCTCATTCTCTCTCCAAAATTTCATAACACTTACCATAAATAAACTCTAAACTCACTCACCTCTCACGTCGTGCTGTGCTTTCCCTCCTCCCTGAACCTTACCTCTCCCTCTTCTCCCTTGTAGCCTCTTTTTCTTTCCTTCCCCCTGTCATTTTTTTTTCTATTTGTGCTTCTCTCATTCAGGTATGTTGGTGGTGATGACTGTGATAATTTTTTTCCTTCTAAGGAGATGAATCTTTGCAAAAGAGTGTAATTTTTTCTCTTATTCAGAGAAGAGTCTCCATTGAAGCAAAAAAAATTGCTTCTTCGGAGAGATCTCTCCATAATTAATAGACTTTACATTTTGGAATAAATGATTTCCTATGCTTGGAATGAGGAGAAATAGAATGAACTTGGAATAAGGAGAAAGTGTAAAAGTGTCTCATCCCATGTCTTACCGTTAAAAAAATAAAATAAAATTGTATTAGAGATGTCATGATGAATCTAGGATGATATTGGACTTCAAGAAATTTAAATCCATATATAAATTAGTCTAAATGATAGGTTTGTAGAATTAGTTTGGACTTAAAAAAATTTAAGCTTATATAAAACTTAACTTATTTAGATAGGAGTGGCCAGATGCAAGGGCAGGTTTAGCTGTCCACCCCTCACCTTTTATTTTTTTAGGAGGAAAAAATCTAAACCTAATCCGAGTCAATGTAGGCTTTTTTTTAAAGTCGATGTGGAGACGGGTCAATACCCACAAGAACGAGTGTAGTAGTCATTCCTAAATTTAAACCCAATATTATTTAAAAAATATTTTCCTTTAAAATTTATAAATAAAAGCAAGTCTATTAAAGCTTATTCAACAGGCCAATGAACCTAGTTGGGTTAGAAAATGTAACTCATATTAAAGGAAAATTATTTTAACACCTTTCATTTCTTATTCTCACTCCCTCAATGTTTATAATTTTCTGCAAAACCCCAAAACACTTTCACCTTCTCTTACCTTAAGTCTTTTATAGAGCATAATCTAACTTCATGGCTGCATGCACATCTCTACCTACCTCTTTGAAATATTACATTGGTTTCTCCATTTCGCACTCTCACTCTCTTTGAGTATATGTATTTTCTCATCTCTATTTTTATAAACTTTCTCTATCATGTATGTTCAAAGAGGGTGAGGATGCTCTTTCAAAGAGGCGGGTAGAAATATGTATGAAACCATAAAGCTATGTCATGCTTTGTCAAGAAACTTAGGATAAAAAATAGTGAGAGTCTTTTTACATTGAGAGAAACAAATAACAAATGAAGAGTACTAAAAAAAACTGCTCATATTAAATACAAAATGACCCATACTGATATTTTTCAAATTTAACCCAATAGACTAAAACCAAACAACCAACTTTTACAACTTTAAGTGTTATCAATTTCACAATGAAGGTTGGAGAAAAAAAATGAACAACTCAACTTCGAAGCTTGATAAGTTCAAAAATCCATAAATTTGCTGGTATTCTTAAAATATATTTGTTGTGGGTGCCTTGATTTCTTTGTCGTTGATCTAGTTAATTAAGGTTTCAAGGATATGCTCATATAGTCACATACCCATAGACAATTATGCTAGCATGTATAATAAATTAATAAGTTATTTGAGCTGCTACGCTTGCATGTAGAGTTGGTAATGATATATAATCCATTATGAATAAAACATAATTGATTATATGTCAATGTCAAAAAATAAAACTAAAAGCAAAGCAAAATAAAAGCATTACAATTTTATTTTTCAAATACTAAATGCAACTTAATTGGAAATCTCTCTCTCATAAGACGTAGAAACTAATATTTTTATTTTAAATAATTTATATAAAAAATATTATAATTTTTAATACTTAATTTGAAAACGTATTTTTTTTCTCTCACATATTTTTTCTTTCATTAATTTCATATTATTGTAATCTTAATTTTTAATATATTTTATGTTCTTTTTACTCTCCCGCTCTATTATTTTTCTAATAAATCACATATTTCTTTTACTGATTGTTCAAATAATTAATATTTTATTTTAAACATAACACAATTTATTGCTTGTATGTGTTTAATGAGAACCTATTTAAACTTGATAAAAATATAAATAATTTGTTTTGTATTAAGAAAGTTCATAATTTAGTCTAGCTATTTATTAGTAAATTGTTACCTTGTGTGGACGTCATGTGTGATGTTGCCCTGATGTCCATGTACCAATTCGGATAAGGTTAAGAAAGAGACATCGTGTGCATTGCGGATTCGATGTCTGTTGGAGTCCACTGTGGAGTCTCAACCTAGGCCAAGACTTTCTGGCATACTCGGTCCAAGATCATAGCAGTAGCAGGCCTATGCTACGACTCCATAGTGGACTCCAACAGACATCGAATCTACAATACACACAATGTCTCTTTCTCAACCTGATCTAAATTGGTACATGGACACCAGGGCAACGTCGCACATGATGTCCACACAAGATAATCTCTCGTCTTATTTTAATTTGAGCAAAAATAATGGGATTATTGTTGCTAGCAGTCAGTCTATTCCAATTTAGTGTTAGTAAGGAAATTTACTATAGATAAGAATGTATGTGTGACTTTTTATCCATTTGGATTTTCTGTGAATGATCTGCAGACGGGGAAGCAGCTAATGAGATGTGATAGCATGAGTGAACTTTATCCCACCACTTCTACTAGTGAAATACAAAGTTTTTCTCATTCTGCTTACTTAGTGTCATCTTTTTGGCATGATCATTTGGGTCACCCGGGAAATTTGGTATTAGATTCTCTTCGGCAAATAAAATGATTGATTGTACTAGTCCATTTAGGTCTATTATTTGTCAATCTTGTGTCCTCGATAAACATATTAAGTTGCCTTTTGTTGCATCCACAACTATGACATTTATGCCTTTTGATATTCTTCATAGTGATATTTGGAAATCTCCCGTTTTGAGTTCTTCGGGACATCGTTATTATATCCTATTTTTGAATGATTATTCTAAATATTTGTAGATTTTCCCTATTGCTAAAAAATCCCAAGTTTTTTCCATTTTCACAACTCTTAATGCTCGTATTCATACTCAATTTGAACGTGATATGAAAAATGTCAACTGTGATAATGGAAGGGAGTTTGATAATAACCCTTTTTTGCAATATTGTAAGTCAAATGACATTGCATTTAGTTTTTCATGTCCATATACTTTGTCACAAAATGGGAAAGCTGAAAGGAAAATTCGGTCTCTTAATAATATCATGAGAACTCTTCATCTTCATGCTTCTATACCACTTTATTTTTTGTACCATGCATTGCAAATGGTAACATACCTAAATAATATACTTCCGAGTAAATTATTAGCCAATAAATCCCCACTCAAAATGCTTTACCAAAAAGATCCCTCATATTCTCACATTAGAGTCTTCGAGTGTTTGTATTATAAACAAACTCCAAGCTCGTTCTACTCCATGTGTGTTTTTGGGGTATCCTTCGAATCATCGTGGTTATAAGTGTTTTGATTTATCTAGTAATAGAATTATCATTTGTCAACATGTTCATTTTGATGAGAGCAAGTTCCCCTTTGCTAAGGTGCATGACCCCAAACCCACTGATTATAATTTTTTAAATAGTGGACTTTTTACTTACATGATCCACCATCTTCAACATACATCAACGACCAACCTTCCTTTTCTACGACCCATCCTATTGCAATAGCCCAACCAACTCCTTCTACTCCTCTCCCCATCACTCACCCTTCGCCAAATCCCCCCACACCACTTAGCTCACCTACTGGACCGGTATAACCACCCACACAACCTCAATCACAACCTCTTCCACTTTCAAATCTTGTGACCAGCAGCCAACATGGTATCTATAAGCCCAATCCAAAATACACATCCCACTAGACTTATAATACCATGGTTACGAAATCACCACTTCCTTATAACCCACTAGTTGCACTCTATAACCTGAATTGAAAATTGGCTATGGATGATGAATTTAATGCTCTTATTAAAAATAAGACATGGGATTTAATGTCCCGTCCACCTAATGTTAATGTTATTTGATCAATGTGGATCTTTACTCATAAAGAAAAATCTAATGGTTCTTTTTATAGGCATAAAGCTCATCTTGTAGATGATGGTAAAACTCAAATGGTTGGCATTGATTGTGGAGAAACATTCAGTCTGGTAGTGAAACAACAACTATCTGGATGGTCCTCAATCTTTCATTGTTGAGAAATTGGCAAATTCATCAGTTGGATGTCAAAAATGCTTTTTTGCATGGTGATTTAAAGGAGACAGTCTATATGTATCAACCTATGAGTTCCAGGGATTCTACACATCCATATTAGATTATGTTTACTACGAAAGTCTTTGTATGGACTTAAGCAAGCTCCTCATGCATGGTACAAACGATTTGCTGATTTTGTTTCTCTCATTGATTTCACTAACAGCAAATCGGATACTTCTCTATCCGTTTATCAAAATGGTTCCGATATGGCCTACTTATTATTATATGTTGATGATATTATTTTGATTGCTTCTACTGATGCTCTCCACAATCTTTGATGATTGGTCTTAGCTCTGAGTTTGTTATGAAAGACTTAAGTTCTTTGAATTATTTTTTGGGAATAAGTATGGTTTGACACAAGGGAGGCTTATGTCTGTCACAATGTAAATATGCCAAGGAAATAACCTAGCATGCTGGTATGACTTCTTGTAAACCCACTTCTACTTTAGTTTATACTAACCGAAGGTTAGTGCTCATACAAGTACTCATTATGAGGATCTAACCAAGTATCACAGTATTATCGGTGCTCTATAATATCTCACGTTTACAAGACCAGATATCTCATATGTTGTTCAACAGGTATGCCTGCATATGCAAGACCCCCAAGATGTGCATATGAATGCTATGAAACGTATCATATGTTATGTTTAGGGAACTCTTCATCTTGGTTTGCATTTTTCTCCTTCCTTACTTACAAACCTTATCTCTTACACTAATGCTGATTGGGGGGATGTCCTAATACTAGACGTTCTACGTCAGGATATTGTGTATTTTTGGATGACAATCTGATCTCATGGTCGTCAAGACGACAACCTACTCTGTCTCATTCTAGTGCAGAGGCCGAGTATAGGGGGGTAGCTAATGTCGTTTCCGAATCATGTTGGATTCATAATCTACTGCTGGAACTACATTGTCCTATTCAAAAGGCAACCATGGTCTATTGCGATAATGTGAGTGTCATTTATCTTTCTGGGAATCTCGTTCAACATCAACGTACAAAGCATATCGAAATAAATATTCACTTTGTTAGAGAAAAAGTTGCACGTGGACAAGTTCATGTTTATAATGTTTCTTCTCGGTTTCAGATTGCAAATATTTTCATAAAAGGGTCGCCTCTTATTTTATTTCAAGATTTTCGAAACAGTTTTAGCGATTGTGAATCTCCCGTTTCGACAGGGGTGTGACAGAAATAGAAATAATTTGTAATTATTTCTATTTATTTTGTATTAAGAAAGTTCCTAATTTAGTCTAACTATTTATTAGTAAATTAATACTGACAGATTGTATCCTACATTAGCCTAATTAGTATCCTATGTTAGCCTAATTAATAGCTTGATTATATATATATTTATTTTGATAAATGAAGAATGAAAAGGCATGAGATTATATTCTTTCAAAACTAACACATAAATTTTTTTTTTTAATTTCATAATTAAAAATAAAAAGAAAACTTATGCATAAATATGACCATGAGAGTGTATACGTATGATGAAACCAATAACATATTTTTATTTTTAATGAAATTATTTTCAATATAAAACCAAAACTGAAAAGGATGAAGATAAAGTATGATATATAATAATAATAATAATAATAATAATAATAATAATAATATTTTTCAAATTATAATAATATTATGTGACACACAAATTATAAATAAAAAAGCGATATAATATTGATTTAGTGGTTGAAAAGGGAAATTTAGGAGTGAAAGGAGATTAAGAAACCATGGGTTCAAATTATTATTTTTTTGTCTCATTACGTATATCCCCAACTAAAAGTAGTTATTTTCAAATCTTGTAAAATCGTTATTAGTATTTTACATAATTATATATTTATGATTCGAACTTTATATATTCATGATTCCAACTGGAATCCATTAATTAAGTTAAAACAATCTCTCTACGGAGTTCGATGGTATGAGTTCAAATTTTTTGCATTAACATTATTAGTGTTATAAGAAAATTGTTTCTTAAAAAAAATTATTTCTTACGCTTGTGTGTGCAGAGTCGGTGCATGTCTGGTTTAAGATTTAAAAATTGATTTTGAATTAAAAATTTATTTTAAATAATTTTTATATATTTAGTATTACATTGAAAAATAGTTTATTCACTTAAGGATATTATATTTATTAATTTTTTTAAAATTTAATTAATATGATTTTAGACTTACATTCAATCATAACTCTTGATTAGTAAATAGTAAATTTATTATCAATTAATATTTTAAAAATAATAAACAAACAAAGAGTTATAATTGAATGATAGTGTAAAACTCTATTTTTACACTATTAATGTATACTAGTTAAACTTACTTTTTATATGTCAAATGTTAATAATATTAGTTTTTATTAAGAATGATAACTGGAACTTTTTTTCAACTTACTTATTTTTTAACCAATTAAATCACTTTATATCTCCGAAATTATATTTATTAATAATTTATATGATTATAATTGTGTAATTTTGCAACCAAAATTGTTTTAAGCCAAAGCTTGAAAATACTATTTAAAAAATATTTAAATTTTGTAAATCTAGAAAGGTGAAAAATAAATTAAAATACTGATTTGGAGTGATGAGAATATTAACATAAAACAATAGAATACTAAATGCATAGTTACAAAAAATACTGGACTGAATTTATTTATTTTTACAAAGAATTGAGAAGAATATTACGAAAGATGAGGAGTATTATTAAATTAGGTTTTATGATTAACTTTTTGTGGCAATAGTTATTAAAAAATAATAAAATGACCTAATTGAAAAATGATATTTTTTAAAAGATAACTTTGAAATGAACTAATAGTAAAAATTATTGATAGGCAACTGGGCATCGAGTGAAGGAAAGCAAAGAGTGATGGGTGATTGGTTGATTGAATGTGTGAGTGTTTGATTCATTGTGGTTTTTTAAGATTGAGTGGGTGAATGAAGAGCATAAAAAAGTGAAAGAAAAGAAAGGGCCTATGAGGTGAGGTGTGAAAATAAAAAAGGAGATATTGAAAGGAAAACACAGTAGCAATCATGTTGACAAGACTGGTGTACGCCCCTTATACAGAGTTACGTTACAGCCTACAGAATTTGCTTTCGTCACCAATCAGCCAGTGCCCTGAGGACCTTCCTTCATTTCACATTCTGAGTGTTACTTTCAGGTGTCAATATATCCTGTTACCCTTCAATTTCACGGGCTTTAAAGCCCGTTGCATTTTTTCAAGATCTAAACTGAAATCCAAATATGACTAATGAGGATGAATTCTATTTTCCATTTCAATTTAATTTCAAGAAGGTCAATCTAATCAGTTCTTTTCTATTAACTAAATCATATTCTCCACAGATACCCGGATCATAAAAAAAATCTGTCTTCATTTTCAGACGAAATGAACTACTTTTCTTCTACTTAATTTTATAATTATAATTTAAAATATTACTCATATTAAATAATTAAATTAAATATGTAAAATGACATATAATAAAATATTTAAATATATATGAATGAAGTATGAAGTAGTAAAGAGAATTTTTATTTTATTCATGATTTTCTTCCTCTTCTCACTTTGTTTTTTACCCGTGTTCTCTCTCCTCACTCCTCAACTCTTGATACATATAGTATAATTATTTAATTTTTTATTTCTTTTAGTATAATAATTTAATTTCTTATTTTTTTAGTATAATAATTTAATTAATTTTTAGTGTACTTAATTTATTATTTTTAGTATAGTTGTTTAATTTATTATTTTTTCATTATAATAAATATATGCTTATTATATTAATTTATTTAATGAATTATGTGTTTAGTATAATTATTTAATTAAATATTTGGTTAGTTTAGTTAATTACATGTAGTATAGTTATTTAATTTTTTATTTTTTTAGTATAATAATTTAATTAATTTTTAGTGTACTTAATTTATTATTTTTAATATATTTATTTAATTTATTTTTTATAACAATTACATGTTTATTATATTAATTTACTTAATGAATTACATGTTTAGTATAGTTATTTAATTAAATATTTTGTTAGTGTAGTGTAGTATAATTATTTAATTTCTTTTTTTTCATTGAATAATTTAATTTCTTAGTTTTTTAGTATAATAATTTAATTTCTTAATGAATTATATTTTTAGTATAGTTATTATTTTTTTATCTCTCCGGTCACCGTTTGTTGAAGAGTAAAAAAAATGGCAAAAATTGTTTTATCTCTATCAAACCATTGCCAAAGAATAAAAATAATTAAAAAATTATAAATTAAAACAAAAATTCAATATGATTATTGAATAATTAATTACTTATAATGATATTTAAACTGAAAATTTTCAAATAGGATATTCAAAGACAAAACAAAGTCAATATTAAATATTTCAAACATGTTTATTTGAATTGAGAACAAACAGGCGAAAACTCATTTTTGTAATTTTTTTCTTTTTTAGTTACAACTTTCATTAAAAAAAATGTTATAACATATCTCAATTTATTTAAAAAATTATAAATTAAAGTAATTAAAATTTTAAATAACTTTAACCATAAAATTCAAAACAATAATTAAAAAAATATTTGTTTCAAATTTCAAACAATAATTAAAACAATATTTATTTCAATTTTTAAATTTAAGACAATTATTAAAATAATATTTATTTCAAGTTTTAAATAAATTTCACACATAAAAAAATATTAAATATATTTGTATATTCATTTTTTCAAGGAAATATTAAATATATTTATATATTAATAAATTATAAAGATAAAAAATTCATTAACTACAAGTCTTTCTTTAAACTTGTATTTTTTAGGAGGTATAATAGTATTTATTTGAAACAATCATGTATTTAGAACTCAATCTCAAAATTGATAATCAAACTAAGATAATTTCACACAAAAAAATCCACACTAACTTAATTTTGTACTTCTTTTTCTGTTTTTAGCTGCACCTTTTATTTAAAAAATATTAGAGCATATCTCAATTTATCTTACAAATTATAAATTAAAATTTAAATATCTTAAATTATAAAAATAAAAAAAACATTTTATTTTAAATTTTTTAGTTATTTAAAATAATATTTATTTTAAATCTAAAATTTAAAAATAAATTTCACACTTAAACAATGAAATATTAAATAGATTTATATATTAATTTTTCAAGAAAATATTTAATATATTTATATATTAATAAATTATAAAGATGAAAAATATATGAACTACTAATTAAATTTTTCTTTAAATTTATATTTTTTAGGAGTTATAATAGTATTTATTTAAAACAATCGTTTGTTTAAAACTAAACAATCGTGTGTTTAAAACCGAGTCTCAAAATTAATCATCAAATAGAGATAATTTTATACTAATTGAATATTTTTTAATTTTTATTTTAAATAAACAATAAAATATAAAAAAAAATTAGTCTCCGGTAGGATCTAGTCGAAGAGTAGAAGAAATTTTAATTTTTTTTAAAATTATTTTTTGCTCTGCCGCAATAATGCATCGTCAAATAAGTAAAAAAGTTTGTAAATTTTCTTAATCTCAATAAGTGAGAATTGAAAACCTAATAGATACTAATTCAAATTCCTTCTATTTTTTATTTATTATTATTTGGGTCCGATAAGTGGAGTCCACTACCATTGGCCGAAGAAATGTTTAGGCCCATGGGTCTGGGACACACTGAATAATAATAAATTAATAATCTAAAGTCGTGACTTGGAACTTGGTTTCCGTTGGTGTAGTGTAATTGTGTTCTTGGTGCTTGGTACTTGTTGTGTCTGGGTCAGGTGAAAGCACTTCATCAGCACTAGATGGTATAGTCGGTTCCTGACGGTGCCGTTTTAGCACTTTTGATATATTTTCTTCTAATGGTGGTTTTTTTTTTTTTTTTGTCTCATTTTAACAGGATTTTCAGGGATTCTTAAACGATTTACAGGACTGGGAACTTTCTAGAAAGGATAAATCACGAACAACGAAGTCGCAAAGGGAAAATGTTGGTAATTTTATCTTAACCTTCAAAATTTGCAATCACCGTCTAATTGCCAGCGTTTCAGTATACTGTATACTTCAACAGCCATTATGATGGCCCCTATATGTTTTACAGTTTTTTGGCCCCTTTAATTTATTATTAGTCTTGTTGTGGGTGGAATGCATCCATGACCAAGACTTTACCTTGTTTGACTAATTCGTCCACTTTTCATATGGTTTTATTGAATGACACTTTTGTAATTTGTGCGGATTTTCATCTTTATATAAGGAGGTTAGTTAATGTGTTACAGTTTCTTTCTTACATATTATTATTATCATCGTACAAAGCAAATGTCAATTCTGTGAATATGCGGTTTGAAAACAATAAACTTTTATAGTTAAGATTGGTTCAGATAACTAGGCTGAAAAAATAAGAAGCTTATGGGACATTATCTGTTGGAAGCAATGAAGCATGATTTCTATCCAGGGTACTTCTATTAATTTCCATGCATCCTTGTACTTAAATGGTCAAGCGACTCCTTGATTTTGCATATCCTAAATATGTATGTGCTTGTGTTTGAATGGATGGATTGATGCATTTGTGATGTGTCATATTCTGACAGCAACTCACAAAGGCGTCCTCCTCTCGACTTACTGAATCTATGGGTGTGGAGAAGGCATCCAAAAGAGATAATATTTCTTTTGATCGTGCAAGAAGCTCTCCTGGACACTATGATTTATCAAAAATTAGTGATCCTTTGGATCGTTTGCATAGTAGTTTTGTTCCTGAAGATGTTCCTGATGCTACTTCCGAGAAAGATCTGGTAGTTCTTTTTTTTTTTTTTTTTTTCCCCTCGGTTTTGGTCTTGGGATGATAGGGTGGGGGAAATTGATCTGTTAGGATATTATACATTGATTTTAGTGTCGGTGTCCTGAATGATTCTGATACTGCAATCCATCTGTATATTCCAGGGTAATGAATTTTTCAAGCAGAAAAAGTTTAAGGAGGCTAGAGACTGCTATTCAAGGAGCATTGCCTTATCACCAACAGCTGTAGCATATGCAAATAGGGCTATGGCCAATATCAAGCTCAGAAGGCAAGCTTACGTTTTGTATTTAAAGAATTCTGACTTGCTCATCTAAATATTCACAAATTGGTTGATTTTATCATTAGTGGGATTTTAAGTAAAAGAAAATAATTTTTCCATTTATGGTCAATTACTATATGGTCTATCAGCTGACTGATTCTCTTGAAGGGAACTTTTTCTGAAGGTGATATGCTTTTCCTCACCTATTTTGTGTCAATAGATTCCAAGACGCTGAGGATGACTGCACCGAGGCCTTAAGTCTTGATGATCGTTACATAAAAGCATACTCACGAAGAGCAACAGCTAGAAAAGAACTTGGAAAGATTAAAGAATCAATGGACGGTGTGTTAATATCCTAGCAATTATCCAAAATTCCAAAAATACAAACATTCTGATTTTGAATTTGTTCACTCTCATTTGCGAAAATCACAGATGCTGAATTTGCCTTGAGGTTGGAACCTAACAATCAAGAAATCAAGAAACAGTATGCTGATGCTAAGTCTTTGTATGAGAAAGTAAGCACATCAATTTTCCTATATTTTTATATGGCTATCACAAAAAGTCATAATTCTAACTTACTGTATTTCATGAACAATACATAAAGGAGTGCCTATATTGGGTTGCATGGAAATATTAGGTTTGAACTTCTTGAAAATCAGAATATAACATTCTCATTTAGCAGTAACTGTAGTTTATAGTCACATTATCTTTTATTTAAAAAACAAAATATTGTTTATTTATGTGCAACCAATGTTATTAACCTATGTAAATATGTTTTCATTGTGTGTTCAGACACGGTTTCAGTCTATTATTATTTCTCTATTTTCTCTAACTTTAACATGGCATCAAGAGCTAGGTAGAAGGAATACTAAAAAAGCTTTGCTCACTGGTGCTCATAGTACATAGTGAACTCTTTTGATAATCCTTTTTAGATGTTTTCCTTTTTTGATGAATTTTTTGCCGCTTGTCGCTGGTGACTTTTCCTACTGGGGCCTACACCATTAGGATCGCTGGTGGGTGGTGGCCATCTACATAGATCCAGCCACCACAACCCCAACCAGTGCAGCACGAGGGTGCTATCCACCATGCTATCTTTAGCTAAACAGTGTCTTTTTTAGGTGTGTGGAAGCATGCGAGAAACCTTTTTTAGCTGCTGTAGGGTCACCCCACTGGTTTGCTCCTACCCTTGGGCTTTTGCTCTGATAGGAGCTCATGTGCTTTGTATTTACTTGAAAATGTGGTTTCTCTCACCTTTCCGACATTTGGTTCGTCTGCATTTTTGGACTCTTATGGCTGCTATAAAATTCTGAGAATCTTTGCCGATGGTTTACTACCACCCTCTGCTTCATTTTGTAGTGAAGAATGTTGTTCTTTTCAATGTGTTTTTAGCCACCGCCTTTTGCTCGCTACTCATCTTTCAGCAAAGAAGTTTCTGGTCATCTATCCTAATGTTGCCCTTTTATGGCATATTTTTCAGATCAAATAATTTTTGGATGTTCACTACTATTTGTTTAAAGCTTTAAAATGGCTTTAAGAGTGTCAGAATTTCCTTTTCTTAGGTTGATGGATATTCCATCTCTTTCGAACAACATTTTCTGACTTTACCAACATCCTGAGTTGTCTTTCAAAACTTCTATCCTTTTTTTACTAGAGCTCGAGTTTTGTTTTATTTTTGGAATAAATTTTCTTGTAACAAGCTGCATTCTTAGTAAGCTTGAGGAGGAGTGTTGAAGATTATAATATAATATTCAGATTTAGCAATAATAGTGGTTTATAGGCACTATATTTTTTATTTAGAAGAAACAAGATATTCTCTATTTATGTACTATAGATGTCATTAACCTATATATAGGGAGTATAGATGAAGGTAGGGAAAGGAGAGAGTGAGAGACTTAGCAAATGTTAAGGCTAATATGGTCTCATTAAATAATATCTGGTTTATTTATTTGTTCAGGACTTCAGGTTGATAGAGGTACCAACACCCTACAAAATGCAAATATTCCATAGAATTTGCTCTAAAAATTTACCCTCAAACTATTGTTACATGGAAATATGGGTTCATTTTTCAGACTTAAAAAAAGTGTTTCTGAAAAACGTTTTCTAAATAAACATTTTTCAAGAAACAGATAGAATTTGTCTTTAAAAAAATATAAAAATTATTTATTTTCAAAATAAATTATTTAAAAAAGTACAGAATATTATGTAATTAAAAATGCATTTTAGTGGTATATGACTTTGAGAATATAATGGGGAACTATGTTTCTTTCTTGATTGATAGAAAGGGTGAACAAGTTTCCAATTTGGTGGAACATAATTAGGGTAGAAGATAATTGAACATTAATAAATGATGTAGCTAATTCACAATAAAGAACATGCGGGAAGGCGAGGATGTAGGGAGTGATATTAGGCAGATGATGAGGTGGGAAGATGAACAGGGGGTAGTAATTAATGGAGTCATCCCAGGGGTTTCCACGCCAGTCCTTCAAAACGGGGATGTCCTTGATGGCCTTTCAGACGACACTGTTACACTTGAAACCTGACACGAAGGTAATCTGCCAGACCCAGTCCCCCTTAGCAATCGGACCTTGGCTTTGGTGTATGCAAGCATTAAGGTGTGCTAAGACAACTGGAGCCTAATGTAAATTTGTAACTAGGATGGACACATGAAGGTGGAGAAGGAAAGTTAGTTATATAGAGAGTATAGATGAGAAATAATGCCATTTATTTTCATGATTTGGCTTTGCAACACTATTCAATTCACTCTCTACTATGATTTTGTGTCTACTTATTCCCACTAAGTTCTCTGTTGCATTGATTAATGTTTTCTTTCTGTTTTTAAATCTCTGTTGGACAGGATATTCTTCAGAAAGCATCAGGAGCTCTGAGAAGCGCTGTACAGGGAACTCAAAAAGTGGGGAAGTCAGAGGAAAAAGTTAATGGAGGCAGTATCCACCCCATTTCAGATGGTACTCAAAAGGCTGGACCAGCTGAAGTTCAGCATCATAAAAAGGTACAAAGAATTCACATATCAAGATATTTTGTTAATTTGTTATGTTTATGGATGAGAGTGTTGAAAGGCTGGACCAGCTGAAGTTCAGCATCATAAAAAGGTACAAAGAATTCACATATCAAGATATTTTGTTAATTTGTTATGTTTATGGATGAGAGTGTTGAATACTACTTTTTTTGGTGTTTTGTGTAAATGTAGTCCACCTAAAGTTTGGCTATTTTTTTATATTGTCATGAGCAGCAAATACCTGTTAAAAAACCACTCTTAACAGAGGAGGTTAATAGCAGAGATACAAAAGCCAGAAGCAGGCCTCAAGCACAAGGAGGCAATGGTTCTAAGGAAGGTTCAGGTGCAAGCAACAGTTTGGAGGAGGTTAAATATCCTGAAATTCTTCCCTCTTTTTGTCAAGTAATCTAGTTCCGGTGCATAATTTAGTCATATCAGAAGCTATAATTATTTTTTCTTATCTTTGAAAAGTAAGAAACATAGAATATTTTTGTGTTCTTCATGAGTTCTTATTAAATATATGAATTAACCAAATTATATTTTGTTCAAAATACCACTCTGTATTTTTGCTACTTTATTTTTACTCTCGGTAAGTAATAGAAATGAAATAAAATGTAATTTAGGGTTTTGGGGCTTTTAAATGATATATTCAAGCATTTTATACTTTCAATTGATATTTTGGTTTTGGCCCTACAATATTTTTGCAGGTATATTTACTTTTTTTACTGCACTTCTGCAGTTTTGATGTTAGTAATTGTGCATTGCATATTCCTATTTTTATTCTCATTTTACATTATTTTTTCTCCTGTTTTTTCTTAACAGAGAAATCACAGAATTACAAAGCAGGAAATGAAAGCATCTGTTCAACAGCTTGCTTCTCGTGCTGCTTCTAGAGCCATGGCTGAAGCTGCCAAAAACATAACACCTCCAACTACAGCTTATCAGTTTGAGGTCTCATGGAGAGCATTTTCAGGAGATCCTGCTCTGCAGGCCCGTCTACTAAAGGTGTACAACCTTTTTTGGTTCATTTTTTAATTTGATAATATTATTAATTTCTAGCATATTGATATTGATTAGAGAAAGAGATGCCATTTTATGCTTAAATTTCAGACATTCTGTGCTGTGCTTCATGTTGTCATAAATATTTTTTCTTTTTGGTATGTTAGGCTATATCTCCCAATGAATTGCCCAAAATATTCAAAAATGCCTTATTTTCTACCCTACTAATTGACATCATCAAGTGTCTTGCATCTTTTTTCAGGTAAGTAGTCATTTTCAAAAGAAAATAATATTTCATTGTTTTAACTTTTATGTTTGAGCTTTAATCGTGCTAGTGAATTTGCTCTTTTGGTAGAGAGGACATGGATCTGGTTGTCAGTTATATGGAGCATTTGACCAAGGTGCCAAGATTTGACATGATTGTAATGTGCCTTTCATCAACATATAAGGATGGTACGTATTTTTTAATTAGTAAATTCTAAGTGTTTTTTTTTATTTGAAATTTCTTGAAAGTTTAAAGGTCTCAGAAGATAAAGACGTGTAAAGGTAAAAGAAAGGGGAAACAGACGAAGATACAAAATCTATAACACCTTTACAGCAGGAAAATGAAAAGGTTTAACCCATTACATTTGGTTAATGGTTTCCACCACCATTGCATGTGGATTGTATATACCCACTCCATATTTTTTTCTCCGATATTATAAATGCAGTAGAAAATTCTGTAACTTTAATCTGACAAATTATGATGGTTTATGACTAGGATAAACCGAAAGTAGTTGTGGATATGTGTGGATGAGCATACATTTCATAGCCAGGCATCAAAGTTTTAATGTGACAGTTATATTTTTGTAATATACTTGATCCTTTTAATCTCTGTTCTCCTCCCGACACCAAGAAAATGAAGATAAAATAAACAGAAGAAAGTGAAACTAGGGTCTCCACTAGTAACTAACCCTAACAAATGCAAGTCTTTGATGTTAAAAATAAAATGCCTTTTTTCACTGCAACAGGGATTCATTAATTAAAGTATCTCATTCATACTCGTCACCCTCGTATAATGCAGAGTGCATCTAAAATTAGATTCATGCAAGCGTGAGATATTTTTGTTTGTTATGCTATTCTAAATTATTGTGCATGTTTATTGTTATGAAGTTAAGACTTAAGCTCATAAAGAGAGCATAGTTCAAAATCAGGAAAACATCATTATCCTTTTGGCTTTTGGTAATTAGTGAATTTTGTTATGTGAAGTACAACTTTTTCTTTTGTCAGTATCAGGAAAACATAGATCAAGTTCTAAAATCAAAAGATGACATGTAGATTTTTTTTGGTAAGTCTTAATGGAGGCTACTTAATGTTTGGGAAGAACGTCAAGATGTCTTCATTTGATTTGAGCATTTTATAAAAGAATTTAAAAAATTTACAGTTTTGTCTTATTAGTATGTCTCTCTTGGTTGGTTTGTGAGTGCTTATTATCAAAAGGAAAGGCTCCTTCACTACAGTTGGTTGATATTGTTATCAGGTTTATCAATCTGATTACATTGAGTTGGTTACATTTTATGCAGACATACGAAAGATCTGGGATGAAATGTTCGGTAGTGAGGCAGCACCAATTGAGTATGCAGAAATTATGGACAGCCTCCGATCAAAGTTCTGCCAGTGACATCTTCACTTGTATGTTTTAACTTATAATGTTTTCTTTCCTCGGTGGATCCTCTATTCCTCTCCCTTCCACAACTATCCTTGTCTTTACTTGTAAATTATTATGCTTTTGAAATGTTTGAGCATTATTGACGCTCAACTTGATCCATCTTTAAGCTATTAGCTAAAAGTGGGAGAAAAAAGAAAAAACAAAAAGCTCATGTGTAGTGTTTGAGGCTGAGGGTCCAGTACCTTTTAATGCTTTTTCGCTTCAGGTTTTGGGTATTCTGAAATGAAGAAAAGTAAAACAATTTTAGTTGATAATGAGAAAAGCAACCATTTTAATACATCTATAATTATGGTTGTGTGGCTGATATCTATTGTTATTGGTCAATTACTTATTGTACTTTTTTTTAATAAACAAATATTAGTTATTAATGTATTAGTTTTTATTATGGGAGGGATTTGAATTCAAAGTTTTCTTTTTTTTATTTATAGACTTTGTAAACAAATTCAACTTTATAACTTCTACTTGTTGTACTGTTTAAAAGTGAGTTACTTTGGAGGAGTCGAATATTTTTCTTCTTGAGAATTCAAGTTATTTGGTCTCTCTTGCGGGGGTCTATACTAGTATATACACCGATCTACTATGTTGATAATGTGGTTAATTAATTCACTTCAGAATTTGGATGCTTGGGTTGTAAGGACTGTGCTGATGGATGGAATTGTGAAGAGGTCGTCCCAATTTCAAATTGCTGTCTGACGAGTGGGACCTTTTTTGGTAGAAGGCTCTTTTGGTTTATTGTTCTCTTTTTCATCAACATTATTTAGTCTAGGCCTGTGTTTTGTTTTGATGAATGTTAGAAAAATTGATTTTAAATATAATTTGATTTTGAAATGTCATTTATGTTTGGATGTTGTACCATAAACGTGAGTTGAGAGTAAAATTTAATGTAAAATTTTTTATGTAATATAGAAACTATTTTAAATTGTTTTAGCTTATCAATTATGAATTTTTTTAACATAAAATCAAATATATTAAAATTTATCTGGGATTATTTATGTATTTATAATTAATTTGTAACTTGAAGGACGACTTTTGCAAACTATTGTGAGTGAAAGGAATTCCATAAGGGTTCCATGTTTAACATAAATGGAAGTGGTCAAAATGTCAACATGTCATAGCTTGTGGAAGAGAGCAATATTACAAGAGGTACATGAAATGTGTCATTTTGTAAGTCAAAAAAGAGTTACTTATTTTTGTAGTGCTATGTCATACATAAAGTTTAGCAAGCTTTGTGTACTTGTGGAATTTACATGATTTTTCACAATGAGGTTGGAGGTCATTGTTATCAATTTTTGGGTTTAGTAAGTAGAGTAAAGGGAGTGTATTAAACATGGTTTTTTATATGGTTCGTGATTTTATGGCAAATTTGAAAGGCTTGAAATGTTATCATCTTTAAAGAACAATAAAATATGGATGACATAATAAAGTGGTTCAATTGATCTCATGATTGTGGTATTAGGTGATCCAACTAACATCTCATTCTTTCTAAATGAATTATGAATTTCTTGTCTTATGTTCTAGAGAGGATTTCTCTTTTTTCTTTTGTTTTGGCTTAAAGTGTAATAGAACAGTAGACAGGTTTTGTGCAGTTCATTTTTTCATTTTTTTAATATTATTTTGTTTTTAAAAAAATTATAATAAAATTAAAATAATTTTGTAGACTCCTTAGACAAAAAAAAAACACTCATCATATTTTTTGTTAGTGACTTTGGGGCCCAATGTTTTAAAGTAATATTGGCGACCCACTACCATCAATCCATGAAATTGTGAATGATGAGATCTTCCATATGGGTGTCAACCTTTGTGGTAGATTCGTGATTAAGTAATCGGAACCAAGATCTCGCAGGACCCATGCTAGTTTATAAGTTTAACAACCACATAGTCTGCAAAAGCTTTTGAGCCTCCAGTAGTTAAAACCAAATCAATCCAATATTAAATTGTGACATTGAACCAAACAAATTGATAACTAAACCCAAAAAACAATTTTTTTTTGCCGTTTGATTTAGTTTTTGGTTTCATCAGTGAAACTGAAATAAATCAAACTAAATCGCAAATTCACTTAATCTATATAATTTTATTGTTTATTATTGTATTCTCAATTTGCTTAGGAGACAATTTGGTTATACTCAATTATTATATTCTCTTTTTATTATATTATGAAATTAAAAATTATGTTCATTTTCTAAATTATAACTAGTTTAGTTTTGGTCATTATCACTCATTGTTTTTATTATAATTATTTGACTATATTTATTTTCTTTTATAATGTTGAGTTGAGGCATGACACAAATTTTACATGTCTCTTTTCAATTAAATGTATTTTTAAAAAAAAATAGAATGTTTAATAACATTAATTTTACAGAATGAGTATAAAAGAAAATAATACAATCGCCTTCTAAAACTTAAAATTTAACAAATTATTTTGATAGATAAAAATTGTACACTGATCCAAAGCAAACTGAATTTGAATTGGTTTGATTTAATTGAGGTTTTATATTATATTCATATCAAATTACATGTTAAATTTATGTTTGATTCAAAGAATTTTTCATCTAAAAACTAAACCAAACCTTACTGCAAGAACCTACTAATAAACATTCTCTTATATGTAACTTTTTCGAGAAAAAAAAATAAATGATGGTCGTCGGGGCAACTTAGTTTTATATTATTAGCTAATTAGAAATGATTGTTTAATTTAGTTATTGTTGGGGAGGTTTGATGTAGGAAAAGTTGTTACTTTTGTGGAGATATTAATTTCTGTTTGGTGTTCATTTTAAAAAATATTTTCTCCTTTTCAAAGTTACAGTTCTTTTAATATTTTAGTTTTGTTCTAAAATATATTTTAATTTTGTTTCAAAGTTATAACTGTTTTACAAATTTAAGATTATATTCATAAATTTTAATTATATGATATTTACTTTTTCAATAAATTTAATTTTATTAGTATCTAAACTATTTATCAATAAAAATATTAATAATCAATGATAATTTCAACAAGACTTAACAAAACATAGTATCAATTAAAAATTTGTTAATGAATGTACAATAACATTTTTATGTTATTCCAAATTCTTTTTAATCATATATCTCAATACATGAAGAAGTTGTGAATATAATTTTTAGAGTTAAAAAATATTATAATAAAGATACAAGTATAATCTTACTCTGACTAAGATTATTTAATATGATACACAATTAAAATTTCAATAAAAAATACATTATTTTCATTAAATAATATAATATTTAATAATTAATTTTTAAATAAAATATTTTTTTAAAATATTTATGAGGAGCCAAACATTTTATTGCTTCGAATCATAATTTTCAAGATTGGTAATTGTTATGAATCATAAATTTTGCGCGTAAAAATTATGTTTATATCAAACGTTCTTTAAAAGTTAATAAATTTATTATACACGATGATTTACGATTGAATGATAGTTAGAAATTTTTAAACTACATAACAGCTTTTTTTATTAAAATAAGAATTTGAAGTTAGAAATTAACTATTTAACTAATAGTTTAATGAGGGTTATTATTAGTGAACTTTTATCCTACTTTAATATAAACTTTTAATTTTTAGTCAATAAATTATAAATTATTAGTCAATAAATCATTTTAAGAAAAGTAAATTATTGTTAAATACAGGTCAATTATAATTAGATTAATAAATATAATTTTTGGAAAGATTCATATTTTTTAAACATTTATCTAAAAAAAGGTTTATTGTGACAAAATAAGAAAACTTATAATAACTGCAAGATTACAAATAACAATTTAAATTAAAATAACTTATCTAAGTCCCATTTTATTATAATAATCAAATAAATTTAGTCATTACTATAACCAATGGAGGGTGAGAGGTTTGTTAAGGTTTTGGGAGAAGTCTTCGACGAGGAAGAAGATCTGCTTGTTAGAAGTCACCGCAAAGTCAAGCGAAAGGCGATAACAAAGGAAGATGTTTCATGCGTGGAGGAAGTTCCTTCTTCTCCCTCTTTAAAGACCAATGTTTCTTAAACAAAACTTCTGAATAGTGATGGACCAGTTGCTTTGTCTGAATTTGATGGGAGATGCTTCAGGATGCTAGAGAATAAGATACCTTTTATGTTGCTTAAGAAGGTGGATGTTAAGCAATACAAGGAGCTCCCTATTTCAGATGAAAAGTTTCAAGAGTGGTGTAAACTATGAAAAGGATAACTCATGGTGACAGTTTTAGGTAAGAATGTGGGGTTCCACGCTTTGGAAGCAAAACTTAAGTTTGATTAGGCAAAAAAAAACTCTCTAAAGATATTTGACATGCCTCAAAACTAGAGCTATCAAAATAAGTTTGGCTCATTGGGCCGACCCTCAAGCCTACAAAATAGGCTAGGCTTGATTCTAAAAAAGGAGACCCAAATAGAAACAAACATTTTTTGCCCGGTTCTTTTGGTCCGACTATGTAAAATGGACTTGGGTCAGGTCAACTCGAATACAAAATATAAATACATATATTTTAAAATATATATTAATAATATATATAATATGTTGTTAAAAATACATTAAATAAAAAATATACATATAAAAGTATGTTTGATATGGAGTTAATTTATACATATTGTTAAATTATGTAAAAATTACATGTAAAAGTACGTTTGATGTTTATTTAATAATAAATTTTTAACAAATAAAAATTATGTTGTTCTAAAATGTATATTAAATTAAAATATACATATAAATATAACTTTATGTTATTTTAGACTTATTTATGATGTGTTTTTTTATTGATTTAGTGTGTTGTTTTGAATTGGTTTGGACTTGTATTATAAAATAAGTTTTATTTTTTATAAAAAAATTAAATTTTGATTTTTTTTAAAGGCCCATTTAGGCTCAGTAGACCAATGGCCGAATATAGGGTCCAACTAGACTTATAAATATGTAGCCTAAACAAAATATGGGTTGACCCGGTTTGAGCCATTTGTTTAAAAGGCCCAACAAATTGTGTCGGCCAGCCAAAATTGTCAACTCTACTCAAAACTACTACCAAATGCTATTTTTGTCTCATGAGGACTATAATAGAACTATATTTGAAGGACCTTTCATGGTGGTTGATCATTATATTATGGTGCAATGCTAGTGAGAGTTTTTCATAAAAAACGTGGGTGTATCCAAAAAGTTAGTGTGTGAATTCACATTCCCAACTTGCCTATTGAGTTGTACAACAATGAGTTTTTGGGAAGAGTTGGGGCAGTGTTAGGCGCAATGCTTAAAATTGACCCTGGGACAACAATACAAAGAATTTGCATTGAACTTGACCAGTTTCAACCGTTACAACCAAATATAATTGCACGTGGTTATCTTCTACAACTACAATATGAAGGACTTCACCAAATTTGCTTCAAATGCGGTCGGTACAACCATAAGGATGTTAACTGCTTGGGGAACGATAAAATGGAATCGCCATCGAGCAGCACGCCAAAAACAGCTACCACCTAACATATTCTGCATGACAGAGCAACACTAATTCCACATGAATGTTCCTTTTTTAATACGCAAATGTGGAATTCACATATGCCAAATTCAATGGCCACACAACCTGAAAGTGACACCTATTATCGCTTTAACTTGGAGTAGAATGTGTTCGTGTTTTGGACTTTCAAAACTGGTACTGGTCCCAGCAAGCTAGTCTTGAGGGGAGGTAAAGCCACCAAGAACTAATTGCAACATGAAGAGTTAAAGTTGGTCTTGAAAGGAATTGAGAGGACTCCTGAAACTGCAACTGGCTTGCCATAATCGTACCCCCCAATGTGGCAACCCATAGTCGACGTAAAGGCTCGTCCCTATCATACATATAGCAACAAATTGATGGATATCTCGGGCAACAAGGCAGTGGTAAAAATGTAGTGCTCTCTAAGCAGGATGACAATACTCAAGTCAATTGCAAGACTCAACAACCCCATTATAATTAATGAGTTTTCTAGCCTGTAATTGTCATGGTGTAGGGGTTGCGGTTTTTAGTAATTTGATTAAAGATATCACTAAAGAATATGAGGTAAAACTCTTATTTCTATTGGAAACTCAGATTAATAATAATTGTGCTTAAAGGGTTGTAGGTTAGGGTTTGACACCTAACACCTTGGGCACATTATTGGTAGAAGGGGAGGAATTTGGTTATAGGCAACCTCAAGGTTCACTAGCTGAGGACAGCAATTCATTCACCTCAAGGTTCGCTAAAAAAGGCAACCTTTTTGGTTACCTACAGTTGTTTATGGGAGTCTGCATCTTTAGTGCATTTAAGGACTCTAGGAGAAGCTAACTAATCCTGCCTGCCATATTAATAAACCCTAGGCTGTGATGGGTGATTTTAATTCCATATTGAAGTATTATGAGGGAGAAGAGGATTCTACTAAACCATCTTGGAGAGGCATGAATGACTTTATGGAGTTTGTAGAGTCAAATAATCTACAAGATGTTGGATTTTAGGAACCAACTTTTACATGGAAATGGAGTCACTTTAGGGAAAGGTTGGATAGGTTGTTACTTAACCTTCCCTGGAGGTTTCGGTTCAAACAAGTCCTAGTTTTCCAACTCTCTTATTATAAGTCTAACCATCAGCCAAACTAATTAGTACAAGAAGTCCTAATAAGTGTCGTAGACCCTTCCACTTTGTATCAGCTTGGCTATTCCTCCCAGATTTCCAACGATTTCTTATGGAGTTTTGGGAAGATAATAAGGCTTGGTAAGGCAGAATCCCTAAACTGCATGAAGTGATGAGAAAGTGGAATGTGAAGTTTTTGGCAACATTTTCAGGCAAAAAAAACATCTTATCAGGAGTTTAGATAAGATCAACTGGCAAAGGCTGCAATATCAACAAACTTGAAGGGAAGAAAAGCTTATTTGTTTTCAAATTGTGTGCAAAGTGGTTAAAAAAATTCTAAATACTTCCATGGAGTCACAACCATTCGTAAAAGGAGGAACAAAATTGAGGTTTTACAAGATATTGAAGGCATATGGGTTGAGGATTATGAGGAGATAGTTACAAACTTCTACACAAGTTTGTACACTGCTGACAACCAGTGTGAGCCACCTAGCATCATTGTGGTTTTCCTCGATCTCTCAAAAGAGGATTCGATCCTCTTTAATGCATCTATATCGCGTGTTGAGATTAGGCAACCTATTTTCTGTATGAGTAGTTTCAAGGCACCTGAATAGGATGGTCTACAGGCTATTTTTTACAAAAGTAATTGAAGTATTGTAGGGGAGTCTTTCTTTAGGATGATTGAGGATATTTTTCTACACCCTACGAAGGTTGGTGATATCAATTCCATGTTCATTACCTTAATTCCTAAGGTGGTGATGGTGACCTCCATGAAACATTTAAGGCATATTAGCCTTTGTATTGTCTCTCATAAGACGGTTACAAAAATCCTTGCCACACACCTCCAACGATTATGGAAAAACCAGTTAACCCGTGCCAAAGTAGTTTTATCCTTTAATGAAGTAGCCATGATAACATCATTATCATGCAAGAGGTCATCCACTCAATGAAATACAATAAGGGTTCAAAAGGGTGGATGATTATTAAGGCCGATCTAAAGAAGGCCTATGACAGGCTAAATTGGGAGTTAATGAAAGATACTTTACATGATATTAGTTTCTCGAAAAATTTTACCAAACTAGTGTGGTAGTGTATCTCATCTCCAACCATGCGTATATTGTGGAATGGGGATGCTTTTGAGTCTTTTAAGCTGTTAAGGAGGTGCACCGTGAGGATCCTATCTCTCCTTATATGTCTAAAATATCTATTCTAGATGATCTATCTTGTGATCTCTCATTAGCTTTGGAGGCCTGTACAAGTTGCTAGAGGGGGCCCACAACTTTCATATCTAGCTTTTGCTATTGACATCTTGTTTTTTTGCAGAAGCTTCCCTTGACCCAGAAAAGGTGATTAACCAAATCTTGCACAGGTTTTGTGGGTGCTCAAGACAAAAAATTAGCTAGGATAAGACTCGAGTCTGTTTCTCTAAAAATGTGCATAGGCAATGTCAAGAACAAATATTTAGGGAAATGGGTTTTGAGAGGACTTGTAACCTTGGTAAATATCTTGACATTCCTTTGCAAAAAGTCTCTAAGTAATCATACCAGTTTCTCATAGACCGAGTTCAGCAAAGGCTCAGTAGTAGAAAATGGAACTCCTTATCTTTTGCAAGCAGATTGACCTTAGCCAAATCAGTGGTGCAGGCTTTGCCCATGTGTGTTATGCAAACTAATCATCTCCCTATTACCGTGTGTAATCTTTTTGATAAAAAGTGTAAAGTTTTGTTTGGGGTGATTCAGAAAATGTGAAGAAAGTTCACTGGCTCAATTAGGAAAACATGTGTAGGTCAAAATAGGTGGGCGGTCTAGGGCTCTATAAGGCTAAGCATGCAAATTTTGCCTTTGTTACAAAAGTTGAATGACAATTTATCAACAGACGAACTGATGTGTGGGCTTAGCTTCTCCAGTTAAAGTACAAGTGTGGAAGTATTGCTAAACCAATAATTAATCCTAAATGCAATGGCACAAATTTCTAGAAAGGGATCAAAGAAGTTTGGCTAAATGTTTCTTGTAATATCATTTGGCATGTTGGCAACGGAGGGACATTGAGTTCTGACATGATAATTGGGTGTATAGGAGAGGACCACTGATTAATTGTGTATTGACAATAATATTGCTTTTGGAAGTAGTAAAGTGTGCTTTTAAAGTAGCTTTTGATGGTTCTTGGAATCTGCATAAATTAGCAGGTTGTTTGCTACCGAAGATTGTTAATGATATCTACCAAATTGAGGCTCTAAAAGGTGATTAGGATGCTAATTTCCCACGTTGAGGTCAAGCGCCAAATGGTTCTTTATCAACAAAAACTATATACAATAGTCTAATTTGACACACTCCTATGAAAAAAAGACATTTTTTTCAAAGACTATGAAAATGGGATGAGCTTGAACGCATACGTCTTATACTTTAGAAAATAGCGTGTGTTATCCTCCCTACTAATGATATGCGTTTTAGTAGACATATGTTGAACAACCCAACATGCTCACTACGTGGCCAACATAGGAAGACCATTATGCATGCCTTGCGCGATTGTGCCTCTGCAATTAGTGTGTGGCGAAAAATGGGAGCCTCCAACCTTCCAAACTTTTTTACCCAACAACATCCTCAATTGTGGCTTGTATAAAATCTAAGCAGTAACATGATATCTGTAATCTCAGTTGGAAGTAGGTGTCCAAAGTCACACTCGATCGAATTTGGTGGAGATGAAATAATTTTATTTTTTAGGGGAAATACCTGTTTTGATGACCAAGTTGTTGGTTCAGTGAATAAACTCCTCAATGACCTCAATAGCGTTGAAGGACATAAGTTCACACTATATGGAATTACAGGACAGACAAACTAGTATCCTCAAGATCAATTGTGATGCGATTATACTCCAATCCTAAATGCCAGCAGTAGTGAGGGATTCAACAAGTATGTTTCAGCTTGGTTTCTCCTACAAGATCCCCTTTTGTGAAGTGAATAAAGCAGAGTTGATGACTATGTCTCTGTTTTTAACAGTAGCTTATGACGACGATTTCCGTAACCTGATAATTGAATCAGATTTTCTTAATGCGGTAAAGTTTTTAAAGGAATATTGTGATATAAATCATGCTTATTTCTCCATTGTAGACCGTATCTACAAGTCTAGTGGCAAATCCTCTGGTTTTTACTTATGTTACTCGTGAGACAAATTTATTCACAAATGAATTTGCAAAGTTAAGACGGATCTCTGACCATGATATTATTATTTATAATTATGTCTCACAATCTTTGTCTAGTGTACTTTCTTCATTATATTATGATAATGGATGATTTTTAATTAAGTTTTTTGTGGTTGAATGTTTTTGTCCATACCCTTAAAAAAAAAACCTTCATCATAATACTATATATATATTTTTAACTTTTTTTTGTTAAAAACATTATTTTCTATTAAGCATCTTAACGCATGCTCTGAGCAAGATTATTGTCGCGTGTTTATATGGCAAAATATTTATCTTCAACTTTAATAATCTTTTTTGCTTTTGATAATTAATTAAGATATATTCATCATGACAATAATTATGTACCATGATTACTGGTTAGTTCTGAATTAAATGAGTCAGCTGCTGTTTGAAAATGTTGCATGCATAATTAAAATTTAGGGTAAAATATGATTTAGAAGTCTATTTTTTTAAATATTAAATACTTTTTAAATTTTGTTCACATTTGATCCTTTATTTTAAAATAAATTATTTTTTTTACGTTTTAGACATCACTTTTTAAAGAGATAAAAAAATTATTAGATATATTTAAAAATTAAAAATCATATATTTTAAAAATATAGACCAAATTAATACAATTTTTTTAAAAAAATATATAATATTCATTTTTTTTAATAACCTGGAACATATTTTGCACTAAAACTTATTACTCGCAAACAGTACTTCTTCGTTAAAGTATCTTTGTTGAATCAGCAATTATAGACATTAGAAAAAAAAATCAAGCATTAAATAGTGTTTTTGTACTTATAGTCATTTGATTAGAGAACGTGACACTTCTTTATTAAGTAGGAGTACATACGAATTAAGAGATTGAATGCAGAGTCAATGATTACCGATCATCTATAATTAATTAATGTTATACATTTTTTTTAAGGAATGGGCAACGCCCCCATCCAAATTAATATTATATATATATATATATAATTTAATTAATATGTTTCGAAAAGTTTTACATTTTATAATTCTTAATTTATATAATTTTTAAAATATTAATAGAAAAAGTTAACGAAATTTCTATAAATAAAATGTAGTGATTAAATGTTAATATAAATTTGTTTACATTAATAATATATATTAATTAAATTTATATATAAATAAATAAGGGTATTTCGTGTGTTTATATTTGATTTTCAATTTTTAATTATTTTTTATAATTATCTATTTAAAAAATAAAAATAAAAAACTACTCTAAAAAACATAAACCATAGATAATAGTCGCACTATCTAAAGAAATTTAATTATTTAATTAATAATAAGAGATAAGGCTCCTCATTTGCCACTCTTATTTATAATAATTATATATATTCGACCTGTTTGATAAATATATAAAAAAGTAGTTCATAGACGGTGATTAATTTAAAATATCACAGTTATGCTAAAATATTTGAACTATCAAATTATACTGTTATTTAATTATATAATATATAATAATTTGTTAATTTTTATTGTAACTATTTCTGGTTCACTTCTAAAAAAGATAGAGTTGGGTTGAGGGTCTATGATATGATATTCAAGTATCATTCAGAGAAATACATGTTAATTATGGGTGAAAAGCGGGAACCGGATTTTTTTAATAAGTGTTTAAGAAATTAAATGAAATTTTTTATTAAAAGTTATATGTAATGTTATATATTTTAATAAAAAAAACTTTACACTTTATTATTATATTAATATTATTATATTAATAATAGATTTTTATTAGTTAATAGCGTAAAATTATTTATATAGAGTCCTTAAACTCTTGATGTATGTTATATAAAAAATATCATATGATGATGGCATAAACTTTAAATTTTATATAAAATATTTATAATTTTATATTTTATAAAACTCTAAAAAATTAATTTTCTATCCTTATCAAATTAGAAATTAGGTTTGGTTATTAGGCTGGTCGTTTTTTAAACAATCTGAAATTGCTCATGTATTATTTATTTTACAAAAAATATTATTGATTATAAGACCTTTTTCTTAGTTTAATAAATAGTAAGTGAAATATAGTGATGCTATAGCCTCCTTGGCAGTGTAACTTTATATTATATAAAATTTTTTATGAAAACTTTATTTTGACATGCATACCATGAATATATTAACAATGGAGAGATTAAAAAAATCAAAATTATAAAAATACTTAATAGAAGAATAAGAGTTTGTATCTTTAGTATTAGGAATATTTTATATATATATATATATATATATATATATATATATATATATATAAACTTATTTATACTCGCTATATTGAATTAATTGAAAAATTAACATTGTGGTCCAGATAAATTAGAAAGCTGGTTTGACATAAAACAAATCAAATAGACAAATAATCAAAAAAATTGATAAAGATTAATATTTAATGGGTCAATAAAAATGCTTAATACAATGATAAAGTGTGCATTGTCATTGTGTATTGTTGATTTGTTGCAAGAAGAACAACCCAAATTATGACTCTATATGAGTTTGTGCCTAAGGATATGAGACTTAGGGTTGGATTAGTTTGATTTTATTTTTTAATTTTGAAAAATAAATTATAAATAGTTTTTAAAATTTGTTTTCTGGAAGAAGAAAAAAAAATTGTTTGATAAGTGTTATTTGAAAATTGTTTTGGAAATGTGAAAATGAAAAAAAAATCATATTTACAAAAATATCATTAATGAAAAAAAAAATATTCTCATTGTATTTTAAGTTCTAAAAAAAAAAAATGAAAAAAAAACTACTTATAGTTTTTTCTGATTTTTAGTTTTTAAGAATTGATTTTGAAAACTATTTTAAGAAAATAGTAACCAAATAAGTTTTTTAGTTTTTAAATGTTAAAATATTGAAAACATTTTTACAAAACTGTTGTCAAACAAACACCAGATATTACTGTTTTAATCTTTTGGGAACAAAAATGGTGTTTCACTCTTAAAATAGTTAAATTAAATAAAATAAAAATAAGTGTCACGTAAGCAAGCAATGAACTCCCTATTATGAGAGATAAAGATGCAGCACAATAGTTAATTGTTAATTGCTTAGTTTTCTAATATAGTTAGTAATTGAGGCACTTAAGTGTAAACAGCAATTCAAAGACACGAAGGTATTTAAAATCTTTTAAGGATATGAATGTCACCGTTTTAATCTTTTAGAAACCAAAATGTTGTTTTAATGGTTTTCCAAATCGCATATAGCTTACTCAAGTAGTATTTGCACTAATTTCTTAAAGTTAACCCTTAAGTATTTTTCAGTATAAAGTCTTTTTAAGCTATTTTCTAAATCATTAATTTTAAAGGTTTAGAAAGCTCATTCAAGTTAAAAGCGAGAAAAATATAAAATAACTAAAATTTTGTATTCTCAAAATATACAAATGATAGAGAATTTTGGAATAAAATAGACTAAATGTTTTTTGAAAGTTATTGAGAATATACACAAAGTGATTTTTTACATGACAATATTTTCCATAACACTAAAACTTAAAGTATTTATGCGCTTTAAAAATTGTTAACTATTACAATTGATGAATGTTTTTTTATGTGTCTTAGAAAACTCTATTTAATAATTGTTTCATTTAAACATTAAGTCACGCAACATAATATTTTTTACCAACTATAGTAAACACAATTTTATGTAATATTTAATTTAGATATGTTGTTATAATTTTAATATTAATTTTTTATAATATTAATAAATATTATATTTTATAATATTAAAATTATTAATGAAGAATATTTTAAATTAAAATTTTTATATCCTTTTCTTTTTACATTATTTTATTTTATGTTTATTTTTTATTTTAATTTTTCTTTTATTTCTATTTTTTACTCTTTATTTTATTTTTTGATTTATTTGATTGTCCTTATTTTCTTTATATATTTTTTGTTTTAATATTTTTATATCTTAATTTTTATTTTATATTATTGATTTTTAATCATTATCTTCTTTTATTATTTTTATATTATTATTTTATATTTTATATGTCTTAACTTCTCTTTTCTTTATGAATTTATATCTTAAATTTTTAGTTTATTTATTTATGTTTATATTATTTTATATATCTTAATTTTTATTTTAAATTATTATATTATTTTATTCTTTTTATATTATTATTTCATATTTTATATATCTTATTTTTCTTTATTTTATTTTTATTATTTTTTTTTATTTTATAGGTTTTTTTGTTACTAACAAAACTAGCATATTAATTACTAATATTTACCTATAAAAAAATATTATCCCTTAATAAAAAACCAAACTATTATGAAACTATCTAAACATATAAATTTTATCCTAAAAAATTGTTGTTATTGTGTTCTTTTTTTAGTTCATGCTTGTGACTATGTAATAAATCTTTAAGCTTATAAAATTACTTTTTTATTTTTCCTATTTTTGTAACATGAGTTTTTTTTTTAAAAAAAAATGTGTTTTCAACCACATAGTTAAGTTTACCATAAATTTGTGTAATATTTAGAAAACTCTATTTATGTAATATTTAAACAACTCTTTTGTATTTGTTGAATTGTTTACCATAAATTTTAACAAAAGTTGTTCAACCACATTGTCCAAGAGTTAACTTGAGTTTTTAAGTGCTAAACCTATAATGTTATATCTTTATTTTCCTCATTTTTATCCATTTTAAATTTGAAGATCATTATCTGGCGCAAATGAACAATCATTAGAAGTACATAATATGTATAAATTTTTGGTTTGTCTGCATTTAAAGCATATTATTTCGCTTTCATGTGTTGAAGCTCAACGTTTGATTTCCTTTTGCATGAGTTATCAGTGTTTGCTTATCTTTCCACATGTATTTCGGAAAGTCATTTTAGTAACACAATTGTTTTATTTTTAAATGATAAAAAATTGAGAATATTGATTTGTCTTTTCACTTAATATATTTTTAATAATTGGATAGTATCATTCTTCAATGTAAATATTTTCTCTTCGAATATCCGAGCCATAGGATGATTTTTGTTGAAAGGTGTGAAAATGTTGTTGCTCGCTCTTTAACTCGAGCAACAACTAAATTTGCAATTCTTATAGGTTTTGTTCAAATTCCTACTTGTATTTACATTTTACTAATTAATGAAAAAAATTCATCTTGTTCTTTAAAATATAATTTTATATATTATTTAATAATAATTATTTTTATTTTATCAATATCGATTACACTCATACCGAACCATTTCACCTTCAATTAGTATTTTGATTGATTTAATGACCCGGTTTTAAAAATATTGCTTAATACATTACCAATTTCTCAATCTTAATTTTTTTTAATATCAATAACTTAATTAATTAGTTTTATAAAAAGATCAATGATAATAAAAATACATCTATACAAACCATGGCATGACAAAACAACCTTTTTTAAGTCTGAAGACTACCTAAAAAAATGTTAATTTTTAGTTTCACATGCTACCAAAAATATTTATGAATTTATAAAAACAATTATTATATACATTACCATAATTTTTTTTTTATAAAATGTCCTTATTAAGTATTAAATATTAACCATGTTCTAAATGCTCACTGAATCAAAATAAATTAAGTACTTTTCATATTTTTTTTAATAATAATAGAGTCCTATAATCATTGGAGAGAATTTCCTTTTAGACGGTTGAGAAGTTAGAAAAGGAAAACTTTGTGTAGTGATAATATAAAGTGTTTATTTGGAAAAACTTAAATTTTAGATTATAATTTGTTTTATAGATTATAAATTGTTTTGAGAAATAAGTTGGATATTTAAAAATCTATCTTAAATTTAGAATTTTTTAAAAAATAAGTTAATTTTAAGAAGTTGAAAATTTGATTATATATAATTAATTACTGAAATAAAAGACAAAAACACAAAAAATAAAAAAATATGAATAAGATAAAAAAGAATATTCATTTATATATGTCTGCGTGTTGGTTTTGGTAACGGTGACCCAATATGTTATTATGAATTTATTTATGATATAATTTTTTCTTATTATTATTACTCTATATTTTATTTGTTATTTACATTTTTTAGAACATTTAAATATTTCTTAAAACCTTTTAATTCCGATTCAGTCCAACCATCATTATGAGCTCAGTTGGATTTAATTAGATAAAAAAATTATATAAACTAACCCAATTGAAATCGAAATATTTGAATTCTATTAAATTAAAAATATCAGTTTAGCCAAATCTGATCCAAGTTGGCGAGTCTAGACTGCTAAAATAATATAATTAAATAAATGAAGAGTCCATGTGCAGAGTGCAGAGCGCAGAGTATTGAATTCTATTCCCATTAATTCAGCATCCAGGTAATCATTTCATTGGCCCTTTTCCGACTCAAATCTGCCCCATTAGATCCCAACATATTCAACTCATGTGATGTCCCCACAACATATTACAAACATGTGCACTCGCTGTTTAATTATTTATCATTACTAGGTCTTAGCTTTCTAACCAAATTATTTAAATTACCATCCTCTTTTTAATTAATGTTAGTTAAGAAACTAATACATGAAATATCATTACAATTTGGGCTTAAAATGAGTTAAAAATCTTAATTACAACATTATTAATAACACTTCCCTTTATCTCTGAAATGTAATATGGAGATAAATTCCCCACTTTATGATGATCAAAACACTTGTTAGCATTTGTGGTGATTATATATATTATAGACATTTCAAATTCGATGAGCATTTGTCTTAAATTAAATAACTTTTAGCGCTTATTGTCCACATAAGACTAATGCACTAACATTACTAGAAATAGGAACCCAGAGGGGATTCAAAATAAAGTTTCACTGTTGAAAAAAATTGTAACATCAGTTTCCACAGGCAAACGGGCATTGGGAGTTTTTCAAATTTGTTTCAATAACTGATAAAAGTTTGAGATGTAACCGGTTATGTATGTGTCTTGCAAGTTCTGACACGGTTTGAAACCGCAGGGGGTATAGGTACACTTTTTACAGCAAAAGAAAAAGAAAAAGGAAAATGAATTTGTGTTGCGCCTGACACAATCACGTGATGTAGCGCATCCAACATTACATAGTCTTTAGTCTTGACCCACGCGCCATATTTGTTTCGTATTCTCTTTTGCTGTTCCTTATTTTGCTATTGCTATTTGCTGTCCTTGATTCACACTTGCTTTCCGTTGCCCTCACTCACTCTGTTGTGAGGGTTCAACTCCCCTTCGCAGATCTTCTTCCAAAGGGCCTAGGTATTGCTCTTCTCTTTCGCTTTTCTATCTTCTTTTTCCTCTTCTCTAGTATTATTATCGCTGCTCGTCACCTTTCATTCTGCTTGTTTATTGTTATCTCTGCTTGTTTCTGCTATGTTTATTCCTTTCTTGCTTGTTTGGTTTTCTCCTGTTTGTGCTCTTCATTTTGAAACAAAAAACTGGACTTGTTTGTTGCTGTGTATATTGTGTAAATGGTTTAGGTTTCAATGTCCTTCCATTTTGGCTTTTGCATGTTGCCGAGTCTGTTCTTTGGATCCTGGCTTTGTTGCATTCTTCTTTGTTTTTGTTTGATTTTCTCTTCTGGTCGATTAATTGGGGCTTTTGGTTTTTGGTGGTTGTGTGTGGATTTTTTTTGGTGGGTATTTTACCTTGGTTTGCTCTAAACTTGGCTACATTTGGCTCTCGTTTTTGAAATTGCAGGTAATGGGTGTCATCTCTCGGAAGATCTTCCCAGCATGTGGGAACATGTGTGTTTGCTGTCCTGCTTTGAGGTCAAGATCACGCCAGCCAGTCAAACGATACAGAAAATTGCTTGCTGACATATTCCCTAAATCCCCTGTTAGTGCCTTATCACATTCCTTTTCCTTGAAAATGGAAATAATTCCTGTGTTTACCATCATTGCAGCTGTTTTAGCTAATGACTCTTTTCTCCAGTATCACCTCTTAGGAAACAAATTTATTGTGGTATCTAGCATTTATAGTTCCATAATGTCATTATATCCCCATTGGAAGGAGGGAATTGTTGAAGAATATTGTTTTCTAAAGTGAAAAAAATTGAAACTCCTTGTTACTTCTGTGCATTGATACGTTTTATTATTTGGACAAAACTTCTATCCTGTTCCTTAGGTTCTTTGGGATTGATCTATTAGAATTGAAGTTTCACCTTGGTAATTTACGTACTAAAAGTTTGTATTAAAGGTCAACATAAATCACCAAGTTGAAACTCCAATTTTGATCCGAGAATAACACCAAACATGCTATTCTCAGTTATTTATTTGTCTTTATTTATCTAAATTTTGTCTTTATTTATTGTTTTCAGTTATGCCTTGCTCTTAATGCAATTTTTTTATGATTCTCATAAACCAAACATGCTTGTTGGTTTATCAATATGCTTGATTACGTGGCAATATCTTTTCACCTTCCATTCATTTGTACACGAAGTAGAACCCCAAGCCCACCAGTATTTATGTTTTAATTAATTTTTATTAGGATGAGCCTCCAAGTGAAAGGAAGATTATCAAATTATGTGAATATGCTGCGAAAAACCCTTTCAGGATTCCAAAGGTATTTTATTATTTTATTCCCCAAGTATCTTGGTAATTTCTTTTTTAAACAGAGAGGAAATCAGATATGCTTGAATTGGTTGGATCCATGTTGAAGTTCACTATTTCTGGTCTTTCTGCTAGATAGCAAAATATCTTGAAGAAAGATGCTACAGAGAACTCAGATCTGAGCACATCAAACTAGTCAATATTATAACGGAATCCTTCAACAAGTTGCTTTCCATTTGTAAGGTGCAGATGTAAGTTTCTCATTATTAATTAGCTTATGTTTCCACATTCTGTTGGTCTTGCACTTGTATCAAACAACTGTTATGTTATGGATTCTTTCTTTCCATTATTTCAGTATGATAATAATATTGATCTCCACTGGCTAGTTTTTATGTGATTCATCTTCTAAGTTTCTATCTACCTCTTGCATGGTCCAGAGCGTATTTTGCTGTTGATGTGCTTAACGTAATTTCGGAGCTCTTGAGCTATTCTAAGGATGAGACTGTTCAGACACTTGGTTGCCAGTGCTTATCAAGGTTCATCTACTGTCAGGTGAATTATACAATTCAAAAGCCCTAAGATAACTATTGGCTGATTGCATTTGTGCTTGTGAATGATTGTAATTGAGTTAGATCAATGCATACTTGGATTTATGTATTCTTTTACATCTGGATTTATGTACTTGATAACAGAAAAAAACTGGACACCATCCCTTATTATACAACCAAAATTGAGTTTAGTTTTTTTGGGAATGAAGTTAACCCAACTCCAATTTGTAATTTGGAATCTAAACCTATTCAGTCTTAATGTTCGGTGTTCTAGATGTTCAATCTTTGGTGTGAAGGAGGGTGTATTAAGATGTCACATGCTCCAGATGTCACTTGAACTAGCTTTTGCAAGTCAGTTAGGCCTGGTTTGTTTTTTATAATAACTGTAACTATAATAACTATGGTTCTTCCTTGGGTATTACATCTAGTCTTTCTTCTAAATGATTAGTTGATTGGTTTCTGCTACTACTTCCTCCCAACCTTTAAATTATCTGATGTCAATCTGCCGTGCATATTCATACTATTTGTACACTGAAAAAACAGGTGGATGCTACTTATACTCATAACATTGAAAAGTTGGTGCGGAAAGTATGCATGCTATCACAGGAACATGGTGAAACATGTGAAAAGCGCTGCTTGAGGGCATCAAGTTTGCAATGCCTTTCAGCAATGGTAATTGGTGCCTCATTTACATTTAAGTTCATCAAGTTCTGACTGCTTTCCAATATTTATTTTCACATATAATTAATGGATATGGCAAGTTTTCTAATCGTTGTTTCAAAGTCATTTATGAGTTACAGCATTGTTTATTTGACTTCCTTTTCTTGTGGCAGGTTTGGTTTATGGCTGAATTTTCACACATTTTTGTAGATTTTGATGAGGTACGTAATAAAATTAAAGATGGCCCCCATTGAGATCATTATAGCCTTGTTAATGGTAACTGATTTTGGATCACTATTGTTAGAGATGGTATATCTTCAATAATAATGAGGTGAAAATATGATTAAATAATTTTTGGGAGGGAAAACATGTCTGAGACTTGAAATCATCCAAGGTTCATGATGCTTTCAGTTTCATGTCTAATAAGTAATAACCTATTTGTTATCATGTCATGAAAGTTTGTTGTTTGAACAAATGGGAAAGTAGCAATTGAACCCAACAAGCATGTTGCTTGAATTATACTTTATTTTCTTTGATCAATAAATGCTTTTAAATTTGCATAGTGAATTGGTTTGCTCTCTTCTATAAGATATTATCACAAATTTGTTATGTTAACTCATTCAAAATGTAGATTGTTCATGCCACTTTAGATAACTATGAGTGGAGTAGACAAAATGAAGATGCTGATTTCAGGGCAGAGCCACATCATAATTGGGTGGATGAGGTTATCCGTTGTGAAGGTCGGGGTGGTTCAGTTATTGGTAATGACAATCGCTCTAGTTGCTTGATCATCCAGCCACGACCAGAAATAAAGGATCCTTCCCTTTTAACTAGGTATATTATATATGTTATTCATGTGTTTATAAAAAAGCGTAGGCTATTTACCTGCTGTTGTATTGTATCTGGTAATCAGCGTATTAAACACTGCTGCTTTGAATCATTATTTGGTCCCCTTGTTAATTTATTTTTATTATTTATTGTTACAGAGAAGAAATTGAAAAACCAGAAATATGGGCTCAGATATGCATTCAGAGAATGGTTGAATTAGCCAAGGAAAGCACAACTATTCGTCGTGTGCTGGATCCAATGTTTGTCTACTTTGACTTCAGACAACATTGGGATCCTCAGAAAGGATTAGCAATGATAGTTTTATCTAGGATGGCCTACTTCATGGAGAACTCAGGTATTGTCAAATTATCCAGTGTATAGTTAAATTTCATGTTTTAACTTTTACCTTTAAAGACGTGTGGACTTTATGATTTTGAAACAGCTTTGAGCTTTGGACAATACTTGATGAGGGTCTTTGTAAAATCTTCAATTCTTGTTCCATAATGATGTTTTTCTTTCTTATCATCTTTTTTTCTGGCAGGGAACCAACGCTTAATTCTAACTTCTGTGATACATCATCTGGACCACAAAAATGTCATGAATGATCCTCAACTTAAGACCTGTGTTGTTCAGGTTGCCACATCTTTAGCTATGCAAATTAGGTCAGGGAGGGGCTTGGCAGAGATCGGTTTTGTTGGTGACCTTTGCAGACATCTCAGGAAAAGCCTTCAAGCCTCTAGTGAATATGTTGGAGAGCAAGAGTTGAACTTAAATATCTTACTTCAAAATTCAATTGAGGACTGCTTACTAGAAATTGCCAATGGGGTAGGCACATCAATACAATCCCCTCACCCACCCACCCTCCCCCCCCCCCCCGCAAAAAAAAAGAACCTATTGGGTCATTGCATTTCATCAGTGCTAAACTACTTTTTCTCTGTTTGTTTGCTAGGTCATTGATGCCCGGCCACTTTTTGACTTAATGGCGATAACCCTAGAAAATATTCCATCTGGTGTTGTGGGTAGAGCAACCATTGGATCTCTGATCATCCTTGCTCGTGCAGTCACTTTAGCATTAACTCGTCTACGTTCACAGCAGGTCAGAGGAGTTATATCTATTATGTATTAACATTGTTTTCAAAGTATGATTATATATAATAAAAATTTTATACATTAGGGAGGAAGAGGAGAGGCTTTATCTTGAACATAACAGGGCAATTTGAGCTGATGAACCTTTTTCCATTTGCTTCTTTTGGGATTATTGGAATACCAATTGCATCCATTTGATCAATTTTTTATGCTTCCATCTAGGGATTTCCTGAAGCTCTTCTTGTGCAACTCCTAAAAGTAATGTTACATTCAGACAGGGAAGCTCGTGTTGGTGCACACCTTATATTTTCCATTCTTCTTTTTCCAAGTTCCTTCCATACACAGGAAAGTTCCTCTCTGCGGTCCAGATATCTAGATCAACACAACAAAAGGCATTCTCATACTGCATCTGTGTCTGCATCTGCTTCAATTACAGCTTTACTTGAAAAGCTCCGTAGAAACAGAGATAGTACCAAGGCAGAAAATCTTGGGAATATTGAACATGATGGTTGCCAAGAAAGGGATATTGTGGCAGAAGATCGGAAACAGGGCTGTGGCTTAAAGAATTCCCCTAACTTTTACAAACTCAGCTCTATCATTGATAGGGCTACAGGATCACCAAGTTTGACTGACACGGCAAGTAATTGAATTGATTTCAGTCAATAGGCACTGTTAATTGTGGTTATTCTTACTGAAAAGTTGTTATTTACTAAGTTTTGGTATTGAATGGGCTTCCAGGAACCATATCTTATGAAACTGACTGAAGATCAAATGGCTCAGCTGCTTTCTGCCTTTTGGATTCAAGCCAATCTTCATGATAATTTACCTTCAAATATTGAAGCTATAGCCCATTCATTCATATTAACACTGATTGTTTTACGCATGAAGGTAGAACTTTATAAGTATTTGAGTTGCCTCATGTCTCACTCATTGTTGTATCCGGTAGTTTCGTCTTTATTCTATTTCTCTGCTTTTGGATATATCTTACATGGTTTATTTTATGACTTTTTTGTAATTTTGTATTTATATCTTGAGTTCCCTATAAAATTTATTCTTTGATATAGTAGAAAGACTGCAGTTTAGTGACATTAAGATCTACTGAATTATCAAAGATAAAGATTTTGACTTTGTCATAACCAAGTTAGCAAACTACAGAAATTTGTTGAACCTGTCATCTTAAATATTCTCTTCAAATTTAGTTTGGTTCCCTTTATCTCATATTCACACTAACTTGTCCTTCCTCATAGAGGAAAATATCTATTCAATATAATCACAATCTTGACTGCACTTCAGTTATATAGTTATGTAATTATTACAGATTGTTAATTTTTTTTTTAAATTCAATGATGCAGAACCTGAAAGACAGGGATAACCTGGTGATCCGCTTCTTCCAACTTCCGTTGTCTCTCTGGACTATGTTGTTGAACCAAAGTAATGGTATGACTTACACATTATCTTTATGTGGGCTATTTAATTTCAAAGAAAAATTTATAATTTTTATGGAAAAAATTATGTATTGTTGCACTTTTTTCTGGCAGGAATGATGCCTCCAGCTTGTCAGAGGTCTGTCTTTGTGTTATCTACTGGCATGTTGGTATTTGCCTGCAAAATATATCAGATTCATGATCTGAATGATGTGTTTGCATCATTGTCGATGTCTGACGTGAGTGACTGATATAGTTCTGATGATACAGTACTCTTTAATGTTTGTTAGAAGACTTCTGCCGTGATTTTGATAGTATAAAATACAGTAAATTACACTAATCACCAGAGGTTTTATGAAATCCCTCTGCTTTTTCTACTCTTACATTAACTTCCTTAATTGTTTCAAATTTCAAAACATTATATTGCTACCCTTGATACCTTACATCACCCCCCTTGATTGTTTGAAAAACATTATATTGTGTTTCCCTATAAGAGAGGTTGTTTTAAATGTTCAAAAAGCAGGAAAATTGGGTAATTTCATGAAATTTAGGTAGTTAGTATAATTTATATTCTATAAAAAAACCCATAATTTTTCTGCATGACCAATTATATTTGCTGATTCTTGACAATTACCCACTTTCATATAATCAGGTTGATCCATTCTTGAGTATTAATGATGATTATGAAGTATATGCTAAGATCCATGTGGATGTGAGAGAATATGGTACTGCTGCTGATAATCAGTTGGCCAGTTCGAAATTATCAGAGTTACAGAACAAAATACGTGAATGTCACCCAACCATAAAGGATGCTTTGGTTCATAATTTAGCTAATGTCTCTGAGGTATTACTTTATTACATTATATGCAAGGATCATATTTTGTTCTTAACCCCTCTCTCTCTTACTTTCTGGTATTTTCCTGTTTCTTAAGCTGGATGCAGATGAACTGGCTCTGTTATTGTCAGAGACATTCAAGCCTGATGAAGAGTTTGTGTTTGGTCCACAGTCAATGCTTGATCAGAATCAAATGATTTTTCATTCTCAGGAGTCACTGTCATTTGATGGGGTATGTTATCTTAAAATTGTTTGTTTTAGTGGGTATCGGTGCCAGGAGATGCATTCCCTACATGAAGATGTTGTCCTTTCTATTGAAATGTGTGTATATTTGCGCACCCAAAATGTCTGCAGAGACGTTATATTTTGTAAGCTCAAAGTTATCACTGGCCATGGCTTGATATCATGGGTTTGGTCGCTTGCTCTTTACCAGGCCTGCAGACTGCAAGCTTCCTGGCTATATAAAGATAGTGACTTTTAGGTTCAAAACGTTTAAAACCAATCTGATTGTTCATGATTATGCAGGATTTTCCATCAAATTCAGTAGGTGAAGATGACACAATCAGTGAAGCATCTGTCTCTGACCTTTCTCGATTTATTCCAAAGATGCCTCTATCACCTTGTGCACCTCATGTTATCAGCATTGGACAACTTATGGAATCGGTACATTCTCTGATTTGTATGTGTATGGTTAGGCATTTTTGTGTAAGCTAGCTTTTTTTATGCACTTTCCATAACCTTCTCCAATCAATAAGATGGATGATGGAGACACTATAGATAGGAGTGGGATTGACGCCACTTCCTCTTGGGAAGGAAGATCAGTCAAAAAATTGTTACTTGTCACAAGAGAACCCTTGATAAAAGTTTACTAAGAAGAGATTCTTCAAAAGAGAGAGAATTCTTAATAACACTTTATTAGATCAAATATTCAAAATGAGTCTTACTTCATTCATTTTATTAAGTGTGCTTTTACAAGAGAGTAAAAGGAGTATATATAGCCCAATGAGGAGGCTTCACATGGGTTGTCTTTTCAATTTTTTTGGATAAGTGTGTAGATATATATATGAAGCTTCTTTCACTACTTTCAGAGACTATATAGCATGAGAATTTAAAACGATACAACAATCATTTCCACTACATACTATTTAGACATAACATAGGATAATACATAGGCAGAAAAACTACATCTTGACTTAAATTCAAAACGATACAACAATTATTTCCACTATATGATTTAAATGAAGGAAAATATATCATGATCCAAGACAATGTGGAACTTGGGCTTAATTAGCCTTAAAAGCTAGTCTTACAAGGCCCTAATCTAAATGCCCAAACTAATCACAAGGGGGGTGCAAAAACTAACCTAGTGGTGAGGGAAAGGAACTCATCACGCCTAGACTAAAGGTTCATGCACTAAACTTTCTCCTCAAACTAGTTAAAGACACCTCTACATTTTAATTTAGATGAAAAATGGCCGAAATACATGACCCAAAAGAGAAATACAAACAAATTAATATTTACAATGAATTATTTTAAATATGATGGCTTATGATATTCACTTTAAGCAAGAGTTGATGTTTAATGAGCACTTTTCTAGCCATGTTCTCCTCTCTCCTCTTAGCCATAGTGTTAGGACTTTTGGTATGCAGGAATGCACCATCTTCTTAATTTGGGGTGAAAAGAGAGAGGAAAGCATTTTAAATTAAAAAGAAAAACATCATTTGATGGTATCATATATGCACATTTATTTAAGGAGATTTATGTCATTTTACAAATATCTTTTTCTTTCCTCCTTCATTCTATTCCAATCAAATAAGAGGAAGAAATTTCTTTCCTTCCATTTTCTTTGGCAAACAACTACTAAAAAATATTTTGACATTTTACATGTTACTTTTTGTTTCATTCGCTTTTTTCCCTTCTATCTTCTTTTCTTCCCCTTTCAACATATGAACCAAACTTAGTGGTAGGTTTGGAACGAGTTTAAGTGAAAATGTTGATTTGATAGTTTCCCATAGTTTTTCTTTCGTGCCTATTTTTTCAAGCAATGTATATATATGGAGTTTGAATACAGAATGCTTCCATTTCATTGTTACTCATGATTACTGTTCTTACAAGCTCCACTGTCTATCCAATGTTTTATAGGCACTAGAGGTAGCTGGTCAAGTGGCAGGAACAGCTATCTCCACTTCACCCCTTCCATACAATACCATGGCGAGCCAGTGTGAATCACTTGGGACATGTGCAAGGAAGAAGCTTTCAAATTGGCTGGCCTTTGAGAATCATCACAGCCAAGTAGCTGATAAATCGTTTTTGGCAATTGCTGATATTAGGAACTCAGCTCTTGAAAAGGTTTGTCTGACAACAAGAACTCAGCACTGGATGGTGCTCCTTGTTTGACACCATAATTCCTATTATTTATGAAATTACTGAGTTGGTTCTAAATAAATCCAATTCTTTAAATGCAGTGCTGACACCATGTTTATACTATTTTTTGTAGGTAGCAAATGGTGGGGGGCATGTCCAATTGCCAAGGGACCCCATGAGGTTGCCTCCTGCTAGCCCCTTTGACAATTTCCTCAAGGCTGCTGGGTGTTAAATTATTAGGTGTTTCATGTTTGCTTACATCTGCTATGTATAGTTCTAACGTTAAATGTTCTTCCGCACGGGTTTCTAGGGTTTGTATCTGTGCATGTAAGGACTAGTAGTAGGTGAACCCCAGTACTTTGACTTCAGTGATGTAATTGTGAGATATTATTATCATACATTAACTTTTTCTTCAATCTCAGTTACATCCTATTTTTTTTCCTCACTTCATTGTCTATCACTTTAATTTATTTGTTTCTTTTCATTTCTCTTTTCTTTCCATTCATACAATCCAAAAAAGTGACGTACCTTCTTTTTTCTCACATAATTGTAGAACGATAGTTTCTCTACTGAATTGTTCAAAGGCTTTATGATATACAGAATCTGGAACTGTTTAGGTGGGAGCAGGTGCTGCATGCTTGCCCTACATACTGTTTTGAAGTCAATTTCACTGCCAATTTGGTATTTTGTGTATGTCCAGTGTATAAAGGCACGGCTACACTCTGGTGGGCTCTACCTGTTCGTGGAGGGTTATTATTGGTTGCACGTGTCAAAATCTGCCACAGCGCATGCATAAAGTTCAATTATTATTTTTCAATTTTTATAATCATAATGTACTGTTATTTTGTTGCATCATCATACTTTACAGTTCAAGTTTTTATAAACAATTTTCATTTTGGATTTTTAAAATTACATGTATTGTTATATTATCTTCTGAAATTTGACATCAAAGTAGCTTTTAGAAAAAAAATTGTTATTAAATTAGGTTTTCGAACATTGACTCTTATACCAAATTATTTCCTCAAGTCCTTGTTATTGTTTTAGCTCGCCATATAGACTGGTATAATTATAGTGATATTTTAGCTACAGTTGCCTCTGGAATTCTTTGTAGCTGTTTCTTAACTGGTGAGAAACATAAATCACTGATGAACAATGACAACCTTTTCCTTAGTAAATAGTAAACGGATTTCTGAACCTGCAAAAATAGTATAATAGTTTTTCTATGTTTTGGAAGAGCCTCCTGTACTCGCAACTAGTTTTATCATATGAAATAATTTTTTGCAATCACCAAATTCGGCTACTACGACCGACAAATGTTCAAGTATTGGGACTGTCCATTTCTTTCTAAGGAAAAAATAGAAAGAAAAGAAAAAGCCTTTTCTCAAAGAGCAAAGCATAATTTAAAAAAAAAATTTGCAGCCAAATTGAAAAGTAGCCATATTTTTGTTGATGTCGTAAAAACTCATGGATTGATGTGAATGGCTTGAGTATACTATTCATGTCGATCAGTGATATGTAAAAAAAAATTATATAAGAAAGATATAAACTTCACGGTCTAAGCTAGTTTTGTGATGTTAAATTTAATGTAATTATTTCTATGAAAAATATTTTTATACCTTTAAAAGAAAATAAATGAACCTTAAATGTTACTTTAACAGTTTGTAACTAATTAGTGTCAATAGGATGGAGCACATTCTGTCAAAAAAGACAGGACCACATAAACCTTTTTTTGTTTTTTGCTTATCTATAAAAAAAAAAATACCATATGTTTTTTAAAACCTAGTAAATGACAATATTGCTATATGGTAGTACCTGTGTGAACTGAGAAAAGTTAGATGAGTGAATGTTATGGGTTATCTTAAAACTCTGGTCTCTCAATATTGAACGGTGGGTCTTGAATCTTTATATTGTTGTTTATATATTTAACAATTGATTTGTTAATGAACATATTGCATGGTATATAAAAATTTTGTATGGAATAAAAATGTATATTTTAAATGACCCTACATGGATATGGAAATGAAATAATTTAGTGAAATTGTCATGTTATATGATTCCGTGGATGGAATTATTGATCTGATATCCCATATGGGAAAACAAAAAAAGGATGAGAAAGTTGTGATTCGAAAGAGGGAGATCTGGGATAAGGAGAAAATTATAATAAAAAAAAAGAAAAGAGAATGGATAGCAACAAAGAAAAGAGGGAGAATATATTGATGAAGGGTAAAGGAAGAAGAGAAAAAAAAAGAAGGAAAGGACCTACCCAGTAGACATCATTAACGAGGGATGGGAACCGAAAACAAATGATTAAAAAGGTGTGAGGTCCATCTTCATGAATGGGGTTTCTATAAACTGTTTCTTCTCCAATTTCCAAACCCTCCCTTAGCTCCCCACCATGTCTTTTCTGTTCTCATCACTCACCACAACGCTCCCAAGTAACTCTCCCATTCTCTTTATTTTCTATATCATTAATTACCTTTTGTGTCTTCCCATTGTTTAACAAATGTCACAACAATTTAATTACAGTTGTTTAAAGATAATTTTATTAACTATAATTTTTCTTTTTAATTCATATAATTAGAACTATCAAATCATTAAATTGCATTGTTTATTGATCACGTGTCATTGATGTTTACTGTCAATTTAATTTAACAGTGATCACAAATTTAATAATTTTAAAAATTATAAAATACAATATCATTTAAAAATTGAGGAGATAATATCAAAAGTAAAAAAAAAAAAAACATAAAATGTAATTAAGTATTTTTACATCATCTTCTATATTTAACTCCTCTTATATATTCAACTTAGTTCAGTTACATTTTTCTTATGCGTAAAATTTCTTTCAACTGTCTTGATATGAACTATGAGTAAAGTTAATCTATTCATTCAACGAGTTGAAAAACGCCCGTGATGTATGATGTAGGATAATATATATAAATGTTATTACAATTACAAATTTTGAAGAATTTCATTTCAATGCTGTAAAATAGAATCAACATTTAGTTGAAATTAATTTTATAATATGCTATTAATATTTTAAGCAAATTTAAATAATATATACAATTTTTTCAAAATTTATATAATTCTTATTTTTATTTTTTTACACTAACCGTGCTTTAAATTTAAAATATTATATTAGTACTTTTGTATATTTAAAATTATTATATTATCATCTCAAATTTTATATTAAATTCTATTAAAAGAGATATGGAAATGCTAATTAAAATTAGAAAGTATTTATATAATTATCCAAAATGTGTTGCTCTAATATTTTTCTGTGAAAATCATTAAATTTCACTCTTAACCTGAAAGTATTTATATAATTATCCAAAATGAAGTCACATCTTGACTTGAACATCAAACGTGATTTTGTCTGAAGGGAACCTACTAGTTTTGCAAGGAAATCAAAGCATGTTTAATGTTAGGTGAATAATTTTTAGGTGCATAATTCTCTTTGCTTTTAATAGTTAATACTTTGATGAACTCTTTGTAAGTATATAAACATAAAAAAAATAAAATATAATTGATATACATTTCCAGTGTAAAAATTTTTACACTGACATTCAATCATAACCCTTTATTCATGATAAATTTGTTGAATATCAATGTAAAAATCTTTTACACTGATAATGTATACCAATTAAACTAAAAAAAAAAAAAAAAAAAAGATAATGATCACGGTTGAAGTAGATACCGGTTGCATAAGAAATTAATAACCGGAGTCGCAAAGCTTTTAAATCAAAAGGGAAAAAACAACAACTTAAGATTAGTGCACGTTTATTCGTTTCCTTTTTTTAGTATCATAAAATATTTACTATCTTGACACTTTTTTTAGGTTCAAACCAATTTCTGTAAGGCATAAAATGATAAAAATAGGCAATTCCTAATTGAATATATATCTTTTCAAACAACAAAAAACAAGTTTAAATTGATCATATAAAACCAAAAACAAACATATGTAAATTTATATCCAGCAACCTTAGTAGTTACATTGTTCTATCCACTAATATTCACGTTTAGTTATAATGTTAATTTAAAATTTTTATTAAACAATAATTATTTATCATGTTACCTAATTTTTTATATTTGATCGTCAACATACACAATTAAGATAATTTTGTCATTCGTGCTCCTCACCCGAGGATTACTCTCTTGTTAATCTAGCTCTTTTCCTTCCTGAGCTAGATACAATCATTCCCTTCGAGGAGCTGCCCAACAGTATAGATAATTAACCCTCATTTCCTTTGGCCAACCATTCATGAAGATGTATCAATTCACATATTTTTAAAACTTGGAAGCATAGATAATTAACCCTCATTTCCTTTGGTCAACCATTCATGAAGATGTATCAATTCACATATTTTTAAAACTTGGAGGCATAATGTCACGATTTTAAATTCTAGGAGCACAATGTCTAAAATTAAAAAAAATTATGGACATCAATTGTATTTAAACGTATCGGTTATTAGATAAATAATGAGGTATTTAAAATAATATAAAATATTTTAACAATATATTTTGTTAATATGAATTAATTATATATTTATATTGTAAATTATTATAATTACATATTTAAATTATAAATTTCTATAATTATATATTTAAATTAGAAATTACTATAATTACATATGTAAATTATAAATTTTTATATTACGTATTAAAATTGCAAATTACTACAATTTTTACATTTAAATTACAATTTTATATAATTAAATAATTAAATATTAAATTATTATAATTACATATTTAAATTATAAATTACTACAATTATATATTTAATTATATTTTTTATAATTAAATATTTAAATTTTAAATTATTATAATTATATATTTTATAATATATTTTTTTAATAATCTTAATATTAGATAATTAAATATTTAAATCATAAAAAATGTATTATAAAATTGTGATGTGTGAGGAGAGAATTCATAATAAAGGATAAAATTGTTAAATAACAAAAAGTAAAATTATAAAAAAAATAAAATAGTAGTTAAAAATAAGAGATTTAAAAAAAAAATAAATTAGAGTAACTTTCTAAAAAAAATTAATAACTACTTAAAAAAGCTACAAACATTTCACTTACAAATATGAAGTTAAAACACACTATTGATTTGTTTTCAGCACAAATAAATATTGATTGGATAAAATTATACAATAACACAAAGTCTTTATATAATTAAATTTTTTATCTAAGATTGGATTTTATTAAAATTTATCTATCTTTTAGAATCATTAAGATTTGTTTGTGTAATTTCTATTTAGTTTATATTATAAATAAGGGACGGGGTAGGATCAAATTTTAAAAGAAAATAAGTAACACATTTAGTATTTAAATTTTGACGAATTAATAAATGTGTTGAATGGGATAAGGGAGATAATGTCAACAATAAATAAATGAAATATTTCATATTATTGTTGTTAAATATTTTTTCCCAAAATTGAATAAATATTTTTAGTTTTCATATTTAAAATAGATGTTTTAGTCTCTCAACTTTAAAAATAAATTTGTTAACCATCCAATTTTAAAAATGTTCTTTTAGATTATTTTTAAATTTCAGGAACTATGAAAAAATGTTTTTAAATTTAACGAATTAAAATATTATTTTAAATTTAAGAGACTAAAAGAATCAATTTAAGATACTGAAAATTATTTTTAAATTAGAAGACTAAAACAAAATTTTTAAGTATTTAGGATGAAAAAATATTTTTAAATTTGTGTACTAAATATTTAATTTTAAGAAATCAAAAAATCATTTTTATATTTGAGAGACTAAAAAAAATATTTTAAAATTTAATAAACTAAAAAATTAATTTTCTAATTAAGGGAATAAAATTTTATTTTAAAATTTTAGAAACTAAAAATATCAGTTTTAACATTTGAAAACTAAAAATCATTTTCAATTTGGAGGACTAAAATATTTTCTCTTTAAATCTGAGGCACTAAAATTTCTTTTTAAAAATTAAAATTTGAGTATGATGAAAAGCTCGAGCGACTTTTAAAAAATTAAGAATAAAATTTTTTATGAATTTTTTTTCTACTCACCTTCCGAACAAACTCTAGATAAAATCTTAAGTTATTTTACAATATTAGAAACATTATTATTAAGCTCCAAAAATATTAAGCACGTCAATAGAATAATTTTGAATATCTAAAAATTAAGACTCTTTGTATAAATATTTCCTAATATCAACAATCACAGGTCTTTATGAAAATCCTTTTATCACTAATTTGTGTTCCATTTTCTTGATGAGAATACAAATTGGGATAAATAATTTCTATCTCTGAGTTAGAGATAACTTCTCTAATTTTATTTTTAATAAATATAGATTTTCTTAAAATATTAATTTTTTTATACCTTATCTAATTTATTTTGTTTAGCTCATCAAAATTTTTTTCTTTCTTTTAACACATAAAATTTTATAAAAATTATATTTTTTTAAATATATATATATATATATATATATATATATATATTTTAATTCGTTTGTCGAGGAACACCCACCGCTTCAGGGAGAGGGCAGTTACGACTTAAATATAATATAATTCAAAACACAATGATTCTACTTTATTTGTTTGGGTTGTGATGTGATTCTAATTTTGAAAAAGAAAATAAATATAATTAGCGATGGACTTAATGGGCCCAGTCCAGTACGACGAGGCTTTAGAAAGGAGAGGTTGCGGTGAAAAATGGGCATTGGGCAGAAGCATTGAGACTGTATCCCAAAAAGTGGGGAACTCTTTGTCGTTCCCTTCTCATTATCTTTAATTTTATTCTCACTAATCATCATCAATCTTCTGCTCCTATCTCCAAACCCATATACTTCAACTTCACTTATTCTCTCAGCTTCAAAATGCCTAATAATGGTTAAATCAAATGCATTCTGTCTATGTTTTTTTCTTCTGAGTCAACAATGCACCATGTAAAAGGGATGAGTATTCAGTATCCTTTTCAGTCAAAGATTTCCCCTGATTACCTTTTAGCCCTTTTCAAGATCTCATAAATTATAAGCAAATTGTGCCACCTGTTGAAAATATATTTATTCTTTTATCCTCGAGCCTTTTTACCATTTATATTTTAAACGGTGGAGAGAAAGATTCGTGCGTTCTCTAAGAAGAAAAATTAATAATTTTCTTTTATAATGATTGTGTACGAGTATCATTAATTTAAAGATATAATTACCGGGACCTACCATTCCCCCAACAAATTCTATAGACAGTGGTGTGTTTTTTATTGGAAAGGAAAGAGGAGTAAAGAATTTTCCAAAAACAAAGTTGAAGACTGCAGTAGTTAGAATGACGTTAAATAGGATTTTCGTTGAGTTTATAATTCAGTTTAACCTAATTAATCCAAACACATTCTCAATATAATGTTTATAGTGATAGAATTGTAAGTTTAAGAAGAAAATAAATGGATATTGATTTACTCATAATTCATAAGAATCTACCATTTACAGTTTATGAGATGTTTCAACTTTTAGTTAAAGGGTTTGAAGGCAAAAACAAACTCAAAAAATGATAACCAGTTAGAATAGATAAGAGTAAACCGGAAACTGGTCCTTCAAACATGTTAAAAATGGTTAGTAGATTCTTAAAAGGTATTTTTTTTATATGTTAGTCTCTCCAATTTTTTTTTATATTATGCATATTACTAAAAAAAACACTTTAAACAGTGTTTTTAAGGTGTTATGTTGGGAGAATTAAATTCTATAAGAAAAACACAAATAAAGATATTTTTCTTAGAGATGAAAAAACTGTCAATTCTTTCAATGAAGTATGAGAAGGTGAATGTTAAAAAATTGATAAGTCCTAAACTAGCTTGTAATTTGATAGACTAAACTAAGTTGGATTCAAAAATGAAAATTCATATAAAATCATTTCTAAATGGTTATATCTGATGTGTTTGACATGTCATATTAGTCTAAAAAATATAAATAAAATCATAATTAAATTTGAATCTAACCTTATTTGAAATTTATGTGAGAGAAGTAAAATAGATAAATTTGATTTAACTTGACAAGTTACTATGGTGATGTTTGTTTTGCATGTTTTTTAAATGTTAAAAACTTAAAAATATAAACTAAGTAAAAATATTAAGTAAAAACAAACATATTTTCTGAATATTGAAAATTTAAAAATAAAAACAGTTTTCAAAAAATAAAAACAGAAAATATTTTTAAGTTTTTAACATTTAAAAATATTAAGTAAAAACAAACATATTTTCTGAATATTTAAAATTTAAAAATAAAAACAGTTTTCAAAAAATAAAAACAAAAAATATTTTCTCAAACTAAACACTTTCTAAATTTAGTTGAAATCACAAAACATTCAATCCATATGAAAGTTGAGTTAGGGTAACCCTACTCATTTTTTATACTTGACGAGCCAATCCCTCTTACCAACTTCGACTGCAATAATTTAAGCAAATCATTAATTGTAAATATTAAAATAAATAAAACTACTACTAAAATTTCAAACAACTTCATTGTAGATTCATTAAGAGATGAAACATAATTATTCACATGATTAACTAATAGCATGTGTCCATTGCTAATTAGCCTATGATTATCCATGTATGACACACAATTAAGATAATGTTTTCATAAGTTATTATTTGCAATTTGTTGTTTCTTAACTCTACTATTGTTTTGATTGATGTTGCCACCACTCACTGTCTCTCTTACAATGAGTTCATCCATCAGAAAATAAATCATCTCCAGTACGGGAGAGGTCCAGTATCCCCCATGTGGGACCCATCATGCATAATGGACCCTACATTTGTATTGTGTCTTTCTCTCTCCTACTTAACCTTTCCAATATCAAAGAGGAACTAAACGTCATCCATCATGCTGCCATCATACTTAAACTACTGTAAGGCAACATCATATTCATTTTTCTCCACAAACCTTATCCAAGTTATAATTCTTTACTTTGTTTATCTTTCCTTGCATGAAGTTTCCTCCATGACCATTCTCCCCATGTGCTTAGAACTTACTTGGCTTATCCACTTCACCAAACCCACAATCATCATCATTTTAATTTTGATAATAGAAAAAACATGTAAGATAATTTCATGTTTAAACCTTGCTCCTGGACTTGCTTGAGTTTATCTTCCTCATGAGGGTAAAGTTTCCAAATGAACTCGAATTAATGATTTATTGATTAAATTATTTTCGTGTTTTATGCGAATTTTGGTTAATAAGAAATAATATATTGATTAAATTATTTTTGTGTTATATTTTACTAATTTATGTATTTTTCGTTAAGCACAATTTAAGCACCTCTAATTTTATTTTATATCTTTATTTACCTAGATAAGTTGAACATTTTATTATAACATATAATGTTATGGAAAATTACTTTCTACACTCAACAAGTTGCTTTATGCACCCTTTTAGAAAGCAATTAATTACATTTTGGGATAACCATTGTGAAAAGGTAAAAATTAGTGTAGGAAGTAATTTTGATGGGTGCAGGAAATAATTTCCAATGTTTTTGCTTTAACTGGACTACTTTTTATGTTATACGATTGTATAAGTAAAAAAATATAATTACTATGTAATGACTATGAAAAAGAAATTTACACTCATGTTTAATCATAAATTTTCAATTATGTAACTTTTAAAATATCAATCAATAAAGTCAACAAACTTACTATAAATAAATAATTATAATTGAATGTTAGTGTAAAAAATTTTACACTAATAATGCATACTAATTAAACTTTTATATAGATACAAGAGACTATTGCCCAATAAAAAATAACTTTTATATATAAAAAATAATAAATTAAACATATTTTTTTGGCTTATTTTGTTATATTTATACTTTTTTATCATTAAAAAATATTAACTTTTTCATTTTAATTACATTGATTCTTCTAAGTTATTTAAAACTAGATTGTTTATTGAATAAGTTTTATTGATCTCCTGTCAAGGAGTTTACAATAACTAACACATATCCTATTCAACTAACTGAGTTAAACCTCTTAACGATTATTGAATAAGTCAAAATATTAGTTTAGAGTTTATTAGTTAAATAAAATTATGCTAATATATAAAATAATATTAAATAAATATAATATCATTATTTTAGAATAGTTAAAATTAAAGTAAAACATAATTTTTATTGTTAAAATATGCACAAAAGTCTAAATAAAATACATCGTAATATTTAAATTTAAATTTTAATAATCACTGCATATAACATTATTCATTAACAAATTTACATTTAAAATAAAAAAATACCTATAATATAAAGTTAGAAAAAATTATGATATAAAATTTTTAAATTAATATAAATGGGTAAATAATATATTTTATAAACTTCATTGATAAGATAATGTATATCTATTTGTAATTCTTATAATTATGAACTTATATTTATTTTTAATTATTATATTAAAAAAAAAATATTTTGATAGAAGACCACTTAAGAGTGATTATCAGATTGGTGTTCGGGTCCATTTTAAAAAACTAGGATAACTACTCTTAAAAAATGGAAAAAATAACTTAAGGGAAATTGTTACGAACTATCTAAGAATAATTGCTTTTTTTTTATGATGGAAAACTTGGTAGAAAAATAATATGTAAATATCATTAGAATTACTAGCTAATTGATGTTCCAAAAATGATATTAAAAAATAAAAATGTAAAGTAAATTAAGCATGAAATAAAAATTGATATATAAATTAAAATTATATAAAAATAATAAATAATTGTATGCTATCTTAATATATAAATGATTTACTTTGACGATGAATTATTCCAAAGATCAAAATTTAAATATCATCTTAATAAATAATTCAACAAGGTACAATTTACTCCGACCATGAATTGTTCCCATCTATGTAGGTTTTGTGGTGACTTAGTGAAGACGGGTATATATTAATTCTTGAATTGTAACATTTTTTGTTACTTGTGACAGACATTATTATCAGTTTATAGCTTTTTAAACTGAGGTAAAAAATCATTATTATTATTTATTGGTCTGGTGGATGGATTAAAGAAAGTTCATCGAGCTTAATAGTTTTTGTGTTATTTGTGAGAATTTGATAATTATGGATGTAAAAGATATTGCGTTGTTTAGAGTGATGCGAGTGAATGTCTAATGTTGTTAAGCTAAATTCACATGCGCTCCTAATTAGCCCTTTTTTCTATTATATTAAATAGTTGTAATTTCTACCAAAAACGGTGGTAGTTGTAAAACATTATTGTTTGAATATGATATTTGCTTTGATAATGTGACATTTTATGTATAAGAAAAAAAATTATATAAGGACAGCAGCGATGCAAAAGCAGAAGCATAAAAAGACGTCTTGTATGCTTGTCTATTGTGTGTTTGATAAATTTTTTTCCCCTTATATATGTGTAAATTATTTACATGTAACCTTAAAGTTACTAATTAACGTTGGAATCACCTAGCTTAACACCTTTTTGTTAAATAAGTGTTGCGTCAATCACTCTTTTAAGAGAAAATATCCTCTCCTAGAATCCCACGTCTGGGACCCATCTAAGTCATATTTTAGACAATCATTTTGTATTTGGAGTAATTTCTAATATAATCACACGTTAATTTTAAGATTCTCCTATTTGTGACTCATATTTTTATGAATAAATGTTATTGATTAATTTTTAAATTTTATACATGAAAATAATTTAAACCTGTGACATCTTGGTTCCTGTTTTTTTTTTTTTTTTTAACTATGTCAATCTTAATAACATTGTAATTCTGATAAGATCATTTAAATTGCTTATATTTGGAATAATAATTAAATAAATAAAAAAATAGTAAGGGGCAAACATGAATGAGCTAGATATGTATGGTTGCAGGGCATGAGAAGGAAAATAATTGTTATTGAGTAGTAACAGTAACAGTAACAGTAGATGGTTATTAGGGTGTGATAAGTTAAGTAGAGACAGGCATCCGTGTGGAGATGGAGATGGAGATGGAGATGGAGTTAGGGATGATGCGCACGGTGGTAAGGTGGACCAACATATTAGAGTGACCAATGGGAAAGAGTGACGTGGCCAAATGTGAGGTGTGAGATGTGGGTGTTACTGACGTCTACAAATACGGCCTATACATGGCTATGATGCACCAGCACACCTTAACCTTGTCAAATCCTTTCCCCCCTCTGCCCTCCCACACCATTCCATTCCTTCTCTTTCACTGTTCACTCTCTTTCCTCTTTTCTTTTCTTTTCTTTCTTCCTTTTCCCCAGGTTTTATTGGAAAAGAAAAACCAGGTCTAGTCCCTTTCCACCCACTTCTCTTCTTCTTCCAAACAAACCTGCATGCTTTCTTTCCACTCTATGCTAGATCTTTCTTACTTTCCTTAACATATGCTCTATTGATTTCTGCAAATCCCTGCTCGCTTCGCTATCCAATATATATGTATGTGTATCTACGTCAGTGGAGGGGATGGAAGATATTTACAAGATGAACCCTCTCCTACCGTGTTCCGCTGATGTCGTCAGACAAGTCAACGTTAACGTCAACGTTTCCGCTTCTGCTTCTGAATTGAATCTAGGACTTGTATCCGATAACTTCCTTCAGCTCCAAGACCCCGAAACTTCCGATCGCTTCATCAAGTCCCAGATCATCACTCACCCTCTCTATTCAAATCTTCTATCAGCCTACATAGAATGTCGAAAGGTTATGCCGCACCCGCTGCCTTTTTAGTTTTCTTTTCTTGTTTTTTACTTATTTCCCCTTTCTTCCATCTTAATACTGACTCATAATAAGAATATTAATAATCAAATGGTCGTTGCTTGTTTTTATTATTGCAAGGTTGGAGCGCCACCACAACTCGCTTCACTTCTTGAACAAATAGCCCGTGAAAGCCACCCGACCGAACCTCTTCGTGAGATAGGAGATGATCCCGAACTTGACGAGTTCATGGTCTATATCTTCTTCTTTTCTTTTCTCTCTTTTTTTTTTTTTACCTGCAACTGATATTTTTAGGGGTATGAGAGGGGGATATGTTGACATGTTTTGCCTGTGTTATATAAGATTCATAGAGTTGTACGTATAGTTTCAGAATGATGATTTTAATTATTTTTTGTTTGTTTCTAATATAATGCATGTCAGGAGTCATACTGCGAAGTTCTTCATAGATACAAGCACGAGTTGGCCAAGCCATTCAACGAAGCCACCTTGTTTTTGTGCAATATCGAATCACAACTTAGTCATCTTTGTAAGGGAACACTATCAATGCCGCTGGAGAACAACCGCTCAGGTTAAGACCCTATTTCGTAATCCACCATTGTTGTTTATTCCTATGCTCGACCAATGAAACTGCAAGCTTTACTGATTATGGACATTTTTTCTGTATTATTATGGTATTCATATTTTGTTTTTAGGTGAAGACGAATTCCCCTCTTTTGTACGTTGAAGATGGAAACGGATTTTGTCTTATTTAATCTAAATAAATATTTACAGCCACGCCCACGTCATGACCATCTGACATCTGTTAACTCGGATTCTCCCAATAGACGTTCCAAAAATAAATAATATTTAATTTACAAGTTACATTAGAACATTGTTTGTTGCATTATAAGCCTTTTGTATATTGTGCCACCGTGTGTCATGACCTAGTAACTAATAACTATAACTAAATATGTACATACATGCAACTGCACACTATGAAAGAGGAAAAATTGAAAAATCTAAACGTCAACACCAAGGGAAGAATTATATAAGGAGTGAAAATATAACGAGAAAGTAATAATTCTGACAGTGTCAATTGCCAAACAAAGAAAGAAAGCTAGCTAGAAAGAAAATGCGATAAAAGTGAAGTGAAATAAAAAATGACTGAAATATAATATTGAGATGTCTTCATAGCTTGTAAGTGTGTCTCAATTTAGCTTCTATTAATAGCCTGGACTCAGTTAAGCCTTGTGGTTATCTGGATTAAGTAAAGTCTTATGATAGTCAATGTCTCTAGCATATGGTAACTAGTTACTAGTGATTCAATGTGCTACCCTCTTGATGTGATTACAGCTGGTAGCTCTAGTATTTGACTCTGTGTTTCAACATTAGATAGGGAAGAAGTATATAGATTGTTATTTTGTCATGTAATGCAAAGGTTTGAACAGATATCCATATAGATAAATTACTATGTGGTGTTAAATCAGTGTCGAATTTTTTGTAGTTTATCGATCAGGAATGTATAAATGCTCGAAATTAATAATCCTTTGCCCAGTTGGCAACAGTTACTGTTTATCTTTGCTACATCCCAGCTTTTAAATCATTTAATCCTTGAACAATTGTTAATTTCTGTACAAAATCTTCTCACTCATCTTCCGACATTTAGGTAAAGAAGGTATTGAATGTTGCTTTTAAGTTTTGTTAGACAGTTTTTCGTTAAACGCTTTGTTCACAAAGTATTGTGAAAATTTTAAAATTTGTATTAGGATATATAGCAATTAATAGCTGTTTTTAGTTTCCTGCTCATCATGTCAAAGCTGCATTATCTTTTCTGGAAAATAGAAGTTGTTTGATTGGCTTCGAGACATGTATAAGTTATGTATGGAGACGTTTTGACGTTTAAGTTTTTGCACGGTGCCATATTTTGGCTTACTTACCTGAAAATCTACGGTGAAGTCTTACATCTTGTTTGTATATAGAGTAGTGTGTATTTATCGTAGAAGCTTTTCGTACGTGAAAGCAAAAGAGTATTGTTGGATCTTTTGCTATATAAATGAGAAGAACCCGTCCCGAATAGAAAATATTGAAGTGGGGGACCATTTTGATCCAATATCATGAATAGATGAAAAAAAATAAAGAAAAGATGTTCAGAAAGGACTGCCTTTGGCTTGTAATAATTGGTGTATAATTTCCTGTACTGCCACCCAATGATTTTATCCAAATTTTCCTTTCAACTTCAAGTTCTTTGTGCATGCTTTAACTTTTCACCTTGATTGTTCCTCCTCTGTACTATATCTTGTTGCTCCCCTCTTCTACTGCCCTCTTACTCGGGTCAATGCCAAGTTGACCATTATGAAACATACTTATCAACTCTCCATTCAATTAAGCCAGCCTTCATAACAACTAGATAGTGTGGTCTTTGGGAGGAATGCGAAGAACAACGCACTCTCTAGTACATCTCTTCTTAATGGTTAACTTTATTAGAAATTACAAAATTATGAGTATAATTCAGTAAATATGGAGTATGACCCTATAAATTTTTGTAACTTCCAACAAATTTTAGTTGATAAGAGAGTGCGTGTCACAAAGAGTGTTGTCAATGCTCGACAACTAAACGACTTCAGCATATATTATTTTTTGACAAAAGCTGAAATTATAGTCCCTTGGTTTTCCATTTTAATTATCCATTTGTTCTGTGCATAGATATACAAGAAATACTAAGTAACTCAAAATTATCATTCAGTTTGGTCAGTCACTTATTAAACTGAAAATTTAATACATTTGTGTCCTGGAATGTTTTCAGCCCGGCCTGAAAGTACTTATTTATTGGAAGAATTTTGATATTTTTGTATCTTGGAATATTCTTGTCAGATGAAGCAGCTGGAACATCAGAGGATGAATTAAGTTGGGAGAAGGTGGAAGCAGTTGAAGGTCATGAACCTTCTGATCAGCGTCCAGGTGATCAAGAGCTTAAAGAAATGCTACTGCGTAAGTATGGTGGCTATCTTAGCAGCTTGAGAAAGGAATTTCTAAAGAAAAGAAAAAAGGGTAAGCTACCAAAGGAAGCAAGCATGATACTCATGGACTGGTGGAATTCTCACTATAGGTGGCCTTATCCTACGGTAATTTTGCATTGCTCACTAACACTGATCTGAGTTAAAATATGCCAAAATCAAGCTGTGACCTTGAATATATATATATATATATATATATATATATATATATATTGAAATTCATATTATGTTATTATGGTCAAGTAGTGTTGTATGGTTAACACGGCACAAAACATTCAAATTGCTTAGACAAATTGTACTTGGTGAAATTTATAGCTGAGTTGTATATTATAGGGACTGTGTTTTTCTTCTTTAGGTAGTTTATTTTCCTGTTGACATATTTGATATTTGTACTGTGCTCAGCATGCCTATGCAGAATTGTTTTTGTTTTTTATATTTCTAGTAGTGGATGATGAACTCGAACAAGTTTTGTAGGAACTTCTAAGTTAATATGGATGCAGATAATGAAATTGCATAATTAAGCATGCACACTGCACATGTAGCATGCCGGGAGCACTTTTGGCCAATTAATTTATAATCAAACTGGCTTCCATTTGAATAGACATTGCCAAATTTAATTAACATGCGGTGAAAACTAATGTTTTGTTAGGAGGAGGAGAAAGTGCAGCTATCAGAAATGACCGGACTTGATCAAAAGCAGATCAATAATTGGTTCATCAATCAAAGGAAACGGCATTGGAAACCATCTGAGGACATGCGATTTGCCATTATGGATGGTGTAGGTGGTAGTGGCATAGGAGGACCTATGTAATTTATTTACGGTGAGGGGTCGTGTTGATTCCTGCTATTTGTACCCTTTGTGTGTATACGTTCTTTTCCGTCAGATATTGATTTTTTTAACCTGCTTTTGTATGCTAAGCACTAAGTAGGTCGTCCTTCGCCTTATATAATCCAAGAGTGTAAAAACTGTAGCTCTTATACCCGACAGTGATAATCTATCAATGTTACTCAATCATTATTTTATGACTATACATTACACTATTGCTTCTTTTTTAACTTTGGTAATCAATATTAAGCCTCGGATAATAATATCGTTAATTATTTTATGTTTGATATATAGTATGACCCTTCAAATTTTTTACTTCCTTCCGTTCCTTTTTTGTCTAACTTTGTATTGCTGTTTGTAATTGACATTGCTAATGAGGCATGCAAATGCAAATCAATGATTTTAGCTACCTGCCAACTTCACCATTAATAGTGATGCTTCTATCTGCACGAGATGCAGATGCTAAGCTAGAGTTTGTCGGCTTGTCCTCTGAGTGAGGATGGTTGGATTTTTTTTGTTTTTACGTTTAACTTAGAAGATATTTTGATTGAGATAATTCTGAAAAAAATAGTTTTATCTTGATTGGAAGGGTGTATTTGAAATAGTTGTGAATATTAAATTATTTCAACTATTCATTACATGTATGATTAATTATTGTTATAATTTATTATAATCAGAATTATTTTTATTTGAGTAAATTTTTTTCTGAAAATAGTTAAAAAGAAAATAAGTGGTTGCAAAATAATTTTATAAGTTTTTGGTTTCATAGAAATAGATTTCTAAAAATAAGATAGATTTTAAAACATGCTGGATTGTCAAACAATCTGATATAAGAGAAATATTCTTTCTAACCTATTTATAAGACATCATAAATAACTTGTTTTTATAAAATTTCATTTCTATTTTTGTGTATTAATTATTTTTTTATGAAATATATTTGTTTTTAATCAAATATATTTATTTATTTTAATTTATTATTAAATTAATTTTATTTAAATTGTCAAATTCTCTCTCGTAATGAAAATCAGAAGAGATTAATAGAGTCCTGTTATATATTCAACCTAATAATATTATAGACATTAAAAATAATCTTACAGTTAAATTATAAAAAAATTGATATTAATATTCAGATTAAATAATTAATCTAATAAACTATATATATATATATATATATATATATATATAATACATAGAAAAACACTAATGTATTAGTTATATATATAATAAATTTTTTATTTTACTGATTAATATTTTAAAATTTATAAAAAAGGAAGAATTATAATTAATCTTATTATATATATATATATATATATATATATATTATAATTAGGGACGGGAGAATATATCTTTTTTTATTGAAATCTCTTGAATTACGTGGGTTCTTATTTTCAAAATTAGTGTAATGTCTAAGATTCTATTAAAATTCGGTAAAAAAAGTTTCTATTACATTAAACGACGACGATATAGGGTTGAGTTAAGAAATGGCACAATTGAATCAAACTTTGACATGTGAACAAGTTTCAGAATTTGATTTGTTAACATTAAAAGGATAAAACTGACAGATTGCAAAGGGATGAATTAAAAACATGGCTCAAAGAGCGTCGGTAGTTAGCTAGACGATCTGCCACATAATTTCCTTAATCCTTATCAGATGATAAAATTAAAAACGAACGAGAAGCTCAATCTTGTGAAGAAGGGAAACACCATCAGCAGAGTCACATTCAACACAATTTTTTCTAAGAGTTTAATCATAAGAATTTTATACTAACAATAGTCAATTATAAATTCTTTCTTCGTTTATATTTTCTTTTAAAAGTATTAATAATAAATTTAACAATTTTAACATCTCACAATCTTAAATGGCAGGACCAGTAATTCTTGTAAAAGTTGTATTATTTGTTTTATTAGTCTCTTTTTTTTTAATTATTCTACAAGACTCCAAAAAACATTATTTCTCAATTCTATTTTTATTTAAATAATTTTTATGGGGTGGAAAGGAGGATTTTAGGAAAGTAAACTTGGTGTAAGATCAATATAGCTCTATTAGGAGAGTGGAAATGGAGGTTACAGGTGGAACATGAAAACTTGTGGACTAGAATACTGTAATCTAAGTATGAATGTCTCTGATGAGAGTTGGAAGTCAGAGGAAAACATTACTCCACCTGATGGATTGACTTAAATTCCATTGGGTTGGTAAGGCACAAGCAATGAGATTAGATGTCAACAAACGTTTGCGGAAGTCTAGGGGATGGTAGTGAGGTTTCCTTTTGGGAGAATATTTGGTTAGAGGATCACAATTTTAAGGAGGAGTGTCATCTATATGGACTTGCCCCAGATAAGAATGCTAAGGTCAAGGACTAGAAGGCAGAGGCATTAGAATCGAAGTAGTCCTGGAGGAGACGATTATTTGTAAGGAAATGGTTAAAGATGAAGTTAGAACTAGTTTTGCCAATAGAAGGGGCAAAGGATAAATAGATGTGGATCCAAAACAAGTCATGTTTGTATTCTTTCTTTAGCCTATAGATGTTTAACTATGAACAAAAGAATGAAATAAAGGATTTTTTCAAGCTAATTTGGATGCAAGTATGTCGTTGAAAGCACAACTCTTAGCATGAAAATGGAGGTGGATTGATTGCCGGCGAGGAATTATCTACTGCAAAGATGAATCATACACCTTGGAGAGGAACTTTGTGGCTTTTGCGATAATGAGGTGGAAACAATAACTCATCTTTTTGTGGTTTGTGATGTGTATTATTGGTTTTGACAAGAAATGTCGCTAGTGAGAGCTATCCAGAACATTATTAAATGCGGTAAAAGGTCAATGTTATCAATTTTTAGGATTGACTACTAGTTCTCAAAAGCATAAGAATGCATGGTCCTTTATTTTGTTTGCTAAATTTTGACAGTTATGGAAAACTAGGAATGAAGTCGTCTTTGATGTGAAACATACAATCATTCATGAGGTAGTTGAAGCAACACAATTGAACACTTGGGAGTGGTGTCACACGACCAATTTAACACCATACTATCATGTTAAATGAATCATGAACCTCAACTCATATGATTGAGGGGATGTTGTTTTTCCCTTGTGTTTGCAATCTTTTCTACTAGGAGGGTCTCTTAGGTATACAAAACTTGTTTGGATTTTTCCTTACAGGTTATGATCTAACTTTGCAAACGCTTATTTGAAAGACATTGCTTGTGCTTTCCATCATTTTATGAATATAATCTCTTTTACGTATAAAAAAAGTTATCGTAATTGAATGTCAATATAAACATTTTTACATTGATAGTGCATATATATTTTTATTTTTTTCCTAATTTTATTGTTCCTGTCTAGCTTCAAAATAGAACATATGGTTTCCAATTTTGCTAGCACCAAGATTGAGAGTGTTTGATTTCGTGGTTAAAATTTGATTCAAAACTCAAAATTGATTTCAGTAAAATTTTGACATATTTGATTTTGTGTTAAAGAAAAATTTAAAATTGATTCTAATCCCTAATTGATTTTAGATTGAAACAATTTAGAATAACTTTTGTATTGGATAAAAAAATTTACACTCAACTTGCTTTTATAATAAAAAACTAACTCATTAACAAAACTAAAAGAGCTATAAAGTTGATAAAGTGGTAAAGTGAAAAAATAGAGGAGTGAGAGGTCGTAGATACAAATTTTTCTAATAACAAAACTAATACTCTAACCATTAACATTTGTTTATAAAAAAACATTTAAATATAAATCATATTGTCTTAAAATAAATTTTTATCATAATCAATTAAAAGACACTTGCATACCTTATTTTATGCCTATATCTAATAAGGCTACCATAATGATTTCAACATTGTAACACAGTGAACAACTATATTAGTAAATTGTAAACTAAACAATGTAAAATTTATTTTATAATTTTTTTATAGATGATAAAATTAATTTAATCTAACAACTTTTAACTTAAAATTTAATTAAATTATTCGCCTTTACCCCATCTTCAGTCCAATTTTTATCTAGGGAAAAGTCTATGCGTTGAAACCCAACTGAGAAAAAGAACAGAACAAAACATATAAAAATTAAACCCTTTATATTATAGGTATACACTTTGTGAAGTAGAAATAAATGCTATAGACCTATATGATCAGTATAACGTATCATACTAATAAATAATTTCATTGGTATAAAATGTATAGATATCATTGACACATATCATAAAGCACTGATTCAAAAAAAAAAAAATCGTATAGCATTGATATATTATACTATCTGTTAGCGTGTAATAAATTATTTTTTATTAAATATACTATATATTATACTATAATTTAATTAAATATGCATTGATAATGTAAAAAAATATTACACTGACATTTAATTATATATTTTTATTTATTTAGCTTTAAAAATATTACACTGACAAAATATACTAATTAAACTCATTATATTTTATATTAGTGAAAATGTCCTTCACCAATAAATATATATATACTTAATATTAATTGTTGAAATTATTTTAAATCTAACGAATTCTAATTAGTTCTAAATAGATTTTATTATATTTTTTTAATATCGAAACTAATTATTTCTTTTCTTTTAAATTCAAATGAATTTTTATTTTAATTTTTTTTTTAAATAAGATAACAACTTAATATTACTATTTATTAAGTAAGTAAATTATTATACATATAGATAATAATTATTTATTAATTTATTTTATGAGATAATTTTTTATTTAAAAATTTGAGGATGTTATATTTTTCTCTTTTTAAAAATTTCATCTTCAAAATTATTCAACTCAATGTAAAAGAAATAAATAGTTTTATAAACTTATCTAACAAACTATTGTACCAATAAATAAAGAAGCTTTTAAAATTACACTTGTGTTATTTTATTTAAATAAAAAAATTATAAAAATAAATATTATTAGTGCAATAGTTTAATAAACAAGTCTATAAAATTATTTATTTTTTTTATATTGGAATGAAGTTCTTAAAAGAGAAGAAATGTAATATTCTCAAATTTTTAAACTAAAAATTATCTTATAAAATAAATTAATAATTAAAAATTTTGTAAAACAATTTTTAATTTAAAAATTTGAAAATGTTAAATTTTAATTTTGTGAGATAATTTATCGTATATATATATATATATATATATATATATATGAGAAGGAGTTTACTTACTTCAAAATTAATTTTAAGGAATTACTTTTCATTTCCATCATTTATTTTATAACAAATCATTAATAATTAAAAATTTTGTAAGTCCATTTTTATTTGTTTAAAAAAGCATATTAGTAATAATTTTCTTATAGGACTAATTTTTTCAAGATAAGATTGACGCGAAAGATAAAAATCCTAATTATATTTGTATTTATTTAATCAAATCAAAATAAGAACCACATATCTAAAGACTCAAATCCTCCTACGATAACTAACGCACATAGATTAGCATTCGTGGTATTTATTTACAGTAAATTATACCAGTTTGCGATCTTTTTTTTATTATATTTAATATTTTTAATTTATTTTTAAATTTTTTATTTTATAATAATATGTCTTTTTTTACCAACAGTAATGTGTTACACCCATAGATTACAAGTAATATAAAAAATAAATAAAAAACTAGTTAATAAAGATAAATTTTGAAGGAGTAGATGTAATTTGTGTGGAAAAAATTAGATAAATATGACATAAATTTTTATCAAATTACCTATAACTCAATTTCTTTTTATTTTATTACATCATTTCTTTTTAAATTTAAAAATATTACATTTAATACTCGTTTAGAACCTAATATCTCTTTAGTGTCAAATAATGATTAATAAAAATAGAAATACAGGTATAATTACAATAAATTTTAATAATTTATTCATTTGCTTATTTATTTGAAGAGTAGGTTATTGCAACAACTATCCAATTACATATAATTTTCACATGAGTCAGATTGACTTGTCCCCTAAATGATTGTAAACCTTCTAGTATTCAATTCTTATGACAAAAATAATTACACCTAATCTCTCTTTTTCATTTCCTACACTTTTTGTCAAATTTCCCTTCTCTCATTATTTTTAATAAATTTCAATTAATAAACTTTATATTCATTAAAAAAAATTAAAAAACTAATTGTAACAGCACAAGTGACTTCTTTCCCACTCTCCCTTTTTAAAAATTTTTTCTTATAATTTTTTTCTTTTTCATTTTTTTAAAGAAACTCCTTCAGATTTGAGCAACATACTTTGCGCCGGATGGCAGCTGAGAATTTATTGAAATAAATAGTTATTTACAATAACTATTTAAAAGTTTAATATAATTAAATAATAATGTAAAATTTAATAACTATTTACAATAACATCGTTAGTATTTAGTCATTCATATTATATTATATTATATTATATTATATTATATTATATTATATTATATTATATTATATTATATTATATTATATTATATTATATTATATTATATTATATTATATTATATTATATTATATTATATTATATTATATTATATTATATTATATTATATTATATTATATTATATTATATTATATTATATTATATTATATTATATTATATTATATTATATTATATATATGTATATATAATTATATAATTAGATATGGTCCTTTTAAAACAAGAGTGCAGGTCATTTAAAATCTATGCTTTTAAATCTAAACCAATAATTGAAATGATGAAAATACTAGTTTATGATTTATTGGTCAAATTATTATTGAACTAGCGATTTAACCGATTTTTAATAAAATAATATTATTTTATTATTAATGTACTATAAAAATTAAAATTATAAAAATATATTAAGATGTAATTATAAAAAAAGTAATTTTACAAAACACACCTTCATATTGCTAAATTAATTCTTTCTTATTAATTTTTAATTAAAAAGGGTGTACTTAAGAAAACTAGGGGTAGATTTAGCAAAATCTAAAATTTTAAAATAAATTCTGAACCATTTGAACTTGTTAACCACAGCTTTTACGATTCTTTACTTAGTAGATTCTCAATATTGACTAAACCAGGTTGGTAACAGGTTCATCTATTTTTAGTTGAACTAGCTAATTTGGTCTAGTTTTTAAAACATTACTAGTAAGTAAAGGTCACAAAACAGGTCAACCCGCTATAATTAGGGCAGGCTAAATTGCTTGGCTGACCTCACCATTAGGTGGTTTGACAGACTAGCAAGTCTGCTAGCCAAAATTTTAAAAAAAAATTGTTATTTCTTAAACAATAATATAAAATTTTATTTTAAAAATTAATTGTTTGTTTTTAAAAAAGTTATGATTTTATGAAAATCAATAAAAAATCACAAAAAGAAAACCTTGCGTAATTAGTTTTATTTTTTGACAATATTATGCTTTTACACAAATAAATTTATAACAAAGTTTATTTTATTTTCTTAACAAAGTCATTTTTATAACTTAATAATTTATTTTCTATTTTAATTATTATAACTTATTTTACTAATTTATATAAATATTATATTTTTTTTTTTAAAAAAATATTGGTAGGTTGCCCCACTTCCACCTTTAGCCCGTCAAATTAACAGATTAGGCAAAGCGGATAAAAAACATTAACCCGACCCTTCAAAATGAGGGTGGACTAACGGGTCAACCTGTTAAACCCACCCCGCTTTGTCATCCTACTAGTAAGAAAAATTACAATTTATTTACTATGTTTATATTCTAATTTATGAAAATATTAATAGTGTTTTTTTCATATCCACGAGTAAGATTCCGGTGAATGTAAACTTAATTTGAGTTTCACTAATTTTTAATTTTTTTAATACGGTGAATATATATATATATATATATATATATATATATATATTTACAAATTATTTCTTTACAGGCAAGCTGCTCCCATAATTGAAAAGGGAATATAAAAAGTGAAGTTATAATACGAATATTTTTCTCATAAATTTATGTATATTTTTTCCATAACACAAAATTTCTATATTTATTCATTAATTTTTTTATAGGCATCGAAGTTTCATTATATCTCAAAATATATAAGTTTTTTTTTAAAATCACTTCTAAATTAATGTGAATAGTTTTACAATAACTATATTCAAGTTAAACGATTCAATATTATTTCTTACAAAACCTTTTTCAGATTCTAATCATAAACAAAATATTAAGTTTAAGGTTACAAAGCAGACAAATTACCGTCTTATAGACAAAATAAACAAATAAGAGATTTTAGTATATACTCCCAACTATACAAATAAGATTTACTTGAGTTTGAAATAAAATCCCTCAAGCTTCATAACTCCTTCATGCATATATAGGCAAAGAGAAGAAAGTGATTATTGACTCGTTACTGGTTCCTTTTATCATTGTTTTGTGACTTTTGTCTATCTTCAAGAGACTATTGGTGTAACAAATGTTGCATTTAACATTTTTCGCTAGCTATATATTCACCCTAATATGATAAAACATTTTACTTTTTTTTTTCTTACTAGTTTTTTGTGTGTGAGGATAAAGTAACTTTAACTCGGACCATTACTTTGGTTCTATGAAGGCGTAAGTTTAGATGTATTATATAACTTTTTATAAGTATATTATTCCTTGTTGTTGTGTTTTTTGTTTATCCTTTTGCAAGTAAGGAGTCTTTATATAAACGCAAATAAACCAATAATGCACAGTTAGTTTGAGAAACCTAAGATAATTTATTGATTTATTTGCACTTCATCAAGTGTTGTTTTGTCGAGAATGCTTGACAACAAATTCAAGCATTTGATTGTAGACTCATGTTTCGATAACCGATGCTAAAAATGTCATAAAATGAGATGAACATAATAATTTTATTTTGACTTGACAAATTTTCAATTGATTAAATTTATTTCAAAACCTATTTGAAAAATTATTTTATATATATCATTTTGTAAAGTTGTATATTAATCCAAATTATACTCCATATTATATATATATATATATATATATATATATATATATATCATTTAGTTTGCTTCATTATATTATATATCATTTGATATATAATATATTATTTTAAATACTCCATTCATTATATTATATATTATTTTATATAATATCAAAATTGAATTAAAGTCACTATATTAAAATCAATCATAAAAATAAAATCTTTAAAAAAATAATTAATTTTATGGGAAGTTAAAACAACTTTTGATTTTAAGCAAGGGTTCCATACTTCCACCTTCTCATTATTTTGAAAAACTGAAACAAATACATGAAAAACTAAACGAAATTGTTATTTTATGAAGAAGTAACTCCTTAAAAGAATTACTTGAAAATTTAGTTAGCATCGTTTAATTATATTAATTTTATTTGAAAATAAATAAATACTGCTCCTAAATTAATCTTATTTATTTTATATAAAAATTAGTTATCATCATTTAAGTAATTTTCATTTTCTATATTTGAAATTGAATGCCCAAGAAAGTTAGTGTTTAATTCAATTAAGGATTAACTACACTTTGTACTTCCCTATTTTTTATTATTTTGCCTCTGAATTCAAAATATAAGGTAGTGCTCTTAATTTTTAAAATTGTTAAATTTGTAATAATTATTAACGGACTAACATTGATTATTAAATGAAAAATGTTGATAAATACATGATAGTAATTTACACAAAAAAGATATATTCCACTTAGTTTTTCTTATGAATTCCACTTGTTTCACTTTATGCACAAAACCAACATGAAGAGGCAAAAGTGTTCGTTGTGCAGTTTAAGATTTAAAACTAATTTGAAACAAACTACAAAAAATAACTTTGATGTGGTTTGAGTTGATTTAATTTTATTATAAAAATTGAACTATAACTAAACCTCGGTTTTATAATTGTAAATTTTTATTACTAAATATTTTTTTAAAAAAATACCGTGAAAAAAGTTTGTTGCCAAAATCATAACTCAAAAAAGATTTAACCCCTAAAATATTACTCACAAATTTTACGTGGAAACTTATGATGAATATAGGAAAATATTCGTAGTTTTTACAACTTCAAAAATCAAGTTCGTGGTACATAGTTTAATCTCAATTTATATTTAATATAACACTCATAAAGTTGTAAATAAAAAAACCAAATGCTAAAAAAAATATTAGTAGACATTGCACAATATAATAAATCTACGGAATCATGAACGAAAAAGTTTGATAAAAACTTCATTAAGAAAGACCAATTTAGATAACGGAAAACAATTATTAATTTATTTTTAACCTATTAAATAAAATAAAATAACAATTTCAACAGGTCTTTATTTTTCTAGATAAATATTAGCCAAGGTGATTTATATATGAAATGAGTGAAGTTAATGAAAAATTAAATAGTTTTTATTTTACAATATTTTTAAAATTTTCTATATGAGTGTGTGATTTGGTATGATGTGTGCAATTTTTTAATGTCAAATCGAAAATTGAATAAGGCATAATTTTTTTTTTATGTGATATAGTATATTAATAAAAAGAAGAGTTTTTCTCCCTGCACCTCCATAATTTTTTCCTACACCTCCATAATCCGAAAAAATATCTAAAATAGTCTCAGGTAAATAAAAAGCTAACTTCTCTCTCTGCATCTTTCTTCTCTTCATGCGACCATTGTTCAAGTCACACTTCTGTGCTACCCACACCCTGTCTTCCTACATTTGTGACCCTCATTCACGTAGGTCCGACGACACAGACCCAACTCTTCCTTTCTGCTGCCACTTGCAAACATTAATGCATGTTTGTTATTAAAACAGAAGAAAAATTAACAAAACATCTAATTATTGTAAAACTTTTTAGCTAACTTGAAGTAACATATGTTCAATTTTCCACAACTTCAATTAAAAAAAATAAAGCAAACACAAAAAATGTATATTAATGATCATAATTTCCAAGTTCCTAATAAGTCAGTCCTGTAGGAATATAAAAAATTTGTTCTAATTTATAGGTTTATTAGATTTTCTTGTAAAACATGGTAACATATACTGAAATGCTTCAGGGAAGAGAAGTAATATTTTGCGTTAATTGATTTAATTCTAGAAATATAGTGACAATATCAAAAGGAAGGATGATGCAGAGAAGTAAAAGATAAAAGTAGCAACCACTTAGAGAATTCCATCATTCTTTTCCTATTAGATAGGAATCTGGATGCAAATTTGTAATTTTTTTTACAAGTTAGGGCAACTTTCTTTACAAGTTTGGACAGTGTTGTTCGGACTTGTAAAAGAAATTGCAATTACAAGTCCAGATGGGCTTCTCCGAACTTATAAAAAAAATTACTTTTTTTACCTATGACATTTTTGCCATTTTAAAAAATTATGGAGGTGTAAGGAGAAAAACTCTAAAAAGAAGCACAAGTAGTGTATGTTACAAAATTGACTGGATGTAATTGGATCAATGACCATTTAGAAAACAACCCTAAAGGATGTTGTTGGATCAATGACCATTTACATGTGAAAAATTCCCAAAAAAATAAATGACCTCATATCCCACTGCTAAAACAATATGTAGTAACTATTATGTAGAGCCAAAATAAGTCGAAACTCGTGGGCCAACCCAACCCAACATGAATATGGGTCGGGTTTGGCCAAAAAAAAGGAATTCATGTTGTAATAGCAAAAACATAGCCCGACCTATATGGTTCAACTTAGGTGAGTTAGGTCAGTCCGTATTGAACCCACTAAATATTTGATAGTTTTACTATTTGATACACCCTCGCTACACTTTAACCCAAATGTAAAATGTCCTGCTACACTCTATTGAACCCACTAATTAAATGATTATATTACATAATAATAATCAAATAAAAAATAATTAAATAAAAATAAGTGTAAAGACTTGATTAAATAGTTAATTATAAAATTTTAAAAAATAATTTTTTTATTTTCTGGGGGTTGGTGGGCTGACCCATGTAACCTATCAACCTGTGGTGGGTCGGGTCGGGCTAGTAAATTGAGTAACAAAAACAAAATGAGTCAAGTTGGGTTGACCCGTTTTTCTGGTGGGTTGAGGTAGGCTGGCCCCATATAGATCGGACTAGCCCGTTTTGACAACTATACTTTTATGTTTAGTTATGTTGTCACATGTAATATAACCAAAGATTTCTTGTTTTCCTAAGTTTTTTTTTTGCAAGGCAAACAAAATTATATATTTATATATATGAGCTATGAAACAAATTGTTTCATAAGCTGTACATAAGTCTCAAAATCACACCTCCCATGTTGCTATAATCTATAACCTCGTTGGTCTACACCAAGCATTAGACCCCAAAACATCGACTTCCTCAAGAAACCTAAAAACAATATCAACCCTAACAGAAGTTACATATTCTAAAGACACAAGAGAAGGTTGCAATACCAGTTAGAAAAAAACTACCTATCTTAAAGCTAAATTTGTATGACACCATTTCCAAGATAAAATTTGAATTAAAGATAAAATATTCAGGGACTCCAATGTTTTATTTTTTAAAATAATGGAGTTTATGGATATTTAAATACTCCAACAAATTGCATGTCAAAATACATACTTAAATTTACATTTAAACCTACCCACCACTCAAGAATCAACCACACTAAACAATTGTATTAAGTCGTTAGGTAGAGGTGCTAATATGTCAATCCAGTTCATCACCTTATACCACAGAGTCTTAGTATATACAAGAAAGAAAAAGATGTTTACTATATTTAATATGGTATTTGCAAATACACATTTATGCATGTTAGGTTGGAACATCATACCTCTCTTCAACAAATTATCCATAGTTGAAATCTTGTTAAGTAGTAGTCTCCTTGAGAAAGCAATTACTTTGGTAGGTAATTTATCCTTCCATAGCTTCTTGAACACATTTGGATGTTGTCTACTGCCCTATAGCAAATCTGCACAAAGAGTTTTGTAAGCGTCTGCAACAGAAAATTGTCGGATAACCCCTGGAGTCCACTTCCACTCATCACGAGATTATTGATCACCATGAAAATTCTATAATAATTATTTCAAAGACCTTAAAACTTCCTCTTTTCATATAAATAACTCCTTATGTCACGTCTATTTCCATCTTAGAGCCTCCACTAAGCCTGTTCTCATGTCTTGAACTGTTGCATTTTTCATCTAGGTCAAAGAGAACAATCTTCCTAACCAATTACGTAACCAGAACAATGTTTCACTCCCATCTTCCTCCTTATATTGCTTGAAAACCACCCTGACTATTCAGCCTCTGCAGATTCAATAGCCCAAGCATCCCTTAAGAAAATCAAACACTTGGATCTACTTGAAACTTAAAAAGGAATGTTTTGGAACTCTTCATGTCTGCTTCTTAATAAGGAGCACCAAATGGCTTTTTATCAGATAAAAATGTTCACCTTCATTTGGCTAACAAACTTAAATTAAATAGTGACAAAGTTTTTACGTCAAGCCCCATTTTGACTTTGACATACATACCTTATCCCAACTTACCTAAGCTATTTTTCTCTCAGCTTCATCACCACCTCACAAAAAAATTCTTTGCACCCTAGTTAAATTTTTTAGCTCTGTAAAATCCTAAGTAATTTTGCTATGTGCTCTATACATACACCACACCCACCAAACATGCACCAACATAATTTCATGTATCAAGCTTGTATATGTTCATATTTCTTCACTTGTCAAATTATTACCGTGTACATGGTTCAAAACAAGGAGTAGATCAACTTTCTAGAAACCCCTATTTATTTATTTTTTCAAATTTTCATTTTTTTTATTTGATTTTTGGTTTTTAATTTAATTTGGTTCGATTTTGGACATATGTGAGAAAAAAGTAAAAAGAAGTTTTTTTATAAGTAAAGCATATTATTACCATAAAAGATTTGAATTAAAGATCTGAAAAAAGACAAAGAGACCCAACACAATCATGTAATACATAACACATGATTCATCACCATTCTAGATAAGAATGAGATATCAAGTTTGTTGCACAATACTATTCCCTTGTTGAAAGTTTGATGAACCACTCACTATTACCAAAAGAGATTTGCAAACCAAACAAAAAACCAAACATGCTGCAAATTTGATGAACCACTCACTAAGCCCATAAACTAATGTCCTTGCCCATGAAACATATTTTGCAGAGTCTTCGTGATACCCCACCAAGCACATATCTTGAACCATAACTGATTGGATAGTGTACAATTGAAAAATAGGTGTTGGTTTTATTCCACTACATCATCATAGAGTGCGCATCCTCTGACATCTTCTGTAATAATATCATACTTCCATAAATTTTGCCTTATGGGCAACCTGTCTGCATCCAATTTTCATACAACACATTGAACATTTGTAGGAACCCATTTCATCCATACAAGTTTGAAGAACTCATCTTTGTGGTGAGACCATCCGAAGCCAGTAGTTTGTAAGTCGATCGTACTGAGTAGAGACCTGATCCATCTGCCACCACACCCATTTGTCATTGGACCCTCCTGACTGCTGAACACTTTTTAGCATTTTACCTAACTCCTAGAGTTTCTCCTCTCCCAAGCAAATAAATGTCGCCTCCACCTCCATTTCCATCTAAACTCACCCCCTCCCAAATCTCTTTCACTGAGATATTCTTATCCATTGCCAATTCCCATAAGCGAGGGAAAGTACTCCTAAGAGTTTGATTCCCAAGCAAATTGTCCTCCCAAAAAATAACTCTTAACTCCCATCTCTTACTTGTTGTCTAACATTATAATTCACCAACCCTCCAGCCCCCCTTGTCTTCCTATGGTATTTAAATCCACGCACCACCTATAACAGTTTATACCTTGAGACTCTTACTGCCCACCCTAATGTTTATACTTAAAACTCAGAATGCGCACCCATAAGCTATCACGTTCTGAAATTAATCTCCACTTCTATTTACCTAGTAAAGCTAAATTGAATTTATGCAAGTCCCTCAAACCTAATCTATCTTTCTTTCTAGGTCTACACATTTTTTTTCAAGACATACAATGCACCTTACTAGATTCCTCACTCCCCCCCCAAAAAAAATTAAAGAGAGATTCCAGTTTAAAATTAATACCTTTTGAAGCTTGAAGAACCAAAGGAAATAGATTGACAAAATAGATAACATTGATTTAATAAGCACCACCCTACCCGCCAAAGAGAGACTTTTATGTTCCCAGCCACATAAATGTTTTCGTACAATATCCACCATAAGTTTCCAGGTTGCTAAGAGCGATGGGTTAGCATCAATACGTAAACCCAGATACCAAAAAGGAAACTCACACACCTTGCAATTTAACAACATCGCTGCTCTTTGAAGCCAAATTTGCGATATGTTTATGCCAAGAAGATGACTCTTATGAAAATTCACCACTAGCCCAAATATAATCTCGAAATATTGCAAGATTGATTTCACCAACTCTAACGATTCCCAATTTCTTTGAAAGATAAGTAGCATATCATCGACAAACTGCAAATAAGATACACAAATGTTTTCTCTGTCCACTTGATAACCTTTTCACATATCCTTATTAACTTGAACAAAACTGTTGAGCCCTCGCTGCAATGGAAAAAAGAAAATATTACCTTTTATTAAAATATATTAGGTGTTCATACAAACTACACTCTACATGATAATTTTGTAACCGTAAGTGATAAACTTTTTTACTATACTTCGTTCTCTTTTCTTTTATCCCATTTTCTTTCATTTTCTTTTATTTTCATGCAAGCAATTAGAGCTTTAATAATGTGATAGACTTTAGTTTTATGATTTAAAAGTGATTTAATTCATTATAGTCAATTTCTCATCATGTACGTCACTTATAAATCACCCAAAATTAATATTTTTCACATCATTAAATTGTTGTTACATATAAGCAATTCCTTAACAACTGAATACAAATCTAACAATTTTAAAACTTGAGGAACACAGTGTCTTAATTTAAAAATAAGGAGACAAAAATTAACACTATTACTAACATTAATATTTGATCTATAAAAAAAAATATATAGATAAAAAAATTTATCAGCATAGTATAATTAACCCTTCAATTAATTGCAATTTGAAACCCAGCTGTAAAGTGTTGTTTGCCTGCCCCATTTAAAATGAATTTCGTTTTAAACAAATATTTAAATAGAATTGCTCTAACTTCTTAGCCAATAGATTTTGCTAAAGAGGAAGGATTCGAATAGTTGCAAAATTAATGCTTCAAGCTACATAAAAAACTGTTTCCATTTCAGTTTTAACCAACTTCTGTTTTGTGTTTTACTTCATTCTTTTCTTTTCTTTTCTTTCTTGAATCAAAACAAGCTATTTAGAACTTCTTAAAGGCTGAAGGTAACATGTATATTAAGCATAATGGTTGGGACCTTCTTCTACATACGCTAATTACACGAGGTGGAACTTCACCAAAAAATTACACGAAGTGGAGCAATTATAAAGACTCTAGAGGTTAGCAATCCCCACTTATACGAAATAAAAGACAAAAAGCAAGTATCAATATATGAATTTCAAAATTTCATATCAGTTGAGAATCTTCACAAGTTTAGCTCTGAGGTTCAACAGAACAGGCATTGGATTATTCGCAGGGAGATGATTTTGCCAATACTGGAAGCCTTCAGAGCTGACCTAAAATTTGAGCAAATATCAACATACGAACTTCAAATTTTCATCACAGTTCAGAATCTTCATATGCTTCATAGCTCTGGCGTTCAGTAGATTCATACGCATAGGATTCTTCACTGGGAGGTGATTCATAAATAGTGGAACCTTCAGAGCTGTCATAAACAGGAGTTTCACCAAAAAAGGAACTCTCGGGTGTTTCAGATTTTTTGTGAACTTCAATTTCTCCTGTCTGAACAAATTGTAACAACAAATGCACTCCATTAACGACATCATAAACCATTAATCCTATTCTACCACCAACCCAACTGCCCATGTGACTTCCAACAAGATAGCCAAGTCTACCAAGCCTTTGCTCCCCAAGGAACCCTCCAGTATAAGTACCAAACAGAGTACCAGTGCCCCTAAGGAATCCTTCTGTGAGAGTACCACCATAGTAAATAGCTTCAAAGAAGTCCCATCCAGAAGAGATGATGGGGCCTATAATCCGTTTGGCTTGTCGGGAAGCCAATTTTGCAGCCTTTTTACCTTCCTTTTGTGCATGTTTTGCTGAATCGCTTGGGGACATCCCCTGAGAAACAGCATCAACAAGGGCAGACTCAATTGCAGTAGTTCTTGCTCTTTCAGCATGAGAAGATCTAATACTGTAAAAATAGAGCTTCACACCTTCCTTCACAGCACAAGCTACAGTGCCAGAACCCATATCAAAGCAATTTAAGATAGTAAACTTTCCACTCTGGGATGACCCCTCCTCCCCAACAAGTTGCCTGCATTTTTCAGCTGAAAGGGGCAACTTACATGAGCATAAACAAACAATTGAAATACCAGACAGGATAATTTTGAGGTCTTCAAGTTTCAACAGTCAAATATGACAGTGTGACGGTAAGAAATGAAAAGATATAATAAAGTACAAACCATCAATTTGGTGCATAAGTATTATCTTCTCTTTTAAGCAGTGCATAAAGTAATATGACCATATAATTAATCATTCAAGTATGAATATCTATTAATTTAGTCCCTAACTTGATATATTTCTCTAATGTTCGAGGACCGACTTTCCAACTTTGAGTGATTACTTAGCATGATTTCTAACACTTGGGGATAACTTAAGTAATTTTTTTAAGGACCATTTAAGATATCAGAGTAATATTTCGAAGATGAAATTTAGGGTTTCTTCAAATAAAAAGTGATTTCGTGGTCAGAAAGAAACAGAAGTTGGTTTATTTGTTTTGCTAATATAATGACCACACAAGAAGAAAAACGTGTAAACACAAGAGGTACAAGCATTAAAATTTATACTACTGATTCAAAGAATCAATCCGTTATCTCCTGGACTATACAACCAGCAAGGCATAATTGTTCTTCTCCTATAAATCCTACCCTACGTCAACGTTATATCCAAATTTATGAACGATACTCCTATTAGGATAAACGGGAAAATTTTACAAGAAAAATAAAAAACAACGCATAACAGAGTTAAAGAGGGTTAAAGAAGAAAGACAAGTCAGCGTGAACTAAAAATGTCTTAATTGGCGTTTCGTTAAGTTGAACGGCAATTTAATGTGAGAGGAGAGTTCTGTTGAACCTTGCTTTGGAATTGGGGATATATAAGAAACAAAGGTGAGCTTAGTTTATCGATCTCTCGTGTATTAATTTAAATATAAAAAATCAAAGGGTCAAAATAATAAGCAACAAGAATTGCAAAGATTTGAGATCTGTTGGGTCGAAATCGTCGTCGACGGGATCATAATTTGTAGAAAAGTGTGAATGGGGTGAAGTACCTGTGAAGCTAAGAGTAATGATGGCAACGAGGGCGATGAGAAAATGAAGCCTCCTACTCTCGAAATCCATGGCAGAAACAGAAAACCTTAACTAAGAATCTAGATCATAGAGCAATTATCGTGCATAACAACCAGTTTGAGCGGTTCAAACTTCAAAGAGAGGGAAGAGTCTAATGCTTGAATAAACGTGCCTTCTCCACGGCCTCCTCACGGCGATGACTTTCACCGTTGACCACAATACCGAAGGGATCAACCGATCAATAACATGTCGCCTTTTGACCCAAACATTTACACACTGTTAGACTCATTTAATCATTTATATTGGGCCCTCACCCTACTCACTATTTCAGATTTTCTTCCTGTACCGTCGTACTTTCTCACTGTAACTTCATACTCGTTCCAAATGACAAAAATTTACTTATGTAAAAAAGTTAACAACCTTTTCTTTCTCTCAAAACCATGTTCGCAGTTCTTCTCTTTATTATTCTCATGCATCTCCTTCTTTGCTCACTTGTTATCGATTCACACTGTAAGATAGTGAGTCCTCCTTGCCATGTTCTTCTCCCATCTTCCTCATGTCCATCCGGACTATATAATAATTTCTTTTACAAGTCTGTATTAACTAATCTGGACTTATAAAATAGTTTGCGAGTTTGAATTAATTTATCTAGACTTGTATAAAATTGTAAAACATTTTGTAAATCTAGATTAGTTAATTCATACTCATAAAATTATAAAACATTTTGTGAGTCTATATTAACTAATTCGAACTTGTTAATAAGTTGTTTTTTCAATATCTGAATTAGTTAATACGAACTTGTTAAGTACGTCAATGTTTACGAATTCCACTAATTCCAATTAACTATAGACAGCAAAATAAAAAGTAGGAAAATACTTACCAGCTATATTAAAGAGAAAAAGTGAGATGCAAAATGGAGTTCGGATTAAGCAGGGAAGATTGTATGCAAAAATCAAAAGATAAAGAATTAATGAGTTTGGACATCTTTGTAGTCACAATGAACAAAAGAAGAAAGAATAGAACAAAAGAAGGAAGGAGAGGAAAATTTTTACCTTATACATTTTTAACCTAAGGATACTTTTGTCTTTTCACAAGACTATGGAGGTGCAATGAGAAAGTATGGAGGTACAAGGAGAAAAATTCTCAATATTTACACAAGGTTTTACCAAAATCATGAGTCACATTGTCAAGTAGTTATTTAGAGACTATCTTGGTTGTTATGAACATTAAACATGTTGTTAATTACTTGGTGCTCTAGTTTGTTCATTGTGAACTAATACATGCACAAATGCATGAACTCTTTCGAGGCAATAATACCCGCTACTCGATACACTACAAATACTTATTACTCGATACTTGTTAGGTATTTGTTATTAAATAAATCATGGGCACAAATACTTATTACTCAGTACTTGTTAGGTATTTGTTATTAAATAAATCATGAGTTTTTTAATGTTTGTGGGTATCCATGGGTAACCGTAAAATATTTTAAAAAATATATTTTTTTAGCAAAAGATTATTTGTTATACGAAGTTTTAACAATTAAATCCTTTATCTGTTGAAAAATCTAGAAATAAAATCATACTATTTTTTACAAGAATAATTAAATTTAAAAATAGATTAATATATCCAAAATATTTAATATAAATGATAAATAATTTTATATTATCAACATTTTTATAATAAATAATTTTATTAATTATGAAATTTTCATACAAGAGATGAAATTTGATATTAATGAAATTTGACAATTAATATTTTATTTTGATTTATTTCACAAAAAATATTATTTTCTTCAGCTTAAATATATATAATATTTTAGTTTAGCAAGTAGCGAGTATCTGCGGATGCGGATACATGTACCATGATACTTGTATCCGTTAAGGAACGCATAAAAAATTGTACTCGCGGGTGATAGATATCCATTTATACTATTCATACATATATTTTCACAATTTTATTGGTGAGCAAGATTTTTTTTGTTATTCCTACACTAAATTAATCAACATCAAACCTCTATAATGTGGTCACAAACTATGGTTGTCTAAATAGGTCAAACTTGTTGAGCATTATCTACTTTTTAATGGGATTGCCCAATCTGACTGACATTCTATTAAGTGATGCAATCCCACCTAACATCATGACTAAGAGGATTCAAGAGAAGGAGATTAGGCATAGATGGGGAACTCATTGAAGACATGGAGACTTAGTCTTAGGAAATTCATCTTGTAAATATTTTATTTTTTCCTAGATATTTAGGGCACATATTAATCATTTTTAAGACCTTGTATCTTGGTCATTTTCCATGTAATTAGGCAAGTGAGTATCTAAGTAATTATGTAGAGTGTGCATAGAAAAAAGGTACAACCCATCATATACGGGAGTGCGAGTCATTTCCACACCTTTTAGCTCATTTTTGCACCTCTCTTTCTCTCACATAACACATGACAAACATAGGGACTCACTCTTCCTAGATTCTAGGCGCCATTTTAGCTATGTGTTCCGTAGTTAGTTTAATCTTACTTGGGGGATGAGTTTTGTTAGGAAGTCCATGATATTAAGCCCCTAATCCTAACCTCTCACTCCCTATAAATAGAACATCTCACTCATTGTAAATCTTATATTTGAATTGAATGAAAATTGTCTCTCTCAAGTGCATCCATGAGTAAAAGGTATTGAGGATACTCTCTCTAAAGAAACCTCTTCCTAGTTGGCTTTTATCAATAGTTCATTCTCTTATGACAAGTCTAAACACTTGACTTATCTCTCCAAGGAGAGTAGCGCACCATTTAAATATTTATTTCCTCCTCTATTAATCAATTTCTTGGAGCTTTAGGAGCCTTTTGGAGGAAGATCAATGCAGACAAATTTGAGTTTGCATCATTAAGTCTTAGAAATTTTAACTTATTTGATCTATCACATGTTGGTGGATTAACTAAGTTGACCCACTCCAGGTTGAAAATATGTAAAAGGAAAAATAAACAAAAAAAATAGCTATTTGACAAAACTTTAAAATTTAAATAATCAATAATACTGTTATTTTTAAATTTCATAATTTTTTAAAAAATATTAGTTAAATAATATCTCCATCACAAATCCGCACATACAATAGGCTAAATATTATTTAAAAGAAATACTAGTTAAATGTACCAAAATCTTATAATATATGGTCATAGTATACAAGGAAAAACAAATGATATAATAATCTAAATTAAAAAAAAGATAAACATTTTGTATTCATGTAATAGTAAACAAATAAATTAAGTGGATTGACAAGTGAATTTATCAACCATAATCCACAAGTTTAGACCAAATGAGTTAGGTCATATCTGAACTACATAATGTTTTAGTTATAATTGCATTTCATATTTTTTCAACTTGAATCAGGGTGAAGTCATGAAAGACTTGGTTCATACATAGATTCTAAAGACACTTTTATGACTCTACCATAAACATCTCACATTCCATTAAATGTTACCACTTTAAGGACCACAAAATAGGATAAACCTCTATTTTCACAATAAAAAAGGTTGAAAATCCTTTTACAATTTTACGATCACCTGGCTTAACTGTTAATCCTCCTTAAACTAGCCACTTGAGGTCAGAGAGCCTCTTACACTTTTTTTACCCTTTTCGTGTTTTCTTATTTTATAGTCACACTTTTGTAATTTTTTGTGCTTTGTCAACTAAATAAAAAAAGAATGTAAAATATATACACATAATTATTTATTTTTTAAAATTTTAAATATATAGTTGTGTTAGGTTTTGACAAGGAAAATTTTTATATCTAAATTATCTTATCTTGACTCAAACATAAATGAAATACCTTCTGTAGATTATTTAGGAGGACACTATTGTTTATTCCTAAAAAAAATAAAAAAATTTATTCTTACGTAAAATTGCATGTTCAATTACCAATTTAGTTTTTATAGTTGCATAAATTTTAACTTTTAGTTTGGTGATTAAAATTATTTAGGCTAAAATATGATTTCTGTCCATGTAAATATACTAAAATTTGAATTTAGTTCCTAAAAAAATTTTCATTCTTATAAAATCAAAATGTGTCATTTTTGTCTTTATGGACACCTAAATTTACATGAATAGCCTTTTCACATAAATTATATTCATGACTTAGGTAAAATATGTCATTTTTAGATAAGTTCTATGCATAATTGATGTAAAAAAAACAAGTTACTTTCGAAAAACTATTCATATAGATTCAGATATCTAAACCTAATGATAAGGTCGAAAAATAAAGCATTTTGATTTTATGGGATGAAAAATTGACAAGTTTTTTTGCAAGAACTACATATAAACTTTTGTATATTTGTGGAGATGAAAAGCATATTTTAATATCTATTAGTTTTTATACATATTTTTTTTAATCCATATAGTATAAATTTGTAAGAACTAAAATAGAATAAAAAAAGAGATTAATTAGTATGCAATGGCGTAAAAAAGTTTTATACTAATGTTCAATCATAACTTTTTATTTATATGAATTTTAAAGGATTAAGAGAAAAAATTTATGCACCACTAGTGTAAAAATAATTGCTGTGACATTTGATCACAATATTTTATATATGGTAAGTTGGTTGACTTTACCAATTAATATTCTAAAAATCATGTAAATGAATAATTATGATTAAACGCCTTTATTTAACATTATATAGGTGTTAAACTTAAGTTTTAATCGATAAAGTCAACAAATTTACTATAAATATATAGTTGTTGTGATTTAATGTCACTAAAAATTTGTTTAGATTTACAGGATATACTACTTAAACTCTAAAAATAATATAGCCAAAGAATAAGAAAAATATTTTTTAAATATAATTATTTGAATTTAAAATATAAAATGAAAAAAAATGCTTGTATAATTAGAAGGATTAAATGAGTAATTAAACTAAAGGTTGTTAAAACTTAAAAAGATGTTAAAAGTTAAGACATAGTTTAGGACCACGGGACGAAGCCGTACTTCCGCTGCAAGAAAAGGTTAGTTTGGTAAATAGGATAGGCGAGGGTTTATGAAGGGCTTAACAAATCTGGATGCAAGAACCCAACTCAGCCCTCTCCGCTTCGGTTTCAGCATCGATGGCTCGCTGAGGCATGAACCAACCTTCAATTTTCAAAACCCCATTCCTTCATTCATCCCAATGTTGAAGCTCATTGCATCCTCGCGCAACCACCGGCTGCACCCCACGCTGCTCCGTCCCGCACACGATTCCTCCTCGCCGTTGCTCAAAGTGTTTGGTTCTCTCGCTGGGTTAAGCTGGAGAAACACCAATGTCGGAGGCAGGTATTTCTTCTGTTCCGATTCCGGCGACGCCTCCGATCAGGTCATCGACGCCGGCGTCAAAGCGCCCGAGGATTCTCACTCAAAGCCCTCTGCTATCGTTCCCACATATCCCAGACCCGAAGATTATCTCACTGTTAGTTTCCTCGTTACTCACTTGTTTCAACTGCTCATCAAATATTCGAGTCTTTATTTCTCATTTTTCTCTTCGCAAGCTCAAAACGTGTCTCTTGTTTGCTGAACGTGACGCACAAATTATTTCTGGCATAATTTAATGTTTCCGATTTAAGTGAAGATGTGATGGCTTTTCCTAAAAAACTAATTTAGCATACTTGAAAGGCTTATTTCTTTTTTCTTCTTAATTTCTTTTATGGAGAAATCTATCCTAAGAGGGTCACAATTTACTCTTAGCATGGGTTGTAATTTGTGAAGTGTAGCAAAAACTGTTAGTTCGTCATCATGTCCAATCTGAACCACACAGTTGTTTCAGGCTTCTGCTGTAGGGATTTTATTTGCTGATCCAATTAGTGTTTTTCTTTAAGCTAATATATTAATATCCTTGGGGTTTTCTACTTCTCATTTCTTTGATATGAACTTCTTGGAAATGTTGACTCTTATAGGATTGGAGGGTGATATTTTTGTTAACCAGAGGGAAGGTTTGGAGAGGCTTTAAATTCAATGTTAGTGTGTTGACTGCGGGAGGCCTTTCCCGTCCTTGTTATACTACTTCATGTATACGCTATTCCCAATCATGTTTGGGGTGCATTATGCGATTCCCACACCCTACAATTAAAATAAAACGAGGACTATATCACACAGTTTTTCTTGTATTTGTTTTTTTTTTGGTTTATTTTGTAAGACAAAAGAATTGGAGGTTTTGATGAAGTCTCTTTTCTATATTTTTTCCCCCAGTTTTGTTGATAACTCATACATGATATTCTGGATGTGTATTTTTTCTCCTTACCTTTGGAACAGGTTTTGGCATTACCATTGATACACAGACCACTTTTCCCAGGATTTTACATGCCAGTCTTTGTTAAGGTATGGTGAGTTGTCAGGAATGATGAGTTCATTATCTTTCTTTTTTATTGCATTCTTCGGGATTAGCCATATGCAAATTGTAATCTATGATCAGTGCATATACGAGGCAAGCACTTGGCTGAATGTAACCCGAAACTCAAAAGTATGGTTATCCAGATTCTGATGAGTACTTTATTATGCATCTAGGATCCCAAATTGTTGGCAGCTTTACAGGAAAGTCGAGAGCGTCAAGCCCCTTACGCCGGTGCTTTCCTGCTTAAGGATGAGCCAGAGGCTGATCCTAATGTAGTATCTAGCTCTGACACAGATAAAAATATATATGACTTAAAAGGAAAAGAGTTGTTTAACCGGCTTCATGAAGTTGGGACTCTTGCTCAGGTATGTGATTTAATATGTAGCTTATTGCTTTAAGCCTTTGATGGATTGCCTGTATAACTCAAATAACTACCTCATTTTTATAACTGTTTCCCTTCTAATACCAGATTTCAAGTATTCATGGGGATCAGGTGATCCTGATTGGTCATCGGCGTCTACGCATCACAGAGATGGTTAGTCAAACATGTTAAATAAGAAGGATTAATGCTTTATTTTATTTTTGTGTCAGTATCTCCATATATGTACTTGAGATTTATTATTTCTGATGATTCTGATAATCATTTTTGTATATCAGTATATCTAATTTGTAACTAAAGTATTTTGATGTTTATTTAGCGATGACAGCTTTTGTTTTCTGCAGGTTAGTGAGGATCCACTTACTGTAAAAGTTGATCATCTCAAGGTATTTCTTGATCGATTGTTTCCTCATTTTATATTTCCATTAAACTGAAAAATTTCTATCAACTTATCTTTTCTCTTATCGGGTTTTATCACTTGGTGCTGCAGGATAAAACTTATAACAAAGATGATGACATTATAAAGGCCACGTCTTTTGAGGTTATATCAACCCTAAGAGATGTTCTTAAAACAAGTTCCCTTTGGAGAGATCATGTTCAGACTTACACTAAGGTCTGGACCTTTCTCTGTTTGTTTTTATTTGAACATGGAATTGGAGGAGTGGATTAGAGTTGTTTAGAATCTTTATATGCCTAGGTGGCTAGTTTTGTTTGAATAGTTTTCTAGAAATTTAAAAAGTTGACTCACACACACACCACACTGTGTTTGTAAATGGCCCTAAATATTTTTCCGCAGGTTAGATTGCTTCATTCTATTGTCCAAAGGCCTTATAAAATCAAATATGAAAAATAGTTGATGTCAATCTTTGTGATAATTTTACTAACAGTGGAATGGTAGAGTGACAAAGAAGAAATATAGAAGGATTAATGAAGAACAGAAAATATTAGTTAGAGTGCGGGTAAGGCATTATTATTTTTACTTCTAAGAGCCATGTTTCAGATCTTGATAGTGAACCTTTAAAATTAGTGATAACAATCAATTTAAGTTTGATGAAGTTTTTGGCTGTACCTCAGACAAGTTTTGTGCACTTGTCTTACGGACTAATTCCTAGTGGGCTTTATAGGTTCTTGGCTTTCTTTCTCTACTCAACACTCAGCATGCCACCACTGAAATTAATATTGTTTTCATATGATGTGATATATTACATGAAGCACTGACTTTTACTTTTTGTTCAGGGTCTGTTTGGGTGAACTTCTCTAGAAGGACTTATAGGAGAAGAAAATATAAAAGAAAACTAAAAGAAGTTTTTTCTTAAGTTTATCTAACGGATGTGGGACTTCTCTGAGACTAATTATTAAAAAGTCCCACATTTTTTAGAAAAGTTCTATGAGAGAGCTTTTACATATTAACTTATGATTGTTTAATTTAGCTATTGGAGAAGTTATTTTTTACTTTTTCCATATATTTTCTTCTCCTAAAATTGCTTTTAGAGAAGCTCAAACAAGTTCTAAACTTCTAATACTAGGTCACAATCCTAAGGAAACAAATCATAAAAGGTAGGGAGATATGGAAACCAAGGAAATAGGGAAACTAATTCTAAGAGATTATCTCTAAGAGTCTTAAGATATTCTAAATTTTTCTAAGATTTAGTAAAGATACAATTGAATATTATATATGTTAATGCAAAATAAATATTTTTCTCTGAACTTAATTCAATCATTTTGTGTGCCTACATTTTCAGAATGAGAATTTTATCTAAAGCAGTGTTGTAGCCTTCTCTAGGTATTACATGGCAGTGTGACGTGTGAACTCAGAAGTGATTTGAATTGTTAAAGATTAGATATTATTCTCTTATTATGATTAGATAGTAATTGGAGATTTACTGCTTATTATTTATTATTAGATTGATCTTTGTTACAATTAGAGAGATCCTATGTATCAATAGTGATCCTATTTGATTTTATTTGCTTATTAGAAATAAAGACATTGTGTGGTCATCTAAGATGCATATTGACACACATTTACATGGTATCAAATCCTAAACTACATCTTAAGAGCGTGAGTGTCATGACTGCCAAACTGCCAAGTGCCAAAACTGTTTGGTGGACCCACTGTTCTACGACCTATTGTCATATGGCCGCCTTCCTTCCTAGAGACTTTTCTAAGAGATTTTCCTATACCTTTCCTAGGAACGTTATTGGAGTCCATTCCAGAAGACCCTTCCCAAGGACCATTCCGAAGACCCTTCTTAATGCTTTTCTCTTATTTTCCCACCTTAGGGTGTGCTTCTCCTTCTGCTTTACAGTGTGCTTTATTCATCAAGGTGAACAATACACATTCCCACTGTTGGATTTGTTTAGCAATTGTGTTGCCTTTTTTTAGTCTATAGCAGCAACCTTTCTGAAGATCATCATGCCATCCAAGCGATGCGTGACACACATCTCCGAAAAGCAACACATTGGTCTCCATTGTCACTGTGGGACCTTTGTTGGCTGCTGCCAAGCCATGTTTATCCGACTAGAATCGTCTTTCATTTTTATTCTTATTAGATTCACTAATTCACCACATCTATATTGAGCTTGGTTCATATCACAGATATACGTCCCGGCATGATAGAGACTATTAAATATTAGATATTATTTCTTTATTTATGATTAGATCATTAGATAATAATTGGAGGTATACTCCTTATTACCTATTAGATTGATCCTTAGTCATTATTAGAGAGATCCTATGTATGTAATAGTGATCCTATTTTCTTATTACATATAAACACATTGTGTGGTTATCCAGAACACACATTTACATGAACAAAGGTAGAAAAATACAGAATATTGGTGATATGCACATATTAGCCATTCTTGTTTCATTGTTGCTGAGGTTTTATAGTAATTATTAGCCCATGTTGCCCTGTTGGTAAGGAAATTTCAAGGGTGCCCTATGGTTAATATTGCTTCAATTTGGCATCATGGCATGCTCAATCAAAGACAAATATTGTCTATGGGAGTATATTATCTTTATAATATTTGAGCTGTTTCTTTACATATTGGTTGGCAGGACTTGGAGTAAAACACTAAATTATTTAATTTAGCAATAATTACATTTTTCTCAGTTATTGTATTTTTCTTTGCTCATCAAAAAGATCCCTGAAGTCTGTCTTTTCATTACTATATTACTATTTGGGTCAACCATAATGTTCCAGAAAATAGTGTGACTTTACTTAGTTTTTGAAACAATTTCTCTGTATAATAAAATAGGATAGTGAAACTATTATTCGATTTAAATAGCTACAAGCTATTAATTACATTGTTAAATTTTCAAATAAGCTAAATAATCTGTTACATTATTCTTCTCACATACGGATGAATGAGTATCTAAAAAAATTGCTAGTAAATGCCTCTCCTGTATTATTTTATTGTTTCAGAATATAGAACAAAGGACTATGCTGTTGGAAGTACCGAAGTACATATATCATGGTTGTTGCATGGAATATTGAATTACAGTTCAATACTTTTATTGTAATATAATATTATAATTATATTGACTTGCTTTTTCTTAAATTGTGCAGCATATAGGTGATTTTACTTATCCAAGGCTTGCAGATTTTGGTGCTGCAATATCTGGGGCAAATAAATTGCAATGCCAACAAGTTCTTGAAGAGCTAGATGTGAGCATCTTACCTTTGGCATTGACACTGAGAAACTCTGACTTGATGTAGTGAGACTGTATTTTCCATTTTTTGTCTAATAAGTTTAATTTCATGGGTCAAACCTTTTTTGGAAATGCAATGTTCTCTATTACTAAAACATATAAAGAGGTGAACATACGAAAGACTGAATTTTACACTTGGAGATGAATTTATCATGTTGCTGAACAGGTGTATAAACGATTAAAACTTACACTGGAGTTGGTTAAGAAAGAGATGGAAATCAGCAAGATTCAGGTAATAATATAGAGCTTTGTTGTATGTGTTGCACCGAACTCTTCATAATATATTTGTGTTAATCCTTGTCAGGAATCAATTGCAAAAGCAATTGAAGAAAAGATAAGTGGTGAGCAGCGCCGTTACTTGTTAAATGAGCAGCTTAAGGCCATAAAGAAGGTACAAAGCCCATATAATTTGCTTACATCCATGTTCCTCAAATCCTAGACAAGTTTGTATTTCAATCATATCAACAAAAATTTGCTCATCAGAAAGTTAGTTCTTTATGCCTTTGATCTAGCTTCTATCATACAATTCTTTATGATATCCTGCCCAAAGGAATGGCTTGAATTCTTTCTTTCTATACTTGACTTCAACTATTTAGCTAACCTGTGCCTTATGCATGGTCTCTTTCTGCTGTCGATTACTCCTAATTGTATGTTTAGCACTGGAGCTCATCAATTTAGTCATAAATAACCATGCACTGGATGATAAACTGTTGTCACTAATAGCTGAATTTTTCAGTCTGTCTTGTAGCCAATTTGTTTTTACTTTCTAATAGCAAGCAAAGCAATGATGTAACTATATGCTTATTATGTCATTGACTTCATTTGTTAGAAGTCTAGTATGATGTCCCAACAGAGGACACATTTCTTATGGCTATGATTATTTTTTAGTAGCTTCAGTGTTTTTTTTTAAAATGATATTTCATGTAGTGTTGTTTAAAAAAATAAAAACTACCTTCTAGCTTTTTATATTTTATTCCTTTTTATCCTTAAAATATTTATTAAATTTTCTTATTACTCTTTTTACATAAAGCAGTGTGTTATTGTTTTTGCTATTAATTTTTGGATTTTTTTATATTACATTGTTTAATTTAACAATTACAGTATTAGCAATATTTGTTTTGTTATTTTAGCATTACACTTTATTGATAGGGATAAATAATTGGTTTATTTTATTTATTTTTTATTATATTTTAGATATTTTATATTACATAATTTATTTTAACTATTATACTATTTATAATATTTATTATTATGGTTTCAACATTATACTTCAAGAAATTGAAAATGATAGATGATTGATTTATTTTATTTTTCTATTTTTTGAATAGTTTGATGTTATACTATTTGTTTTACTCATGCAATAATTAACATAAGATAAGTATAACTACTTAAACTGTATATTATTTTTAGTTCATAGTAAATTTGATTGAAAATATTTTAAGATATAGTGTAAGATTAATTGTAGAATACATAATATGAAAGTAATATAATAATTGAAACTAAAATATTATTAAAATAATATAAATAATTGAACTATAAATAAAAATGAGTTTAAAATTAATTAAAAACCTAAAATTATAAACACCTCAATATACATTTTTATCCATGAAATAGAATTGAATTTTTTATAAAAATATCATATAAATATGTTCAATTTTTCATTATGTTTTTGGAATTTAATTAGTATGGGCTGTCAGTGTAAAAATTTTTACATTGATGTTCAATCACAACCTTTCATTTACGGTAAATTTGTTAACTTTAATCATTTATACTTTAAAAGTTATAAATAAAGAGTTATGATAGAACGTAAATGGAAAACTCTTTTACACTGTTAGTACATATTAATTAAACTTTTGTTTTTTTTTTCTGCTATTATTTTAATTTTTAAGAGATAATTTTACCAAACACATGTTTCAATAAGTCAGCTTAACAATTTTCAACTATCTAGGTTTTTCACCTACTTTTGTGGAACATAAGCTATCTTTTTGTTATACTTTTTAGTTTATCCTGCAATGTTGGAAATTTAGGTGTTAATCTAGGCATCTTCCTTTATCCTATCATGATTGCAATTATATGTATGAGAGGTTTTTATTTAGGCTTATACCTTTCTATAAGCTCTTTTTAGCTTATCCCATTAAGTTTCTTAATCAATCTTATGAACAAGCTCTTATTTAGTAAGAGGGTTTTGAAGTGTTTACTTAAGTTGTTTATCAAATGCACCAAGCCAATGATATGTTTTGCTAAATGCACTATATTTCAAATTGGTCTTAATTTAATTTTCTTTTAATTTTCCTCTTTGCAGGAGCTGGGACTGGAGACTGATGACAAAACAGCTCTTACTGGTTGGTTCTGATCTATAATGTCTGCTTTTAGTACTAGATAGTAGGTTTCTTTCATAATGTGTTTCATGAACAAGAAATGCTGTTGTGTGCATACATGTAGGAAAAATCATTTAGCTTGTAGGACTTACAATTATGTGATTGAAGTCTAATTACTAAATTACTAAAGAAGGTTCACCTAATTTTTTTATTTTTACATCCTGTCCTCTTTATCACTTTATGCTTCTGTTCAATACCCTTCGATTTTTTTTTTATATACTATTATAGTGGGTTAAGAATACCCTTCGATTTTGTATTCTGGTTGATGTTTCTCATCATCACATAAATTTGAGTTACATAGCTTCTAGTTGTTAGTCCATGTAATCTGTTTATGGGAATATACTCTAGTATAATTTGTTTCCATCATAACATTTATTTTGTTTTTATTGCAGGTAAATTCAGGGAAAGGATTGAGCCAAAGAGAGAAAAATGCCCCTCTCATATTTTACAAGTTATAGATGAAGAACTTGCAAAGCTACAGCTTTTGGAGGCTAGTTCTAGTGAATTCAGTGTTACCCGTAACTACTTGGACTGGTTGACTGCACTGCCTTGGGGTGAATACAGGTTTCCATACATAGAATTTCATACTTATTATTATTAGAGCTAGAGCAATTTAAAATCTTACATGGATTGGTTGTGCACTGCCTTGGGGTGAATACAGATTTCTGCAAAGGGAATTTCATTCTTACTATCATTTGGTGTGGATTTTGGTTTTAAGTTTTCATATTTATAAAAACAAAAATTAGTTTTAGTTTTAAGTTTTCAAATTTATAAAAACATTGTTTTGGTTTCAAGTAAGATAATGTTGGCTAATCTCAACCAGTTCGGAATGATGGAATCCCTTCTCTATGGTGACTGGCAATGGTGGTTGGAGACTGACGACCACTATTGGAGACAATGACTAGTAGTCGCAATTAGAGATCGATGATGACAATCGGAGATCGACAACTAGTAGTAGTGACTAGTGATCGGCAACTACTACTGAAGACTGGAGATGGTGATTGGCGACGGCAACAGGAGACCCAACGATGGTGGTCAGTGAACAACGTTTGGACTTAGTAGTGGTGGTTGGAGAGTGGAGACTGACAACAATGGTCGTTGACCGATTGATATTGGCAGCAGGCGACAACGATTGGCAGTGGTGGAGAGAGGCTATGAGTGGTTACAAGCAATGAGCTTGAATAAAAATAGAAACAAAAATCTTAAAACCAATGTTTATTTTTTCAAATGGGGTAGAAATTATTTTAAAAATAATTAAAAACTAAATCACGACCATTTTAGTGAAACACATTTCTGTTTTTAAAATGCATTTCAAAACCATAAACAAGAAACTGACAATCACCACAAACAGGGTTTAAGATTTCAATGCTTACCTCAGTCAAACAGACCAACCATTACCATTCGTGGGATGGGATAGATGTGTTTGACAACTAAAATTTAGGACTGCTGCTAAAACAGGGTTTTTGGAAAAGCCCTTAGGTGACAAACAAATGCATAAGCGTAGTTTTAAGAGGCTTTTGGATGAATAGAGGGTACTTTATTTTCTGAGTTACTGTCCTTTTTATGTTAATTTCAAATCTCATGAATTTTAATCAGTTAATTTCCCAATCTAGTGATGAGAACTTTGATGTTACTCGAGCGCAAAAGATTCTTGATGAAGACCATTATGGACTAACTGACGTGAAGGAAAGGATACTGGAATTCATAGCTGTCGGGAAATTAAGAGGAACATCACAAGGTAATCATTGTCCATCTATATATTATATCCTGATTTATCTAGGTTCTTAGTGTATGCCAAATACTAGCTGTTCACTGTCTACAAGGCACTAGGTTAAATTAAAAAATTTTTCATACACCTTTTTGTTTTTGGACCTATATACTCTACATTTTGATCCTTACATGAAAAAATATTTATGAATCTGTCTCCGCCATTTGCTGAAGTTATAATGGTATATTAGTGTTAGTGGTTTTTTTTTTTTCATGTAGAGATGAAACAAAAAATGTTTGGTGTAAAGATCAAAGTGTGGGTTTTATTTTATTTCAATGTTGGGACTAAAATGAAGTGTAATTTTTTTTTGCATGGGGAGATAAAAAGCATCAAGTATAGAGATTAAATCAAACACCATTATAACATCTCAAACACCGGGGACCATTTTGTAAACATCTTTTCATGCAGGGATAAATTGTAATTTTTTTTTCATTGTTGTAAACTTTTTTTCATATAAGGACCATTTTGTAAACTATCCCTGTTTTATAAAGTATTTGTTGTTGATTATTATAAAAATTGTTTTAAGATGTTGACTGTAGTATGCTGATCCATTTGTTCAAACTTTAATCCTTTGGTTCTTAAATATCTTTGCATGTTCAAAGTGTAACAAGGTTCTTGATTTTCTGATATATGCAGGGAAAATTATCTGTCTTTCTGGTCCACCAGGAGTGGGCAAAACTAGTATTGGTCGTTCAATTGCACGTGCCTTGAACCGTAAGTTCTTCCGATTCTCTGTAGGAGGATTAGCTGATGTTGCTGAAATCAAGGTAGCTAAAGTTTCTGTTTCCTTGTAACAGTTGAATTATCTAAACCAGTTTGATAGCAACATATGTGGTAATCTCTTGAATCCTTGATATTTTTATTTTTCAGGGTCATCGTCGAACCTATATTGGTGCTATGCCTGGGAAGATGGTACAATGCCTCAAGAATGTGGGCACAGCTAACCCCCTTGTTTTGATTGACGAGATTGACAAAGTAATACATCTCTAAATGCTTCAATATTGTAGACAGAGTAATCTTATTTTCTAATTTCCTAGTTCATACTCTATTCTCTCTTGGTATGAGTTGTCTTGCTCCTAATAAATATAAATTATATAATTCATGCTTTTCAGTTTCATTAAATTTACTATGGTTTCTAATCTTGTAAATCTTTGATTAAAATGCAGATTTTAGTATTAATATTTGTTTCATTTAATTGTTAGTTGGGAAGAGGACATGCTGGTGATCCAGCAAGTGCTTTGTTAGAGCTTCTGGATCCAGAGCAGAATGCTAATTTTCTGGACCACTATCTCGATGTTCCCATTGATCTATCAAAGGTATTTAATTTATTTTACAATCTGGGCCTTAATAGTGAAGTTGTGATATAGTCAGTATTTGTGCAATGTTAATTCGTTGTGTTCATTGCAGAGGCAGTTCTTAGGATGGTCAAATAATTATTGAATGTATAATTTTCATTCAGTTCCCTGAAGGCAAAGTAGGCTTGTTTTTACCATAATTACTTATGAAATTATGTGTTGGAAATCTCATTGCAGGTTCTTTTTGTTTGCACTGCGAATGTTGTGGAAATGATACCTAATCCCCTGTTGGATAGAATGGAGGTTGTTGCTATTGCTGGGTATATTACTGATGAGAAAATGCACATTGCTAGAGATTATCTGGAGAAGACAACTCGTGAAGCTTGTGGAATAAAACTTGAACAAGTATTTATCTTTGCTACCTGTTTTTGTAATACCTTCTCCCGCAGGGAATGAGATATTGAAAGTGATAATGATAATGATGCCAGCTTTTATTGCCTATCTTGCTGAAATATTGACTTTAAAAACTGCCTTGCCAGGTGGAAGTGACGGATGCTGCTCTTCTTGCCCTAATAGAGAATTACTGCCGGGAAGCGGGGGTCAGGAACCTTCAAAAGCACATAGAAAAAATTTATCGAAAGGTCTGTTAAAGGTTTTTTAGGTCAATACAATCAAAACTTAGTTATTTTCAATTTTTTTGGCTGCATTAGTTCATCAATATATCTGAATTTGAATATATTGTAAATGCTTCAATTACTTGTGACAAAAAACTGTTCTATTTGTGGCATGACAGATAGCTCTACAACTTGTGAGGCAAGGGGAAATGATTGATGCCACTATTTCTGGTGCTCAGAATATGGAACCAATAAAAGACAAAGTAGACTCTGATGTATTGGGTGAAAATACAGTTGAAAAAGAGAACCCCAAGTTGGTGGAGGGCAGTGATCCTGAAAAACTGGGTGAAACCTGTGAAGTCGACGAGGTTCAAACAGTTCTGTCATCTAATCAATCTCACTCTCTTGAGGTAGTTTAGCTCTCCGGAAGTACTATCAATTGTCTCATAAAAAAGATCTTTTATTTGATATATTAGAGCTATGTACATGCAATTTTTGTTTTTCCTGCTCTTATTTGACCACTGCACAATTCTTGTGTTCAGTACAACTGGTTTTAACTGGTTTGCTTATTTGGTATATAAATATGGATATTAATTTTGGCAGGTTACAAAAGAAAGCATGGAAGATAAGGAAATTGAAACAAAGACTATTGAAAAAGTATTGGTTGATGAATCAAATTTAGCTGATTATGTTGGCAAGCCTGTCTTCCATGCTGAGCGCATCTATGATCAGACACCTGTTGGAGTTGTTATGGGTCTTGCCTGGACTGCAATGGGTGGTTCCACACTGTATATAGAGACCACACTTGTTGAAGAAGGGGAGGGAAAAGGGTCACTGAACCTCACTGGTCAATTAGGAGACGTGATGAAAGAAAGTGCTCAGATAGCTCACACAGTTTCCAGAGCAATACTCCTTGAAAGAGAACCAGAAAACCCTTTCTTTGCAAATTCAAAGCTACACCTCCATGTCCCTGCAGGGGCTACACCAAAGGACGGACCAAGTGCTGGTTGCACAATGACCACTTCACTATTGTCCCTTGCTATGAGGAAGCCTGTGAAGAAGGATCTAGCAATGACTGGGGAAGTGACACTTACAGGGAAGATTCTTCCCATTGGTGGGGTATGTTGAGAAATACCTTCTATTGCAATATTATTGTTCCTAACTTGTGGATGCAGCAACTTCTGGGCATTTTTAGATGTTATTGATTTTCAAGTAACTGAAGTTTGTTTTGAAGGTTGTTACATTTGTTCCAACAACAAAAGGGGATTTCCTCGATTAGTTAGTCCCCTGCTTTCAGAATCTATTCTCCAACAAAATTACATTAAGAATAAAAAAATAAAGTCCTATATAGTAACAGTTCCTCAGCCAACTAATTATTTATCAGAAGCGACCGCCGTAAAACAATTTTGCCTTGAATTATTTTTTGCACTTTTTTATCTGAAATTTTCAATCATGCAATGTTATGAAAATTACAGGTTAAAGAGAAAACAATAGCAGCAAGAAGGAGTGAAGTCAAGACTATTATATTCCCTTCGGCTAACAGGAGAGATTTTGATGAGCTAGCACCTAATGTGAAAGAAGGTCTTGATGTTCATTTTGTTGACAACTACATGCAGATCTTTAATTTGGCTTTTGGTGATGACCAGTCTCAGAATATAGAGTAAGTTATTAATGCCCTGTAGGAGATATTGAGATGAAACTTGATTCTTTGATGAGCTGGGAACCAGCTGAATTTTGTACTATATTAAATACCAATGGTATTTTGGAGTTTCTATTCATCTGAAGGCCAAGTATAATTTCCCTTTCTGACATTCCAATTGTAATAACATGTATATTTATATTTGAGGGATGGGTGTTTTTTTTTTTAATATATAATTTTTGCTGAGGCAGGGCCGGGGAGTGTTCATACTCAAGTGAGAATATTCCATTACATACAATAATACAAAATAACTTCTCAAATTGTTTTTTTTTTTTTTTTTGTGTGTGTACCTACACAGGGTAGGGATGATGAGTTTTGAAGCACATCCCTCGTTTGAGTGTCTCCATGTTCAACACTTTTCCGACGCTAACGACATTTGTCCAACGCCTCTTAAGTGTCTAATTAAAAAAAATGTTGGCTCAAACACTTAAGCAACGCCTTTATACAACTGAAGTACTTGAACCAACACCTTCATATATTAATATTGTTAAAAATTAGGTTTTTTTTTTTTAAAAAAAAAATTCAAAAAGTTTATACCGAAAACATCGAAGTTAGGTTTAAAAGGTGAATATATAATCTATTTTGTTATGATAATAATATTTCATGTTATAAGTCTTTTTTTGTATTCGGTGATCCATGCTTCATAGATATTAGTTATGTCAAAGTGTTTTAGTCTGGTGTTTGTATTAGAATTCATGCTTCATAGCCTCTCAGTAGAATTACTACACTTGATAACTATTTGTATGCATGCATGAATGTATTTTATATATGTCTATGTATGTGTATTTATGTTGGTGACTTTGGCGTGCTGTCTGAAACTCCCCTTACTTTTTTATTCTCGTGAAGAGGCTAGGGAAGGGGTGTCAATACTACATTCCCTGATCTTATAAGACAATATGTCGTTGAGGTCTGGTTCGTCTGCCTTATGTTTGTTTATTTATTATCCCATTGTTATATTACAAAAACTCAAAACAGTTGCAGAGTCAATATATAAAAGGAGTTTGAAGAATTGGGAAGAACACACTGTCAAGACTCGCCGTATGTTTCTTAAAGGCCTAATTTATATCAAATTCCCACATCAATTTATGGACTAATTTCAAGATCAGTTTTCGACGAGAACTTCATACTCATAATAAGAAAGAATGTAGCTTACCAGCATGCTCATGCAAAATAAAAATAAAAATGAATTATATTCTAAATACCATTTATAATAGAATGGAAAATAACACATATCTTACTTAGAATTTGATTTTATTTTATCTCTTAATATCTTAAGTTATTAATCTTACTGTTATCCTTGAACTAATTTGTTCATATAATAAATATTTTGGTTGATACTTATGCTTGACTTCCACTTGCTTTAATGTACTATATAATCCTAAGTTGTTTTATAATCTTGTGTAATCACAATATATTATTTATATGTTTTTAAAAGTATTTATTAGTAAATTAATAAATTTATTATACATAAAATTTTGTAATTAAATGATTGTATGAAGTTTTTTTACACTATAGGATTATTTTTCTCTTGATTTATAGAAAAGTATACAAACTTTGACGTTTTTCCTTTTTGGTGGCTATTATCAACCACTCCTCATCAGCCATGCATGTGTGTTTTCTTTACTATCTTTGTGACTGCCAACCTACTCAAAAAATATCCGGCATCAATCCTGACTTTGACCTTTCCGATGGCTTACTTAGAAGCCTTCTGGTGGAAACAAATTGAATCTCACCCGTTCAATTTTTTAAGCCATGTGTCGTGATTTACTGAAATGGAAATATCCATTTCACTTAGAAATATAGAATATCCGACTCTTCGTAAGTAACTTTTTGTTTGTAAGGAATCGAAGTTACGAATAAGGAAATTTATAGTATTGATGCTGCTGTTCGACCAATTGTAATAACTAGAGTTAATTACGGATACTATTTTTAACTTTAGTGAAATTATATATATATATATATATATATATATATATATATATTTATATTACTTGTGACTTTATGTATTGAGTTGTAACTCATGTATATTTAAAAAACTTATACTGATATCTTTCTCAAACATTACATTAACATTTCTTAAAAAATACAAAAATAATATTTAAAAAAATAAAAAATATATATATGTAATTAAACTAAATTTTATGGGGTGTCTATAATTACTTCTGATAACTATCATAAAATTCATTGTAACTATTTTAGAAGTACAATGTTGAGCCAATAAATGCAATTACAAAGTGGAGTACGTGAACTAATTATAATTGTAATATCGAATAAAAGATGGATTCTTTTTATCAGATTTTGTCCCAAGTTCTGCCTGATGTTGGCATGTTAGTTAATGAGTTTAATTTTTAGACATAGATAAAAAAACGTTTTACTTTTTTCTTTTACAGAAAATGTTACTGTTAATTAATTATAAATTATGAAAGGAATAATTTAAATTAGTTATTATAAAAGTTAGTCTATTGTATATAATAATTGTTATTAGATAATAGTACATTTTTGTTTTGTCTCGCTGTACAAATATTTATTTATTTCGTAATCTTTTAGAATTGATATCACTTGAGATATTAAGTTCTTTAAGTTATTGACCTCGGCTAGTTGCGTGTACGTTGACTTATAAAAGAAAATAAAAGAGTAATAATACACCCCTTTTTTTTTTGTACTTTATCTGATGCATATATTGCATAAAGGGAAAGAAAATGTAAAAAGATCAAAAGCTTGCATGGAGAAATCCAAAAAGACGTGTTCAAAGCATAAGTGAGTATGGGTAGACAATGGCATGTAGATCATGACCAAAAAGAAAATTGAGTCGTTTCCTGATCTAAATGCGAATTAAAATAAGCAGAATGTGAGCTTGGAAAACTTCTTTGGCTTAATTCTAGCAATCGATTATCACTCTGCAATAGCTTCATGTAGTGTTGGTCAAGAATTCCGGGAGGAAATTGAAGATAGTGCCTCCTAAATAATCAGGAATTAAAAAAAAGGGAAAATAAAAAAAATCGAAAGAAAAGGAAATAATTGCATGCACACACAATTGAGTTGAATGTCTCTAATTTGTGAAAGTATTTCATGTTAAATTAACCCATTTTTTTCAACCTTTTTATGAAAAAAGAAATCACCTTAAAAATGTTTGGTGTGTATATTTAAACTTTTGAGAAAAAATCTAGAATCTTAACAAAATAATTCATTTGAGTTTGAGAAGTTATTTCTAATAGTTTGTGAAACAAGATGGAAGTATAAATAATAATAATAATAATAATGTTAGAAGTAGAAAAAGTATCTTTGTAATAAATGTAGTAAAAAAAACTCTAAACATGTTCTTAAATTGATTTTTAAAGTTAAAAGAAAGGGAGGAAATTACATAGCATTGTGAATTGAAAAGAGGAAAATGTAGAAAGAAAGAAGAGAAGTAGTTACCTGTATGCTGAAGCTTGACCATCAGTGAAGTCATGAGATATAGTCCACATGGTATGTTTTTTAGGCTTTGGATCAATCTCACGAAAGAAAGACGGTACTTTCTCTAACTGCATCACAAATAAGTTTCTTAACATAGAGACTAGAGAGGCACTAATTAACGAGTTCCTCATCGTCCCAAAGCAACTATTTTTAACACTAACTCTGATAAATAGATGTATGCCTCTCTCTGTAAAAGCCTTTCAAATTTCAATGTTAATAATGCATTAGTTCATTTTTATATGTAATAAATTTAATATTTTTTTTATAATATAATAAGGACTACGTATTAAGGATGGCATTAGGCACAGAAGGTTGGCTAATGTATATAAATAATTTTATTACATTTCTTAACAATAATATGTACAAATTCTCTAAAAATAAATAAATTTGTATAATACCAAAAAAAATTTAAAAATAAGAAACCCATTTAATTTTTATATAGTTGAAATAATCTTTCCTGTTTATTAATTACAGTTATAGATATTTTTTAAATATAATAATATAATTTTATTAATTAATGTTTATTAATTACAGTAATATAATAATTTAAGAATTAATTATATGTGATTTAAATATTCTATTCTTTAAATTTTACATTAGTCCAATTAAAATAATCATAGAACGAATGAAATTGTTGACTGTTTCATATTGATAATTGGATTGATTATCCACTGAGCTTGCTTTGTGATTATTTTAACCTCTGACCCCTTTTGTGATAGATATTAATACATCATCAACTTGTTTAATTTTAGAAAAAAACAAAAAAAGAAGAGCTCAAGTGGCAATGTGACTTTGCAATTTGCATTTGGTTATTGGGACTTATCTTGACCCACTTTCCACTTCTTTGAATTCCCGACCCGCCTACCCTTCACTTTTTTTCTTTTTTTTTTTAAATTACACGTCCCCTGTCTTTATTACCCAATTTGTAACAAATAATATATAAAACTTAATATATATTCAATGAATAATCATAATATCAGAATATATATATATATATATATATATATATATATATATATAAATGATTGAAATAAATATATACCTTATGTTGTTTAAAAAGAATATTTGTTACTAACTTATTATGCAATTAAAATTGTGGAAAAATTACTTTGTTTTTTTGTAAAAAAATTATACTTTAAAGAAAAATACCTCAATTTCGAGAATTCCGGGTAAGTCATCTCCTATAACAGCTCGAATGGCTGATATATTCTGACAATGTATTTCAATTTTGTACTTCAGACCATCATGTAATATTTCCCACATCAATTTTTGTCTTGCATAATAACACTTAGCTACCAATTCATATGGATATTTAGCCTCAACCTGCATGTCATTAAATTTGTTGTTACTACATTTCTTTCAATATAAATATTAATTCCAAGAATATTAACAACATATTTTCTAATGCAGAAGAAAGAAACAATATTAAAAAAAATTATAAAAATTTATATTTTTTCAATAAATTTTAACAAACAATGTATTTGTAATAGAGAACCTGATATTAGAATATTTTTGAATCAATAATAAATTAAAATTAGCGAATGTGATACAAAATGTTCAAAAGAAGGTTGAATAATGTTTTAGTTTTTTGGTCTCATCTTAAAGAAGCGAGAATGCATCTGCATTCAACATGGATGGATATTTGAGCATTATATGACGTACCTTAAAATAGCCGATCGAGAGCATATCAATTGGAAATTGGACAGCCTTGAATTTCTCAACCTTGTTGGGTGCAAGTGAAAGTTGGTGAGGTGAAGATGTTGGTTGCAACATTTCAGGTGGCAAAGTGAATTTTAAGCCAAGGGGTGGTGGAAGCTGGGAAAATTCTTTGAGGGCCTGTAAAACAGTTAAGAAAAACACAAATGTATAACCATAAAGTAAAGAATACAAAAACTGTTATTGCATGCATAGCAAAAAACAAATACCCTCTTATCATAAGCAGTTTGTGCATCATCATTATATTCATTAATGTGGTCATCTTGAAGGTATGAAAAATACAAAAACTGATTCTCTGAAGAGTAGTAGTTATATGATCCTATAGCTGTGTCTTGGTGAGTATGGGCGAAAACACTGTCATTAGATCCAGTGCTGTGTTCCATAGAATCAGTTTCAGCTGCGCGCAGAGGAGCGAGTCTTTGAGTTTTGTTGTTGGCTTCTTCAGGATTTAAGGGTTATATATATAAGGTAAGGTTCAGTGTGCTCATGTATTTTATAATTAGTACTGTTTATTCTTAGAGTCTGAACAAAGTGGACTAATAATCTCTTTTTTGCTGAAAAGAAAAAAACAAAGTGGACTCATTTATCTTCGGTAGAACCTTCCTTTTTGTTTCCTAAAATAGTTTCATTTCTCATTTCAGATGAAATCAAGTTTCCCGTTGCCTTTTAAGTTAAGCCTAAAGACTGTACTCTAATTTTATTATTACATATATTTATTTCCAAAATGTTTTTTCAAAATTTATCCTATTTATGTTTTTTAATTAAAATTATATAAGTCTGCCCATCTCTTCTTCTTTTTTTTAAAACCATTTTGAGACCGTAATTATTTTTCTAAATATTTAACACATGTAAATCATCCCTGTATACAAGTTTTTTTGTTTTTTTTATTAAAATAGAACAATACTCTATATAGAATACTGAAAGATACTTTTTTTATGTACACATAATTAATGAATTAGTATTGAGAAATTTTTATTTAGATTCAATTTGAAGGAAAATTTTCTTAACATGTACATAAAAAAATTGTTTTTTAATGAATATGGTACAAAATGTTAGAATGAAAAATCATTTTAGTTATCAAAATTAATATAACATTAACAACAATGTTTTTAAATAAATAAATTTGAAATTTAAATAACGGACAAAAAAAAGACAAAAAGGAGAATATAGTCTTAGTTATTTTATATAGAAAAATAAAAATTTGGACAATAATATCCTTTTTGGAGTAAATAAGTTGAGTTATTTGGGAACTATGTATTAAAGTTTGACTCATCAAATAATGCTCGATTATTTTTAATTAAATAAATAAATTAAACTTTATAGAGTTGACATTAAAGTAGATGATTTAAACACATATAACAGAGATTTTGCAATTAAATAGATCCCACTACCAGAAATTAGTATTGTAAAATTTTTCTAATTACATTTTTTAGGATTTAATATTTTTTGTCCTTAAATTTTTTTAGACTTTATACTGTTTCTTTATAGTAATTTCAATAGTTTTTATAAACTATATTTTTTATCTTAATCTCATATATATATATATATTATAATTTTTCATATAATATCTTGGTTACTAATGATTATTTTTTTCATATTTTGAAATACATTTTATTTTTTCTACTGAATTGAAGTTACTTATTTTTTAATTTAAATTTAGATTAATTATAAATATTTATCTTATAATTTTAAATGTTTTTATCTATATTATTTACAAAATTTTTATACTTGAACAAAAAATCTATATATTGTAGAAAATATTTACCAATTATATACTATATTAAAGCTTGTTTAAATTTTATATTAATTTTTTTTTGTTTAAATACACTTTCAGTCATTTATATTTTCGATATTCTTGCTCTTTGTTTTTTTAGAAAATTAATTTTATCATTTATATTTTTAAATTAAGTCAAAATGGTTCTTTTAAAATAAAATTCAATTTAATAATTTATATTTTTAAAGTGAGTTAAATAACCTTTTAAAATAATAATTATTTTCAATTTTAAAAACCATTTAAATTTTTTTTACTAATTTAATATGTGAAATTTATTTTATTATATTCACATACATAAAACTATAGAATCTTCCTCATTTTGAACAAAATAGGGTCATAAACATGGCGAGAATCTTGTGAAAAGTGAATTTAATAAGAAACTAGAAAATTAAAAAATTAATTTATACTTTTTTGGTTCATGATACTCATTTTCATGTGGTTCGACTTTTATTAATTTGAATATAGCTTATGTTTCATAGTTTTAATTTAATTAAATATAATAAAATACTTTCTTGAGTTAGTGAAAATAAAAATATTTAAAATTATGTGTAAAAATTAAAAATAATTACTTACTCTTAAGATAAAAATAATTCCTTAAAAAATGATAAAATTAAATATAATAAAAATATAAATAACTAAAAGTGTATTTTATTTTATTAAAAAAGATAAGAAACAAAAATAAGGGAGGGGATTGGTGTGTATGTGGTCTGTTGTAATAATTCATCAAATGTTCTTACAAGACAAAATGGGGTTAGAATCCTTTCCATTTATTCTCTTCCCATTTTTTTTTCATTATTAAGCTTTTGACTACATTTTTTTTGGATAAGTTAAAACATTTTATTAAACATGCAATAGATATCTGCACAAGGAGTGACATTGTCATGAAATAAAGGATACAAACAATAAAGGTTCATTACCCACTCTGCATGAGTGTGAGAACTGAGTTTAAATGAGCAACATCACTCGCAAGACATCATTTGGACCTAATGAACCATTTCTTGTACATCTACTCACTTTTCTCTAAACACTGCAACATTCCTATGTCTCCATAACTGCCAAATTCTCGTAACTTATACAAAAGACAAAGTTTAGTGAATCTCTCTTATCCACTACCAAACCCAAAAATTGATAACAGTGATTCCTGATCCCAATTTGAAAAGTCGTAGAAATCTCCTACCATGAACAAATATCCTGCCACACTCAATAGGAGATGCTACAATTCGAAGATAGATGCCCACTAGATTCTTATGAGACACCTCATAGCCTGCAAAGATCTTTTCCCAATGAGAAAATTCTTTGTCAAAGTAAATTATTTTTTGTTGCTAGTCAATCTATATCCAACTGTTATACCAAGAATTGTATCTTTGATGACTCACCCTTCAACTACACCACCTTGTAAAACAAATTAGGTTGCAGTTGATGTGCTTTAACAAAAACTTTTGACTACATAAATGTTATATATTATAAAATTTATATCATCAATTTAATTAACTTTTTAAAAAATATAAAAAATAGAAGGAAATAGAAAAAAAAAAGAAAATAGAGATATTATTAGTCGCCAAAATGTTAATAATATCCTTGAGGCAAGATAACTCTAGAAAAGTCAAAGAAGTTCAACATATATATTAGCTATTATTAAAGTGGTAATTAATATGAAGACTAGAATGGTTTAATGAACAGAGGTTAATGATTACATGACATCATTCATTAAAAATGTCCTACATAACTTTCCGACTTGATACAAAAGAAGCACATGCCACACTGCTACTATTGCTGTTTGTGGAATTGAATGTGCTTTCTCTCTTTCTTTCCACTCCAATGAGAATGACAGAAAGTGATGACATGACTTCAAGTTTGACGACGGCTAATGCCTAATGAAGAAGATGATGCTTTGAGATTTTGTGACGTAACAGGAGCTTTGTAAATCTTTGTCCATGCTCACGCGTATCTACATTTCCCTATTAATTTATTCTTGTTACTAAGGGACGCTCTCCCAATACAATTTCAATTGGATAAGAATAATATCCCAAACAAGACGTCATTCATTCCATTTTGTTGACAGTTCTTATCAAACATTTGTTTGAGTAGCTAGGGTGCCGTCATTTGAACCTGAAAATGACACTAGTTCATCATCACATGCATGATCCATTATGCATATGGATATGCAATATAAAGAGCTGATATATTTAATATTAATCAATCAAGTTATGGCTGCCTATGTTCATATATTTTCCTCTCACAAGAATAAAACTGATCTACGTTTTAATTTGATTTCATGCTAATGTGAATACTGAATAGTATGGTGATGTAGGAAGTAATGATTGGGGACTATGATGGGCTTTGAGAAGAGGCAATACCGACTTCAGATTTGAAGCTACGGAAACTCAGAAAATCCATGTAAGACTAAAATAGCCGCAAAACAATTGCATTTGCATTTGCATTTGCAGAGTGGAGAGTGGACAGTGGATAGTGGAGACCCACCATGAAATTGATTGAGATATGAGAGGTCACACCAATGCTAATGCATGAACCTGCATTATAAGAAAGTAAAAGGACAATCATATATATGCACAATTCAGAGTGCACAAATTATATTAGTAAAAATCTACGTGTGAGATCGCAAAAGCCATCCACGTGTTAGGCGTGTCGATCTCATAGTGCAATAGTAATTACGTTTTGGAAAGCAAACCATATATAATATTACCCTTTTACAAATACCATATGGTTCCTAAATAAAAACATTTTCATACGTGGATCCCACCTTGACCTTGCTTTCATACATTTCTCTCACGTGACTTTTTCATCAACAAAATCTACCGTCACCTCAAATTCCTATAAATTAAATCTAAAATCCATCACATATTGCGATGTAATCCTACAAAGGGAGTAGATAGAGATAACAATTAATTAAAAGTTGGAAGTACGTTGGGTCATATGTTATAATTTATTCAACCCGAATCTCATACGTTTATAATATATTTAGCTTAAAGTTTGTGATTACTCTTCTAGATAAGATGATCAGTATTTTGGCATGTGATATTCTCAGCTTTATTTATGATTTTATTTCCCTATCCATGACAAGGAGGAGACGGGAGAGTATATGTGAAAAAACTACATTCATCTATCTCTTCATTCTTAACAATGTTTTTTTATGAAGAAAAAACTAAACCTGTTTGTAATTATCATCCTTGCTACTTTCCACATAACAAAGTTTAGCAACTCATAGTACAATATCGAAAGTCTGCCCGGCTCTAACTTAAGTTGGTCATTATAAAATAAATAAATGGATTCATTAGAGTATTGAATAAATATTGGTCTCTATATATAAGGTGGTCCTTTGATTTGGGTGATCTTTCATTGATAGGCATTAGTATTTAAAAATATGATATCATCATTACATTTATCACCTATCAACTATCAACTATCAATATAGACTCCGATGATCCTCTAATCCTTAAATAAGTGAAGAACGTAAATTCGGATTTATTCATTAATTGAGATACCATATATTCATGTATATATATAACACCGAGCTAATAGCTAGTTTTATTATTATCTCTGGTGCTTTAGCTAAGAAAAAATGAGTGCATTTTTTGTCATAGTTATAAGAAATATAATATATATATATATATATATATATATATATATATATATCCATTTTTTAGATGTATTACTTTTTTTATACTTTTAGTTTATTATTAAGTTTACTAATAAAAAAATAAAAATAGTCATCCATTTCTCATTCAATAATAGATGCACGATGACCTACGTAGCAATAAGAACCATTACTTATATTGGAGAAAAAAAAAAGCATATCTTATGAGTGACGTCATTAAACCACCATTTATTCTATTGACATTTCATAGCAAAATTTAAATTTATAATATTATTAAATAAAAAGAATTAACTTAATTTATTTGTTGGTCAACACGAATTACTTATTTATTTTTTTATATAAAGGGTCAGAGATGTTGTATTGTTGAGCTTACTATTCAATGAATTTAATTAATATTAATTAATATGTACTTGTTTATACTGTATTAATCACACTGTAAATGAATACTAACTAAACTCTTATTTAATTTAATATAAAATAAATTAATTAAAAAAATGTTTTTAATAAACGAATGATCACTTATCCTAAAATAGTTGCACAAATTACCATTTTGCTATTGTACTTGTCTGAACTTAACGTGATCTGTATTATAAGTTCCATCCTTGGATGAAAGACAAAAAAACTTTTATATATATATATATATATATATATATATATATATATATATATATATATATATTATTCTCACCATTTCTCTGATGCTTATTTTGTCTTAGCTTTCAGCTACTAAATGAGTTGTGAAATAATTAACAATTATGGGTGTTAATAAGAACTTTTTTAATTATAAAATACATTTTTCATAAATTGAATATACAAAAATACAATGATAGTAACATTGTGATGCAAAGGCTTAGGAGTGATAATAAAGTGATGAGTTAAATTTTTTGGATCAATTTGTATAATCCACAATCTAATTAATGGGCTGAAGACACGATGGAATGGATTGATTCACCAAATTACAAATTATGTATACATACAAATGTATATGTTGTATAATTAAAAATAAATAATATATATATATATAAATAAAATAAAATAAGTGATATATTAAGAATAAATGAATTAGTATTTTTAAATTTTTTTTTAATTTACACCAACTCACTTATCTATCCTTCCCTTTTTTATGGGTCAAGTGGTCAACCCGCCAACTAATCAATCACACCAATGAGATGAATTGTATTTTTTAACTCATTTTTTGTTTGGAGATTGATTTGCGATGGATCAGGATTTCTCACTTAATTTATACCCTTAAACACAAATTCTAAGTTGTAAGACACTTTTAATGATAAATAACTGGTTGTAGCATTTTAAGCTTGAGTTTTTTTTTAAAAATATTTTTCAGGGTTATATATATTTTATAGTTATGACCTTAATATTCAATCACACATTCCTTTCGACCTTCCATTAATTCATAAATCATTGTACATATATAAAAATGTACATGTTTTATCAATGAATTCTCATTTTTTTTATCTTGTTGGCTAATATAAAGTTGAGTTTTTTCAATGAAAAAATAAGGTGGCTCAATTGGTAAAAAAAGAGACATCAAGATAAGAGATGAAAAAATATGGTGGATTCAAAAGTTAGTGATATTTAAGATATTACATTATTTAGTAAAACAAAAGTTAAATATATAGTGCACTAAAAAGAATAAGTTTTTCTTAAATTAGCATTAGTAAAATTGATTTTGTAAAGTTAATTTTTATTAATATTAATTATGAGATGATATAATTTATGTTTGAATGTTTTTATTATAAAAAATAAATGAGGAATAAAAGGGTTAAATTAAAAATAATAGTAGTAATAGTAATAGTAATATTTTTTAACTTTTACAAACTATATTACAAATAATTTATATTGTGAATTTGTGACACAGAATTATATTTAATTATTGAAAATTTATTTTTAGTTATTAAAATTTAACTTAAAAATGAAATGATAAATTAAAAAATATTTATTAATGTAATCAGATATATGGATAAACATAAAGCAAGAATAGTTTTTAAAAAAATATACTAGTTGTTAAATATATACATCTATCTCTTGTATAGGTAGGGGTGCTCGTGGCTAAGTTATTTTAATAACCTAACCATAACTATTAAATAGCTATAAATATAAGTAGTTATAGTAACCATAATTATAATCATTTATCCATAACTAGTTATAATTTAGTATAACCGGTTATATTTATAAATAACTGGTTATATAATTAGTTATAAATTTATAATTGGTTACATAACCAGTTATATCTAAAATTGGTTATATAACTGGTTATGGATATTTAACCAGTTATTTTATCTACAATCAGTTATATAATCGATTATAAAAAACTTTTTTTAATTTTTTTTTTCTTATTAAAATGTGAAATTAAGAAACTTGAGATTATATTGTCAATTGGCTTTGTGCCAAATCTAATTGCTCGAACATCTGCCATAAACAAACTAGGAAAACAACTTACAAAGAATTTACCAATAATATTTTAACATTATCATATAGTAGCTAAGTCTAGAAAACGCAATATTTTGAAAATTTTGCTTACTGTTAATAATCGTGATATGTACATAATGCATTTTCAGTAAAACCATGCTCCTGAAGATGTAGGAAACCCAAATGACAAAAAGTTAACCAATTATGAACTTCGAGAAAATTCCAAGAGTGAGTGAGTGAAGTACAGACATGAAGGAAAGAAAAAAGAAAAGGTAGTTATAATGTCAAAATATAGGTTCAATAAAACATATTATTAACATTATCAACCATAATAAAAACAAAAAAATAACTAAAACCTAACAGAGAAGTGAAGCAAATACAAACCAGTTAGGGTTCACTTGAAAGTTCAAAAATTAATCTAGGAACCACTTCGATCGAAATGAAAAGGAAAAAAATCGCAAGAAGGGAGAGACACAACGTGAGAAATGAGAGGAATAGCGAGAAGGGAGAAAAAGAGAAACGTGCGAGAAGCTGAGAACTGAGAAAAAAAAAATGCAAGAAACAAAACAAATAAACGTAAAAGAGAAAAAAAAGAGTAACCAATTTATAACCGGATATAAGTCCTAACCTAACCCTTTTTATTTGGTTAAAATAAAATAAATAACTTAACTGTTTTTAAAATAAAAAAGAATTAAAATTATTAACTTATTTTAATTTAACTAGTTATTAAATAACTGATTAAAATAACCGAATATAAGTCCTAACCTAACCTTTTTTATTTTGTTAAAATAAAATAAATAACTTAACTATTTTTAAAATAAAAAATAATTAAAATTATTAACTTATTTTAATTTAACTAGTTATTATATAACCGGTTAAAATAACTAGATATAAGTCCTAACCTAATCTTTTTATTTAGTTAAAATAAAATAAATAACTTAACTATTTTTAAAATAAAAAACAATTAAATTTATTAACTTATTTTAATTTAACTAGTTATTATATAACTAGTTAATAGTGGTTATAGTTGTTTTTAAATAATTGATTAAAATGAGCATCCCTATGTATATGGGGTGTATAGGTTAGTTAGTTACATCATGTGACATGTTGTAAGTCCTATATATACATCCTGTAAACGATTTTCTGTTAACACGATACATTTATACTCATTTGGTTAGAGTTTTCTTTTGTTTTCTCTCATTCTCACTCTTGATTTTCACTTTCATTATTGCCTTCGTGAATCACTAAACCTTCTTATTGCTTTTCTGGGTGTTTCTAAGCTAAGAAACCCAATAAGTGACGTTGTTTGTGGAAAGATGAAACAATTAAGAAAGATTAATGAATATGACATTGAAGTTCAACATCGAGAAGCTTTCAAAAGGAAATAACTGATTTTGGGCTATTAACCAAGATGAAGACAACCTTGATACAATAAGGGTACGAAGAAGCGTTGAATGGGGAAGTGAATGTGTTACTATCTTTGACGTTGATAAATAAGAGAAAGATTATTTATAGACTAAGAAGTGTGATCGTGTTGTGCCTTGGGGATAAGGCACTTAGAGAAGTCACCAAAGAGAGAACGATTGTTGAGATATGGGCAAAGCTTGAAGCTTTGTACATGATGAAATCTTTGCCTCATAGGCTCTGCTTGAAGGGACATTTTTACTCACTTAAGATAATAGAGTCAAGAACGATAGAAGAGCAGCTTGCAAATATTTGGAGAATATTAACATGAAGCTAGAAAATAAGGACAAGGTTGTCATTCTCATTAATTCATTACTGAAGTACTTTAACCATTTTAAGGATATATTGTTATACGAAAGAAAGCAACTTATCACACTAGAGGAGGTTTTAACCTTGATTTAGACCAAAGAGTTTCAAAAGCTCCAAAATCGAAAGCCTGAAGACACGGAGACTAGTTTAAGTATATCAAATAGGAAGGTAAAGGAGAAGGAGGGAAGAGGTAAGAAGTCCAAGAATCGTTAAGAAGCAAATGCTTATTAGAAGAAGCAGATGAGGTACTTCAGATGTAAAAAGCTTAGTTATATCGAGGGAAATGTATTGAAAATAGAGAAGAAGGCTCTCGGAATTCAAAAGAGAAAGTTGATATTGCAAAAGATTTAGAAAGTTATGAATCTGTTGGTATTCTGGTGGCGTTTTCTGATGACTCATGGAGGGGTTGTGTAAATAATTCAGGATGTACTTACCATATGTATCCAATGAGAGACTACTTTGAGACTCTAGAACGAACAACAAAGCATGTGGAGTGTAAGGCATAAGGATGATCATACTCATGATGTTTGACAATTATGATATGTTGCGGAAGGGGATGATGTTTGTTCTGGAGCTTAGAAAGAACATGTTGTCCATAATCGCATTTCACGTTATTGGTTATTCCACCAAGGTAGAAGGTGGGATGATAAGGGTGTCCAGAGGAGTATTTGTAGTAGCTAGAAGTCAATAGGTTAATAACGTGTACATCCTAGATAGTTTTACCATCGTTAAGCATGTGTTTGTTGTCGATTAGACTATGCAAGGGAATATGTTATGGTGTTTGGAGCCTAGACCCTCTAAGTGTACCAAATGTAGAGACGTGACGTTTGACGAAACCAAGGGATTATGCTGCGTGAGAAATCTGATGAAGGCTACGAGAAAACTTACGTTAAGGTGGAGGCGCCCACTAGCAACTTCAAACAAGAGCATCTAATGGAGGCAGAAGGTGCAACAAACAAAGAGGCTATGCTTGCAACATTTAACTCTAAGGGAACAAAACATGTTTCTAGCCATCAACTGGTGCGTGATAGTGAAATAAAGACCACGAAACCTGCTCAAAGATTTAGCCATGCTTATCTCATTTGTTATGCTTTTGGTGCAACTAAAGAGATAAAAAGTTCTAAGGACGGGCTGGGAAACTTCAGGGAGGCATGGAGAGTGAGGGGATTCAACAATGGCAATGTGCCATGGGGGTAGCTTGAATCTATGAAGAAGAACCACACACAAAAACTTGTGGACTTACTCAAGGGTAAGAGGATGGTTAGAGGCAAGTGGATCTTTAAGAAAAAAGACATAATTCTTGGGGTCGAAGTGAGATTTAGATTTGAGCTTGTAGAGAAAGGCAACAAATGATTGTAAATCTTAAGATGAAGGTGGAGTTCGTATAAAGGGCTATTAATGGAGGTTACTTGTCATAAGATGGAGGAGAAGATCGTGGAGGTGTACTGACCCTTGATTCAGAGTTAAGGTGGAGATTGTTGATGTTAACTCGAAAATTTTAGAAAGTGGAAGCTTTTGATGGTTTGTGAGCGAATCATGTACAAGTTTTTGTTAGGACAAGAGCATTTATAGCAGCTCTAGCGAAAGCGTCTCGTAGCTACATTTGGTGAGAGCCTATCGTAAGTAGCATTTGGTGGGGTTCATTTAATGAAAACATTCAAAGTGGGTTGTTGTTGCTTACATATATAAACCATTTGATGTATGTTTTGACTAGACTCTTGTACCCTTTGTAACTTCTAGCATTTAGCATCTATCTCCTATATTACGTCACATTATAAGTCCTACATATACCACTTGTAAATGATTTTTTGTTAACATGATAAATTTACTTCATTTAGTTAGAGTTTTCTCTTGTTTTTACTTTCATGTGTTTGCAAATAATTTGACATTCTTATTGTTTGTATGAGCTAAGAAACCCAACAAGATGAATTGTGAACTGATTTCATCTCTAAGGATATTTTAATTTTGTGTAAATCTTTTGTTCTGTTTTCTATATTAGATAAAACAAAGTAAACGGATCATGCCCGAACGAAAACCAAAGGAAACGGATCATGCCCAAACGAATGGGTACAAGTAGAATTTAACTCCTGAGTGATCAGATCGAGCTAGATGAGAGGACTCTTTCAATTTGGGCACTAACCTTATTAATTTGTAAAGAAACTCAAAATCGAACAGGTTCCTTCATTGCTAGGGGTATTCCAAAGTATCTGCATCTGTACCTATAGTTGAACAAAGAAAGCAACCAGTGAGTTACCTGAAATCTGGATATTTAGTTCTTAATCTTGGATAGTATTGAGCCACTGACACTAACCATAATAATAATTTTCACGTAAGTATCTTCGTAAAGCAATTGCAGAGCTTGTAATAGTAGACATCCAGCGCTACAACAGCAAATAGAATTACCATATAGACTTACATATCTACCTTGATTTCATTAATTCTTGAAAGAATCCAATTGTAAATGAAGTCATGTAACTCGGAATGAAATCTTCTCTTGGTGTCTTATTGTTTATCTTAACCGATTAATATACGCTATGGTATTTTTATAATTTTTTTATATTTTATATAATTTATTAAATATTACATTTATTAATTAGTTGAGATATGAAATGAAACATCAATTTAAAAAAGAGGATTTCGTTACATGTAACTCAGGGCAGTTTTCTGATTTATAATATTAGAATTAACATATATTCCAATTTTTATAATATACTCGTTGCTCAATTGGAAAACATTTTCTTTAACGTGCATCAATCACAAACAATCTTCCAATGGAACACATTTTGATTCTCTAAATTTTGTTAAAAAAGTAGTTTACCAGCATACCAGAAACTTTGGAAAATTCCTTTATTATGTATTTCATTTTCCACCTGTTCATCATCTACTTAACCAAAGACTGTAACCAAAATAAAGGCAGTTATCATCAACAAGGAAAATTTTATAACAGGGTCTTGCTAAGGGTAAATTAAGAATGATATGTCAGCATATTAAACTGTGATAGAATATTAATGTAAAGTTTTTTTATATTGTTGGCATATATAAATTATTCTTTTATTTAAAAAATATCCATAAATATTTTTAATTGATGGACAAAAGACTTAAAAATAATTTTAATGTTGTTTTACTATATTTTTTTTTTCATTTTAATGTCACAGAAATTAAAAATAAATAAAAGAAAAATTGAAAATAAAATAATTTTACATTTTTACTTTATAATCATTAAAATAAAACAATTTTAACATTTTTAGTTTCTATTCTTAATATTTTGATACTTTATTTTTAATCCAGCAGTGTTAAAATAAAAATAAATAGTAAAACACATTAAAATATTTTCTTTTTAATTTTTTACGTTTTTTTTTTGTCATATAAAATATAAAAAACATTGATAAATATTTTTATCTTTAAATAAATTAAAGACATATTAATCACAATTCAAATCAGACCATATTTACTAATACAGTTAACTACAAACTCTTGTAAAATTCAATGTTTATTAATTATCTTAATCAGTATCTAACAACATTCTCCTTTATAATAAATGGAATAGCTAATTTAATGTAATAATCAGCATGTACACAGCTATAACACTGCAGTTAATAAAGGATGGCTATTCACAATAACACAGTATAAGTCTCAATTCAATTTTGAAGGTTTTTTAAGCTGGAAATGAATTTACCCTGAACAATTTAATTGCTTTAGAGCAAGTGGATTTTGTTGTAAATTAAATGCCAACGAAAGGGCTTCAACCTAAATGGCATATACCATGATATGCAATGTTTAATTCCCATATCTCTCTAAACCTTCACTCACATGTTTAAATATAAAAAATCAGTCAAACAACAGACTTTGGTGAGTTTCATAAATTAATTTCATCAATTGTAGGTATATAGCATACACAATGACTGTAGCATACTACACCAAAGTGACAAAACTTCAGTGCGGCAGTGCCAAGATTCATATAAACTACAGTGATGTTCTACGAAGTATCAATATAATATATTTACAAGATGTGATCACTTCTGTTACAAAAGGCTTGCAAGTCAAGTCTTTGAAATTGATAGAGGTGATCTACCAGAACCTTCCAATACTGCTGCAGGATCAGAGGACCTGGTAGCAGTTTCATCTGCCACTTCCAAATTTATTTCACTGAAGCTTCTTTTCTTTGACGGAGTATTTGAATTCGTCATTTCATTTTCCTTCTGCTTTCCTTTACCTTTTTCTTTTCTGTTGTCAACCTCTTTATCAGGTTGTGGTTCTCCATTCGGAAGTGGAAATAATGGAGGCTCCTGGCCACTCAATCGACAAAAAACCCGCTCAACCGTTTCACTTATCTCCTTTCCCAGGCCATTATTGTCTAAAATTAAATCCCAAACTGATTTTGAGGCTTTCTCAAGAACAGAAGCTCTGCATGAAATAGTTGGATGTAAGAAAAAGGCATACAACCAGTGAAGAGTTAACCAAAGATGTATATCAATAAGTTAACAGAAAGATTTACAGTGATAAACAGATAATTATGATGATATAACCCATTTGGGAATAATGACTTTTAACAATTCCTCCAAGACCTACATATAGCATCTGGAAGGAATACAAGGAAATACGCATTCAGGAGATAAAATGAGTAAAATAGAAGAACTTTATGTTGTGTGCTTCTATTTATTCCAAATCATGCCAAGAGGAGCAAAAATTTTTATTTGGTGTATTATCAAGTAGCTATGCAATGATCAGGCCATCAGGGAGGCCAGTTTATAGTGTGTTTTAACATATCCAATTCAAAAAATACAGCTTCTACTTTCCAAACATGCTAAACCATTGCAAGGCAGGGCAAAAAAGGTTAACAGTAGGGTAAACCCCTGTGGCAATGCTTTGATGATATAACCGGCAATTTGGTTAGGTCCTCTAAAGAATTTCAATATTAATTTAAATCCTTGATCAAATAATTACGAAGCAATATTAATTATGTCATTAGAGAAAATTGGCACCAATTTAGTTTCTTAATCTCAGTCTACAATATATTCAGATGACAGAATGATGATTTTGAAGTAGATGCATTGTTCCTCTTTTGGTTGATTTTCAGATATCATTTGCACATATAATTTTATCCCAATATTCTGAGTGTCATGTATAATCCTAACCACTGCTATCCTACATCAATTTGGAGGTCACTGCACAGAGCCATGTCCTGTGTGGTATTGGCAGCATTATCGGTAGAACTTACACAAGAGTTAATAAGCCTGCAAAGAGATCAAGTTGAATCTTATGCAGAGAATGAGATTCCAAAAGGTAACTACAAATCTACAATCCTTTCAGATTTCAGGAAGGTGGCCTGGAGGATGAAAAGACAATATATTGGAATTTGAAAGTTTGGCAATCTACTCTAATCTGTGATGTTGAAGCTGGATAGACAACCTAAAACCACAGGAAGAATATACCTAGGCTTTTAATCCAGCATTACTTCTCAAAACACAAGGTCAGTAAATAACCTGGTAAGTGGAATATGTTATTATGCTGGATGAAGCGCAGCAAATTACTAATCTTTAAGAAGATTTATGCTTATGGATGATTTCACAGTGAAGTAATAAATTGGAAATCTTCAAAATATTCCAGCAATGATCACATCAAATGTATAGGGATTGCTCTCTTTCGTTCAAAACTATTCCAGTATTTATAAAACATAATTCATTCAAATATTTCAACATAGTCAAATATTTGTTTTATTCCAGAGAAACATAACTCATTCATCCCCTTCTGCAAACCACAAATTGGTTTTTATCACTAATTCACAGATCAGTTACGCATGAAGTAGTTACGGAGTATTTAAAAATATGATTCAACAATGAATACAATACAGCAAAGTATTACATAAGAATAAATAGTCTGAAGAATCAATTACCAAAGAGAGAATGAAGAAAAAGAGCAAAACAAACAAAAGAAGGAATCTACCAGAGATAGGAAAAGGCAAACGTAGTTGTGACTTTATACATCCATAAATATGAAATTTAAGTGATTAAAATCACATTTGGAAATTTTAAATTGATATAATGATTAATTAAGGGAAGTCTTTTTAGGTTTAAACAATTAACACTTTGAAGAAATAAAATTACAAATTATAACCAATTAAATAAATGAGCTGGCCACCTGTAGAGTTAGGAGAAACAGCGTTACATGGTATAACAATGTCATAAAAAACTTGATTAAAAAATTCCTTAAAAATGTATATGTACCGTTACCATTAAGATAAAAGAGCAGAACCAATCTGCTGATAATCTTGCAGATGGCCAAATTTCAAATCCTGCCAACTGAGGAGCAAAACATGGCAAATGAAATGGGCATCAACTGGGAGAAGATAGCAGCAAATATGTTGTGGGAAGCAAACACCCAAAAGACAAGGAGAAATAGAGGTTAACATCCAGGACAGCCAAGGTGAACGGTTACAGCTTTGAACATGGGGGGCTGTACCTTAGGCAGTTTTTTTTTCGAAATTCAATAATAAATAGCAGCTTCCCAATGTAAGGACAACAACCATCAATAAAACCAAAATTCATCTTCTTCCAATTTATTCGCCTATTTTTAAATTGCCTTTACTGCTTTACTTTATTTTTTTGTTAATGTTACATTTCTGTTGTGCTTTTAAATTGACTTTATCTTACAAGGGTTTTATGTTTTGATCACAAATCTGAAAAACACCAAGGCTTCAAGTTAGTATCGCTTTGTCAGACCACCAGCTAATTTCGACAGTAACTTCCGGACCCACTTTGTTCCAAACACTTGCTGAAGCTATCTAGAGAATCTCAATTCACAAAAGAAGGTAGATCCCCTCTTCTGTCTTGAGGACCGTCCACCAAGCCAACAAGCTCATCAGGGATTGAGTTGCGGGAAACCCTCCACCAAATCTAGTTGGCCAATCAGAGATCTCAAACCGCTGCAACATGTACATGATAATATATATAATACTTATCATGATATTTTATATTGTATACTATGCAATTTTACAATTTTTTACACACCATTTAATATACTAAAGTGTATTGTGAACCCTAACATACAGGTACGTATACCCTCCATGTAACAATACTTTGCAAGCTCATGCAATGCATACCAGCAACCTGCCACACACAAGAGAGTATTGTCAACCAGGTAACTACTATTCTATGGGGTAGGAGATTTCAAGGTCAAGTGGTCAACCCAAGAACTTGGACCAGGTTATCATGTCAAGTGAAAGAGGACTTCTGTAAGACAGGGACGGGGATTTATATAATCGTATATAGCATGAATGCTGTTCACGCTAGTGCAGCAATGTTACAGTGACAGCTTCCCTTGTTCTATTATCTATGTCTTTTAGTTTCATTTGGATCATGGAAGGACTTAACCTAAGTAGTAAGTGCACAAATTTGATTTATCTTCTACATAAGTAGGACTCAATGGCTATAAGCCTGTAACAGCATACAGAATATAGACAATTTAGATTAATAGCTCAAACTAGTCAGTGCTAAACAGAGTAGAATACCAATCCCACAGCTATGCAGATGAAAATGAAAGTCCTGAAGTTCCCTCGGAATCAGCATTTGATTCACATAAAAAAAAAAAGAAGAAGAAAGTGTGTCACTTACTCAAGTTCTTGGCGAAGGGCATCGAAGAGCTCTCTTTTGGTCTGTTTCTCAGCCCCAGGAGTGTTGAGAACCTTACTCTGCTCAGCCATCTTTATAGTAGTACTCTTCAATTCCTCCTGCAAACCGATCAGACGAAAGTTCAAACCAAATTGAAGAAAATTAGAGACGTAAAGAAGGAATCAAAATTGAGGGAAGAAAAAAAATAGAAGGTAGAAAGTACATTGGCTTTGAGCTGGTTGATGATCTTCAATCTTAGGGCATCAATTGTGCCGTCGTTCATGAGCGATTCCAACACATCTTCAGGAGTGATTATCGAGGATGAAGCCATAAGTAATTGTCCACGTCGAACCGTGAGCGAAACGAAAACGCCTAAGAATTTAGATCTTCGGTAGAATAATTTAAGGGAAGGAAAACAAAGCGTAATTCTGAAAACCCTAATACCATCAACCAAATAATAAGACCGGAACAGAGACCTGTCAGGCTATCACTCGACACCCCACCTCCTCATTTATCTTTTTTTCTTTTTCATACACACTAATTCATTAAACTTTTATAAAAATTACAAAATTAAGATAAAATTAGGTAGCCTTTAATTTAATTTGAGAAAATGTTTTTTATTTTTATTTTTTTTTTATTTTCTGAAAACGGTTTCATTTTTAAGTTTTCAATATTTAGAAAATAAGTTTGTTTTTACTTTATGTTTTATATTTTCAAAAAATAATATTATAAATATTATAAATTATTTTTATATATAATTTAAAATAAATTTATATATTATTCTTTATATAATTACAATGTTGTTATTAAATTTTCACACAGTGTTAACTTTTGAAAACAATTTTTTTTTCTGTTTTCAGTTTTTTTTAAATGTTTTCAGCGATTTTTTTTTAAATTGTAATCAAATATATTTTTATTACTATTTTTTGTTTTCCTCTGAAAATGAAAACAAAAAATATCCAAAACAAATGTCACCTTATTTTATCCAAATCTTTGTAAAACATTTTATATTTTATTAGCGGAATTATTTATAAGACAATTATGTATGTCGGATATAAATGTTGATTTATAGGAAAAATTATTTTAAAATATTTATATCTAACATACATAATTGTCCTATCATATCTAATCAATAATCTATAATATTATGTATAGATAATATAATTTGTCCTATACAATAGTATAGATAATATAATATTATAGATTATTAATTATATATGGTAGGACAATTATGTATATTAAATATAAATATTTTAAAAAAAAAATTCATTAAGATTATAAGGTTGTGAGTTCAAATCTCTTAAACATCAAAGAAGAATTTCCTTTATTAATAGTATAGATAAATATATTGATTATTTTATTATAAAATATTTTACAATAACGTTTAATGTTTTATTCACCTTTATTAAAGGTTTTGAGTATTTGTATTTTTTATTGATAAAAAATTATTAAATATTTTTTAAATACTTATTCTACCCCTACACCTATTTTAAAATTAAAAAAATAAAATAATTTGTCATAAGAGGGACTTAAACTCATAACCTTTTATTTCCCAAAGATATATTTTACCTCTAGACCAACCTTATAACTTTAAACAAAAAATTACTTTAAAATATTTATATCCAAAATACATAATTGTCCAATTATATCTATAATATATAATATATGATATTATATACTATATCTATACTATTAATAAAGGAATACCTTTTTTTTATGTCTACTTTTGGATTTACGTATTCTACCATTACACCTATTTTAAAATTAAAAAAATAAACTAATTTGTCAATAAAGGGACGTGAACCCATAAACCTCTTATTTCCCAAAGATATATTTTACTACTAGACTAACCTTATAACTTTAAGTAAAAAATTACTTTTAAAATATTGATATCCAACATACATAATTGTCCAATTATATCTATAATATATGATATTTGACATATCCATTGATCATCTGATATGTTTTTATCATGTTATCATAAACAAAAAATATAAAATTAACAAAATATATTTCAAAACATGTCACATAACCATTTATATTTTAAAATATAAAATTTTACAAAAGATATTAAAATAGAAATACGAATACACAAACGTGACAACACTTGTGTTTTTGCTAGTGTTAATAAAATTAGTATACTAATAATATTTTTTAAAATAATAAAACTAAATAAGTTAACCATTTTTATAATTTTATTGATGAGTGTAATTTGATTAAAAGTATATTGTAATTAATGAAAAGTGTATTAAAAAAAGCATATTATTAATATTTTTAATACCTCAAAAAATACATGAAAGATAAATAAGTTGTCATATTATAATATAAACACACTAATGCAAATGTGCAATACATTTATTAAATAAAATAAATGAAATAGTTAAATTTATAAAATAAAAAATTTAAATTTTTAAATGAAATAATTAATTTTTATATATTATAGCAAAGTGTCAAACTACCAAGTCAAGCTAAGTCACATAACTTGTCTCCTGCACAGTTGCACCTTTTTATTTAATTTTTTTGTAAAATAGTAGAAAGAATAAAAAGAAGCAAAGCACAAATTACACATGTAACACTAAAATGTTACAAGCATCCACTAAAAGTTGAGATTGTAACTATTCTATAGTAAAGTTGTATCTTGGACTCAAGAAGATTGAACTTAGAGTAGATTCAAGTGTCTTGCTTCTGCCTCGTAAAGATATTCTTTTATAGAATGTGGGGGGATTAGGTCTAGGACTAGAGACCTAATCTTGATTGTGGGGTGATTTTGATATATTTTGTTGTGTTTATATTTTGATGATCGTGAGATGTGAACTAGATCTAGCATTATTGGATTTAGTATTGCTAATTGTTATTTACTTACTATTCAAAATATATAAAGAATAAAAACATTAAATTGAACTAACAAACATATTTATAGAGTTTAAATATGTGAAGCAATCCAATAAGGTTATGTTGAAATTGATTGGGAAGAATAGATTCAGGAATGAATCCAAATTTGTTCGAAATGAATTGATCGATTTGATAGTTTGGTAGTTAAATGTTGGGAGGTGGGAATAGAAATTTGGAGGGTGGAAAAAGAAAATTCCTTAAAGTTAAAGGTAATGTGTGAAAAAGGTGGTGAAAAGTTGAAGGCGAAAGCATGGAAGGAGAAGGAAGGAAAAGAGAGAATTACCCAATTCCACTGTCCCCTCCTCTTGCTGGAATGTCGAAGGAGATTGAGCTGAGCAGGGCATTGAGGGCCACTTCCAACTCATCTCTCTTCTCTCTATCGCCCTCCGACATCCTATACCAAGACGAGCACCTGATCGCAGTCAACAAGCACCAAGGCATTTACTGCGAGACCCTCCTCTCCTCCCTCGCCTCCCTATCTCCCCAACTCCACCTCGCTAATCGTCTCGACCGCGACACCACCGGCATATTGCTCTTAACCAAGTCCCACAACGTCGCCGCCAAACTCGTCAAGGCCTTCACCCTTCATCAAGTTCACAAAACTTACATTGCCCTATGTACCGGTCCCTCTCCCAATTGGAACCGCCTCACCGTCAGATCCGGTCATGGAAGATCCAAGTTCGGCGCCTGGCGAGTCTACGCTGCTTCCGATGTCGCCCGCTCCCTACCGGGCGGTTCGGTTGTCCGCTCCATGGAGACTTCCTTTCAGGTCTTGTCCATTGACGGAAAGGGAAGCTTCACGGAGGTGTCTGATTCCGATTGGGACCACCAGGGGGAGCATGTTTTAGTCGTTCAACATCAAGCCTTGAAAGAGGATGCCACCGAGAGCGAGATTGTGGTGCGAGCGTATCCTCGGAGTGGAAGGACTCATCAGATTCGATTGCACTGTCAATATCTAGGGATCTCTATCGTAGGAGATGTCAAATATGACGGTGCTTACCACTGGAAAGGTACTACCCATCATGCACATCACCTTCACGCAGAAACCCTATCCTTTCAACATCCTGTCACTGCTCTTAACGTTAAGCTCCATGCACCTCTACCACCATGGGCCACCCGGGCGTTTCACCATTAATGCATATCATGCCTCCTCCGAACCTCATTCCATCCTACTTGTCAACTATTAACTTAATCTCACTAGATTCACAATTTTATTAACGCTTGCTTGCGCCGAAGAAATTTTGATCTTCCATATGATTTTATGTCAACACTTCACTGTATTTGTTTTTGTTTCTCCAACCAACTCATTTATGCTTTCATCTTATTCTGCATAGTGCCTGGGTTGATGACCATTCATTTTGTAATGTTCTTATGAAGCAATTTTAGAATGTTTGCTAATGGGGATTTCTAGGTCCTTCGGGAAAAATAAGGCTATGTTTTCATGGGCAGAAAGGCAGAATTGTGTTGTTTTTTTTTTTTTTTATATATATATAAAAAAATCATCATATGATATGTGGGAAAAGAGTGATCAAGCCACTTATAATTGAGTGTTGGGATAAAATTGAGTTGAATGAATGGGTTACTATTGTTTTTTATTATTTGAATTATTTAAAAAGCATGATGGAATAGAGCAGAACAAGATTTTATACCACTCCGTCTTATATCCCCTTTACTTTTTCTTTATTATGGGATTATTTATATTTCATTTTAATAATTTTGATCCTTTTAAATCCACTTCACTGCTTTTGAACTTAGAGCTACAGTTAATTCAAGTAAAAATGATAGGTGATGGGCTTAGATTTAGATCTGTCGCGGTAACCTGTGGATCTCTTCTATAATTTTTCTAGCTGATGTACCTTTCACTTAAAAAGACTACCTTGACAACTTGCAGAACAAAGTTGTATACCTCTAGGAGTCTGTTGACTTAGTTCACACTGTTTTCTTATTTTTTACAAGAATATTAGAATATAATAGTCTGCGAAAGTAATTCATTTTTTATCTGTCCCTGCGTCCCTTGAAACTGAGCCGTTGTTTCTTGGCACATAAGGTTGTAGGCAGGTTTGGAATAGCACGCTTTTGAATTTGATGATATCATCTTTTGTATAAAACTATTAGAGTTTAATTTCTATTCCTGGTATAAAAGAGTTTATTGAATTATAACTTTTTATTTATATGATTTTTAGAATATTATTTGATAAAGTTAACAAAAGTATCTTACATAAAGATTTCTGATTGTTCTGATTTACACTGACAGTGCGAATGTTATTTTTTCAAACTACTATTCTTATATCTTATGATGGTTAGATTGAAACAACTATACTTGAAATCTTTTAATTATTCAATAGATCACGCTTCTTTGTCCAAACTTATATAGAACTTTTAAGCATCAACTGGTATTATAAAATACTTACTATGAGTTAAGTAGTTAATAGTATTATAAATTAAAGGTGATGTGTGTATTTGTACCTCCTTATTCCTTACGTAGAAGACTGGTATTTTTTTTCTGCTTCAATTCAAGCAACTGTGCGCGTGCAAGCAATATTTTATGTCTAGTGTTAATGCTTCTTTCACTAGCTTGTATAGAACTGTTTAAGCTTCGAACAACTGGTATTATAAATATTTACAACGAGTTAACGGTTTTATGTTTTAAGGCAACAGTTTGAATTTGTCCTTATAAACATGAAAGGTAGTTTCTTTATCTGTGCAGATTTTAATTAGAAAGTTAATTTCATTTACACAATTAAATTTGGTTTTCTTAAACAAGATATTAGAACATTGTCAATAAAAAAACATTTTGAGAGGAAGAATTTCATTAAAGATCACTGTCTAACTACATTTCTAGGTAGAGTTTAGTCATTTGCAAAGTCGTATGTTTTACATCAATAACTTGGTTAACAAAAAATTATTTATTTACATGGCCCATCGAAAATACATGACAAATACCTACTTACTAATCAAAATCGCCAGTTCACTGATTGGAAGCCGAGAAAAACTTGTTTTAAGTCCTAACTGTCGTCATTCAAAACAACCAGTTTTGTAGATTCTGAGGGCCATGCAAGCTCCGCTGGTTTTACTCTAGCTTTTGGACTAAACTCTTTCTAGACTTGTTCTAAGGCTATAAAACTAGATGTTCAATTTTGTTATATCAGATCAAGAAGTTAACTGCAAAATTTTCAACTGTGACACTTGAAATGGGTGTGTTGAGTGAGGGCCTTACACAATTTCTGATACCTGTGTCTGCATTAATTGGAATTGGGTTTGCTTTGCTTCAATGGTTTTTGGTGTCAAGGGTCAGGGTCTCTGTGTCTGATCACCCTGATGCAAATAACGGATATAGAAAAATATTAATAGGAGATGCAGAGTTGGAGAATGGTGTTCAGAGTGTAGAAGTTATTAACAAGTGTGCTGAAATCCAGCATGCCATTTCTGTTGGTGAGCTCTGACTCCTTCCGTCATAAATTTATGATTGGGTTTATCTATGATGCAAATACAAGTAAACTAACACTTATTGCTTTTTGATATGTTCCTAGGAGCTACTTCATTTTTGTTTACCGAGTATAGGTACCTGACTATCTTCATGGGAGTATTTGGTGCAATAATTTTCCTCTTTCTGGGCTCTGTGAAGGGCTTTAGTACCCAAAGTGAACCTTGCACTTACAATGAAGGCAATATGTGTAAACCAGCACTTGCTAATGCTGTCTTTAGCACTGTTGCTTTCCTGCTTGGTGCTCTAACGTCAGTCCTTTCTGGCTTTCTTGGAATGAAGATTGCGACCTATGCCAATGCTAGAACTACTCTTGAAGCAAGAAAGGGAATAGGAAAGGCTTTTGTTACCGCTTTTCGGTCTGGTGCAGTGATGGGCTTTCTTCTTTCTGCAAATGGCCTGTTGGTGCTTTACATTGCCATTAATTTATTCAAACTGTATTATGGAGATGACTGGGAGGGACTTTATGAGTCTATCACTGGCTATGGCTTAGGAGGTTCGTCAATGGCACTCTTTGGAAGAGTTGGTGGTGGCATATACACCAAAGCAGCTGATGTTGGTGCTGACCTGGTGGGGAAAGTTGAGCACAATATCCCTGAAGATGATCCACGAAACCCAGCCGTAATTTCTTATATGATCTATCCCTTTCTCATTATTGATCAGAAAATTCTTTTCGTTGTAGGAGTTATGAAAACCTTTACTGGTACTTGAGTTGTCATTCTAAGCATGCAGTTTTCGTTGTTTTCTACTATTCATTTTCTAGTTAAAACCTTCAGTCTGTGACAGATAATCTCCGAAATATTGAAGTAACATTTTGTCATTTCAAACTACAATGAATAAATATTACTATATTTCTAGTCACTAAATTTTATGAATCTGTCCAGGTTATTGCAGATAACGTAGGAGACAATGTTGGAGATATTGCTGGGATGGGTTCGGACTTATTTGGGTCTTATGCAGAATCATCATGTGCGGCTTTGTTTGTGGCATCCGTATCATCATTTGGAACTAATCATGACTACACAGCCATGTCATACCCTCTCATCATAAGCTCCATGGGAATTGTGGTTTGCTTGATTACGACTCTTTTTGCAACTGATCTGTTTGAAATTAAAAACGTGAGCCAAATAGAACCATCCTTGAAAAGACAACTTCTTATCTCAACTATATTAATGACTGCTGGTATTGCCATAGTCAGCTTCACTGCTTTGCCATCAGAATTTACTCTCTATAACTTTGGAGCCGACAAGGTTGTCAAGAACTGGTATGACTAATTTTCAGCTGACCTCCTCTTTGTGGCCAACAAGTATACATTGTTTGGTCTTTATATGATTTAATTGTAATCATATTCATTAGTCATTTCACAATTTCAGGCACCTTTTCTTCTGTGTTGCTATTGGCTTATGGGCTGGACTTGTAATTGGTTACATTACTGAGTACTTCACTAGCAATGCTTACAGGTGGGTAGCCTTCTTCTGGTTTCCTGGTGTGTTGCACATACTCCCTTTCCTCTAATTCCTGAGGAATCTATAAATTCCCTAAAATCTATTATGCATTCGAATTTTTCAGAAAGTTGAATCTTGTAAATGACTTCAAATTTCTCAGAATCATGAGCTTTTAGCCTCCCACATCAAGGTTATCAAATTGAGATTTCAATTGAGAATTGTCAGGAGAATTTTTTAATCATGAATTGTAATTTGTATTTCAATAATAAGATTCATGCCTATATAAAAAAAAGATTCATAGACAATGAAAAATAACTTCAAATATATCATATAAATGGTGCATAATATTCGAATTTTTAAACTAGAAATAGATAAATCAAGTTAACCATAAGTCTCACAAAACAAGTTACAAGTCATATCTATGAAGCCTCTGTTTTGGAAGAACGGAAATGTAGCAATGAAATAGCCAAATAGAGTGCGTGCATTAAGTGAATTAGTGACAAAATGAGTAGTAGAATAATCAAATAGGATAAATTTAGTAGTACTCATTCAATTCCTGTTCATTTAACAATTTAATGAATCGTCTGATTCATTAGAGAAAGGTAAAAAAAAAAAAAAATACTGAATGTATGATTCATATCAATGATAATAAATCACATTGATTCATTCATTTATCATAATATTCAAAATTTCGAAGTCTGTTTAAGATTTCTCTTATGATACATATTGCTTATTAGCTGAGTTGCATCAAATTGCGACTTTTAAGACTAATATCTATACCTATGAAGTAAATTAGATATTCGCATGTTAAGTTGCTAACTAGTTATTCATAATTAATTTGCAAATTGCAGTCCAGTACAGGATGTGGCAGATTCCTGCAGGACTGGAGCTGCAACAAATGTGATTTTTGGATTGGCACTGGGATATAAATCGGTCATCATTCCCATATTTGCTATTGCTGTTGCTATTTATGTAAGCTTTAGCCTTGCCGCTATGTATGGAATTGCTGTTGCTGCACTTGGAATGCTCAGTACCATCGCCACTAGTCTTGCCATTGATGCTTATGGCCCAATCAGTGATAATGCTGGGGGTATTGCTGAAATGGCTGGAATGAGACATGAGATACGAGAAAGAACTGATGCTCTGGATGCTGCAGGAAATACCACAGCTGCTATAGGCAAGGTAACTTGCTATCTAAAATATAGTATTTTCAATAGAAAGAATAGAAAACAATAGTTTTGGTTTTGGAATATGATTCGCATTATCAATTGCCAGGGCCCTTTAACACAAACTAATTGAGTATATAAAACTACTAAAATGCCTCAAGTCATATTACTCCCTTGTTTGGGAATCTAAATCTATTTTCCCTTTTAACAGGGATTTGCTATTGGATCAGCTGCACTTGTGTCTCTTGCATTGTTTGGTGCTTATGTAAGCAGAGCAGGCGTCAAAGCAGTGAATGTGATGACCCCAAAAGTTTTTATTGGTTTGATTGTGGGAGCAATGCTTCCGTACTGGTTTTCAGCCATGACAATGAAGAGCGTAGGGAGTGCAGCTCTCAAAATGGTTGAAGAAGTTCGTAGGCAATTCAATACTATTCCTGGTCTTTTAGAAGGAAGAGCAAAACCTGATTATGCAAATTGTGTAAAGATTTCAACTGATGCCTCACTTAAGGAGATGATCCCTCCTGGTGCATTGGTTTTGCTTACACCACTTATAGCAGGAACATTCTTCGGGGTAGAGACTCTTGCTGGGGTTCTTGCTGGGTCCCTCGTTTCCGGTGTACAGGTAAATGACGTTATGTTTGCTCATTTCTAACAGAACCTTGGCCCTTGGGTATTAAGTATTCAACTTTGTTGAGATATTTTCATTTCTTCACAGGTAGCAATTTCTGCTTCAAACACTGGTGGTGCATGGGATAATGCCAAGAAATACATAGAGGTAGAGTTAAGAAACTTGATGTTACAATTGACCTTTTGGTTTGATAATTTTTTGCCAATGAAAATTTCTGAACTTTTGGTAGAGCTAAGAAACTCATTGCATTTTGTCTTTTTGGCTTTCTGAAATGACTCATACATTGTTTTGGTGCTTATTTTATAGGCTGGAACTACCCCACATGCTGTAGCCCTTGGTCCAAAAGGCTCGGATGCTCACAAAGCAGCTGTCATAGGAGACACCGTTGGAGACCCTCTCAAAGATACTTCGGGTCCCTCACTCAACATTTTGATCAAGCTCATGGCAGTTGAATCATTGGTATTTGCTCCATTCTTCGCTGCTCACGGAGGCTTAATCTTTAAGTTACTCTGATCATCCAAACCCAGTGGTGCACATTTTCATAAGCATCTATTGTTGCTGTGAGATTGATAATGCTTGCTTATGTGATTAGTAGTCTAGCAAAAAGTACATGGTTTGCTTTGATTTCACTAATTTTGCCAGTTTTCTGGAATAAGATTGTACAATGTGTAGTATGCAAGCTGGAAGTAGGATCTCATTGTTAATTGTGAGAATAGTAATTTTGCTTTGATTTCACCAATTTTTTGCCAGTTATTACATAAGGTAGATTATGCTAGTTGTTAATTATGAGGATAGTAATAGAGATATTAATGGACTACACGTGTGGCGTGATGTGTGGAAGTATATGATAAGAAAAAGACAAGGTTAACCTAACTCTCTAGCGCACTTCAAAATGGAACTCTCTGGAATCATAAAGAACGTTGGCCCACAAACAAGACAGCAGAAACTTTTAGAGTGACTTATAATCTAACAACAACGATAAAATGAGCGCCGGCGTATATCCCAATAGGGAATAGGTTTCCTTTTATTATTAGGCACCTTTGGTTTTATTTTCTTTACCTAGTGGCTAGTGTCCTGGTGTACAGGGAGTTTGTGGTTGTCAACTTGCCATTATTCTTGTTAACTTACCCGGTCTCAACTCCCTCTATCGTCTTCCCATTTTGGTTTTTACCCAAAAAAATTAGTAGAAATAAATGAAAATACATTGGCCTGTCTCATTTCATGTTTATAAGTTCATATCATTTTTAACTTTAAAATAATAATTAAATGACATTGTTTTTTATTGGTTGATCCAGGATACGAGATATTGAAACTTAAGATTTTCATCCTTCAGAAAGTAAACTAATTTTATATTATTATTCATTCACAAAATAAAGATTTTCATCCTTTAGAAAGTAAAATAGTTTTATATTATTATTCATTCACAAAATAAACTATAAAGCACGATAACTTATTTATTTTTATAATAAAAAATATTAATAAGTGTTTTAAAGTTAAAAAATAAAAACAAAATAAATTATTTTATTAATACGTGTAAAATTATGCCTAGCATAATTTTGAATTGTGCTTTTATATATTTTTAATGATTCTTTCTCCTTTTAAACTTTAACAAATATACTAAGGTTAGTAAGACTCTTATTATTATTATCATTGTCTTAAAAATTATATCAAATTATTAATAATTATTTTTAATTGGTTTATGGTGGAGTATTTTATATTAATAATGCATGACTATTAAATTTTTGCTACTCATTTCTTCCCTTTTTGTAAGTCATTGTTTTGAAGTTTTTTCTTCTATAAAACTTTATGAATTACTTTTTATTGAAATACTCTTAATTGTTTCAGTCCAAGAAAACTTAATGTTTTTCATTCGTTAATTAGCACTCCATTCATTTTTTAACTCTTTTAATTAATTTACACTTCTTAATAAATGTTGGTTAATGACATTAAAATTTTCAATTATTTGTACTATTATTTTAAAATCATCTTACTTTTTAAACTAGGAGTTATAACTTTTTTTAAAATTAATCATATATATTTCTATCATCTAATTAATATTTAGAGAAAGACTCTGTTGTTGAGTGTAAAATCAAGAAAAACCTGACAGAAAACTTTGCACAGTGAGAACATTTGCTTAGTGAGAAGCTGTAGACTGCTCAATTCAATATACTACCTAAATCCATACAATATTGATATATTAACAAACCAATATTTCATCACTTAAGTCTAAACACATTTCAAGTACAAACTATAAGTCACTAACATGAGCTATACTTCTTTGAAAAAAACAAAAAAACATGAGTTATACATTTACATACATAAATAACAATTCATATAGTGGTTCTCACTACATACATATATACAAAAAGTTATAGGAATCCAAAAGAAAACATAGTCAATTTCCACAATCAAGCATAACTTTTCATATTCCTAGAGATCTCGAAGCCTTGTATCATGACTACTATTTTCTCCCGTGTTAAATACGATTATCAAAGTCATACACATACACATACACAAACAAGCAAAGGTGAGCTTACTAAATCAAGAAATCAATTGAATATAATTATATTACAATTAAAGTATCAACATTCATTCAATAGAATTATAAAATAATCAAACGCACTTATGTTCTCCTTGAACACAAACAATCATTACAACATGTCAATATGATACGATGCTTTCCAAAAAACACATTAAGCTTAGATACTAAGGTGACTCAATGACTTATCTCAATTGTTGTCAGACATTTATCTGATATTTCAGACAACCAACTAAAGTCTAGATATATTCATCTAATACCCCTAACTAGTGTCTGGTGTCTACCTAACTCATTTCTGACACTCAATTACTATCTAGGTATATCCCTCATGTACCCTCATCATTTTTGGCATAGGATCACAAAGACATTATTTGTATCCCTAACTCAATGCACATCATACATTTTACACAAGGCTAAGTTAACAGCCCCCATCTAACATTTTATTATAATCATCAAGGTAAAAGATATAGCATATCATTAACACACTTCATTTCATTCCACACACTTCACATGGATCAAATAACAAAACATATCCACTCCACATCTATAATAAGTATTAAACATCAATACATAACACAAAATCATGTTTTATCCTTTTTCCCACAACTTTATGGGACAATCCTTGATGTAGATTTAACTATACACGTTGTTCACACCTATGTGGGGTTTACCACAATGACGTGGTGTGCATCTACATAACAAATTACGAATTTTCAACCATGTGCAGAAAATCTCCATTTTCTCAAATCACTCACAAAGGAATAAAAACTCATTCAAATATCAATACAGATCCAAAACATCAATAATCCACAGTCAATTATATGCTCACATTGTTAAACCTTGAAAATTCCCCAAATTAAAACAAATGTTTAGTTTCCCTTATCGAAACTCAAACTTGATCTTGAAAAAATGGGGAAAGAAGGAAAAGAGTTTGGATCCAAGATAAAAGCTCTTCACTTAAACAACAGTTTCACACCATCCAAGATGAAAGTTCTCCACTTAATAATATCTTATAAAAAGAGAAATAAGAAGTAATAACTAACATTTAGGAGGTGTTTGGTACTAGAAAAGCTTTTACTTTCTCATAAATTTTAAGTTAGAAAATTAGTTTGTCATGTTTGATATGAAATTCTAAAAGTTATATTCTTAAGAAACTATGTTCCTCATAAACTTTTTTTATTTAATTTTTCCATAAAACACATTCTCACAGGAAGGTTGACAATCCAACTTTTCTGCATAGGAGGAATGTTTCAATTACATAGAAAGACTAAGATAAATTTTTTTTAAAATATAAATTATTCTAAATCTTTTGTTTCCTATCTATATTCCAAACTTAGATATTATAAAAATGAGTTGGACCCACTAGGTCAGGCCACTACACTTTTATATTAATAGAAATTAAAAACAAGTCAAAATATATAAGTGCAACCATTAAGAATATTAATGGGTCAATCCAACTCATTTTTATACTTGATCTAACAAATCAAACTTCACTTGTTCGTTATACCATGTAATTGGACCTATAATTTTTTAGTATGAATATAACTAATAAAAAAAAGGCCTTAATAAAACTGAACCAAAATGGGTTAGCTCAATAAACCTGACATTTGGTAGAGAATTCCTCCCTGCACTCCAATAAGTTCTCTCTACACCTCTATAATTTCTCAAAATGGCAAAAAAACTCTTAATGAAAATAGTAAAAATTTAATTACCACGTACCTCTTTCTTTTCTCTTTCATCTGCACTTCTCTCTCATTTCACACATCTCTCGTTTCGCTTGTCTCTCGTTAGCTTCTCTTGTATGACATCGTCTTTCTTCTCACTAAATCAGTGGTTTTCTCTTCTTCTTCGTGCATTGTTATTCATCCCCTCTGCGTTTGCTTTGTTCTTCGTGGTTTAGCTCTGCATTTATCTTCTCTCGGTACATTATATTTTTTTACAAGTCTAGATACCCTGTCCAGGACTGAGTCCGGACACCTTCGTCCAAACTCCAAACACCCCTATTCAGACTGAGTTTGGACACCTTTGTCCAGACTTGTAAAAAAATTTGCAAATTTTTTTTATAAATCCAGACACCCCTATCCGAACTTATAAAAAAATTTGCAATTTTTTTACTAGGATTAAACTTTTTTTTTACCTAAGATATTTGAGATTTTTCCTACTTTTATGGTGTAGGGAGAAATTATGAAGGTGTAAGGAGAAATTCTCCATTTGGTAGGTTAGGTTGAGCTCAATAGTTATAGACTTGAAGTCAACTAAGGTCATTTTGACTTGATGTTACTTTAATTTCTGAATTTTCTCCATACATCTCACATTATGTTATATAACTCCATATATTTTTAAAAGACAATAATACTCTTAGGTAAAAATCTCATAACCCTATACACAAAGCTTTTCATTTCACTCTTTTTCAATGTGACAACAATGACAACCTCTATCTCCATCTCGCCTTTTTCTTCTTCTGAATCCAAACTTGCAAAACCTAATTCCTGTTTGCCTTGCTTAATCCAAATTTTATTTCCATCTCCATCCCTCTCCCTCGTTAAAGGAAAACTAGATAGAGATAGAAGTTATTGTCGTTGCCTCCATGAAAGAAAGATGAAATGGAAAACTATTGTGTAGGGTTGTGGAAATTTTTACCTAAGGGTATTATTATCTTTTGTAAAATATATGGATGGGCAAGGAGAAAAAATATATAATGTTTTATATTTTCTTTAACTTCATATAAATTTTGATTAAAGAACAAAACTCACAAATTGGCTTAACTTGAACCATGAGATCAAGCGAGCCACAAGAAACTTAAAGAATATGAGACAAACTTACTCATTTTTTCACACATTGTAACAAATATATTTAATTATATATTTTAATAAAAAAAATATTTTTGTAAAAAAACTTATATGACTGTGAAATTTCTAATGTATCCAAACAATAGATAGTACTTTCCAAACAACATAAATGAGATATTTATTAGTAAAAAGGACCAATTTGACTCCAACTATATAGACCACCAAACTTGGCCAAGCCACAAAAAAGTACAACCATATAGAATATAAGTTAATCCTACCCATTTTCCATTTTATTGAGTAAAAAAACATTTAATGATATATTTTAATAAAGATATCTTTGTTAAAAAGAATCCCATTTACCCAGGAAAAAGTTTTGTTGTAACCAAATAAGGAGATATTTAATTAAAAAAAAGTAAAATGAAACAATTTGGCTCAATTTGATGAACTTAGACTAAGTCAAGACACAAGAAGTGTAACCCATAGAGACAACAAAATTATGGATTGAGTCTACCATTTTCACATATTATTGAGCCAAAAGAAAAAGTTATATTTTAATAAAGAGTATTTTTGCAAAAGAAATTTTATATACTCATAAAAGTTCAATTGTAACCAAACAAGAAAATATTTAATTTGAAGGGCTATTAGACTAAATCAAGTTACAAAAAGTGTAACAATAGAGACAACAAAAATATGGATTGAGCCTTCCATTTTTACATTATTGAGTAAACGATTTAAAGATATATTTTAATAAAGAGTATTTTTGTAAAATAAATTTTATATACTCATGAAGTTATGTTGTAACCCAACAAGAAAATCTTTAATCATCAAGAAGCATAATTTACTAGATTGAATTGTAATTTCTAAATTATCATTCTTATGAATTTTTTCCCCTCTGCCAAATGTCCTTTTATGTAAAAAAAATAAAAATAGTGAATAAACTTATTAATACTATAATATTTTAAATTAAATATAATTGCAAATAAAAGGATTAAGAGTGTAATTTACGTTGTTTTTATTATAATAATTTAAATTTAAATATTAATATTTCATTATTTGGTAAAAGAATTTCTGCATGCTTAAGAATCATGAATTTTGGAAAACTTTAAAATTTATTTGGTTGGTCAAAGATATTCTTAAAAATATTTATATAAGTTTCTGTACTCTCCACCTCGAATTCATGTCAGGATCGCAATTCTAAACGCACATTGACACTACATCTTGATACCTAACGCAAGCATAGAAGGATAATTAAGTTTCACCTCCAGGGACATTATTCAATCAATTCACTCTCTCACTTTGATCCACACTTACTTGAGCATCGGAGACCCACCTCTCATCCCCGGAGCCTTCAGTGCCCAAGACTTGAGAGTTACAAGTTCTACCAAACTTCGGTAAGAACCTTTGGCGTCGTGTGTGGAAATGTAAAAATTCCTACAACTCTGACAATATATGGTACAAACCAGGAGTGACACATTCCAATCCACCATGAAAGTCCAATTGCATAATCTCCAAAATCAACCATCCAAAAAGGAAAACGACAAAGAAGAACACCACCAATGGAACAACAATGAAAGAGCTTAGCACGAGTCACATACAATGATAAAATCTCTCCAAACGACCGCATAATAATTTGCTAACAAACAGTGGATAACAAACCATTATGCAAAACTAACTCGGTACTCCCTAGCTCGGCACAACTCCATAATGCAAAGCCCAAACTTAGCGTTGGAATCACGAAAGATTCACCTTGAGCGTGACTAATAATATCCGGGACAAAATTAGCCACATTTATTACTTACTCTTTATCACATATATAAATATAAATAGTATATTTTGTCATTATCTCTTTAACGAAATATTATCTTTCTTTATTACCATTTATAGGGCAATCAATTATTTCTATTACCATAATTACAGTCTCTTATTACAAGAAATCAATTAGCGAAGAGAGAATGTCAATTTACTTTATATCCAGGACAGAATTAGTTATATTTATTACTTAATTCTTATTACCATATATAAATCTAAATATTATATTTTCTCATTATCTCTTTAACCAAATATTATATTTCCTTATTACCATTTATAAGGTAATCAATTATTCCTATTACCATAATTACAAACTCAAAACAAGGCACCTCAACCCCGATGACACCCTATTTGGTGGATTTCCTGGAGAATCTCACCCATTTTCTCTAGTAAGTACGTTATGTACCACTCAGCACTTCCTCAAAGTTTAGCAACTCATCAAGTCAGCACCTCCCTAGAGCTCGTCAACTGAACACCTTCCCAAAGTTTGGCAACTCGTCAAAGTTCAGGAACTCATCAACTCGACACCTCTCCAAAGCTCAGTAACTCACCAATTCAGCGTTGTGTTTGATGAGACACTTATCATCAACTCAACGTTCTTTGTTTGAAGAAACACTCATCGCCAACAAGACACTCATCACCAACTTGACACTCTTGTCTGACGAGACACCATTGTCAATTCGACTCTTTTTTTCTGACGACATCGCCAACTCTACGCTCTTGTACGATAAGGCACTTATCACCAACTTGGTGTTTTTGTCTAATGAGACACTCATCACCAACTCGACACTCTTGTTTGGTGAAATCCTCATCACCAACTCGATGCTCTCTGCCTAACAGGACACTTTTTGCCCAATCTTAATACTCTATGTTTGACAGGACACTCTTTACCTATCTTGGCACTCTCTGCCCACATGAGACATTTTTAACATGCTCGTTGGATACCCTAGATAATAATAAGATGAAACGCGCACACACACTATCATAGCTCCTTCCGTTTTCCCTTAACTAGTTGACCTCGATGCTAGGGGGCATATGTACCCTTCGCCTGAAACTCATGTCAGGACCGCAACTGTAAACACATATTGACACTACATATCGACACCCAACGCCACCTCGACATCATGACCACTTCAACACAAGTCCAAGCCCATCTTTTTAAAAAATGTAACTAGGGGAAAAACCATAAAAAAACAAGTATAAAATGATAGTTACGTCTCATATTCAGGAACACTATTTAATCAATTTACTCTCTTACTTTGATCTCACACTTACTTGGGCGTTAGAGTCTTTTTTGCTTGTACCCCATCTGTCATCCCCAGAGCCTTTAATGCCCAAGACCCAAGACACTACGAGTTATACCAAACTCCAGTAAGAACAATTTCCTTGTAAATAAATATTTATAAGAATATTTATATATATTTAAAAGTTAATAAATGATATTTTTAAAGAAAATATAGCTAAAAGTCATCATTGGAAAATAATTTTGAAAAATGTTACTTTTCAAAAAGTATGAAAACGTAGTTTATGATTCCTGAAAAACTATTTTTCTCTTGTAACAAATATCTCTTTAGCTTATTTATAGAAACAAAAAGTGCAATAATTTGTTTATCCAATTGAAATAATTATGATGTTATCTATTCGACTATTTTTTATTTCTAATTCCCAACAAATACATATACGTTAAAAAAAGTCATGAGCTCAAACAAAATTAAGATTACTAAACACTTAGGGTTCTTCATCTCTTTTTTAGAGTAAGTTTTTCTTCACACACTCAACATATATTGCAACTTATTGAGTGTTAATAGTTGGTATATATATATATATATATATATATATATATATATATATATATATATATATATATAATTTGACTAAATATAAGGTATATATAATCAAAGAAATAGTAATTTATTTAGTCTTTCTATAGAAAGAGTTTAACATATATATTTTTAGGGTAAAAATCACAATCCTTTGTTGATATGATTTTTAAAGTATTAATGGGTAAAATCAACAAACTTATTATATATAAAGGGTTGTAATTGAATATCGGTAAAAATTTTTACACTAACAATGTATAAGTAAGTGTTTGTTTGGTAACAGTTTCATAAAACTGTTTTCAGTATTTTAGTATTTAAAAACTAAAAAACTTGTTTGGATAATGTTTTCTTTAAATAGTTTTTGAAAACAGTGCTGATTTTTTAGTTTTTAAAAATTAAAAAACAGGAACAACTTTAAATAATTTTGCTTTTTAGTTTTTTTGTTTTTGTTTTGAAAACTCAAAATATAATGAGAATATGTTGTTTTTTGCTTTCATTAATGACATTTCTATAAATATAAACAATTTTTTTTTCATTTTCACATTTTTAAAACAGTTTTCAAATAACACTTACCAAACAATTTTTTTTTTCTTCTTTCCAAAAGTTGTTTTTGAAAACTCTTTTCAAAACCTAAAAAATAAAATAAAACCAATCAATCCCTAGGTATTTTTCTCTTCTTGAAACATGTCACTTTTGGTCTTCTAAATGTTATCCAAATAATTTTTATCTTTCTATAAAGTATTATTTGAAACATGGACCAGTGCATTTTAAAATTAGAGGGTAAAATAAATACAATTTTTTTCTTAAAAATGTATTTAGGTAGCATTTGTTTTGATCATTTTTTGTTTTCATTTTCATAGAAACAGTAGTGAAAATATATTTTATTACAATTAGAAAATATTTTCAAAAAACAACGGAAGATAGAAAAAAGTTGTATGTGTAACAATATTGTAATTATATAAAAAATAATATATAAATGTATTTTAAACTATATATAAATAATTTATAATATTTTTTAAAAATTGATTAAATTTAACAATATTATTTCTTGAAAATAGTAAATATCAACTGAAAACAAACACAATTTCTAAATGTTGAAAACTTAAAAATGAAAACAGTTTTTAAAAAATGAAAACCGAAAACATTTTTTGAAATCAAGTGTCATTTTAATATTTTATAAAACTTTTAGGCACCTAAAACATATTTTTCACATTAAAAAGTGGCAGGAGACCATTCTTTTCCAAAAGATTGAATATAAATTTCTAAATAATTTTCAATTATTAAAATTAATCATAATTAAATAATTTATATTGAAATTAAAATCCATTAATTACCACAATAAACACTTTTTAGTAGAAACTCATTAAATAAATAAATAAATAGTCTCTATAATAATAATAATAATTACTTTCTAAAATTAAGTTATAATATTTTATTTTAAAAACTAAACTATATTAATTATATTTATTTAAAATATTCATAATTCACATGTATATTTATAATTAATTTTTAATCACCATAATTAATACTAGTGAAAATACAAGTCTTGTTGCGATTGTATATTCACATTTCAATTTTGATATCTAATAACAATTTTAAAATTTTAATTTAATATGTTTTTGTGATAATATAATAGAGTATAAATAATTTACTGTGTCATTTTGCGTATAATAATTTTAATTTAGTATGTTTTCAAATATGTTTTGTTAATTTTTATAATTTTTATTTATAAATAGAAATAGTCAAATCATTAACAATTATGTCAAATTTGTCATGGATTGAAAAAATGGATATAGCAGAAAGTTTGAATACAACATAAAATATTTATATCTAATATACATAATTGTCTTACTATATCTATAATATATAATATATAAATATTATATATTATTAATTATACATAGTATAACAATTATGTATGTTGGATATAAATGATTTAAAGTAATTTTTTTTCTTACATTGTGTTTTGATAGAAAATTTTACAAATACAAGAAATTTGAAATACATTGAATTTGAAATTCTTTCAATTCAAATGACTTTATTTTTCAAATATTTTGTTTACATGAGGTAATTCAAATTTTTTAAATTTTAATTTTCTTGTTTGGATAGAGTATTTCAATTCTTACTAAAAATAAATATTTATTTTATTAAAAAATATTTTGAATTTATTTTTAAATAATATAAAATCTCATTTAAAAATAAATTATAAGTTTCTAATAGTCATGCTTTTACAATGATAAAGTTTATATTTTTGAGAGGAAAGGTTATAAATTCGAATTCCTCGTTTGACAAAGAATTTTTTGTTAATCTTTAAACATGTATAAGAATAGAATATTATTTTAAAAAATAGAGATAACAAATTGAATTATCTTACTAAGTAGTGATATATATATATAGTGATATATATATATATATATATATATATATATATATATATATTAATTTCAATTTAAACTGATACAACTTTTACAAACCTATATTGTTGAAAAACATAAGTAAAAGCCATCAAGAATGTAAATAAAAATAAAAAAAATAAACATAAGCTTGATTAATTTTATTTTGATGTTATATATAATATGCTCATACTTATAATATTATCGTTTGGTAATTAATTATTTAATTGAAAAACATTAACTATATCATAATTAATTAAAGAAATTAATGATTTTACTTATTAATTCAATAACTTGGTCATTAATTACCATAATTATAAATATTATTTATAAAATTATTAATTTTTATTTAATTTTATGTTAAAAATCATAATTGATATGTGAAATTATTATTAATTGTTTGATTTAATTAACATATATATCGATTGTGGTAAATTTTTTTAGTAAATTGTTATCAATTTAATTATTATAATTATGTATTTTAGTGAATTAAAAATTAAAATATTTTTCACATTAATATAAATTTATTATTAATCAATTGATTTTAATCTTGTAATTAATTGCATATATTTTGAATATATCACATTAAATTGCTCAGATTGCAATGTTCGTTCCACAAAAAATAATTAAATGATTATCATATTACAAAATCCATACGATCCAATGTTTTAATTGATTGATATATATATATATATATATATATATATATATATATATATATATATATATATTATTTATTATAAATACTTTACAGGTGGTCCTTGGTGTGTGTCATGTTAGCTTTAAGTAATTTTACTTTATTTTTATTTCAATGGAGAAGTTTCAAATAATTCCAACAAACTCACAATTTTATAATTTTTTAATTATAATTTATTAAAATTATGACACCTTAAAATTATAAATTTATTTTTTAGTTTGATTACTCATTAAAATATTAATGATTACAAATTAATTATAATTATCTTTGTTAATTTTGAAAAAAAAGCTTAAATAAGTTTTTTGTCCCTAATGTTTTACAAAAAATAACTTATAGTCCTTAAAATTAAAAAATATTTTTTTGTTCTTGATTCACTTTTAGTCATTCTTCTCCGATTAACATCGTTAAAAAATCTGTGACAGAAAATACATTTTTGCATTCGTGAATCGTTGTTTTCCTCAACTCTAACCTACTTAATCTTCAATTTTACTTTTGACACACTTAAATATATCAGAGCCTATGATGATACAAAAAACAAATTAATTTCAAAGATTAATTTTTTTTTTATTTTAAGAAGCAAAAGTTATTTTTTGTGAAACTTTAAGTAAAAAAACCTTACGTGAGTCATAAATTTAATATTCATAATTTTTAATAATATTTCAATTTAAAAGCAATGACAATTCCATAATATATTTAATGATATTTTATTCAAGCAACTCAAGATTATTTTAAACAACTTTCACGTAAGATTGCTTCAAAGTTGAAAGACAGGGTATTTGGCTAAACAACTTTGCTAGCAACTCTGATTGAAATCTTGAAAATGTTCTAAGCAACTTTGATAGCAGAAGGCGGATATGTTCGTCATTATAATTACAATTTTCTTAACATATAAATTATTTATTTATATTATGTAACTACTTATATGAAATTTCACAAAAAAAAACTTATATAAAATCATAAAATTATTTTTAAACTTATAAATTTATGATAAATAATTTAATTTATAATAAAAAGTTATTTTAAATATTAATAATATCTTTAAAAAATATTAAAATTGAAGTATTAATTAACTTTACTGATATTAATTTTTACTGAAAATCTAATTGATTATTTTTAGTATGGTATCTCTTTTTAATTATGTTTCTTTCATAATATCAATTACGTTTTTTATCTATAAAAGTTAAATTCAAGAATCAATACATTAATTATGAGGTTTTCAAAATTAAACTAGTTCGTTGACTTGTTCAAACGCTTAAAAAAGTTTAAAAATTCCATCGTAGTTGAACTGGAATTAAACTAATATTAATATAATAATAATAATGATAATTAAATAACGCATATAATAACATTAAAAAATATAATATCATAAATTTATCACTAAAGAGTAAAAATTAAAATTAAAACATAACTATCGACCACATTTAAAATATATAAAGATTTAACTTAATTGATTAAGTAAGCTGTTAGATATTATATATATATATATATATATATATATATATATATATATATTTTTGTATAAAAATCAAAACACTTAAACTACATACAAAAGTTTAGAAAAAGCATATTATAATACACAAGTTGATGAGTTTTTCATATATAATTATATATATATATATATATATATATATATTTATATATATTAATGATAGCAAGTCTGCATACATAATAAAAGAAAATGAAAAATATTTTAGATTAATTTTTAATTTTATAAAAAATTAAAATGATATTTGTATTAAGCATTTTTGCTAACTCACTACAAATCGATTTTTCACTAATTTTACAATTTTTTTGACCAATTTTTTATTAGATTTCATCTTTTGGTTCCATTGAACTTATTCCATAATAAAACTGATTGATGGGATCAATCCACTTTTTAAAAAATATAATTAATGTCTTAATATTTCTTACCAACATTTTGGTGGATGTTGGACTTTGTTATTTGGACAATTTAGTGATTTTCATAAGAAGATAAGTCAACATGTTGTTTACACACCAACATGATTATATACTACCATCTTATTCTGTGATCATATTTCTCCTTAATCTGTTCGCTTATTTTGTATGGAAATAAAAATAAAAATAAAGTTAGACAAGATAAAAAGCACTACTTAATGCAATACCTTTAAGATTCATAATAGACAGAATATTATTTATATACATATATATATTTCTTGCGAAATAACTTTTTTTAAAAAAAAATACTTGTAAAACTGATAAATTTGTACAGAGAAAATTATCAATAACATGATTAAAAATATAAAAATTAAATTTAATACTTTTTGAAAAGTAGTTATCAATAATTTATTAATATTTTTTATAATTACAATATTGTTACTAATAATTTATTCGTGTCTTGAATATAAAATTCATCTATGATAAAGTTCTGATAAAGTTCTTAGATAAGAAATATAAAGAGAATTGGTGACTTCAAATTTATTTGTATTAAATTAAGGATGATAAATAAATTTGGGGTAATTTCCGAATCCGTCCCAAAGTTGACAGGAAATTTTCGGTTTGACTATGAGGAATACTGATTTGTTAAGTCGAGGATGATGATATATATACCTACCTTATACCTGTATCCGTTCTCCCGACTCACCCTACTCTTGTTTTAATGTTAAAATATTCATGTGTCTTGAACAAAAAAATGTTTAATATTTAATGAATAAATTACAAACTTTCCATTTATTAGATAACTTTTGAATTAATATCATTTTATTCAAACAAATTATTTTATACTAAAATGTTATTATAATTTTTTTTGTAGGTATGAAACGGATACAAGTATATCCGATACTCGACGGGAGACATAAATCTTATACCTTCTGCCAATAAGATGAGGATATGAATGAATTTTAGAAACAAAAATGAGAATAAAAATATCATACCCTGTTGTCATGCCTATACCAAATTAAAAAATAAATTTTGTACTAAACTATAAGATTAATCCAATAATAAATTTCTCATTAATAACAACTTAACTTTCTCTATAAAAAAATAATTTATTTGCACCAATTAAAAAACAATGGAATCACACGTGTGATTGGTTTGACATGAAGTGACAATACCGTAAATATGACATAACGTGTAGGAATCAGTATAGTCTGTAGCATTTACCAATGACAATACGCCACAGCACATGAATGACAATGAAAAGTGACGTGGCAGAGTTCAATTGGGTGATCTCTGCCACCTAGTGTCCACATAGGAGCGAGGCACATGAATTTCCAAATTTACCCAGTGCACTGAAAACCCAAAGCAAAGTGAGCCGCTATATAGAATGGTCGCTCACTCACTGAAAATTCGAAGTAGCAGCTCTCACGTTCTTTCTACATCCTAACTCTGTTCCGTCGATGGTGATGGCGTTTAGGGTGCGAAACCCTCACCTCTGCTCTCTCATTCTTCTCTCACTCTTGGCCATCTCCTCCGCCAAGGTCTTCTTCGAGGAGCGCTTCGACGGTATATTATCCTTCTCTCATTAGATCGCGCCCCTCAGTTTTCCCGTTTTCCTTTCTGCATTCTTGTGTGTTCAATTTGGAATTTGAAATTATTTTTCGCATTTGAACCTCGATCTGAAAAACCTCGATGTTTCTATTTGTGTTTTGAGTTGGACCTCGAGGTTCGACTTCAAATGGCATGGTTTAGAGTAGATCTGTTCTCCGATATGCCGTTTCGCTACTTGTTTTAAACACGTTAATTATGCTTATGTGATTTTGAAAGAAAGAGTTTCTAATAGTTTAGCATTAGCCTCAACAGCCATTTCCTGTATAACATTTGATTAATGAGGAAAGCGTAGAGCCTCTAGTCATTTTTTTGCCACAAGTTTTAGGTTAAATTCGCGTATTGGTCATGAATTACTTAGTAAATGGTAGATATAGTCACTCAACGTTGTTTAAATGGGTGATAGTTTTTTACATCAAGTTTGTTGCATGTCTTAGAAGCTGAACTTCCTTCTTAAACGTGCTGATGATAATTGTGAACTTTTTTATGAATTGTATGCATTTGCCTTTATCTATTTAATGGTACACTGTCTATAAGATACATTTAGAACCTTGTTCCTTTTAAAAGTTCGTGCGCCTCCGAGGGTAGTCCTTTGTCACAGTTAATCTTTGTCATTTTTTGAATCAGTATTTTCCATTTTACTAACTCGTGTGATTCTGCTTTGGGTGAATGCCAGACGGATGGGAAAATAAGTGGGTTAAATCAGATTGGAAAAGAGATGAGAACGTGGCTGGGGAGTGGAACCACACCTCTGGTCAATGGAATGGAGACGCGAATGACAAAGGTAAATCAAATTACTGTTACTATGTTGAACAGTTATGTATAATTGCTTCTCATGTTTAGTTGTTTACTTTTGGCTAAAATAATACTGAGTTATCTTCCATTGAATGTTGATATCTACGCAGGCATTCAAACCAGTGAAGATTACAGATTCTATGCTATTTCCGCTGAGTATCCTGAATTCAGCAATAAGGATAAGACACTAGTCTTCCAATTTTCTGTCAAGCACGAACAGAAGCTTGACTGTGGTGGTGGTTACATGAAGTTGCTTAGTGGGGATGTTGATCAGAAGAAATTTGGTGGGGATACTCCTTACAGGTGATTTATATATCCCCCCTTGTTTAGTTGTTTTGTTACTCTTTCTTGATGGTTGTCTTTGATATGGTACAACACCTGACTTTTTGACATTTGTTGTTCTGTTGCAGTATCATGTTTGGACCAGATATCTGTGGTTACAGTACCAAGAAAGTGCATGCTATTCTTACGTACAATGGCACAAACCACTTGATAAAGAAGGAAGTTCCTTGTGAGACTGACCAACTAACTCATGTTTACACATTTATCCTCCGTCCAGATGCAACCTACAGCATCTTGATTGATAATGAGGAGAAGCAAACTGGTAGTCTCTACTCTGATTGGGATCTTCTCCCTCCCAAGAAAATCAAGGATCCGGAGGCTAAAAAGGTACTTTCTTCCCAGTGTTGCAGTTTAATTGTCAGGTTGGTTTTGGTTTCTCTTATGATAATTTCTAATTGATATACTCACAGCCAGAAGATTGGGATGACAAAGAATATATTCCTGATCCCGAGGATAAGAAACCTGAGGTAATTAATGCCTTTTCTAAAAGGCTTCTCATCTCGTGATATATGAACTTTGCAAAGGTACTACGTGGTATATACTGACTCGTATATTATGTCTTTATAGGGTTATGATGACATCCCAAAAGAGATCCCTGATCCCGAAGCTAAGAAGGTATTCTTCTATCTTCACTTAGTGTTTCCTTTGCTGTATTTATCATACATGATGCTTTAGTTTACTGATAAGACTAATTGATGTTGTAGCCCGAAGATTGGGATGATGAGGAAGATGGTGAGTGGACCGCCCCTACCATTCCCAACCCTGAGTACAAGGGCCCATGGAAGGCAAAGGTTTGTGGAAATTGTATATATGAAATATGACATTGCTAAATGTTTGATAATGGATTAGATTTCTAACTTTCCAAGCTACATTTTCTGCAGAAAATTAAGAACCCCAACTATAAAGGAAAGTGGAAGGCACCAACGATTGACAACCCAGGTTAGTACATCCTTGTACACGGTAGTAATACTTATAAATTCTTTTGCATAATAAATATAAATATATTCAACATTTCAAAAACATTTATCAGATTTCAAGGACGACCCCGACCTCTATGTTTTCCCCAACTTGAAGTACGTGGGCATTGAATTGTGGCAGGTAAACTTTTGATTTTAACGTCACTATGTTTGGTTCATTCTTTTGGATCTGAACTCTGACGAGCAGGCTATTTTATCTTACAGGTGAAATCTGGCACTTTGTTTGACAATGTCTTGATTACTGATGATCCTGAATATGCTAAGCAACTGGCTGAAGAAACATGGGGCAAGCACAAGGATGTAAGTTTTTCTATTCAGAAATATTTTGGCCTAAGGTATGGTGTTGAATGATATCTTAATGAAAAATGCGTTCTTGCAGGCTGAGAAGGCAGCATTTGAAGAGGCGGAGAAGAAGAAGGAAGAGGAGGTAAATTTTGATCCTGAAAAGCATTTTTGGAAAAAATATCTTGTTTATCAATTTTTATTTTCCAGAAAATAAACTGTTCTTACACCTATATTTTGAACTCTTTTGCAGGAATCAAAGGATGATCCAGCTGACTCTGATGTAAGTGGAATTTACTGATTCCTGAATTTTTGTCCATCATTAGTTGCACTGATTTTGACAAAGTTAATGTTCTCTATATAGGCTGAGGATGAGGAGGAAGATGCTGATGATGCTGGCAATGACTCTGATGCTGAATCAAAGACGGAATCTGAGGAAGACACCAAGGAAGAGGGTGTACATGTAGGTTTCCTTCATCTCCTCGGTATCTCGCTTTTAATCAAAGCTTGTCAACAATGTATCTAATAATAATTCTCTGCCCACCTTGTATTTGCAGGATGAGCTATAGGGAGTTTGCGAAACTAAGGAGTGAGCGGAAGTTATATTCTGGAAAGTGATGTCTTTCAGTTGTAGTGTTTTTTTGTTTTTTTTTTTCCCTAGATAAACAAACTGTGGAAGACTGCAAGTAAAAGCTGGAGCTTTTGCTTCAATCACATTTGACCTTTTCACATTTGACCTTTTCACCAATTAGAACAGGCAAAAATGTCTCTTGGATTGATCTTTTCATGTTTCGATCAACTGAGTTTCCAGTTATGAGACTTCCTCGTAAATCAAAATCCAATTAATTGCAATAGAATTTTCTTTGTAAATCGATTGCTAAGCAAGTTCAATTTTACTTATAAGCAACATGGGCGCATGGTTGGATAAAATAAATCTAATTTAATAGACAGCTCTTACTTAATTTATATATATGTTACAGATGAGTGATAATAAAACTCCTTGCATCTCTACAGTAGTCTTGTGGTGAATAATAGGTTTTAGTAGGGTTTTAGTAGTGTTTTAGTAGCTCGTGAGTTGTGACATATGCTGATTGTGGAGTACGCAATCATTGTCTTAGACTGCATTTGTTTTGACAGTTCAAACTCGGCTAATTGCACGAAATGGATCGATTTCCGTTAGTTTTTTTGTGTTCCCTTATTAATAAAATAAATTAATAAGATAACTACATTTATTGTCATCTTTTTAATCAATTTGAACGCTAACTAGTAATTACGGCAAACCTAAATGATTCTTTAAACTAACTTGTCCAAGTTATATATTGAAATTGAACATATGCTGTAATGAAACTGAGATCCACCTCAAATATGTTGTAATAACTTCACTAACAGCTCTATGATGAGACTACACATGATGTAAGTACAACACTAAGAAACATCTCATTCTGCCTTAAAAGTTAAACGCATGCTTCCGCTAAGGAAACATATCTAATCAGTGGCACTTTATTAACATGAAGGATTTGAAGTGTTTTCTAATTATCAATGCTATGGTCAGACTCCGAAACGCACCCTTTGATTTTTTTGAAAGCTTTCACACACCAAGTTCGTCTCTTTGAGAGTAGTCCCTTCTTAACAAATTGTGTACATCATTAGTGGTATAATTAGTTTTTTATAACTTGTATCACTGAAGTTTGAAAATTGTCCAAGTTGTGATGGTTTTGGTACGATATGATGAGATGAGAAATGTTATGGTCACACTAACACACCCTTTTAAGTACATTTTGTTGTTCCACATCACCTTATTTTTTTAAAAATCATTACATGTTCCTCAGTTTTGCTTGCTTTTCTTCTTTTTAATATTTTCCCTCACTTTTAAGAATCAAACTTTCGTCTTCAACCCTGCTATACCATTGTCAACTATTCCTTTCAAAACTCTCACGCACCAAGTTTGTTCCTTTGAGGGTCCACTGCCCATTCTTAACAAATTTTGTACATTTTCAACAAATATAATTAGTTTTTCTTAATTCGTATTATTGAAGTTAAAAATAAATTCAAAAACCATACATATAGGTTGTGATGATTTTGGTTGAATATAATGAGATGAGAAATGCTATGGTCACACACTCAAATACATCCTTTCCATTCATTAAACTCCCTTTTATTAGTCAACATCACCTTATTTTTTAAATTAATCACTTGTTCACCAATTTTTAAAATACAGCCTAAACCCTAAACCAGAAAGTACTGTTAAACTTGATATGTTCCAGAAGGATCCCTGAGGATGATCTCAAATCCAGCCATTCGCGATTACACCCCATAAATATTCACATTAATCTCCCTATATAAAACATTCATATTATTACCATTTTAGGTTTGGTTGGCATTATTATTGGAGTCCATTCAAGTCATCCCAACAATTGCGCTTAAACCATCCCCAACAAATTAAGCCTATCTTCAAGTTCAACGTTGGGATAAGAGTTGCATAAGATACATGCAAAACTCCCTATATCCAAGTAGTTTCTTCCTGGATCTTATGCACCCCTTGACAGAGAAGCTTGTGTTCCCAAGGTGAAACCAATAGTAGCGGCTCTCATTCTTTTGGCAATGTCCCTTTTATTCCATGCCGTTGAATATAAATTTAATAGTTATAAAAAAAATATTATTAATTATATAAGGTTATAATATTACCTGCTATGCCATAGAGAATCCAAAATTATAATTGTAAATAATCAATAATATTATTTTCGTAACTGTTAAATTTATATTTAATGATTGAAATCACTACTGGAAAGATAGTATAGCAACAGAAAATTCATACACCGTCTAAATTTGTGGATTCTCTTCTGCTGTACTATTTCTGGAATCTCTACCATTGAAAGGAGAAACTCAGTTTCTTAAAAAAAAAAATACTGAATTCCCCTTATTCTCAAATTTAACTTTCTTTATTAATATTAGAGTATTTAAAGAAAAGAAAGGAAACTGGAAAAGTAAACATAAAATATTTAAGTATTATTTGAAACTGTATAGGAATGATAAACACTGAAATTTTACAATTCTGCTTCAAAAACTGAATGAAATTTATTTGTTTCCCATCCACACCTGGCCTCCTAAACCAAAGAAGGAAAAGTTAATATTTCTTTTCTCCTTTAAATCAAAGATGATCGCTTTAGCAGTGTCAATGCAGGCATTTTAGAATGAAGAACCTAAATCAAATAATTCATTAGGGAAGCCAGACGTGACTAAGAGGGGAAATGAGATTGCGCTCTGAATGGATAGTACATACTGTACTAAACATTTTTCTCCTTCTCTTTCAGTTTATTATGAGCACGGGCATTATGAATATTATTAATTCAATAGTACAAATTATATAAGTCCTCATATTCACTTAAGACTTTAAGTTTTAATATTTGGCAAAATAAGTTGTTATTCCTTTGTAGGAGAAAGGAAGAAAACAGTGACAGGGCAAAGTGGAAAGTGGAAAGTGGAAAGTCGAAATGACACATATGCGACAGAAGAAAAGCATTTACATTAAAATAAAACAAAAAAAGAAGAAGAAAGATGGTAAAGATAAGATTATATTTATATGTCTGCGGCGGAGGTTGGTTTTGGCTTCTTGACAATCAAAAGCGGGCACTTGACGTTCTGAGCACAGTGATTACTAACGCTTCCAAGAAAAGCCCTGGCATCGAAGATGATAGAAAAGTAAAGTAATAAATGAGCAATTGGCATAGAGAGGAGCTAAAAAGATGATTTAATTAAAAGGGTAGGCATGGACCCACCTCTTGATGAGACCATAACCATGGCTTCCCATCACTAAGATATCAATCCCCAACCTTTGAGCCATCTCACAGATCACGTCCCTTGGATCGCCATTCTCTACCCTCGTCTCCACCTTGTTAATAACAACCATCAATCAGAAACACAAATTACACTAATTTAATTGATAAGGTGAGTAGTGAGTACATTTTCAATATTGTGACACAATCTCTTGGCTTTCTCCATCACGCAATCAGCCACTTGTTGACTATACCTCTCCATGGTTGCCGTTATGTCGGAGGAAAACAAATATCCTGATTAATGATGAAGCAAGCTAAGTTATTAATATTTGGTTGGTCCTATCGTAATCCTATGATTATGATGATAATGATAATGATACCTGTGCCATCAAAGGCAGAAAAACTGACGCGAGGGGGCTTGACGTATAAGAGAATAAGGGTGTCTTTGGAGTTCTGGAAAACAAGATTCTTGAGGCTCCATGAGAGGGCGTAGGTGCTCTCCTCCCCTTCGTCCACGGCCACCATGATCCGCCGTCCTTCTCCTTCATCCGCCATGTCACGCTTCAGATCACTACAAGCTTCACCAATATGTGTTATTTGTCACACGTCTCTTTTTATAGAATTACTTACTTTGCCACGTGTTATGGCTGGCTCAATCTGTTGGCGTCTGGTTTCTCTGTATCTCAATTCCATACAAACAAAACAAGCCCACTGAATTCTAAGCCGCAATTTAATAGTAACACTTTATCTATCTGCTTTCCAACTCACAACATGCAATTAAGACTGCCATCATTTTATATTTGCATATATCTTTTTTTTTATCCCATCCATAAAATTTAATTTTTATAATTCCCCTGCATTTACATTCTCAACTTTTTCAATCAATTACATATCTGTTCCTTTTATATTAAACTTTTTATTACACATGCATCCCACATTAGTCGGAAAAAAAATGCAAGTGTAACTGTGTTATTTGTAACCATATCATCAATAAAATGTGATTTGTTGTATAATTAATAATCGAATTTAACTACACCAGAGTAATTAACTACATATTGGTCCATAATATTTAGTGTCTGCATTAAATTTTCGGATCTCTTGATTTAAAGTATAATATGTTTTTTATTGTTTGATTTTAAATGGCGGCATTAAGGATTTACAATTAAAATTATTTTCAGCTATTAATTATCTAATTTCGAAAGTTCAATTGATTCTAAATAATATTTTTTATATTATTGATTCTAAAGTTCTGATAATTTAATGGTGTTAACTTTTACTTGAATAATATGTACATAATCAAAATTTTAATTATTTAATTCAATTGCCATAATCTTGATTTAAATAATCAAAGTTGATTTAGTCATTAATAAATTTCAATGAACAAATGACTTTGTTTGTGAACAAAAGAGAAGAAAATGATGATTTTGTGGCTTTTATAAATAGTTTCATAGTCCATTTGATGACAATTTTGTGTTAATGTTTGGTTTTGGTTGTAAAGATTGTCTTCGGTAACTCTAGTTTTCTTAGCGTTTGTTTGGCTATTGGGAATCATTGAAATGATCCATCACAACATAACCAAGTTTAAATAAATAAATAAATTTTCAAAACAAAAATAATCAAATACATAATTAATATGAGAAAAATGATGATTTACTGACAGGATAAAAAATTTTACACTTAAATTCAATTACAACTCTTTATTTATGATAAATTTGTTGACTTTACCTATTAATACTTTAGAAGTTATATAAATGAAGAGTTGTGAGTGAATGATAATATAAAAAAGTGCATACTAATTAAATTCAATTAATATTTATTTCATTAGTAAACAAATTAATTTAGTTATTAAAAGTATAAATATTTGAATATAGTCAATTTTTCTATAAATAAAAGTGTATAGAGAATGCTAATGCATATTGAGAATATGTGGTAACTGATTTGAAATGCTATAATTGTTACATTATGTTGATTCTTTTTTAGGAATTTGATATCGAACAAAAGAACAAGTTAAGGTTATGTCCAATAAAACTAGTTAAAAAATTAGTTGAGGTTTGAAAAGTTAATTAGCAGTTGATCATTGAAGGTTATTAAATTAGTTTATTAAATTACAAGTGCTTGTTGAGTATCTGAAAATGTAAAATATTAAGTTTTATCTTATACATAAAAATTAGAAAGAAACTCTAATAAATATTTAAGAAAAAAATAAACATAAAAAGTTGAAAATACCTTTCTAAAAAGTTATACTTTAACCAATGCGTAAAAAACTGAATGAAGCTACTAAAAGTGTTTTGTCAAGAAGTCAAATAAACTTTTCAACTAACCAAAAAATTAAAAACAAAGTGAAATACCTTAATGAAATATAGAATAAGAATTTTTCCAGCACCTAAGTCGTTTCCATTATTTTAGGAGACCTAGCCGAGAGCATTCTAAAGATTTTGTCTACTTGGATAACCTATAACATCTTAAACAATAACCACAACCAAAACTGATATTCACAAATTATAATTCTCAATTACCACACAATTTATGCCTAAATATTAGAAATTTTCCAAACAACACAACAACCAAGTCATTGAACAGCTTGCCCAGTGAGACATGTTGCCTAACAAGAGGCTAATACAGCTCGATCAGTGAAAGGTATCGATCAGTGAGCAACTTGAATTCATAAGTTCTGATAAAGAAACTTCACTCATCAAGATGCGTCACTAAGCAAAAACCACATTAAATTCTTGGTAGAGAAACTTTGCACTGAACAAGATTTATCATTAGGTGCAAAACCATGCACTAACATAACAGTGACAACTTTTCACTGAGCGATAACCCTCACCCAGTGAGATTCTACAGAAATGTAAAAGATCTCTGCTACATAACCCCTACAGATCAAGATTCAAAACAAGCATCTCAGCTATCACATACATTCCAACATACTCATACACATCTAGGTTTTACATACTCAGATATATTATAGTTTTATCTCATACACACGTATCTACACTACTCAAAACACCTAGTTTTACAAGTTAATTCACGTAGATCATGTACATTAACTATTCACTTCCTCTCTATACAATTCAAAGTGTATCTTATTGTCCTTGTTGCACAACCTTATTCAATCTTGTTGGTTCTGTCCTCCATCCTCACTACTGTTATCTGCTCCCTGTAAAACATGATCATTACAATCATACAAAATACACATACAAGCAAGGATAAGTTTACTAAATAAAAATCAATATAATATAGATATATTACAACTACAATTATGCATCCATTCACCAAAATAATCAAGTAATCAAACATAAGTCTTCAAACATACTTATATTTCCTATGAACATAAGCAATCATCACAACATAATAATAAGACATGACATTTTTTGGAAAATACATACATTGAATTCAGATACCAAGGTGGTTTATATGACTTCCTACAATTGGTGTTTGGCGTCTACTTGACCCAATATTGACAACCAACCAAAGTCTGGACATACTTATATGATACTTCCAACTGAAGTCTGGTGTCTAATGAACCTAATATTGACCCTCAGCTAACTCTCAACTAGTGTTTGCTGTCTACCTGACCCAATACTGATACTTAGTTGTTGTTTGAATATATCATGTTGGTGTATTACTATTGCACTAATTGGACCTTAACACCATGTGCATTGTCTCCCTAATCGGACCTTAGCACCGCATCATTGCCCTAATAAAGCCTGAGCACCATGATTACTCAGACATATTCATTGTATCCTTAATACAATGTATTATAGCAAGGGTTCTGATACCTCTGGGTAACCACCCACATCACAATTCATTACTTATAGCTCAATCACCTAAAAAACATTCAAATTGCAAGTCAGACATACTTTAATGAACACAAACACATTTGATCATCAAACATATTCAAGTTCAAATCATTATTCAAAACATAAACCAATCACAAACAATGGCTTCTACATTGCCATATCAAAATATCTTTGAAATTAAACAAATATAAAGATCCCTTTACCTATTTTTCCCTTAAAAGCCAAATTTGATGATAAAGGAAAATTGACCATTGGAATCACTCAAAACCTATTTAAAAATCTCAAAACTAAAGAGAAACCTAATAAAATGAGATTTTAAAGAGGTTTTCCCCTCAATGGGAACAATTGAACCAAAAAGGGAAAGAAAAGGTACGTAGAAATACAATCACACTTACCTTATGATGATCAACTCTCAAAATTTGGAACAATGGAAGAGGTTTTGTTGAATTCCATTGCCTCGAAGGCTCACATGCAAGAGGAGAGAGATTTGTGTGAAGTGAGAGATGAGAGAGAGGTCCATGAAAGAGAAAAAAGAAAGAAAGTGAAGAAGAAAAGAGAAAATGGAAATAAGAAAAGGAAAAGGAAAAAGGAAATTGGGGTTGCGTTTAGAGATTTTGATTTTCTAACTGTAACCCTCTCACAATAACTTTCCAAATACTTAAATTCTAAAGAGCGCACACACACATACATATATTCTATCTCGCTTCTAATTAAATTAATCTACTCCATTTCCACAATTTATAAGTTACTTAAATCTTGTTACCTTCATAATTAATTAAACATCTTTCCTTAACATTAGACATATATATATATATATATATATATATATATATATATATAAACATATATATATAAACATATTAATCAAATATTCAGTAATTAATTTATTAATTACACTTAAATTAAATTTAGTTCTCTCATTCATTTATTTTACACATTAATAACATATTATTAAAAGTCAAGACCTTACAAGGCCTATGTTTTTATAGTGGGTGACGGTCCCCGCTCCTCACTAATAACATATCTTGGTAGTACGTATAATTTGAGATTTGGGATATTCAAGACCTCGAATTTGGTGTTTTGTAAAAATGCATAGGCCATGGAGGTTTTGCAAAGCACAATCATTTTATGTCTCCTTGTGCCTTTATAAGTTCTATGTAGAGGGATTTTTAAGAGTTTTTCAGTGTTGCAAGCAAATTCGTGGGATTGTGGCAATGTGTCGATGCTTGCATTGTTGCAGTATGGGCTTAGCAAGGAACAGGTCGTGAGTGGTGAAAGGAGTTTGAAGCTTTGGTTTTGCTAAAATGTACATATGATTTGCTATTATGATGCAAACCACATAGTCTTGCCCATGATCTTATTCGTTGTTCTTGGAACCTTGGTGAAATGGAAGGTGGATGAGTCTTGAAATGGAGGGGAAATAGGTCCCACTCAAGGTAGATGAACCTTGATGCTTTCCATAAGGAAAGGACCTTGATGAAAGCTAAAAGGGGAGACTCTCTAGAGTGAGAAGCTCAACCAAGAAGAGGAGAATACTCTCAAGAAAAGCTCAAATTATACTAATCATCAAAGGTGACCAAATGTGATGGATGGGTCAATTTATAGAACTTAGGAGTGGGTTGCGTGGACTAGACCAAGGGTAGGATTAACCAAGGTTTAGCTAACTCAATGAGAGCTAATCAAACCAAGGCTCTCCCCCTCAACGGTTCTACCCAAGTCACACCAAATGCATGTCTTTTCCTCTCAAATGGGTGTGTAACAAAGTCAACCAAGTAGGGCCATGTTAGTTGTCATGCTTTGAGTGTGTTTAGGGAGTGAGAATCTAAAGAGAAGGGTGTGATGCAAGCAAGCTCATATGGCCTCCTAAAGACAATCTAGCTCATCTTACACAAACACTCCACATGATGACTAAAGACAACCCAAAAAATAGAGAACAATGACCTAAATACAATGGCCACAAAGAAAGTTCAAGTTTAAGAGTCAATTCACTAACTAAACCTAACTACATACAATGGATAATGACTAAGATCCAAGGATCTTTTAGCTCACCATGATCTTTAGTTTCTGATGCTCTTTCCTAGCCATGTTCTTCTTTATCCTCCTAGTCTTGACCCTAGTAATGAAACCCTTGGCAAGCAAGATTGCATCATCTCCTCCCCTTGGAGAGAGTCTGACATCAAATCAAAGGCTTAATCTTCTTCCTCATTAGCACCTACAAAAGGAGCAAGATCACAAACATTAAAAGTAGTTTTGACTCCAAAATCCTCATGGATATCTAATCTATATGCATTATTATTCACCATTTTAAGTTTGGACTTCCTCAAAAGAGTGAAAGGACTGAACCCATAAACTACCTTAAAAGAGGAGTGCTTTGTGGTCGGATAAACCACCCAATATGCAAACTCAATATGGGGAAGGTATTTATCCTAAGACTTATGGTCACCTCTAATGATTGTTCTTAACATAATTGATAAAGATCTATTCACCACTTTAATTTGTCCATCAGTTTGTGGGTGACAAGTGATATAAAAGAGGAGTTTTTTTCCATGCCTAGCCTATAAAGTTCTTCAAAAATAGCTAAGGAATTTAACATGAATATTAGACACTATAGTTCTAGGTATACACCATGTAATCTCATAACCTCTTTAAAGAAAATTTTAGAGATATGGCTCACATCATCCACTTTATGGCAGAGAATAAATGAGCCATTTTGTTAAAGCGATCCACTACCACAAAAATGGATCTACACATTGTTGGGTTCTAATAAGCCCAAGGACAAAGTCTATACTAATATCAACCCAATATGCAAAAGGAATAGGGAAAGGTGTGTATAGTCCATAAGACATCACTTTTGATTTGGCTTGCAGACAAGTTATGCATCTCAAGTAATACCTTTAAACATATTTTTTCAAATGAGACCAAAAGAATTTCTCTTTCAAAATTAGTAAAGTTTTAACAATTTTAAAATGCCCTGTGAATCCACCTTCATGACTCTATTTCATCAAAAGTTTTTGAATGGATCCTTAGGGTCACATATTTTTTCTTCTTGGAACAAATACCCTTAAAAAAGGTAGAACCCATCCTTGGCCTTAAGACCAATGACACAAAAATGGTTAAAAAATCTTGGTCAAAAGTATACAATTCCTTTTTGTCATCAAACCCCAAAATTTTAGCACTAAGAGTGGCAAGCAAAGTGACTTTGTGGGTTAAGTCCGTTGGCTCACAGGCTTGACCTGTAACCCATTTAAAGGAATAAATTTGTCATTTAGACTATTAATTTGTGTTAATGTTGTGATTTTTTTTGTAAATTGTAATATTTTACACTTTTAATATTGAAAATAGTTAATATTTTAGATTATTATAAATAATGATATAATTTTTAGTCTGATATATTATAATGTAGTTAGTTTAAAAAATATTAGACATTTTTTAATTACTTTTAAAAAAATATATGTGGTTGTATAGGCCTGTGGAGCAGTCTGTTAAGCCCATGGACTTCGTGGGTCAGATACGAACTTGTAAAAAACATTCATTTATTTTAGCAGATCAGACTTATCCAACCATTTAAAATGCGAACTTCCCAGGCTGGACTTAGACGGACCATATTAGTATGTATACCCACTCTTAGTGGAGTCTGGGGGGTATAAGAATAATTTTGTTGTTCAAATACAACTAAAGATAATTTATTACAATGTCTTTAATTTATTACAAAACGGGTCTGGCCTAATGAGTCAGCTTGACCCACCACGAGTTTGGGTTAGCTAGGCTAGAAAAAACATGTTTCATAAAACGATCTCACTTATGTAACCCGACCCACCTAACTTATGGGTTTGACGGGTTGAGACTAGGTCGGGCCAGACTGGTTCACTAGCCCACCAAAAAATTTTTTATGGATTTTTTATTTAACACCTACTGATTTTTCATTTCCCACCTAATGGGGGAAAAAATACCATTTTGTCCTTTATTTTTTCTTCTCCCGCAGTGCACTGTCGGAGAAAGAAAAAAATTTGCAATTTTTTTTTCTTCTCCGGCAATGTACCATCGGAGAAGAAAAAAAATTTGCAAATCTTTTTCTTCTCTGGCGATGCACTGCCGGAAAAGGAAAAAAAATTGCAATTTTTTTTTTCCGGCGATGCACTACCGGAGAAGAAAAAAATAAAAAATATTTATTACTCATAAATGTTATTAGAATAACAGAAATTAAATGTTATTATTCTTAATTTAATTATAATAAAAAATTAAATTACTCATAAGTATTTTTAGTCTCAAATTAATTATAACAAAAAAAAAATAATTAGAGTAATTAATGTCAGTATAATTATAGTAATAATAATAATAATTAGAGTAATTAGTGTCAATTAGAGTAATTAACGTTAATTATAATAATTAGAATAAAAGTAGTTAGAGTAATTAACGTGTCATGTAACTAGACTCAGTAATTAGAGTAATTAAACTCAAAGTAATTATAGTAATTAATGTCATATATAAAAGTAATTAGAGTAATTTGCAAAAAAAAAATTAAGAGAAGGTTTCGTAAATAGATTTTATTTATTTTTATATTTTATCATATAAAATTTTAATAAAATGCTAAAAAAATATATTATAAATAAATTATATTACTAAAATATAAAATTTTATAAATATAATATAAATATTATATATAAATTTTCTAATTAAAATAATAAAATATAAAATTTTATTAGGAGAACCTTTTCTGTAATAAAATTTTATATTTTATTTATTTTATATGTTAAAATATAAAATTTTAATGAAATTTGAGTAAAATTTTAAAAAATTGTGTTATAAATAAATTATATTATTAAAATATAAAATTTTATAAAGATAACGTAAATTAGTTAAATAAATTTTTTAATTCATTTTTTTCTTTATTCGAAAGCTTATTTCATAGAATAAGTTATTTTATTTTGAAATGTGAGTGGGTGAGGTTAATTTGTTAGAGTATGTGTTATGAGAGATAAGACTAATTTATTATAGTAGTTGTTAAGATAGATAACTAGGTTAAAGAGTATTTTTGAATTTTTAAAAAATTATTAAGGTTGGTAGGTGTTAAATGAAAAAAAGGTAGGTTTAAAATGAAAATATCTTTTTTATTAGTGAAGAGATTTGAACTCACGACCAACCTTATAACTCTAAGGATTAAAATGTTAAAACTAAAATATTATCTATTTCTCATATCTTTTATGTTTCAATCTTTTTCTTTTCATAACAATGTTTTTCAAATTTCCAAGTTTTAAATTAATGATTTTTTATAATTTTTCTAGTGGTTAAACAATACAAAATAATATATTAAATAAAAAATTTTAGTATATATATAACAATTTTTAATTGTTTTAAATATTTCACAATGTATGCTTAAACATAAAGAAGATAGGGAAAGGATTGGAGTATTAAATAGCATACTCCTAATTTATAGAATTTGGAATTATGCTGAACCGGATTACCCGGTAACCAGTTCCTTCCACCCACAGTCATCAAAATCGTTACAGCAGAGTCACTCTGTAAATCGTTCAACCTCGCACTCACTCTTTCTTTATTCCTTGCTTTCTACTTTCTTCTTAACTCTGTTTCTCGGTTCAGATCTCTATATAATGAAAACTATGTGTTGTGTTTGAATACTGATAATTATTGTATTGAGATCGAGCGTAAAATAAAAGAAAGGCGATGTTTTTGTTTGATTGGTTTTATGGGATTCTTGCATCGCTTGGGTTGTGGCAGAAGGAGGCCAAGATCTTATTCTTAGGTCTCGATAATGCCGGAAAGACCACCTTGCTTCACATGCTCAAAGACGAGGTTTTCTTTTCCCCTTTATTTCTAAGCTTTTTTTAAAGAAACGCTTAAGCCCGGAATTGCTTTTATTTTCATGGGAATTGTGATTGAACTCCTTGTGTCTTGTGCGACGCTTCTGCTTGGAATAATTATAAATCCTACGTTCATTGCTTTCGATAGTGTTTTTCCTGAATTAGAATCCTTTTCTAAAATTTAACATTATGAGATTGAGAGTTTCAAAGAGGGGTTACATGGTTAATTGTCTATAAATGCCAGTGCATGTTTTTTAATTAATTCTTGTGCTTGTGACCATGTTGTGATTAGCAATATTGCCATTTTTTTATTTTTTATTTTTGGCTCTGGACCATAATTTATAACCAATCCCAGTGTATTTGTTGATGCCATTGGTGGCGTAGTTGGGGAAGCCTTAAAAACTGCAATATCGCTCTCAAGGTTTTATAAGATGGTTAGCAACAACAATTGCAGTCTCAATGTCAAGGTTTTTGTGGTCTTTGCGCCTTCAATCAACATCTGCAATTTTCCATAATTAAGGACTGTGACTACAACCATAGTTTAAAACCTTGATTGTACTGCAATTGCAGCTCTGTACTGCAATTCAAAACCAATTATGTGTATTGACATGCTTTGGTCTATTATCCTTTTCGTGACATCTAACATCAATTTTTTAAAAATAGAGTTGTGTTTTTCTCAACAACTATTTTCTGGTTTTAGCAAACTTAACAAATTGATTTTGAATATGTACTTGTAATCTCTAGCTTCATGACATTACCACAGCTTGTTGGGGCTAGTATGAGCTTGGTTGTTGGTATGTTTTTCTTTAATGGGAATTGGTTTGGCAGAGACTAGTCCAGCATCAGCCTACACAGTATCCAACATCAGAGGAGTTGAGTATTGGGAAGATCAAGTTTAAAGCTTTTGATCTTGGGGGTCACCAGATTGCACGAAGAGTCTGGAAAGATTACTATGCCAAGGTCTCTCTCTCTCTACTAATATAAACACATTTGTGCGTTTATTTACCAACTGCACCCCAACCCAAGAGTAGATTATCTCAATTCTTTACATTATTTTTTACACCAAAATCATATCATTAGATGAAACTTGGTGTATTTAGGATTAAATCTTAACTCCAATCTGATATAGTTTTGGTCTACATACTAATATTAATGTGTGGTGATCAGCGAGCATGCAGAAATAAATTTACTATGTAATGTGAGTTTGTCATTCTATCTGTTAACAAAGACATAGTTTTCTTCCTGTACTTCTTACTGGAATTGCACTGTAACGGTCAAGTTGTCAGAAATACTCGTGGACGAGGTGTGGGATATTCTATAATATATTAGACTCAATATCTATTTTACGTGACTAGAGCTTAGTTATAGGATTGATGCCTTTATAATCCCAGCTAAACGGTTATTGTTTATCTGATTCATGGGAGGCAGAAATTATACATGGTAATTCGCTGATAGCACTCTTTCTCATTGGAGGGTTGCTAATAGTATTTTATCATACATACCTGCTGCTGATACAATTTTTCCTAGGCAGTGTCTTGTGAGCGTAATATATACTTAAATTGTGGAGTAGAGTATGAAAGTTTGTAAAACTCCTGATTTGATTCCTACGGATAATACCCACACTTAAATTAAGTGATATAATCATGCCTTCATAATTCTGGCTGCTAATATACCTCTGGAAAAAATTATTCTCCGAACAAATCTAGAATTCTTAGAAGATGGTTTAGTTTATTTGTTTTTTTTATTTACTGCTTGCATTATTATTCTCAAGCATTAAGCATTTCTTAACTTTGGTAAGTGCAAGTGGATACATAAACTTTTAAGAAGTTATGTGAATATTTTGACTTAGGACTAGTTCTCTTGCTTGAGATCTATCCCATTTTACTTTTAGAGGATCTAGAGTAATTACCCTCCTTCTTTAGTGCAGGTAGATGCAGTGGTCTACTTGGTTGATGCATATGACAAGGAAAGATTTGCCGAGTCTAAAAAAGAGTTGGATGCCCTTCTCTCAGACGAGTCTTTGGCTGCTGTCCCTTTCCTTATCCTTGGAAACAAGATAGATATTCCGTATGCTGCCTCAGAAGACGAGTTGCGTTACCATCTTGGTCTGACCAATTTCACCACAGGCAAGGGCCACGTAAATTTGTCAGATTCTAATGTCCGTCCTATGGAGGTTTTCATGTGCAGTATTGTGAAGAAAATGGGTTATGGAGATGGTTTCAAATGGCTTTCTCAGTACATCAAGTAGTCCATGTAGTAAGAGATGGTTTGGTATCTTGTTTCTAGAAGCCTATTCCAATAGTCATGCTTTAGAGATATTTTTACTACAAATTGCCATTAAATATATTTTGTTTTTATCACAAAGAAATTGCTGTTAAAAGAAAACGATGCATCTCCTTCTCTTACACACTGATCCATTATATGCTCTGCTAATGTTAGTTATTTATGGTGATTGATCTAGATCCATGCTAGGAAAACAAACAAATCTTCTTGTTGCCAGTTGGCTTATGAAACAATATTTCACCTCTATTTTAAACGTTAGCTTCTCTCTCTACACCCCTCTCTAAAATCTTTACAGCACTCATCATTTTGTTGTTGCAGAGTCTACAATGTTTATCTATCTATATCTATATTATGCGGGAGAAGGAAAAATTACGACTTAAATAGAAGTTTAGTATACTTGCTTATACAAAAAATATATTCAGTATCTCGCTAGCTATCATATTATCACCCTTCTTCATCATGTTTTCGGTGCAATTGTTGAGGTGAAAAACATAAAATAAAAATTACTTCTATTTCAATAATTTAATAATATTGTTTTAACTAACATTTGAAACTCTAAATATAAATTTATTTTTTAAAATGATTCATTTTTAATTGTAGTTTCTTTTAAATTAATTTTTAATCAAAATGTCTTAGTGTGTATGGATAAATGTCAGTAAAGTTAATTTAAATAGAATTGATTTTGGTTAATAATGATTTTGAGATAACATAATTTATTTTTGTCTATTTTTAATCATGAAAACAAGTTAGGAGTAAAGTAAGTGTAAATTTTTTTATTCAAGATAGAAGTTACTTCAAGTTATTTTAATTTAGAATTGATTTTGCGTTTAATCAACTGGTTTTTTTTTTTCTATTATAAAATAAAACATGAAAAATGATTTGAAATTAATTTTAGATTTAGCATTGTATAAATTATATGAATTTAGGTTTTTCGAATTACCATCTACCCAAATTATATATAACACCTATTATATTTAATTTTTTTTCAAATAACAATTTTACCTTTTTTAATCATAATTTTAAATACACGTTTGCTTCCTATAGTGTATTATTCGTTCTCTTCTCCTAACCTTAGTCTCTCTCTTTATTCTTCTTTCTTTGTTCTTCTATTATTATTATTATTATTATTATTATTATTATTATTATTATTATTATTATTATTATTATTATTATTATTATTATTATTATTATTATTATTATTATTATTATTATTATTATTATTTGTTATTCTTATTGTTGTATATATTATGTAAATATTTATTTGACCTTTATGTATTTGTAATTAATAGTTTGAAATACATTTATATAAAAATTAAAATTTATTTTAAATTAAATATATAATAAAATATATATTAATAAAATAAAACATTAATCACCATAAAATATAAATCATTATAATTAAGATTGAAACATAATAAGAGAAATTTATGTCTTTAACTCAATTTAATGTTATTAATTATATTATTATTATTATTTTTATTTGCAATTTTTTTTTTCAGCGGTGCATATTTTTTTGCTTCTTCAGTAGTAAAAAATTATAAATTTTTACTTCTCCAACCGTGTACTGCTAAAGGATAAAAAAAATTACAATTTTTTTAATTCTCTACATTACTAGAGAGCAAAAAATAAAAAATATATTAATATTTTTCTCAGTAAGAAATAAAATTCCCTGAATTTATGAACTAGAGCCACAGATTTTTCAGCCCAGGTCAGCCCGGATCACTTATGCAAAGGAAAATCCTATACGGAATTTCTTTGGCACCCCATTTTTCAGCCCTGCATATTTATGAAAAACGTATTTCGAATTTTCCAATCCAAATATACTAAAAGAAATTATGTATTTATGGATTAAGTAATTAAGAAGCTACATTCATTGCTTTAAAATTGATTTTATATATCTGGGAACAGTTGATCCAGAAACCATATTTACTATTTCTACATCGTGCCCCTCCATCAAGATGTTTGTGTCCTTGCCTTACTCCGCCACGGCAGCACAACACATGTTCAAGATAAACGCGATGAGCGTCTGCGTGTTGCAAAAGATGTAGAAAGGAAACTTTCAAAATATTATTAAACAAATGAAAATAAAAAGTTGATTCTTTCTGAATTTTGTGCAGTTATTTTATGAATATAGAGAATACACAATCTGATAATTAAAATTTTTAATATTTTATATTTTTTATTAAAAATTTATTATTGTAGTGGAGATTTTATTCCGTATGTTACTTGAACGAATCCATTTGCATGCAAGTCCAAACACCCTTCGAGTGAACTGCATCCAAATACAAACATTATCTAAACCGTGTATGTATCTTATCCACTAAAAATACACAAAACAAAGAATAGTCAAAAAAGAATTGAATTGTTTTTTCTCATGTTCTATCTTCCAGAATTTTCATTCAGTAATTCATTTTTATCCACTCATTTTATCTCTCTAATCGTCAATAACCTACCTTAATTTTGTAAATTTTTAAAGGTAAGCTTCTGGGTAGTATTTTTAGAAATCTATAACAAACAGTAATAGTGCAGGAAGAAAGAAGACAAGTTTATCTGTGATAATAATAATAATCAACGGAAAACTACTAACGACGTAGTCATAAATCGTCTATCAAATACTTTTTTTACTTTCATTTAACTGTTGTTTATTTATAATAATTATTGTTTATAGCATGTATGTAAAATAATTAAAAATTAATAGAGAATAAAAATATAGTTATTTTTTTTTACAGAAAAATATAATTATCTTAACATTTTAAATAACCAAATAATAGCATAAAAAATTATTTTAAAGCATACATTGAAAATTAGAATCGATATCTTTTTTATAGAAAGAATTAAACTGCATTTATATTATTTATTTTACTTGGTAGCCAAGTCTTTGCTTTCAGGGAAGACTTAGAGTGATTATTGGATTTATTGCTTGTATATTTTTTTCTGTTATCATGTTAGAACTTGATCGTTATAGCGTGTTAGCGGTATCATAGTTTCTTTTCGATTAGAAAAATGTGTTTGTAATTTGTTCATAACATGGGGATGTAGCTCAGATGGTAGAGCGCTCGCTTAGCATGCGAGAGGTACGGGGATCGATACCCCGCATCTCCAAAGTTTTTCTTTTTCTTGAATCCAATTAAAGAATATTCTTCTAGAAAGCTGACGGACATACATGGGCAAATCCATTCTCCATAAGTTTAGGTAGATTGGAAGCTTGAGTTGGTAAATAAATAATCTAATACATTGTTTTCACTTTTTCAATTAGTCAATCTGTCTGCAGCCACTACCCTTGTAAAACTGGTGTTATTTGTTAACCAAACCACTGATCCACTTTCTTGTTTTCCATCATTAGATATTTGTGAGGTCGCCTACTATTATCATTTCCAGTTGCCACTTTTTCTCAGCTTGTCTTCATCGTGAAAAGACAAATGGTTGACTATTCAATGCCAAGTTACCAACGTCTTTGCATTCATATTAAGTTCCGATCGGTCACTTGCTTTCCCCCATGCACTCAACTACGTATCGCAAGAGCTTAGTCATGGCATTTGCACTCATGCTGAAGGAAAATATCAGCATCCTTATTATACTTTTAATTTCAATGTTTTGCTTGTACTCAGGTTATTATGATTATACCATATCCATGGCTTCAATTAAATTTACTCTCTAACCATTACTTCTATGAGCTATGGATCCTGATATATATAATTTTTATGGTGAATGTGTGTATCTTGAAAAAAAATGAACAGAGGCTGCCGAGGGTGATTTGCAAGGACAAAACATGGTAAACGCCTTATCGTGCTTTGACAATAAGCTCGTGAGTAACAACTATTTGATAGCTTTTGTTGAAAGCATCAGTCTTCATGTCAACATTCTGTTTCTTCCCTCTTGAATGAAAGATGATTAATTATTTTCCACTTTCCGTTATCATATACGACTCAATATTAATCTATGTTTGGTGATCTATATTGGCCACCTATCTTGCTTCCTTTCTAAAATGTTCTTTTAACATTGCTTTTGGATGTTTTTGAATCTTTTTCCCAGATTTATGTTGGGTGTGATGAAGCATATAGATTAACCCCATCTGGGAATATTAAATTACCACCGGAGGGCATTGATGTTTTCTGTAGTGCACCGTGCCTAACTGAAACACAACTAGTGCTTAATTGCATTGATAATATACTATCCAATTTCATATTCTACAACAAAGCCACTGTACAACAGATGAGATACGCACTAAATGTTGGTTGTAGCTACTCAAGGCAAAGAGGTTAGGATGCTAGTTACTTAATTTCCACAAATACTTATATACAAGATTAAACTTCTTTTTTCTTTTCATCAAGCTTTGCAGCCTTAACAAGATGTAAGCTATGTGTAGGGAACTTCAATTTGGCAGAATACATTGGAGGGGAGGCAAATAATGCTCCCAAATTAGCAATCGTGAATAAATCTTATATCTTCATCGTGGCGGCGGCAGCAGCAGCAGTTTATTTAATGTGACATGAGGTATTAGACTAAGAAACAAATACTGAAATGAACTTCATTACAGTTTTTAACTGGATAGCAAGAAGTTCCTACTTTCTTCTAACGTACATGGCTGTTGTCTTAATTATTGTACCATATAATCTGAAGCAAGGTTGCATTTTAAATTAAATATTTACAGTTAATAGTATACAGTCCTTTATGGCTCAACAAAATATATCAACATATCACAATAAACGTGCACAAAGACGTAGAAAGACATAACAAGAATAGATAAAATAAAATGCATAAAAAGTATTTTTCACATTACTCCTTCGGAATAATATATATAAAAAAAAAAATAAAAAAAAATCAGACTTGGCGTTGATTAATTTGAAACTAGGTGGATTCTCCTTTATTTAAAATTCACCAAAATCTGCGAGAACCAAGATAGCGAATGTTGATTCCCTAATACAAAGGAGTACATATCCAAACAATACATCCAACTTAGAGTTTGACATATCCAAATTATGGTTCCTTTCTAATTCAAAGCCGTGGCGAAATGCGTCAAAATTGTCTCGAATTAGGACTTGGTCGGTATATTTGTCTTCGTAATAGTCACAAATTAGATAGATTGGTGGCATGATCCAATCTTCATTATACCACGTTTTTGGGCAACTTAACTTCATGCATCATGCATGCATTAAATTATAAAAAGTCGAGGAATTCCTTGCAACTTAGTTTGTTGGACCAAAAGACAAGTAATTTGTTGCAACTATCCAGTTGCACTCTGCCCGGGAACTTTCTTGACACCTCCTCCTCGCATCAACACTCTTACTTTCTCAACTTCATTCCACCTCCCTTGTTCTGCATAAACATTGGACAACAACACATAATTTCCCGAATTCCATGGTTCAAGACGAACGAGCTCTTTAGCCGCAGTTTCTGCAATTTCCGTGTGGCCATAAGTCCGACAAGCACTAAGCAACGCACCCCACAAAGCAGCAGTTGGCTTCAATGGCATGGTTGTAATAAAGTCACGAGCTTCCCTGACGAGGCCACAGCGCCCAAGCAAATCAACAACACAGCCATAATGCTCGAGTCTGGGGGAAACCCCGAACTTGACATTCATGGAAGCAAATAAGTGACGCCCTCTATCCACCAAACCCGCATGAGCACAACACGCCAAAACCCCAACAAAAGTGGAAGCATTAGGTTGGATGCCTCCACGCACCATCTCCTGAAACAAGTTCACCCCAAGTTCACCCTCGCCATTAAACGCCAAACCCGATATCATGGCGTTATAAGAAACAAGGTTTTTAGTAGCCAGGTCATTGAAAATGGTCCAGGCGGCTTGCAAGTTACCACATTTACAATAGAAATGAAGGAGCGAGTTCCCCACGTGAATAGCGTCGGGTAGAAGGCCCTTGGAGTTGGCATAGGAATGTATCCAGTGGCCAACATGGACAGCTCCCAAGCGAGCACAGACAGGTAGAACCGTGACCAAGGAAGCATCGTCGGGTTCAAAACCCTGCTGCAACATTTCATTAAAAAGCTCAAGAACCTTGTAGGCTTGGTTACTGTGGGCTAAACAAGACATCATGAGATTCCAGGAAACGACGGTCCGCTCCCTCATGAGTAGAAAAAGCTTGAAAGCGGAATGTAAATGGCCGGTGGTGCAAAAGCCCTGAATCATGAAGTGGGAAAGGAGGAGGGGTGGGTGATGCATTTGGTCGAACAGCTTGGAGGCATCGTCCATGCGGCGGCAAGAGACGTAGAGGTGGAGCGTGGCGATGGAGACAGAGGGGTGGTGGGAAAAGGAGAGGCGGATGAGGAGGGCGTGGAGGGACTGGCCGAGGGGGTAGCGGCGGAGGTTGGAGGCGGAGTTGAGGAGAGGGGGGAAAGTGTAGGGGTCGGGGGAGATGGAGCGGGACTTCATGAGGGAGAAGAAGGAGAAGGAAGGGTGGAAGGGTGGCTGAAGAGAATGGGCTTTGATCATGGCGTTGAAGAGGAGAATGTTAGGGTTCCGGCTTTGGGCGAAGAGCTTAGTGGCGTATGGGAGTGACCCGCACACTGATACGAAGTGGGCCAGGATTTCATTCGATTGGTCGAGGCCATGGCGGATGAAATGCCCGTGTATTTGGCTCAGTTGGCTTCTGCTTTTCTCCCCGTGTAGTAGACGTTTAATTTTGCGCTCAATTTCTCTGCTTCTGCTCATCGACGCACACACCAAACCCCTCTCTCTACCAATACCATTACTGTTTTAACCCAAACTTTACCATTTTTTTATTCAAAAATTTCATTATCTTTTAATTACATCTCTTCTTTTATATAACTTTTAAAACGTGTAACTATTTGTCATTGTTGTTTTCAAAAAATTATAATTTATAATATTGCAAAGAAAATTTATTTAAAATATTTACAGTTCACAAAAAAATTAAAATATTTAAATAACTTGGGATAGCTCTTTATTGTGATTGTTTTATATGATAAGTTGTTTAAAATATATTAAGATATTTATTTTAGAATTGAATAAGAATAAAAAAAAAATCATGATCGTATTGACCAAGAATTAATGCACAAGACAATGATGCATTGCTGTAAAGCACTTTTTAACCTCCAATTTTTATAATTTTAAAAATAATTTATTATTTATTTATTTATAATAATATTTTAAAAAAAAAAGACAAAAAATTATTCAACAAGCACAAGACACTCCATAGTCACAAAATATGACTAGGAAGCATCTTTAATTACAAAAACAATACACAAACAAATAGAGGTATTTTCCCACCCTTGAATACAAAAATCACCAAACCAAGAGTAAATCAGTCCTAACAAGGAGACAGACAAGATTTTACACTACCCTTTAGCCCATAATCAAGATCATTGCATAAACACTTGCCAAACTTTTTCTACACATAAGGACTCACTTTTAAATACCAGTGCATTTCTAGCCAACCAAATATTACACATCATAACCAACTAAATAATACATAGGTTATGTTTAGACTTTTCTCCTTTTGCTTTAATAGTACCTATGTGTTGTCAAAAGTTGGACTGACACTCAGAGGGAAAAACACTTAGGTATCCTGACCATTGATAACAGCTCATTCAGACTAAGTAAACATGTTTACAAGAAGATAACAAATGTGACACTTATTCCAGTGCATTTTGACATACATGAGAAATATTACCATTCAATATAGTAATATTTTATTTTGCACGTTCAACCTTTGTAAAGATCATGTTGTGAGCTACCTTCTAAGAAAAGGCTAATACCTTGGGTAACACATTTGATTTCCATATTATTTAAAAATATAGGGAATCATAGTCATGAATTAACCCATAGATTAATCTATAGTCTTCTTTTATATAGTACCTTGCATTTTTCCTTGAGTTGCCACCTCCAACCATATTTCAAATCACATCTTAAAGACAAATTGCTTCTTATGTCTTTCTCATATCTGGCCTTCAAAATTTTGACCAAAAGAGCATCTTCCCCATGAAGAATCCTTTCATTGGCATTTGCCAAGAAGTGTTTTATTAAATGTTTCTACATCTTTGATTCCCAGTTCACCTTGGTCATTCTTTTTGCACATCAGTTTTCATTTGATCCATGTTAATTTCTTACAATATTTTGAATCACCCGACAAAAAAACGTCTTTGCGTACTTTGAATGATTTGAGAAACCTTCTCTAGGACTTGAAAAAATAAAGAAAATAAAGAGAAATGGATGAAAGGGTATATTTGATTAGACAAATTCGTCCTCCTAAAGATAAATTTTTTTGCTTCTAAGATGATAATTTTGCTCTCATTTTTTCAAGTATTGGCCTTCAGGCTTTCTCACTTCTCACATTAGCTCCCATTAGAACCCCCAGGTAGGAAAATTGCAATTGTATTACTCCACAATTTAGAATCCTAGCAAAGGTCTGCAACTCCTGATAAGTCATCCTTAAACCTCCCAAAGTGCTCTTGTAAACGTTAATCTTTAAACTAGATGTCAATTCATAACACCTTAGAGCACCCTTCAAAGTATGCATAATATGGATTTTCAAACTCACCATGAATATTGTGTCATATGCATATTGTTGGATCACCACTTAAAGCTCTTATTTACCTATCTTAATTCTAGATAAGAGGTTTGCTTAAGTTTCCCTCTTAACGAGACCTCCAAGCCCTTAGACTACAATTAGAAGTAAGAATGAGGGTCATTGGGTTACTCTGCCTTAGCCTCATTTGCATTTGAAATTCGTGCGTTGCATCTCCATTAACTAGAACTAAAACAAACGAAGATTGTAAGCACTTTTGAATCCATCTAACTCATTTATCTCCAAACCCAAATCACTTAAGTATATAGAACAAGAAGGGCCAACGGATTGCATCATAAGCCTTTTCAAAGTTTGTTTTAAACACCAGAATCAGTTTTTTCTCATATCAGTTCTCGATGGGCACGGGCCAAAGAGCTTCTGTCTGGGTAGGGTTCCATTTGTAGGGATGACCTACTAAGGGCTGCCACTCGACCTCTCCTCCCCTCGTGAGGAATAAAGCCTTTTTATGTTGTTTTGCCTCATAGATAGTTTCATCTACAATAATCGCACTGTCCAATAATTGTCTGCCTTTAATGAATGTTGTTTGGGTCTTTTCAATAATGCTAGATTTCACAAGTTGAAGCATATGAGCTAACACATTTGCAATAATTTTATAAATAACACCAATTAAAGATATAAGTCTGTAACTACCTAGGTTGCCTGAAAATTCCTTTTTAGGGATCAACTTTAGAAAGGAAGCATTTGAACCTCTAGGTAATTTCACATTTTGGTGGAAATCTGTCATAAGTTTTCTAATATCTCCTTTCAACAAGTCCCACAAGTGTTGTTATACTTATCTGACTATGGAGCTTTTGAGCTTTCACACTCCTAAACAACAAATCAAATTTATTCTTAAGAGATTTGTTTTTATAAGTTATTCTTTTGGTCTTCAAACAAACATTTAAAATCCACCCATCCATTCGTTCTCTTGAGTTAGCCTGTGATTAGAATCTTTCTTGGAAGAATTGCATCACTTCCTATTTAATTTATAATGGTTCTTCTATCTATTCACCATTGATCACCAACCCGTTTATACTGTTGGCTTTTCTCTAGCTAATGAATGCATGAAATACTTGGAAATCAAATCCCGTTCTTATAACCACTTGATCTTTGTTCTTATAATAATAGATTATTTGTATAAGGAAAGATCTCTATAATATAAGATAATTGATCATTTATTTAAAATAATTGGTTATTTGTAATATAATTGATTATTTATTTACAATAATCAATTATTGTGGAGTTAAGATATTGTTGTTTTGACACAGTTAACCTTATATGATGCATTATTGTGGAGTGAAAAGTATTATCTTAAATTAAAAATTAAAAGTTATAATTTTTAAAATTAAAAAAGTAGGAATTAGAATGTGCAATTAACCTACTATAAAAGTATTTTTATAAAAAAAGAAACTTGTTTGAATGATTTGAATACAAAAAAATTTTATATAATAATAAATATTGTTATTTATTTTATTATTTCCTAACTATTTGATTTAATAATATAATTATGGATGATAAATATCTACCTATAAAAATGAATGACTTAACGGGTATTTACAAATAGAATAAATAGATTTTTTTTTATTCCACTCACTTGTTAACGTGATATTTGATAGGATGAATAATAAGATAATCATATTGATAATCCACTTTAATGTCCTTATATATAAAGTAAGTTGATATAATTTATTTTTAGAATAAATATGTAAAATTTAAAACTATTTATCTTTACTATAAATGTTTAAAAAAATGTTTTTATATAAATGTATATTTCGAATTTATTTATTCTTGTTTTATTTTTACTTTTTTAAATATATATTTTAGTAAATATTCATGTGTGAATATGGATGTATATTTACTGATTTAGGCTAGTATGAAATATGTACAAGAGAAATTTTCATGATTTCATCGTTTTACTTTCTTGAAAAAAAAAACATTTTGAAATAAATGCTTCAAAAAATTATACATTTAAATTATATTTCAAAACATCCTTTCTCGCAAAATTCTAAGAAACCAATCCATCATCCATATGTTGCGTCCAATTCCAATCTCCTTCCTAGAAGCAAGAATAAAACATATTCTTCTCTTCTACTCTCACCACTCCAGCCAGACAGTTACCAATCTCATCACCTTCTAATTCTATGCTTCATTTTAATTTCTCCATTTTTTAACTAAAACCCCAACCTCTCTCCATTGTTTTTACATGTACTTTCCTCTCTCGTTTATTGCCCTCCACGCTCACTTTCTTTTGCATATTATTTTATTCCTCACTACAATTCTGAATTGGTATCATGTTCAGTAACCGGAATAGTTAAGTTGCTTATTTTTTTTAATGTAGTCATTTATTCGCTTGTTCACTATTTTGTTAGTTTGGTTGAACTATGTTAAAAGCTTTTGCCAAATGGAGTCCTCGGAGTAGTGGAAATTATTTATTCTAAAATATAAATTCAGCACTTTTTAAGCTAATGAAGGGTGTTTGGTCTAGTGGTATGATTCTCGCTTCGGGTGCGAGAGGTCGCGAGTTCGATTCTCGCAACACCCCAGCTTTTATTAGGCTTTCTTTAGAATTCAGTTTGGGCTTCTGTGTAACCGCAGATTTTTCATCCAAATAATAAAGTTTTATATTAAAAACAATATTACTGATATTGATACATTTTTTTTAATGGACGATAGTTGATACACTTGTTCATGTGTGTATTGGATTGGATTTTTTTTTATTTTAAAATGATTTAGTCCTCTTTTTTTTTAAACATTTTAATTTTGATTCTTCTATAATAAAATAGATAAATTTAATCTTAATTTTATAAAAAATTGCAATTATAGTGCTTTTATCAAACTATGTGTGATTTGATTAAAGTTTAAAATGTTAAGTTCAATTCGACATAACTAGTTTGGATACTTTTATTTTTTAAGATTTTTCTGAAAATAAACTTATTTGGGTGATAAGGATAACAAGAATGTTGAATATTTAATTATTAAAGAGTATAATTAATATGCATTATTAACGTAAGAAATTTTACATTAACATTTAATCGCAACTTTCTATTTATGGTCGTATGTTAACTTTACTAACAAATTAATATTTAAAAGTCATATAAATAAAAAATTTGGAATTTAACGTTAGTGTAAAACTCTTTTACATTGTACGTGTATACTAATTAAACTCATTATTAAGATAGACACTTATTCATGTTAAAATTATTGGTAACATTAATTATAATTTTTTTAGCAAAATAAAAAATAGAAAAATACTAATGTAGTAACAGTGTAAAATGTTTTATACTAACATTATATTTTAAAGAGTTTAAATAATATGTATTATCGGTGTAAATTTTTACACTGACATTCAATCACAATCCTTCATTTTTAATAAATTTATTGATTTTATCAATTTATACTTTTAAAGTCATCTAAATAAAGAGTTAAGATTAAACATAATTTTTTTTTATTGTCAGTGCATACTGATTAATCTCAATTTAAATATATATATATATATATATATATATATTTAATAAATAACCCGATTTACCGCTACAGAATAGTGTACAGTGACTGGCGGTTCCGCAATAGTGAACAGTGATGAACAGTGCTTTTCGCATAATGCATGCGAGATTGGAGTCAATCTTCATCAGACTCTTCTATATGGTAAAATGAACCAGAGGAAGAGGATGCAGACGAACTGTCTTCTTTCTTTGACTTTCCTTTGGATGAACTGGCTTCTGAGTCAGTAGAAAGGAGAGTCAAAATCTGATGAAGATTCTTTGTCAAGGCTTCATCATCTGTTGAGGCTGCAAGGGCAGCTGCAATCTTGGTCTTGCGATTGAGGAATTGGCAGGTCTCTGGGTCTGCCGATTTGAGACTTTTTGGATTCTTTTTGAACCATAAAGTCACTCCTTGGGTGTTGGCGTGGGAGGCATTGAATTGATCCCACCATTTGACGGATGCTTGTTTCCCTAACATTGGCAACATCTTCGGATTTGTTGCATTCTTCTGGTACTCATGGCGCCAGGCAAAAATCCATGCTAAGGAAAAGCTTGAAAAGAATCGAAGGGAAGGATGAAACGGATTGTTTCCTTCTTCAATTCTTGATTTAAACTGATTGAATCCTGCCTTTATCTCTTCAGGAAGGATGGATTGAATTAGTCCGAAAAAGTCCCACCATTCAGCAAACCACTGAGGAAAGAAATATCGGACATTTTTCTTGAAATAAATCAGCCACGAGTGCCGATAATTTTTATTTTGAAACCAAAATACATTGGTCCAAGCATGAATATAATCCCAGTAGGTATAACTAATCGGGTCGAAAGGCTGGAAAAATTTCTTTACTTGGTTTGGTTTAGTTTCAAAATCTTTAAAAGTTAAAACTTTTAAAATTTGCAGTGTAGAATGAGTGATAACATTGTTATCATTTTTGTCAAAATTATGTTTTATTGAAACAGATTTGGAATCCACCAGAATAAATTCATAAAATTTCCTATTCTTATTGAGACTAAGAGGTTTAAATAAAAACGTTGGTGGAAAGATTTTTTCGCAAACTTTATTTGGGTTGGAATCCCAGAATTCGGGTTTCATTTGAATAGTTGGATAAAATCTTCCTTCTTTTGGAATATAGGAAGAAGGTTGTTTTTGGGAAATTGGTTGAGGCTGCTCCACCAATTCTTTTGCATGTAAGGTTAGCTTAGATTGGGCTATTTCTGAAATAATTGATTTCAGGTTCTGATTCCAGAAGAGGTCATTTGATTCTTCTGAAAAGATTTGTTTCCAGGATTTGGATGGAAGGTTGGTTAGCCCACAGTCTTGAAGGGCTTGAAGGGTTGGAAGGGCCATCGCATAGTCGGATGGTTTGGTTACTAGGGTAGAAGACCCTTTTGCTATTTGCGGGGTAGACGACCCCGTTTTGGTGATGGCCTGCTGAGTTGATGACTCAGACTTAATGGTAGCCTGCTTGGTTGATGACCCAGTCTGGGTAGATGACCCTTGATTTGCAGTCTGTAAGGCGACTTGAATAGTTTGGGCATCCTTTATGGAGGAAGATGATTTGTCTGTCCGGGATGATCCCCGAACTGCTTTTCCCCGGCCTCTGGAGGAGGCGACCTTCATTTTTAATTTTGGAGGCATCTTACATGTGTCCGACCAAGAATAAATTCATGAGTCAGATAGTCAGGAAGAGTGTTTGAAGTACCTTTGATGTATTCTATCTCGAAATAAAAAATACTTAAGATTGCTTGTCAACGGGCAAAATTTTGTTTTGATGTAAGATTTTTTACATCTTTTTGCAAAATTTCTTTGGCTGACTTACAATCAACCCGAACTAAAAATTTTTTATTTAATAAATCAGATTGAAATTTGGTTATACACAGAACAATAGCCAAAACTTCCTTTTTTATAGTGGAATAATTTTGTTGGGCTTTGTTCCAATGTTTTGAAGTGAATGCACTGCAATACTCAGTATGATGCATGCGTTGTTTGAGGACACCACCATAACCTAGGTCAGAGGCATCGGTTTCAACAATCTTAAGGAGATTGGGATTAAGTAGATACAGGGTAACACTTTTACCTGCTGTTTGATTTGTTTGACTAGATTGGTGTGGATATCAGTCCACGGTGGAGGAGACTTTTTGAGTCTGTCATGAAGAGGTTTAGAGATGATACTAAGCTGAGGAAAGAAGTCAGCGACATAATTTAGACAACCCAAAAATCTTTGAAGTTGTGATTTTTCTAAAATTTGATTGGGAAATTTGTCAGCGAACTCGATGACACGACAAATTGGTTTAATGGTTCCCTGAAAGATATAATGACCAAGGAATTTGATTTTTGTCTGAAAAAGACAAATTTTGGTTTTGGAAACAGCAAGACCATTTCGTTTGATAACTTTGAAAAAGATTTCAAGATGTTTGAAATGTTGGTCAACAGATTGGGAAAAGATTAAGACATCATCTATATAGACAATGCAGAAATTTGAGTAAGGATTAAAGATATCATTCATGATATTTTGAAACTCTGATGGAGCATTCTTAAGACCAAAGGGCATTACGTTCCATTCGTACTGCCCAAAGGGAACAGTGAAGGTCGTCTTGTAGCGATCACTGGGATTGATTTAGATTTGCCAAAATCCAGATTTCATATCGAATTTAAAAAAGATTTTTGCCGAATGTAATCGGGAAAGAAGATCTTTCTTGTTTGGAATTGGATACCTAATCCATTGAAGAGCTTGATTAAGCGGTTTGTAATTGATAACCAGTCTTGGGGCGCCTCGCTCAATTTTGGAGGCTTTGTTAACATAGAAAGCTGTGCAAGACCAAGGGCTTTTGCTCTTTCTGATTAATCCTTTGTACAAAAGGTCCTTGATTTCATTTTGGCATCATGACTCATTTGGATTGGTCGGGCCTTAGTCGGGATTTGTCTATCGGTAAAGTCCTTTTCATAAGGAAGATTAACCATATGTTTCTTTCTATCCCAAAAAGCATTAGGAAGGTCAGAACAGATGGTAGATTGAAAACGATTAGAAAGATTTTTGATACGTTGTTTGATATAAGGAAGAGAGAGTTGACTCTCAATTTGTTTGAAAGAAATTTCTTCTTTTAGGAAATTGATTTGATTAAGTTTAAGATCAACTTGATGGATATTCCTGTAGACAGGTTTGTCAAGGAATTTGAATACGATTGTCTTCCCTAAGTGTTGGGTGGATATACCTTTACTGGAAATATTGATTGGGAAGATAGATTTGATGAATGGTGTTCCTAAGATTACATCATTCTTAAGATTTTTTATCAGAAGAAACGGAGTTTCTACTTGGAGATTGTCTTTTTGTATGATTGCCGAAGGAAGCTTATACTGGATTTCTAGTTTAGATCCACTAGCCGTCCTAAGTCGTTCGGAAGTTTTATGGAAGTATTTGGTGGGAATAAGTCCTTCCAAAATACAGTTTGAGTCAGCCCCAGTATCAAATAGAGCGATAGTTTTGAGAACGAAGTCGACGATAAGAATAGTAACATCAATATAGAATTTTTGGATGCTACACTGATTGATTAGGTTGTTGAACAGAGTATCTTCATTTGATGAATTATGATCAGACTCATAATCCTGATTACAGTTTTCATGGTCATTTGGAACCATGTTATCAGATAAAGCTGCAGTTATTTGAGATATCATAGTCTCGTGCAACTATGATTGAGTTTTGAGTTCTCGGACCTCAGATTTAAGAGAACGAATTTCAGCCTGGAGGTCCTGAATAGTAACTGGCTTGGCTGAAGATTTTTTCAGTCATTTGAGAATTTGAGTAAGATCAAACTTGTTATTGACAAACCTATTATCTAAACGCGTAGGTTTGGGTTTTGAAAGAATCGCTTTTAATTTCTCAAGATACTCTTTTCTATCCTGAGGGTCTTGAATAGATCTAGAGCATCAAGCAATAGATTTTGCTCATCATTGTGAATGACATTGATGAGTGGAGATTCAGAACTTTCGCTACTAGAGGAGGAAAGATCATCGTCAGCTTGGATTTCGTCAGAAGATGTCTTGGCGATATCATTTTCTTCTTCTGAGGAACTATCAGAAGAATTTATCAAAAGATTATTGAGTTGATCCTGAACAATAGGATCAAGATTGAGTTCACGAACCTTAGATGAGATTCGACAAAATCTAGCTAAGTGGCCTTTGCGACCACACTTATAGCAATTTCTAGTTTCTCTAGAAAGATTGGTATCCTTTTGAGGATGATTAGTACTTCGTCGAGGAAGATTATGATCTGGAGGCCTACTGGGCTTGGTATTGAGATGGCGAGTCTTGAATCTAGCGACTCTGCGATAAGGTTTACTCAGCTGGTGCTGAGGAGTTTTTCTATGAGTAGTCTTTCCCGGATTTTTAGAACAAGGAAGACCAAATTGTTGGCAGAAATTTCCCAAATCTCTGCGATTCTAAGCCTTTTCTCTGGCTAATTGTTTTTGGATGTTGTCGTCCTGACAGATTTTAAGAGCGACTTTTTGAACGTAAGCTATGATATTACCATAACTTAACTGATCATAAGGAATTTCTCCGTTAAACTGGGAACGGATTTTTTCCCTAACTTTGTCTCCTAAGGATTTTGGGAGTCCAGCTAGGAAGGTTTCTTTCCAAAAAGGTTGGTGACAGTCATCTTTAGTGTAGACTCGAGTAAGGAAGGTGTCCCTATACCACCTAAAATTACCTAAGGTCTTACACTTAAGAGTAGACAGGAGATCTCCAGAACGATCTTTGTAGATAGAAGGATCTCCGATGAAATGTTTGACAATGGTCATGATTAAGGTATTAACAGCATCGGGAATAGGCTTCCCTTTGTCAGTAAGGACGTTTCCTTCAGCGTCCGTTTTGACTGCCGTAAAGATTTCATGTTTCTCATTATCGGAAACGTAATTGTCCCACCAGCCTTTGAGTTGGCCAGAAAAGTCAGCGGTCAGGATTTCTACTATAGTCTAATCAGAGCTATCTAAAACATCTTTTTGCAAACTGAGTATATATAAATAAAGAACTATGATTAAAAGTCAATAACAAAAGTTTATAAAAAAACAATTTTTTTTAAATATTTGTAAATATATATATATCCCGGCAAGTATGCATAGGAGATAGTGAGTAAGTGCTACTGGTATCCATTCGCACCTTTCTAGAATTTATGAAATGATATGTATTCACTATAGTCAATTAAATATAAATACTTCATCCCATATGTATAAATGTTCTATAAATAAGTATCTTTGGTGATATCTCACATTCTATTTTCAGAATAGGATATATCGTCATTCTTAAATACCATTAGTTGGATTCACAAATCCTCGTTATGATAAAAATTCTCTCTAATTCAACAAAAGTATTGGGTCATCCTAAAATCCTCAATTTCTCGTATCAAAAGGGAAATCTATTTTTCAAGAAATCATTAAATTAAACAACAAGGTACACAAAAAGTCTAAAAGTAAGTAATTATGATCGATTTTTTTACACAAAAAGTCTAAAAGTAAGTAATTATGATCGATTTTTTTAGTATAATTATGATCGTTGGCTAGTGGGCTTGCAGTGTTCGATGCTACGAATTGGGTTTTTGGTCTATCGGTGTATTAGGGCCTATTACATATGTAAAGAGAATTTGATGCCAACCCGAAGAGTGCAGTTGAGTTTTTAATTAACACCTGCTAAAAGCACTGCAAAAAATAAAAAATAGAAGATATATTAGTATTCTTTTCATCAGTAAATCTAAAATGAAAAACTAGCAGATGCGAATTCAAATCTCCACTAGTTTCTATGTCTAGCATGCAGATACAAAGGTTGTTCAGTATAACCAAACACAGTTAAATTTCAATAAAATATTTACTGATATATTTAGAATTGGTCTGTGAGTAAGCTTGTTTGATTCATCTTTAAAGTATGTTGTCACTGCGTTCATAACACCTTTTCCACAGACGATGGTCCTTTTACTTCTAGTTCTAAATTGTCCCGCAGTGGGTTAATTACAATTTCCCCAAATAGTTGTATGGTGATTTGAAGTACAAAATTCAAATACAGTGTTACAATACATCAATCATTCATGTTGCTATTGAGAAAAACTCAAAATTATAGAAATTGAGATATTTTCCTCTGTACGTTAATACTTTAAGAAAACAAAAATAGGCATGAGAAAGAAAAAGAAGAAATGTTGTCTAAGTTTAAGATTCTTTTTAGAAAAAAAAACACACATTAAACATTATAGATTGTTGTTTTACGTATAAAATTGTAAATTTAATTTTAAAAACTCGTTTATAAATTGTCTACTTCAGTTCAGAGAAAAAAGCAAGGTATTTTTTTCCTAAAATATTAAATGTATGTTAAATATAACACTTATTAAGTAATAATATTGTATAAAAAATATGACTTTATTTAAATATATATTAATATGTCAATCATTCATTGAAGTGATAAATATGTAATAATATTGTAAGAGGCTAGGAAAATTAAAGAAGTGGAAAGTGGGCCAAGAATCAATACGGATAAGGAATGCAATGATCCATCGTTACATTTGCTCTTTGTTTTTTATTGCTACATAAATTGAATAATTAAGTAGCTAATTATCACAAAAAAGTATGTAAGTTAAAAATAATCACGAAGTAAGATCAATGGATAACGAGTGCAAGTATCCAACAATCATGCAGTTGTCTCTGGATTTTGGAACTGTTGGGTTTATGGTCATCAATGTCGTTTGTTCTATAATCATTTTAATTAAGTTAATGTTAAATTTAACGCGCGCGCGTGTGTGTATATATATATATATATATATATATATATATATATATATATATATATATATATTAAAGATTAAAATATTTAAAATTATAATAACATATTAATTAATTTTTATGATGAAAATTCATAATTATTATAAAAATATGTATAACTAATTAAAAGTTAAATTTAAAATACAAAATAAAAATGATATTTTTAAGAAAATAAATGGAATGTGTATTATTAAGTTATTTTGATTCTTTAAAATTAATTTTTTCTGTTAATATTTTAAGAACCTGAAAAGGAATTTTAACCACCACTAAAAAAATTAAGAAATGTGATTTAGATTATTTATACACATGATCCAAATCCAAGCTTCTTAAGAAGGTGCCCATCCTTAGTGCTTCTTATTATTGTAAATACATCTTAATTTTGGAGCATGCAAACAGAACTAATATATATAATTACATTTTGAAAGGAGCATATTCAGTCTCAAGTAATAAAATAAATCCTACATATTTTTCCATGAAACAGTTTCAAATAGTTTATTTATCCTACTTTTGCGAAGAAAACATATTATGTGGTGACCACAGCAATGATGAAGCAGCAGACTACAGATGCATATTCATACTGTTTTAGAATTAAAAATGGCATAATCTGTTTTGATGATGGACATTATTAAGATGGTCAGAAGATATTTGATTTTAACGAGAGTTGAAGTAGTCAATCAGTCTTGTATAGTCAGATGAATTGACTCTGGGTTCAGCACCTTATCTACCCATCCTTCATATCATGAATCATGATGATGGAAGATTCGTTGCATTAAAAAGTTCTGTTCCGAGAGATATGCGGTTCCATTTCGGTATTTCTGCAGTCCGCTCCTAAATTCACATCACAACCAATATATTTCACCGACCATGATTTGTGATTTTTAGTTAACTTAAAACTGAAATAACTTCAACTGCCTTTTTATAAAAAAGGGGTTATTAACTATCACTTGATTTTTTTTAAAAACTCAGTCATCATATTTGTTTCTAGGTAAATCTTTGCTGGACAAGAGTACACCAATTTACAAAAATTCTGTCTTTACAGAGCATATATTTTTATTACTATTAAATTGAATTAATTATGAGGTTACCATTATCCATTAGTTTTTAATTTAAATATATAATTATAAAAAATTAGCATTTAAATATATATTTAAAATTTATTATATTTAATTATAAAAACTATAATTTAAATATATAAATTATAATACTTCTAATTTAAATATATAGATATAACAATCTATAATTTAAATATATAATTAATTTATATTAAAAAACTTTATATTATTACAATGTTACAACCATTTTCCACATCTCATTATTAATCAATAAGTAATAATGTTATTATTTATTATTTTATAACTTTCAATAGTTAATCTTATTAAACAGCAACTAACTTTGCAATTTTCATCTAATTTTTTTAATTAATTTTGACAACCACTGAAAAGCACAGATATTCTCATCTCATAATCTTAAACCTATTAAGCTAGGTAAGTAAAACTGAATTCAAGTTTCTTAATAAAAATTATGCATAAATACTTTTACTGTACCGCAGGTCTAGTTACTTGTAATCCCTTCAACCAACAATGCGGTGTAAATGCTGTGTGTTTTATGGTCTGCTAGTTTGACGGCAGTGCAGTTGTGAATTGTGATCCAAAATTGATACTACAAATACAAATTATATTGTTTTACATGTTTCTTTTTTTATGACAAGTATTTTTTTTTTTCTGTGAACTTTTTTTTCAGGACAAGTATCTTCTACAGTAGGATGGAAAAAGGTAAGGGGCAAATATTATGACAAAAAGGTGAGTGAAAAAATTCGGGACCAAGCAAAGCAAGTACACGTTAGCTGCTTACTCCAGCAGAATTCCCGCACAGGTAGTAGCATGTGAGTGAACAAAATGAACAGTTTTGTCCAGAAAGACCTTCGAATTACAGTATAATTATCAAACTATATCTTAATTTACCACCATTTATTCATGTTAAAAGGGATCGAAATTCCTTCGCCGGTTTAGGGTTGGTGGGATGTAATTATCCCGACTCCGTTCACAACTTGGCTTGTTATTAAAGGACTTGGGTCCCTCCAGGTGGATTCGTGTCTCCTCCTAGATTATTTATTGGCTCCTTTTTAAAAATTTACATAAAATCCATTCATTAGCAACTTGTAAAGCCCGTTGGTAGGAGTGGGGCTCGGATGGGAGAAAAGACTAAAGAAAAAACAGATGCAAGTAATACAGAAGCAACCAAAAAGAAAATGGAACATCTCTTTGGGAGGTTTGCATGATTTCCATTCCTAGTTTTATAATATACTTACTAACTTATAAGCAGGTCAACGTCAAATAATCTCTATCTACTTTAGATCGACATCTTGTCGCATATAGATTTACAAACATCTTTTTCCCGAACTCCTCAAAACTCAAATAATGCGAGCAGGGCATAATTACAAGGCTGCATCTAAAAAAGAACATTTGGACCCCAACATTGGATTGGATTGCCGTGATCCGGACACAGCCATCTCATTCTCATGCAAATTTGCATACGCAACCAAAAACACAGGACGCGAGAGAAGCAAACAAAAACACAGGCATCTTTCAATTGTGGTGTGGTGTTGGCACAGTAACTATGGGGCCTCAACCAACTAACAGGTCTCCCCACACCACGTGCTTTCTGTAGGCATAGCACAGTGTACGAGAGATAACAATAACAATAACAATTAACAAGCATAGCAATCCACAAGGAGTAAGGTCTATTCTATTAAGGAAAATAAAATAAAATATGAGTGTGGAAAATATATTAATAAACTCCAGTCACTGCACAGCAACTGTGTAAATAGTAAAATGCTGCGAGTACGAGTACCAGTACACCACTTAGTATATTGTACATAGTAATAGTTTTATGAGCATCATGTAGAGGTAGAGGTAGCAGTAGCAGGAGGATGGAAGAAGAAGAAGAAGTATTTGACAGCTGAGCAACCCCATTGTAGGATTTAAACACCTTAAAGCTAAAGGCTAAGAAGGCTAAGAAGGCTAAGAAGGCTAAGGCTAAAGCATTCGAAAATGGAGGAGAAGAAGAAGAAGAAGAATAAGAAAAGTGGGGGATAATAATTAATAATGATCTGTACAGTTAATGGAAAGGGGAAATCGGAAACAGAAAATGAAATGAATTTACCTGGAGGAAACAGGGTTTAAGGCTCTAGCAAAACCATTCATGGCCCCATAACCCTTGGAACTAAAGCCCAAGCAGCCAAGCAGACCCTGGCGGTAAGGGAGGAAGGTCTTTTTCCTCAACTCCTCAGCCTGAGCCCTGTTTGCTTTATAGTGCAACTCGTGCGGCGAAGGTGGCACGCGCCTCTTCCCAACACCGTTAGTCGGCTTCCCGCTCATTCTCCTCGCCCAGCTCTGAGAACTGCTTCCTTTCGATTTGTGTGTGCCTTCGCTTTTGGTGTTGGTGTTGGTGTTGGTGTTGGTGTTGGTGTTGGTGTTGGTGTTAGAGTTGGTGTTGGTGTTGGTGTTAGTGTTAGTGTTAGTGTTGGACTTCTTGTCTTTGGTTGGGGAGAAGGAGATGGTGGACCAGAACTTGTTGTTACTCCTCCCTTCGCTTTTGCTTCGGAGAAAATCCTTCAAGAAAACCCACCGCTTGGAGCTTCTCCCAGCCGAGGAAGAACGGGAAGAGGAGGCCGAACCAGAAACCGAAGGAGAAGGAGTGGTCTCGGCTTTCAACGCTTGGGAGCAACTGACGTTGATTTGGTTACCCGGGGTGACAGTATCGTGGTGAATGGGACGATCCTCCTCGTTTTCGGCCCACTCCAAAGGTGTGTTGCTCCGGAGAGGGGACATGGATCTGGTTCTTCTGCGAACTGACTTGTCCCTCAGCCTCAGATCTCTGCCTCGGACAACGCTAACATGAACCTCCTCCTCCTCCTCCTCCTCCTCTTCTTCTCCTTCCAGATCCAACAGCGGAGCAAGCACTTGTGGGCGTTCCAGGTGAGTCGACAGCTTCATGGGACGGATCTGACCGTTCAGGAACAACTCATCCGCGGAGCTCATTGAACCGGAACCGCCCGAACCACCGGAGCCGAACCTGGCGGAGAATTCGAACTCGTAACCCATGGGGGCGGAGGAATGGCTGTTTTCGTAGGAGGACGTTATGGCGAAGTGCATTGGGCTGGCCGGAGCACTGTAGAAGAACCCGGGGAGGGGACCCCGCCCTGGACTCGAGGGGGCACTCACGTAAGGTGTCGAGCAGTTGCTGTCCAAGTCTTCTAAGCCATTGTTAATGCTCTCTCTTTTAAGCTGCTCCATTATTCAGGGTTGATGAAAATGAAGACCAAAGAAGAAGAAGAGAGTGGATGTTGATATATGTTTCTCACCCCCTCCTAATACCTGACCTGACGCCCTGCACACAAACAACCATTAAATAAATATTTTTTACTTTATATTCCCTCGATTCTAACACCATTCATTATTCTTTCTTACTTTTTCCATAAACCTAGATCTCTCTTCCATCCTCATAATGCACAAATCAAAACATCTCTACTTCGTTCTTTATAATAATCATTTTTCTTAAACATAAATACATTTCTCTTTATTAATATTTCATTTCTTTCTGTCATTGCAATATATTTTATACCAAATAAAAAACAATACATTCAACTCAATATTAATATCGTTAAACTAACTTTTATATTGCTTCCTAATTATAAACCAGAAATTTAAGATTTATTTGTCTTTTATATAGAAACTATTTTATTTATTTATTAACATATTCCCATTATTTTTCTTATGAAAAATATTATCTTTTCATCTAATTATTAATGAAAAAGATAATTTGGTCAATACCATTTTATATTAAAACAAAAATAGTATTAAAAACATACCATCTTATAATTGGAAATAATGAAAAATTAGATTGACATCTTTAAGACTGTTCATGTAAAAATAATATTATATTAAAAAATCAATGCAACTATTTTTTTTAAATAACTTTTCTAAATATCACATTTATCTTTTAAAACAAAAATAGTACTTCTTTTAATGTCTAACTCTGTGAGTGTGTCATTTTTTTTTCTCTGATGTTTTTAAGAATAAAGATAATTTAAAATGAATATTTTAAGATTATTAAAATTTTTAATGCAGTGATTACTTTAATATGCGCGAAATAAGTCTTTTTTTAAAAAATAACTCTAAATAGTGTTTCGTTTCCAAATTATGTACACCTATTTTTCAAAAAATAAGCAACACTTAACATTGTTTTGAACGGATGCAAAACCTAATACATAACAAATAGATAAAACATAGTATTAATTTTACATAACTAACCTTTTCTATGTTGCTTTATATCCTCAATTGCCATTCATTATTCTTTCCTATTTTTATCTCCCTTTCATTAATCATAGTGGACAAATCAAAAGATATGTATGTACTTACTTCCTCTGATTTTTTAAAATATAAATAAATTTTAACTCGTTTTACTTCATTTAATAATAATTCTTTTAACATGCACTAATTTAATAGTTGACTCTTTGATCGTAACATTATCTCTTGTTTTTACATTTTTATGTATGAGGGGGAGAATTTAAAAAAATACGAGATTAATAAAATTTAACGCAATTATATCCTTAATTGCCATTCATTTTTATAGATATAAAGTATTTACATTTTTATTTTTATATATTATAGGAATTTTAGAGTTTTGATTTAATATATTTTGTAAGTTCATGATAAAATATTCATATTTTATTGTGTTATTTTGTATATAATAGTTTTAGTTTAGAATATTTTAAAATATATTTTATTAATTTTTATATTTTTTGTTTAGGATAACATGATATAAATATGTATAATTATTAATAAATATGACAAAATTGTAATAAATGTGAGAAAATGGGAGAAATGAGAGAGTTTGAATAAAATTCAAAATATTATAGTATTTATAAATTTGTATTTTTATTATAAATATTTATGATAAGATAAAACTTGTAAAAATGTGTGTATATTAATATGGGAAAAACGGAAAATAATCATAAAATATAGACACAAAAATATCTTATTCTCATTATATAATATATATATATATAGTAAGAGAATATATAATATTATATTATATACTATAGATATAAATGATAAATGATAAGACAATTGTGTATAGATTGAATATAAATGTTTTAAAACAGTTATATCTTAAGTTATAAGGTTATTTCAATGACAAAGTTCATATAAGAGATTGTGGGTTTAAATTATTTTTTTTTTGTTTTTTAAAATGATAGAACAGGTAAGTATTTTAAAAATAGATATAAAAAAATAATTTTTTTATTAATAATATAGGTGATAGCAAAGGGATTTTTTTGTTGTGTAGTTTTTAAATTTAAAATCAAGGAAGGTGGATGGAATCTGAATAGTGAATATCAGGTTTTGTTTTCAAATTATGTACTCTCTTTTTTTTTATGAAAAAATTAAGTACTCTTACTATCTTAAAATTGTCATTTTAGCTTATATTATGACGATGAATACATGTTAATAAAGAGACAAAGGATCGTGATAATTTTATAAAAATAATTTTATTATCAATATTGTATTAAAAATTCAAAGAGATGTTCATTAGAAGCATTAGGAAAAATAATTAACATTACATTACAGGCTAAATAGACATTTATTTTCATGGACCAAGTCAAGAAAAAACTTAAAAAGAGAGACCATTTGAAAAAATTAAAATTCATATACATGCATACAATTTTATATTAAGTATTCACGTTTTTAAATATATCTACATAGGAAACAATTAAACAATTTTTAGAATACTAGTAATGAATTTATAATTAAAAAGTATCATATTCATATGGCTTGATTAAATTTTTATTCCTAAAAGATAGAGTATTATTTATTTTAGTCTTTTAAATTTTTTTTTTTAATTTAGAACTTTAATGATTTATTTTTTTTAGTTTCTATTTTTAAGAAACAATGACAATAATGTAATTATAGGAGTGTTTATTGGTTCGAGTCAACCCGATAAACTCAATAAATTGAACCAGACTAATTATTTTGATTTAGTTTTTTAACTTGATTAAGTATGGACTCAACCCAAACGATAGAACCGATCATGTATGGTTCGGTTCGTGATTTTCGCATTTCAAAACCCTGAATCAACCCAACAATATATATATATTATATTATTATTAATTTATTTTGTATTTAAGTTAGTAAATTTAGTAATCTGTTTTGTTTAAGATTTTGCATTTCAAAACTTTGACCCAACCCTATCTTATATTTTATATTTTTAAGTTAGTAAATTTATTTTATACTTTAAATTTATACAATTTGTTGTTTGTATTGTTTTAATAGGTTCAAGTTTTGAAATGCGAATAACAAATTGTATATTTTTAAAACTATTAAAACAACACAATACAATACAAACATAATGTTAAATTTTATATTTGCTCTCTTTATACCTGAACTCGTCTCACACTTTGCAGGGACAAGAATGGGAACGGAGAGAGCCAAACTCGTACCATGCCCGTCCCGTTGTTATCCTTAAACCAACCTAATTATCATTTATTTAGTTTGGTTTGGGTCAGGGAAAAAATTATAAAAAACCAATTCAATTCAACCAATTAAAATTAATTGGTTTAACTTTCATTTTCCTCCAAACTCGAACTGTGAACACCCCTAGATGTAAAAGAATGAATCAATGTTATTAAAATTTAAACAATTATTGAACCGATCAAGACAGTGATTTAAAATGTTATTAAAATTACTAGTTTAATGGTTACACCAACTGATTACCGGTTGAATCGATCTATATTAGAAAATAAAAATAATATACCTAACATAACTTTATACTTCAAAATTTAACACTAACAACACATTATTAAAAATAAGAATTATTTTGTGACGTTTGCTTCATGTTAACGTATTTTAGAAAATCACATTTCAGATAATATTATAATTAAGAATGCTATTTCTGAATATATTAAAAGTATTTTTAGTTAAATTTTAATATTTTTAAAATTTAAAATAAATCTTCATATATAAAGGAAAAATATAATTACTAATCAATTTCCTTCCTACACAGAGAGTATAATTGTAGAATATCTACAACTCATTAATTAAACTAATAATTATTTAAAATAAAAAGTAAAACATATTTTATGTACAATCAGTGTAAAAATAGATGTGACGATGGTATGTGATATTGATGTAGATGTTGTGTGGCATGACATGTGATAGAAGGGTGTATTTGGCCATATGTGATGGCGGCATTGAGAAATAGCGTCAATAAGGTTGTGTACATGAGAGAAAAGTGTACGTGTTGGGGGGTGACGACATATTTAGATTTTTGAGAGAGAATTTTTACACATAACATAACGGGGTGATAGGTATAGTCTTTGGAAAAACAAATATTAATTAAAGCAATTAAATTCAAATAATAAATAAATAATGCTGATTTTGGTGTGAAATTCATAAAAAAATTGTTGAATGAATTATGTTTTTCAGCCTCTACTTTCTTTTGAACCTTATACATGCATCTAATAAGGAAAATTAGACAATAGTTTTTGAACTTTTACAAACTTGCATTTGGTGTGAATTTAAGCAACTAAATCCAGGAATCATCTTTTAATGAATGTCAAAACTCCTTCAAGAACAAGAAGTATCACCATCCTATATTGTCTCTTTTATCTCCACCTTTGAGAGAAAGACTTTTTAACTCCAACTTTGCTTCAATAGTAACTTTGTGGAAGCACAAACTATCCAACTTTGACCCTACCGTTATCCATTCTTAAATTGATTTTTGAAGTACTCTTTTTACCTTATATTTTAGGTGATCCAGCTCCATGATTTATTCCCTTCCAAATCAATATTCAAGATTTCATTGGTCTTTCTTATTTTTACTACCCCCCATAAAACAAAATTTGGAGTTGACATCACTTCTCTCAATCATTGTAGTCTCAACTTTTGCCTCAACAAAGAACACCTTCTTTCCACCCACCTCCTTAAATTCACTATTTTAGCAATTTTTTCCTTTTTTTTCCATTGCCATCCAATACAAGCTTATTTTTTCATGTCAAGCTCAAGTATCCTCTCTCTATTTAAACTTTTTATCTTCAAATAGTTTAGTACATGAAAAGGTTTTGGACCCCAATTTATGTTCCCATTTGATAGAATCGCAAGAAATGGTCTAACACTCTCATTTGTAAACTCCATTGCTCTATGTTTCCTCAAGCTTCTAAATAAAACACTCCTTTGTAGTATGCATCATAGTTGTACAAAATAAAATAAAGCATTGGAAAACCTTGATCAAGTGACACACATATACACACGAGTTGTTGCGGTGATAATTAGGGTGAATATAGATATGGTTATCTAGACTAGTTCAAAAAACTGATGAAACTAAACCCAATCTAAAGAAAAAAAATTGAATTGGTTTGGATTAGATTGAAAAAATATAAATTCAATAAATTTGGATGGAATTACAAATTTTGATATTAAAAATCCAATTCAATACTATCCAACTGGCCAATTATTATATAAAGTTATTTTATATTTTCATAAATATTCAGAGATTTTCAATAAAAAGTCTAGACTTTTAGAATTTGACTTTGAGTGTCAAATTGTGTTAATTTTTTAATGTTTTTAACAAATTCTGTTAATTTTAGAATGTTGTTGATTTTAAATTTCATTTTTTAAATTGTAAATCTAATCATCCAATTTGAATCAATTCAATTGTAGTTAAATTGGTTCAGTTATTTTTTTTTTTTATTTTGTTTTGATATATAACATGTAGAACACATTTGTTTATCAATTATATAGTTGAAATTGATCATTATTTTACATTTGGTTAGTGTTAAATTGTTCTAAGCATATATGCTTAACAATTTCAAATATATTTTTATATGATACATGTACTTATCAGTGATCATCAAGAAGTTTCCAATAAAGAGAGTCGCTAATCGTGAGAGTACCTGCTCGAAAGGATTCCGATGCTCAAGTAGGTAAGAGTATTTTGTATAAAAAAGTCTAATTGAATTTTATTATAACTTTTGAGGCTCATATATAGTAGGGATGACAATTAATTAGTTAATAAGTAGTCTTAAATATCCTTTAACGAGTCTTGAATGTTATTAATCACATCTTCAGTCTTATATGTCCTTAATTAGATCTTTAATGTTATTAATCACTAGAGATAAATATTTGAGCTCAAGCTTGTGGACTCCACGACTTGCATGATACGTGAGTCCTAAAATTATTTTAGCCTCATCTAGATATGAGAGTCCTTTAGGCTCGACCTACAAAACTCGCATGTTTAGTGGGTTAATCCACAGACCTTCACATAATTAATTTTTTAATAAAAGTTATATTATTTTATTTATAAAAATAGAGTATCATAGGTAAAAAAAAAAATCCAATACTTTTGTGACGACATTTAAAAATTTATATGTGAAATTTTATATTTGAATGCATTGATATTTTATTTATGTGTATTTTAAATTTAAATTATTTTATTTTATATTTTAGAATTAAGATTTAATATTATATTTAATTATTTGTTATGACATTTAATATTTAAATTAAAAGTGATTTTTAATATATATTGAATTTTTATAATAATTAAATATGAGATAAATTGATTTTTTTTTTATATTTTATACGAGTTGCCCACAAGTCTTCATAAGCTTTGCCGGGCGTTTGTGAACTCAAATATGATGAGTTTGTTTAAAATACAAGTTTGGCATGCCAAAATTTTACAAATTGCAAGTTTTACGGGTTATAAGTTTTATAGATCAGATTACTCCTATGCCACGTGTTTTGATTTATTGTAAGGGCTAGAGTGCTTATGGGATAGATATAGTCTTTGGAAGTAGTGGAGCCTTCAAGTGCTTAAATTGCTGCCTAGGTAAGAGCCCTGACCCTAGTTATGATGTTTTTGCCTGACCTTTGGAACGTAACCCCCGAATACTGACCTCGAGTAGTATATAAGTCTTTTGAGTATACCTTCTGATGCATACCCTTGATCTTTTCTAGAGGTTTAAAGTATTTAGTGAAATAATGTATGGAGAGGTAAGGGATGAAGTGTTTAGGCACCACTCAAGGGAGATAAGCCTAAGGAAGGTTGGCTTCCCATATGGAATGGAACCCTTGATAAAAGCTAAGGGAACTCTCAAAAGAGAAGGTAGGGGACACTAAGAACCAAAGCAAAATTTATTGATCAAAGTGTGCATTTTGCACAACCTTGTGGCTCTCCTTTTGGGCAAATCCTTCGTGCATTTCTTGCTGGAATTTTTGCTCACTTTATAGGTTTATTTTTACTTTTATAATCTCTAAGTTTTGTCAAAAAATGGTCATGCTAGTTTCCTTTCATGTCATATAAACTTCCTTAGGTTTAACCTCTTTTTATTTTACAAAAAACTTTATAAAACATCTTTGGATTGAGCTTCTAAGAGGTGATCCTCTTGTTTGTGTTCTTATGTGTTTATTCTTTTAATTCAAGCATTCTAGTTTCTAAATATTCTTAAATAATTGCTCAATTCAATCCTTTGTATTCTTTCTTGTTTGCGCATGCTTGTGGTAGTTTCCCCCTTAGTTTTGCTTTCAATATTGGTTATTCTTTTGAGTACAATTGTTTGAGTAAATTGTGAGTTGAACTTGGAAAACCAAATCACTCATTTAAAAGCCTTAAAGTACTCCTAAAATACCATTAGTTCAGTGGCAATTGGGGTTACTAAAATTTGTTGTTTATTTCATTTTAATGTTCACTAGTTGCATTTGTTTACAATTTTGGTGGCTTGTTCCTTTTACCAGCTCAAGCAATTATAATATTGTTGTTCCTCACTAATTTTGCTTTCCATTAAGCTAGGTACAACAACATTAAGTTAAAAAAAAAGAAAAAGAAAAGGATAAAACAAACCAAAGAAGTTAAAGTTAAAAAACAAAAAGAGAGGAAAAGAATTCGGCCACTATAATTTTAAAGTTAGTGCAATTTGTGAAATTTTGGAGTCTTGTTTAGTTTGTCTTTCATTCCACTCTAGTGCCTTTCTTAGGTATTCCTTTGTGTGCTTTCTTTATTGTTTACCTTTAATTGTTGCTTGTCTTCTTTTTTCAAATTATTTCTAGTCTTGTCAAATTAATCTTACCAATTAGTTAGTATCCTTTGTTGTGTTTACCCTTTTATTGCTTTTAAGTTTCTATTTTGCATATCCCTTGCTACTTTCTTTGGTTTATTTGGTTTGTGTAACAGTGTTACTTTCTAATAAGCTTCAAGAAAGAACTTCCCAAGGTTAGCATACTTTGGAAACTTGAACTAAGAGCTTAAGAGACCAACTCAAAGGGACAAACACTAGTCGTGAGCTTTAAAGCACATTTGGAGACCACATAACTTGAAGACTTTAAATTTTGCATTTTTAATTTGGTTGTAATTAATTCTTACTTTAGAATTGAAAGTTTGAGTGCCCTTAAGGCTCTCTCTTTTTTATTGGAATAATTGGTTTTAATTTATTTTAGTTTTAGTTTCTCAAAAATTAAGTGAAAAAAAAAGAATTGGTACACTTTTTGTTAAAACATTTAAAAAGCTAAAGAGTTTCAAAGATCAAGAAGACATGCATCACCTTAGAACTCTAGGTAATACAAGACATATTATATCCTTATTAACATAATTTTTATATTTCTTGCTATATAAAAAAATAAACTTAATTGGATAACGGATTCGGTTAAATTTAATTGAATCGAATAAAAAATAACACCATTCGATCTAAACTCGTGTCTAACCCTAAGTGACAATACCCTCTCTTTATCCCCATAGGATCCTCCCGCAGTTCCGCTGCTTGTAGTGGCTATTCTAATAAATAATAATAGATCGCTATTCTGCAATTAAAAAAAGTAAATTAAATTAAGATCTAGAAAGAAGATACATAGCATATTAATCTGTGAACAACTGAGCATCATAGAAAGCAGAGACTCTTTTCAGTTTTCTCCAAACCCAAGAATAAGACGAAAGTAGGATGGGAGGGATGTTAGGTGGCGAGGTGTGAGTAGTATACAGATCTAGGTCTTGTTCATAAGTGTGGCTTAGAATTAGCATTACTGATTAAAAAATACAGTAATGAATAAACAAATGTCAAACCCAATTACATTTTCAACCAATGAAATAAAACTATTTTAGATACCCTAGCACTCTGGCTTTTGAAACATAAAAAAAACACTTCAAAATATAACATTATGAATTATTTCTTCCAATCTTCCATATTTTCTTAATTTACATTTTTTAAGTTTACCTAAATTAAAAGAAATACTTACACATTACGTGTTAGCTGTATGTAATTAATTTTACAGATTGTTTGAAATCGTTCACATGTCACCTTTATTATCCATTTTCCTCCATCTCATCTTGCTAAACAGACCAGCAAATTAAATGCATCTTTTGCTTTTCTCCTTTATTTTTGTCAATCGTCCCCTAATTTTTAATTTTTGATATTTTATTTTCATTTTTTTTAAAGTTATGACATTTTACTCTCAGCGACATTAATTATTATGGAAAAAACTAATTTTTTAATTAGATAATAATATAATATAGACAAATTTTATTTAATTCAGGATAAATAATTAGTTAAAGCTTTAAAAATTAAAATAAAGAACAATTTCATCATAAATTGTTGTTTGTTCGATATTTAATTTATTTTTTTTCAAAAAACCGTAATTAATCATTCGTCTAAACAAAATAAAACTCGTGAGGGCCAAATAATTTTTGGTACAGAAATCTAAATTTAGAATTGCAGTTGTTCTTATCGGTTAATAATTGAACTTCATTGTAAAAGGTGGAATTATACTGTGGGAAGGCGCTCAGTCTGTTATTTTCATCCGTTAATTTCCAACTTCAGTTCAAAGATTCACATTCTCTTTCCTAAAATATTATATTTAGCTTCGTCAATTAATTAAAATTATTTTAGATGTAATATTTTAAAATGATTATTAAAATAATTTATGATTGAATAATTTTCTAAAAAAGCTTATACTAATAATAAATTCGAAGTAAAATTTTTTTACAGGAATTGTAATTAAGACTGATGCATAAATGTTTATAGATAGAAGTTAGATGTAGAAGGAGTTTTCAGTTCCATATTTTGACCATTCGGGTTAGAAGGAAAGGTATGGACATTAAAAGCATTGAAGGAGGAAGTTTGATGTAATGGTTCATGAATCTATGTATGTTTTAGATTTAGAGAAAGATGAAGAAGTGAGTGTCATGTGAGAAGGATATATGTATGTTGGGCAAAGGTGCAAAGTTGATGGCAGATCTCAGAAGATGGCTAAGGAAATAAGGAAGAAACCACATGTGATGTTGTAATAAATGGTTAGAGGTTACGGATAGATTGATTGTTATTGTTATGACATGTGTGGCGCCTTGACACACACAATAACAACAATAACAACAACGTGGATTCCCATTCTCCTCTCAACACTCTCACCTGAGAGGACCCATGTGCGCACCTGTAACCAATTCCTCTATTTTTATTTCAATCCAAATCATTTTGTTTTTCTTTCTTTAATACCTACACTTTCTTTTCCTCTTCTCTGTGTTTTTCGTCCATCACTTTTCGCCTCCCTCTTTGCACTAATTCACCCTCCATCCCATTTTTTATATCAAATTTTCTAATTATTTTTTAAAATCTACTATAAAGTAATTCAATAATTCCTTTTTTTAATAAAAAATCATACAATTTAAAATCCTTAATAAGACACAAATAATGCTAGTATTACTCAGAGAAAATTATGTACATACGTTCTGCTGTTGAATTTATTAGGATATAATGATAATAGAAAAGGGGGAGTGTCTTTTTTCTTCTTTTTTTTTCTGAAAAAGAACTGCATGGAGGAAGAAAGAGATGAGAGAGATAAACATAATGTCTTAATTGTCTAGGTTTAAAAAAATGAGAATGAGAAAAAAAGGATAGTGAAAATAGCAATTGCCGAATGTCAATGATCGGTTAACTTAATTCGGCTCTCTTTTATGAGGCTATTGGATACATGATGCATCCGTTTAACTCAATTTGATTGTGACAAATAGAATGAAAAAGAAAAAATCAACTTGATTCTCTTAATTTGCTTCTTTATCTAGCTAACAGAATAGTCGCTAAGTTCTTCGCAGTTATTTTACATTTTTACGTTTCCACTGCCATATGTATTGTTGAATTGGATAGGGTAAGAAAACTCTTATTTTGTTGCATAATTGGTTGGGTGGGTTACTTTAAGGATGCTTATCTTATATTGTTTTCACTAATTATGAAAAAGAAAGTTACTGAACATGAAATGTATTAAGGTCAAACATTATTCAATCAAGGGTATTGGTGTGGGTGTAGTAGTCTTTTTGTGTGGTAGGAAGAGTTATTGTAGGAAACAATTAACAAACTCAAACTAAAAAATATTAACATTATATGTGGAAGGAAGATAATTAGTATAGGTGTTCTACAAGAATTACCCTTTTCCAATGACTTTGGCTTGTAACAGGATCACTTTTGAATCTTCAACTGAAGGAAGGTTGAATAATCATGAACAAGTTTTAAAGTGCTTGTGGAATTATAAACTTCCTGTTGAAATGATTGTCGATATTAATAAATTATCTTTCATCGTTATCTAGTAATTAAAGAATTGTGATAATAATATTTTATAATATCTTTATGATATTTGAATGAGATTATAATAAGATTGACTCTGTGATGGGTAGGGTTAATCATAAAAAACTCATTTGAGGGATACTTGCCCACCGTAGAAAATTATAAATTTGTCATCTCATCAAGCAAATTAATACACACATTCTCAATAATCCCCTAGAAGATAGATAGTAAAACCCTGTATTGAACTTATATCTCTATAATAATCATACATAGAGTTTCTATTTATCAAGTGGAAAAAGCTTCAATTCAATATATACGAGGTACAAATAATTTCTTTCTCTTATTTTCTTTCTCTTTATTCTTTATACATACCATAATTTTATATCTATTGATCTATGAGTTCATTTTTATTCCATCAATTTGTATCAGAGTCAACTTAAAATAAAAATTATGATTGATTTCTTATAAGAGGATTAAATTTGAATTTGATTTTTTTTTTGTGTTTTTTGTGAAAGTTTATAATATAGTTCACTATTATCTTTTGTAAAGGGTTTTCCTTTTCATGTTTGACCAATATGAGTAATTTGTGTGAGCAATATAAGATGTTTTGTATTAACTTCACTTTTAGAAGAATGTTGCACATACTCATTTTGTTTGGTTAAGTGAGAACTTTTTCATTTTGTTACAATCTTGTCTAATGATTTGTATGTTAAATTCACTCCTAGAAGCATTAAACAAAGTTTCACATTTTTTATATTCATATTTTTCAAAAATACCATACATGAAATGCACCAAGGTAATACATAATTTAGTCAACAATGTTGGTCTTGGTGTAATTGTTTTTTTGTGTGGGAGGAAGAGTTATTGTAAGAAAAGATAAACAAACTCAAACTCATAAATTTTAACATTACACTGGGGAAAAAAGCTAATTGCTATTGATGTTGTATAAGAAATTATCATTTTTCAGTGACTTTGGCTTATAAGAGTATCACTCTTGAATCTTCAACTTAAGGAAAATTGAATAATCATATTTTATCATATCTTATAGTATCTTTATGATTATTTGAATAAGATTATAGTAATATTAACTCTGTGATGGATGATTGGGTCGATAATAAGAAACCCATTTGAGGGGTCCATGTCTACCTTGGAGGATTATAAATTTGTCATTCTATTAAGCAAATTAATACACGCATTATCTACAATAATTCCTTAAAAGGTTGGGAGTAAAACACTCGAGTTCTAATTAATCTTATATCTCTACAATAATCGTACATATAGTTTTATTTGATGACGGGAAAGAAGCTCCAAGTCAATATATATGAGGTACACATAATTGCTTTCTATTATCCTTTTTCTCTTTATTCTCTATACATACCATAATTTTGTATCTATTGATCTCTAGGTTCATTTTATTCCATTAGTTGGTTTGAGAGCCAACTTACATATAAATTATGGTTATTTTCTTATTAGAGAATTAAATTTGAATTTGAGGTTTTTTTTTAGTGAAATTTTATAATATAATTCACTATTATCTTTTGCACAAAAAAAATTGAGTACTTTATTACTAGTTTTCTTTTGAATTTAATTAATAAGTAAATTATTTTCAAAATTACTTGAGGGTTTTCCTTTTTATGTTTAACCAATATGAGTAATTTGCGTGAGCAACATAAGATGATTTGGGTTACTTCACTTTCAGAAGTGTTAATAGGTTGCATGTACTCATTTTTATACCCATAATTTTGTTGTTTAGTTAAGTGAGAATCTTTTCATTTTGTTACGATCTTGTCTAATGATTCAATCTCATGTCAGAGACTATTCCACTGACGCCCCCCAAACGATAAATCTTAAAAAAATTATACCAAACTGTCAAAAACTGTGATTTGTGCAGCAGTAATTGACGTGACGTAATTTTAGGACGTCTTTATATTTGATGTGCTGTATTCATGCAACAGTTGTGTGTTGTTTTTATTAGAATCATTTATGTTTAATTAATCCCGTAATTATAGGGATCTGTTTTAGGATTAGCAGTCTGCATTTCCTAAAATATGTAGCTGACTCATGTATATTTATAGAGGTTAATAACCTCATAATAATAAGATAAGAAACTATCCTATTTCTTCTAAATTTCAGATGATATTAGAGCACCCGATCCCTGGGAGTCTCTGACTGTGCCGTCAAACCTAAACTGCAGCCTTCATTGCTGCGCGACCTATAACCTAAAATCGCAGCCTTCATTGTTGCGATACCTTTAAGTCTTGGTACTAGCCTTCATTGCAGCAGAATTCTCTACCTTAATCTCACCTTGTTATGGCTCAAGTCGTGAACCTGGAAACTGGGGACAACCCTCAAACCATTGGAGAAATACAGAATATTCATCCAACTTATCGGTTAAATGGGAAGAACTATCTCAAATGGTCTTAAATCATTAGGACCATCTTGAAAGGAAAAGGGAAGATCAGTCACTTGACCGGTAATGCACCTAATGAAACTGATCCTAAATTCAAATCATGGGATGAAGAAGACTCTATGATTATGGCGTGGCTGTGGAATTCGATGATTCCAGAAATCAGTTATACCCGTATGTTTCTGAAATCAGCAAAGGAAATTTGGGAGGCAGTTGAACAAACTTATTCTAAGGCGAAGGATGCTGCTCAAATCTATGATGTAAAAGTGAAAACCGTGGCTGCCAAACAGGGAAATAAATCAGTCACAGAATATGCCAATCAACTCAAGTCTCTATGGATGGAATTGGATCACTATCGAGTTATAAAAGCAAAGTGCTCAGAGGACTCAACAATTCTAAAGGAGTATATTGAACAAGATAGGGTCTATGATTTTTTGGTAGGCCTAAACCCTGAATATGACCAAGTCCGAGTCCAAATCCTGGGAAAAGAAAAAGTTCCAGGGCTTAATGAAGTGGTGGCCATTATCTGAAGTGAAGAAAGAAGGAGAGGGCTGATGCTGGAAAACCCAACCATCGAAAGCTCTGCAATGATAGCCGAAGGAGGAACAATTATGATTGCTAACCAGAGAAAAAACTGGGTTCCCAGTATGGAGAAAAAACATGAGGAGGCTTGGTGTACTTATTGTAACAAGTCGCGCCACACAAGGGAAAAATGTTGGAAATTACACGGAAAACCCCCAAGCCAAGAATGGGAGCTGAAAGATGGAAATACCTCAAGCAAAGAATGGGGATCGAAAGGAGAAAACTTAAGCCGAGAATGGGGGCCAAAAACCCCAAGTCGAGAATGGGGGCTGAAAGGAGGCTTACGCAAAAAAGGAGGGCAAGGACAAGCATACATTGCTAATGGGCAAAGTGAAAAATCTGTACAGTTGAATCATGAAGAAATAGAACGGGTAAGATCAATTCTTAGTAAATTGGAGAAGCCCACAAGTACAGGTACGTGCTCATTGACATATTCTGGTAAGTTTCCATTTTTGTTTGGGCTCAATGTTTCAGATACACCATTTACACATTACTGGATATTAGACTCTGGAGCCACTGACCATATAACCCCCTTACCCAAATACTTCTCCATATATTCCCCATGTCTTAGCAACAAGAAAATTTCCACCGCAGATGGAACCCTTATAACTGCAGTCGGACAAGGAGAGGTCCAAATAAGCCCATCCATGACTTTAAAAAATGTCCTTCATGTCCCTAAACTATCTACCAACCTGATTTCTATACAAAAACTCACCAAAGGTCTTTCATGTAATGTTGTATTTTACAGCAATGCTTGTATATTGCAGGACAAGAACTCGTGGAGGATGATTGGACACGCTAGAGAATGGAATGACCTATACTACATAGAGAATCCTAATCTGCCTACCAAGAGTCTTATATCTACATCCACCATGACCAATAAAGAGAAAGTTCAACTTTACCATTACCGGCTAGGACATCCGTCATTCCGAGTCATAAAAGGGTTGTTTCCTTCCCTGTTTAAAAATTTAAATGTGGAGAGTCTCCATTGTGAGGTGTGTGAGTTTGCAAAACACAAGCGTGTACCTTTTCCCATTAGAAATAAGATGAGTTCTCTCCCGTTTTCTCTTGTTCACACTGATGTATGGGGTCCTGCTTATGTTCGTAATATCTCAGGTGCTAAATGGTTTTTAACATTCATTGATGATTGCACCCAGGTGACTTGGGTGTTTTTATTAAAACAAAAATCTGAGTCAGCTCCGTTTTTATCCAATTTGTCTCAATGATTAAAAATCAATTTGGGGTTAGTATCAAAAGAATTAGGTCTGACAATGCCAAAGACTACTTTAATCTTGTACTAAACTCCTTTTGCCAACGGGAAGGGATAATCCATGAGTCCTCATGTGTGAACATACCTCAACAGAATGGAATTGCAGAAAGGAAAAATGGGCACCTATTAGATCAAACTAGAGCTCTACTTTTTCAAAACCATGTTCCTAAGAGATTTTGGGGGGAAGCTCTTCTTACTGCCACCTACCTAATTAATAGGTTACCCACTAAAATTTTAAACTCAAAAAGTCCCATGGAAGTTCTATCCTCATTCTACCCACACTTAGACCCTACAAATAAACTCTAACCTATGATTTTTGGGTGTGTATCCTTTGTGCATGTTCATAGTAATGAAAGGGGAAAGTTGGATCCTAGGGCTGTTAAGTGTGTCTTCTTAGGGTACTCTACCACACAAAAGGGGTACAAATGTTTTCAACCCCTCGAAAAAAGATTCTATGTGTCAAGAGATGTCACCTTCAATGAACAAGAAAGTTACTTTAAACAGCCTCATCTTTAGGGGGAGACAGTAAGAGAGGAAGATGAGACAGTAAGAAACGATCAACTGCATCAAGGTCGACTAAGATGTCGGAAGAAAGTCTATCAAGAGAGCTTACGACTCAGGAGAAACCCTTATATGGCTATTTGCAGCAATGTCAACACAATTAGCACCGAGGATCTCAGACATGCTGAAGACTGAAGACCGAGCCCAACGGAAGAACTGAAGAAAGTGAAGCTATCCCCTGGGAAAGTAGTTCAGATCGTGATCTCACTGGACCAAGTCATCAAAGAAAGGTTACTTAACATCCTAAGGAAAAATCTATACATCTTCACTTGAAGCCCTACAAACATGCCTGACGTTGATCCTGATTTCCTCCGCCATAGGCTTGCCTTGGCCCCAAGGGCATGATTTGTCATATAGAAGAGAAGGAAGCTCGGCCCCGAGAAAATGTCCCCTATCACAGAAGAGACTGCCAAATTACTAGTTGTCGACTTTACTGATTTGAACAAAGCATTCTCGAAAGACTCATAACTATTCCCAAACATTGACAACTTGGTAGACGGGGCATCAAGGTATGAGCTTTTAAGCTTCATGTATGCATACTCTAGTTACAATCAAATTAGAATACACCCAGTCGACAAGGACAATACCACGCTCACTTGGGGTAAAAACAACTACTGTTATAAGGTTATGTTGTTTGAGCTATAAAATGTAGGGGAAAAATACTCGTCAACATGCTAAGGCAAAACATGAAAACATATGTTGATGATATGGATGTCAAGTCCTCCACGAACACATGACCGACTTGCAGGAAGCCTTCAACATCCTTCACTGACACGGGCTAAAGCTAAACCCTGAGCTATGCTCTTTTTGGGTTCGAGCCAACATGTTTCTCAGGCTCATGCTAACACACTAAGGGATTGCGGCAAACCCCAACAGATGCTCCGTAATCCTTCATATGAGAAGTCCAAGTAGCGTGAAGGAAATTCAGAAACTCTCCAGTCGCATTACCTCATTATCCCATTTGCTATTCAAAATAGCAAACAAAGTCATCCCATTTTTCTAATGCCTAAGGTAAAACCAAAGGTTCACCTGGACCGGTAAATGCGAGAAAACATTCTCCCACATAAAAGAAATGTTATCCAAACCACCCATACTTAGAAAAGCCCTCCCCTGAGCGATCACTAATCCTTGACCTCTCATTATCAGACTTTGCTATAAGCTCAACTTTAGTACATGAAGAAAAATTCGAGCAACGTCCCATCTACTTTATCAACCAAATCCTCCATGATGCCAAAGCCCGTTACTTGGAAGCTGGAAAAGCTCACCTTAACACTTGTAGTCTCTGCACGAAAACTTTGGCATTCTTTCCCAAGCTTTCCCATCACCGTGCGGACAGATAACCGCATCCACCAAATATTGTAAAAACTGACCTTGCCACTAAATGATGAAGTGGTCAATGGAGCTATCTAAATATGACCTTAAGTACGAAAGATAAGGGGCAATCAAAGCACAAGTCCTAGCCGACTTTATTGCAAAACTCACCCAACTGCCGATCGAGGCACCCATATTCCAAATTGGATCCTATCGATGGATGGAGCAACCAATCCGAGAGTGGAACAGGAATTGTACTAGAAGGACTCGATGAAGTTGTTATTGAGCATATCCTACACTTCAAATTTAAACCGAGTCACAACTAGGTTGAGTACGAGGCATTGATCACTAGCATGCGCATAGTGTAAGAAATAGATGTCACCGACCTCACTGTCTAGGGCGACTCAAAAGTAGTAATGTGTCAAGCCAATACCAAGCTCGAGACCCACAACTGATGAGGTATTTAGAAAAATTCCAAAAGCTGGCAAGTCATTAAGCACATTCACACCAACCCATCTGCTCAGGGAAGAAAACACCTTTGACAACCTACTTGCCCAGCTTGCCAACAAGAAAACACCAGAAAACAAAACTAACGTACAAAAAACCCTCTTATGACTTGCATAGAGGAGAACGAAGTAGAGGGATCAATTCTGTTCATCCGAGAGAAACCGAATGTTGGATGAGACCAATCATATGATATCTCCAACAAGGAAGCTTACTAAAAGATAGAAAGGTTGTCTCCAAAATCGCCTATGACGCCGCCCAGTTTACCATAATCGACGATTGACTCTACAAAAAAGGTTTTTCCACCACACTCCTTTGGTGCCTATCGCCCTCTTAAGCTAACAACGTCATCCAAATAATTCATGAAGGATGTTGCGAAAGTGACTACATAAACTTTGACAAAAAATGTGACACCTGCCAATGCCATGACAACCAACACAACACCTCTGTCGAGCAACTCCATTATGTTATTTAAATTAAATTGCCAACCGTTTTCTTAGACTACTTCAAGCAAATGGATCAAAGTTGAGCTTGTAGCCCCCATCTCAGCAAATCGAGTGAAAAAGTTCCTTTAGATGTTAATAGTTTGCCGATTCAGAGTCCCCCACACCATTGTCTCCAATAACGAAATCCAGTTTGCTAATACAATAATCTCAACATTTTACAAAAAGTTCAGCATACAACAAACCTTCACTTTGGTTGAGCACCCATAGTTGTTCAATCGAGCACCCACAGTCAAACAGATAAGCTGAATCTTTAAACAAGGTAATCCTCTGAGGAATACGCTGCCGCCTCGAACTAACTAAAGCCTTGTGGGTCGACGAGCTCCACTGTGTTCTCTGGTCCTACCAAACAACACTGTATTCCTCCACCGATGAAACAACATTCACACTTGCTACGGGTCTAGTGCATTGATACCCATTGAAGTCACCATATTGACGTCGTGAGTGGAGCTCTTCAGCGAGTCAAAACCCTCCTCCCTACACTTGCTTGCCCATATCAGAGAAGAAGTCATTAAAAAGAAAGCAGAACGAAAATGCAACACCAAGGTTATCCCATGAAGCTTTCAAGAAGGAGACCTAATACTAAAAAAGGCACAACTCAACTAGATAACAAACAAGCTTTTGCCCAAATGGGTCAGCACGTACCGCATTCACCACATCATAGGCAAAGGGGCATACAAGCTGCAGACTTTACAAAGAGGAGGCATACCTCGGACATGGAACACATCCAACTTACGATTCTACCATAGTTAAAAAATTCCATGTAGTACTTTCACTTGTTGTTTTTCAATTTTTTTAATTTTCTATTTGATTCCTTTGTAATAACGAGAGTTTTCTTGCAATGGTGTAAACATTGTTGAGACTTTTAAGAGCCCTCGGGTGCCAACATCGTTGGGGCATCCAAAGATCGACCTCAATTACTCTTTTTCCTTACGAGGTTTTTGAACGAGGTCTGACCAACTTCATTCAATAAAAGTATAAATGTTAAACAAGGTATTAATGTTCTACACTATGACTGAGACATAAAACACTCTTAAATGAGTCTCATCGTTCTACATTGCGACTAAGGCATAAAAGGCTCCTAAACAAGTCTCATTGTTCTACACTGCTACAAAGGTGTAAAAGGCTCCTAGATGAGTCCCATCTTCTACATTGCGACTAAGGTGTAAGAGGCTCCCAAACGAGTCCTATCATTATGCACTACAATTGAGGCGTAAGAGACTCCTAGAAAAGTCTCGTCATTTTACACTGCGACTAAGGCGTAAGAGACTCCTAAATGAGTCTCTTCGTTCTACATTGTGACTGAGGAATAAAAGGCTCCTAGATGAGTCTTGCCATTTAACCCAACAACTCAGGCGTAAGAGGCTTCTAGATGAGTCCCTTCGTTCTACACTGCAACTGAGGTGTAAGAGGCTCCTAGACAAGTCCAACTGTTCTACATTGCGACTGAGGCGTAAGAGGCTCCTGGATGAGTTTTGTCATTCTATAATACAATTGAGGCTCTTAAAAGAGTCTCACCCATCTCCCAATAGTTATCCAATTAAGTCATTTGTTCGATAAATCACAAAGTTGATAATAAAGTCACAACAAGAAAAACTAACAAAATAAACACCAAAAAAATGAACTAAGTTATTTAACTAAGATTGATCACGATAACCGACCTCCACACAAGATAGTAAAGTAACATCTAAAAAATGAACTAAGTTATTTAACTAAGATTAATCACGATAACCGACCTCTGCACAAGATGGTAAAGTAAACGCTAAAAAAATACCTAAGTTATTTAGCTAAGATTGATCATGGTAACCGACCTCCGCACAAGATAGTAAAGTCATGACAAGAAAAACTAACAAAGTAAATGTTGAAAAAATTAACTAAGTTATTTAACTAAGATTGATCACGTTAATCAACCTCCGCAGAAAGATAGTAAAGTAATGTCGAAAAAATTAACGAAGTTATTTAGCTAAGATTGATCATGATAATCGACCGTCACACAAGATAGGAAAGTAACGCCAAAAAAATTAACTAAGTTATTTATTTAAGATTGATCATGGTAATCGACCGTTGCACAAGATAGTAAAGTAATGCCGAAAAAATTAACTAAGTTATTTAGTTAAGATTGATCGTGGTAACCGACCTCCACACAAGATAGTAAAGTAAACACCAAAAAATTAACTAAGTTATTTTAATAAGATTGATCGTGGTAACCGACCTCCACATAAGATAGTAAAGTCACGACAAGAAAAATTAACAAAGTAAACGCCAAAAAAATTAACTAAGATTTGTCACGGTAACCGACCTTGGCATCCTTACGCCAATTGATCTTTATCTTAGCCACTTCGCACTGCATTCAATGTTTGTGGCTCAGGAGTTGTGTACCCCTCGCATCCTCATGCCGACCAATCTCTATCTTAGCCACTTCACATTATATTCAATGCTTGTGGTTCAGGAACTGTGTACCCTTTGACATCCTCATGTTGATCGATCTCTATCTTAGCCACCTCGTGCTGCATTCAACGCTTGTAGCTTTGGGGCTATATATCCTTTGGCATCCTCACGTCAACCAATCACTTTCCCCACTTAGTGATGCCCTAAGACTGACCAACCATTGAAAAGATAAAACAAACCCTACGACTGGCAGTGGTAGGCCTGAGTCATAACTACCTCCTTTATGCCCTATTTTCCCGTAACTGCCGCTCCACATTATCTCCTATGCTTTATCTAGATCAACGATATACATCCAGAATCCCAACTATCTAATCATGTAGATAAATGTATCCCGAACTCCCACCGAGATACCCGCTCCCCACCATACCTATCAATACACATTCCTGCACCCCCAAAAGACAATAAATATTTACTCCTTAAATTTGATACTCTCGATATAAAGATAGTCTCACTAGAATGTACTTGAATTCGAGAATAATATGAAACAACATCTCCGAACATAATAGAAAAAAGAGGAATAACTTAAAAAGCAGAACAGAGAAATAGTAAATTTTTAAACCATTATTGGCGAGGCTGTCCGCAGAACCTCACCTTATCAGGAGTTTTCTAGCATAATAATTAGGACTTAAGAGATATTGATCTTTGTAAGGTGTGGCTGCAAATAATTATACATGATCAATCAAATTTTGTTGTCTTGTTTGCGAAAGAAAAAATGTTCATAGGCAAATATAACGGTATACACAAGGGAACAACCATTTAGGCTTGATGCCAAGCAAAAAAAAACATGGTTTCAACCCCACGATGGGTCATGGATGCAACCCTACTATCTCAAGTCTCCACAAACATTTGCACACAAGTTGTTCAATTCAATGCATTTATAATAGGGACTGTTGTGTCTATTTTATATAATTTTTTAATGGATCTATCCCTATTTCAAATATAAAGCTTATTATATTTGGTGTTTAGAAAAGTATACCTGTAAGTAAACAAGCATTGTCCGTACATTCCGTCTTTATGTTCAAAAGCTACAAAACCCGTCTTTGAAGTAGAAAACAATTACTTCCAAAAAACGAAGTAATAAGTGTAATGTCCAACATTAACATTGAACTATAATAGTAGCGTTCCTTCTTATAAACAGGAAAAAAATTAGGATAACATTTTATCATAAAAATCTTTGTATTATTAATTAATAAATAGTAATATACTGCTTTAGATAAATTCTAGCATCATTACGTCAAAAATACCATGAAAAGACATTTTGAAGGTATTCGTCGTTTACAAAATTACAATTATAGAAAAGTAATAAAAAGCCTGCCATGTGATTGCTTTATCCATGTATAGATTGTGAAATATGTTAATGTAAGCCACCGAAGAACAACAAATCAGCCACTAATTCGTTAATCAAACAGGTTAAAATATCAAACTCAAGTTCAGAACCCTCTTGAAAGGCTTCAATGTCAAAGTCAAGCCATTTACCCCATGGGGTGCTCATGTCCTTGCTAACAAGCTCATCCACCATTACCTCTTCTTCCTTACTTCTAAGAACCAACATTTCATTGTACAATTCTTCTGCTAAACAGCTCTTCCTCTGAACTGAAGCCACCCATTTAGGCCATGCTTTGCAACTTCCAACAAAAACTTGTCTACATCTTAATTCTAAGAACTCACTCATACTGTCAAATATAACCTTCCTCTCAATCTTAGAGTACTTTCCATAGTTTTCTGCCTCAATGCACTTATTCTCCCACAGATCAAAGAGATTTGGCATTATGATCTTATCTGTCTCACCAATTACAAATTCTTCTGTCATCAACTCTGCATTGTTGAGTATATCCTTTACATATTCAAGTTCCAAGTTCCTTGCTGATCTCGTAAAATCGACTGAATTTGACATTACACTAGATTGTTCAACAGCAACCATATTATCCCCCGTCAGTATGGAAGAGCTTTGGTCAGACCATTCTTCCTCCTTTTCAAGTGACACAGATTCATTCATTGGAGAATAATTAGATACCTCTTCTTCTTGCATAGAACAATAAATTGTGCTGCCTAAAAACAGAGTAAATAGGGAAAGGTATAAATGTTTTATGAGCATACCCAGTTGTGCAGAGGAACAAAAATAAATAAATTCTAATAATTATTTTCATTAATTCTGTGACATCCATGAGGTTTCATTACCACACGTGGCCCAATGTAGAGTTGATTCCCTTTCCAAAGGATGCCACATGGTTCTTCAAAACATTATGCAGTATTGCAATTATAAATTTATTAAAACGTGAAAGCTACTCAAATTGCAAGGTTTTGATTTTAGATCTGGATAAAAATATGCTCATAGGCAGTGTAAAGAAATTAAGAAAATAAATAGTAAGACATTACCATATGCACTATCTAAGTAATTTTCGTTTCTGCCTTCACAGTTGCTGCCACAGCTAGGCTCTTCCATTGATCCTGACATCTGCACCAGAAGAATGATTGAGTACTAATATGAGAATATTGTTCTCTCCGGTTCAAACTTCAAAGATTAAAAATATTTAAACTTGCAAATAAGAATAGCTTAATAGAAATGAAAGTTGTTTCTGTAGAAGTGCGGATCGTATTAAACAAATTCCCAAGAATTAGTATCAGGGTTTGTTTGGGTGATTTTCTCCCAAAACACTACTAAGAGAAAAAAAAAACAGTCAAAATAACTTCTCCATAAGTTTTTTTAAATGATGTAAGAGAAACTTTTAACTTTTTTCATTGTATTTTCTTCTACTAGAAATGTTTCTAGAAAAGCTTACCCACATAGAACCTTAAACTATTACTAGTAATTAAAGCATAACGTATGCCCCCTTATTCCCCTTCCTTATCAAAACCTTAAAATATATTACCTTGACTCATTGATGGCAGAAAGCTACCAAGGATAACATACAGATATTTAATACATCTACATAAAAAATGAAATAAAATCTATATGAGATTGACAGTATAGAAGAAATGAGAGATACCTGCAGTTGTTGATTCATGTTAAGCACCATATTATCACTTGAAGAATAATTGACATGCATGCTGTCCAATTTATTATGAAAGCTACTGTCATGTTTCCTTACTGTGGTGCTTAACTCACTTTGAAATTTGTCATCCAAACTAGGTCTTAAACCAGTAGAAGACCCTTCTGTCGCAAGGGAACATCGAGGTGCGCTAATTCTAGATGTCAATTCTTGCAGCTTTTTCTCCAAAAGAACACTTAAGGCATCACCATCTATTACATGTAACCTGGGAGGAGAAAATGATGAGTTTTGGGGATAAAGCATATCACTGTTGGAACAAGAATTGACATCAATTTTGTTCCTTGTTCCCATCACTTGCTCAGAAGAGGACTGTGATTCAGGAATGGTTCTTCTCAAGGGAGATGTAAATGTAAATGAAATCACACCATTGCTTCCTTTCATGCTAAATAAATTCTGGTCAATACTTCCATCAGTTGTAATATTGCTTTTTATGGACTTGTTTTCATAATCATTAACTGTATTATCAGAGCCTCTAGCCTCTTTGTGAAAATCTCCATTGTTACGGTTTTTCTTTTGGGAAATACTCTTCCTTTTGGAAACTGGAATTTCCTTTGGGTTATCAATTATCCTTGTGCCTGACCTTTTGGGTTCAATGTTGGCATTTACAACACCCTTATTTGTGGTCTTCCTTGCTCTATCAGAACTTTCTGAAGACCAAGTTCGTGTTGGCTTACTGGAGTCCACCTTTGAAGCTGAACTACCTTTGCTGGTTACACCATTCTGCTTTTGATTATTCTTCCCCAGAACATTGCTATTCTGGCCTGTACGAGTTCTATGCTGCATGACCTGAGCACGGTCTGCAATTTGTTTCTTCTGGCTCCTGGACAACTGAGCTGATTTTATAGGATTCTGTTCTTTCTGCTTCATATATCTCCTATTACCGGTCAAAGTCAATTCATCACGGCTCTGAAGGTTGGTTTTAGGTGACATTGCAAGTGAAGCAGATTTTCCTTTGCTTGCCAACAAACAAGAGCGGTTTTTTTCTGAATCTCTTGAACCTCTGAAACTTGGAGTGGATTTATATAAATTGTTTCTCCTCTCACTGGGCTTGCCATTCAGAGGGTTAGCAGTGTGTCTATCCATGAACTTGGATTCATATTGGGCAGCCTCCAATTTCTCTTTTAGATCAAGAATTCTTAAGGGAACAGAAGAAGGTCCAGCCGAAGACATTCTATTCCTCATACATTGCTGGGGACCTGCCTCAATTATTTTAGCAGCTGCCTCCATTATAAGAGCAGCATTCTTAGGTTGCATATAACCAGGGCTCTTGATAGGAGACAAAAGTTTGTTGTGAGTAACTGGAATAGGTTTAGCTGACTTTGGAGGCAACATTTCAGTATGAAATCTCTTCATTGCTGGGTTTCCAACTTTCTGAGCCTTTGATTCAATGACACCCCAAGATGACTTCTCTGGCTTATGTTGCATGTTGATGGGATCCACATGACAACAATAGTCAACCATTGACTGAAGAGCATCCTCGTCATGAGAATGAGAAGATCTAAGAGAGTTGGAGCCATATAACGAAGTGGATGAAGAGGAGAGCTCAGAGGCAGTTGAAATTGGCAATGAATCCAAGCCCATGAGTTTGGCTACTAACCCTGGGGCTTTAGTCCCACACCTTTCATCACTATTAATTGATAGGGCACAATCAAAATCACAACTTGCATTATTGCTAGGATTTGCTCCATTGTCAACCATTTCTATCTGAAACAAGTGTAACAAAAAAAAAAGTATTACGAAAGGCAGAAATAAAAAAGAAAGACAAAGGTTTCAAATAACTCTTAGACCGTGAAGATTGAACAAATTCACACCTTATTGACCTGTGACTTTGGCATGGTGTCCATGTTCTCCTTTCCTTGCTTTGAAAGTTCTACAGTTAATGTAAAAGAAATGTTTAGAATATTCCCATCAAACTCAGTTCACAGAATGACTTAAATCTTGATGACTGAAGAAGGTGCACGATATATGGACAAAGCCAGCAACACAGAAATGTAACAAATAAGAACAATATATATATATATATATATATATATATATATATATATATGAGAGAGAGACTGCAAACAATTACCAGGTAACTTAGAACTGTCACAGAGCAGCTTCTTTTGAGATTTGCCATTCCAGTTAAAGAAGCTAAGGAAGCTTCCCTTGAAACGTTTTTTCTGGATCTCCATTAAAAATGTTGCTCTAACAAATAATGAGATCCTTTTGACAGTTATTTTCTCTCAAGAACCCAAATCTGAAGAAGAAACAAAGTCCTTGATAGGAAGAAGAACCCCATTTTCAAGTCTCCTTCTTGCAACCAGAAAACACATTGTGTGTGCTAAAACTCAAGTCTTTTTCCGAAAGGGGTTATGGGTCATTTTCATGACCACTCACTGCGCAATGCTTACACTATATTTAACATCCCAACAAGTATTCATTCTTGTCCTGTCTCAAAGGAGATAGTCCAAACGAGGAATAGAAAAAGGATCTGGCGAGATAGAAGAAGAAAAAAACTGTTATTAGTTTGGGTGTTACTGTATAAATTTGCAAAGACCTCATTAAAGAAAGTGAAGTCTTGGAATGGAATTCTCGTGGGGCTAAAATAAATGAAAGCTAAGTCAAAGAGATAGAGTGAACTAATAAAAAGATTTTGATTCTCTTTCCCTCTGCAGATAAATCTCACCTTGTTACTATTTTTTTATTTAGTAATTTCTTAATTCGTAATTATTGTCTTAACATGCACCAATCAGTCTTAATGAAGACTTCCCGTCAGTAAGACTTTTTTTCTTTATGGAAAGAGAGGAAGAGGTTTCTCTCATATACAAGTCTAAATTATTTTTCTTACGTTATTACTTTACTTTATAGAGAAATTTACTGTGGGTATCAATATTATAATATTTTTATCTAATAAAATTTTAAATCTTGTATTAGACTACTTTATACACTGTCTAACTATAAAAACTGTAAAAATTCTAGTCTTTGAATTTTATTGTGCTGATTGACAACTAAACCGTAAGACTATTTAAAGAATATAGAGATTAATATCATTACGCACGAAAACCTTCATTTTTGTTGTTGCAGAATTTTGGGGGCTTGCGCCTATACTAACTTTGGTTGGTAGTAGTTTGTAATTAAATGAGTATATACAATTAAATGGTTACTTAAATGATTATGTATTTTTTTAGTATTGGAAGGTTTTGGTACAAGAAAGATAAATATAAAAAGTTAAATGGTTAACTTTTATGTTTAGGTAAATAACAATTTTTTCCTTATAAAGTATTTTTACTTAAAATTGCTAAAGTAAAAGTTTTTCCTTATAAAGTATTTTTACTTAAAATTGCTAAAGTAAAAGTTTAAGTTAATTTCAGATACTATTCATGAATTTTTCTATTTTGAATCATGAAAAGGAATTTTTTTTTATAGTTGACAAATTTCTAAGTAATGTTACTTGCATAAGTAAAGAGTATTTGCACAAGCAGATTATGTTTTTAGTGGTGAAAACACATTGCTTAACTTGAAACAACCCTGATAATAAGTCATAGATAGCCTAGTACATGACTTGCAATAAGTATATTAATTTATTAAAAAAAAAAAAATCTACAATGAGAGTTGCTTGACTATATTGTATGGCCTATTATCAATAAAATTATTTGTGTCACACGTAGAATGCTTGTAGAAAAAAAGTTTTACAGCAACTATTTTTTATAAAAGATATTTTATTTATATAAGCAATTATTTGACACCTCAATTTTAAGCAATTCAATTAAAAATAATTCTGACAAAAGTTTTTATTAACAAGTTGCTTAACTCACAAATATTATTTATCTCTATGCCATTTCGTATTTTCTCTTTATGCTTAAAACAAATATTAAGTAGCTCTTAAGAAATAGTTTTTTTATATAAGCAACTCTCCCAATTTTAATCAACTCCATATCAGATGTCCTGCACCAAAATATTGCATGGATTTTAGATGCAATATATAAGCAATCACATGCAGTATACTTAAGCAATTTTGTTGTTGGTAGATCCAATATTTTGGTGTAATAATGTGATTTTTGGTTGTTTAAAATTTGACAAAATTGTTTATGTAAGCAAGTATTCCTTACGGGTTACTTAGTATTCTATATTGAATATAAAATAAAATATGAAATTAAGAGATAGGAAATATTTGTTAGTTAAACGATTTGTTAATAAGAATTCTCATTTGAGATCAAATCTATTGAATTGCTTAAATTTAAGGTAGTATAAAAAGTGGATTGGTTATATAAAATATATTAAAGATACTCAAAAAGTATAAAAAAAATATTTTGTTAAAAAAAATTTTAAAATTCACCTAAAAATCCTTATATTTTTAGGCTGCTTGAGATTATATTTATTTTAAGCTTTTAAATCATAAAAATAAAAACTACTTTTAGTTTTTAAGTTTTAAAATTTATAAAAAATAACATATTTTTCGCTTCTAATATTAAAACATTGTTGTTGAATATAAATTCTGTCACAATTTCTTTCACAATCCCTTTACGCGAGAGACAATTGGTGATTGGCAAACTGAAGTTTGAGTAAACAACAAAAAATACAATTCAAAATCAAAGGAAAAAACCCATTTTAAAAGCAACTAAAAAATCAAATAAAATTTTACTATCACATTTTTATATATTTCAAAACCAAAAATAAAAAACTAAAATCACCCCAAACAGTGAAAGAGGTTAGTCGTTAACTGTAAATCCTACCAAAAAATTTAATCTATGGATCGTTTATGTTTGGAGAATATATTATTTCTTCAAAAATAAAATTTTAAATTCTCATAAAATTATAAAAAATAATTTTCTAAAATAAGCTAATTCAAATGTTATTCTTCATGTACTATTCACAAAATATCAATAAAAGTTATCTAAGAATCAATTAAAAAATAAAATTAATTATTTCACATTGTTGATAGTGTTACTATACTTAGTGTGAGACTCGTTAGTTTTTTTATAACAATTCTAATTTAACAAAGAAAAATAAACAATTAAATTTTAAATTAGTAATATAAATTAATTATAGAAGATCTTACAGTTTTTTTTATCATATATTAATTATTATTTGTTAATATATTAATTTTTGTTAATACAGAAATTTCAATCATCCATGTGAAGCAAGTATGATAATGATCAAAACGTAGTTTTAAGAGAAAAATTAATTTTAAAAAAAAAAAGAAATTTGAAGAGTTTTTTTTTTTCTTTTGACTATGACAAAAAAAAAATATTAAAATAGACTTTATTGTACTGTGTAAACATTTCTGCCTATTGGGCCATTTATGGTTTCAAAGTAACAATTTTTTTGTTACCAAAATTATTATCTAGAAAAATTCCAAATATTTGAAGGATAATCAAATAATCCATCCGTACTAAAATGAATGTCCCATTTTGAAAACAATAATATGTCTCTAAACATGGGTAATCAAATAATGCATGTTAAAATTAAGGACCTTCCTTTGCTAATTTGTGAAAGGGAATAAAAGATTAGATCACCTTTCACTCTGGATTATTGCTAATTCGCAACATTGTTAATTGTTAATGTCTCTAAATTTAGATTGTTGCTAATTCATGATATTGTTAATGTCTCTAAATTTCATGTTTTTATTTTTTTATAGGCAAATAATTTATTAAAACAGGTATCGGAAGTACAAAAAGAAATTATATACAAAGAGGATGGTCAGTTAATATTTGGAGGGTGTCCAAAAATTAAGTAACCATCATCTAGGACCCAGAAGTAGCATAGTTACAACCTACCTAGATGATTCAAGTATTAATTAGTTACAAATCTATATTGGGCATTCACACAATCTACCTATAACCATTGAATACAATTTTCTAATTCAAGTTTACATTTATATAATTACCTTGATTGAGACACCAAATCGAGAAAATATATGAAAAAGGAAGATCAAATGTAGATAGTCACGAGCAACTGTGATAATTTATTTGATGCAGTAGTTTCTATAACTCAAAAGTCTCCCCTTTGAATATGCATGAATTCCTTTGATTTCAGATACACCAAACAATAGCAATCCACACTATCTTCCATATGTGTCTGCAGTTTCCCCACACATCCCATACATTATTTTTTTTTTTTGTAAGCCAAATAATGTATTAATAATAGGAGCAAGCATAAAGAATGCTTTCATTAAAGTTTACAAAAACATGACTAGCCCAGAGAGACAAGAAAAGCAAAAAATCAACATAGAAACACAATATAGGCACACATGAAACCCAAACATAAAATAGCTTCGTATTTCCACATCCTCCAATGCAAAGAGTCGAATTTATTAACCATTCTGAAAAGTAATAAGTGATGAGTTTGAATGTGTGACACCACTCCTAAGCTGCCAGTTGTGTTTCTATTACAATATCTTCGATTGTTCCACATACCAACCATTAGGTTGAATGAAGTTTGTTGTAGCCTCTTGGTGCATGATGTGAGTCACTTCTATCCATGAGTAGCATACATGCCAAATTTAGGAGTTACAAGGTTGGTCTAGTGGTAATATCCATATGTGGGGAGAAGGTGAGAGAGATAGGTCACAGGTTCGAATCCCTCCACTAACAAAAACTAACATATTAACAACTAACACTTACCTATTAAAAAAAATACCTGTCAAATTTGAGAGATTAACTTGCAGTGTAAAGATAGATGAGGAATATTTTCCTCATGAAGTTCACAAAATGAGCAGTGGCTATTATTTCCACTCATCAAGACGTATCTCTTGAGTAGATTATCTTTGGTTGGTAACCTTTGAAATAGTAACCTCCATGTGAATACGAGAACTTTCTGTAAGGCCTTTGTAAACCATAGTAGCTTCATTTCTTCTTAGGTGTTTGAGTCCCTAGCTTCTGTAACATCCCAAATTTCTTTATTATTATTTACACGGTAAATTCCTTTAAAAATTATTTAAATTACTATTATCTATAATCCAAATACCAAGATATAAAATTTTCATTATATTATACTCAATATTAAAGCATAAATTATAACACTTTCAAAGTTCAAATTAAAATATAACAAAGTACACACAATTTCTACTCACCAGCAAACCTCGTCGCCTGGCAAGACCCAGCGACAACTATCGCCCAGCTAGACCTTGTAGATAGCAAAACTTGGGCGATAGTAGAACCTCTACTGCCAAAACCAACCAACATGCTGACATATAATTCTACATTCTTATGCATGCATATCGTAATTCATCTATCTTTTTACACCATATTCACAGAACTTCCATAATAATATAATGATCACATAACTTCACAACAATGCCTCTAAATTCAAATAACATTATTTCTACACAATTCTCTTATTATACATATTGAACAATAGAATAACATCCTTTGAAACTTCCAGCCACAATCCAACATATTTCATTTCAAAGCATCCTGCCTTTCTGCATCATCACTATTATCTGCTCCCGTGCAAAACACGATTATCACAGTCAGACAAAAAACACAAACAATGTAAGGGTAAGCTTACATAATACGCAACATATCATTACATCAATCGTAAAGCATGAAGGTTGCACAATGTTTATATTTAGTACCATTAATATACATTTACTAATAGTAAACAACCAAGCAATCATTCTTATATTTCACCTGAACATAAGCACTCACGACCAATCAATAAAGTATTAATTAAATATCATAATCAATCAAATCAAACACACTTATATTCCCCAGAATACAAGTTTTTCACACAACAGCATGTTCAGACGCGACATATTCCGGAATATTTACATTGAGTTCGGACACCGAAACGGCTTAGGACCCCTTCCAATTGGTGACAGACGCCCAATCTTCCTATGTTACCACCAATTTAAGTCTAAGCAATACTCATCTAACAACCACAAACTGGTGTCTAGTGTCTACCTGACACCCTGTGACACACAATTGTTGTCTGAGTATGTCCTTTAGGCACCTCCTTGCATATCTGGTACCAGGACCACAATGTAAATCACAAAAATATCCCCTTGCATATTTGATATTCTGGATTACATTGACCCCAGTTGTGTCCCTAACATCACCAAACATATCATCCAAGGTTAAGTTACCCAACTGTAACTGCCCATAACCAACAACATCAATAAATAAATTCTCATAATGCATTCCAATCATATGCATTACATCACAATTCCAAATAATACATTGTCATTCCAATAATTTAATTCTAGTCACAGAAAGTCAATTCAAGCGAAACTAAGTTATCATACCATAACTGCCACATCCAAACTATCCAATAATCATCCAATTCCAGATCAAACATCATTCACATAATAATCATCAACCTCAACTATGAAATCTTAATATACACTAACTTACTTAGTTCAAATCACAATCAAATGTGCACTATATTAAATAGCTCAAAACACAATTAAAATAAATGTTATCTTAAATAGTTCAAAATATAGTCAAAATACTCGTTATTTTAAATAACTCAAATCTCTCAACTACCACATCACTTGTCCATTAACAAAAATCAACAAAAGAGCTTCCCTTACCTATTTATCTGTCCAAAAGCTGATTAAAACATAACAGGAAGAATCAACCGAAGAAATTACACAGGAACCTGACAAGAATCCCAAATTAAACAGGAACCTTAGAAATCAAGATTTTCAAAGAAATTTCATCTTGAATGAAAATGAAAGGATAAAAAACGATTGGAAAAAGATTTAGAAAATTAGGATCAAATATACCTATATTGATCACCTCTCAAAATCAGGAGCAATGAAAGAGACCGCGTCAGATTTCGTCAGCTTGAAGGCTACCATGCAGAGGAGAGAAGATTGGAGACACGAAGAAATCGCAACGAGAAAGAAGAAAATTTTGGAGGAGAGAGAAAATGTTTTTAGATATATATATAGCGCCGGGAGTGTATTTGGTAAAATTAGTTTGCTAAATGCAACCCCTTTTAAAACAACGAAAATCCTGAAAACTTCTTGAAACTCAACTAAAACCTTCCGAAATAAAAGAATAATAATTATTCTCATCTCCCAATTCTTCTACCATCAACTGGATACAACCACATAGTCTCAACAAACTAATAAATGTATCAATCTCAAATAAATTAATAACCTAAGTTAAAACTTAAATTTAATTCTCTTCACTATTTATTCTTCAAATTTATAACATATTAAATAAACAAGTCCTTACAATACTCCCAACAAAAAGAATTTTCATCCTAAAAAATGTGTTAAGTGTAAAGTGAATTGAAACTACAAGCTCACGGATCCACACTCAAGTTAATTTATCACTTTTTATTTTACTTCTATTATACTCTTATCATTGTATCTAATATCCTCAATTCCAATAAAAATAAATCTTTCTTATTACTAATCCATTTCTTCTATCAAATATGTGCTAGTAACTAGCTCTAAAATAAGTTATAGACCATCAAATAGACTTCTTCCTAAGAATCTTTTTTAAATTAGACTCTTCAAAAGGCATCTTTGGGAAGGAACACTACCAAGCCATGATTAAATCACTCAAATGACCAAAAAAATATTTACTATACCAAAAATAAAGAACATAGGTTTTGATTTCATCCAAATCGGATATACGGTTTGAGAATTACGCACGCCAGAAGTTTGCAGTTTTAGGAGATTCTTCAAATCAGTTTTCTGTACCAATTTTGATACACAACTCGAACCCTTTTGGAACTCAAAAATAGATTTTATATGCGTCGAATGTGACCTGATGCCTTTGGTTTGATACAATTCCGGAAAATGGTTAGGAAATAACGCCATCTACAAGCTGAATATGCTAATTTGATGTTGTACATCCCAGTAGTATCCTTTATCCAAAGTCATCTATCTTTTTCATGTGCATTCTGCATAACATTCAAGATTGTATCCAATTCTCAGTCAAACCATTGTCTCCTCCATTTAAAATCCACACTCATGCCCCCTCCACCCACTCATCCATTTCTCTTATTGTCTCAAATTGTTGCTCAGAATTACTATATATTCTTGGGAGTCTAGTTTGTAAGGCCCCCACCCCCTCCCTAATCATGGTCCCAAAATCTAGTTTTGTTTCCATAACCCAACTTCCACTCTCTTATCCCTTGAACCCACCTTTCGTGTTGTTCACTTCCATAGGCTCTCTTAAGGTCCCTCCACCATACAGATGCATTATTTTTTTGACTCTCCCACTTCAACCCTTCCCAACCCCATACTTGGAACTTAGGATTTGAACCCATAACTCATTGCATCCTTGGAACAAATTCCATCTCCACTTTCCCAACAACACTTTGTTGAAGCACTCTAAATTCTTAATACCTAAGCCCTTCATATCTTTATGTAAACACACCCTATTCCAGCTAACCCAATGTATTTTCCTCCTAGCTTCCTCCGCTGCCCCACCCCAAAAAAACTTAGCCTAAATACTAATCAATTTATCAATCCTGTAATTAGAGCAAGATAGAAAGAGAAGAAAAATAAAGATAGGGAAGACAAAAGAGAGTTAATCAGGATTAATCTACTACCAAAGGACAAGGTTTTATTTTTTCAAGTTGTTATCTTCTTCTCAATTTCTTTTTTTTTTTTTTTGGTTTTCATGTATATACCCTTCTCAGGTTGGCTAGCATAGGTATACCTACGTAAGTGAAAGGCAATTTGAGCATCTTACATTTTAATAAATCAGGAAATCTATATATTTGTAACTGTTGAAGACTAGTAGTCCTGAAACAACTTTTACAAAAAGTTGACTCTTAACCCAAAGATCATCTGAAAGCTCCTCATAATGCCTTTAATGGTCATTACATTCTTCAAAGTCGCTTCCCCCAAAAATATAGTACTGTCAACAAATTGCAGTATATTTACTTGTTTATTGTCATTTCCATATTTGTAGCTTTAGTATATTCTTTATACAACTTCTCTCACAAGCCCAGTTAATCCTTCAACATCAATGGTAAATAAGAATGGGGCGAATGGGTCACCTTGCCTTAAGCCTCTTTTCACATTGAATTCTTTGATTAGACTCCATTGATTAATACAAACACCTTGGCTAACTTTAGACACTCTATTATCCACTTGATCCATTTGTCTACTAACTCAAGTCTTCGAGGCATATAGACCAAGAAGTTACAATTAACAAAATCATAGGCTCTTGCATAGTCAACTTTGAATATTAGACTTTTTTTCCTCTTACTCTTTGCCTCATCAATAACCGCATTGGCAATCATTGCGCTTTGTAGTAATCCTCTCCCACCAAGGAATACACTTTGACGTTGATCAATGACCATGTTAGGTACTCTCTACAATCTTTTAGCAAGCAGTTTAGCGAGTATCTTATGTAGACTACTAATAAGAGAAATAGGTTTGTATTTGTTGAGCATTTATAAGTCGTCCTTCTTAGGCACCAATGTGATAAAAGAAGAGTTGAGTCCACCTGTAGCTTCCCATTTGCATGAAATTCTTGTGTATAAATCTCATAATATCATTCTCCAGCAATTCCCAAAATTGTTTTATGAATAAGAAATTATATTCGTTAGGACCAAGGCACTTATCACTTCCACATTCCTACACAGCTTATTTGACCTCTTCGTTTGACAATGGTTGAATTAGTTCTTGTCTTCGCTCCATGGAAAATGTTTCTACTGAATACATGTATTCATTACTCAAATAATTACTAATATATACAAGCTCCAAAAAATGCTATGTAACAAAACAAAATACACATACCTTTTTGTTGTGAATTAATTCCAATTTTTGTATACAAAGCACAAAAAGGTTAAATATATAATCAATAATTGACTATGTCACATAATCAATAATGTATAATTAAAATAAATGAACTAAAAGTTATTACTACTAATTTATTTGAAGAGTAAAAAGCAAAGCCCACATGTATAATAGTTCAAGTAATCTATTAAGAGTTAAAAGAAGCAATTGCCATGCATCTAAACTAACATTACCTTTCATGTTGAATGAATAATTATTTTTTTTTATGTTGAAGCAAGTGTCATCCATGTGAATTTGTTTTTGTATGATTAATTACAGTTTATGTCAATATGTATGTCTATTTTCTATGTTGTATGACTCATGTTTTTTAATGTATTTGTTATGACATCATTAGGAAATCATATTTTGTGTTTTCTATTTATATTAATAAAATTTTCGTCCTATAAAAAACTATATAACTAAAATTATTTAACTCAAATCATAAATCATACAGTAAATTGTAGAAAAAAAAAAAAAAAAACTCACACACACGCGTACTCACATATCAAAGTAGGTCATGACCTTATCGGATCATATTAGTATCGTATTGGAGCAAGTAACAATAATACATGCACACTGGGTTATAGAGTGAACATAATAACTTAAAAATCACATTAAGAATAATGAGAGGAAGAAAGAGGTCATATTTAAAATTAATACACGACAATTTTTTGTACGAAATAACATAAGAAAAAAAAAAGTCAAACACATTCAATTAAATATGTGATGATAATGATTGTGTCACACTCACAGAATTGATTGTATGATGAATGAAAAGAGTAACTAAATGGCTTAGATGAAAGAGTAAATTGAGAGATGAAAAAATAATAGCAGATGATCGGAGTGGGTTGATGGGGTTGGCTTAAGTTTAGTGGATGTGAGAGAAATGAAGAATGAGTAGTTGATGGGGTTTGGATAGAATAAATCATAACTGGAGCAAGAGCATGCTTGTGAGCTCACTCCTCTATTTATTATACCTTTTATTTATATAATGGAATTGTCGTCTCTCCTGTGACTCCACCTAATATCACGTTGACGCTTATATTTATACCGATAATTTTTTTTGGGAATCATTGCTCATTTTTAAATCATACTTGTTTAAGGTTAATTTTTGCATTTGTTTATTTGATCAACTTTTTGTTGTTAAAACCAATGTTAATGATTAATTTTTTGTATGACGATTGGTTACTTATGGACTTGTAAAATTTATTAACAAATGTAAGGGTTTTTTTTATCCTTGTAACTTAAGTTAAGCATTAATATAGTTTTATTTTAATTAACTCTTAATGATAAATTTTTGAAAAAAAAAATCAATCTCTTCTTATTCATTATTAACTCTATCTACGCCTATTTATTATTTTTCTCTTATAAAAATTTCTATACCATTTTTTTTAAAATTAGATAAATGAAATGTTTTATTACTTAAATTGAAAATACATGTATGAATTATGAGAAACAATATTATGTTTTTACTTAAAATAAATATATCAATTATATGTAAAAATTTTATCTTCTACATTATAGTTTTTTATTATTATATTTTTGAAGATTATAATAAATAATTAAATTTAAATCATTTCTATAAATATTTTAATCTCAAAAAATTATTCAAAAAGTAAAATATATTAATTTAATTAATTTTAATGTACTTATTAATTATTGTGTAAAAAAGTTATACTATAATAATATTAAATTAAAAAACTAACGTCTTAAATAATTATGCAGATTGTTAGTGAATAACATGTTATTACATTTTCGTCCAGAACTTGTAGACATTGTAAGAATCAATTGTAGTGAAAGTAGTAAAGTTTAAAGTTTTGGTAGGAAAAGAAAAAGTATAGAAAGTCAGTCTAATAAATAATAAAGATATTTATTTTTTCTCACCAAAAGTTATCATTAATTATGTATTAAGAGTTTCTTCAAAAAAATCATATATTAAAAGTTAGTTAAACTCATGTATTACAAATAAACTTCTACTTATGGTAATTCTTGAACCGGTTCGAAGTTAACAAAAAATTCTCAATTTAACCATGCATGAGTATGAATATAAGGAATATTTGATTTATTAAGTTAGGAATATGAACAAAAATAGAGATATACTTGAGAACCCCCTTGGATCGGACTGAACTCATCCAAAGAGCCAAACCTACTCCTAATAGTCTGGGTATCGGAACGACCTAATAAGGGAGCAATCATGTGTCTTGGCTCGGATAGGGTCTATTACTCATAGGTGAAAAGTCTACACTACCCTTTTTTAGGTAAATCAAAACCCTAATGACCTAAATTCAAACTTAAGAAGGTAAACACTATAAATAGAGAGCAACAAGTACATATTTAACAATTGATTATTTTATTGTTTTTTGCTGACATATTGTACTTTTGATACAATAGTCAATTATCCTCTGATCTGAGTGTCGGAGTGCTTTTACATATATCCACCTGTACCGACTAAAAGTTATTGTTGAAGAGGAAGTCAGGAGTATTGAAGGAAGACTCGGCGAAGGCAAGAAAATTTGTGTTGTGTTGAGAAAAAGGAGACATAAATACTTGTCTCATCCTCAACACCCTGCCCTGCCCCCCTTTAATAGCTAAAATATAAAAAACTCTTACATTTGATTTATTAAACCTAATATTTAAACCAAATTAATGAACTCTTAAATTTTGTTTTACTTCTCAAATCACTATTTTGGAATGTTATGAAAAGTTTTACATTTAATTTGAAAATTACAAACTTTAAGTTTGATAGAAAACTTTTAAATTAATATTATTATATTCAAACAATTTATTTTTTATCATGGATAGGGTTGGACACAAATCTCATACTTATCTTATATTTAAATAGGGATCAAGATATAAATGAGTTTGAAAAACACGTATGAAAATAAAAAAGTCATATTTATCCTTGCTTGAATGTGTTGATACACCTAATTAAAATAAGACTATAATTAATGTTTAAGGTAGAGTACCGGGATAGAAAAATCCTATTAAAAAAACACCCATTAGTACAGTCATTTGATATGCAAGAGTTTTTATATAATTTTGAATTTTTTTATATGCTTGAACTGCTTGAAGTGGATAGCAGGAAACCTTCACGTATTTTGAAAGAAACAGTCATTTGATTCTATCCATTTTTCTTTTTTTGTTTACTAGCCCGTAGTTAAACAACCATTCTTCCTTATTAATATTGATATATTATTTTTTAAAATTTATTCTTCACTTGGAGAGAAAAATATTCTTTAAGAATTAAAAAGAGAAAATATTTGTATACAGTAAAAAAATAAAAATATTTTAATAAAAACAATTAATATAAAACATGTTTTTACATAAACGGACAAACAAATCTAGAAACTCAATCTTATAATTAAAGATAAAAGTAATATTTATTAATTAATAATGCCGTGACTATGTGAGTGAAATAAAATACTCTTAAGTAAATTTTCACAGATTAATAATAAATGGATAAAATAAAGTAATGATGTGGAAACTAACCATAATATTAATATTATAATATTAGGAAAAATAATTATATTTAAAAGTTAAATATGAAATTTATTTTAGAATAAATATTTTTAAATAAACAGTTATTTCGAGAGAGAAATAATACATAGTATTGATAAAAGGTTTAATTAACTTTTAATCTTTAAAAAATACTAACTCTTTTATTTGTTTTTTATTTTAGTCCTCAAAATATGTAATTGTTTGAAAATAATATTTGTTTTTAGTTGTTCAAATTCTAAGTAATGAAGTGATTAACGTTTTGTCATCTCATATGGAAAATATATATTTTTTAAAAAATAAACAAATAAATAATAAGTTTAATCAACTCTTAGTCCCTAAAAATTGTCTATTTTTTATTTTAGTCTCTTAAATTTTTATTTTATTTTAATCTCCAAAATATGTTTCTTTTTAAATAATCTTTATCATGTTTAACGCTAATTAATAATGTAACCAACATTTTGTTATATCAATCATTCTACACCACCAAAAGATAAATTTATTAATTTATATATTAAATTAAGAATTATTTCTCAATTGATAATATACTTTATAATAAAATTTATTAAACTCTTATAATAATTATTTTTAAAATTCATCTCAATAAATTTTAATTAGTTAATAATATAAAACTAACTAGTAATATGTGACAATTAAATTATTTTCTCTTGATGATAAAAACATATAATTTTTTTAATACCAAGCAACATAAAATTTTTTATTTATTTATGTATCTAGTTAAAAATGTCAAAATAGGTTGAGTCCGAAATATAAACTACATCATAGCTAATAAAATGTATTAGACTAGGTTGAAGAAATTTAAACCTCATATAAAACAAGGAAAAGATTGATATGTTCAATGAGTCTATAGTACTAAATTGAGCTCAAGAAACATACACTCGTAGGTTAGCCTAATTAGGTTTAACAGTATTCAAAGTTTTTTTTTTCTTTTAAATTTATATAGATTAAGACAAGAAAATGAATCAATTTGACCCAACTCCTTATATAGTGACTTTCCTTTATTAACAAATTTTAATCATTATTATATTGTTTTTTAATGATTTAAAATATTTGATGTAATATAATCATATCATCACTTAATTAAGTATATAATAATTGAGATTATTTTAAAATAAAAACATATTTTAGAGACTACAATAATAAAAAATTTATAAAGAGCTAAATCAAAAAGTAGAGCTAAATCAAAAAGTAGGTGTTTCAGAACAAAAATTGATTAAATCAATTACCAATAATACTTTATTGTAAAAAAACTATATATCATCATTATATTATTACTTGTATTGACACAGAACAAATCACATAACTAACAACAAATGACGTAATAAAATGTGAGTTACGTCATTACTTAGTATTAAATATTTAATAACCAAATCTATTTTTTTTTAAAAAAATATTTTGAAGACTTGAAAAACACTTTAAAATAATAAAATTAAAAACTAAATATATCTCATGAATAAAATGTTGATTAAGCCTCGATGAAATCATCATTGAACTTCAGGTGAGTTGTTATCAATTGCTATCGCATTTCAAAAAATAATTAAAATTTTTAGTGTATAAAAATATAAATATAATCAGGTGACGAACAATGCAATTTATGTTATGCTTAGAAAACTTTTTAAATCTTTAAATTTGAAAACATATTTTAGTTAGTTTTAAATTTTTTACTTGCTGAAATTTTTTTAACTGTTTAGCAAACATTTTTTTAATAACTTTTAGCATTTTTTTAAACATCAATCCAGATAACGTTTTTTAAAACGTTAGTTTACAACTTCTAGTTTTTTTTTTGTTTATTTTTTATTATTTAATATTTATTAAATTTCCTTTTCTATAGGTAGATTTTTTTTGTCATTTTATATTATTAAACAGATAATTTTATCAAACATTTATTATTTAATAAACAACTTTAGCAATTTTTAATTAACTTTATAAATTTCAATTAATTTTGTCAAACATAATCTTTGCTTAATATAGATTTAGATATGATGGAAATAAAAATAATAATTAAAAAATATATTTTTTAAAAAAAAAGATAAAAAATAAATGTGAAATAATACCGTAGATCCCACCATTCCAAAATTATTTTCTTGCTAAATCATTAATAGAAATGATGAAATTATTTCTACTCTTGCAATATTATTTCCATCGCAAGGCAAAAGAATATTAGTTTATGCTGTAATATATTTTGGTACAAGTAATAAATTCGGCAGACATTAGTAAGATAAACATGAGAGCGCCATTTATGAATTACCTAACGTTAAGTATCGCCGTGTTTGATTTCACGTTTAACTGTGAATACTGAGAATTGAATTGAATGTGCATTGAAAAGTGGGATTTAAATAAAACAAACACAGCCTATGTCATTTGTCTTACAATCTCGTGCTCCGCCAATTATAGCAATTAGCAAGCCTATGTACGTGAGGATAGTCTGTGAAGGTGAAATTGGCAGAAAAAAACCAGAGTAGTTAAGACGTCATGCTGAGAATTTGTTTCTTGTTATATAAAAGACACCAGATAACAAAATCTATATTCTTATAATTCACCCTTACACCTTATATGATTTGTCAATGTTATCATTATGTTTCACAGAATCACAATTCCTAACCTGTAAGTTTAAGAACATGTACAAAATTCGAGATTCAATAAAAACTCATTTTTTAAAAACAAAAATAAGAATGTTTTTGCAAAATTTATTTTTTCACCGATAAAAACAACCACTCCTATTATATTTGGTTTGGAGTTTAAGATTTTATAACTTTAATTTTTTTATTAGCAAATGTTAATTATTAACATATCAATTTTTGAATTCATATTTTTTTCTTTTCCTATTTACCAAGTTACTACCATACTAATCTTATAAAAATTAACTCTTTTAATTTTTATAAGTTATTAATATATTAGTAGAAGGAATCAAATTCACGTTTTCTTCCTTTTCTATTTTACCAAGTTGTCATCAGTCTAACTTTATAATTCTTTTAATTTTTTAGTCAATATATTTGGAATTTTTTTTTTTCACATATCCTGTGGAAAGCAAAATTTTTAAACTTTAAATAAATCAAAAGCTACAGTAAATTATTTTGAGTGAAAGCAGCGTGCTGTTCATAGAAAAAAAATTATATTAATATTTAATTATAATTTATTTATTTATAATAATAAATATATCAATTTTACCAATTAATATTTAAAAATCATAAATAAAAAAATTGTGATTAAAATATAAAAATTTTTACAGTGCATATCACTTAAATTCAATTATTTTTACATAAACTACAATTGAGTTCAACTAACTTCCTTACTTTTATTAAAAAGGCATAAACAATGCATCTCGTACTAAATAAGATATCAAAATATGTGGTAGTGTCTTTCATACATAGAAGTGAACTATCATATATGCTCCAGGTTATGCTAAGTATTTTAACTAACACTGATTAAATTTTCATTTAATACTTATTAATTTTAGTTTTTTTTTAAATATTAACTTTACGATTTCTGACTGTAACTTTAAACATTTTCTCTTCTAATAGTCTATTTTCTCTCTTCTTCTTTTTTTCTTCTCTTTTTCCTATTCCATTATATAATAATAACAATAACAATAATAATAAACCTATTTTTTTCTGTTCACATTTTAAAATACCAATAGTAACTTTCATTTAACTTTTTATATATATATATATATATATATATATATATATATATATATATATATATATATATATATCTTTTATCTGACATCCAATTCACAATCTAATACTTTTTTTTCTTTTACGTAAACTCACTCTTGATTTGTAAGAAGTCTGCCCCCAAAATTTGCATGGAGAAGTATGTTTTGCATTATCTTTGCTTCTTTACTCTAAAGAAGTAAAATTTGTAAATTTTTTTACTTTTTTAGTAATGCATTATTGATGAAGTGAAAAAAATTTTGGCGATACATTATTAGAGAAGTAAAAAAGTTTGCAAATTTTTTTACAAGTAAAATAATTTATAAATATTTTTACTTATCCGAAAATACATTGTTGGAGAATAAAAAATAGAGAGTATATTGATATTTTTTTTACCGGTGAGAAAAAAAAAACAAAAAAGTAGAAAATCAAATTCCCGTTATGCTATTGAACTCAAAAGATGCATATCTTTCTTTCACTGAGTAATAAAATTTCACAGGAAAAAGCTTGCCAGAAAAAATTACAGGAAAAAAATCTTTCTTTTATCAAAGAATCCTCTAGAATTATTATCCTAATCTCAATCTATATATACACGGGTTAATCTTTCCACGTGACAAATCAAACTACCATAAATGCATTAGACTTGTGTTGTTCATAGACTAATAATTTCGGTTTATTTCTCTATAAAAATTGGTTAAGAAATTAATATTCTTTTTATTAGGATACTCAAGATTACACATTTTAAACTGTACTTTCATATAATTTCTAATAAAAAAATTATGTTAATTATTTAACCAATACTTTAAGAATACTTATTAACAATACCCTTTTCTTTATTGCATTATTTATTACATGTCATTCTTTTATCTTAATTATATAATCATTGTACAAATAAAATTTCAAAATATAATGTGAATTATATAAAATATGAGCAAATTATTTATGTATTGTTGATAAAAAAAATTTATACTAACATTTAATCACAATCATTTATATATTATAAATTTGTCAATTTTTCCAATTAATACTTTAAAAATCATATAAATTAAAGATTATAATTAAAAATCAGTAAAAAACTTTTTTATACAGTAAAAATTAAAATCAAAATATTTCATGAAATATATTAATTTTGATGATACAATTACAACATCATTCCACTTTGGATATTTTAGATAACATTAAATAATTGTAAATATCTTGTTATTTTTAAAATATTCATACAATTTGGTTTGTTGTTTCAATGATTAAAAAGTTTTTAAAAACTAAAATGTTTTATTGTTTTTCATTAATTGAGTGAAAAATAAAATTTTAATTATAAGCAATATTATCCTGTAGAAAATAATGACTTTGTTTTTAAAAAAATCCTCTTTACCACGTATTGACTTAGAATGGCCATTTTGTTTATAAGGTATTTTAAAAGTAAGCAGCCAGTAAGAAGCAATTGATGTAGATGGTCTTCGGCTTTGAATATAATCATTTATACGGTAAAATAATTTATTATGCGGTGATTGATTTATGACAATTTTTATGGCTTTGTATGATAGTAATTTATACGACGACATAATTTATTTTTCATGGTGCACCAGAATTGAATTCACTTTGCTCTATGGACTCTTTCAATTAATATCGGTGTCCTTACAGTTAGAATTAAATGCATGCATTTATTCGAGAAACTGAAAGAGACTTGAATATGTACTCGATGTACTCAATAACATCAGAACTGGCCCGAGAGATTAATTGCATGGTGGATTCCTGAGATCAGAACTTGAGTGGAATTGACACAGACAGTATTAAAGGGAATCATGTTTATTTTCAGCATTGAATTAATGAAAAGCAGTCTCTTTATTGGCATAATGTGTTTCTAAAAGCATCTCGTATTAACTGAATATTTCAAGTTCTTAAAATTTGAAGCTTCAATAATGTTCCGGATGAAGCTGTATCAGTCTAAACCAATACTTGGATCAATAATTACGGCCAAGAAAGAATCTATAGAACGCTATTTCCAGTTTAGCAAGATTTGAATTTTGTGAATGAATTTAATTATTTTTTCTTGTTGCATCATTTTTTGTTTCCTTCGAAGTTTTGGTACATCTTGGTTCGACATTTTTCTTCTACGTAGGTCTGAAAATTAATGACCTAGAAAGAGATTTTGACTTTTCAACGGGTAACCCATAAAATCTAAAGGACAAAAACGCAATAGGTACTACTCCACAAAGTTCAAAGTTGGTTAGAGCGTACCAGACTTGACATTGATCGGGTAGCAACTCATAATACAGTCTTGAGACAGTTATCACAGGGGCTAGATCCATACTTGCAGGCTTTTCTATCAAAAGATTCTCCAAAGTGTTTGAGTAAAGTTTGTCTCCGGCATTCAACCTACGCATCCAAACAAAGATAAATGTCTTAGGGATAAATGCCTTTCTGCACTAGGGAAGAACAATTTTTGGATGATTTTTATATGAAAACTTATATCGAAAACTCATACATTATTTTTTTAGACACATGTTCAAAGGTATTTAACTGACTAGATGTGAAAGAAAAAGAAAAAACAATAGATGTTGAATTGTAAAGGAGCTTGATTAACCTTTATTTCACAGTACTCTTGCATCTTTTTGGCTTGAGCCATTGCTGTCTTAAATCTTTCCTTTTTATATCCTTGGCCGTTTCTTATCATACACACAACTCTACTAAAATCCTTCTTCTGGTATAGAGCAATGCAAACTGAAGCAAGATTATCTCTTCCAGCCCTTCCAGATTCTTGATAATAGCTTTCGATTGATTTTGACATTGTATTGTGGATGACAAAGCGCTGAAAACATGACAAAAACAAAGAGAAAATTTGAGTAACAAAATCTATAAATTTAAGATACACATATGCTACGTTTTTTAAAGTTTATAAATAGATTTGGGGTTTATATTTTCAACATCCACTTGGGCAGGATGGATAAGATGGATCACTAGAAATTCAAGTAATTGTAAGAATCATCACTTTTACTTCACATTTAGTTTTTGTCAGAAGTAAGATCAAAGCATTTCATTAATCATGGTATCAAAAATACAAGAAGGAATATGGTGAAAACTTCTGAGACATAGCATGGTCTGTAACTATCCTAGCAAGAGAATGAGCCACAAAATTGGCTTGTCTCCTACCAAACTCAACTATGATGTTTGGATTCTGCACAATAGGATTTTTTGCATTGAAAAATAATAGAACCCATTTCAGATGAATTCCCAACAACAGCTTCAGGAACATGGTTTCTTAACTGCCCCGAACTACTCATGTCTTAAATTGTCTAGCCCAGATAGCAACCTTAGCTAATCAAGAAAAAATTGGAAAAAGACTCCGATGTAAAGTTCAAAGAGTTTAAGATGAAGATTTATGATCCTTTAAAATAGATGAAAGTTTTTGATAATGCTGAGGTTGGTCCCAGCCAGGCATTTCTTAGTCATCAGACTAGTGATCAATACGTAGCAAATCAAAGATAGGCCATTCACTTTATATATCCACGATCAAGTCACGGAATTATCTATAGAAAAAAAGTGTGTAGAATTCCTAAACAAAACTTATCATAAAATTGCAACTGATAACAGCAATATCATAATTTTAAAAATGTAGCTCAACTTACAACATCAGGTTTGTCTATTCCCATTCCAAAAGCAATAGTTGCACACACAATATGGACCTCCCCCTCATGCCATTTCCTTTGAACAGCTACTCTCTGACGAGCAGCCAAGCCAGCATGGTAATAAACTGTCTTGATCTTACATTTCTCATTCAAAAATTTGGAGACCTCAACACATTCACTTTTTGAAAGGCAGTAAACAATTCCACACTGATTACCGAAGCGATCAATTAGTAGCTGTCCAAGCTGCTTTAGTGGCTCCTTCGTCTTACCAATGACTTCATACTTCAAATTTGGTCTGTCAAAGCTTCTTTCGAGCACAAGTGCACGGGGAATTCTTAAAGCATTTAATATGTCCTGAAAAATAAAAACCATTTACAGACGAAAAACGGGGGAGAAATGCTCAATATAACTGTTTGTCATGATGATTTGATTTTCTGATTACCTCACGAACTGCATGGGTTGCAGTGGCAGTCAATGCCATGACAGGTACATCTGGAAAGTGTTGCTTAAGAGATCCCAATCCCCGATAATCAGGCCGGAAATCATGTCCCCATTGGCTGGAAAGCATATCTTTTTCAATTTAATATTAATGAATGAATAGCACTGTCTTATCTCTTGTTAACAACAAAAACCACATAGCTTTAACAACCCCATTCCCTATCGAAGAATATCATTGCTACTGTAGCAGTTTTATGGTTACACACCAAAGATAGACTTTGACCCTCTTTTTTCATCTTTCTGGAAAGCTAAAAGTTACAAGTAAAACCTTAAATAGAGAAAACTGAAGCTGATTAGTACGTTTATAATTTTCTTAGCTTAAATATCTGTATAACCTTTCCCCAACTCAAACTAGTCTCAAATTTCAACTACCAATCATTTTAGATCCCATACACCCTGGCAATTTTGTGCGTGAACCAAGCAAGACCCACAGTGTAACCCTGACCACAATACTCTGCCAAAATTGAAACTTAAAGATTCTCATTATTGATGTTTTGGAGAATTGAATAACCCTGTCACTTGGGTTTGCACTATCGCATTTATTACTTCATTACATGAACTTTTTAGCTTAGGTGTGAATTCTAAAGCAACCCAAGGGCAAGACATCCTTTGGAAGTTTAGGAATTGGTGGTGGATCCTAAGGTTCATCTAGTGAGGTCTCTTGATCAGTTGATCATACAAAGGTGACTTATAATGGTAAATAAAAATTTTAGGATTGGGGACTAAATGTAACTCTCAGTAATAGAAAATAAACCAATATAAATTTATTATACAATCTCTCTTAAACCCTAAATTTTTCAATTCTTGCATTTAATTGTGAAAAATTGAAAATTGAGTCGGTCACTATCTTGACTTCTATTAGTTGAATAGTGAATTAACATTAGATACTGATATTGATTCAATAACATTGATACATTGACATTGTTGTTGTGATATTGGCTGCACTGTGAACGTACAAATTGTCTCATTACATTCATTGCACTCCATCTAAGTAGGCCGATGTATAAAGTTGGTCACTATACATTAGAAATTTGCATTAGACCCATTTTTTAAGTTTTTCAAAAAGGTGTTTAAAATATTTCTATATTTGTAGGGTAACTTCACTTATGCTAATTGGTTTTAAGATGAAAATCCAACATGGTATCTGAGCCTATAACATGTCTTGGCAGGCTTGTGAAGGAAGGTGCTAGGAAGTCCCACATTGCCTGTTTCAGCTTCACTTAGTATCAATTGGTTTTTAAGATGAAATCTAACATTTATTAGACAACTTACTCTCTCCTTCCACTCGAGCTCATTATGTATATTACGTAGAGAAATGTTAGCAACACATTCCTCCTAACACACTTTACATGATTAGTTGAAATTTATCGAAAACAACAAATTATGGGGTCTCATTTGTCATTAAATGACTTTCTCTCCTAATTTTATAGTTTTCAATAAATTTCAATCAATAATAGAGAGTGTGTTAAAGAATGTGTTGCTCACACTCCTCTATTACATATTTTCACCTACAAATTTTCACTTTCACTTAGGGATGTTTATTGGTTCAAGTAACTTAATGACCTAAATCAACCCAAATCGGTTGAGTTTTCCTAGCGATTGGGTCAAACCCAACCCAATCTAATCAAACTCAATAACTTACAAGTTGGGTTATAGGTTTTGAATTTCAACCCAATCAACAACAACAACAATAATAATAATAATAATTGAAAATACTAAAATATAAAATTAGATAGGATCTTATAGTTGAAAATACTATTATTTTTAATTTTTAGTTTGGATTATTACTGTTTTTTAAGTTGACATCAATATATTTTGTGCTAGGGTATATTTTATGGTTTGAATTTTGATAAAACTTTGTCTATTTGTTGATTTTAATTTGTTTTAGCGTAATGTTTTAATTGTAGTTACAATTTTCTATTCATTTTACTTTACAACAATTGTTATTTTTAAAGAAATTGTTATAAAAATCTAACAAAATATTAATTGGGAATTTCAAATTTGAAAAAAAAATTAAATTGTTCAATCCAATTGACCAAACCTGATTCGACTCATTTATAAACGCGTTAAATTGGATTGGATTTTGAGTAAAAATTACACAAACTTAACCCAATCCAACCTAAACAATTTTTAATTGGCAGCTTCTTTTAGCACCCCATCATTTGTTATTCATACTCCTTTAATGTTTACAATTTTTTGCAAAATCACAAAACATCTTCAGCCTCTTTTATCCTAAGTTTCTTAACAAAATATCAAACTAGCTTCACGGATGCACACGCACCTCTACCCACCTATTTGAAAGAGCAACTTCACCCTCTTCGAACATACATGACAGAGAAGTTCCTAAAAATAGAGGTAAAAAAATATATATGTTTAAAGTGGGTGGGTGCGAAATAGACAAGCCAACGTAATCTTTCAAAGAGGTAGGTAGAAGTGTGCACGTCATTTATCTTGGTGATACTTGATCAAAAAACTTAGGATAAAAGAGGATTAGAGTGTTTTGGGGAAACAGCCTTTTTAATTGGGTTGGGTGACGGGTTTCACCAAAACCCATCCAACACAACCCATATACACCCCTAATTTCACTTGTTATTACCTACCATAATCAACCTGTTCCCATTTTCACTTGATTTGTCTTCTTAATGGCCACCAAGAGAGCTAAAGTTAAAAGATTCTGAATAATGACACTTCATCAATAGTTAAATTTTGGGTTTAGTTTACGTTGTGTGATCAGTAAGTCATATATTAGCTCATCTAAGCAGTGCAGTTTCAAGATTGTGTGATCAATGTTAATGTTATGTCTATAAGTTTCATACCACTGTATGTTAGATTCCATTTTAAAACCAATTAATCCAATATGCTATTAAAGCCTATAACTCATTTTCGTAATCGCTTATTTTGATAGGCATTGCCTGTTGGCAGGAGATGGGAAGTCCCTCATTGTTTGCCTCAATTCGTGAGGTGCATCTTATATATCTATCAGCCAATTAATTGTCAATTGGTTTTAAGATGCAATCTAACACTTATAGTCATTGAATAAAAAAAAACTATAGGGAATATACACAAAAAGAACAAGGCATACCTAACACAATGTGCCTCATCAACAACAAATCCAGATAGCTGTCCCTGTGATTTAAGAGGGAACATCAACCAAACATACTTCGAAATCTACTCTCTGCCACAATGGTTTCAAAATAATGTACTCAAATCAAGAAAATTTTACCTTCCAGTGCATGCATTTTAGAATCTCAAGAAAAGATTGGTTGCCAGCGATTCTCTCAGGTGTCACATACAAAAGTTTGCATGATGGTTTGTCTTTTCTGATAGGAGAAGACTAATGTAAGAAACGCTAAAGCAATAAGCTGAAAGATTTTTTTCAAAAGAAAAGAAAGAAATGATACCAGCATTATGTATTACTACACTATTCTCGTGAGTAAAATATCAGAAAGAACATGATAAATAAGAATAGACAAAGTTAATTTCACCTTAGCTCTTGAAGGACAGCTGTGGCCTGGGAAGCAGTTTGTTGAGAATTTAAGAAAGTAGCTGGTATTCCAAACTTGAAGTTTAGTGTTATTATCTGATCCTGAATGAGTGAAAGTAATGGTGATACAACTACGGTAACACCGGGTTGAAGAGTTGCTGGAAGCTGCAAGCACAAAATAAGGCAAACATGTTGAGAAGCACATAAATGATAAGATGACAGATAATAATATTTCACCAATCAATGGAGTCTGTGGGTACAAAGTACAGATTAGAGCTGCCCTTCAAATAATGAATAAAAGAGGGACAGTGAATATACATTACACAATCATTTGACACATTCTAGATCTCTATCACTTTTGAAAAAAATAGTTACTTCAGAAGAATATAACCATCATTCATATTAAGTGATTAGAAGAATATGGGCAAAAAATAAGTCTAAGAAAAGGGGTTACCAGAAAGAACTGACCTGATAGCAGAGAGATTTACCGCCCCCGGTAGGCATAAGAATAAAAGAATCTTGCTTTGACAAAGCTACTTTACATGCTTGATGCTGCAATGGTCGAAATGTCCTATTACCAAAGATAACAACGTTGGCCAATTCAATATCGTCTAGTGCTTGTAATTCTTTGTAAGTGAGAGTACTGCTTTTATCCCTTGATGCAAAGGAGGATTGCCTTTTGCTGGAAGTAGATGAAACCGAGCCTTGAGTGATGCCACTTCTGTGATCCTGCAACAATTATTAAAAGTATAGTCTCTCATCATGGTCTCAGTCTTATATGCCAGAAGATGTAGCTAACAAAAAGAAAATATAATAGACTGAGAATAATCACGGGAAACTTTTACCTATATTATTGGCATCCAAATTATCAACTACTTTTAGAACCATGTAATATTTTTATTTAATCATCTAAGAAAGAAGGGCAGGTGAAACTCCAATTTAAATGCTTTGGAAACATCTCAAGACCCCAACATTTAGGCGTCAGAGTATATATACACTTATGCAGATTCAATACAATTTTCTGTCCGTGTAAATGCATTTTTTTCTCTTATATTATAAAATCTTGTTCGCAAAGATTTGGACTAATCAGTGTCACAAGTACACTTTACTGAGATATAGTTTTAGAAAGCTCACTAACATTCCTCTTCCCATTTTCCGCATCAGTATCCCTTCCCTGTCCACTTTATTTGTTTTATCCACTAGTATGTATGTACACATCAGAATATCGCATATATGCAGCATTCTATTGCACTGTGTGTCAACGATTACATCGTATATTAATTTTTATTTTATTTTCCAGAGAGGTCCTTTCCACTCCAAAATGTTAGGACTAAAGGAAACAACCTGAGCTCGAAAAATTTTAGTCACAGTGCAAACTATAAATATTTGAGCGAATAAAAAAATGAATGATAAAAATCAAATTATTGTGTTACCAAGGATTTTTCCCTGGAAGCACTGCAATACTTATCCTCGTCGTCACTGGAATCCAACTCCACAACATTAGCGTGGCGTTTGCGTTTCTTCGGTTGTGGCGAGTCATCATCAATGTCAATGAAGCTTGTGGAAGCAGGGTAATTATCAGCATTGGAAGACGTGGGAAGAGTTTTATCGAGCACGTGCGACAAGGTTCCACACGCTTGCGATTCCATTTCCTGCAGGTCATCCCAATCCTCGGTCTGCATGGACTCCGCCAAAGCGGCGAGGAAATCGTCGCCGCAGTGCTCGACGGTGATGAAATCACGACCGTCTTCACCTGAACAGAAGAAAGCAAAGCGAAATGGGTTAATAGCATTGAATGGAAAGGAAATGCAGGTAGCGTAGCGTACCGTACCGTAGAGAGCGATGAGACGGTTGAGGCATTTATTGGCGGAGGATTCATCGAAGCCGAAATCGAGGGCTAAACTGATTAGGCGAACTCTCTCTAACTCCACATCTTGCTTCTTCTTCCTGCTACTGCTTCCCATTTCGATTCCCGCGCTTTTTTCTGCTTTCGATTCTACTTTCCCCTCTTATGCCTCTACTTCTTCTCCCGGGAACACGCACTTTGCTGCTTAATCACTATATGGGTTGGCTTATATTGAATTATTTTTTATTTCCTAACTTTTTTGTAAAATTTGTAATTCTTAAATAAAATTTCTAACGTTCTTCTTTCTATATTTTTCTATTAATAGTTTTAGTTTTTATTATGGAGTAACAATAACATTATTCAATCATTTGTCATATTATTAAAGATCATCTAAGTGTGTTTGTTTCATGAGTTATATTCTGGGGAAAAATATTTTTAACAATATTATTGCAAGGTTCTTGTTCTTGTTCTTGTTAATGGTGGGTACATATCTATTATTTTTTTAAATATTTTCAAATTTATTTTAATTTACAAATAAAAAAATAATTTAGAATAGAGTAAAAATTGAACCTATTTTCGTTTTGCCCATGAATATAATATTTTATTATTTTTCATGCGAACATTCTAAATAGAAAATATGTATATTTTCCAAAAATATGTCTAAGAACATCATTTTTCTATGATCTATTGAAAACATGAATTTACATTTTTTTTAAATCATTTAATACAGTGTAATTCAAATGCATTCTAAAATAAGTAATCATATATAAAAAAAAAATCACCAACTATATTTTTTAATTTTATGATTATTCTTAGTAGCTTTTTTTTCTTACAAGAGTTGTTCATACTAGATAATAACTTCATATTAGTTTATGAATTATTAAAAATAGATTTCTTTTCTCAAATATTTTTTCTTTTTTTTTTTTAAGGTATCAACATCAATGGTCTCCGTGTGGATATAATGAACTATTTATATTTAAAATATTTTGTCAAGGCTTTTTTATAGACATTTTTGTCGAGGCCGTTTATTGAAAATATTTTGTCCATGTTTTTTTATTCGTAAGAATCTAATACATGTTACGGTTTACAACATTTGGTATTATATTTAAAATAAAAGATAAATAATATGTAATTTTTACTTTGTAAATAATAAATTAAAATTTTAATTAATAAATTAGTTCTTATATTTTTATATTTTATTTAATTAGATTCCTATTTTTTTGAAAACTTCAATTATTGTCATTCTTTAAAAAGATGCACTATGTTGTCCTTTTAACGTAATATTTGACTAATGTCTTTAAACAAAAACGGACCACATTGGTATATTTCTAAAATAGTAAAAATCTATTTTTTAAATATTAAAATATAATTGAATATAAATTAAATATAAATTAGGTTTAAATGAATGAATTATCATTTATAATATGCATAAAAATAATTTTAAAATATATTTAAAGGTGAAAATTAACGTCTATGTAAAGGTCAGAATATAGTGGTAGTTATACTTATATAGAATAACCCCAAAATAAGCAAAAAAAATCTTATATATAGAATTTTTTAAGAGAAGTTGGCTAAATTGAGAGTGTCTCTTTCCATTCATATTGACCTCTGAGTACTCTTTGGTTATTGACCACAAATAAGTTGATATATTAAACATAAATGATAGATTTGAATTTGAACAGTATTAGATTCCAATATGCTCTCTTTCTCTCTTGTCTAATAACATTAAGGGAATCAAGGGAAGAGAGAGGGCAGTGATCAAAGAAAAAGAATTTTGAGAGATCATTGATATAAAAGAGATGGAAGTGGTTAATAAGGGCCAACCCCAACGGGCACAATCATTCATTGGAGGGACGAGAAAGATTCAAGTACGTGAAGTGAAGGTGAGAAGTATACATGACAACCAAATGAGGATAGAAAGGAGTAAGGACATGGCATCACAAAGGAGAAGAAGATTAGAACGAAGAAGTTACGGAGGTATGTCATCTCCCAAAAAAATCCCTGGGTGGAATGACCTCGAATTCAAGAGAAAGCGCAGAGTGGCTAAATATAATCGCTACGAAATTGGAGGGAAGACCAAGTCTTCTCTTATAGAAAGATTTCACAGTTTTAAGATCACATGCAAGAAGATCGTCACTAGTTTAAACTAATGTTGCATGCATTCAACATTGTCATCTTTATCTTACTTGTAATATACTCTAGTTTGTAGATACCCTCCCTCCTGGTGTTCATGTTCCCATGTTTCTTGCTTCCACCCTTATGTCATTTAATTAGGATCTCGTATGTGTTTCATGTTTCTATTCTATTTCTTTCCCATTCTTTGGATTATATCCATTTTGTAAAGTCTACCTAAATGCTTTATAGTTTCACCCTCAAGTTTGAAATAATAACATTCTAGACATTTTTAGTCGCATTTCAAATGTTCAGATATTGAACCTAGTTTAAACATATATCTCCTCTCTTTAATAACTTTTTAAATAATCTTCTTTACAAACTTAGTTTGTACCTAGCTCCACATGACAACTTCAATTTGTTTTATTAATACTCTAGAACATGTTATATTTTTTTTTTCTTTTTCCACATAAGAGAATCACATGTTTCATTTCTATTTTACAGCAAAAAGGTTTATTTTATAATCAAAAAGTAAGAAAAGACAAAGAAGTTTGACCAAACAAAATTCACATATGCTTCGCTTTCCTAACGTAATATTGGAGTGATTGATCGATTTGGATCTATGTTATAAAATATTTATTTAATTGGATATGTGTTGACTTATGTTTAAAAAATTAAACTAAATCGGTTAGTTTGACTGAAAAATCAGTTAACCCATTTGGTAACCAATTCACTCAATGCTGAAAACTGGTCAAGTAAAGAGCCGATTTAAAATTGGAAAATCAGTCATGAACCAAAAAGATTGGTGGTTCATTCGGTTGAACCGATTCATAATTTTTTTTTAAGTATTTTGATTTTGCTAAATACACCGTTTTTTTAAGTTCACTCTTTCTTAAATTAAAAAATCAATAAAAATATAGATTAACTCAGTAATATTAAGGTATATTTAGTAAAAATATTTTTTTGTATAATTAACTTCTTAGTAATTTATTTTTCTATAAACTTAATTGTTACAATACATTAATAAATAAAAAATACTATTTTATTAAAACCGGTTCAATCACTTATTCAATAACAATTGAACTAATGAACCGTGACATAGTACTTTAACTAATTTAATCATGACCCAGTTTTAAAAACATAGGTTTTGACCATTAATCACGATTTAACCTCCATTTAAGTTTTTTGTCACGTGGCTACAAAAAATATAACTTTTAATGGGCTTAAAATCGCAAATGGCTCGTCGGATTTTATGGTGATTTTTTTTTTTTTTCCCTTAACCTACAGATAGCTCCTGTGATTATGTGGGAATAAAAAAAATGTATGGATCAAAACGCAGAGTCTCTTCCACTGCCTTCTTGCAAAAAAGTCGTGACCAAGAGGGCTACATGGCACTAGTACAATTTCTAATTCTCGGTAAAATATTAATTAGTTCACCTTAGAGAATAAAAAAGTGACATATTTATATAACTGAAGTTGCAACAATAGTATTAACAAGTTGTATAAACAATAAACAACACAAGTGTTTAACTCTGCATAATGGAACGGTATCTTCTTCAATTTCACGACTCCGTAAACAGTACTCCATTGCAGAGCAATAATAGGATCAATGATATATGCTTTCTTTATAGTGTCAGCTTTTAATTGGCTTAAACTAAAAAAGAAATTTCCACAAAAACACATTTTAAAGGAAAAATTACCATAAAACCACAAGAATATTTGTGATTTTATGACAATTAAAAGTTGTCTATCACTCTATCACATGACCAAAATCTTATGTGAATGTCAAACCATAAATCAAAATTGTAGTTTTAATAGTCAATGATTAAAGTTGACCTAATTAGACAATTTTTTTAAAAAACAAACACATTTAAGTGAATATTTTATAAAAAAATACTCAATTTTGAAAAGAATGTAATCCAACATAGTCGTCATAGGATAAAAGTGGTCTCATCCTAATATGTCTGTGATGAACATGGACCAACTTGGTTCTTTGAAACAAAAATTTGTGTAAACAACTTGAGATGAAAGTCCTCTAATTTAATCCTTTAGATATAAAGGTGAACCAATTTTTTCAATTAAAAAAAAAACGTATATTAGAAAGGGACCAAACTTGATCCTTATGAGACAACAATAATTCTTTAGGATAAAAGGAGATTAGCTTGGATAACTTGGAATGAAATAAATTCAACTTGTTTAATTTTATATTTTTTAATAATTCTCCTTTATCAAGAGAATTTTCAATTTTTTTACAATAATAAAAGCTTCGATATATTTCAAAAGATAGAAGATGTTTTTTCAAGCCACTCTTTTAAGTTAAATACAAGTATTTTTATGCTTATCTCTTCAAGTAAATCTCCTAAGTATTTTTTTTCCTACCAACTTATCTTTACTCTCAAACTTATTCACTCCATAAACATTTGGGTAAATGGTTCACTAAATAGAAAGAAACATTAAATGATATATGAAACCCACCAAAATTTGTGTTTTTTATTAAAGTTCCATAAACAGTACATAATATATTTAAGAGTGGTTTTTTGTCATTTCCCATCAAAATAATTAAAGAATTTAATTTATCTTATCAATTTAAAGGTTAGATTCTCCCCTTTAAGTGATATTTCAAAGATTAAGTATTCAAATATTTTATTTATTTTATTTATATTATCCATAATAAATATGTATGGAAAATGGAAATTAATTATATATTCAAATGCAAAATGTATAATATATATAATAATGTATATATATATATATGAATATTGTGTACTTATTTTAAATATATAACAAATAGCATTAAATGTATTTTATTAAAATACTATGAATTCTATCATAATTCATCATAATACCTTTTTAGTGATAATGTTGATTCCAAAAAAACATTGATTTTTTTTATATTTTATTACAGGAGGACTATTCTTTATTTTTATAATTTATTTTCTTAAAATTTAATTTTTGTAATGAATATTTAATCTTTATTATTAAATTCTAAAAAAATGGATAATGAGATAAGGAGCAAGTCTCTTAGACCTGTTCAAGTAAGTAAAATCCATTATTTATATTATAATATTCTTGTTATTTTTATTTTTTAGTTACTATTCTTTTTATATGCAAAATAAAGAAAATTATTTTAAATAATGTTGATCCACGTGATTAGAAATTTTTCATAAATATAATAGAGTTAATTATGTTTTAAGCTTCTAGACATCTTGTAAATTTCTTTGTCAAATGAAATTTTAATATTTTTAATTCTTATATTTTTTTTAACACTTTTAGTCACTAATGTCAAGTAACAACATTAATGTAATTATAGTTATCATACTCCCAATTTTATGAGTTATCATATTCAGGGCGAGTTAACTCATATACAAATCTTTTTTTAAATAATCATACAAGGGTGATGATACCTAATAAATACAATTGTCAAAATAGGTTAACTCGATCCATTGGGCCTAACCTACCTAATTCTACTTTGTAAATGAATTGACCCAACTTAATACACCTTTCTTTCATGCTTAAAAGGTAAGTCTATATTGACCACAACAATTGGTGAGTCAAAAGAGTCGATCCACAAATCCTTCATTTTTTTTTAAATTATCTTAGAAAAAAATTGACTATTTTAAAAACTTTAAAATTTAAACAATCTATGATAAGATTATTTTTAAATATTATGAGTTTAAAATAAAATAAAAATAGTTAAATTATATCTCCCCTAAAATTTTACATTTACATCTTAAATATTAGTTTGAAAATATAAAATATTTATATATGATATTAACAAACTAGAAAATATATTGTCATGAAATACAAGTCAAATAAACAATATAATAATTTAAAACTTTAAAATTAAAAATTATATTTACATAATAATGAAAAATAAAATTTAGATGAGTTGGCGGGTTAACTCAATCTACCATAAGGTCAACATAATTGAGTCAAGTTATAAGTGGGTTCCACGTATTTGATATAATTAGCTTTTTTTTAAAAAACTTTCAACCAAGCTCAGCCTAAACCCTTGGTGAATTGGGCTAGCCCACGGATCCACTCCCATTTTAACTTCTATAGTGATAAAGTTGTCAAAGGACATTTATTAAAAAAATTTGCACATAATAATAGATCTTGATTTCATTTATTTTTTGGAATGTCTATTATGTGATACTTAACTTACTATTTTGTATCTTTGTAAGTAATCAATTCATGTTGTAAATGGGTCACAAGTACCGCCTTGTACCTATCATTAATATATGTCTTGTCTTTTGGTTGCTTAAAAAAAATAAACTCTGTAAATTTGTAAATTCTCAAATTTACTGCTAAGTCATCAAGTTAACAAATAAAAAAAAATTATATTCATTTTGAATTATTATGTGTTAGGTCTAAAATACATTCATTTTGAAAGTCATTTCTTAAATCAAAAAATTCTTATTCCTAAGAAAATCAAATCATCATTTTAACGATATCAAACCCACAATAAGAGTGTTATACTAGCCTCACAAACTATTGTCTAATAGAAATGATATTGTTAACCTTAATTATTTAAATATGATAGAATTTATAATTTATTATTTTAATTTATTATATTAGTAATTCTGTAATTCACAGGATGATGATGTTGTTGTTATTATTATAAGTTTAATACCGGAGTTCCCAGTCAAATCTACGTAACTCCCATGAATGTACATGGATTCTCATGTTTCGCAATCCTAAAATGTAACTTGTCCATGTTCTTGTCAAGAGTAGGACAATCATACGTTTTTTTTGGTAAATCATAAGAAATTGACACTTTTTTTAAAGAGATTTTGACAAGCTTTTTTTACTGCATTTCCTATCATTTACTACAATATAATATTTGACCCAAACATTGTTATGTTAGGGGAAAAAACTACATTGGTGCGCTTTTGAAAAAATGAGATCTAATTAGAACTTCCAAAATTTGAGGACCTAATTAAATTAAGTATGGGGACCAACTTAATAATTAAACCTTTACTTTTTTATCTACAAATATATGAAGAAAAATAATTTATTTTTATTTTAAATATAATATTTTCGTTCGCAACACAAACATTCTCCACTGGAAACAAGATTGAAAAAAAAAAAGTTTATGACAAATTTTTTCCTTCAAAAGTATTTAACACAATTACATAAAAAATAAAAGAAAAAAACCCCAAAAAATTGATACTTTACAAAGTGGTAGTAATAGATTGATGGATTGTAGCTGGTAAATACAGCCTGTACAAAATGCCAAAATTTAAATTTCTAGATTTAAAACAAAAAGATAATATTCAATAAAATTAATGATCATGTACTTCATGAAATTTTCTTATTTTTCTACATAAAATTTTCTATATACACATTTAATCAATTAAAAAAATGGATCTCAATTCAGAATCAAAGCTTGCTGGTCTCCATGTCAGTGTCTACAGCTTTTGGTACACATTTCTTGGACTTCTTGGCGTTTTCTGTGTGGGACACCTGGATGGCAGTTAAAGAACAATAAAAATTAGAAGTATGCCTGCATACAAGGAGGCTATTCTAGTGCACGGTTAAAGTTTAGATAGATTTTAATGCTATGCCCAGACGAAAATGATGACACTACTAAAGGCAAAGTAAAGGCGAGAATAAATAACAGAGAATTTGCAAAGGTTGGCGGGGTAGGCAGAAAAAAAGGTATAATAACATACGATGCAAGACTTCCACTCAGATTTATCATGTCCTTGACCAGGAAGATGGCGGAATATGTGAACAAGCACAACAGCATCCAGGGCAGCATATTCTAACTGCCACATATAGAACCGAATTAGATCACTGAATGACGGGTTCATATGTATTGCAGTCATCATAGTCGTTCAAGTCTTATCTTACACTTCTAAGTTTATATAGAAATCATATATCTACAGTACAATTTTGAATCATTCAATCCATTATTAAGAAAACAATATTCAGGCCAACATGCATGGCTTGCAAGACGTAGCACACTTTAGAAATTAGGAATTCTAACAAAACTCACAAATCTCACAGCACACGAATATATTATCGGAGAATTTTTATGAAAATGGAGAGCTTTAATGGATAATGAAGAATGAGGAGCAATTACTTGATTTGGAGTCAAAGGTCGTTGCTCCCAATTGCTGTTTCGTCTTGTCTTGTTTAAACTAGCTCCCAGTATTTTCTGATTGAACAATAAAAGCACCAGTTTTGTCAAAATAAGCTAACAGAAAAAACCCGGGGTTTTGATAATGATCCCTCTACAAATATCACAATTCACCCCGAGGTTCATATATACAGTACCTCTGTAAGCCCAGCCAAACCACCCCGAGGTTCTTTAAAAATATTCTGGATGTCCAGCAACATTTCATAGTTCTTGAAACATCTCAATTCTTCATACGAGTGAGCAAGTTGCTTTACATCGCATTGGAAATTATAGCCTGCAATAACAAGCCATTGGGCAGTAACGGTTAGTAGTGGAGATTTTACCAAACAACACCAAGTGCTTTATCCGTCTTGCGCATGTTTGCTTACAATTGTAAGACGATAATATCAAAAGCTCACAATGCCCATTAATAGTAGCATCTCACTTAGATTAAAATAATCACATCACAGAAGTTAGGATCAGTCTAGTCCACCAAAAATATTGCTTGCCAATATATTCGAAGACTGGTGAGTTTAGAATTTTCATACCAAGTTTTAGAATTCTAGGTGACAGCAAAATGTGAGATAGGCAGTCATCTAAAATGTCAGGCACTTCTTTGTGTAACTTGATCAAATCAAATATAAAAACCATCTTTTCAGAGGCAATTTGCATGATAGAAACCTGAAACATGAAAGTTCAAGGAGAAAAGGAAAAGGGATAATCAAGAGTTCATCTTCTGGTCACAAACATGTCATAGTTCGTATATTAAGACTAAAACCTACATATACTTATCAATGTAGAAACATGTATGGCGAAACATTAATCTATCAGGAAGATCATTTCAGTTACCTTGTTTGGTTTGCTGCCTCTTACATAATTGGGCTTCCATTCACAATCAAGACCTATAACTTTAGAACCCTCAATATGCTTTGTTGCATCAAGCAAACCTTCAACTTCATCAACCCAAATGATGTTTTCCACAAATAATTCATCAAGATGTAAACAATGCCCTTGCAGATTACTTGTTTCTGGTACTGAAGGATATAAAGCAGTTTTGTATTTATAATCTTAGAATAAATAGCAGAATATAGGCCCTTTAGATAACAATAAAGTAAATAAATAAAATGGTAACAATGTCAACGCAAGCAAGATGTACAAAGGCAATAAAAGCAGGTTTCAGGGATAAAAGAAAAAAATTGAAAAAAACATGACTATTTAAGGCAAAAGAAGGCAACCAACAATCTTAACGAAAACAAAATTTGTTATTGGTATACAATCTTTTCTCCTTTACTAATTTTGATTGGTCACAAAAGGCTAGCTGGCTTACCTTTGTCGAAAAACTTGTCCAGGGAGTACCGATCACACAGTTCATCAACTTTCTCTGTGTAACCAGCTTCCATTGCCAAATAAACCTTGAGCAAGTAAAATTAAAAGATTATAATATACACACTTAAAAACTTTACTGGGGCTACAAGGCTAATGTCAAGAAACACTAACATGCATCAAGTACCTTTTTTCCCAAAAAATAAATAAAACCATATTATACATTTACGCCTTCATTTCATCAGAATGCACAACCAGAGTATTATTATTTTGCTTGCAAGCCTTTGTTTAGTATCCATTGTAAAATGAAACTATCACAATTTCCTATTGAGGAGCTGATGCATTAATAATACAACCTGAACACTTCACAATGTTCAGTCCCGCTCAAAACTAGACATAATGGGCTCATGAAACATCCTGTCCTGAATTTGAAAATCTTTAGAGACTTCATTTATTAACGATACATCCACTCTAAGCAATTCTAATAGCAACAGTGTCAGATGGTGCCTAATAACCAAGCTAAATTATGCTTAGGGTGCCTATCTATTATGTAACAGATATATAAGTTAGAGAGCTGGTAAGAAACCAATCCATATTGTGGGAGGCAACCCCTAGCCTTGGAACTTAAACAACCCATCAGTTTATACTTTATAACAAAAAATATGAGTACACCACCTGAAGGCTGAAGTCCCTAGTCTTTAAGCAATGGTTTCAATACTTCAATTATCAACAGATTAGCAGCGATTTAGAAACTCACAGAATTTACTGAGAAATAATACTAACTTTGCGAACCAATTTTAAACAACTATATATTTTAGGAAATATATTTTAAACATATTTTGCAAAAGTGGAACTCACATGGCCCATATTACCCGTTAAACATGAAGAGAAGAGTAATACCAAAATAATGTTTGTTCTGGTTTTCATGAGGATTAATAGACAAATAAAAAGCTAACAAAGACAGCTGAAGGTTGTCCAGCAAGAACAGCTGAAAACATCATGCAGTGCAACTAAAGTGGAGCAGGAAACAAATTAAGTGTCTTTTGTAAAGAACACAATCAACATAGCAAAGAAATCAAAATTCAAGATCATGTAAGTGTGAACATAATAGCACACTAATCAGTACGAGACTGTAAAGAAACATAATTTAAAAAGTAAAGATTTGCTATTTTACAGTGTCCAGTAATATACACCTATTCAACTCAGAGTATGTACAGTATATATAGAATGACAGTCATAAGTGTCATTATCAAAAAGATGAAAATAACTACCAACCAAATATTCCATAAGCTGTCTATCATTGTTTGTTCTTGCCTCAGCAACATCCCAACATCCTTTTTCTGCTAAGTTTTTTAGTGAACTGCAAATCAATGAGGTAATCTTGTAAATAAAAATTTTAAAAAGGTTAGGGGTTGTGGAATTAGATTTAAAATGCTCTGAATAAATCAAATAACACAAGAAAATCCACCCAGTGTGAACCATTATAAGTCAATTACCTTTCTTTACACCTTTTATATACATCTGGAAAATCCTGTTTTAGATTATTTTTCTTTATAATCTCATAGGCATTCTTTAGCATGTTCCTCTCAATGAACTCCTCAACTAGCATGGACAACATTGGTTTCCCCATAAATGTTGCCCACTTCTCTGCCGCTTTGAATTGTTTACTCTGTATCATATCAAGAAGAAAGGACTGGCCGTAATGGTAGATAGAGAATTGCTCTATTAAAGTGACAGCTGTCATGTACAACTGTGATTCTACCAATTCAATAATGTACTGTTCAACAAATTCTTTTGCTGTGCCACAACTTAAATCATGTTTTTCCTTAATTTGGTACATTGCTTTCTCAATGTTAGTTAGTTTTACATCAAAAGTCTCCAGTAGCTTCATGACTATCTTTTCATCATGATGGATCTGCCCCCTAATAATATCTACAAGTAGATGGGCAGCCAAGTCTTTCACTTCCAAGGAGTCTTCTGTAGTAGTTGATCTTTTTAGGTAGCGGCGAAGGGCAGATATTATCAGATGAGTAAACCCCGGAGTATGATCTTCAAATAACGGAGACACATACATGCACTGAACAATAAAAGTTGCTGGTCCGGGTTTTGGATCGTTATGGAGAACAAGATGTACTTGGTGCTGAAGGGCTCGGAATTTTGCTGTTGCCTTACATGTGCCTATGCAAGGGGATTTGAAGAGAAACAACATTGAAAATAGCAAGAAATAAGATGTCTATTTTGACGAGATAGAAACATATTAAGTGGAATTAATAATCTTCTATTTCAATTGCAACAAAGATGTTTGATACCTTTTATTGATTATTTATGAATTTGTTAGAGAAAAAAAAAAAAAAACTGGTTACCCACGTTCATCAATGGCTTGTCTTAATTATTTCAATCTATCAGCAACATAGTTTTTTAGAGAGAGAGATTTTGGACAAATTTAGATGACCATTAATTTCTTGGAACATGAAGGAAAAAATTTAGTTAAAAAATTCTAAGAACCCAAACATAGGAAAGTTATAGCAACTATCCAACAATCATTGGATGCTGGGATATTTAAGATGCCTCCCCACCCCTAGAAAGTGAGGAAGAACAGTTAGGGCGTGAATATGATTCAGACTTGGCATCAGCCTGGCCGATTCTAAAACGAAGTCCGATGCAAACTGCGACCGTTATTAAGCATTTATATACATTCATTTATATATTTAAAAATTGCATTGGCATTGAAATGGAGAAAAGGGAACTAAAAGACCATAAACCAGGTTTTAAAATGCAATCTGAAACCGCAATTGCAGCTATAATGCCAAGAATTTTTGGTGTTTGTGCCACTGCAATTGTGAATGCCTTAACCTTTTTACCATAATTTTCCATTATATCAATGATTGCAACAAAACCCCTAGAGCAACATTAATTTAAAACCTTGACAATAAGCATTATGTCCTGTCTGCCTTCCTGAGCAGACGATATTAACTTACCAAAAAGATTAATTGAACCATTTCAGCAAACATTTAGCACTCATCATCATGTGATCCCATTTCAGACAACAATTATTAGCATTAAAGGGAGAAGAGATCATACCATAATAATAGCATTCTTTCAGCAGAAACAGAAATACCACTGGAGAAACATGAGTTAAATCATAAAAAGCATGTGTGCATAAGGTCCAGATTTGGCTAGCATCGTCCTTGGTGTTGCTTGTCTTTCCTACATTTTCCTCCAAACCCATCCCAGGTCAAAACTGTAATCAGAGCACTGATGCATTAGATAACTATTAGAGGATAAAAAATTAGCTCGTCTCGTCTCTACTCTAACGCTTACTTTTAAATGAACAGCTCTACTCCACTAATTAAGAAACACCAACTTCACTCAAACACAACGAAATTGAAACCAGCATTCTTGTTATCTTTGCACGCACATATAAATAGTGATATGATTGCTGCCACGACATTTAAATGAATGCACAGTAGCATGTCGGTGACTCTAATAGGCAAAAGTTGAAACAATACCGCCGCTCTTGAAACATAAAGTGTAAAAAGCGCCTATAAAAAAAATGTAAAAAGCATAGTAACCTAAGGGCCTTCGAAAACTACTAGTGCATTAAAAATAATGGACAGAAAATTAAGGAGTACCAATTCTTACTCGGCTCGCATTTATTTACAAAAAGCTTTGACGCTTGAAGTTCAATGTTCTTACTTCTTACAGTGTTTGATTTGTGGGTGAAGGAAACTGTTATATCTCACAGTGATTTTGAGAAACATGGTGTTTCATCCACTTTGGAGACAAGTTCAGAAGAGAAACATAAAAAAAATCACATAAATGGATAAAAAGAAGAAGTTCGGTACGGTTGTTTTTCCCTTTTTTCTTTTTTGATTATGACAAGCAAAAGAAAACATGCAGCAGAAATAAAAGAGACTAAATATTGAAGAAAAAAAAAATATAGAAAAATGGCAGAAGAGAAGAGAAGAAGGAGAAACTCACCAACAGCACTTGGAACCAATTCAGCAGAAAAAATTGCAGATGGTAGGGTTATGTAGCTCTTTATACCTCCTTGTTTACTCTGCAGCTCCGTTGTGCCTTATGTGTGACTCAGTATTGGTATTTATATATATATAATTATAAAGTCATAACTGGCATCAGAACAAAAAATATAGAGGGAGGATGAAACGGGTTATTATTTTATTAAATACATTATATGATTGGTTCAAAAATTAAAGCATTAGCTTTGACACGAGAAATCTTCATATCGTCTTACAAGTCTTACCAAGGGGCATGCAATTCTTTTTTTTTTTTTTATTTGACAGATGCCTAAACAATAAAAATAGATGCCTAAAAAATAAAAATCATTTGGAAAAATTGATTCTACTGGACCCACAAGATCTTTTCCTTAAACGGCAAACAGTAAATTAAAAATTCGAAAGTAAAAAATAACATCCAAGCACCCCCGCGCCCTATTTGACTGACTATTTCTTCCCCAATGCACATATAATTGAATCAGTAAGTTGATGATTTAGTGGATTATCGCTAATAGAGCTCATTAATCAATATATATTTTAAAAAAAAACATTTAACATAATTTAAAATTTTTCATTTCCTAAAGTTAAAATATATGTCATATTAAATAACATATAAAATATTAAACTAGGGATAGAAAAAAAAAATATGTGCCCACAAGCTGCAGATAAAATCTGTAAAAAAAATCTACACAAATAATTTAAATTTAAATGGGTGACTTATAAATTTTTTTCACCTGCTCCTTCACAAGCAAGAATAAAGATGTTGGCAGTGTGGTTTATTTTGATAGTAAAAATCATGTGAAATAAATTAGAATATTTAGTTTACTTTGATTTGAAAGTATTATAAAATTTAAATCAAACTTATAATTAGCAATTTGATTTGAATTTTATTAGGGTGAATAAAGATTGAGTTGGGTTGGATTTAGGCAACTTTAAGACTCAATTCAATTATAAAATATTAAATTGGATTGAGTTAAAATCTAACACAACTCAATTCGCCTTTGAACAAATTGGGTTTGACTTTGTTAATTGAGTTATAGTTTTAAAAAATATTATAATTTTTTTTTTGAAAAAAATAGAATATAGTTTTGTTAGATTTTTAATGATATTTTTTAAAAAAAAATGGCTATATAATTGTTATAAAATAAAAATAAACAATAAATTATAGTCACAAATTATGTATCAAAACTAAAACAAATTAAAATTAACATACAACTAACTTTTCAAGCAATAATAACTAAAAAAATATTTGTTCAAAATAAAAGTAAACCCAATTTGTTGTAGTTAGTCAAGTCATACAAATAAATACAAACTACACAATTTATCCAAATTAACAAAAATATAATATCAAAAGAAACATGTAATAACAAAACATATAATTTTAAATTATAATAATTTAATATTATGGTCGAATTGGGTTGAGTCTCACCTTCAACTTATTGAGCTCATTACACAATCCGCAGTGAATTGGGTTTGATTAGGTTGGTTAGATTTTACTGAATCACAGAAGAAACTCAATCAAATATGTTTGATTATATTGAGTCTTCGGATCACCCACTCAATAAATACTCCTAGCTTCTTCTTTTATTTTTTTTTAATCTTATAATTAACGCCAGGAGGAGGGCTTGAACATTCCACCTTGTGATTAATAACCACTTGAAATCATCCTAGATTAACCACCCCTAGCTTTTGTAGTTTTGAAAATATATTATTAAAAAGTATTTATAGGATTTCTAATACTTTGAAGAATACTAGAATAGTTTTCTTTACTTTAAGAATATTTAAATGTAAAATTGGTATTTTTTTTAAAATCAACCCTCCTCTAAAACTACTTAAAAAATAAAACTTTATCACATATCTAACTAGTAAAAATTATAGTATTCTCACTACCCATTGGTTATCTTCTATTTGACTATGTATATAACATGAGTCGTATCATGTCTTCTAAACTACATTTTAGAAAATATAGGAGTCATGTATATTGCAATTTTGGTTTGAAATTTTAATAAACCACAAAAACTCAATTAATTTTTTTTTATTTTATTTTGGGTTGATTCGATTTTGAACACTCATAGGATAATATCTTACTCGTTAAATTAAAATATTGCATATATTTTGTTTGAAAAGGATAATATTTTTTTAAAATAAATCAACTTAAAATTTTAATTGCCAAATTTTATTATTATTAATGTTTTTTTATGAAAAATGCATAATAAATAGAATTATTTTTTTAAAAAAATATCTATAATATAATGAAAAGGTTCTATATTTATATTAAAGATTATGTATATATAATCTATTTGTATATTTAATTAATGTTATAAAAAATATTATAATTTTATTTCAAAATTTTTAATGAATAAAAGCTTTATTCAATAAAACTTCATGCAAAAAATTATAAAAAATATTTTTTAAAATATCTGCCCAGGTGCAATTGCCTTTCTTATTCTTATGTTCAACTTCAACTTTAAAATCACAAGACATGTCAAGAGCCAAGAGCCATGGTGAACGATACTTGTCAAATGTCAATCTCCAACAACACTTGCAGCACAACACTGTGAACTTCACACGGATGACTGATCTTCAACGACAGTGTGAGCTCAGACCGTTTATAGTGGCAATTGACAACGCAAGGTTTTGGAGAAACACGATCTCATTCTTGAGCTTCCTCCTTTGTTTTCACATTTTTCACTTGATTTTTTTTCTTTGCTTTTAATCTTCATAAACTCATATGCTAAAAAACACATAGTTTAATTTAGTTTTTTTTTATAAACAGAAAAAGTATATAAACAGTTCATAAGTTCCCGGTTTGATAAAAAAACTAGCTAGTCAGCTCAATCCAGTTTAAACTGGTTCGCATGCATTCCCATTACGTCGTCAACTACATTGTTTTAGTCTGATGTCTGATTTCAGTTCGTTTTAATGACACTGTTTTGCATTGATTTTTTTTCTTCAAAAATACCTTTATAAACAACACTGTTTTGTTGATTATTATTAAAATTTCTTGGTCCGGAAGGAGAGTTTTTCAAGATCTTCTTATAAGAGGTTGTTTTGCATTTATTGATTAAGTTTTTTTAAAAATACTTTTATTAATTTTAATCAACACACGGATATATATATATATATATATATATATATATATATATATATATATATATATATATATATTTTAAGTGCTACTCTTCATTTTCTGTTTCTATATCCTATTTAAATTGAAGATGAATAGACATAGGGTAGTATCTTTCTTCTATTGATAAATTTTAGTTTTTTTATGTTAGTAGAGGTTAAAATGTGGGACATATCCCTTCTCTCACTTAGATAATTGAAAAGCTAAAATAATATTGAGGCTATTAGTGAAAAAAAACTAATATTACATAAAAAACTAAATAGAAATTTATTATTAAACATTTCAGTAATATAAAAACATAATAGTTAATCAACAAATTTGCAATACGAAAGAACTAAAAGATTTGAAGTGTTCATGCCAAAATATTTAAAGAAAGGTTCGCTGTAATTATTATCTTACTAGTATACACCTTAAATATATAAATATATTTTAAATTATATACATATTTTAAATATTTTTACTTGGTTAAATTAAATACTATTATTTTATAAAATATAAAATAGTAAAAACAAACATAATGTTCAAAATTTAAAAAAAAAAAAAAAAAAAAAACAAAAAATATTTTTTTCAAACCAAACTCTACCTAAATCTAAAAATAAAAACCCGTTAAAGTTATTATTAACTAAATAAAAGTATTGAGTAAAGTAAATGCATAGAGAAGTTTGAATGGGAAATAATGACTAAAAAACTTTATTTGCAAATGAAGTAGTATAGCTAGATACATTTTTACATGTTAGTTTTAAGTTGGAGAATAATTTAAAGCGTGTTTGGTTTGTCATTTGAGTTAACTTAAAACTGAAAAATTAGTTGAAAAGTGTGTTTGGTTTAACATACCAGTTATTTGAAATGGTTTCACCTCCATTTTGATAACAAAAAAGATATGTTTTTTTTATGAGCTACTAATTTTTTCAAAAGATCTCATTACAACTTTATCTTTCATTAATATAGGGTGTGTTTGGTAAAACTAGATGAATAAGTAACTAATACCTAAAAACTAATCAAAACCTGAAAAGTTAAGTTGTAAATGTTTGATAAAATTAGTTTATCAACTAGCTGAAAGTTGTAAAATGATAAACAAGGACATCATTAGTCATTAGATGAGGTATTTAAAACAATTATAACATATTTTTATATATAAATTAATTATATATTTAAATTATTAATTATTATAATTATATATTTAAATTATAAATTTGTAAAATAACATGTTTAAATTATAACTACATATTTAAATTATAAATTTATGTAATTACATATTTAAATTATAATTATATGTTTGTATTATAAATTACTATAAATATATTAATAAAGGAAAAAGCAATAAAGGAGAGAGAAGCTATACAACGTGATAAGAGAAAACTAGTGGAAGACAATACATTAATTCATGAAAGGGTATACATGTAAAAATAAAATCGATTAGTAACAAAAAATAGGAGATATTTTGGAAAAGTCAAAACTAGTAGCTCCTAAAAAAATCCATAGATTTTTGCTATCCAAATGGAACTGCAACTATTTTAGCTAATTTTTCAACTTTCAGCCAACTAAAATAACAAAATGAACACACTATTAGGGTGTTTTTGGCAAAACTAGGTAAAAAGTTAGCTAAAAAAGCTAAAATCTAGCTAAAAATTGAAAACTCAGTTATAAATGCTTAGTAAAACTAGTTAAAAGTTGTAAAATGATAAACAAAAGCATAATTAATCACTATATCGACAATAAGGTATTTAAAATTATTATAACATATTTTAGCAATATAGATTAATTACATATTTAAATTTTAAATATTATAATTATATATTTAACTTATAAATTTCTACAATAACATATTTAAATTATAATCACATGTTTAGATTATAAATTTATGTAATTACATATTTAAATTATAAATTTATATAATTACATATTTAAATAATAAATTATTGTAATTAATATTTAAATTATAACTTCTATAATTAAATATATAAATTTTAAATTGATATTTAAATTGTAATTTTCTATAATTATATATTTATACTATAAATTACTATAATTACATTAATGATAGAGAGAGAAATAAAGGAGAGGGGTTGTATTATTATATAATAAACGATAGATATGTAAAAATAAAATCAGTTAGTAGTTGAAAACATGAGACATTTTGAAAAAGTTACTTTAAGTAGTTTCTTTTTTTTAAAAAAAAAACTAGTGACTCCTAAAAAAACTTTTAGATTTTTGTTATCCATATGGAATTGAAACCATTTTACCTATCTTTTCAATTTTCAACTAGCTAAAATGTCAAATCAAACATTCTTAATATATTGTTTCACACTAATAATTTCTCCTCATCCTCTCTCCCCTCTCATGATACAACTCTCCCCTTCATTTTCTCTCTTTCTTCAGTGTAATAATAGTAATTTATAATTGAAATATATAATTATAAAAAATATAAATTTAAATATGTAATTTAAAATTTTATATTTAATTATAGAGAATGATAATTTAAATATATAATTATAGTAATGTATAATTTAAATATTTAATTACATAAATTCATAATTTAAAAATGTAATTATAAAAATTTATCATTTAAATATACGATTATAATCATTTATAATTTAAACATGTAATTATTTATATTATTAAAATATGTTATATTATTAAAATATGTTATATTATTTTTAAATACCTCAATATTAATCTAATGATTAATAATGATTTTATTTGTCATTTTACATTAATATTCAATCAAAACTTTTCATTTATAATAGTTAATTGACTTTATCAATTAATACTCTAAAAATCGTATAAATAAAGAGTTATGATCAATTGGAGTGTAAAATTGTTTTACATTGTCAATGAATAGTAATTAAGCTCATGTAATAAATAAAAGATTTTGTCATAGTTGGTCTCATACTTACTAACATTTTGGTTCTTAAAGTCTTAGTTAGATTTGAACATATTATATATATATATATATATATATATATATATATATATATATATATCTTGTATGTTTTCTTTCTTCTTTTTTTTTACTCCTCGAGACAAAGTTAAATTGGAGGATTTTGTATGTCAAATACATACTAATATAATTTATACTACTACCCATTAACATAACCATTTACTATGTAATTAATATCATTTGCATGCTTAACATGTCTATTTACATATAAAATTATACTTAAAACACAAAAATTTACAAACAAAATAAAAAATCATATACTAAACAGTTTGCTCAACAAGGAATTGAGGTACCTCGCCCAACGAGAGGTCTCAAATATGAACTTCCAATTAAGGGATTTCACTCAACAAAGTGTTTCTGGGAGAAAAAACTCCAAGAAAAACCTGGTAGAAAGTGTTTTGCGCTATGCGAGACATGTCGTTGGATGCAGAACTAAAAAATTTCTCAATAGAAACAACTTTTTGTTGGGTAAGACATGTCGCTCGGTGAGACTTTGCAAAACTACACAACCTTTGTTGCATAAGTCTTTGTCGTTCCAAACTCAAAAACCAGTATTCCAACTATCAATAACATTCAAATACTAACAATTTACATAAACATCTTGCATACTTGTGTATATTATACTTCAATCTCATACATCTTGTTTATACAGATCCACAACATTGAGTTTAACGAGTTATGATACTTTACAAAATAAAAACCATAATTTACATATCCCAGATTATTCCAAAAGAAATCCAATGTCAGAGCTAGCTATCGTCCTTAGGCGTCATGACCTTGATATTCAATTCCATAACTAATATTTACTATTGTACAAGACACAAATATCACAGTCATATAGAAAACACATAAAAGTAAGAGTAAGCATATCATTTCATGAATATATGTAAATATTAAAACTATACAGTTTACATCTATCATCATCGTTCAATACACGTTACCCATAGAAAACAACCACACATGTACTCCCTTTGAACATGAGTACTCACAATCACATTTGATACCTTGATTTTAGTTTGACTGACCCAATTCTAACATTTAGTTATTATTTGAGTATATCTTAGGGTATTATTGTCCTAATTAGGCCTAACACTAAGGGCCTTATCTCCTTAACCAAACTCTAACACCGCATCATCACCCTAATCAAGCTTTAACACTATCATTTAGACTTATCCACATCCCTAATTCAAAGTACCACATCGAGGACTTCATTACCTCCTCGTAACACCACATATTACAATTCATTATAATCCTATAAATGAATTACAAATTTCAAAACGTGCATAAGCCCAACACATCATCGTTTATTCAAGACATCCAAATCACAATTCCAAAAAACCATCAAATCAAGATCTCATATACCTCAATTCGTTTATAGAGAGAAAACACCTCAAATCATCAACTCCATAGAACACACAATTTCATACATCACTCTAATCATAATCAAAACTTAATTGTTCATAATCAATTAACTTTATAACTATCAAATCATAGTTTCATAAACAAAAATCAATATAGTCCCTCTTACCTATTTCTCCTCTATGAGTTGAATTTGTAGAATAAAGAGAGTTCAACCATAAAAACCACTCAAAACCTATGAAATCCCCAAAACCAAAAAGGAACCTAAGAAATTAGGATTTTTTGGAGGATTCCCCTTAAAGGGAACAATTGAATTGAAAACAATTGGAAAAAAAACCCAAAAGATTAGGATCAAACACACCTATAATGATGAAAACCTAAGATATGACATGAATTTGTATGGTATCCAAGGGCCAAAAGGCCACCATGCAAAGAAGAGAGAGAAAAAGGGGAGAAAGTAAATGGTGGAGAAAAGAGATAGAAAATGAATTATAAAAATGAAGAAAAAGAAGACTCACACACACATAATAAATATATATATATATATATATATATATATATATATATATATTAACAACTATTCCAAAATTAATTTATTAATTATGATTAAATTAAATTTGGTCATATTTGTTATTTATTTCACACACTTATAACAATAAATAAAACAGAACCTTATAGATTTTGCTGGACTCTACAACTTTGGAAAGTTAGAAATGCATTTTTTTGTGAGTCACAAATATTGGATGCCCTTACTATTGTCTATAAACACAACTAAACTCGTGAGAATGGTGTGTGTCAGTCAAGTTAATTACATACTTTTTTTTTGCGATGGCTGATTAATCAAATTTTGTAGCATTGAAGGGTAACGAGTATATTTTGTTTTGATTTTATATTTTAGGTGTGATGTATTCGTTTGCCAAAATTATAATTGGAAGGACACCTTTAGTGTTTGTTTGACATCAGTTTTATAAAACTGTTTTCAGTATTTTAGTTTTTAAAAACTAAAAAACTTGCTTGGGTAGTGTTTTCTGAAAACAGTTTTGGTTTTTTAGTTTTTAAAAACTAAAAAACTCGAACAACTAAAAGTAGTTTTGCTTTTCAGTTTTTGTTTTGAAAAATCAAAATACAATCAGAATATGTTGTTTTTTGCTTTTCATTAATGAAATTCTAATAAACATTAACAAGTTTTTCCATTTTAACATCTTCAAAACAATTTTTAAATATCATTTGTCAAACAAGTTTTGTTTTTCTTTTCTTCCAGAAAACAGTTTTTGAAAACTATTTTTGAAAACTCTTTTCAAAAATTAAAAAACAAAACAAAATCAATCAGACCCTTAGTGTTTTTGACTCTTTAATAATATTTTCTGACTTACAAAAAAAATGAAGAATCTTGCTAAACATGTAATTAAGGTTTTAACAGAAAAAATAGTGTTTATCTAACTGAAGGATGTAATAAAATCAGGAAATTTTATGATGTCCTTTGGTAAATGTAAATATTGATTAGGAGTTAAAGTAGTGATTTATCCAAAAGGAGAAAGAATATTTAGATTTGATTCATTGAAAATATTGAATCATCTTATGTGTGTGAAACTAGAAGTTCGTTTGGAACTCACTTTTTCTGGTTCATTTATGTACTTTTGTTTGCTATTTAGATGGACATTGATAAGTTTTATTTTAAGTGGAATTGATTTGATATAATTGATTATGATAAAATTGATTTTGAGATAGTTCGATGTTTGAATCTTTTATTATAAAAGTAAGTTCATAGTAAGATTTAGTGTAAATTTTTTCATATAACACAAAAACTACTTTAATTTACTTCAACCGATAATCAATTTTGAACCCATAATTAATTATGAGGGTGTGTTTGACAAAACTAACTAAAAAGTTAGTTGAAAATAGAAAAACTAACTAAAAGCTAAAAGATTAGTTATAATGGTTGTTGATGAAAAAATACTTGAAAGGTCTTGTGTATGTCTATCATGACAAGTTTGTTTGTGTTTGTAGTAGGGAAGTTTATTAGTTTTGGTCAACTCGATGAACTCGGTAAACCGAATCGAACTAATTAGTTTGATTAAGTTTTTTTTACTTGATCGGATCTGGACCTAACCCAAACTTACTCGGTTTAGTTTGCGGTTGTTGCATTTCAAAATCCTAACCCAATTCAAACAACCCAAATATATATATTACATTATTATTATATATTTATTTAATATTTTTAAGTTAGTAAATTTAGTATTTTATTTTATACTTTAAATTTATACAATTTGTTATTTGTATTGTGTTGTTTTAATAGTTTAATTTGACTAATTTAGTATATATAAAACACTTAATATTTTTTTATAAAATTATAATTTTAGTAGACTAAATAGATTTGACTAGTTTCAGATATAATTTTTTTTATGATTTAATGAAAAAAAATTGATTTTTTAATTTTTTTATCAGTTTTGTCTGAAACCAACCCACCAACCCGATTATCATTGATTTGGTTTATGTTAAAAAAAAATTCTAAAAAATTAAAATAACTCAACTCAATTAAAATTAATTGGTTTAATTTTTATTTTTCCTCAAAACTAAACCAACCTTAAGCTGAACCAACTTAAACTAGAAACATCCATACTTTAGAGTAACTTGCCATTAGAGATTCACATTCTTCATTATTGGTACACGCCTTTCAAAAACATTACAAATGCATCTCCTGCATATCTTTTAAAATATTAACAATGTAACCTTGATTTATTTAAAACTATTATACGTGAAAATTTTATTTTACACATATTATATCTTTGGTTACTATTTTACAGTAGTCAGAGGAGATAAGGCAGACAGTTTTGTGATTAAAATAAGTTTGTATTTTTACAAATAAGCCATTGAATTTTATGGCTCCTGAGTGTACTTTAAACAAAAATTCTTGTATAAGGTTGTATTTACTCAAAAGGATATTTGGGTTAATACTAGGTGGAATACTAGTGGTAGCACCATCATATGTTTGTTTTTGGGCTCTAGACTCTATTTGTAAGGCGGATTTGATTTTTTCTTCATCAATAGTCTCGAGTCTGACCGCCATTTGTGCTTCCTCTTTGGAGTAGAAGCCTTTGTATGTAGACCAAAAATATTCTTGTTTTGCTTCAGAGAGATCTCTGAATGAGGTATATACACCTTTGTTAGGCCCATTTATTAGGGCAAAGTGTGTAAACCTTTTCCAGAAGAGAGGCCGGAGAAGTTAAAACAACTCCTTGATTGTTTTGTGCACAAAAGTTGTATAAGGCGCATATAATGCTTTGTTTTACTTTTGTGACTTGTGTTTCATTTTCAGATGTATATTTTGGAATATTCCAAATATTGTCCATCAAGACATTAAGCTTGATGTTTGTAGAGTCTCTACCAGGGTACTGGTAGACATTTGTGAGTATTTATTTTTGGGAAGGTTAATTTAACTAATACTCCAGATACATCCCTCACTCTCTCTCAAAACCCTCTCCCTTCTCTCTAAACTTTCTCAAAAAAGTTTTCGAAGTTCATCTTTTGCCAATACTCACAAATGTCTACCAGTACCCTGGTAGAGACTCTACAAACATCAAGCTTAATATCTTGATGGACAATATTTGGAATATTCCAAAATATACATTTGAAAATGAAACACAAGTCACAAAAGTAAAACAAAGCATTATATGCGCCTTATACAACTGATGTGACCATGCCTAGCCAAGGACCTATCACTAGGGTCATGGCTAGAAGGATTGAAGAAGACCTAGCCCTTGCAGACAAAGGAAGACTTCACCTCCTATGGAGAGTGAAGATATTAGGCTAGGGGCTTTAGTTAATAAAATGTAATTATCCTTTATTTTAATTTTGAGGAGCATTAAGAATTTAATTTGGGACATGTATTTAGTCCATTTTTTATTTTTAGGAGGTGTCTTAGGAATTTAGAGGGTGGATTTAGCTTTTTGGGTCTTTATGAAGGAAATAAGGGGTAGCCTTGATATCTACACCCCTCTTTTTTACATAAACCCCCTAAGCTAATAAGAAAGAATCTTGGCCCTTGGTTTGAGAAACTTGGGCACCAAGTTTGATGATCTAAGGAGGGAATTGTTTCTCAATTCTCCTCCCTTAGATCTCTCCTTTTAATCCTAACCCTTATTTTTTAGGTTATCTTGTTCAAGAGGTTTACCTCTATAAATAGGAGCTCCTCCCTCACTTGTATTTTTTACACTTGAATTTAATCCTAGAGATCATATTGGTTGAGGTTCTTACCTTTGAGTGTCCCCTTTTCTCCTTTGTGAGAGCTTCTAAGAGTTATCAAAGGACCCCTCCCTTGTGGCCTCTCCCCTTTGGCTTATCAAACCTATTTGTGGCGCCTCACCCCATTCTTTTCCTTTCCATAAATCCATTTCCCTTCCAAGTGACCTTAGAAAGGATCCTTTGGGCACGTGATCATCAAATATCACATCAAGTGGTATCAGAGCCAGGTTCTAAAGGTCACGTTCTTTCTCAAATTTTTTTTGCTTTGTTGTTTATCTCTTTGATCTCTTTATTTTAAAGTCCTTCATTTTTTGTCATCTCTATTTCCTTTATTGTCTAGTAGTATAGCTTTTTATTCTTGCTATTATATGCGCTTTTGTTTTCTATCTACGCGTCTATATTCCATTTAATTTGATGCGATTTTATTTGCCCCTTTCTTCGCATCTTATTTTCGTGTACAAGTTACTTAAGTTTTCCTTGGTTTTTTATGTCAAAGTGTGCCTAAGAAGTTGTGACCATTAAACCCACATGGTTGAGGATTTTTCCACACCATTGTGGTGATCAACTTTGGCCACTTTGTTGTGCCTTTTGTTTTGAGTCTCTTGCTGAAATTTTTGCTCTATTTTTAGGTGTGTTATTTTTTCTTAATCTTGTGTTTTGTCAAATACTAGTCATGTTAGTTTCCTATTTTGTCTTATTTAAATTCCATAGGTTTTAGCCTCTTAAAATTTTTACAAAAAAGCCTTCAAAAACATTTTGAATTGAGCTCCTAAGAGGTGAACCTCTTGTTGAGTCTCTTAAGTCTTTTATGTTTTTAGTTCAAGCATATTAATCTCTTTGTTGTTCTTAAATATTTGCTCAATTCAATCTTTATATGTTTCTTGTTTTATGTTGAATTATTAGTAGCTTTCCACTTGTTTTACCTTCACTATTGGTGTCTCTTTATGGAACTTTAGCTTGGGTGAATTGCGTTAGTAATTTGAGCAATCAATTTACTTCAAAATCAGCCCTAAATTATTCCTTAAGCATCATTAGTTCAGTGGTATTTGGAACTACTAAGTTTTTTTGCCTTTAGTTGCATGCATTGCTTGAAAATTGTGTGACCTTACTTTGTGCTTATTCACTCAAGTGTTATTATTTCAAGCATCCTCATTAAAATTTCAATTCAACAAGCTATGAGGTGCAGCAAAATGATTAGAAAAAGTTAAAAAAAATAGAAAAAGTTCAAGTTAAAAAAAAAAAAGAAGATAAAGAACTCAAAAGAAAGACAAATTTGAAGTTGTGTACCTAATAGTATAAACATTTGATATGAGGAACCAATTGTGATTCAAAAAAAAAATTACTTGAGTAAGCTTTTTAGTTTTTTGTCACTTAAATTTTATTAAGTGTGCAACTATTGGTTTCATTTTTTTTGTTTGAGTCTTTTTTCATCTCTACTCTTAGAGCTAATTGGAGAAAGTTATTTGTGTGCTACCTTCCTTTGTGAGCCTTATATTTTCTTGCTTGTCTTCTTTACTTCTTTGAGTTTGTCATTGTTTAATCTATCCACTTGGATTTGTGAACCTTGTTTTGTTATTCACCTTTATTTGTTGTCTTGTGTTGTATTCGGCCTTGGTAAGGAAAGGTTGGGAAAGGTTCCATATATAAAATTTTGGCAAGTCTAAACAAGAGGAAACAAGGGTAGCATTCTTGGGGTGGGTTGATGCAACTCAAAGGGGCTTGATCAAAAAGAGACAAACACCAAAAAAACTTGGAGTGAAAACTTTGTTTTATTTATTTTTTATTCTTTGTATTGTGTATACTTAATTTTAGATTGGGAGTTTGAGTGCCCTTAAGGCCCTCCCTTGGTTTGTAATAATTTTAGTTAATTTTAGCGTAGTTCCTCGTTAATTAGGTGAAGAATGGAGAAGTGGTACACTTCCTTCAACACCTTAGGAGCACGATTAGAGCCCTTTCTCTTTTACATTCTTGCACTTTTATTTTATTTTATGTTATTTTGAAAAAACGTGTAGAGGCTAAGAGTTCCAAAGACTCATCAAGCCACCTTAGGTGAGAAAAAAAAAAGAAAGGAGTGTTGCTTGAAAAAAAAAAGTTTTTGGCCTACCCTTTAGTTTTTAGCATCCAAGCACCATGACTTTCCACACACATTCTAGTGCACATAGTTGTTCATCAAGTAAGAGTGTCAACCAAAGAAAACCTTATAAGGGAGACACTCTTGAAAACCTTAACTTAGAATTTAGGGAATGGATGGCTAAAGAACAAGAAAGGGGAGAAGAAAAAAAGAGAAAAAAAGAAATAAAAGAAAAGGAAAAACAAGAAGAGAAGGAAGAGTTCAAAAAAAGAGATGTTGGAAATGAGAAAAGAGAAAAAAAAGCGAGAAGAGATAAGGGAAAGAGAGAAAAGAGAGGATGAAGAAAGGAGAAGAAGGAAATAACTAGAAAGAAAAAGAGAAAAAGAGGAAGAAGAGAGAAGGAGAGGAGAAAAGAGTAAGAGGAGATATGGGAGGGAGAGTGATAGAAAAAATAAAGGAATTCTCATAAGATCCTCATCTAGACATTTTAGCTCTAGTGAAGAATAATACTATAGAAATCAACATAAGCATCACTCACATTCATCATACAATCATCATTCTCCTCAAGAGAACATAAATCATGCTAGGAACCAAAGGTATACCTATCCCATTTTCATGGTAGGGAAGATGTTGAGACTTACCTAGATGGGGAAGTCAAAGTGGAACAACTCTTTCGATGCTATGAAATTAGGGAAAAAAGAAAAGTACCTTTGGTCTCCCTTAGTTTTCAAGGTTCTGCTTTGCATTGGTGGGATGGGTTAGTCAAGGATAGGGCCCGTAAACAAATGCCTGACATTCGCTACTGGAATGATTTAAAAACTTGTTTGCGAAGAAGGGACATTCCTTCATATTATGAAAGGGATCTTTTGGATAGGCTCCAAAGACTTAGGCAACATAACCTAAGTATTGAGGAGTATAGACAAAAGATGGAGCTTCTCATACTAAGGGTCAATATCATTGAGGAATCCAATGCCACCCTTGCTAGGTTTTTGTGTGGATTAAGCTCTGACATTAGAGATAAGGTAGAACTTCTTTCATACTCAAACCTTGATGAATTGGTAGAACTTTGTGTAAGAGCTGAGAATCAACTCAAGAGAAAAAGCTTTAAAAAAGATTTTCCCTCTTACTCAAAGAGAGACCAACTTAAGGGAAACTCTTTCAAGGGTTTTCCCAAGAGGAACCTAAGCATTTTCAAGATACAAAAGCACCTTATGTAGAGAGAAAACCCCCTACTACTAAGCCTACTGAGAGGCAAAGTAGTATCAAATGCTTCAAATGTTTTGGGAGAGGCCATATTGCCTCTCAATGCCCTAACAAGAAAACCATGATCATAAGGGGACAAGACATTTGTAGTGAGAATAGCTCATATTCCTCTTTTAGTGAGAGTGAGGAAGAAGGGGGACATACTTTTGAACAACAGTGTGAGGAAGCTTTTCCTTATGAAGGGGACCTCCTTATGGTTCAAAGGCTTCTTGGAAGCCAACCTCTAGAGCTTGGCCAGTCACAAAGAGAAAACATCTTCCATACAAGATGTAAAGTAAATGAAAAAGTATGTTCTCTCCTTGTTGATAGTGGCTCTTGTTGTAACTGTTGCAGCTCTAGGTTGGTTAAAAAGTTAGCCTTGACTACCATGCCCCATCCCAAACCTTACAAATTGCAATGGCTCAATGAGCAAGGTGAGATGGTAGTCAATGAACAAGTTATGGTTTCAATTTCCATAGGATCTTATAATTATGAGATTCTTTGTGACATAGTTCCTATGGAGGTTGGTCATATCCTGTTGGGAAGACCATGGCAATTTGACAAAAAAGTTATTCACCATGGTCACTCCAACCAAATAATTCTCACCCATAATGAAAAGCGCTTCAAATTGTATCCTTTGTCACCTTCTCAAGTAGCTGAAGATCAATTTGCGATGAAAAAGAAAAGAGTTGAGGAAAAAAAAACAAAAAAAAAATACAACAAGTTTTACCCTTAAAGCTTGAAAAGGGTAAAGAGAGAGAATCGGAAGGTGATGCCCCTTCGAAAGGGAATATTAGTAAAATGAGCCTATTTGCTACTAAACGTGATTTAAAAGAAGCTCATTTGACTAATAAACTCTTTTATCTCCTCTTTTGCAAAGAAGCATCAAATCCTTATCCCATTTTGCATTCTTCTGCTGAGAACACTGCCACAGGCCATGCACATGAGCACCTTCCTCAAGGGGTTCAAGATATTTTAAAAGAATTTGATGACATATTCCCTAATGAGGTTCCGAAAGGACTTCCTCCCATTAGAGGTATAGAACATCAAATTAATTTGGTACCTGGCGCAAGTCTACCTAATACACCTGCCTATAGGACCAACCCCATGGAGACCCAAGAGATTGAGTTTCAAGTGAATGAGCTGTTGGAGAAGGGTTAGGTTCAAAAGAACCTAAGCCCTTGTGCTGTGCCAGTCTTGTTGGTGCCCAAGAAGAATGACCAATGGAGGATGTGTGTTGATTGTCGTGCAATCAACAACATCACCATCAAATATAGGCACCCAATCCCCCGTTTTGATGACATGTTGGATGAATTGCATGGGGCAAAAATATTTTCAAAAATAGATCTTAGAAGTGGTTACCACCAAATAAGGATCAAAGATGGTGATGAGTGGAAAACTACTTTTAAGACTAAATTTGGTCTTTATGAGTGGTTGGTTATGCCTTTTGGGCTAACTAATGCCCCAAGCACATTCATGCGCTTAATGAATCATGTAATGAGGGATTGCCTTGGTAAATTTTGTGTAGTTTACTTTGATGACATTTTAGTTTACTCTAGGAACCTAGATGATCATTTAGGACATCTAAGACATGTTTTTTCTCTTCTTAGGAGTAATAATCTTTTTGGTAACTTAGAAAAATGCACCTTTTGTGTAGATAGTGTAGTTTTCCTAGGTTTTGTAGTTAGCACAAAAGGGGTTCATGTTGACCCCGAAAAGATAAAAGCTATTCAGGAATGGCCCACCCCAAAGAGTGTGACAGAGATCAAAAGCTTTCATGGTCTCGCTGGATTTTATAGGCGCTTTGTGCCTAATTTCTCTATGCTCTTCGCACCAATAAATGATTTGGTGAAAAAAGAAGTTCCTTTCCTTTGGGGTGAGAAACAAGAGAAAACCTTCTAGCTAATTAAGCATAAACTGACCCATGCATCAGTCTTGGCATTACCTGACTTTTCTAAAACATTTGAACTTGAATGTGATGCCTCTGGTGTAGGTGTGGGGGCTGTCTTGTTGCAAGGAGGGCACCTCATTGCGTATTTCAGTGAAAAACTCAATGATGCCCCCCTCAACTACCCCACCTATGATAAGGAGTTTTATGCTCTAATTAGGGCCCTTTAAACTTGGGAGCATTACCTTGCTCCCAAAGAGTTTGTCATTCATAGTGACCATGAGTCACTAAAATATTTGAGGGGTCAAGGTAAATTGAACAAAAGACATGCAACATGGGTGGAATATCTTGAATCCTTCCCTTATGTCATCAAGTACAAGAAAGGAAAACAAAATGTGGTGGCTGATGCTCTTTCTAGGCGTCATGCCCTTTATTCATCCTTGAGTGCAAAAATCTTGGGATTTGATGACATTCGGGCTATGTATCCGTCTGATAAGGATTTCGGTCCCATATTTGCTACATCTGCATGTGCATGTGCATTAAAGGCCCATGATGGGTACTTCATCAGTGAGGGGTATCTTTACAAAGGGAGTAAGCTTTGTATATCCCAAGGATCAATTAGGAACTTACTTACAAAAGAGAGTCATGAAGGTGCGCTCATGGGGCATTTTGGGATTTCAAAAACCCTCATGCTTTTACAAGAGAAATTCTTTTGGCCCCATATGCGTAGAGATGTCCATAGACATTGCTCTAAATGTATAGCTTGCTTGCAAGCAAAGTCTAAAGCAATGCCTCATGGACTATACACACCTTTACGTGCTCTTTCTGCACCTTGGGAGGATATTAGCATGGATTTCATCCTTGGGCTTCCAAGAACCCAACGAGGTGCAGACTCCATATTTGTGGTGGTGGACCGATTTTCAAAAATGGCCCATTTTATTCCCTGCCACAAAGTGGATGATGCGAGCAACATCGCAAGACTTTTCTTTAAAGAGGTTGTCCGATTGCATGGTATACCCTCTTCAATAATGTCAGATAGGGATGTGAAGTTCCTTAGCCATTTTTGGAAAACTCTTTGGGCTAAGCTGAGAACTAAACTTCTTTTTTCCACTACCTGTCACCCTCAAACTGATGGGCAAACAGAAGTGGTGAATAGATCTTTATCCACTATGCTGAGGGCTCTCCTTAAAGGCAACCATAAGTCTTGGGATGAGTACCTTCCCCACATTGAATTTGCTTATAACCGGGTGGTTCATAGAACCACCAAGCATTCTCCTTTTGAGGTGGTCTATGGCTTTAATCCTCGTACTCCTCTAGATCTTTTACCTTTTCCTCTTTCTGTTGCTGTGCATAAAGAAGGAGAGGCAAAAGCCATTTTTGTAAAACAATTACATGAGAGGGTTAAAGTTAACATAGAGCGCCAATCCTTGAGAGATGCTACTTTCGCCAATAGGGGAGGAAAGAAGTCATCTTTGAAAAGGGCGACTGGGTATGACTTCACTTGAGAAAGGATAGATTTCCTTCTCAAAGGAAGTCCAAACTTAGCCCTAGAGGAGATGGACCTTTCCAAATCCTTGAGCGGATCGGTAATAATGCCTATGTTTTAGATCTGCCTGAGGATTATGGGGTAAGCACCAGTTTTAATGTTTCTGATTTGTCTCCATTTGTAGGTGCTGAAAATGACGAAGACCCCATGAATTTGAGGTCAAATCCTCTTCAAGGGGGAGGAGATGATGTGACCATGCCTAGCCAAGGACCTATCACTAGGGCCATGGCTAGAAGGATTGAAGAAGACCTAGCTCTTGCAGACAAAGGAATACTTCACCTCCTATGGAGAGTGAAGATATTAGGCCAGAGACTTTAGTTAATAAAATATAATTTTCCTTTATTTTAATTTTGAGGAGCATTAAGAATTTAATTTGGGACATGTATTTAGTCCATTTTTTTTAGGAGGTGTCTTAGGAATTTAGAGGGTGGATTTAGCTTTTTGGGTCTTTATGAAGGAAATAAGGGGTAGCCTTGATATCTACACCCCTCTTTTCTACATAAACCCCCTAAGCTAATAAGAAGGAAACTTCACCCTTGGTTTGAGAAACTTGGGCACCAAGTTTGATGATCTAAGGAGGGAGTTGTTTCTCAATTCTCCTCCCTTAGATCTCTCCTTTTAATCCTAGCCCTTATTTTTTAGGTTATCTTGTTCAAGAGGTTAACTACCTCTATAAATAGGAGCTCCTCCCTCACTTGTATTTTTTACACTTGAATTTAATCCTAGAGACCATATTGATTGAGGTTCTTACCTTTGAGTGTCCCCCTTTCTCCTTTGTGAGAGCTTATAAGAGTTATCAAGGGAACCCTCCCTTGTAGCCTCTCCCCTTTGGCTTATCAAACCTAGTATTTGTGGCGCCTCACCCCATTCCTTTCCTCTCCATAAATCCATTTCCCTTCCAAGTGACCTTAGAAAGGATCCTTTGGGCACGTGATCATCAAAGATCACATCAACAACTTTTGTGAACAAAACAATCAAGGAGTTGTTTTAACTTCTCCGGCCTCTCCTTCTGAAAAAGGTTTTACACACTTTGCCCTAATAAATGGGCCTAACAAAGGGGTATATGCCTCATTCAGAGATCTCTTTGAAGCAAAACAAGACTATTTTTGATCTATATACAAAGACTTCTACTCCAAAGAGGAAGCACAAATGGCGGTTAGACTCGAGACTATTGATGAAGAAAAAATCAAATCCGCCTTACAAATAGAGCCTAGAGCCCAAACACAAACATATGTTGGTGCTACCACTAGTATTCCACCTAGTATTAACCCAAATATCCTTTTGAGTAAATACAACCTTATACAATAATTTTTGTTTGAAGTACACTCAGGAGCTATAAATTCAATGGCTTATTTGTAAAAATACAAATTTATTTTAATCACAAAATTGTCTACCTTATCTCCTCTGACTACTGTAAAATAGTAACCAAAGATTGCACATGTCAACTTAGGTTTTTAGTCAGAAAAGGCCAGATAGACTTAGAAAATTTTGAACAACTCCTACACAGAGACTTTCTCATTACCCCTATGTCCTTCTTAGAAGTCGGGTGCTTACACTTAATAGTAATTCCCCCCACAGACAGGTTTCATTCTCTTTCTGCCCCAATAAACTCAGTCATAAATGAAGTCCAGGCAGAACATATGCAAAATGTGGCACTGCAAATTACCACCTCCCCAAGAAGCATAAATCTTCAAGACAGTGTTCCTACACATGTTATGAATTATACACGGAGACAAATCTTGAATTTCATTCTTTCCAAGCAATGGAGCATGATGATTTAAAAGGACTTTCTTTGAATAAAAACAAGACCTACCAATATAATCTTTGGAAGGCACACACAGAAGGATCAAATTGGAATTTTTCCAAGCATGATTCAGAAACTTTGATCCTGTTGAAAGAGACACAAGACACCAAGCTCTATTGGAAAAAGAGCATGTGTTCTAAATTCCATCATTTCCCAATCGAAGTTCATCCTGCATTGGTTTGGCATTTTGAGAAAGAAAGGATCTACAAAGAGATTTATGAAGAAGCTGGTTGCTATGGCCAGAATACACCCGGAGTTTCTTCTCTTCCCTCTGAAGGAGACGACCAATCTCTCCCAGAACAAATGGAAGAAGAGTTTTAAGAATTTACCGCTTCCATATCGCGGTTAAAATAAAAGTTTTACCTGTGATACAGTAATTTTACCGTATGGTAATAGACTGAAGGGTAAAACAGACACAGCAGGTTACCAGTCAACAAGTGACCTCTATAGCCGGTTTCCGGTCACAAATTTTGTTTATAAATAAGGTCGTAAGACTCTTATGCTGAGCAGGTCTCTAGATACATCCTTCTCTCTCTCAAAACCCTCTCCCTTCTCTCTAAACTTTCTCCTCTTGTACACATCTCTTTCTGAAAATAAAATTCGAAGTTCATCTTCACCCCTTCCCTCTTCTCCCCTCTGTCAGTATATTATATTTTATGTTTATGTAATTTAAATATGGAGTAGTTGCTTCTCTAAAGTATCTTCGGATGCCTAAAACGATAAATATTTAAAGATGCGATAATCATTTAAAGACTTATTATATGTTTGTATATTCACCTTCTTTCTCATCAGCAACTCATATGTCTTTCAAACTTGTAGTACACATTTATGGCTTAAAAATAAAATTCTTTAGATAAGATTTTTTAGTAACCCTTATAAAAAATAAAAGAAAAAGTAAAAATAATTTCTCTAATAAACTAAAATTAGCCTATCATAATCTAAATTCTCTTAGATAACTTTTTAAAAATATAAGTTTTATTACAAATTAACAAATTTTCACATTTTTAAAAAAAATTATAAAATATTTTCCATTTTTCTAAAAATTCTTGTCCCAAAAGACGTCCTTATGCTTAAGTGATAAAATGTGTATAATTATGGAAAGAAAATAAATGTGGAATAATAGTAAAATTTTCCCTCACCTTCTCCCAGTTCAAACCAGTGGCATTTTCGCAAATGTGTGTGGATCCAGGTCCAGTTTGATCCGAAGTTCTGCTTCCACTTCCAGCCTCGTATATAAACTTTCACTTTCCATTTCCCTTATTCAAAAACTCATAAAAGAAACCCAAAATCTCTCGTATCATATATCTCTCTCGCTTTCCCGTATCCCCAAACCCTACCATTAGGTTCCCCAATTCAACACCCCGTGGACCGTTGCGGTGCTTCTTAGTTAGTACGGTTTCCGTCGATTGCCTCTGTAACGATGTCGTATCGCCCAAGCACTAACTCCAGGACCGAGGTCCGCCGCAACCGGTATAAGGTGGCGGTGGACGCGGAGGAAGGTCGGAGACGGAGAGAAGACACGATGGTGGAGATCCGCAAGAACCGCAGAGAAGAGAGTTTGCAGAAGAAGAGGCGCGAGGGTCTCCAACCTCAGCAGTTGCCTGCCTCCGTTCTCTCTACTTTGGTTGAGAAAAAGGTCAATTTAACCAATTGCTTTCGTATTTCTCTCGCTCCGATTCTTCAATATCTTTCTTTATTCGTTATAGCTACATTTTTTTTTATTTTTTGAATTATATTTGCTTTTGTTTGTTGCTGCAGTTGGAACACCTGCCGTCGATGGTTGCTGGGGTCTGGACTGATGATAATAACCTGCAGCTTGAGGCCACCACTCAGTTTCGGAAGCTACTTTCGATTGGTTCGGGATTGGTTTCTGTGTTTCATTTGTTTTGTTGTTTAGCAATTTTAATGAACTTTTGGTTAATTTATTTTTTCTTTAACTTGTGCCAGAACGTAGTCCACCAATTGAGGAGGTTATACATACTGGTGTGGTTTCTCGATTTGTCGAGTTCCTGACGAGGGAAGACTTTCCGCAGTTGCAGGTTTGTACTTGTCTGTTTTGTTTGTATCTGCTCATTGAATTAGTGATTTTAATGTTAGTTATGCTGATGTTTGTCTATTTATGTTACAGTTTGAGGCAGCTTGGGCTTTGACAAATATAGCTTCTGGAACGTCTGAAGACACCAAGGTGGTGATTGATCATGGGGCTGTCCCAATTTTCGTGAAGCTACTTGCTTCTCCTAGTGATGACGTCCGTGAACAGGTATGTTTTTACATTTCTTAAACATACCTTAATCCACCTATGAAGTGCATTTACTTTGGGATCCAGATTTTTTCTTTTTATTTTGATTTTCGTGTTAACACACCTTCACATAGTGAGAAGCCTTTTGGCACTTCGATTTTTTTTTTTTTAATTAAAAGGGCTGCTCTTGCTGCAAAACTTGTTTGTTCATGTTGATCTTTGGATTTGGAAATGCTTATTCATCTTGCGTATGCAAAAGCAAGGAATTTCGGGGGTAAGTTTGAGGTTGGGAGCTGTATGAGTGTGTGTTGGGTGTTTCTATTTGTTCATATTCAGCTGATAACAGAACACAACAATGTGATGTAGTTGCATTATACGATTCTATCATTTATTATTTTATAAAAGCTTAGCATTTCTTAATTGGTGTTTTGGGTATTCACAGGCAGTCTGGGCATTAGGGAATGTTGCTGGGGATTCTCCCAGATGCCGTGATCTTGTTCTTAACCATGGGGCTTTGCTTCCTTTGTTGGCACAATTAAATGAACATGCCAAGCTTTCTATGCTTAGAAATGCTACCTGGACCCTTTCAAACTTCTGCAGGGGCAAGCCACAGCCTCCTTTTGATCAGGTATGAAAATATGTATTGCTTAATCCCCAAATAATTCATAGAGAAAAATGTATTTTTTTAACCTATACCTTTCACTTATGCAATTTCATAATAGAAAAGCAAGAAAGGTTTTTACCTTATTTGGTGAAATACTAGTTATGCAGTGATTATAGTTGAAGTTTACATGTTGTAAACATATGACGAAAGAGAAAGCAATTATGTGTGTGTGTGGATATAAATTTTACTCTTTTGAATGTTCTTGTTAATCAAGTGTGTGTGTGGATGTGAGGGTTCATGAGAGGGAGAGGGTATTTTGGAAAGTAAGGGTTTCTCTAGCCTTGGGGGAATAGTGTGCAGTATCATAATCATGTTATTTCTTATTTTCTTTAGTATTTTTGGTTGTATTGCAGTATTTTCTAGTTTGAGCGATTTTACTTAAGAATCCAAGCTCCATTTTCACCAGTTGAATATATATGCTCATGTACTTCTTGAGTAGGCTCTTACGATGAAATTTTACTCTTAACCATTGTACTAATGTACTACTTGTGTGCAAAAGCAATGGTATTGAATCAAGTATTAGCCACACTGGTAAATCCTTGGCTCTTAGCATCAATAGAAAAATAATTTGGAGTGTTACCCATTGGCTTAATCATTGGTTTCTGCAGTATTTGTTTTCTTCTTTGTGTCCTGCTTTTACTGATTGATTATTTATAAGCTGATATTATGTTCTATTTCAAAGATCATACAATTTACTTAATTTTCTTCTTTAGGTTAAACCTGCACTTCCTGCTCTTACCCGTCTCATCCATTCAAACGATGAAGAAGTCTTGACTGATGCATGTTGGGCACTTTCATATCTTTCTGATGGTACGAATGATAAAATTCAAGCTGTAATTGAAGCCGAAGTTTGTCCCCGACTTGTTGAGCTGCTACTGTAAGTACTCCATTTTTCAAGTATGGCTATGCAAAATATCGTGCTCACATTTATCATTTTAATGCCAAAATGCTAAATATCTTACTCTTGTTTAGGCACCCTTCCCCGTCAGTACTTATTCCTGCTCTTCGAACTGTTGGAAACATCGTCACTGGAGATGATGTGCAAACTCAGGTATTATGTTCAGGAATGTCTTGTGGTTGCTATGTACAGTATGTTACTTTGTTTTTCTACATTACACAATAAGGAAAACAGTGATAGCATGACTATTACCTGCAATATCATTTTCAGTTTTCCTTTTGTTTTGCACATGAACAATCCTGTAGTATAATGTCTCCATTTTTCTTTTAACTGCTGGACTCTTGTTTTTGTTGATGTCAAGTGCCTACTTTGTGTTCTTGTATTTTTATTTATCATCTAATTTATTTTTTGCCATCTGATATGTTGATAAATTTATGTTTGATTTGTCATTCCACTTTTAACATTACAATCCTGTAGTATAATGTCTCCATTTTTCTTTTAACGGCTGGACTCTTGTTTTTGTTGATGTCAAGGGCCTACTTTATGATCTTGTATTTTTATTTATCATCTAATTTTTTTTTTCCATTTGATATGTTGATAAATTTATGTTTGATTTTTCATTCCACTTTTAACATTACATGAATGCAAAATGCTATTGCTAGAGTTGTATTGCTCATCCTCTTTCTGGGTGGATTGGTGTTGTACAGAGTATAGATAATGGAATTTCGTATGGTTGAGATGAGGTAGTCTGATGATTCTGATATGTAAACAAGTCATATAATAAAAATGCAATTCTACCGAAATCCATTCTGGGATCACCTAAAGGTGATCCTAGAATGGATTTCGGTAGAATTGCATTTTTATTATATGACTTGTTTCTTAAAACCCCATTGTCAAGTTTAACACAATAGGTTATTGCCTAGATTATCTAATCATGTCTCTCTATTTTGGAAATGATGTGTTTTGGTATCAAAATATGCTTTCTATATTCTTTTTAAGTTTCTGGTTGCTTAACCTAGTATTTGCCCTGCAGATTATCATCAATCATCAGGCTCTTCCTTGCCTTCTGAATCTGTTGACTAATAATTATAAGAAAAGCATCAAGAAGGAAGCTTGTTGGACCATATCAAACATCACAGCTGGGAATAAACAGCAGATTCAGGTAGTTACCTGTTCATTTTATGATAATTAAAAGACTTAAATTAACATTTTGAAAAATAGTGCCTTTTTGGTTTTTGTCCTTTAAAGATTTGTTTATTTAAATTTGGCCCTTGGACCATTTTTTCTTTGTTTGGTTTTAGTCCTTGTTGTGAAACAACAACTTTGCTTTTAATCCTTATTTTCAAACAATAATGTTAATTAAGCGACTTTTGCAGTTCAACAACTTACCATGTTTTTGGGAAGTCTGAAGGGGATAGTCATATATAAGCTTTTAGACAATAATGTTTTTAAGTTCTTAAAATACCAAAAAAATTGCACTGAATTATGCTGTCAGGCCAGGCTCCCCCTAACGATGTGATAAATTGTTGGGCTACTAACATCACTGTTATGTTTAGTTAATGTTGTTTATTGAAAATCAGGATTAAAATCAAGCAAAAAAATTCCTTGAAGGATCAAAAGTCAAAACCAAAATGACATTTTTTCGGGATTAAAAAGTTATTTAAGCCTAATTAAAACATGGTATTCATTTTAAGTTATTATTGTTATGATATTTTCTTCAATTCCTGATAATAACAGGCTGTGATTGAGGCTAATATAATTTCTCCTTTGGTCAACTTGCTTCAAAATGCTGAGTTTGATATCAAGAAAGAGGCTGCTTGGGCTATCTCAAATGCTACATCTGGTGGATCCCACGAACAAATCAAGTATGAGGAAGCACTTTTTTTGCTAATATTCCCCAGAAGTTGATATAATTTCATAATTTTTTTCTTGCAATATGTTAATTATTTCCCCCCTGTTTACAGGTTCCTAGTAACTCAAGGGTGTATTAAGCCCTTGTGTGATCTTCTCATCTGTCCTGATTCTAGGATCGTGACAGTTTGTCTGGAAGGCCTTGAAAACATTTTGAAGGTAGGAGAAGCTGATAAAAATATTGGCAATACTGGAGACGTGAATCTTTATGCCCAAATGATTGATGATGCTGAGGGGCTGGAGAAAATTGAGAACCTCCAGAGTCATGATAACACAGAGATTTATGAAAAGGCAGTCAAGATTCTTGAGACATACTGGTTGGAGGAGGAAGATGAGACCATGCCTCCAGGGGATGGTTCTCAATCAGGGTTCAACTTTGGTAGCAGTGAGGCTCCTGCTGTGCCTTCTGGTGGATTCAACTTTAATTAGAAGAAATTCACGCTCTATTGGGGTAACATTTTATGTTTGGATTTATTCTGGTTTCTCTCTTTTTAATGGAGTTAGTGCATGTTTGGATGTGTTACTAACACTGATTTTGACTGAAATTGATTTTAATTAAAATTGATTTTGAAATTATGTGGTTTATGTTCGAATAGTAAGTTAAGAGTAAAATTTAATATAAAATTTTTTATCTAACAAAAAAGTTATTTCATGTTGTTTCAACCTATAATCAATTTTATATCCATAATCAGTTTTGAATTTTTTAAATGAAAAATCAAACATTAAAATTCATTTGTAATCCATTCTTGGTTCGGAATCATATCTGTATCGTGAAATTAAACATTCACTTAAGCAATATTTTTTGTCAATTCGTATCTGTTGTGTGTTATCTTGGATTATTGAATGATTGTTCAGGATTTCTTCAATTTCAGAGTTTTGGCTGGTCTATTCGAAAAGTCCTCCATTATGACGGGACAGCAGTTGGGGGACAAGTCGACGTCTTATCGTTGTCCTTGAGTCGTGCAAGGTCCAGCAAGTAAATACATGTTTGCTGGATCGGCTTGGGTTTTTGCAATGCCTGGTATTTCATATCTCATGGTGTAAAATGCTTTGTGGCTATATTTTTTTGCCACCCGTAGAGAATACTAGAGTCTTCTTTCATAGAATTAATGAATGCTCAGTCTCGTGATTTTTTTCCCCTTTGTTATATATGTCATAGATTGGAGTAATAGTTACGATTGTTGGTTTTTTGGCAAATGCCAAATGCTACTGCCTATCCATTAGTTACAAGGATCGTTGGAGTCTTCCGTTTATCCCCTTCTTTCCTAAGCATTTTTGGTTGAAGTTTATCCCAAACTTCCGTTATTCATCACGTTATGTATAGGTCTTGGTATATTTATATTATTATGCACTACTTCAGTTTGTGATTATGTTTTCAAAAGAAAATATAGTAAATTATTGTGTATTTTAAGGTAGCGACTGGTTTGTATGTCTTCTTGTTTTTATTTTTACTGAAAACAAAAAGCATAAAAAAGGTTGTTTTTTAAAATTAAAACTATTTAATATATTAAGTGAAAACAAATATATTTTTAAAATTTGAAAATGAAAATTGTTTTTAAAAATATAAAATTAGAAAATAAAAACATAAACATTTTTTTAGATCAAATACCACCTAAAATGCTGGGACTGTTTGCCTACTACTTTCCTTTATAAGCACTCGGACGCCTTCTCATAAATCTTTGAATTACGCCTTTGTTTTGACCTCATCTCCGGGACTCTGCCAGCGGTTAAATTATTTTAATAACGAAATCATAATTGAGTATGAATGGTTGCTATGGGAAAAAATAGTTATGTAATCAGTTATATATTTATACTCAATAATTATGTGATCAAGTTAAAATCAGTTATAGATAAATAACTGGTTTTTTAACCAGTGATTTGTCACAAGTTAAATAATCAATTTTAAAAAATAAAAAGCTATAAAAGCTAATTTTTTGCTTAAGTCTTGTTGATGTGACCGTTAATACAGGTGTGGGAGATATCAATTAGTTTTTATTTAGGGGATCTTTCATTATTTCAATTTTCATTAACATCAACTCAATATTTAATAACAACATTATTTAATAACACAACATTATTTAATAACAAACAATGTTGTGTTTACAAAAAATGTTTTAAAATCATAAAATGTAAATTATTTAATAACAAACAATGTTGTGTTTACAAAAAAGTAAAAAAATTTAAATTGTGAGATTCATAAAAAAATAAATTAAAATAAAATAAAATAAATCTTATCACGACATGTTAAAAAAGTTTATTTTTTCTATTTAAATATAAATGTGACTATAAAGGTGTTTATTACATTAAAAAAATATTCTTTTTTACTAATACATTATTCACATGATTGTTTTCATATGAACATATTTAATATTATATATATATATATATATATATATATATATATATATATATTTTGCTGATAAAGAAGTTAGAATAATTTGACCTTTTGTACTTTATTTTTTAAAGAATTACTAATATAAAGTGTAAACTTTATAAAATCATTCAAATTATATTGATATTTATATTTTAAAATTAATCATATTTTATACTATGAATCAGATAATTTAATATCACATTTTAAATTAGTTCTTAATTAATAGGTTTTAAATTAATTTTATCAAGAGGTAAACAAATATATGTTGTTTATTGTGTATTTGAGTTTACAAGAAAAATAGAAGTTTAAAAATTAAAAATTAGAAAATGAGAAAATATGTTCATTAGTCTTATTTTCATTTTCTCTATCTAACATTTTTTATTTGTATTTTTTCTGATAAATTAATTATTGAATTTATGAAAATTTTCATATATTTAAAAAGAAAAATTAATGCTGTAAAAAAAATTTTATATTAAATTTTATTCACCAACATTTTTTGTTGAAAACTAATATTAAAAAAATTTGACAATAACTACAAATATTTGATTATGAAATCAATTTTAATTTCCTTTAATAAAAATAAGTTAATTACATTTCTATAAAATAAGTTATAACTTGGTAACCATATTAAAAGACTAGTTATTATATTAGTTATTATTATTTTTTTAAATTAAATTTTTTGAACAGCCATACTCATGTTAGATGTATGTTGCTAAGAGGGAGAATGCGACATGGATTTCGACAGGTAAATATTTAGTGCTACATTTATATTTAAGTTAGGAATGTTTTGCACAAATTTGAATGCAAATTCATTGAATAAAAACAAAATAAAAGTCAAGAATCTCGTTGATTTGAGAAAATTACTTTTATTTTAAAAGTACTTTTTCAATTTATTTTCAATAATCACTTAATGGTGAGAAGACAAAAGTGAAAATTCCAAACTACTTGAAATTTTATCTAGTCCAAACGTGCCTTGTATATACGGAGGAACATGTGTGTGATGCGTACAAGAAAAAGAACCTTCATTCTCAACTAAGTTTAGCCTTTTAGGTGTAATTTTCTCATTTGATCTGTTATTTTTTTTTCTTAAATTAGTCTTTATTTTTTCGCTCTTTTTTTTTAAATATTATGAATTTTCTATCTATTTAGAAGAGTGAAATGAAAATTTAGTAATATTTAGAATTGCAGATGAATTAAATTAAAAATTTTAAAAAATAAATGGATAGAATCACGTTACATTATTGTTTTACGGGAAATTTATTTGAGAGAAAAAAACTTCATAAGCTTAATTTCTATTAAACTAGTTTTTTTAGTACGACTTTAAGAAACAATATTAATTTAGATGTTACACGGATTCAAAATTAATTTAGATGTTACACGGATTCAAAAAAAATGTGAAACTGACATTAATAATTTAATAATTTATCACATCTTTCATGACAAGAGAGTTAAATGTAATTTTTTTAAATAAATTATATTTTTAATTACTTATAAACTTATCTAATGTTATAAATTATTTTAAACAGATAAAATATTAAAAATATTTATATTTTATATTACATTATTTATTTTAATTATTTTATAATTTATAATATTATATTATTTTTGGACATTACTTTAAAATATTGATCTTGACAGACAATAAGTTTATTTTAATTTTTAACTTTAATATTTTTAAACTATAACATTTAAATAACTAATATAGCATTTAGTTTTCTATTTTAACATTATAATTTAAGATATTTAGCCTTGAGCATAATAAAAATATGATGTCTACTTAAATATTTTTGTATTCCTTATTTAAATTTGATTGATTTTTTAAGATAAAGTATAAGATGAATGCTTTCCTTAATGGAAATAAAAGGAAACCTTAAATCAATAGATACAAGATTATAGTATGTATAGAGAATTAAATATAAAAAGATAGAGGAAAGAGAATTTGTGTAACCCTAGGAATGATTATTGTAGAGATATGAGTTCAATAAGAACTCTTGAGGATTTTACTACCTACTTTCTAGGGGATTATTTTAGAGAATGTGTATTGTTGTTGTAATTTGCTTAATGAGATGACAAATTTATAATCCCCCAGGGTAGGCAGAGACCCCTCAAGATGGGCTCTTTTTATGATTGACTCAACCCATCACAGAGTCAATCTTACTATAATCCCATTCAAATAATCATAAAGATATTATAAGATACGATTATCACCATATCTTAAATTGCCAGATAATTATAAAATATAATTGATTAATACCAATCCACTATTATTTCCAACATTCCTATCTTCATGTACAAAAAAAATAAAAAAAAGAATGCTAATTCGTTCTATCCTATTAATAAAATCCTTATAAGAATGGTGTTGGGTCCTTCTTATATATCATGTTAAGTTAAAATACGAATTAGTATCTTTAAATTAAATTAAAGATTTTTTAAAATATACATTAATTAAGTGTTTTTCATCGATGGCAGAACTTTGTAGGGACATGGGAGTTATGGCCCCCACCCTCTCTCCCAAATTTGTTTTCAATTACATAGATTAGATATTAAATAATAAAATATATTAATAAAAATATTATATTTTAGTAGTTTATTAACTTAGAGTTTAATTGGTATATACTGTTAGTGTAAAGATTTTTACACTTACATTCAATCATGGTAGATTTATTGACTTTACTCATTATTACTTTAAAAGTCACATAAATGAAAAGTCGTAATTGAAGGTCAGTGTAAAAATGTATACAAATTAAACTCATTAAGTTATACTTACTTACTTTTTAAAATAAACAAGTTAGCAACTTACACTTTACGTGTATTTAGATAACTTTATAGATATAGTTTGCTAACTTACTATTTTTAAAATATATGTGGATGCAAGTTTGCAAAACTAGGAATGACGACAGGATGAATGCGGGTTTGACCCTCTTCATCTCCGAAAAGTGTGAAACGGGTTTGGTATACAATTTTAATCCCTATTTTCATCTCTGTCGATTATTTTTTGTTCGGGTATACCGTGAGTACCCGTTATATTATTTTTTACAATGTAAATTTATTTATTTATTATTAAATAAATTATATATATTAAGTTAATAATTATATTTTAATTTAAAAAGTATATAAAGAATAATTAATAACAAGAAATTAAAGTTTAAGAATTAATATTTTTAATTAAATATATAACTTCAAACTTATTATGTAATTATTAAAATTATAACGGGACAAATATGAGTTCGGGTACGAAGTGAGTAGTCATATACACATACTTGTACCCGGTTCATCATACCAGGTAATACTGGTACCCATACCCGATCAAAGCAGGTAATACCCGTAAAATCGAAGCGATATCCATGAGTATGATTTGTGTCATCTCTATGCAAAAGTCAATCATTATAAAGATTTGCCAATCTACATCTACTTAAACTTTAGAAAAAGTAAATTGACAAGTTACACATATTGAATGCATTTTAAAAACTTTATAGTTATAGCTTTTGAATTTATTTTTTCTAAAAAATAAATTGATGTAAACTAGCATATCTCTACATTTTAATATTTAAAATACTTGCACTTGTTTACACCATATGTTTGCTATATGTAGACTTTCGATAATGACTATAAAAATCTAGATATATAAATCCAAACAACAGATTTTAAAATTAGGAAGACAAAATTATAAATTTTAAAGAGAAATAAAATCTCTATTTTAAATAGAAAAATAAAAATTATATAATAAATATATAAATTAAATTTATTCTGACACCCCAAAATTTTAGATCGAACTCCGCTACTGCTTTTTACAAAACTGACATACACGTTTACATGTAAACATATGCAAGACATAAGATGTAAAGAGATTAGAACAAACATAGTATTGAAATATACATTATTACATTGAAGTTGACTCTATGAATCAACATACTATGAGTATCTACTTATAATTTTGTTTATCTTTTTGTAGGTGTAAAAAAAAAAAAAAAGAACGAAAACTTTAGATTTAAAAAAAAAAAGTTGTGGTGTAACTTGTATATTTGTCATGTGCTATAATGCAGGTGTAAAAAAAACAAAAAGAAGGAAAACTTTAGATTTTAGAAAAAAAGTTGTGGTGTAACTTGTATATTTGTCATGTGCTATAATGCGTATCATACGCATTCCCACACTTGTTCTTTATTTTCATAATTAAGTGCAAAATAATATTAATTGGAAGATGATTTTTTAATTCTAAACATCCATATATCTTGTTTTCGATAGACAATTTTTTTAAGATACAGTACCTTAGGATCAAGAGAAAGTGCTCGGTGAAAATTTTCTAAGAGGATCTTTAAAGGAGATTTCTTTAAGTATATTTCTTAAATTACTTTCTGTGGTCTTCATATTATTTTTTGTAGTTCCTTTAATGCCTTCTAATTTTCAAAAAACTAATTTACAAATTTGCTCAAATAGTAAAAAACCTTAATAAACTTTAAAAACCTAAAACTTTTATACTTTTAATACAACTTAATTATAGTTGATGATTTTTTTTATTCTTATTAATAAGTGAAAAATAATATTATGGCTTAATTACACATTCTGATCCTTAATTTTTGTAATTTCAAAAATTTTAATTCTCAATTTTTAATTTATTACATTGTGGCTCTCAATTTTTAAGACTTTTCAATTGAAAATTAACTTGGATGAAAGACTAATTGCGACAGATTTAAAACATACTCACGATTGATTATTTGAAGTAAATAATAATTTTTTATACATCTTAAAAATATTTATTTTTACAAATAATAATCAATTTTTGTAAGTAAATAATTAATTACTATCCAAATAATCAATTGTCATAAAATCACATTAACATTGCCTCTAGAGTACGTAATTGGTCTTCAACCTAAAAAATTTAGTGTTATAATTTTTGACATTGTCAAAATTGAAGGTCAAAATGTAAAATTAAGCCTAGTATTAATTGAAAGATTAATTTTTATCGAAAGTGACATAAATTTAAATCCAGAACCACTTGGTTTAAGGATACAAATTGCTACTATTTGTATAAATGAATGTTAGTTTAAAATGATATTATGAATATTAAATCTTAAATCCTAAATTCTAAATTTTCTACTATTTTTATTAAATCCTATTCATTTTTTTTACCTACATCTGTGATAACCACCATCACTTTTGGTGACATAGTTCATCTTATACCAGTAGGTACACAACAATTACGTTGGCAGTGAAAAACATGTGCAAATACGGAGGCTCAAATGGATAAGGTGGGAAGGGGCAAACTTTTGTAGATTTAATTTGTGGGGGGGAAACCTCGCACAATGGTGGTGCATTATGTCTTGATCAAAGGGTAATGCTATGGGTTAGGACCAAGAAGAGTTTTAAAATTTTTAAATTATACATTTTTTGTATAAATAAAATTTTACATGATTTATATTATTTTTATAATTTTTATAGATCATTAAAATTATTGTCTTCTTTTCATCTAAATTTAAATATGATATATATGATTATAAAATGTAATTTGTCTATATTAATTTTTTTCTATCATGATATATAACTATCCAGTTGGATTATATTTGGTTGACAATGTTCATTGAAATTATATAAAGAGTAGATATTTTATTGGATGAGCGTAAAGTAATAATTTTTGAAGGATGTTAGGATGGATACCGAAAATATCAACGAAGATTATTACTTGCAATTTTTGGCAGCACCAAAAATCAATCAAGGTGTGTTACACTTTTTTGTTGTTGATGTCTCGTTGTTTCTGTTGCTTAGCAACGGTTTTCATGGTAATATTTTTTGGTTTATAAAAAAATTGGTTAGTGTATAAAATTTATGGCTCATGAACGACAATTAATGAAATTAATATCACTATCCATCCACAGATCGATAAGGACTATTATTTTTAAGTAATGTTCTTGAATTTTCTTGCCCTTCCAAAATTGTTTAATTGGACTCATGCATGATTACCTGATGAAATGTTGTTAAGTGGTAACAATGTTGCCCTTGTAGGAGAGTGGAAGAAACAAAGTTGTGTCTTGCTAGCCAGTAAGTTGCTTAATTGTTACCACCTTGTACTCAATATTATTTGATTTTGGATCAAATGATTGCATTAATTTTGTTCTCTCTTAAACTTGTTTTACGATGTAAGAGAATCTCATTCACACTAATAAATTTTATAATAAAAAAATATAAAATATTGATTGTATATCAGATTCCCATATTGTTGCAGTGCATTAAAACCCGTGAAAAACATGGAGGATATGTGTTATGGGTGGTTGCTCATAATGCTCGCGCTTTTAATGCACCTTGCCTCTCTTTATTTCTCTGAACACATGTGCACATACACAAACGCAAACATTTGCTCTACTTGTGTTTTTATGTAGGAACAAAGCTTTCTTCTTCATCCCTTGTTGCCCCTATCTAATCTAGTCCAAAAATCATGAAGAATTCACACTAAATTTAACATATCAGATAGTTTAGTAGATTTTACTTAGCTAAAATTACAATTGCTTTCATTGAGAGTCGAACTCAAGACCTCCCGCTTACTAAACGGGTGCTCTAACCAACTGAGCTATGAAAGCTCTTTACTGAATAAAGATGGAGATTGCTGATAAATTTTAAGCGGTATTTAAATATGAAAAAGCATTTCCAATGGAATGCTTTCGTTGAGAGTCGAACTCAAGACCTCCCGCTTACTAAACGGGTGCTCTAACCAACTGAGCTACGAAAGCTTATTGAACATTTTTGATAGATTTATTTAATTAAATAAAATAGTTCTGAAGAAACTGATAACGTAATGAGTCTATAGTTCACTTTACAATCAGGATTGTTTTTTTATATTTTTTGTACTAATCATTTGGAAGTCTCGAGAGAAAGGGAATTTTGTGCTCTATGTCAAGTAATACTCCCCCTCCTCAGGTGATAAAATGGACAAAAACCCTCGTCAGTTTTTTAAAATTTTATTGAAGCTTGACCATTAAAACACTGAATTTGTTTTACAAAGAAAAAGTAATAATGTCCCTAATTTCATTAAACGTACGATGAATCTCAACCAAATATACATGTGATTAACTGAATCAAATATTAAATATCATTTATAAATGGTTAGATCAATTAAATTTATGTATGCAGTTCAATTTTATACTATTATTTTTCATCAATCAAGGGGAAAAAGAATATGAAAAGGAACTAAGCACCTGGCTCCGAAGTTTCATCAATCAATAAATTTATAACTCCTTAATCAATCAAAGAAAAGAAAAATGTAATAATGTATGAAACGGAACAAAGCCCCCGGTTCCACAGGTAAATAATGTTTAAGTAGAGGTTCACACAACCGCTCTATACATTTTCTGCCCTTACGTATCCTTTCCTACTATACCACACCAACCTCTAAAGTTCATGTGCCTATAACACATACTCCACCCTACCTCCCCAGTTGTAAAACAAAAAGTATGGCTTCTCTGCTCCAAAACTGCTTGGTCTTCTCTAAAGACAAGCTGCGTTGCTATCCGCGTAAGCAAGGGATATTGGCGTTAAATGAAAGGTCACACCAATGAGAGGAGGTCGAATATTAAAAATAAATCGAATAGCATCATGGATTACAAAATAATTTCCTTAATGATTAAGAGAACCAACATGACGAAGCACATTATGAGAAGCACGGTAGCACACATTACCATGCCCCCCTTTTTCTGAGTTCTTTCTGCCTGCATATCCCATAAACCAAATAATTACGACAGGGGAAATATGATAACGAGTGAGGTAGAGAAGGGAAGAGCGAAGCTAGCTGCCAAATTAAAATAGTACACAAGGAACAGAGTAGGACCTTCTGCAGCTGTTTAAGGCCATCCTCAACTGTGGTTGCAACATTCTGAATGTTGTAGTCTATTCTATCAACAATGGTTCCCTACAAGTATAGAGAAGGTTTCTGGTTAAAAAGAGTGTGGAATAAAGAAATTTGTCAACTTCGTAACTGGAGGGTGTCTGCTGACCTGATCTATGACTAGTACCGATAAATCCTTCATAATCTGAGCAAGCTCATTCACAGATTCCACAACCTATAAAAGCAAACAACAAAAATGTTCTAAAGTCCATCTCGGACAGTTCATAAAAGCAACTCTTGCTTACCTGTTGGATCTCTTTCTCTCTTTCCACTGTGAAGGCTTCACTTTTTTTCAGCTTGGCCATTTGATGTTCATTAAATACCTACAGATAAATAATAATTTCATAACATCAATAATCAACAAACACATATCCAATTAAAGCAATGATGACCATATGAATAATTGTATTCACCAATTAATTGAATTCGCCGATTAATCTTCCAGCATATAAAAAGCTAATAAACAGGGTAAGGATAAAAATACTGGTCCACCTACTCCGTACTCTAGAAACAAAGTAAACAAAAAAATGTAACAGAAAAAGAAATACCATATTATCCAAGTCATCATCTTCATATCTGGCTTTACTTCCATTTAAGTTGATCTCTAGATCAACTCCATCTTGACCCTGCAAAATAATAAAATGGTAATCAAAAGCTTTAAACAAAATTCATCAGTTATTTAGTGATATGTATTGCATGAGAATTGAAAAACTCTCCAAATAAGAGACAAAGAAAGGGAAAAGGTAAGGCGGTACAATTTCCTTCAGTATAATATTCTTTCAAATAAAAGAGCAGGTAGACTTAATCACTTGTTAACTGATGAAAAGGAACATCTAGAGATTATTTGAACACAACAACAACAAATCCTTATCCCACTAGATGAGATCAGCTGCATAGATTACAAGATGCCTTATGACTCAACTAAAGACCAAAAATTCAAGGATATTATTTACCATGAGATCATTTGGCCACAACTCAGAAGTAAAATTTGATGACACGAGGGATGCAATTTATATACTGGACTCCAGAGAAGGATTGAGGATAGAATTTAATGAGTTAAAGTGAATCAAATTGATTTGAACAATTGTATTATTTTTTGGTTTATTAAATTGTCACTAATCACTATAAATAAACTGTGACAGTTAAAATAAATGCCTAGGTAAAAAATTGGAAACCTCATTTTCTTTGTTAGTTAAGGAAAAAAGGTAAAACTAAAAGCTTCTCTCTCACCTCTTTTTGCAGTCTGAGGCGCTTTAAATAAGCTGATTGTTTCTTGCGGAGCTCTACAGAGAGGTTCTGAAGGTCAGTAGCAAGAGAACGCTGCATGGAGTGCACAAAATAAGAAAATGTAACAGTAGGTACAAGTAGCAAGTTTATTGAATAAGAAAGAAAAAAAATAAACATAACTTCACACATAAAGGTTAAACAGTAAAAAGTCAAACCACCATCATAAACTCGATTTCATGCAAAAATGACCCCACCATCCTTCTAGCTAAGAAAGAAAGGAAATGGATACAATTAACATCAAGGCTTTGGAACAATTAATAGATGATCACCACTAGTGTCTGCTTCCCTAATCATGCAGCACAAAGTAAGATATTTGGATTAATTTAATCAAGTGCTAAAACTTTAGGATGATGAGAATAACTGTACAAACATTAAGTTTCGATATAGAGAAGGGTAGAGAGAACATAGACTAATAGAATATAAAAGTAAAAGATGATCCTAAGCCTTTTCTTCATCCTTCCTTGCCAAGTTCTTCTTATAAGACCTTTAGATTCTATACAGTAGCTGTGTCGCGTACTTGATTGCCAGAATAATGTCAACTAAACTTGGGATGATTATCTGTTACCATTAGCTTATAGTTGGCATATAATTAATTTTAATTTTCACAGAATTGTATATAGGAACATGTTATAGTTCATTGTGCAGCACTAAGCAATAGGATACCATATAAGTTATGCAGCTGATGTGTTTTAAGTGCAGTCCTTTGGAATAAATTTTTTGGTGATATATGAGAATTTGGGTCTAACCTCTCACCTTTGAGCCGTTTCTCATCATCTCATGACACAATTCAAAGGATTAGTAAAAAAAAAGAGGCCCAATTTTTGTGATGATACAATTATTTGGTTGAAGCAAAATTTAAGGATGGCTGGATGACCATGGATATATTATTGGATAGGATTGTGATTGTCACTAAGGCTTTTGTCTGCACATCCTTATGGATGTTTACATGGTATGTTTACAGCAGTCAGCAATGGTATGTTTACAGAAGTCAGCAGGAAGTAATTTAAATAGAGTTTCCATATGTGAAAAAATAGAGAGGCTACAAATCTGTTGCAGTTTTTAGTCTTTTATCCCCCACCTCACCCACTCATTGTAATTTCTTTCTCATTTCTCCTATTATGAACCAAAGCAATATGTGTATAACTGTATATCGTATCCATTACAATGATACGATTGTTCCAAGAATATATAGGATATGATACATGTAATATATACATAGATATGTGTGAAATCCTTAAGGATGTTTATAAACCCATAGATTTATGGTATGTTCACAGCAGGCAGTAATTTAAATGGAGTTTCCATATGTGAAAAAATAGAGGCCAGAAATCTGTTGCTCTTTTTAGTCTTTTATCTCCCACCTCACCCACTCATTGTAATTTCTTTCTCATTTCTCCTGTAATGAACCAAAGCAATATGTGTATAACTATATATCGTATCATCCATTACAATAATATGATATTATGATTGCTCTAAGAAAATATATAGGACACGGTAGATGCAAATTATACATAGATATGTGTAAAATCTTCTTAAGAAAAAGTACATACATAATTGGAATTGCGAAAATCCAAACTAAGAGGATGCTTCTTGGACATTACTAAAAAAAAATAGAAATTATATATCATTGTCATCATCAATCACTAACCTATTCCCTACAAACAAGAACAGTGTCAATCTCATTCCCTCTTGAGCATCATCAATAAAGAGAGTGTTGGCCTGGTATCCAAGTATGGGGGAAACTGGATATGTATTAGATGAAAGTAACACTTTAAGCAAATGCAAGTATTGGGGCTTCATAGTTTTAACCGATAAACTTCCTTTTACTACCCCTAAAAAATAAAAGCAGTATATACCATTACCATGAAATATCTCACGCTTGGTTCATGATGAGCCCAAAAGGTTTCAAGTTGAATAAAACACATTCATTCTTATGGGGAAAAAGCAAAAATCCAGCATCTACCTCATCAGTATTATATGAGAGTTCTACATAGGTACCTGCACATTTTTCCTGACATTGGAATCCTCAGAAGGCCCAGTAGCAGAAAGTCTCCGCAGTCTCTTCTCTGACCTCTTTATTAAGTCAGTTATGTCATGAGTTAGAGTCTCAATAGCATGTTGGTCTTCTTTACCATCTCCAAATGACGGCATCAAAGCCTTTGCATGAGCCTTGGCCAACTCTCCCATTTTCTTGCGTGCACGTTGCACATTTGCCGATATTTCTTCTGATAAATCAACCCACGCCGGGGGTAGCCCCACAGTAATTGCATTTGGACCCCTATTGCATCCATAAAAACAATGCATAACTCATCATTTCCAACTCTTACAGAAACAAGCACGCGTGTGAAAAACGACAAGACAGAGAAATGAACTGTCAATAATAATTTAATAAAAGAAATTTCAATTTCAGCAGAACAACATCCCTTTCCACTGTAATTCTAATCCCTACAAAAATAAGAGTTTGTTAATCCACAATACTCATTTTCAATAATGTCACATGTATCCTTTACTAATACTGATAAAAAATTCCCTGAATGATGAATTTCACGTGCAAATGAGAGCATTGGCAGTCAGTCCTATGCATAAAGTTCCTTATGATATTCATGAATCGTTGAAAAGAAATCAATGAAAAAAAAGTTACGGATCTCAGATAGAAAGAGAAAACCATCCGGAGATTTGATCGACACTAACTATTAACATCGATTTAAGATCTGTGATGCGAAGCGAACCTTGAATTAGTGGGATCCTCGGTACTGAGCGGAGCGTAAGAGCGATTGGGATTGAGGAGCGAGGTGCTGACCAATTCGATGACGGGGCCACCGCCGGTGCCGGAAGCCGTCGACGACGATGAGATAGAGGGAAGTCGAACACTTTTCAACGCATCTCTGTGTTTTCTGAAAAGTAAAGTACGATTTCTCGTCGCCATTCAGATCCCGAACAAATCAATGAAATGCTCCGTGGTTTCGTAACAGTCAAACCAGAAAGAAAGATCGATTCATCGCCTCTCACGTGATCCACCTTCACCATCAAGGCATCAACCCAAGCTCACGTGCCATCACAGTTCTTCACCATCCATACACCTTGTGTCAGATGATTATTAACATGCTATTGTAAAAATTCTTCCATGGTCCTCGTGTTAAACACTAGTTTATGCATTCTTTTACACATTTTCATGTTAATGCAATCTTTTTAAAATTCGGTTGGTTATTAAACCAGCATGACTTTAAGGTTCAAAGCATCAATAGAATTCAATAAGATATTATTTTTTATGTTTTTCTACTTATATAATAATATACAAAACAAAAAATAGCAAAACAAATTAAGTTATATATAATTTGTAGTCCACAAAAAATAACAATCTTATTAAATATAAGTATTGGTGCCTTTATATCATTATAAAAAGATATATAATCAATTTGTCTAATTAATTTTATTTACACTAGTGAAAACACATGTGTTGTCACGCTTATTCTATTTCTATTTTAATATGTTATAACAATTTTAGGGTTTTAATTTAATATCTTTTGTAAATTTTTATATTTTTAAAATATATATTATTATTTAACATGTTTCGAAATATATTTTGTTAATTTTATATTTTTATGATAACATAATAAAAATATGTCAGACAATAAATGATTATGTCAAATATGCAATGAATATGAAAAAAATGGAAAGATGTGAGAGTTTTAATAGAACTCAAAATATTGTCGCACATGTGTATTTGCATTTTTATTAAGAATAATTATCATGAAATGTATACATATATTAATTATGTTTAATGAAGATTGACTGTGATAAGGTATAAATTGTGAAAATATGCATATATTAATAAGGAGAAGTTATATTTGTAAAAGTGAGAATAATCATAAAATATTTAGAAGGTAAAATAGTAATAAAATGTGAACATCAAAAGGTCATATTCTCATTATATAATACTAGTGAAAATACATGTGTTGTCGCGCCTATGTATTCACATTTCTATTTTAATATGTTATAACAATTTTAGAGTTTTAATTTAATATTTTTTGTAAAATTTTATATTTTTAAATATAAATTATTATGTGACATGTTTTGAAATATATTTTGTTAATTTTATATTTTTTGTTTATGAAAACATGATAAAAATATGTCAGATCATCAATTGATATATCAAATATACAATGAATATGAACAAATGGAAAGAGGAGAGAGTTTGAATAAAACTCAAAATATTGTCGCATCTGTATATTTACATATTTATTAAGAATATTTATCATGAAATGTATACATATATTAATCATGTTTAAGGAAGATTGGTTGTGATAAGGTAAACATTGTGAAAAATGTGCATATATTAATAAGGAGAAATTATATTTGCGAAAGTGCGAACAATCATAAAATGTTTAAAAGGTAAAATAGTCATACAATATGGACACCAAAAGGTCATATTTCCATAATATAATACTAGCGAAAACACAGACGCTACTGTGCCTTTGTATTCGCATTTCTATTTTAATATCTTTTGTAAAATTTTATATTTTGAAATATAAATTGTTATGTGACATGTTTTGAAATATATTTTGTTAATTTTATATTTTTTGTTTATGATAACATGATAAAAACATGTAAGGTCATCAATAGATATGTAAAATGTGCAATGGATATCAAAAAATGGAAAGAGGAGAATTGGAATAGAACTCAAAAGATTGTCGCACCTGTTTATTTGCATATTTATTAAAAATATTTATTACGCATGTATTAATAGGTATTTTGAAACGTGTAATATAGTGTATAATATAATATCATATGTTATACATTATATATATAATTGGACAATTATGTAGATTGGATATCAATATTTTAAAGTAATATATTGTTTAAAGTTATAAGGTTAGTCTAGTGGTAAAGTATATCTTTGGAAAATAAGAGGTTATGAGTTCAAGTCTTTCTTATAACAAATTAGTTTATTGTTTTAATTTTAAAATATATGTAAGGCTAGGATAGATATTTTGAAAAGTAGACATCAAAAGGGGGTATTCTCTTTATTAATAGTATATAAGTATATATAGTATATAATATTATACATCATAGATATAATTGGACAATTATTTATGTTGGATATCAATATTTTAAAGTAATTTTTAGTTTAAAGTTATAAGGTTGGTCTAATGGTAAAGTTTATCTTTGCGAAGTAAGAGGTTGTGGATTCAAGTTTCTCTTATGACAAAGTAATTTATTTTTTAATTTTAAAATATGTGTAAGGGTAGAATAGACATTTTCAAAAGTTGATGTTAAAAGGGGGATTCCCTTTATTAATACTATAGAAGTATATATATTCTTTTTATTAATAGTATAAATATATAGTATATAATATAATATCATATATTATAAATTATAGATATAGTTGGACAATTATGTATGTTGGATATCAATATTTTAAAGTAATTTATGGCTTAAAGAGTGAAAGTAGGAACAATCATAAAATGTTTAAAAGGTAAAACAACAATAAAATGTGGACATCAAAAGGTCATATTCTCATTATATATATATATATATATATATATATATATATATACTATATATACATATATATAGTATATAATATAATATTATATATTATAAATTATAGATATAATTTGACAATTATGTATGTTGGATATCAATATTTTAAAGTAATCTTTTACTTATAGTTATAAGGTTAGTCTAGTGGTAAAATCTATGTTTGTGAAGTAAGAGGTTGTGGGTTTAAATTTCTCTTATGACAAAGTAATTTATTTTTTAATTTTAAAATAAGTGTAAGGGTAGAATAGGCTTTTGAAAAGTTGATTTCAAAATGGGATATTCTCTTTATTAATACTATAGAAGTATAGATATTCCATTTATTAATAGTATAGATATATAGTATATAATATAATATCATATATGACAATTATGTATGTTGGATATCAATATTTTAAAATAATTTTTTTGGTTAAAGAGTGAAAGTGGGAACGGTTATAAAATGTTTAAAAAGTAAAATAGCAATAAAATATGGACATCAAAAAGTCATGTTCCCATTATATAATACTAGCGAAAACACAGGCACTGTCGCGCCTGTATATTCGCATTTTTATTTTAATATGTTATAACAATTGTAGTGTTTTAATTTAATATCTTTTGTAAATTTTTATATTTTGAAATATAAATTGTTATGTGACATGTTTTGAAATATATTTTGTTAATTTTATATTTTTTGTTTATGATAACATGATAAAAACATGTCAGATCATCAATGGATATGTCAAATATGCAATAAATATGAAAAAAATGGAAAGATGAGAGTTTGAATAAAACTCAAAATATTGTCACACCTGTGTATTTGCATGTTTATTAAAAATATTTATCATGGAATGTACGCATATATTAATAGGGAGAAGTTATATTTGTGAAAGTGAGAACAACTATAAAATGTTTAGAAGGTAAAATAGTCATATATTATACATTAAAGGTTGTCTAGTGGTAAAATATATGTTTGGGAAATAAAAGGTTATGGGTTCAAGTCCTTCTTATGAAAAATTAGTTTTTATTTTATTTTAAAATATGTGTAAGGGTAAAATAGGCATTTTGAAAAGTAGACATCAAAAGGGATATGCTCTTTATTAATAGTATAGAAGTATAGATATATAGTATATAATATATTATACATTATAGATATAATTGGACAATTATGTATGTTGGATATCAATACTTTAAAGTAATTTTTTTCTTAAAGTTATAGGTTGGTCTAATGGTAAAGTATATGTTTGGGAAATAAGAGGTTATGGATTCAAGTCCCTCTTATGACAAATTAATTTATTTTTTTAATTTTAAAATAGGTGTAAGGGTAGAATAGGTATTTTGAAAAGTGGACATCAAAAGGGGGTATTGCCTTTATTAATAATATAGATATAGTATATAATATAATATCATATATTATACATTATAGATATAATTGGATAATTATGTACATTAAATATCAATATGTTAAAGTAATTTTTTGCTTAAAGTTATATGGTTGGTCTAATGGTGAAGTATATATTTGGGAAATAAGAAGTTATTGGTTCACGTCCATCTTTTGACAAATTAGTTTTTTTTTATATAATTTTAAAGTAGGTGTAAGAGTAGAATAAATATTTTAAAATGTAGACATCAAAAGGGGGTATTCCCGTTATTAATAGTATAGATATATAAAATAATATATATATATATATATGTATATATAGTATATAATATAATATAATATAAATTATAGATATAATTGGACAATTATGTATGTTGGATATCAATATTTTAAAGTAATTGTTTTCTTAAAGATTTAAGGTTTGTTTAGTAGTAAAGTTTACGTTTGGAGGAGTGAAAGCTTATGGGTTGAAGTCCCTTCTATGATAAAGTAAATTATTATTTAATTTTAAAATAGGTGTAAAGGTAGAATAAGTATTTTGAAAAAGTGAATATCAAAAGGACGTATTCCCTTTATTTAGTAGTATAGATATATAGTATATAATATAATATTATATATCATAAATTATCGATATAATTGGACAATTATGTATGTTGAATATCAATATTTTAAAGTAGTTTTTGCTTAAAGTTATAAGGTTAGTCTAGTAGTAAAGTTTATGTTTAGGGAGTGAGAGGTTATACATTCGAGTTTCTTTTATGACAGAGTAATTTATTTTTTAATATTAAAATAAGTGTAAGGATAGAATAGAAATTTTGAAAAGTGGATGTCAAAAGGGGTATTCCCTTTATTAATAATATATAAGTATAGATATTCAATTTATGAATAGTATAGCTATAATATCATATATTATAAATTATAGATATAGTAGGACAATTATGTAGGTTGAATATTAATATTTTAACGTAATTTCTTGATTAAAGATTTAAGGTTTGTTTAGTGGTAAAGTTTATGTTTGGGGGAGTGAGAGATTATGGGTTAAAGTTCTTTTCATGACAAAGTAAATTATTTTTTAATTTTAAAATAGGTGTAAGGGTAAAATAGATATTTTGTTAGGGGAGTGAGACATTGTGGATTAAAGTCTCTTTTATGACATAGTAAATTATTTTTTAATTTTAAAATAGGTATTAGGGTGAAATAGGTAGTTTGAAATATAGACGTCAAAATGTGTTATTCTCTTTATTAATAGTATAGATATATAGTATATAATAAAATATCATATATTATAAATTTTAGTTACAGTTGGACAATTATGTATGTTGAATATCAATATTTTAAATTAATCTTTTGCTTAAAGTTATAAGTCTGGTCTAGTGATAAAATTTATGTTTGCGGGTAAGAGATTGTGAGTTTGAGTTCCTCTTATGACAAAGTAGTTTATTTTTAATTTTAAAATAGGTGTAAAGGTAGAATATGCATTTTGAAAAGTGAATGTCAAAAAGGGTATTCTGTTTATTAATAGTATAAAAGTATAGATATATAGTTTATAATATAATATCAAATATTATAAATTATAGATATAGTTGGACAATTATGTATGTTGGATACCAATATTTTAAAGTGATTTTTTACTTCAAGTTATTAGGTTGGTTTAGTGGTAAAATTTATGTCTGGTGAGTAAGAGGTTGTGGGTTTGAATTCCTCTTTTGACAAAATAATTTATTTTTTAATTTTAAAATAGGTGTAAGGGTAGAATAGACATTTTGAAAAGTGGATGTCAAAATGAGGTATTTCTTTTATTAATAGTATAGATGTATAGTTTATAATATAATATCATATATTATAAATTATAAGTTTAATTGGTATACCAATGAATAAAGAGTTGTGATTAAATGTCAGCGTAAAAATCTTTTACACTGATAGTGTATACCAATTCAACTAATAAATTATACATATATAGTTGGACAATTATGTATGTTGGATATAAATATTTTAAAGTAATTTTTTGCTTAAAGTTATAAGGTTGGTCTAGTGGTAAAATTACGTTTGGAAAGTGAGAGGTTGTGGATTTGAGTCTCTCTTATGTCCAAGTAATTTAGTGTTTGTTTGGCAACAGTTTTATAAAACTATTTTCAGTATTTTAGTATTTAAAAACTAAAAAATCCTTTTGGGTAATGTTTTCTGAAAACAATTTTCAAAGACAGTTCTGTTTTTTTAGTTTTTAAAACTAAAGATAAGAAACAGATAAAAGTAGATTTTCTTTTCAGTTTTCTATTTTTGTTTTGAAAACTCAAAATACAGTTAGAATATGTTATTTTTTGCTTTTCATTAATGTCTTTTTACATCTTAAAAATCATTTTCAAATAACACTTATCAAACAAGTTGTTTTTTTCTTTTCTTCCCGAAAATAGTTTTTGAAAACTATGCTTGAAAACCCTTTTCAAAACTAAAAAACAAAATCAAAACAATCAAGACCTTATTTTTTAATTTTAAAATAGGTGTAAGGGTAGAATATGTATTTTGAAAAGTTGACTTCAAAAGGGAATATTCCCTTTATTAATAGTATAGAAGTACATATATATTGTTTATAATATAATATCATATATTATAAATTATATATATATATATATATATATATATATATATATATAATATCGTGTGCATTAACAAATATTTCCCATAAAGCATATTGAATAATGTAGTTAAATAAAATTATACTACATTTGTCCTAAACATCCAAAAAATGCTAAGAGATATGTTACTTAAATAATATCACTTCACACATATCTCATAAGATAGTTTTCAGACTCCTATTTATCTAAGACATAAAAAATTAACAAAACCATGAGTCATAAAACTCCAATAGTTAAGTCTTTGATCAATGAATAAAAATATGTTCTTTTAATATAATTTTTTTATTCGAGTCTAAAAAATATAAAGGCCGAGAAAACACAATTCACATGTATCTAAGTACCCATCATAGCCCAACAACAAATGTAATTACAATATACTAATAGAATTTTGTATCTACAATATACTTATAGAATTTTGACAAAAAAAATGTGAAATTTTGGGTAAAAGAAATGCACAATATGTAATTGCATGCGAAAAAGAATTAATGTGCAATACACAACAAAATAACCTTAACACCCATTAAAGATATCTATTAAGATACAATGAATTTTATGTATCTTAATTAAAATAGGACAAAAATAAATGATCAAGTCCTATAAAGGATGTCATGTCATAATTAAATGTGCACAAGGAAATATAACAATACAAATAGATAAGTTTCGAGACATCATACAAGATTATATACTTGTAAAATTTTGACCAATTAAAATATAAAATTTGAGTAAAAGAGATGCACAATACATAAGTGTATGACAAAAGAATTAATATGAAATACCAAACAAAATGACTTTAACATCTATTAAAGATGTCAATAAAGACGCAATAGATTTTATGTATTTCAATCAAAATATGAGAAAAATAAATAGACAAGTCTTATAGAGTATGTCATATCATAATTAAATGTGCATAAGAATACATGACAATACAAATAGATAAGTCTCGAGATATAATACAAGATTATATACTTGTAAAATTTTGACTAATTAAAATATGAAATTTGGGTAAATATGGTATTTGTGAGAAACATGGGTATAAATATGGTATTTGTGAAACATATGGGTATAAAAAATGAGTAATTCTATTCAATGCTCCTGAGAGTGAGTTTAGCACACAAATCATTATACAAGATCATAACAAAACAATAAGTTCTCACTTGACCAAGTAATCACAATAGTATAAGTATATAAAAATGAGTTCATGCAACCATCCAAAAATAAATGAATTTACCACAAATCATCTAAGGTGCCCACACAAATGACTCACATTGGTCAAACATAAAAAGCAAATTAACTAATTTTGAAAATAATTTACCTAGTAATTGAATTCAAAACAAAACTAGATTTTAGAGGGGTGACACTTAAAAGGAAAGTTTCAATAGATAATTTATGCATATAAGAGTAATTGAATAAAACTTTAATATGTTATTTTAACAATAGTAAGTAGTATAAACCCTCAACTTTTTCTTCTGCCAAAAATAATTGTGAACTATATTATAAAATTTTACTAAAAACACAAAAAAACTACAATTCAAATTTAATTCTCTAGTAAGAAAACAACTATACTACAATTCAAATTTAATTCTCTGATAAGAAAACAACCATAATATGTATTTAAGTTAACTTTGATACCAATTGATAGATCAACTATAGTTGTAGAGAATAAATATAAAAGAAAGAGGAAAGATAATTTGCGCACCTTGTATACATTGAATTCAAACTTCTTCCTATTCATGAACATAAACTCTACTAAATGCATGATGATAGAGATATAAGTTCAATAAGAGCTCTTGAAGATTTTACTACCTACCTTCTGGGGGATTATTGTAGAGAATGTGTATGTGTGAGATGATAAATTTATAATCCTTAAGTTAGGCAAAGACCCCTCAAATGGGTTTTTTAATGATTGATCTAATTCATCACATAGTCAATCTTACTATAATCTCATTCAAATAATCATAAGAATGTTATAAGATATCATAAGATATGATTATCACCATGTCTTAAAAGATAATTTATTAATATCAATCCACGATCATTTTCAACAATAAACTTCCTGTTTTTTCGTTAATATTCAAAGGATTATATACAACATATTTTCCTAATCATTTGTCGAAAAATTAGCTATAAAATAAGCAATATGCTAATTTTGTACTTGATATGCTAATTAATTATATAAAGAGATAAGGTAAAAGCTAACTATGTTATTCCAAGATATACAACTAAGAGCTAAGATATTACTGTTAAATCTCCCAGTATTAACTATTTTGTAATCGATAGAAAAAGGCACTTTAATTAAAAAAAAATAACTTTAGCACCCCAATATTAAAGTGAAATTTGTGTTGATTTTTTAAATCTCTGTAGCATTGTAAGAACTAGAAAGGAGAAAAATTAGGTGGCATTTGGTTACAGAAAATGTTTACTGTTTTCATTTTCTATTTTCATTTTTTGAAAACTATTTTCATTTTCAATTTTTCAACATTCAAAAAATATGCTTGTTTTCACTTATATTTTCTATTTTCAAAAAATAATATTGTTAAATTATCAATTTTAACAAAACTATTGTAAGTTATTTATATATTGTTCTTACCAGAGTTTTGTAGAACTCTTGCTCTCTCAGATCTCAGACTCTAGGGCTCCAAAGGGACAGGTAGGTACCTGCAAAAGGGACTCCAACGTCCAAGTTAGTGTTGGAACAAGAGTGAGATAGTGAAATGTGAATAGAATGATCTACATGAAGGTGAGATTTAACTATCTTTTTATGAGTTTTGCCTTTAGTTACCTTTTTTTACCAATCTCCTTAAGATTTGTCTCTAATTATCATTTTTACCATTCTCCTTAAGATTTGTCTCTAGTTACCTTTTTTTACCATTCTTCCTAAGATTTGTCTCTAGTTACTTTTTTTATCGTTGTCCTTATGTTTTGTCTCTAATTACCTTATTTAGGGATTTTGGGCTTGATTATTGTTGGGTCGGTGTCAAGGTAGTGAGACACCGAACTCATGGTGTTGAGATGAGCACTGAGGTGTTACAAGCTGATGGTACTGACAACGGGGTCCCCAGGAGGGGTAGAGATTAAGCTCTAGTGGGGTACATATGCCCTATCCTTGAGCTCAATCCGAAGTAGGATGAGACCGAAAAGGTTAAAAAGTAGAAGGACATGGATTTGTCGGCGTGCAATATTGGAGCCTCTGTTGAAGATGGATGCATGTTTTTTATGTTAAAATATTGTTATATGTTTTTTGTGTCATATTTCGTTGTCATGTAATCAAGTCATTTGGGGAGTAATGAAGTTAGCTTTGCAATTTGGTGCCTTTATTCTTTCTTGCATATTTTGTTGGTGAGAGTGAAGTGGGGATGACATTTTTTTTCTATGTTTGGACGTCCACACGAGTTACAGAGAGGGTGAGTATAGCGTTGAGCAGGCGAGTTCATTGCTGAGCATGCGACTAAATTGTCGAGTAAGCGATAGAGCGCCAAATAGGCGATGATGGTCTCGCCAAACCAGAATGTCAAGTAGGCGATGAAAGCGCCGAGAAGGCAATAGTGACCTTGTCAGACCAGAGCACCGAGTTATTTAGTTGTTTGTGATACTGTACTAGAAAATAAAGGAAAACATGAAAAAAGAGAAACAGTAGAAAAAAATGGTAAAAGTATGAAAGGTAAACATTTTTTGATGTTTCATTGATTTGTGTTTACACATTGATGTGCCTCATTAAAACCTCATTGGCCAAAACCCATATTCTTTTTACTTGGGGAAAAATACTAAGGTAGGAAAAATAGTACATCACCTGTTTTGTCTCAGTTGTAGTATAATTTTAAATAGGTGGTGTTCTAAGTTCTTGGAATGGGTTCCCTGTGTGGTGTCTACAATTGGTATGCTTCGTTGCGGAGGGTTTTGGTGATTCTAAATGGTTATTCCCATGTGTAGGTTGTATGTGCTAGTCCTTCTTCATAATACGAGGGGCTCTAAGCTATTTGGGCCTAGCAGACGCTTTTTCCTGTCGATGAACTTGGAGGATCACTCTAGGAATTCATCCATAGTCCTCAGGCATCACTTGGCCACATTATCAACGAACCTTTCAGGTTTCAGGGCACCAATGGCTGTGTAGAGGGCTACCCCTAGTTCTAAATCCATGATCTGAGTGATCATCTTGGAGACTCGATTTGTAAAGTCGCGCAGTGACTCATTGTCCCTATGTTGGAGCCCGATCAAGTCATCGGCTAAGACCTTTTATGGTCGGCAAGCCGTGTGGTGGGCTATGAACTTTTCTACCAAGATATCAAATGAGTCGATAGAGTGATGGGGGAGCCTCTGTCACCAATTGAGAATGGTACCTACAAGAGAAGTGGAGAGCATTTTGCATAACACATGATCATCATTTGAATAGATATTTATTTGGGAGAGGAATGCCTCAATGTGGTTGTCGGGGTTGGTTAATCCTTCGCAGAGCTTGATCACCATCAGTTTCCAGTCTCGTGGGAGAGTATTGTCGAGTATCCCGTCGACGAGTCACAAGAGCAGTGTCTCTATTGGTCTTCTGCTTCTCTGCTCCTTTGCTGACATCAGCGACCCTACTCTAGGTTGATTTATTGCATGTTGAAGTGTGGTGATTCGTAGAGTGATCGTTTCTAGACGTTTCTTTGTCGGGGAAATGTATGCAATGATCCTGTTGTGATGATGACTTCGGATCTTGTTGTCGCTAGTATGGCTGTGTAGATTATTCTTTTTGTTGTGTTGGTTGTCCTAGAAGTCTTGAATCACTGTGCATTTTAGCCATCTTTTGCATTTTCCTAAGTTCATCCATAAGGTTTGTCTCATTCATGTTGGAAAGAGGGGTCGCTCCTGATTTGCACCATGAGGGAGGGAGTAGAGAGGAGAAGTATTTTTACGTTCTCATAGATGGTGCCAAATGTTCTTATCGAAGTTGGCAAAACTTGTGCTTTCTCTGGTCTCGAGCTCCAAAAGGACAAGTGGGTACTTACAAAAGGAACTTCGACGCCCAAGTTAGTGTTGAAATGAGAGTAAAATAGTGAAATGGAATAGAATGAGCTACCTGAAGATGAGATTTAACTATCCTTTTATACTTATGTTTTTGTAAGAGTTTTCCCCCTAGTTACCTTTTTTACCAATCTCTTTAAGGTTTGTCTTTAGTTACATTTTTTACCATTCTCCTTAAGATTTGTCTTTAGTTACCTTTTTTACCGTTCTCCTTAAGATTTGTCTTTAGTTACTTTTTTTTACCGTTCTCTTTCATATTTGTCTCTAGTTACCTTATTTAGGGATTTTGAGTTTGGTTATTGTTGGGTCATACTGAGGTAGTGAGGCATTGAACTCACAATGTTGAGTTAAGCACCAAGGTGTTGCAGGTTGGTGATACTGACGATGGGGGCCCTGGGAGGGTAAATACCAAGCTTTAGTGGAGTACATATATATATATTTTTTAAAATATATTTTTATATTATTTTTTATATAATTACAATGTTGTTATTAAGTTTTCACATAGTGTTAATTTTGAAAATACTGAAAACAATTTCTTCTTTTTTTCCTTTTTCAGTTGTTTTTTGAAAGTGTTTTTAGCAAAAAAACTTTCTAAATTATAACTAAACATATTTTTACTACTATTTTCTCTAAAAATAAAAATAGAAAACGATCAAAACAAACATCATCTTAAGTACTCAACTGATTAAGAGTCAACATAAAAATAAGAAAATTAAGTTATACCCATACTTTAAAAACCTTTGTATTGTAGTGAATTTATGTGTAGAGCTCGTAAAATATTTCCCCTTATTCGTGAAAATGTATGTAAAATTATCGAAAAATATAATAAATGTAAGAATATAATTTTAAAGCATTAAATAATGTTTTCTAAAACTTATAGACATATAAATAAAATTAATTTCTTCTATAAAAAATAGACAGGTGTAAGGCCTATAAATTAAAGAATAAAGATAAACAACTCATTTAAAAAAATTATAAAATCTTGTTTAACTTTCACAAGTAAATAAAATTTAATGAACTAATTATATTTTACATGTATATAACTTTTATTTTTATCAACTTCTAATAGGAGTTGAAAAGAGTGTCTGAAAAAGAAAGTTTATAACAATGTATTCTATTTAACTAACCGAGTTAGACTCCCTTAATTTTACATTTATATAATTATTAATTATGACCGGTTTTACATATTATAAATTATCATGATAAATTATCAATTTTTATCAATTTATCAATTTTTATAATAATTATTTTAAAAATTATAATATCAATAATTTATAATTAAATGATTACTAAAATATTTTTATTTTAAAAAAATACTATAAAAACATAACCAATGATATTTCTTAATATGGAAAATGCTAACAAATGTCTTAATAGTTAAGAAATTATAAAAAAAATATTCTAATACATAATTTTGATTTATGTTTACACATTATTCATAATATAAATAGTTTCCTTTATTCCTTAATAAATTAGCAATAAGTTTTGAAAAAAACAGTTATATACTATACTATCAGTGAAACAATTTTATACCAATAATTAAGCAAAACCTTTTATATATACTAAATTTGTTGATTTTACTAATTAATATTTTAAAAATCATGTAAATGAATGATTGTAATTAAGTGTCACTGGAAAACATTTTTACACAAAACATGTATAGGTATTAAAATCATAAATTTTTAATATATGAAATGTTTTCCACATTATCAATTGCATGTGTGTTTCCAAAATCATTAATTATTTGTTAGTCTCTGAAATAATTCCTCTGAAATTTTCCTTAAACTTTAATTTAAAATAAAAACAAATAAAAATTAATAATGGTAGTTGATTAAGAAGATTATACATATAAATAAAATATTAATGATAATTAATATTTTTAGCCTTTTGTCCTTGACACAATTTACTTAATAAAAACTTCTCAATCATTTTGATTTACCATCAATTTATTTTTATTTAATCTATCTTTTTAAAGTATTTTAAAAAATATAATAGCTAAAATAACATTATATTATATGAGTTTAATTGGTATACACGGTCAGTGTAAAAGATTTTTATTCAATCATTACTTTTTATTTACGTGATTTTTAAAATAGTAAGGAGTAAAGTCAACAAATTTATTATGAATAAAGGGTTGTGATTGAAGGCATCTATCTTTAGACTGAGAGTATATATATATATATATCAATTAAACTCAATATTGTAAAAATTTTAAATCATTGATGTATCAACAATTGATTATGATTATTTATAATAAATTTTAAATATAATTTGATGTATTTAACATATTTATTACTGTTATAAAATACTACACGTTTTCATAAATGCGATTTGAGGTAACGACTAACAACCCCGGTTCACTATCCATGCCGTTTTTAGGCCATTATTACCTATTCAGTCTTTGGTTGTTCCGATTAATAAGTAGTAGTTGACCAATAAAAAAAAAACGAAAAATAAGAGATGTAAGAATTTAAAAGATAATAATCGTTTTATCACTTACTACTTATAAAGTAACTTTGCTATTGTTTGTACAAAATGTAAATTATATACATTATTTCTTTCTTTCATAATAAGTATTTTACATTTAAAAATCATATTAAAATAAATGCCGCACTTAATATTATAATGTTATATTATTCTTTTTAATAAGACTATTAACAATATCACTTTAACTGTTTAATATAATGTTAATATTAAAAATTATTTTTATAAAATCAGTACTATATTTCATATATTCATCAACTTTTTTACTATGTATAAAATAATCTAACCTGACATTTATTGTAGAACAAATGAAAGATTGAAAATTATGATTAGCGTAATATTCAATCATTTAAAAAACATTGATGACATCAAAATTTGAACTTGAAATAGTTTGCATATTATTCTAACTTTCTTTTATTTGTATAATTTTTCTATACATTGATGAATGCTGAAAAAAGTTTTGGATTTATGGTTTTATTCTTAATTACTATATAAGTGTGGTTATCTGCATAATTTAAAACAGACAAAATTTCCTATAATTTTTTAATTTAAATATATAACTAAATAGATTTTAATCAATATGAAATAACATTTTGTATTTTTTAATAAAGCCATCCAAAATTTAAGTTTCATAGAATATGAAACAAACGAGAAATATCCTCGTTTTGTACGCACTTAAGATCTAAAACAAAATTTAGTCATAATTTATCGTAATAATTAATCTATATATACATGATGGTTAAGAAAAGCAATTTTATTAATTAATTAATAAAAAATAGGTTTATTTTACTCTATTGTATAAATATGTGGTATGGATTCTCTTGCTTTAAAATTTAGTAAGTTTAGTTTATTTAAAATGATTATAATAATTAAATAATTTTTTTATAATAATTTAAAATAAACTACAATCACCAAAATTATAAAAGCTGAAAGTCAGTGTATCGAAATCTGTCTGATTTAAGTGCACATAAGATTCAGACAAACGGAAGAATATTGAATTGTAAGAGTTGAGTGCATTCCATTAAAGAGCTTGCTGGACTTTCAAGTCTGAACTTTGGACCTTTCTTACTGCTGACGTGGTAATTGGAGGGAGATTAAAAAAAATAGAAAATGGAAAAAAGGTGGGCTATAAATGAAAGGAGGAAAACGCAGTAAGATTTCTCTTTGCTCCTTCTGTCCTCCCCTCAGCGGCATCGTTGTATTGTTCCTTCACATATCTTTCTCTCTCTCTCTCTCACTCTCACTTTCTCTTCCTCAACCAAAACCCTAATCCTAATCGAGATCAAAATCGGAGCATACATCAACAGAGGCCAGCCATGGACGGTGATTCCTCTTGGAGTGCTCGTCTCTCTTCCGCCTCAAGGCGCTACCAATCCGCTCTTCAATCTCGATCAGGTTCTTCGTCTTTACTTTTCCCCAATTCAATTCATTTTTCCCCCTTTTCTTCGTTTTTTCCTTCTTCTATTCAGGTTGAGGTCCCTGTGGCTAAAAAAACTTAAATTTTTGCAACCTGCATAGGTGTGCGTGTCGGGGTTGGATTTTTTATGTATACAAAGGGGAAAAGTAATATAACGTGATTTTTTTTTCTGAAAATTGTTAAGCTGATAAGTATAAATTATTGATTTTATAGGTTGTTTGATGTGTTTCGATTATTGATAAGGTGGAGAAATGGGAATTTTATGAAATCAGAAGCATAATATGATAATATTCTCTGAAAAGCACAGCTCAAACTGCTATTCGGTGCCTCGTTTTTCGTGTCGCGGGATGATATTGGGATTTGTGATGTAAAGATATTTTTATATATGTACCTGGGATTAGATTTTATCGTTGTGGTTTTAAATTGTGTGGATTTCATTGAAAAGAAACTTTCTGGGTCCTTTGGGAATGTTCTGGTTCTGGGGTTTGCTTATTTTCGAGTGTCTAATATTGTTATTTTATTTTATTTTATTTTAATGTAGACATGTTCATGGGTTTTGATGAAAATGATGGGGACGATGATATAAGGGAGGAGTTTCTCTGCCCATTTTGTTCCGAGTATTTTGATCTTGTTGGATTATGCTGCCACATTGATGACGAGCATCCGCTGGAGGCAAAAAATGAGGTATGACTATTTTCTTTTGCCTTCTACCATTTTTTCAGGCAACTTATAAGGTTTTCTAGCATTTGCTGTCTGGTCGACGTACAAATGGTGGTTTTTGTTAATTTCTATATACCTTTCTCCCTCTATTTCATACGGATAAAGGAAAAATTTATATTGAGAATAAAATTTTGATGTTTATATTGGAAAAAAAAGGGAATACATTTTTCGTTATTAAGTCAATCAATGTTTTTTTCTGATTGTGTCATTTCTGTGTGCAGGTATGTCCAGTTTGTGCGTTGAGGGTGGGGGTTGATATGGTAGCACACATAGCCTTACAGCATGGGAGTATATCTAAGATATCCTTTTTGGGAAGTTAAATTTAGTTCTGCCAATACTTAAATGCTTGTTAGCACGAAACTTTACTTATTTGTTGGCTAATTGAGCATTTACTAAGCCAAACTTGATTATATTATTATCATGGAACATGTTGCCATATTGTATGCTTTACTAAATAAAATTGAAAAATACATAACAAATTTACATTTAAACCCAACCCTTTTCCTTGGTTGAATTTCTTAACCAGTGAATACATGCAGCGCAAAAGGAAATCACGTAAAGGTGGATCTTATTCAACACTATCTTTATTGAGGAAGGAGCTGCGAGAAGGAAATTTGCAATCCCTTTTTGGCGGATCTTCATGTATAGTGTCCTCATCTAATGCCGCGGATCCACTGTTGTCATCATTTATATTACCTTTAGCTAATGAACATGCCAGCTCTCAGCCTCACTTACACTCTGAGACAAGATCATCTAAAAAATGCTCAGATGAGACTGTATCAACAAGGTATTTCTGTTTCAATTTTTCATTTCTTTATTAAAAAAAAAAAAACACTTTCTGTTCTGGAAACTGGGATAGTGCTCAATATTTTTCAAGTATTCTTGTTTGGATTCGGGCCCTACTGTTCCCATCTATATCGTCTTTCATGATATAATACCATAGATAATTTATTCTTGTATTAAGTTTCGAAATTGTTTGGTATAACTCTAATATTGGGATTTTGTAAGATTGTATTCGCTGGGACGATTTTCTTCCTCCTTATCTACTCTTCCATTAGTGCCCACCGTGTGATGCTGGCATGTTTTATTTGCTTGTGTTTATTTACTATTTATAATGCAATTGAAAATTCTATTTTCTTCCTCTGAATCTGTTTTTCTTTTACTCCAGATTATTCTCTCATTAATTTTTCTATAACTTCTCGCCTTCCAAATTTCCAATCAATCAATTTAGCAACTGCTGCAAAACAATTCTTGCTAAGGGCACGGGTTTGATTGTCTTACTAGCATTTCCTAGTTTCTAACGTATCTATTATTTCTGCTCAGAAATGTGGAGACATCAACCTTGTCAGTTAAGGATAAGGAGGAGAAGGCAAAAAGATGCGAGTTTGTTCAAGGGCTGTTGCTGTCCACCATACTTGATGACAATTTATGAAGGAAATCAATGGAGGTGGCTGCTTCAGTAGCGGGCTAATTCACATGCGATACCTGCAACTGCAATGTATGGTTTGCCTGGTAAAATTGTCTATGTATTTGATCAGAGTGAAATAATAAGTAGTAGAAAATGAATGTAATTTATGTTATATGTGAACTGATGTTTTTAGTTCAAGAGTTTCATCATCTCCTTTAATCTCAGATCATAAAAGTTTAAATGAAAAGATCCTTTCCTACCGGTATTCGCGTTGTGCTTGGAACTTCTTTTTTTTTTTTTTGTATTTTTCAGAGTCACAAGAAACAGCAGGGTACCTCAACTTCGCACATACTGCAGACAGATGTGCCAGCATATTGTCTGTAACATGTGTTCTCTTTCTATAAAAGAAAAATAAAGATTAATGACCGGCACGTTAGGCACAAAATCTCCACTGTATAAATAATTGGTTAAAAATTTTAGGAACTGTCGGGTGTGCTTGCGATTTACTCATTTACCAGTAACAGATCGTTGTATAGGTTATTCCCGTGAAGGTGACTCGGAGCAGTTTTTAGTTTTGGAGGATCAGTTGAAAGAAATCGTGTAAATTAAGGGAAAATAACCCCTTCGGGACCGGGAGTCAAGACCAACAAGGAGGTTACCAGTGTAAAATCAATGTCTGAACTTTTGAAAAGAATTAGTTAAACAATAAGATTCTGAAATAATATGGGGCATGGTAAACAATTTTCATTTTTCAATCTGGTTCTTTGAAGTTTCATTGATAAAAAAGCAGAAAGAATGCGAATATAGAAGACGAATTACAAATAATTTTTACAAAGATTCAAAACTAAAAATATAGAATAACTTCCGTAATTTTGTTCAACCAAATACGCTTAAAGGATATTCATTTTAAAAATCTTTCACATTTCCATTTAGCAAGACTCTGAATGTGAATATAGAATAACTTTTGTAATTTTATTCAACCAAATACGCTTAAAGGATTTTTAAAATCATTCACATTTCCATTTAGCAAGACTCTGAAGCGTATATTACTTTGACCAGTTTCTGTATAAGTACTCAATTAAACAAATAAAATGTTAGATTTCGGTTCAGATGTAGTGAATCATATTCATATATATGTATAAACAAGTAAATGAAATGTTCTTGTCTTTCTGAACTAACAAAAAGGTGTGTCTTTGGACACATTGCAATGATTTTATGCCTAAAGACCTAATCGTAACCACTGTGACGAAATTCTTGTGTCCAAAATCCTCTTGACCACATCTCCTACAAAAGAATCAAAGCAAGATGAGCAGCAACCTTTAATCAGACTCGTTTGCCCACCAGCCATTAGTTCCATGTGCGGACAGGCAGTTGGTGGAGGCACAGTGCAAACTTCACTTTTCTTGTGCTCCAGATCACAAGCTGCTAGTATGGTGTGCATACAACTCCTTGCAATATCCTTGAAAGTACTTTGGCCTGAATCAAAAGAATGAGCAGCATTTTGAATTTTTTATGAAAGCAATGAAAGGAGCAAAAAGCACTTCAATGGAACCATGATGCAATTTCCCTGTTATTTAGAGATATCATTATAGAAAAATACCAATGCTCCATTAAAGAGGATTAACGCACAGGTACCTCTATGCAGGTTCTCTTCACATGACAGGAAAGCCTGTCTTGAATTTTGTAATGATCTAAGTCTTGTGGTTTGATAGTCGTGTACAATGTCTCTAAAGGTGGGGGGTAGATCCCACCTTATGTGTTTGAATCACAGATGTAGTAAATATCCCTCCCCATATGATGAACCAAAAAAAAAATTTGTAGAAACAAAAATCTTAAACATATAGAAGAAAAGAAATACTTACCTAAATCAATATTTTGAGACAAACTCTTCAGGTGATTTTTAACCATTGACTGTAACTGCTCCTTTGCAATGTGAATATTACTCTCTTCTCTGACAGCAGGGGATACGCCACCATCTGGGACAATGTTTGATCCGCTGAACTGATGAACTTGTTCACAATCTGGTACTGCAGGTGTCCCCATAAGTCCAGGCCATAATGTTCCATTGTGCATTAACGGAGGGGTATTGTTGCATAATCTCTCGTCAAAAAATGTGTGGTACGAAGTTCCCACATCCTGTGTCCTTCCATGTAGAGGGGCAGTTCCCCTACTCTGATCAATTTGAGAGCTATATAAGTTACTAGTAGAACTGGTGCCTGAAATACCGTTAGTTCTGCCAGGTGTAGAAGACATCCTATCTATTGAAAGTAGTTGTTGAATTTGACGGTGTATCCAGCGTCTCTCTGATAAAGTTGGTGCCCCTCCAGACACAGGAGAGGCTCCTTCGACACTTCTGCCACTAAATCTAGAAGATGAAATATGCCCAAACCCTTGACTAAAAGCTGCACGGGGTGGTGAAATCAGGTTGAGGTCTATGCTTTCTCGTACATGTAGAACAGGGGGTTGTCTAGAAGGAAGGTTCTGGATTGTTAGCCTTGGATCGGCCTCACCTTCTTGAACTTGGGAACTTGAAGATCCCAAAGCAACTGGTCTACAGCCATCACAATACCAATTACCTTCAGGAACTTCCCGCCCCAAACCAACACAATACGTGTGTGCAGGGGAATCACAGATATCACAGAGTAGCATGAGGCCATCATCTCCACCTTGATGACATTCAGAACAAATAACATATTCATATGGATCTATATAGCTCCTGAGCTCTTCTTCAGAGGGCTGATACACCTGCATATGAAAGCATGAAATATTGATTAGGCACAATAAATTGAAGAAAATGCAAAGGCTACTTGTAAGAATTCCAATACCTGATCACGTTCAGGTACTTGGTACACCATTTCTCTTGAATCAATCCCTGTCATTGACCGTGTACGCTTGACAATTGTTTTGAATCTCTGCTTACACAAAGGGCAGCGAGACTCCACCTTTGCCCACTCCATAATGCAAGCAAAGCAAAAGAAGTGAGTGCAACAATTTAGTACTCCCCTTACTTTTCTTTTATTTTCTTCAGATAGGCAAATTCCACACACTTGCTTTCCCATCTCACTTTTTAAATCCTCCACCTTTTCCTTACCCTTTCTTCCTTGAGGTTCTTCTATCTTTTCCTTACCCTTTCGAGCTAGAGGCTTCCGCTGCTGATTTTCATCCTCATGGACACCAACATCTTCACTATTTATTAGATGGGATGAACTCCTCAAGTTATTTCTCAAATTTCTACACAATCTCTTGGCTTCTCTAACCTGTTCTCTCTCTTCTTCAGATATAGTAAACTCAAAATCAGATGATCCAGAAGATGCATAATCTGAATCGGAAAGAAGCATTCTTCTCTTCAGGCCCCGTTTTCTCCTACTTGTTGTCCTGATCGTAGGGCCATTATCTATAAAATCATCTTCCTCTTTAAATCTTTCTTTCTTCCTTAACCTCCCATTCTTTCTTCTTTTGTTTCTCAAGGGCTTCTTTGATGCTCTAGAAGCCTGTCTTTTTCGACCCCTGCTAGAAACCATGGAGGCCCTTTTCTTCTGCAAAATCTTCTTTTCAATTTTCATGCCATCATTTTTCTTCTTTCTCCCCTTCATTTCTTCTTCCTCATCTGAATAATCTTCTTCCTCTGGCAAAAATTCATCGTCCTCATCATCATAGTCAAAATCTTCATCGTCTCCATCCCTATTTCCCTCCTGTCCTTCTTCCTCATCTCCACCTCTCTCCATCTTCACCTCCACCTTCTCCTCTTCCTTGTCCTCCTGCACCCTCTCCTCCTCTTCTTCCTGTTGTTCAGCACGTATTTTCCTCCCCCTCTTTGGCGAAATTTTACCTGCATGTTTTTTCTTATCACATATACCATTTTTTATCGTTGACCTATTGAAATTCCTCACTTCTTGAATTTCCCCCTCCTCTTCTTTGTATTCTTCGTCTTCCTCTTCCTCTTCTCCTTCATCTGCTTCCTCATACTCATCTTCTTCTTCATCCTCCACCTCCTCCTCTTCTTCTACATACGTAATCCTTCCCCTCTTGTGTGAGTTTTTATTGCCATTTTCCTGCTGACCAACAATGCCCTTTTTCGCCTTGGATCTTTTGAAACTCCTCACTCTTCGAAATTCCTCCTCCTCCTCTTCTTCCATAAAACTATCAAAACTCTCCTCTGATGCACAGCCATCTAACGAGGAGCAATAGAAGTCAGATGCCTCTCTACCTTCATCTGAAACCACATAGTCCTCATCTGAATCATCAGAACCTCCTTCCTTTGAGCAAACCCTCTTTCTGAAATTGCGTTTGCCACTAACCCTTCCTCCCCTTACCATCTGCTCTCACACACAAACAGACAGCAAAAAGAACACCAATATATTAAAAACCACATTCAAGTCAAGGGCAAAACAAATAAATAAAAGCTTCACAAACAACAAAATCATATCAAATCATATATATTGTTATAAATTGGGTGATTCTTCAACACAGGTTTTCCCTTATCAACTCAACCCTAAATGGGGCATTAAGATTATTGCTACCGGGTAGGGAAACAGCAGCATTCATAAATCAACCTACCACGGATCTGATTCACCAATCTACAAAATATATAATAGGGACGAAATTAACTAGAGAGATCCCACAATTTGTTTCCTCATGAAGTGAAGGAGATTACGCCAGACACAGAAACAGTAGCGATCAATAGCAGCAGGGAAAAATAATGAATAATAAGGCATCATTTACCAGGAATTGTTGGGAATAAGCCTCAGGAGAAGAAAAGTAAAATTAAGGAGAGACAGAAGAGAAAAAAAACCCATGAATCAAAGACTGAGCAGTAATTGAAAAGATAAAAAGGGAAGAAGATATTTATTGAAATTAAAACGCGAGGAGATATAGCGTTGAAGTGGAATCTTCTAAAGAGAGGAAAACTAGCCACAAGAAGAGAAAGGGACGGAGAAGATAAGGATTGAGTTACCTGCGAGAGGAGGAACAAAGCAACCGCAAATTATTAATTTGCTTCTTGAATTCCAGATTATGTTTCTCTCCGCAACTGAGGTTTTTCCCTTGTTTTTCTTTCTCTGCTTTTTCCCCTTTTTTAATTTAAATTGTATAAATAATATTATTTTATTTTATTTTTGCATTGAGATACAGTATTTTTCATTTGTAAGAACGTTCAAATGGCGTCCGCATCTCTGCGACCTGGTGGAGGTTACCATTCAAATTACCAAAATACCATCCCAACTTAGGGACGTTAAAACTGTAACTTCCTTTTACGTCATCATTAATATTTGTTTTCCCCCTTTTCATACACGTAAGTTACTCTTACTCCAAATTTTAATAATTTATAGAATAAATAAATTAATCAAATTATCTAACTGATTAAAGAAAAAAATACAGTATCATCTGATGATAATGTAAATTAATAGATGCAAAAAATATCTTCAATTATATTAGAGATTATTTATAATTAATTAAACTATTTAAAATTTAGAATAAATAAAAAATATAAAAAATATTTACAATATTATCTAATCATAATGTATAGTAGATTTTTTAATTTTATAAAAATCGTAAAAAATATATTAGATATAATTTCGATTTATAAATAATTAAAATGTTAAAAAATTGCACTGTGTTGTCTCCTGAGTTGATTTTGATATCCACATAACAAAAATTAAATTGACATCACAAACATTCAAACAATATGTTGTCTCCTGAGTTGATTTTTATTTGCTGTTATTATAAAGGAATAATTATATCACAAAACTACTATAATTTATTGAAACGTATACTAGAAATCATTCAAAATAAATTTAACACGTTTTCAGATGGTATGATTCAATCTAGAAATAATCCAATAATACTAACAAAATATTTGAATATGCTTTTTTATTAGATATTTAAATAATTTATAAAAAAAAAAAAGTAGATTCAAATTTTATTGGCACCACAAGCAAAATAAAATAAAGAATGATAATACATAAATACTCATGTATATTACATATAGGAACGACAATAATACGGAACACGTCTTTGTATGTGTGTTAATTTAAATTTTTTTCTGTCAAAAATTATGTTGACAGATGTGGATGATAGATGTGATTAGAACCTCTAATCATATACTTTTGTATAAGTATTGTGTAACAGACTAACAGGAGAGTCATGCACACACAAAATAGTGTTAAGAGTTTGGGTGAATTAAACAATGCACTTAAAGTTGTAAACCATCTAGCATTAAAGGTATATTTTTTTTAAAGATGAGTTGACAATATTGCCCTCATCCGAAGAGCAGTTCAACTACATCTGACTTTGGAAATCCATTGAATTGGGAAAATAGCAAGTTAGGCTATCAGTGAAGAACGACGGCGTTTTGGTTGAAGGAAGGAGATGAAGGACACGTGTAGGGCTGATAATTGGAGAGGAAAAGATGCCGAAGAATCAAATGGCTGTTTCGTTAACAACAATAATAACATTATTACACCGCCCACCGCTTTGCGTAAACAAAGAGCCCTAACGTTACTGCGTTAGGTTTATTTTTTATATATTATTTTTTATTTATTTATTTATGTAGAGTCTAGCTTCCACCCACACCCTATGGATCAGTTTCGGGAAGCTACCCTAACGTTTTGGGCCTTTTGGTTTTGGCAGCGTGCCCTTAGAGCACTCTTTCTTAGAGACTGCAAAATAATTTCATCGCTGTCATGTGGATTCGCTGCTTTCATTGAAAGCAGTGCTGTTTATGGTGGAAAAAAAATTCCTAGAATGTTAGGTGGTATGGTATGGTATAATTTGATTTTTGGGCTACTGAATGCACCAAGAGAAATGAAAACGGGAAGGATATACTACTTTAAGTGTGAGATCAGGAAATCTAGTTAAAAAGTTGAAACAACTAGCTTTAAGTGTAAGGTAAAATTACCTTAATCAACTAAATGATAAATAAATATATTAGTAATTATTACATCAATAATAAGTATTTAAAAAAATATAACATATTTTAATAATATAAAATTTATTAACGTAAATTAATTACATTTTAAATTATAAATTATTATAATTATATATTTAAATTATAAATTACTATAATTATATATTTAAATGATAAATTATTATAATTACATATTTAGACTATAAATTATTATGATTACATATTTAAATTATAAAATTTTTATGCTTGTATATTTAAACTATAGATTTCTATAATTATATATTTAATTTATAAATAATTTTAATTAAATATTTAAATTATAATTTTTGTAGTTAAATATTTAAATTTTAAATTATTTTAATTATAAATTTATATAGTTATATATTTTAATAATTTTAATATTATATAATTAAGTATTTAATTCATAAAAATTTTATTATGAAGTTGTGACATTGAGAAAAAATAGTGGAGACAATTAATCAATAAAGTGTAAAATTATAAACAAAAAATCAATTCGTAGTTAAAAATACGATATTTAAAACAAAATTAATTGAAGTGATTTTTCAAAAAGTTAATAGCTATCTAAAAAAACTATTAATTTTTACCTTACCAAATAAAATTGAAATCATTTCAACTTTTAATTAGAATAGTTGAAATGGTAAGTCAAATACACTCTAAGGAGAAATGTTAGTTGAAAAACTAATTAAAATTGAAATGTTAATGAAAGCTAAGAAATTAGTTGTAAGTATTTGATAAAACTAGCAAACCACTTAGCTTAAAGTTGTAAAATGACAAATAAAAACATAATTAATTATTAGATTAATACTAAAGTATTTAAAATATTTATAAAATAATTTAATAATATAAAATTTCTTAATATAAGTTTATTACATATTTAAATTATAAATTACTATAATTACATATTTAAATTATATTTTAGATTTACATATTTAAATTATAAATTACTATAATTATATATTTAAATTATAAATTTCTACGATTACATATTTAAGTTATAAATGGCTATAATTATATATTTTAATTATAATTTTTTGTAATTAAATATTTAAATTTTAAATTATTATAGTTATATATTTAAATTATATTTTTTTATTATTAAATATTTAAATTTTAAATTAATTATTACATATTTAAATTATAAAAATTGTATTATAAATTTGGGACATGTGAGGAGGGAAAAATAATGTGAAATAATCTATTAACGAAAGATTAAGTTGTAAAAAAACAAGTGGTAGCTAAAAATAGAAAATTCTGTAAAAAAAAAAACTAACTTGAGTATTTTTTTAGAAAAGCTAGTAAAAATAACAACTATTTTTTACTTGCCAAACATTCAGTGCATTATTAAATTAGTAAAACTATGTAATATTGAAAATAAGAACATGCAATTTTTTTTATAAGCCAAACATTTCATTAATAAAAAGAAAGCATAAGAGATGTCTTCTGTTAGAACAAAACATGCAACTATTAATTAAAAATCAAATAGAGGTGCATGGTAATCCAACACATTATAAGAAAAGATAAAGAACAAAAAAATATATCAGACAAAGTCTATTATCACTAACATCTACCTAATCTTACTCCTTATCCTTAAGCATCGCACCTAAGTTAATCCCTACAGACAAACACAACGACAAAACTTAAAACTAAAAAGAAAGAAACTCATATAAAACCTAACTTTTGCTCCATATATAATTTAATACGATTGTACTCTTTTTCATGTTTATGAGTCTTGCAATATGGATTAAGCATGATAATGCTAAAATAAACATGTCAATTCTCATCTTCTAGCAGCACAAAAATTTGTTCTTTCATATAAGGACCTTAACCTTCAATAATGTAAAAAATTAGATAATTCTAATATTAAAATATAACAAAATACATAAAAACTTAACCTAAAATGTTCTAATAAAACAACTAATTTGGCGTTTATCATGGCCTATCGGGCCCAACATGAAAAATCTTGACTTGGTTCAAATTCTATATAGGTTGGTTTTTCTCTAGTCAAGCAAGTTTGGTGGGCCATTAGGGTGGGTGATAAACCCTAAATTAGTTTTTTTTTTTAGGATATATTAGGCTGAATTTTATGTATTTTGTTGTGTTCTAATGTTAGAATTATCTAATTTTGTGTTTTATTGCATGTTAAGGTGATGTATCCTCTAGAATGCCTCCCTTAGATCTTCTCTCAAGGTCTTTAAGTCACCAAGCAATGGCGTGTGGAGGGACAAGTGTAGAAGGTGGAGGCGCTACTCATGGAGAGATAAGCCTAAGGTGGAGGAGCTTGCCACAAGGGAAGAATCCCATGATAAAAGCTCAAAAGTATTTTCTCTCAAAAAGATGAAAGAAAGAAATAACACTCACAAGAGACTAAACTAAATTTTATCAAATTCAAGTCTAAAATGTACAAGAGAGTGGTGAGGTCTATTTATAGGACAAAGGTGAACTTGGTCCATGCAAAAATGTGAAAAAATGGAGGGAAGATTAAATTTGAATTAATGAGCACATGCTCCTAAAATCATGGATCTTAAAGCTAACTAAGTGTCACATGGCATTAGTTCAAATTCGGCGCCTCCTTTGGGGACAAGAGGTCCCACATTGCCTCTTTTTTTGCTTCATGTGCTAACTAATAGGGTTTTAATTAGTAAAGAGGGGGTGTGGTTAATAAAACAACCCACCAACACCCATAAATGGCCCAATTAACTAATACACTCCACACAAGAACTAAGCAAGCAATTGCTTTTAATGACTATATAAACTTTGGGGGGGGTGAAAATAGCAAATAAAAGGTGTTAAAAGAAAATGTCAACTAAGCACATCTCCTAGGCCTTAAAGTCACGAAAAATAAATGTCAAATACAAGGCCAAAGAGAAAATAATATACCACTCCACTTAGGAAAAGAAACAAGGTAAAATACAAAGCTAACACAAAGGAGATATGAAAACTATGGCATAATCTCTATATGCATAAGAAGGTGAGATTTTCCTCCACAACTCTAGTCATATCCTCTTTTATCCTCTAACCATGACCCTAGTGATAGGTCCTTTGCTAAGCAGGATTGCATCATAAGGTCTTTTTATTTAAATGATGTGAAAAACGAGTAAAAGGAGCGAATTTTTGTGCTTCTAAAAATGATCATGAAAAATATTATTTTAGCACGGTTATGCTTATCCTATATTACAAGGCTCATGGACCTGAAAATGAGCATAATGCAATCAAATTACATATAAAAAAATTAGGTTTTTTAGGGACTTTTGAGGATTAAAATTTCTTGCTTTTTAGTTTTAGGTTTGTCTTTGTGTTAGTCTTTTTGCGGGCTTAACCTTGGCTTAGGGAGGAGGCTCAAAGATGGGGAGCAAGATTGGGTAGAGGTTAGTCATAAGCAAATTTGTCTATACAAAGAAGGAAAGAACTTTAGCACTAAAAGAATTTGAAATATTGTTATCTTCTATGTTTTTAAAACTTTATCATTCCATATTTATAGTTCTCATGAAAAAAATTATTGTTGAGCATTAAATTTTCTTTTTCCCAACTAATCACCCTTTACATATGATATAACACTACGTTTATCTCATTTTGTGTCTTAATGGCCTTATGCTATAATGAATATTTAGGAAATTATGTCCACTCAATTTGATCAAGGTAATTGCACGCCTTTCAATGACATGTATTTTGATTCCACTTTTAATCATCTTTTTACATGTTGAAATTGGTCAATTGTAAATAAATAAAAAGCATTCTTGAAATCAAAATAGATATATTAAATACATGTAAGTCATAAGTGCATATGCATAAAGGTTACCCATGTACTTTTTAGCACATGATTAATTCATTTTTCCTATATATGTTATGTATGTTTTGTGTCTTGCTAAAAATTTAGTCAATGTGCATACTTTCTTATATGCTTCATTTGCATATATTTTATTCATGTATTTGTTATGCGTCTATATATCTTAGATAATACACTTAATATCTAAGTAAATTTTATTTTTCAATCATAAAATTGAATGGTTCTAATTCATATAATGACTTAACACTGATTCTATAGTGTCTTGATTTCTTGAGCCTAGCCTGACCTAGTCCATTGGGTCATAAGTTGCCTTTTTCTAGATCTAACCATAATTAAATGATAATATAAAATGTTTTACATTATTATTGTATCACATTTTTCTCTTTTTATGCCTAAAAACGAATATTTATGGTTAAACTAATAATTAATTTTAAATAAATTTTAATTTAAACAAGGCTTAATTAAATTTTTACTATCGATAATATATGATCTTTTTATTTTACAACCTTGTTTATTTTACTACTTGAAATTTATTTATGTTTGCAATAACTACTCATTGTTAATTCCATTGTGTCAACCTATATTTTTAAAATCGGACTAATGATTGAACCGATGAAGGTATTGAAAAAAATGTATTAAGGTTGTAATTATAAAAAGAAAAATATAATTTTACTAAATACACATTCATATTGCTAAGTCAAACCTTATTTTTATTAATTTTAATTAAAAATGTTTATTTAGAAAAATGAGGGGTGTATTTACCAATATTCAATTTTTTTTAAAAAAAAAAATACAAATCGGTTGAACTAGTTGAACCACCAATTTTATCGATTTTGGATAGGTTTTATGTTTTTAATACTATTTTTTTGTTTCACTAGTTTTTATGATTGATAGACCTAGACCGATTCATCGGTTTTTCAGTCGAACCGGTCAGTCAGGTTCGATTTTTAAAATATAGATTTCAACTGATGACATGACAATAGAGTTATCATGTCACCAATTGACATGTAATTAATTATTGCTAGATTATGTTAATTATAAAGTCAGCCAAACCTACTCTATTATCTTAGATCTCATCGACATCCACATTTTATTTTATTTTGTCAAAATTCTATTTTTTGTTTAACAAAAAAAATGATTTTCTATTTATTTTTTATGTATTGGTTCAGTTTATTTATGTTGAAGACTGCTAACAACACACATTTTGATCATTGTTTTAAATTTATTAAAAAACTAGAAATTAGTCGAGAAATACATTTAATGATAAGTGAGACCCACATGAATTTCTAGTTTTGAATAAATTTCAATCACAAAAGGGTGTTTAAAAGAATGACTGATAATGTGATTCATTTTTATGTATTGTCGATTGTTGTTTTTGTCTTTTTGGATTGATTAGGGGTGTTCATAGATTTGAATTAATCCATGAATTCAATTAATCCAATTAGATCTGTGAATTGACCTAGATGTAATCAAATCAAATCTGGTCCAATCTGATTAAATCCTACCATAACAAATCATATAACAAATTTGAACTTTGGAAATTTATAGATCCGTGAACCAATCCGTTCAATTTAAAGTTTGCTATTTATATATATATATATATATATATATATATATATATATATATATATATATATATATATATATATATAAAGGGTGTAAATAGAAAATTGAAAATACAATTTAAATTTTAAATATTATTTATAGATTGAAGATTTAAATCTGGAAAATAAATGCATTAAGTATTATGGTGATGAAGATTATGAGTTATTAAATTTTATTTTTTCAATTTTTTAGGATACAAATTACTTTATTATGTAATTTTACTTTTACATTATTTTGAAAAAATAATGTATGTTTTAATACTTTATTTATAATTTTTTTATTTTTACTATTTTATTTCTTTTATTTTATAGAAAACAAAATCATAGATCCAATCTGATTCGTTATCGGATAATTTTTTTTTTGTAAAATGATCTAATCCAATTTAATTAAATTTGATTGGATAAGATTTTATTTATTCAAAATCCGATCCAATCCAATCCGTGAACACCTCTAGTATTGGTGATTTTTCTCCTCTTTGTAATGGTTAAGGGTTGTGTGCTTCAAAAAACTTTTTTTAATTCATAAGCACTGAGTTTTATATAACAACGAATACTTATTTAAATAACCCAAAATGTCATCCCAACAAGTCTGAATGGTGATTTCTTGTAAGCTCCGACACTTGAACATAAGAGCATGTGTAAGCACTATGTGTTAGAAGGATTTTTTAAGTAAAAAAAAAAAACTAATTCTCATCCATAAAGAAATGAAGGTAATAGTATTTAATGTTTTGGAAAGGATAATTTTTTATTCAAAAGCACATAATCAAATCACAAGAAATGATAAAAAAAATTTCATAAGGTCTCAAGCTTGAATCTTGTTAGGGCTTTGTATTTTGTATATTTTTCAAATTAAGATTGTCTTATTATCAATTCAATTAAAGTTGAAGTAAATTTGAATTGCAAAATAAATTAATTGGTTTAGTGGTATGAGTTGTGACTTTTTTCCATGAGGTCTTAAGCTTGAATCATGTTAGGGCTTTGTATTTTGTATATTTTTCTAATTAAAATTTATACATTTTGACAGAAGGACAAATTGTTAACATTTTTTAAACTTGGATAAGACTGAAGCAAAAATTTAAGAGTTTAATTGGTATACACTGTTAGTAAAAGATTTTTACATTGACATTCAATCATGACTTTTCATTTATGTGACTTTTAAAATAGTAATGAGTAAAGTCAACAAATTTACTATGAATGAAATTCTGTGTATACCAATTAAACTCAAAATTTAAAGGAGGGCAAAAAGTTAACAAATACTAAAAATTAATAATTCGAATAACAAACTTTTTTCTTTTAAATGGGTCACAAAACTAGCACGTGACTCAATAAACTTAGTTTGTAAAGCTTAAATAATTTACTTTTAAAAAGTAAATCAAATAAAATGTGAAAAAAAGAAATCATAGCACCACATAAAAAAGAAAATGTATGTGTGGTTGTCTCAGAAGAAAATGCAATAAATATATACAATAAAAAACTGTGGAATTTATTGGAGAAACAAAGTTTTAAAACAAATATACAAATAAAATAATCACAACGCATAAAAAGTGAGAAAAAGAAATTAAAATAAGATATAAATATTAAAATAAGAGAGTGTAATGATTTACAATTGCATAAAAATAAGAAAAGGTTGAAACATATAAAATTAAGAAATGTTAAATATAAAATTTTGACATAAATCCATATAACTTCATTAAAATGAGGGGCATATTTGTCTAGTTTTACCCCTCTTTGAGAATCTATAATGTTTGGAGATATAGCTTAATTATACTGTATTTCTCTATCTTTTAATTTTTTTTATTTTATTATTTTATTTTTAAATCATGATATTGTGTAATTAACTTTCTATATTGTTAAATTTGTGCCTAATAACTGATAAATTGAGATTAATTTTTAAGTGATAAACCTTTGGTAACATATGTGATAATAGTAGTAATTGAACAGTAAATTAAATTATTTTTAAATCAATAAATTAATATTTATTATGTTATTAAATTACGGTTAATGAATAAATATTTGTCATTTAATAATTATATGAATTCATATTTCATAAGTTGAAATATGGATGTCGATGAGATATAAGACGATAGAGTTAGGTTGGCCGACTTTATAATTTACATAATGTAGCAATAATTAATTACATGTCAATTAATGACATGATAACTCTATTGTCATGTCATCAGTTGAAATCTATATTTTAAAAATCAAACCTGATTGACCGGTTTAACTGAAAAACCAATGAATCAGTCTAGGTCTATCAATCATAAAAACTAGTGAAACAAAAAAAAAGTATTAAAAACATAAAACCTATCCAGAATCGATAAAATCGGTGGTTCAACTAGTTCAACCCATTTGTATTTTTTTTTAAAAAAAAATGGATATTGGTAAATACACCCCTCATTTTTCTAAATAAACATTTTTAATTAAAATTAATAAAAATGAGGTTTGACTTAGCAATATGAATGTGTATTTAGTAAAATTACATTGTTTTTATAATTACAACCTTAATACATTTTTTTCAATACCTTCATCGGTTCAATCATTAGTCCGATTTTAAAAATATAGGTTGACACAATGGAATTAACAATGAGTAGTTATTGCAAACATAAATAAATTTCAAGTAGTAAAATAAACAAGGTTGTAAAATAAAAAGATCATATATTATCGATAGTAAAAATTTAATTAAGCCTTGTTTAAATTAAAATTTATTTAAAATTAATTATTAGTTTAACCATAAATATTCGTTTTTAGGCATAAAAAGAGAAAAATGTGATACAATAATAATGTAAAACATTTTATATTATCATTTAATTATGGTTAGATCTAGAAAAAGGTCAACTTATGACCCAATGGACTAGGTCAGGCTAGGCTCAAGAAATCAAGACACTATAGAATCAGTGTTAAGTCATTATATGAATTAGAACCATTCAATTTTATGATTGAAAAATAAAATTTACTTAGATATTAAGTGTATTATCTAAGATATATAGACGCATAACAAATACATGAATAAAATATATGCAAATGAAGCATATAAGAAAGTATGCACATTGACTAAATTTTTAGCAAGACACAAAACATACATAACATATATAGGAAAAATGAATTAATCATGTGCTAAAAAGTACATGGGTAACCTTTATGCATATGCACTTATGACTTACATGTATTTAATATATCTATTTTGATTTCAAGAATGCTTTTTATTTATTTACAATTGACCAATTTCAACATGTAAAAAGATGATTAAAAGTGGAATCAAAATACATGTCATTGAAAGGCGTGCAATTACCTTGATCAAATTGAGTGGACATAATTTCCTAAATATTCATTATAGCATAAGGCCATTAAGACACAAAATGAGATAAACGTAGTGTTATATCATATGTAAAGGGTGATTAGTTGGGAAAAAGAAAATTTAATGCTCAACAATAATTTTTTTCATGAGAACTATAAATATGGAATGATAAAGTTTTAAAAACATAGAAGATAACAATATTTCAAATTCTTTTAGTGCTAAAGTTCTTTCCTTCTTTGTATAGACAAATTTTCTTATGACTAACCTCTACCCAATCTTGCTCCCCATCTTTGAGCCTCCTCCCTAAGCCAAGGTTAAGCCCGCAAAAAGACTAACACAAAGACAAACCTAAAACTAAAAAGCAAGAAATTTTAATCCTCAAAAGTCCCTAAAAAACCTAATTTTTTTTATATGTAATTTGATTGCATTATGCTCATTTTCAGGTCCATGAGCCTTGTAATATAGGATAAGCATAACCGTGCTAAAATAATATTTTTCATGATCATTTTTAGAAGCACAAAAATTCGCTCCTTTTACTCGTTTTTCACATCATTTAAATAAAAAGACCTTATGATGCAATCCTGCTTAGCAAAGGACCTATCACTAGGGTCATGGTTAGAGGATAAAAGAGGATATGACTAGAGTTGTGGAGGAAAATCTCACCTTCTTATGCATATAGAGATTATGCCATAGTTTTCATATCTCCTTTGTGTTAGCTTTGTATTTTACCTTGTTTCTTTTCCTAAGTGGAGTGGTATATTATTTTCTCTTTGGCCTTGTATTTGACATTTATTTTTCGTGACTTTAAGGCCTAGGAGATGTGCTTAGTTGACATTTTCTTTTAACACCTTTTATTTGCTATTTTCACCCCCCCCAAAGTTTATATAGGCATTAAAAGCAATTGCTTGCTTAGTTCTTGTGTGGAGTGTATTAGTTAATTGGGCCATTTATGGGTGTTGGTGGGTTGTTTTATTAACCACACCCCCTCTTTACTAATTAAAACCCTATTAGTTAGCACATGAAGCAAAAAAAGAGGCAATGTGGGACCTCTTGTCCCCAAAGGAGGCGCCGAATTTGAACTAATGCCATGTGACACTTAGTTAGCTTTAAGATCCATGATTTTAGGAGCATGTGCTCATTAATTCAAATTTAATCTTCCCTCCATTTTTTCACATTTTTGCATGGACCAAGTTAACCTTTGTCCTATAAATAGACCTCACCACTCTCTTGTACATTTTAGACTTGAATTTGATAAAATTTAGTTTAGTCTCTTGTGAGTGTTATTTCTTTCTTTCATCTTTTTGAGAGAAAATACTTTTGAGCTTTTATCATGGGATTCTTCCCTTGTGGCAAGCTCCTCCACCTTAGGCTTATCTCTCCATGAGTAGCGCCTCCACCTTCTACACTTGTCCCTCCACACGCCATTGCTTGGTGACTTAAAGACCTTGAGAGAAGATCTAAGGGAGGCATTCTAGAGGATACATCACCTTAACATGCAATAAAACACAAAATTAGATAATTCTAACATTAGAACACAACAAAATACATAAAATTCAGCCTAATATATCCTAAAAAAAAAAACTAATTTAGGGTTTATCACCCACCCTAATGGCCCACCAAACTTGCTTGACTAGAGAAAAACCAACCTATATAGAATTTGAACCAAGTCAAGATTTTTCATGTTGGGCCCGATAGGCCATGATAAACGCCAAATTAGTTGTTTTATTAGAACATTTTAGGTTAAGTTTTTATGTATTTTGTTATATTTTAATATTAGAATTATCTAATTTTTTACATTATTGAAGGTTAAGGTCCTTATATGAAAGAACAAATTTTTGTGCTGCTAGAAGATGAGAATTGACATGTTTATTTTAGCATTATCATGCTTAATCCATATTGCAAGACTCATAAACATGAAAAAGAGTACAATCATATTAAATTATATATGGAGCAAAAGTTAGGTTTTATATGAGTTTCTTTCTTTTTAGTTTTAAGTTTTGTCGTTGTGTTTGTCTGTAGGGATTAACTTAGGTGCGATGCTTAAGGATAAGGAGTAAGATTAGGTAGATGTTAGTGATAATAGACTTTGTCTGATATATTTTTTTGTTCTTTATCTTTTCTTATAATGTGTTGGATTACCATGCACCTCTATTTGATTTTTAATTAATAGTTGCATGTTTTGTTCTAACAGAAGACATCTCTTATGCTTTCTTTTTATTAATGAAATGTTTGGCTTATAAAAAAAATTGCATGTTCTTATTTTCAATATTACATAGTTTTACTAATTTAATAATGCACTGAATGTTTGGCAAGTAAAAAATAGTTGTTATTTTTACTAGCTTTTCTAAAAAAATACTCAAGTTAGTTTTTTTTTTTACAGAATTTTCTATTTTTAGCTACCACTTGTTTTTTTACAACTTAATCTTTCGTTAATAGATTATTTCACATTATTTTTCCCTCCTCACATGTCCCAAATTTATAATACAATTTTTATAATTTAAATATGTAATAATTAATTTAAAATTTAAATATTTAATAATAAAAAAATATAATTTAAATATATAACTATAATAATTTAAAATTTAAATATTTAATTACAAAAAATTATAATTAAAATATATAATTATAGCCATTTATAACTTAAATATGTAATCGTAGAAATTTATAATTTAAATATATAATTATAGTAATTTATAATTTAAATATGTAAATCTAAAATATAATTTAAATATGTAATTATAGTAATTTATAATTTAAATATGTAATAAACTTATATTAAGAAATTTTATATTATTAAATTATTTTATAAATATTTTAAATACTTTAGTATTAATCTAATAATTAATTATGTTTTTATTTGTCATTTTACAACTTTAAGCTAAGTGGTTTGCTAGTTTTATCAAATACTTACAACTAATTTCTTAGCTTTCATTAACATTTCAATTTTAATTAGTTTTTCAACTAACATTTCTCCTTAGAGTGTATTTGACTTACCATTTCAACTATTCTAATTAAAAGTTGAAATGATTTCAATTTTATTTGGTAAGGTAAAAATTAATAGTTTTTTTAGATAGCTATTAACTTTTTGAAAAATCACTTCAATTAATTTTGTTTTAAATATCGTATTTTTAACTACGAATTGATTTTTTGTTTATAATTTTACACTTTATTGATTAATTGTCTCCACTATTTTTTCTCAATGTCACAACTTCATAATAAAATTTTTATGAATTAAATACTTAATTATATAATATTAAAATTATTAAAATATATAACTATATAAATTTATAATTAAAATAATTTAAAATTTAAATATTTAACTACAAAAATTATAATTTAAATATTTAATTAAAATTATTTATAAATTAAATATATAATTATAGAAATCTATAGTTTAAATATACAAGCATAAAAATTTTATAATTTAAATATGTAATCATAATAATTTATAGTCTAAATATGTAATTATAATAATTTATCATTTAAATATATAATTATAGTAATTTATAATTTAAATATATAATTATAATAATTTATAATTTAAAATGTAATTAATTTACGTTAATAAATTTTATATTATTAAAATATGTTATATTTTTTTAAATACTTATTATTGATGTAATAATTACTAATATATTTATTTATCATTTAGTTGATTAAGGTAATTTTACCTTACACTTAAAGCTAGTTGTTTCAACTTTTTAACTAGATTTCCTGATCTCACACTTAAAGTAGTATATCCTTCCCGTTTTCATTTCTCTTGGTGCATTCAGTAGCCCAAAAATCAAATTATACCATACCATACCACCTAACATTCTAGGAATTTTTTTTCCACCATAAACAGCACTGCTTTCAATGAAAGCAGCGAATCCACATGACAGCGATGAAATTATTTTGCAGTCTCTAAGAAAGAGTGCTCTAAGGGCACGCTGCCAAAACCAAAAGGCCCAAAACGTTAGGGTAGCTTCCCGAAACTGATCCATAGGGTGTGGGTGGAAGCTAGACTCTACATAAATAAATAAATAAAAAATAATATATAAAAAATAAACCTAACGCAGTAACGTTAGGGCTCTTTGTTTACGCAAAGCGGTGGGCGGTGTAATAATGTTATTATTGTTGTTAACGAAACAGCCATTTGATTCTTCGGCATCTTTTCCTCTCCAATTATCAGCCCTACACGTGTCCTTCATCTCCTTCCTTCAACCAAAACGCCGTCGTTCTTCACTGATAGCCTAACTTGCTATTTTCCCAATTCAATGGATTTCCAAAGTCAGATGTAGTTGAACTGCTCTTCGGATGAGGGCAATATTGTCAACTCATCTTTAAAAAAAATATACCTTTAATGCTAGATGGTTTACAACTTTAAGTGCATTGTTTAATTCACCCAAACTCTTAACACTATTTTGTGTGTGCATGACTCTCCTGTTAGTCTGTTACACAATACTTATACAAAAGTATATGATTAGAGGTTCTAATCACATCTATCATCCACATCTGTCAACATAATTTTTGACAGAAAAAAATTTAAATTAACACACATACAAAGACGTGTTCCGTATTATTGTCGTTCCTATATGTAATATACATGAGTATTTATGTATTATCATTCTTTATTTTATTTTGCTTGTGGTGCCAATAAAATTTGAATCTACTTTTTTTTTTTTATAAATTATTTAAATATCTAATAAAAAAGCATATTCAAATATTTTGTTAGTATTATTGGATTATTTCTAGATTGAATCATACCATCTGAAAACGTGTTAAATTTATTTTGAATGATTTCTAGTATACGTTTCAATAAATTATAGTAGTTTTGTGATATAATTATTCCTTTATAATAACAGCAAATAAAAATCAACTCAGGAGACAACATATTGTTTGAATGTTTGTGATGTCAATTTAATTTTTGTTATGTGGATATCAAAATCAACTCAGGAGACAACACAGTGCAATTTTTTAACATTTTAATTATTTATAAATCGAAATTATATCTAATATATTTTTTACGATTTTTATAAAATTAAAAAATCTACTATACATTATGATTAGATAATATTGTAAATATTTTTTATATTTTTTATTTATTCTAAATTTTAAATAGTTTAATTAATTATAAATAATCTCTAATATAATTGAAGATATTTTTTGCATCTATTAATTTACATTATCATCAGATGATACTGTATTTTTTTCTTTAATCAGTTAGATAATTTGATTAATTTATTTATTCTATAAATTATTAAAATTTGGAGTAAGAGTAACTTACGTGTATGAAAAGGGGGAAAACAAATATTAATGATGACGTAAAAGGAAGTTACAGTTTTAACGTCCCTAAGTTGGGATGGTATTTTGGTAATTTGAATGGTAACCTCCACCAGGTCGCAGAGATGCGGACGCCATTTGAACGTTCTTACAAATGAAAAATACTGTATCTCAATGCAAAAATAAAATAAAATAATATTATTTATACAATTTAAATTAAAAAAGGGGAAAAAGCAGAGAAAGAAAAACAAGGGAAAAACCTCAGTTGCGGAGAGAAACATAATCTGGAATTCAAGAAGCAAATTAATAATTTGCGGTTGCTTTGTTCCTCCTCTCGCAGGTAACTCAATCCTTATCTTCTCCGTCCCTTTCTCTTCTTGTGGCTAGTTTTCCTCTCTTTAGAAGATTCCACTTCAACGCTATATCTCCTCGCGTTTTAATTTCAATAAATATCTTCTTCCCTTTTTATCTTTTCAATTACTGCTCAGTCTTTGATTCATGGGTTTTTTTTCTCTTCTGTCTCTCCTTAATTTTACTTTTCTTCTCCTGAGGCTTATTCCCAACAATTCCTGGTAAATGATGCCTTATTATTCATTATTTTTCCCTGCTGCTATTGATCGCTACTGTTTCTGTGTCTGGCGTAATCTCCTTCACTTCATGAGGAAACAAATTGTGGGATCTCTCTAGTTAATTTCGTCCCTATTATATATTTTGTAGATTGGTGAATCAGATCCGTGGTAGGTTGATTTATGAATGCTGCTGTTTCCCTACCCGGTAGCAATAATCTTAATGCCCCATTTAGGGTTGAGTTGATAAGGGAAAACCTGTGTTGAAGGAAAGGAACTACCTGAACAACAAAAGACCAACCAATTACGTAGGCAGTATAAAAAATAAAATTCATGAACCTGACTTAATAAGAATTTAACCGCATGGTCGTTCAATCCTATTGTGGAAGAATGTCTTGAACCACTGCACTTAAAGATATGAGAATGGTTCTTATGATCTGATCAGAGGAGGAACTTAAAAAGTTAGTTATGACTGTTACCTCTGAGAAGTGGGGACTATATATGAGGGGGTCTTAGACACACCATGAAATATAACAAAAATACATAGGGTCAAAATTTGAGAGTCTTAGATATTGTGGACGGGTGTGAGAACAACTATATTTTTTCTTTATTCACATTCATATAGTGAAATATGTTGTTGTCTGTAGATATAGGCCGATATTGGGTGAACCATGTGAATTTGTTGTGTCTCACTTTCTTTCATTTTGATTCCTATCATTCTCAGAAATGGTTCAATGTTGTACCTTCTGCAGCTTTGAGTTGACCATTTGGGTGTCTTCTTCATAATCAATCTATCACTTTTACATGTGCAATATGCTTATTCTGCTTTGCATTCTCTACATTATCGTAAAAGGCCCAACTCTCTGCTTTGGGAATATGTGAGTGTATAAAAATCCTCAATTTTGTATTCATGTTAATTGTTTGGACTCCACAAATCAGAAGTCTCTTTGTTATTAATTTAGTTATAGTTGTCAACTGCTTTCTGTGGTAGGGTTGAGGACAAAATTTTGAAAGTTGGAGAAGAGCTGTGGGGAGCAACTTTGCCATTACAAGGTGGCTCTTGCTTTTATCAATTACAGGGTCTGAAACCCCACTCGTGGTATGAAGTGAAGATATCATATCCAGCTTCTGTATGTATATTATGTCTTCCTTCAGTTCTTTGCAGGGGATCTTTCCTCTGGAAACTGACATTCGCTAACTAAAAAATACCAGATACCTGCTAGCTTTTCCATTCAACTGAAGAGAAACAAGTCAAATGTGGTGCTGAACAATAACAGGAGATTGCTCAACACTGAAAAGTTAATTTTTAATACCAATATCAATGAGGTCAAATATTAGTGTGAAGCCTTGTACTCCAAAATTTCTGATAATTCATATGTGCTTTATTATGTTTTGTTCTTACATCGTTGAGCGCATTTAGGATGAATTCCAGTTCGTATTAGTAACTGTAGAGCCAGAGGGGTTTCCTGCAAAAATGCATGTAGCAGAGAGGCAATTTATTATTTATAATATAGGTAATGTTTCTTCCTAGTATATTAATATTTTTTATATTATTCATTGTGACGTCGTAGGCATTACTAGTTTTTTATTATATTAACTTTAAGATTTGGAACAGACTCCAGTATTACAACAATAACTTCATTTATTTGCTAATATCTTTTCCTCTGTTGATACGGCAGTCTGTGACGAACTCTTATTAGGCATACCCCAAAAAGCTTGGTGGGTAGTGGCACTGGCTTTCCTTGGTCTTGGAATTGCATTCATCGTGCCTTCTTTTCTTCCATTATATTTGTTACCAAAGAACCAAGTGTCGAGGACAGATGCATGTGTTTCTAAAACTTCTTGACAAGCCTCCAAGAAGATAAAGTGATAGTAGGATTTTGTTTCAAATGCTGTGCCTGCATATGGCGTTGCCTTTGACTATAGAATTTTTTAAGCCACCTTGTGGCTGCAAAGTTTCCGAGTTTTCTACATCATATTCCTTCCATCAGCCATCATGTTTGATGTGTCTAAATGCTTGTCGTCTCCATCACATTTTGACTAGAGACGATGCTCAGCTTTCTTTTATGCCGTTATCATAGAAAACCTGTTATACTAGTTTTCTTTTATTTCATTCCAATCTTACAATGAACTGAAGTTTAGGTCGTTTGGGACACTCCTTCCGTTGTTAGCATTGGTCATTTGTAGATATACACATGCTATAAGAAACAGAATGGGACATAAAATAACTGTTTTACCTTTTAATTCACTTATCTTACCAACTATTTTTATCAAACATAATCAATAGAAAATGATATTGTATGGATATCAACTGATCCAAAATAGACAACTAATATCTTTCAGATCAAGTTATTCGGTAGTAAAATGGGATACTATAGTGGGTGGGTTGTTCTTGTGGTGGGTGCTGCCAAGGGTGGGTGCGTGGGGTTGGGGGCTGAGTTGGCGGACATCTTTGCAAGGAGAGGGCATGGAGGTCGCTAGAGTGGAGAGTGCAGAGGTGATTGTATAGGGGGGTGTCGTGCAGAGGGAGAAGAGAGTCTAGTCTATTGGGAAAATTATCCATTTAGAGTTCGAATAGTAAAATGGAAGGTGCCAAAACAATTGGCAATGTGCGTTCCATCTAGGATGTTCTATTAAAATTCATACACATGGGTTAATAGATGGACTAATGTTTTTTTTTTTTTTATCCATTATTATTGATGGATAGTATTTTTTTAGAATGTAAGATGGATCAACATAAGCACATTACATATCCAATTACTTCTTCATTTAGTTAAATTTAAGAATTAAAACAACAATGATGATCAAATGTGTGAATAATGGATTATAAATTCAAAAACTTTGATACATTTGGTTAAATTTAGTTGTTAAAGTGACGATGATTGTAAAACCCATGAAACAAATTGGTTTATTTTTTATTTCTCAAATTAAAAGTAAGTTTAGAATTCATAAAATAAAAAAAAAAATTGAATAACCGGTGTAGACCAAATCATAAAATTACACGTTTTTATCGGATCAAACCATATTTAACCAATTTAAACATTTATTATTTTATTATTTGATAGCCAACCACCAAACTTGTGCTCTTGCCCAAAATGCTCACTACGCTCACACCTGACACCATGCACCCGTCTCACTCTTCTCACAACGCAACCTCACTAACGTGTCTCACTCACTTACTCAGAGTCACAGTCACACTGAAATCTGAACGCTCTTTGTTTCCTTCACTCCATTCTCTCTGACTCTTAGGGTCTCACCTTCACGGCCACCACCGTCTCACTGTCACTGATGCGCCGCTGCACTGCGTTGCACTGCACTGCTGAACCACCGCACCGCCCCGCCCCGCGCCACACTACGTTGATTAGTTACCTGTTTCCTAATTTGTAGATTTCCTAATTGCTAGTTTTAGGGTTTAATCACCATTTTTATTTTTGAAGGAGATTGTTCTCTGTTTTGGTTCCTTTCATTGTGCATATTCTGAAGCTGATGTTGTGCATATTCCGAATTCATTGATTGGTGCCTTAATTTTTTATTTGAATAGTCTTAATTTGTTAATGGTCTGAAGAGAAATCTATACTCATTCGATGCCTTTCATTTATTTATACTGTTTTGAAGTATTTTTGGTCTCATTTGAAACTTTGCAAGGTATGTTTTTCTATTACTCTATGACTTGTACTGAATAGTGTTGAACTGATTGACTTTATGTGTTTGACTAGATGAATTTATTTTGGGTTATTATTTGATTGCCTGAATTTATGTTGAATCTCTGACAGGGTCTGACTGCATTCTATTATAGTTTTAATATGTAAATGATTTGTTAATACAATTTGTAAATATGTTTAACAGAATGGAATCTGAAACTGTTAATGAACACTACATTGATGAATTAAATGAACCACTTTCACCTATTCCTGAAGAAACTGATAATTCTAGACCAAGAATTTTCAATTAAATTAATCTTGATTTCTACATTTTTAATATAAAACTTTTATGGTCCTTATGTTTTCAATTAAATTAATCTTGATTCCTACATTTTCAAATGGATGGATTTAGTTATCAAATTTTTAAAAAATTTAGAATTTAGTTCGTCTCCGCTGTCTTTCTTAGTGATTATGTTCACATGACGAATGATTTACTAATAAACAATTTATGTCAATTTAAAGTATATTTTATAACATTTTAAATTCTCAAAAGTGACATTTATAGTGAGTTTAAATTTAAGTATTTATTGATAATTCTTTATCACCACAAACAGAGAAACTATAGAGTATTATAGATCGTGAATCATGGTTACAAGAGCGTTTAAAGTTACCTGATGTGTGGTTATTTGAATTTTAAAATAACATAAATAAAAAAATTGAGCATTTGCCTTTTATTGGGGAGCGGGGTTTTTGCAAGGTGGATGTGGTCCTTAATCTGAAGAGTGAAGACACATAGATTAGGTCACCGCCACACCCAAGCTCTTTGCTTTGGATCCTCAAAGCTTAAGCTTCGAGGTCACTTCTTTACCTTTGTTCTTCTTTTAACATCTCTTCCTAGTTCCTATTTCGCCTACTCTTTTCCTTCTCATATATTATACACTGTTATTCTTATAGCTTATTTGTATGTGCTGCAAGGAAGATATAATATTTACTTCTTTTGCCAAATAATTTAGATGTAATGTCATCAATATTGAGAGCCAATAATATCTTCTTCAACAATCGTCCTGATTCCTTTTCTCCACTGCTTGATTTGACTTCATAATTAGGGCCTATCCTCTGGTGACCCCAGTGCGTATATTTAGCTCTTCTTTAGTTTGCCTTGCCATTTTGAAACATTCATGGAAACTAAGCCTTACATGTTTAACCATCGGTTGGTGATTGTGACAAGCAGCGTCAGTGACAGCTTCAATGATGGTGCTGTTATGCCAGACAACACTCACCTCAATTACGATATTAAATTTATGGCTTTATATCAGTCTATTAAACTGTTTTCGTTTTTAGCCTAAGCTTGTTATAAATAATAATACATGTATTGCATAGGATTTGGATGGATCTTCATCCCACTAAAGGTGTATATGGGATGATGATGCTGCTATGCCAGACAACACTCACCTCAATTACGATATTAAATTTATGGTTTTATATCATTCTATTAAATTGTTTTCGTTTTAGCTTGACCTTGTTATAAATAATAATTCATGTATCGCATAGGAGTTGGATGGATTTTCATCCCACTAAAGGTGTATATGGGATGATACTTAAACCTGACAATTTTGTTTCTTTCCCTCCTCAAGAAGCTCCTCCAACTCCTCTCTTTTGCTTTTCATGAGATAGATTTGCAATGATGAGAATGTAGGCTTCTACTACCAAGTGGATTTGGCTTATATAGTGTTTCAAGCATTTTATTCTCTCCATTGTGCTTTCCGTCAGCACTTGTTTGGCATTAACATGTATGAATGCATGACTTCATTGTTTGAGAACAGGAAAGCTAAAGAACAAGTTTTACAGATCAAAATTGATGTGAAGAGAAGAACAAGGTATAAGAAAATGTTGCCCAGGTCCTTCCTCAATTGACTAGAATTATTGGAATATATACAATAAGAATGTTCAATCAGAATGACTAGAAAGTTGAAGACCAGTGGAGGCATGGTGGAATAGTGGCCCTACAGTCTCCTCATGTTTTGTCCTTCTCTAATCTCATCACATAATTTTTAGTATCAAGACTTTTTATTTAGCTTTCCTGTTCTCAAACGGTGAAGAAGTCTATAAATCAAATCAATCTGGTTGTGGAAGCTCACAATCTCACCATCTTAGTTCTTCCCTGTGAAATCTGACTATTGTTCAAAAACTGATAACCAAGTGAGTTTCTAAATCAAACCTTTGTGGAACAGATTCTTATTGTGTGTCAGAAATATGTATCACACTATCACTTTGAAATTAAATGAATTACATTTTGGTATACCTAGTCATAGAGTGAATCCAAATTCCTGGGTAATAGCTCTGAATGTGAACTTAACTGGTTCATTAGTAATGGTGAGTAGTAAAATATTTGGTTCCTTTTGCCATAAATGTAAATGCATTTTCTTAGTATAATCAATGACGCTAGCTGCTTATAGAAATGTAAATGTTATCATTTATGAGAATTTTAAATATGCTACCAAAAAAATAAATGTAACTGCCTCGGGAAAAATCATTTACAATATACAAATTTAGAACATTTGGAGGGAAAAATTGATTCTCATGTGCTGTGGGTTGCCAATGTAAAAAACTGGAGCTTGGGGATTTGACTTGACACCAGTCCACTTGAAGTACCCCTAGCTGGTCCTGATAGGCTGTGGACTTGTGGTCACTAAGACCAATTTCACTGGAGACAACAGGCTAGGCTATACACCTTTGAAGTTTGAAGGGATAAGAATGATGTATTTCATATCACTAAATATCTGTGATCTGTTAGTAATTAAATCTATGGCTGCCTTTCCTCTCTGGCTCTGGAATGATGTGACTTAGCCAAATCGGACATTCATGTGCTCCTTGAGGCAAAAAACATTATATTAAAAGTTGCTCTCATCGTAAAACTAAAGCATATGGGCAAGCTTTTATTGGTGTTGATGATCCTCATGTTGAAGCGCATTTCCCTGATGATAAACAAGAAGATTGGTTCTTTCCTGACCAGAAGCACAACATTTTTCTTTCTCCAGAGTAGGGAAAGGCAGTGGCTAATTTGAATTATTACATAAGGTTCTCCTAGTTTTGTGTTGGGTTAGGGTAGCATCTTTGTTACACATGCAAATGCAATAAATGAAAAAAGGGAATCCAAGCGTATATGCTTGTCAGTTCTTTGATAAAACGGTAAGGTGATGGTTGATTTAGCGTTTTTTGTTTTCATTTTCGTAGAAAACAAAAATAGTAACGTAAATATGTTTAGTTACAATAAAAAATACATTTTTCTGAAAATATTTTAAAAAAAACTGAAAAAAGTAAAAAAATTGTTTTCAAAAATAAAAAGTATGTAAAAACAAAAACTAGTTTTGGTTTTAAATTTTCAAAATTTTAAAAACAACATTGTTTTTGTTTTCAAATTTTAAACATTTTTAATCAAAACACTAGTTGAAGGTAACCAAAACACTAGTTGAAGGTAGCAATTGAGATAGTTGTTGAAGGTGACAGTCGGTAATTGGCAATCGCCAGTCGGATATGTGGTTGGTGATCGCCGGTCGGAGGTGGCGACCGGTGATCGTTGGTCGGAGGTGGCGGCCGGTGATCGCCGATTGGAGGTGACAGCCGGCGATCGTCGGTCGAAGGTGGCGATTGGTGATTGTCGGTTGGAGGTGACAGCTGGTGACCGCCGATCGGAGGTGGCAGTCGGTGATCACTGGTCAGAGGTGGGGTCTTGACCGCCGATCGGAGGTGGCGGTTGGTGACCGCCAGTTGGAGGTGGTCGTCGGTGACCGCTGGTTGAAGATGACTATCGATTGAAGGTGGCGATCGGTGACGGTCAATTAGAGGTGACGACCGGTGACTGCCGATCGGAGGTGGGGGCTGGTGACCGCCGATCGGAGGTAACGATCGATGACCGTCGGAGTGGCGGTCGGTGACTTTTGATTAAAGGTGATGGTCAATGATGACAAATGATGTCAAGTAATGAACTTAAATAAAAATAGAAACATAAATCTAAAAACCAAATTTTATTGTTTTAAAAATTGAGTGAAAACTGTTTCGAAAATGAGTAAAAAATCAAAACAGAACCATTTTTGCCAAACAGGTTTCTATTTTCAAAATACATTTCAAAACCAAAAACTCAGAACCACCCCCGAATGGGGCCTTAGTTACAATAAAAAAAACATTTTTTTGAAAACATTTAAAAAAAAAATGAAAACAGAAAAAAATTGTTTTCAATGTTTTCAAAAATTAAAAGTACGTAAAAATTTAATAATAATATTGTAATTATAATGAAAATATATATAAATGTATTTTAAATTATAAATATAAATATTTTATAATATTTTTATTAAAATAATTATATTTAACAATATTATTTTAAAAAATAGAAAATATCAAAGTGTAAATAAACATATTTTCTAAATGTTAAAAACTTGAAGATGAAAACTGATTTTAGAAAATAAAAAAAAAAAACATTTCTTAAACCAACCGACATTTAAGTTTTAAATAGAAACTCATTTTTGGAAGAGTATTTCTGCTACTTTTCTTATATCAGCCAAGATTACCATATATTAATAATAACTTTTTTTGCAAGATGTGCTATCATACAAAAAGTCAAGGAAGGTATTACATATAAAAAAAATTAATAGACATATATAGCTGTGTTACAATCTTGATATATGCTTCCATTAGTGTATACATGAAGAAATCTACACTCCTCTAAACCCTGCTCATTTATTTGTAAGGTTGCTCCGCCCGTTAGCATACAGCATAGTGCCTACCTCCCAGCCATAGACTTTCCCTTTGCTGAACAAAAATTGGTTCATGTGCCTATTCTTAGTAAGTCCTTATGAATTTTTGCATTCTAGTTTTTAACCAAGATCATGCCTTCTCTTGATACTAGGGGTGTAAAAAAAACTACTTCAAACCGAATTAGTTTTGAATCGAATCAAACTAGTTTTGAATCGAATCATTTTAATAAAAATTAACCGAACTGTTTTTAAAACAATTGGTTCGAATTGATTTTTTTTTAAACCAATTCAGTTCAAATTAAACCAGTTTTATAAATAGTTTAGTTTACTGGTTTATAATTTTTTTCATATCTCACACCTTTATGAAACTTTTCACAATCATGTGAGAAACGAGCTTACTAGAAAAACACTTTTTCTAGTTGTCCACGTTATTGTGGTCATGTCCTCAATACTGTAAAAAAAGAATTGGAAAAAAAATCCAGTTCAAAACTAATTCGGACCTAGTTTCATCTAGAATTGTTTCGAACTAATTCTGAACCAATTTTCTAAAATAGTTTGCTTTTTAAGTTTAAAAACCGAATTGTTTCAAATAATTTGGTTTGATTTTTTTGAGAAACCAATTTTTGCCCACCCCTACTTGATACCCTCCACCACCGGTCCAACATCCACTTTCTCATCCCTAAAAATACATCTATTTCTTTAAAGCCATATTGACCATATCACGCAAACCAAATTACCCTCCATCCATCAATTACACTTTTGCCACCTCTTGCACAAACATGTTGCCAAAATAGTTGTGGTATGCCTGTGGGTAGCACTGTGTATCGACCTGCCCATTGATATACCTTACACCAAATGTGGTATTGAGACCACATATGTCACTTTAACAATCACATTCTAATACAGAAGTAACACAACATAACTGCTATACGGAATTATAGCTGCCTAAGCATAACAATCATTATATGTTATTTAGGTTACTCATCATATATCCCAAATTAATATACTTCCTTGTAACATAGTATTTTGTTTTAATAATGTATCATTAAGTGGTTTTAATTAAATTGCAATAATAAATAAATTTAATTTAAGTGCAAGTAATCAATTAAATACTTATGAGCATAGTAATTAATAGCGGCCATTCGTAGAAAATACTAAAGCGGGATAGCGATAGAGGATGAGTGTGATTTTATTTACATTGATATATATTTACATGTTCAAATTATATATATATGTTCAATAATATTTCATTATATATTGTGTTTAATTTAGTTTTTATTACTATTATTTGATTATTATATTGAATATTATAATTTATTTAGATTATTAGATAATTATTGTGTAGTTTATTGTATATTATATTATACTGTAAATAGTATTTATTACTACTACTATTAAATATTAAATTATTATATCATATATTATGCTTTATTAGATAATTATTATACAGTTTATTATATTATATTATGATTTAAATATTATTTATTACTATCATTATTTATTTAATCATTATATCTTAATTTAGATTATTGGATAATTACTATGTAGTTAATTATATTGTATATTTCTAAATAAATAACATTTATTACTACTATTATTTAATTATTATTAGATAATTATTATCTTTATTATATTATATATTATGTATTAAATAGTATTTATATTTTTAATAATATTATTATATTATTATCACTCTTTAGTTGAATTTTTTAGTAAGATAAATAAATTGATACTGTCCAATAGTCTTACCATCTACGTTAGAATGAATGATTTACTAAAAAAAAAGTCAGAATAAAGGGTTTTTTTATAAAATAAAAACAGGCCTGAATAGAGGCCCATTAACAACAAATAAAAGGAAATTGCTTTTAATACTTCCCTATTTTCTATTCGCATCCTCCAGGCTTTATAAATTTTTTCAAAATCCAAAAATACCCTCCCCTTTTCTTACCCTACTTGTGTAACGAAGTACATTCAAATGAGATTCAGCTAGTATATTCTGGACCACATCATCCGAAAGGCAAATGAGATTCAACAAGTATGTTCCAGACAACATGATCCGGAATGTATTATATCCATTCCGAATTAGTTGATTTGGAATGTATTATGTCTATTCCAGATCATTTGATCCGGAATGTATTATGTCCATTCCAGATCAGTTGATCCGGAATGTATTACGTCCATTCTGGATCAGTTGATCCAGAATGTATTATGTACATTTTGGATTAGTTGATCCGGAATGTATTATGTATATTCTGGATCAACTAATCCAGAAGTGGATCAAATGTGTATTCTGGACAAGGTGGACTGCGGTAAATATTATTAGTGTCGGATCAACTGATCCGGAATACTGTAACACTTGACGTAGTACGAATAAAAACACAAACAAACCCTCAATCATAAATCCCAAAACCCTAAACCCTAAACTTTAAATCAAGAAAGTCATACTTGAATAAAATTGTGTTTTCCTTTTCAAATAGCGCTTAAATCAATAAATAATACCCTAAAGACTTATAAGAATGATTAAGGATTTACAATAGGGTAGAATTTGAGAATTTGTGTTTAGCATACAAGAGTAGTAAGAAAAAGCACAAAAAGACAAGAAAATAAAAAAATAAATTCAAAAAATTTAAATCAAATAAAGATAAGGGTATATTAGGAATTTACAAAAAATATAAACTTTGGGGGTGAAAATAGAAAATGGGGGGTGTTAAAAGAAAATGCCCAAATAAAAACGCCTATCTAACCTAACCACCCTAATAACCTGACCCACATGGTTCTGAACTGCTTGTGTGTAGTCGAAGGTCAATGAGGCTATTTAACTATGGCATCAAGATCGCCAAGTTGGCCAACAATGGCACGAAGGTTGTCGAGGTTGTCCGATAACAGCAAACATTGTCAAACCTCCGGACAGAATTTTATCCTTCCGCTATGTTACGCCATCCATCATTGATAACACTGATATATATATGTGTATTTGTCAGTTGATATGTTTTATCTTGTTTTGAGGAGTTTTTAGTTTTGATTTAATGAGAAATAAAAAGTTACAAGTAGTCTCATGATTAAACTAAGAGTTCTAATTGATTTTAAAATAAAGTTTCTGGTGTTGGTAGTTTCTAGTTGTGTGTAATGATTTTTTGGGGTCGTTACCCCCTTCAAAAAAAAAAAAAAAACAAACTATGTTGTCTTTTTGTTACCATTTTTAGGTTATGTTAACTATAGATATCTCTTACATTTGCTAACCTGCTATATTGATCTAATTTTGAACTTGAAATGGGAATTTGGAGAAGAGAGAGCTGGATCTTTCAAATAGCTAGGAATTGGAGTGAGAAGGAGCGTTCCAGTGTATAATTCTCGGTCTCTTGTTCTTTGCCACATTGATATTGATCAGGGCACTTTCTACAATAAAATCTATCTTTTCAACCTATTTCTTGTCCAATTCTATCCAATTGCATCTGCTGCTATTTTAATATATTGCATAACCTATCAATTATTCTATTTTTTGTTTTATCTTTTACTTTAATAATTGAAACTTTATTTCTTATGAGTTTTAGTGTCATATTCTTTTATATATGAGTTTGTATCGTATTAGTGTACTTAACCTTTTCGGTTTCACCCAATAGTTAGTTTATCAAATAATTAATAGAACCTTTCTTCACTGTTATTATGTCCAGTTAAGGAGCTGAGTTCCAATGGAACTAGTGCTAAAAAATCTGTCACTTAATCATTGATGTTTGGGTGTTTTGGATCTTGCCTTGGCTTACAAGCCAATCCTTCCACCTGTAGAAATTATAAATCTAGATTTCATAGCCCCAAGGGAAGCAAGGAAGGCGGGAGGTAGACAGGAATATGTGATCTGAAACATCGTATCCTGTCTGTTGTTATGGCAGTTCGTGCACTTTCTTGAGCAGTGTCTGAATGTGCCTTCTGGAATTGTAAATTTTGATATTTTTTACTTTATCCCTTAGCCTTTTTAAGTCAGTTTCAGTTATGTTTTTTTTCTATCCTTTGAAATGCTCTTCTTTATCTAGTGACAGACACTGGTTCATAGAGTCTGTTCCAGTTTGAAACAGTGTTATCGAATATCGGTTGTGCTGTCCCCATGGTAGAGATGGGTGGCAGGATTCCTGCCGGACGCCCTGGAATCTTGTCTAGCTATGTCTCTCAAGGAGAAGAGAAAGAAGGTTATACTCCATTAGATAAAATATTTTGGAGTTGATGAAGAGTAACAGATTAGAATATTAGGACATGTTTTATACTTATTTTAATTGTTTGTTAATTTACTTAATTGTTAATCATTTCATTGATTTCATTAATTCATTATTGATTTCTTAAACTTTATTGCTATCACAGTAAAATGATATTTAAAGTTTTAAAATTACTATTATTATTTATTTTATGTTTATTTTTAATTATTAATGCATTTGAATTATAGTTCTGCATTTTTATATATATATATATATATATATATATATATATATATATATTTTATTTTTTTTTCTTATCATTATGTTTCTACCATAATCCGTTATGACATTCTTTATATTTTCATAAAAGTTTTTCGTTTGCCGTTATGATCAAATATCCGATATCGATGGCATTGTTCTTAGGTTGTTTTATTTGTTCTCGAAGGATTGGCATTTTGCACCATTCCAACATAACACCTATAGATGACTTTCATGATAATTTAATACAAGGTGCTATATATCTTACTAGTTGAAAGTACAATAGTTTTTACAATCACGTAATATTAAAATTAAATTATATATCTAAGAAAAAGAACTTAGAAGTTTACTTTGAAGGTCATGGATGGTTTTCCAGAGAACAACGCTCTCATCTTTAAATTTGCAAAATTAAGAGCAGGAAGTAGCAATTTTGCAAGACGCAAAATGTCATCTTCTGTCAGCTTAATTTCTCTCTTTTCTTCGACCTTAATTTCTCTCAACTTTGAGGGGGCATCAAACTCCACACTGATTGGTTAATACTACTGTATAATTTCATTTATTAAAATCCATCTTGTGCAAATTCTTCGGATAAAAAGATTACTTGTATTAAATATCACTCCTATATTTTTAGTTCTCTAACAAACCTCTTGTTAATTAACTCTAACTAATCGATAATATCCACCACCGTTGCCAGCTAGCAGATCTGTTTGAATGTCTCTTTGTAATGATTGCATTTGATTTGATTTTTCATGGCTATTTATAATGAAGTTATTGTTTTCTAATATTTAATATTACGAGTTTGTTATATATTATTTTTCATTTGATTTGATTTTTCATTTACAAAAAAGCAACGAAAAAAGCAACAACAACAGAAATAAAAAATCATTTTCGAGAATGCATCGTTGTATTGAAAAGGCAAAAACAAAATATTATTTTGTTCTTTATTCCTTTCTAGTAAAATAAGTAATATTGCAGTCCAAAAAACTATCAATAGATTAAAACATCAGCATTTCTTTTCCAACATTTATATGTGATCAACTTGCACACAGAAATGAAATTTCAACCTGCCCATGCTTATGGATTTAGTAGTCTCACTGTAATGACACATAATGAAGCTTACCTAGCTAGCAAGCTAACCTTAACCTTAATATTAAAGGTGAGTTTTAATTCTCTCCTTATGAGTTTTATTGGTGCAGGTTGAAGAGTAGACTTGGAACCATGAAAAGGATGTGGAGAGGAGGTTTGTGTGTATGTTTGTAAGTGAGAAAAATAGATTTTTTATTATTGTTTAAAAGAAAGTTGTGGTATGAAAATCCACAATCTATAGTCTAGTTAGAATGATATCATTCAGGTTCGGTTCCATAAGCATGACAATTGTCCTATGAAAACTTGTTTTCGCTATGACTTCGGTGGTTTCCCTTAGCCAAGCCACTGTCTATGAGTCGACTCATTTTTCAACAGGCATGCGGTCAGAGTTTCGAACTAAGCTCCTCCTCCCACTATTTGGGAGCTCACAGTTTCATGTTTTATTTCACTCCTCGATGGGGTTCTTTTCAGTCTTTCCTCACGATACTATTTCACTATCGGTCACCCAGGAGTATTTAGCATCGCAAGGTGGCCCTTACTGATTCACATTTCACGTGCCCCATGCTACTCGGGTCAGAGCGTAAGCTAGTGATGTTTTTGGCCACTGGACTCTCACCATCTAGGGTTATATATGCACTTAGATACATTGAATAAATTTGACATTATATGTGTAATTTTTAGTTAATATTCGTAATTTATAGTTACTTAGAATTGTTGTACCTGTCCTTGCCTTTTGTACTCATATTCTTTTTCTTAATGCATAACTTGTACGTACAATTGCGTTTACTAGATTGTTCATTTCTAATATGTTGTTAGTGTCATCTTTTAATAGAATGCAATTAAAGATTGACCGTTTTAAAAATTATATAATAATTCAGTGACAATATAAACTTAACAATTACTTAGTTTTGGACATATTGATTAAGATGTAATGAATTTTGAAGTGTCCTATAATATTTCAATCACAAGGTTATGTTTTATTTCCTTTAATCTTGTTTTCATTCACTATGACTTTTTATTACAAAATTTATTCCTTTCTATATTAATTTATGTTATTGTATGAAAATTTGTCTAATATATTCTAAAAATTATTTTATATTTTATTTTAAAATAAACAATTTAGTAACATTTATTAAATGTTACAAAACATTTGCAATAGTAACATTTTTATAATGTTGCCTCTATTGAAAAAAATGTTACTAAATATTTATAGTGATATTTTTACAATGTTGCTTCTATTAAAAAAATATTACTAAAAACTTTTAGTGACATTTTAGTATTGTTATTTTTTATGAAAAAATATTACTAAAAGTTTTTAGAAATATTTTTAAAATATTTTATTTTTATTAAAAAAATTACTAAAATTTTTAGTAATATTTTTATAATGTTACTTTTCTATTAAAAAAATATTTTGAAACCATGCAAAACTAGCTGAACAATATTCCGGGGGAACCCACCGGTGTTCGGTCAAAATCGGCTCAACAAAACTCCATCCAATCCGGTCATACACCTTTTCCAAGTCTAGCTTGAAAACAGCATTACCAAGCTTCTTCTGAGACTTCTTGATCGAGGGAATAACCTTGTGTAAAATAATGACATTATCTGCAGGGATAAAGGAACTCCGAAGAGGACTTACAAATGGTGGAGAGGCGAGGTCTTATCTATAACAAGAACGTTCGAGATTAGCTTATGTATAACATCACACAAACTGATTGGTCGAAAATACTTGAAAAGTTGTGGCTTTGGAATAAGTATCAGCTAGCTTAGAATCAAAATACCCAGTTAGAAACGCATCTGGAAGTATCAACCATAGTGAGTGACCAATAACGTCCCAGAACATTTTATAGAAAATTGCCTGAAAACCATTTGACCTCGGAGCTTAATTTATATGACTTGATAATCAACAAGGCCCAAGGGAGGGGAGAGCAGATTTGACAAGCCACCCCCAAAGACATATATCCTTCAAATATTCCACTGCCTCATTTTGGAGTCGGGTCTCATCCACACACCATTCTTCTATAGTTAAATCCAATCCTCCCTTGATTTCTATAGCCAAAGGGTTTCTTCTTGAAATAACGTGCGTTCATCATATTCACGTAACAGAGAGTGATACGAATCAACACATTCCAATGATCTCTCAATGCCACGAAGCCTACCTACCATCAAGCTCACGTTTCCTCTTATGTATATTACCAAAATCCTTCGCATTATTAAAAGTTATTGAATTAATCCACACGCCAAAGCTTTGACAAAATCTCAATGGCCCCGCTCCCAAGTATATTGCACCGCATTAGCATGAGTGCACCAAACAGCCTCAAATATTCACCTTTTATGCGCGTGGATTGTGATCCAAGTCCTCCACCACCACTTCTGGGAATTTTAAGCGCCAGTTAATATAAGCAAGAGCTATAATGGAACCACTTCCACTAGCCATTCTATGCCATGTATACCTCACAGTCATCTACCATCTCACCAAATTAATATAGTTGCTCTATTATTAGGAAAAATCCCACCCCTCTGATCAGAAGGATCATTAAAGTCACCTCCATGGTTGCGTAACCCTAGTTCAGTTGTACATCCAGCATGCCCATGAGCTTCCTAAACAGCCACCTCCTTGAACCCCATTCTGTCCCAAACATTACACATGCTGGAGAACTGAGTGTAGAAGAAAAACAAGATCAAGTTTATATTTATGAAGGGTATTCGAATATGAGATACATTCCTCTTACCCGCAACATTTGATTCCTTTGCAGTTACTACCCACCCTGTATTTGAAAGGGATCTTTTTATTCTCATCACCACCCCCAACAATATTATTTTTAAAACGTTCTCAACAACTAGCTCATCTCCCTAATTTTTGAATTTGAATTTGAATTTGGAAGTTCCGCTACCAGTGCATAACCAATGCTAGTGGAACCAGACCCGGCTCGTCTAGAGATATCTCCACACATACTCTAGCAAATCATAACGGCGTTCGATCAACCTTTATGGGACGTCCAACAACTGCTGCCAAGGCTAGAAAAACACTCCCATCCCCTCCGAAATTGCTTTCTCCCTATATCCATAACAAAATCAAATTCAACCATGCCCAATATTATTAAGCACATCAAAATCACCAGATAGCTTTTAGTCCATCACGCATTGTGAAAAGGCCCACAGACGATCCCAACAACTTCACCAGCATCCTGCCATGCTGCTCTCATAATGAAAACAACGTGCTTTCAACTACTTACCTCCTTCACACTCAATACAGAAAAGCTTACCATCAATGAGAATAGATCCACCTTCTCATGACATGCCACAGGGGCTTTTCCATTCAAAACCTTGTCACTAAAATAACACGGTGCCACCCCCCTCCAGTGGCTTTGAAGCCATATCTGGTTCTTTATGATTCTATCCAAGAGTCCCACTTACACGCACCACTTTGATTCCTTTAAAATTCTATTTCAAAAAAGTTTAAGGAATAAAGTTTAATTAATCCTAAAATTTAATATATTCTTTATTTAAAAGGAAAAAAGTATTTATAAAATAAATATCTTTTACCTCATTCATTTTTTAAAAACAATAAATTTAGTGAACTTTTGAGAAAGATTCAACGTCATCATTAAAATAAAAAAAATTATTAATGTATAATATAAAGTTGTTCAAATAACAATATAAACTCAATTGCATAATGTCATTTAATTCTTTTTATTATAAGCAAAAAAAATATATTTAAGAAAAAAAATAAAAAATACAAAGATATGCCTTGTTAAATGTGTAGCAAAATAATATATATATATATATATATATATATATATATATATATATATATATATATAAAGTAAAAATCTCATAGTACAATACAACACTGTTGACAATAGTAAAGCCAAATAAGATATATGAACACAAAGATGAAATTCATTCTCATGTGCTTAGTGGTAATGCTTGGACTGTATCATGCATATGTAACCCTTATGGTATGAAAACTATTACATTTCTAGCTAGAGGCTTGTAAACTAATCAAAAGATCGACCTTTGCGTATGCTAGAATGACCACTAACTAGACCCTATAAATTGGTGACAATGAGTTTGTACATCTCTTGCTAGGTTAACTAACTGAAATGATTTTTTTTATCAATTTTGTGATATGGGTAGGTTCTAGAACATCTTGCCACACAACTTATATACCTCTTTCTCAAGATGTAAAATCTTCTACTTCAACAAGTTTTATCTTATGGGTAACATGTCTTTGTCCAGATGCTAAACCAAAATTTGTACATTCACGGGTACACTTTCACCCATTGTAGCTTGAAGAATTCATTGGAGTCATTCCTAATTTCTAGAGCCAAGACCTTATAAGCTAAGGAGATAGAGTACAATCTAGACCAATTTAGGGACCAAACCCATCTATCATTTATCCCTTCCTTCAACATTATTGACTTGATCCCATTCGCTCCCTTATCGCCTCTACCATCTCTCTTGCCATGCAAATAATTCATGTGTCCAAGTCCACTTCCAAGTCATTTCATCCTCCTTCTTATTACTATCATGTTCTTATCAAGCATTAGCTCGTATAAATAGGGATATTCATCTTTGAGGCTACGTTTCCCAACCATATATCCTCCAAAAATGCAATCTCGCTGCCATCCTTTATACATTGCCGAATATTTGAAGACCACCAATCTCACGCCCCTTCCTTCTTTGACTCAATGGAGTTTATATCCACCCACCATGTAGAACACTGCTTACCTCTCACCTCCCAACCCCCATCCACACTCACATACTTAGCTTTCAAAATTCTAACTCACAAGTTCTCAGGTTCCAATCGCAACCGCCACGTCCACTTACCTAACAATGTATTAATCCTACCCATATCCCTCAAACACATACCCCTTTCCTCCTTCGTCCTACACACAATTTCCTAAGCCACCTAAGTTACCTTTCTACTATCCTACATACCACCCCCATACAAAGTTGTTAACATGAGAATGAAGTTTAGAAATAATATATGTTAGAGCTTTGGAGAAGTAAAGAAAATAGATAGACAAAGCAAACAATACAGATTTAATGAGTACCACACAACTTGTCATGAATACATGTTTATTTTCCCACTATGATAGGCGTCTCCATACCACAATAATAAATGATTTTCACATGTTCAATTTTTTTGAAGCAGTGCCAATGGGCAAACCCAAATATTTTGAAGGTAGAGAACTCACCTTATAGTGTAAAAGAGGTCAACACGTTTATATCAAGTAACTAACTTTTATGGAAGTTCACCTTAACCCTAAGATGAGCTCAAAATTTTGCAACACAACTTTACTCTAAGGAGTTCTAATCCATCTTTACTAGTAACAACATATCATTTGCGAATTGTAAGTGTGTTATACAGAACCCATCTTGTTCTACAACATACCTCTTCTATTAGCCCATGTACACGACCACGTTCATTTGACTTAACCTTTTAGTTATCGTAATGAACAATAAAGGTTATAATGGTTATGCTATCTAAGCCTCCTCCCCATCCCAAACTCTTCAGTAAAACTACCATCCACTACATTGAGATTCTTACTAGTCACACATTCTTTAATCTAATGTATTCCTTTAAGATAAAAAGACTCATTATTTCCATCACATACAACCAAAATCTGTCGTAAACTTTCTCAAAACATACTAACTATTTTTTCCGCTTGATTATCTCACTTGCTAAAAATATTTGTAAATAAAAATTCAGTTAATAACTTTATTATCCTAATTTAGACTATAAATGATTTAAAGTATATTAAATATAAAAAGTTATTGTTATTAAAAATATGTCTCAATAAGTAATTAATCATATCTTGATTTGTGATTTTATATTTTTACCATTTCAACAGTTAATTTATCAAATTATTTTAAATCCAGTTAATTAGCTTTAACAAAATTGATAAAAAAATTCTTTTAGATAATTAAATTATTGGCTAGTTTTATCAAATACACTATGTATATTTTATAATTGAAAATAATTTAAATAATCTATATTTTAAATAATTGACCTACTTTAGTGGAAGATGAATATCTTTATATAAAATATCAAGTCTTAACGAGTTTTTTTTTTCCTAATCACTTGCAAAGTTGTTATCTTTATTTACTTTACACAAAAACTTGGTCTTTTGTAGAAATTTTGCATCTCATTTAGTTTCTTTTAATTTGTGTGAACTTGAGGGTCTGTCTCGTAAGCTGTCGCATTGTATTCAAGAAATTAATTTTCTTTCTAGCAAAAACTTGCGGAACCTATTTAAGTAACAACTAGAATGTACCTCTGTGCATAAGTAGGGGTTCGTAGTTATTATTTGTAGTAAGATTTTTTTTTATTATAATATTAACAAAAGAAATTGATCATTGTTATTGGATTAAATAGAAAAATAAAATTTTCATTAATATTATTTATTAGAAAACTTATATTTTTTGAAAAATTATAAAACAATAAAGAAGTTAATGATATCGAAGAAATTTTATTTTTCATAAATAAAAGATTTTATCATAATTAAACTATTTTCATTTATGATATAATAATTATATTTAAAATATTTTTACTATAAGTATTTCAATAAAAATAAATTGTAAAATAATTAACTAAATTATAGAAATTAATTTTCCTGTTGTAAATAATATTTGTAAGCTTTTATATAACTATAATTATTTTAATATAATATTATTAATTAATTATATTTAAATTATTTTTAATATAAATATTTTAATAAAATAAAATTATAATGTAACAAACAATTAATGACAAGTAATATTATATTTCTCATAAATAATACTAGTAGTGTTTATTTGAACTAAAACTATTTAACATTTTATGCGTCGCATTTTTTACTATTTTTATGTCTTATTTTGATTAGGATTTTATTTTGTTCTATGTTATTTAGGTTAGTCTTTGCATTTTAGATGTTTTTAATTTATTTTTAAATTTGTTATGCTTTTGGTATTTTTGTGTTTTAGATCATGATTTACTAAGATTTAAAGGGTTCTTTGAGTGATTTGAAAACATTCGAGTGGATGTTTAGAGTTTTGAAGACAATTTAGAATAAAAATAAATTAATTCTTAAAATTTAGATAATTGTATGTTGTGCAAAAATATGCACTCTTGCTTCACTAGTACTCTTAGAATTCTGGTTTGATGTTTTTACTTTATTATTTTAGTTTTAATGCATAAGACTATTTAGTTTTAAGATTTAAATTTATCCTTTACTCTATTCATATTTTATTGAAATATTTTAAATGTTTATTGGGTTTTCTCTTATTTTTTTTGTTTATTAATTTTACCGTTTTCATATGTAGTTATAGATAATTATGAATCAATGGAAATGTGAACCTAATTATACCCTAAGAAAGGAGCTTAGAAATTATTAAAATTAGTTTTAATCTTTTGAGCACTTAAATTTAACTAATTAAATTATGTTTTAATTGGACATAGCTAATACACACAAGTAGGATTATTCTATTAATAACAACATATAATTATTTAATTAAATCAAGTCAATAAGGAGTCATGGAGTCAAACCTTCAAAATTTTCTAAAAAATTTGAATCCTAATATCTTTTAATTATCTTCTCTTTTATTTTATCTTTTGCTTTATTTTAAATTAAAAATAAAAAAATCAATCTTTTATTTTATATTTTATCTTTAATTTAATTTTTGTCTTTATTTTTATTTAAGTTTTAGAATTTACCGTTTAAGTTAAATTTCAAAATTTTAAATTAGAAACTAAAATTTCTTTTCATTTTAATTTTAATATTTATGATTTAATTATGATTAATAAGTAATTATCTCAACGTGATTCCTGTGGAAGGATAATACTATTGCTTGACGATAATGTAAACTTATGGTTCTTTAACACCAATCTTTATAGCATTATTAACTAATTTACTTACTTTTTTATTATAAATATTTAAAATGAAGAAATTAAGAAGTAATATAGAAATTAATGTCTTGGATTTTATTTTTCCATCAATAATATTAGTAGTCTTTATTATAACCAAAATTAATTAAATTTATAATAATATTAACTAACTATGTTTAAATTTTTATTATAAATATTTCAACACAAAATTATAAAGTAACATACAAAGTAATAGTTTTGAGTATAATTTATATTATAATATTTCTATTTGTTATAATGTATTTTAATTTATGATTTTATTAACTAACTAGATTTAAAATATTTTGAATATAATTATTTTAATAAAAAATTATAAAATGATTACATTAAATTTTATAAATTAATTGTCTTGAGAAAGATTTTGTCTCCTTAAATAATATTTGTAATTTAATCTGACTAACTTTATTTGCAATATAAGCTTCTTCTTTTTTTTCTTAGCTTAACCCATGACAAGTTCGTTAACATGGTAACACTCTTCTTTACAATAATAAAATAAGTAAAAAATTATAAAAAAACATAACTTCTCTAATAATAAGTCTAAAAATATTTATGTAATATTAAAATTAGGTAAATAAATATGTGAATCCTTACAAACCATAATTTTTAAATATGAGTATCTCTAAAAAGAATAAATTGGATAATGGAAATAAATGCAACGATATTTATTTCTAAATAACTATTACAAAAAAAAGAAGAAAAATCTAAACAATAATATGTGTTTGATTGATTTTGTTTTATTTTTTAGTTTTTGAAAAGAATTTTCAAAAACTGTTTTCTGGAAGAAGAGAAAAAAAATTTGTTTGATAAGTGTTATTTGAAAATTGTTTTGAAGATGTGAAAATGAAAAAAATTGTTCAAGTTTATGGAAATGTCATTAATGAAAAACAAAAAAACAAGATATTTTCATTGTATTTTGAGTTTCAAAACAAAAACAGAAAACTGAAAAACAAAACTATTTTTACTTGTTCCTGTTTTTTAGTTTTTAAAAAATAAAAAATCAGAACTGTTTTCGAAAACTGTTTCAAGAAAACAGTATCCAAATGAGTTTTTTAGCTTTTAAAAACTAAAATACTGAAAACAGTTTTATAAAATTGTTACCAAATAAGCACTAAGTCTTTATGTCTCCTGAGTGTAAATAGTTTATTTCTCTTTAGCATTTGAGAACAACACTTTTAAATAGATAATAATCTTAAAAAATATGACATGTTCCAAAAGGTTCATAAATAGTGTTGTTTTCAGTTTACACTATGAAAAAATCTAATCATGATACCCATAATTAAAATAAAAAGTGTTTATGCACATGAATATCTTCTATACATAGAATTCACATAAAAATATAGTGTATATATAAACTTGAATAATATCTAATATTAATTTATATACGATAACAATATAATTGTTAATTAACACATCATGTATACATAGAATTCATATAAAAATATAGTGGTACTCATAAGCACTTAATCACACTCTTTAAGTTTTTATATGTTACAAGTATGATTCATGAATTCATATTCCATACAAATATCTCATTATCTTTCACATTCTTTAACGAAGAATTCTAAATTTCTCTAAGTTAGAGGTATTTAAAATTTCATCTCATATGAAATGAAAGTATCTCACTATCTCATATAAAAATATATAAATGAAGGTATCCAACATAACAATTACTAAAATAAATTTCAAAAGACTAAACACATCAATTAAAATTCTTAAGACCGTATAGTACGAGCCAATACCATAATTTTATAAATGTCGATTAAAAAGGCCACAACATCACATCTTAAAATTATATATACCTATTCATACTTGAAACTAAAGCAATTTGGTCAGTTCCAAAAGTTAATTACAATCAGTGCACATTGCCCTTTAACTCGTAGTGATTACTCGTGTTTAGCTGCAGGCCAAGTCACACATAGTTTTGAATTTTGTATGCACTTCGCAAGTGTTTAGAAAGATTTTAAAACAATTACCGTGTCGTTTATTTTAAATCATATTTTGGATATGTTATCGAACACTCATAATTCAATTAATTACTGAGAACAGTCAAAACACTATTAATTTAAAATGATTTAAATCAAGAACTTAATTAAATTGACTACTTTGAAATCCATCTATTACTTGTAGATTTTTCTGCAGATTTTCTCTAAAAAACGCAAAAAATAGGTTTCTTGCGTATTTATTTATGAAATATTATTCCAAATTAAAACTTTTGTGGACAATTTTTTTCTAAGAAAATTTATAACTGCAGTAAATTTTCTATGCCAAAAAAATCACATAAACTTTACTTACAATTTTTTATAAAAAAAAAGCAAAAAGAAAAGAAAAAAATTGGAATTTACCTGCGGATTTTTTTCAGGAAATATATGATTTATTTAAAAAATAATTTTTTATAATTTATTATAATAATTTGATAATTTTTGTTAAAATAATTATACTAAAAATTTAAATTTAATTATTTAATAATATCACAAATTAGTTATTTAATTTGTATATTTTACTATAGTTGTTTAATAACTCCTTTTTAAAATATACTAAAAATAGTTAATTATAATTAGTAAGTAATATGATGAAATAAAATATTTTTAATTTATGATAGAAAGTATAAATATTTTTAATAACTTAAGATAATTATTTTATAATTTAATTTGTATATAAATAATTTATATTATTGTCAAATAAAAATTTTCTTTATTTCACTTGATTGAGAAGTATAAATAAATACAGATATAATTCTGAAAACAATTCTATATCTATTAATAATAAAATAAAAGAAAGTTTTTTCAACACATGAATGCTTTCTTTTTTTTTTTAAACTTCTCTTTCTAATTTTTATGTCTCTTATATTTTAATATTTTTTTTATATTTTTCACATTTATGCTTATAAGACAACAAAAATTATCATTTTATTTACAAAAAATATATATTATTATTATTATTACATACTAAATTAAAAAAAAAATTGTATAATTGTACCTCTACAATATTCATGATAGAATTACAATGATGGAGTAAATTTAATTATTGTACATTTGTACAAATTATATTAATACTCCACAATATATAAATATATATTAACTAACCAACACCTAAAATTTGGTGTAAAAATAAAATAATATATAAAGCATATTATACGTGTAACACCTAAAAATTTAGTAGAAAAAATGACATACACAATTAAAAAAGATATGGTTTACAAATAAATAAAAATATATAGGGGAAATATCTAGTGAGAATTAAACTATATATGAGAGTGAGGGGAGTAAATCTCAGCCATTAAAAGAGGAGAAAGAAGAATATCTAAAAATATCAAGCATTAAAAATGAGAGAGAAAAAAGTGAAAAATAATAAATGATTGAGATTTACTCTTCTCATTCTCATATATAGTTGATATTCTTGCTAGATATGCCTCCTATTTAAATGTATCACGTCGCATCCAAATTTTTGTTTAGATATATTTAGGACTTGTGATGTAGTATGGGGATTAAGTGTTCAAGTTCTATCAGTCTTATTAACTCATAACAAATATAACAATATATACTAATCAGAGACTTGTTGATATATAATTTGCATTTCAAATTGTGCAAGCCAATACAATACAACTCAGTTCTCAAACAATATGAATCTGACAACAAATTGGTATATGGGCTTGATATAACAAACTGTGGAAATGTATGAAAGAAAGAAAATATGGGAATATTAATTATGTATACTCCAAGTAGACTTGTTTTGTTCCAGAGTAACTTTATAAAAAGAGTAAAAACATTGAAAATTAATAATCCCAATCAGAAGATTAACTCTAAATGAATAGTATACACGATGTAATCTACAAACTGTCTAAACCTCTATTAAGTGTTGTCATCTAAATATCTAATCATGGTTCATCAATTACTAAATACTAATCCATCAACAAGAAAAGAGGTTGCCATCTAAATTTGTGTGGAGATATAAAATACATGCATGCTGATACTTGCCTTGTAGCTAGCTGATAAGGCTACTTAGAAAATCATAGCTACAACTTTTAATAGGAACTCTACAACAAAGGAAAGAAAACAGTTAGGATATTGTGAGAGAAAGGCTTTAAGGGACTCTCATAATAGTTTAGGGACTTTCATAACAATCTTTAAGACTATTCAAGTCCTTTGAATTAAATTTTATTAAATAACCACTCAAGCATATAACAATTGAACTCTAATTTCTGTAAACAACCAATTAGAACAAGTGTAGTAAATAGAATTAGAATAAATAACCCATGAAGGCTTAAACATAATAATTGAACTAATCTCTATAAAGTTTGTTAGGCACTCACAAAGGTAGTCATATCAGCAATGCTCTATTTAGTGTCTTCTGCATCATGTCCACTCTGCAAAAAGCAAAAACAGTAAGATATCACAATGCCCAATGCCAATAATGGTACTGAATATTCCAGGATCAAGCCAGATAGTTTCATAAAATAAATCATAAACTGAACAATTAATAGCCATTTCAATTAAGTGCATGTTTGGAAATGTAGTAGAAAAACACGTTTGAGATAAAAGTACTTTTGTACAAGCATGAGGACCCTTGCTTTTACTTATGTTTATTTTTATCCATTAAATTTACGTTGTAATATGTGTTAAACATTTCCAACTTCAATCCAAATATACACAAAATGTGTGCTTGCAGTAACCATTTGGTATAGAGCATAAGCAACCCTCATACAACAATCAAACCATATATGTTTAACAAGAACCTCCACATCAAAGTTTAAATGGAGATTTAGCATTCTGCTAAATGATTTGATCAAATTCATAACCATTTAGTATGCATAATGGCATATTAAAATCAAAGAGAATACATCCATGTCCCAAGCTTGCTTAATGAAACTTTTACATCCTAGGCTTAGAGTTTTCTGGTTGCTCCTGCTCTATCTCCCTGAAACCCCACCCCAACAAACAGCCAAACACAAATCCTTAGTAAATAATTATTCACAGTCACAAAAAAAGCCACGTCCTCAAAGTCTAATACACAAAGCCAGAACACAACAACCCTTGCTTTTGATGATCTACAGCATTTGCAACAAATATAATAGTTATTACAACAATAATCAACCACAACACAAAAACGCATCCAAACATCAAACTACATTTATTCAAAATATAAATTGCTTCTTAAAATAAAAAAAGCATGTATCTTCTACGAAACGCAATCATGCTCTAGTTAGAGAAAATCACTATAGATGAAAAGTTCTTCTTTGAGTATTTAACTAAATGTCCTAAAGCTAATGGACTAAATAAAAAAGGAGATAAATTTTCATCAATTGAAAGTATACCAGAAGCCTACAAGTACAAACTAAACTAACGAAAAAAATAATGGTATAATTTATCCAAATAGCACTAAATGGAACCCACTTCAAAATAGGATTTAAAAAGTAGAAAAGGTGTTAATGTTGTACAAATTAAAAAACGACGAAAGTGGCACTAGAACCACGAACTCCATTGTTTCTAATAACTAGGGTTTCAATGTTTTTGAAAGGAAAATTATGTTCTTGGCATAAAGGGGGTGAGCTTACCATGTTAGTTGCTGGAATTGATTGTTGTAGAAAGGAAACACAGTACAAATGGAGATGATTCAAGTAAAACAAAAGCAAATAAAACTCATATAACATGTTGTAATGAGATATTCCTAGTAGAACCAAAACCACTAAAATGGCATGAGAAATTGCTCCAAAAGTCCTAAATCATCTCAGGAAATCCTCAGAGCCCACATATGTACAAAAAATCAGGACACAATCATTAGGAGGGAAACTTTTATGTGATTGGAAAACCTAAAACAAATAATTTGTATCAATCATTTTAACTTTTACTACTTTTTCCTATAGAAGCAAACCATGATCAGTACTATCTTTCCTACAGAACCAAAACCATCACCAGAAAACTAAATTATTATGCAGTGTACCAAATCTACCAAATAACAATACAACAAAGATGCAGCATATTCAGATTTACATAGTAAAATATATATCATATACCTCTCCACACTTATTCTTCAGAAACTTCATCTCTAAAAAGAGTGTTTGAGCTAGACTTTGGTGACTCATAAATATAGCTTGAGAAGCAAGATTTTATGTAAAGAGTATTTATTTACAACATCAGACAATATTTTGTATAAATAACATGATGACCTAAAAACTATAATAAATAACAGTACAAATTCTTATAGCTATTTTGAATTCATAAACATGTAACTAATTATTGAATAATCTTAATACATAGTAAAATTCTGTTCAATTAGGATTGGATCAATTTTTTCAACATATGATTCAAAATCAAATATAATTCAATGAATTTCTTTTTCTGGTTTTCAATTTGTCTAGTATTTCTTTTTCTTGTATATAGCAAATGAATCTTTATATTAATCTACTGAAACAAAGCATTTAATCAACTATACAACATCCCAGAAATACCTTATCCACTTACACCTTATTCAACAGTCTAGGACCTACATATCTTGAAACTAAAATATCAAATCAAATTGGAGCTATACTACCAATTAATGAATATAAAGAGACTAAAGTTAATATGGTCTAAAGTTGGTAGTAACATCATTATTCATTTATAATAAACAACTAGCTTCCATTAAAAATTATATATTATATTTTATTGAGGGGATGGGATGATACCCTTAGTGCTTGGTGGGAGGGAAAAACTTATAATTGGTGTTATATAAGTTGTTGAGGCAGGGAAATTGAAGCAAAATTGGGAGAGAAACTCTGAGAAAGGGTACTATGTACCTAGCTGCAACAACCTTGAAGCTAGTTCAAACAAGTTACCTTGCAAGCGCCGAGCAAGACTTCTTAATGGAACCCTGCTCACATGATATGATAGCATCTCATAAGAACAAAAACGACCACCAAATGACCATGCTAATCTAGGAATAACCAAAACGACCAGTTTTCAAATTTTATTCACCATGCTAAAAAGAAGTTGAGAACCACATCAAGCAAGAGAAGGAACAATTCCTTCAAGACTGGCTAAACAGAGCTTGCATGGATTAATAATCTGTTCATCATCACCACTCTAGACAACAATACATGAAAATAAGGTCCCTGCTAGTATATACTCTTTCTTTTTTTCTATTTTGTTGAAACACAATATGAAATATTGTTTGATTGGGAAAAATTGTTTGGATAATTTGGTTGATTACACATTAATTTCTATTATATATATACATTATTGAGGTTTTAACATTCCTTTATGTTTCTGTTTTTTCTATAGCTTATGTTACTTTTAGTTTTTAGTTTTATTTTGTCATTTAATTTTAAGTTATATTTTTTAGTCTTTAATTTATGTTTTATTTTTCATTTCAAATTAATGGTCTAACCCATTAATTAGTTTAGAAGATTGGTGAAAGAATATAAAGCTTTACTGTGTCTGAGATCAAAAGATTTTTATTGGATTTTGTATTATCTTATTTATCTTTAGTACTGAATTTAGCTTTATGCCAAATTATGACACTTGGGGAAAAAAACTTGTAGGAAGAAATGGTGAGATTCTATAGTGAACTGATACACCAAAATTAGCAAAGATAGAGAATAAAATAGGAAGAGTGTTAAGAGATTTAACCAAAAGTAACAAAACATATGGAAAGTAAAAGAATAGGGGAATTGCAGTGTGCATTTTCCAATATAAAGCATAAAAGTAAACACTTTGCTTCATAAAAAGATTATAAGTTGACTGTTGCATTTGACAATATGTTAGGTACCAGCTGCATCCTGAATATTTTTCACCTCTATTTTCACTACACTATTGAACAAAGTGGGCGTTAATTACACAAAGTATCTTTAAGTAATTTCAATCATAGTTTAAACTAAATTTCAACTTTAATTTCTTTTCTCTTGTTTAAGAGCAAAGATTTGGTTTATCTCATTAAGTAGTATTTTAGTTATGCTGTATTTTTTAATACTCATGTTTTAATCTTCTGCAAATCATAAAATAAGCAACCAGAAATGGATCTATGTTTTTCATATATAAAATAGATAATGGACTCCCCTTTAGCCATATACACACAAGAAATAAAAAAACATAGATCACATCTATTGATGCCTTCACCAACACTAGTTTAATAGTTACTATTCTTTTTTCATATATATAATATCTTATAACAATTTGTATCACTGTAGCTACCTTTTTTTCATAAATGAATTGTTTTATGGTCTAGACCAGCATGGAGCACCAAATGAAACTGGAAGTTTTATTTCATCCCTCACCATCATTAGTTTAGTAGTTTTTCTTCTGTTTAGTCTTTGACTAGTTAGTAGTGATATATAACTTTAAAATCCCACACAATGGTAAGGAATGATTAGTATTATGATGAATTTGTAGAATCACCAAGAATTAGTTATTACTTTCAAAATTTACACTCCATCTTTTTGTGTTGGCACAATCAGCTATACACCTTAATTAATGATCATGGGGACAGATCTAACTATCACAATGCATGATCATGATGCTTTTGAAGACCAAGTTGCATTAGCTAATAATGTTGGATATATATATATATATAGCTGGCAATTATGTCATACCACATGATGAGAGTCTTGTTTAGCATTCTATTGGCAATTCAAGTGATGCTTAAATTGTTCAAGATCAAAGACTAGGACCTTCCTTGATAATGAAGGTAGAGGTAAAAAATGAAGGAAACTAGGACCTTCCTTGATAATGACAGTAAAGATAAAAAATCTATACAAAAATCAGACAGTTGCATACAAAGTAGAAATAGGAAATTATAATCAAAATCTATACTAATATGTGAAGAAAAAGTAGAGGTAAAAAAATAATTGAAGCTGAACAACAGTGATTGAAGCCATGGAGAAACAATGAAAACATTTCGAGCTAGCCCTAAAAATGTAGAAGCCCTAAAACTATTTAAGAAAGTGCAACACCTTGAAAGATAAGTATGAATCGAAACCAACCGTCTCCGAGAGATCAAAACACGATCCAACATTGTAAATACTAAAATAGAAGGATGAGCAAAACATGATTGAACAATAATCAGAAGCTTCAATTGATTTATGGTTAAATGGCGAGGGCTTCACACGGCGAGAGCTTTAAATGCTGAGAACTTCAAATGGAGAGAATAGATTAGACTGACGGCAGTTTTAAATTCTAATTTTGAATTTCAAATTTTATATACTGCATCTTTAATTTTTAGATTTTAGTTTAAATTTTCAATTTTTAATTTGATATTTTAGCTTTTATTTCAATTTATAATTTGAATTTCTTCTTAATTTTTTAATTTTATTTTTAGTTTTATTCTTTCATTTAATTTTAATTTATATTTTTAGTTCTTAATTTATATTTTTTAATTATTTTTAATTTATAATTTATAATCTCTAGGAATTTATTTAAAATAAATTTAAAATTATTAATAAATATATAAATTAAATTTATAATTTTAAATTTTACTATTAAATTTTTAATTTTTAATTGAAAGTTGACATTTAAAATTTTTAATTTTAAATTTTACTTTTAATTTATATCTTTTAATTAGATTTAATTTTAAATTTAAAGTTTATATTTACAATTTCTCACTTTTCTTTTTTAGTTTTAAATTTTTACTTTTACTTTCTAGTTTTTAATTTTTATTATTATATTATAATTTAAATTTATTCATTTGCAATTTTTAACTTTCAATTTTCAATTTTTAATTTTATATTTTAGTTTTTAATTTTTATATAATGATTAGTTTTAGCTTTTATTTTAATTTACAATTTTCAAATTTTACTTTAAGTATTAATTCTTTATTTTAATATCTATATTTATTTTTAATTTTAATTTTAATTCTTAATTTTTATTCTATAGTTTAAATTTATATTTTATTTTTAAATTTTTTACTTAATTCTTAGTTTTTGTTTTTATTTTAATTTATAATTTTCAACTTTTACTTTAAATTTTAATTCTTTATTTTGATTTCTATCTTTATTTTAAATTTCAATTTTAATTTATATTTTTTAAAATTTTAATTTTTTATTTAAAGTTGATATTTAAAATTTATAATTTTAACTTTCACTTTTAATTTATATCTTTTAATTAGTTTTAATTTGAAATTTAAAGTTTATATTTAAAATTTATAATATATAATTTTTATTTTTAAGTTTTTACTTTTTAATTTTTGGTCGTTAGTTTTTAGTATTATTTTTAATTTTTATTATTAATTCTTAATTTTCAATTTTTACTTTTATATTTTAGTTTTTAGTTTTAATTTTTGTTTCAGTTTGTTTTAATTTATAATTTTCAACTTTTAATTTAAATTTCTATATTTATTTTTAATTTAATCTTACTTTTTAATTTTTAGTTTTATTTGTAATTTCCAAATTTTAATTTAAATCTCTATCTTTATTTTAAATTTTGATTTTAGTTTCTAGTTTTATTTTTTATTTAATTTAATGTTTTAGTTTTTATTTTAATTTACAATTTTCATCTTTTAGTTTCTCTTTATTTTTATTGATAATTTAATTTTAGTTTTTAGTGTTATTTATAATTTTAAAATTTTAATTTTAATTTTATATTTTTTTAATTCTAATTTTAATTCCAATTTTCAATTTTATTTTTTCATGTAATTTTAATTCTTAATTTTTATTTTAATTTATAATTTTAAAATTTTAATTTAAATTTGTATCTTTATTTTTAATTTTAATTTTTACGTGTAGTGTTTTAAGTTCTATTTTTAGTTCTTAATTATATTTTTAATTTATAATCCCTAGGAATGTATTGAAAATTAAATTTAATATTAATAAATATATAAATTAAATTTATAATTTTAACTTTCAGGTTTAATTTTAAAATTTAAATTGAAAATTTATATTTTATATTTTATATTTATATTTTATATTTTAGTTTTATTTTTTTAGTTTCTAATTTTTAGTTTTAGCTTTTATTTTAATTTATAATTCTCAGATTTTAATTTAAATTTTAATCTTTATTTTAATTTCTGTCATTATTTTTATTTTTAATTTTAGTTTTATTTTTTAATTTAATTATAATTTATATTTTTAGTACTTAATTTATATCTACTAATTAGTTTTAACTTTGAATTTAAAGTTTATATTTAAAATTTATAATTTTTCATTTTTATTTTGAATTTTGATTTTTAATTTTTAGTTTTTAGCTTTTAAATTTTATTTATCAATGTTTAATTTTATTTTTTATTTTTTATATAATTTTTAATCTTAGATTTTATTGAAATTTAAAATTTTGAACTTTTAATTTAAATTTTAATTCTTTATTTAATTTATATCTTTATTTTCATTTTTATTTTTATTTTTATTTATTTTTTTGTTAGTTTGATTGTAAATTTAAAGTTTATATTTAAAATTTTTAATTTTGAATTTTTAGTTTTAAATATTTACTTATTAATATTTGGTTTTTATTTTTAGTATTCAATTTTAATTTTAAATTTTTAGTTTTACATTCTTAAATTTTAATTTCTAATTTTAGTTTTCAGTTTTTAATTTTATATTTAATTTTTATGTAATTTTAATTTTAGTTATATTTAAAATTATAATTTATAATTTTAACTTTTAATTCTGAATTTTAATTTTACTTTTTAGCTGTATTTTTTTCATTTAATTTTAAGTGATATTTTTAGTTCTTAATTTATATTATTTTAAATAGTTTAACTTTTTTATTTATAATTTATAATATTCATTAGGATTTTAGTTTTAATTATTAAATTCTTACTTTTTAATTTTTAATTTTCAGTTTTTAAATTTATATTTTTGTTTTATTTTTTATTTCATTTGTAGTTTTTGTTTTTATTTAAGTTATAATTTTAATTTATTTTTTTAAGATTTCCTAAAAATTGCAGGAAAATCCGCACATAATTCCTGCGAATACTAAAACCGCAAGTAATTCTTGCGAATACTAAAACCACAAGGATTCCTGTAGAAATCAAATCTACAGGTAATTGTTGGAGCATAAAGTCGCAGACAATTCTTGCGGATTTTAAAATCTGCAAGAAGTTACCTGCAAAAATATTTTCATAGGAAAACCTGCAAGAATTTCTTTCTGATTTTTAAATCAGCAGGAATATTTTCTACCACTTGTTTTTCACATGAAAATATGCAAGAATTACATGCGGATTATTTTTCGCAAGAAAAATGACAAGAAATCAGCATTATTCTCGTAGTGATTTATAGAATAAAATTTATACCATGGAGATTTTAAAATTATTTTTACTCACTTCTTAAAACAAAATTCTACAACTTTAATTTGTTCTCTTCTCTTGTTTTTCTTTTCCTTTTTCTTTCTCAACTTTTCTCATTTCTTTTTCTTTCTCAACCTTTGAGTAGCTAATTAATAATCTCTCACGGGTATTGGTAATGTATAATTTTTAGAAGTACTTAATCCTATAAATACTTTCATATTGATTTTTCTCTCTCTATCCTTTTTTTTAAGAGATTAGTTTATGGTTTAAATTTAAGGTAAAATTGAATATTTCTTTATTTTATCTTACTTTTATTTTTAAACTAATATTATCTTAAATATTCTTCACATATTTTGATTCAAAAATCCTGATATATTAATATTTTGATTTTTATTTTAACAACCTAAGCTTCTCTTAGGTGAATAATTATATCATATTTGTATTTAAATTTTGAGATGTTACCAACATGTTTTTGTTAAAATAATTTAAAATTATTTTATAATATAAAATATATCTAATGAATTAATTTTAACATAGTAATAAAATATATTAAAAGAATAAAATGATAAAATAAAAAAGTAAATTAAAAAAGATAAAAGTCAATATTTTAGAAGCTGTAAATAGAAAAGTGAGAGTGACAAATGAAAATGTTAAATACCAATATACTGACAAATATCATAAGTATAAGAAGACAAAAAATATAATTTACACAAGCAAAGCAATTAAAGGAGATTAGTAATTTGTTATGATAATTAGATTTTATTAAAATAAATGGTAAGATTAAAATACTTTTTTAAATTTACTTTTGAAATAAATCAATTGCACTTCACATACACATATAAATATATAAATATATATATATATATATATATATATATATATATATATATATATATATATACGTACATACATATATTGCATGCATACATGCGCGTGTGTATATATATACTCATAAGTTTTTCTAATGTGACACAATGCTATGAAATGCTTTATTTCAACAAATCACAAAATAATTATTAATGAATTTATTATAAATATTTCTTATCACTTTTAAAATATTTTAGAAACAACTTATTTTAAAAATTTGAATATAACATAAGTTTTGGCCTTTTATTCATTTAATTTTTATGTACATTTTTTCATATCGATAGAAACAATTCATTTAAAAATTTTGAACTTTTTAGTTAATCTGTACCAATATTTCTTGAATTGATTCAACTATTAAATTAACTTGTGAGATTTTGTTTAATTATTTTATTATATTATACTCTTTTCTTTCTTAGACTTTCTAATTAATTAATATCATTGTATTAATGAAATAATTTTGGCATTTTAATGAAAGAAGATTTTTAAGTTTTTTCATTGAATTCCTTTCAAATTAGTAAAGGGTGTGAATAGTTCTTTTATATCTCTGATAGCAAAGCGGAAAACCTTGGAGGATTGAAGATTATAGACCTATCTCCTTGATTGGGTGTGTATAAAGTTTTGGCTAAGGTGTTCTCTAATTGAATAAAAGTTAAGGTGTTCTCTAATTGAATAAAAGTTGTAATGTAGGTTATCATCTCTGACACCTAAGTTGTTTTTGTTATAGACTGCCAAATTTTGGATGAGGTTTTGATTGTGAATGAGTTAGTGGCTGATGCGAGGAGGAAATTTAAACAGTTGGTATGCTTAAAGGTTGTTTTTGAAAAGGCCTGTGATTTAGTTAGTTGGGAATATCTGTGGGTTGTCATGATGGCTAAGGGGTTTGGGCGAAGGTGGATTAGATGGATGCGTGAGTGTGTGTCAACGACTCAAATCTCATTAATGGTAGCCCAACAGAAGAATTTGGTATAGGTTAGGGCCTTAGATAAGGTGATTGATAGCTGCCTAAATTACCTATTTTTACATAGGTACAATAGAGTAGTTATCACAATTCTTTCTTATTTAAGACCTTGTTTTCCTCTAATTTAGCTTAGAAGTATATGTAGCTAGAAATTTAGGTTTATAATTTAGTTTATTTACATGTTATGTTTATTTTCTTATTTTTAGTTGTTTTGAGTCAAGTTTTGGAAAAGATCAAAGAAGCGAGGAAAAGTTACAAATTTTGGTTGAGCGTCTGCATTTAAAGGCCAACTGCTGAGTAGCGAGCACCCAACGCTCATTAGTGAGAGCACCTGCATCTAATGCGGGAACCCAATGACTAAGTTCACCGTTGTCCAACGTCCATCAGTCGAGATGCCTACATCTACAAGCAGAGTGCCCAACACCCACTTCCGCAGCCACCAAACGCTTAAAATGCTTAGCCCTCAAGGAGTCTTATGATGCCTAATGACCACTTTTTGACCGTTGAGTGTTGATGTTTCAAATGTAAAATAAAAGGGGTGAGTTTTCATTTTAGAAGGGGTTCCTTCCTGGGGTTCCAAACTCTCTTTTGACCCGAGGTTACACACCTTGCTGACTGAGACCATGCTCTAGACCCATCTTCATCCATCATCACGCTCATCCATCCCGATGGTTAGCTAGATTTTTTATTTAGTTGGGATTTGATGTAACTTTACTTGAACTCATTTGTAATTTTGTTCTCTTAATCTAAGTTTACTTTTCAATGTTGGTGTTCTTCTTTGTCTCATGCTTTATTTTCATATATTTTGTGGGTTTTACTTGTTAAATGAGCTCGAGAGAGGAGTTTGGTTTGTAAAACAAGAAGAACTCCCAATGAGTGTTATTGCCCCATTGGTCATCTTAAGCTCATTTACTTAATGGGAATTATTTGACTTTAGATTATATGCGAGTGTGATAGTCTAATACTCAAATAGCTCAGTTCCTTGCTTATGAGGGATCCAAATTAATAATATTTTTATGGGTGATGAGAACATGGATAGTGAACAAAGGTTTTGAGTTCATTTATGCATTTGAAGGATGTTTTATTGAAATCAAACCTAACTAAATATCATACATATAACCACCGTTTTTATTTATTTCTACTTTATTTACTTTATGCTTGGTAGTTTAGTTTATTTCTACCTTTTGTTCGTACAAGTAGAAAGTATCGAGATTTTTGAAAGTTCATCCAAGTCCCTATGAGATCGACCCGATATTTTTCGTTTACTACATATGACTGATGCACTTACTGATAATAGTGTAGAAAACTTTGCACTCATCAGTGATCCTGTTTTACCTTTCTTGTTCCTTATCGCAGTAGATGAGTTGAGTCAAATGGTGCAAAAGGAAGTAGGGGAAGGTTTATGGAAGTGGTATAATATTGGCAAGGATGAAATTAGTGTGTCCAATTTACAGTTTGCAGACAATACATTATTAATAACAAAGATGGAGTGGGGGACTATGGTGGTTTTAAAAGCAATATTGTAGTTGTTTGAATTGATTTCAAGGCTTAAGGTGAACTTTAACAAAAGCCAACTAGTGGGTGTGAACGTGGACAAAGATTGGCTGGTCGGGGCTACATGCTTGCTAAATTGTAAGGTGGGGAATGTGCCTTTTAAGTATTTGGGACTACTTATTGGTGACTCACCCGGTAGATTGGGGATGTGGAAAACAGTGGTGGAAAGTGTCGAACGTAGATTGTCTTCTTTGGAAAACAAATACATTTCTATGGCAGGTCGGATTGTGCTACTAAAATCTATCTTGTCAGGTTTACATGTCTACTTTCTTTCATTCTTCAAGGCTCTGAAAGGTATAATCTCTCATCTCAATTCTTTGTTTAAAAACTTTTTGTGGAGAGGGGGGGTGTAAGATGAACTATAGAAAAGTAAATTGGTTGCCTTGGGAGAGGGTCTACAAGGAAAAAGAGTTAGGAGGCTTAAGGCTGAGAGATTTGATGAAGTTCAATGTAGCACTATTAGGTAAGTGAAAGTGGAGGTTGTTGGTAGAACAAGATAGTCTCTGGGTGTAGCTCTTGAAGTCGTTGTATCTAAAGGAGGATAGTAGGTGAAAGGTAAAACAAAGTAGATGTTCTCAATGGTGGGTGGACTTAAAGTCCATTGAAAAGGATGGATTGGGTCAAGACTAGAGGTAAACAAATGTTAGTCGCCGTGTCGAGGATGGTAGGGTAGTTGATTTCTGGAAAGATAAATGGCGAAGTGCTCAAAGTTTTCAAGAGGAATTCCTACGTCTCTTCAGTTTAGTAATGGACAATAAAGTATCACTAAGAGATATGCAGAGGGAGAATAATGTTTGATTTGGAATTGGAGAGGAAATTATTTGAATGGAAGGAAGAGGTGCTTGATGATTTGAAGAGTAGATTGTGGGTGGTGATGTTGGTAAGTGGGGTGGCAAATAAATGGGTTTAGAGTAAGCAAGGAATAAAGGAGTATTCATTTTCATTTGCTTACAGGTTATTAACAACTGATCTGAGGTATCAAAAGGATACTTTTTTTAACCTACTGTGGAACAAGGGAGCTTTGTCGAAGGTGCACATGTTAGTGAGGCAACTAGGAGCAAACAGATTACCAACAAGAGTGAATTTACTAAAACGCAAGATTCTCTCTCAAGAGGAAACAATGTGAGAACTCTATGGTAAGGAAGAAGAAATAAGAGCGCACCTATTTATTAATTATACAATGTCAATTAGGGTATGTCAGGAACTCTGTCATTGGTGGGATATCTCCAATGCTATCATGTTCAGTGAAGGGTCATGCATTCCTTATACTTTTGTCACTATTTTTTAATAATAATTGATTTTTTGCCGATAAAAAAATTAATATCATCTTTAAAATCATATTCAATCATAAATGAGTGAGATATGATTATGTTTTAAAATTTCTTTCTTAATTTTTCATTTTCATACTTCTTTATTTCATATTTTCGTATTCTTGTTTATTTTCTTATTTGCGATATATGAATCATCATTCTTATTAAATATACATTTTTAAAGAAAATTATTAAATGTAATTAAATATTTAGTAGATATATAAGTATAAAAATATACCTGTACGATAAAATTTAATAGATGTATAAATATTAATAGACATAGATATATAGTAGTGCAATATTAATTGCCGATCAAGTTGAAGGATGTTTTTCTTTATGGAAGAAATCAGCTTTCTTTTTCCCTTCTTTGTGGAATTTTAATCCTTTACTATGCATTAAACGTATACTTAAAAGATTTTTTTTTTGGAAGTTTCTTTACTTTTTTTCTTTCCCTTTTATAACAATATATTTTATTTTTTGTACATTTGAGTTCGACATCTTCATTTCTTACTAGCATTTATAATATTTCTTTTGCCTTTAAAAAAATAGTGCAATATTAATTGTCCATCATTAAATTATTGGCTTTATTGATCTCAACAAAAAAAAATTTCATGGACAAAATTTGAACAATTAAATTTTTAAAAGAATTACTTGAATCATTCATCCATTAATATTTTATTACTCTATAATTATGTCACACGGCAAGCATATTAAATATTTAAAGAAATTTGGCGTATAAAATTTTATTTGTAATGTTCATCGTCTCTATTTTCCGTCTCAACTCAAAGAAATGCACGCTTTAATTTTGACAACAAACTCAAATTAAATAAATAATTAAGTAAAAGATTCACGAAAATTAAGTATAGATTTATCAGATAACAATCCAATTTTAATATGATACTATAAAACAACCCATTTTTATTTGTAATGTTTGCTTTTTATGGTATTAATATAAGAAATATGGTTTTCTAGAGAAAATTAATAAATATTTATTTTTTATACTTATTTAATATTTTACTACCAAATGTTTTTCTTTATAAGTCAAAAGGACCGCGTATCAAGTCCAAACTAAAGTATAGCAGTAATATTGACACGGAGGAATAAAAATAAATTTGCTATTTTTAAAAATATTATTACTAGTGTACTAATTTTATTCTCATTAATTATTATTAATTTAATGTAGGAGACGCGGAAATATTAAAGTCTAAAAATATTATATACTATTATTAATAAATATTTCAAGTAAAATAGTCGACTTCTTAATAATCGATTCCAATATTCTTATTTTATTTCATTAATGAACAACCACTCAAAGTTTTTAATAAAGGCAAATAAAAAAAAAAACCCCATAAAAATGATAAAATGTCTTATAGAAAAGAGAAGTAGACAACCAATACCTTTTAGATGATATCCTGTACGAAGGATAAAATGAACAAATCATTAAAATTTTAAAGATAAATTCTTACTATTTCCTTATTATATTTACAAGCAAATATCAATGATTATATATTTGAGAAATCAGTAAGATATAAACTACAAACTGGTGTTCTTTCCTCCTTTTAATGTAAACCATCAAGTGAGTGGGCGAAAGGTTCGGAATGAGGTTCGGTGTAGCTTTTTCATTTGAACATTAGAAATGATAAATTGCACAAAGAAAGAAAAAAAGACTTGAGAAAGTGAGAGAAAAAAAATTAAAAAGTCATCTAACTTTTTTTCTCTCCACTTTCCACAATTCATTGTCTTTCTATGTGATTCTACAACTTCATGCAGGGGCACTTCTCAGAATCCCAAGGATCTACACGTTAATTCTTCTTTCTCTTCCTTTCAGAAACTTGGGTAACAATTATGGTGCCATTTGTCCCATCATAGAAGCTCTTTATGGAAGGCTTGGATTATATTCTTTTAGTTAACATCTTGGATTCATATTAGATTCTGGTTGAAATTTTTTCCATCGGTGTTTCTTTGAGGCCAAGCAATGGAGCCACAGTTAGCCTTACCATTCTCTGTTCTATCTGTTGTCGAAGAAGTTCTTCAAAAGCATGGAAGTCCTTTAAGTGACATTGACTTGGCATCAAGGAAGGCTGAAGAAGCTTGTACATATACCCTCTTTCTATTCTTCCTTTGTTTCTCTTCTTTAGGAATCGATCAATCCATGGACAATATTGACATCAAAATTTTGTTTTTTCAAGGACAGAATTGTTTTGGTGTTATATTTTAGGATAAAATATCTTTTAGGTTAAAAAATTCTTAAAATACTAAATATATTTTTTAAATTTTTTTATATTTATTTAATTTTTTTTAATTTTAAAATACATGAGATGACGTATTTTAGAGATAAAAAACAATTTAAATAAAGTTTAGAAGTTGAAAAGTGATATATTTAAAAAATAGGAGATAAATTTTTTTTGAAAGATATATTTAATTTAATAGAATTTTTTAATAAATCTAAAATATATTCTATCCTTTTTACTAAAAATTTGAGTACCCGTCTTTAATCCGCATGATAAAGTTTTTCATTAAACATTAATATAAGTTATTAAGGTAAAAATTCTATTGTGATTTGATAATAGCACCGAAAGCATTTAAGAATCACGTGTAAGTTTTGTGGTTCTTTTGATTAGTTCTAACGAACCCTGTATGTTGGTGCTAAAAATAAAAGAAGTTTCATTGTTGTTAGAATGCCTGAAACTTAGACAAATGTGTGTGGTATTGCAGCCTCAAGAAGGAATGAAGCTGCTGAGTGGTTACGAAAGACGGTAGGAATTTTTGGAGGAAAAGACATGCCAAGTGAGCCTACTGAAGAAGAGTTTAGGATTGCCTTGCGTAGTGGCATTGTCCTATGTAATGCTCTTAACAAAATACAACCTGGAGCAGTGCCGAAGGTAACTATGTATGTATGTTTTGTTTCATGAGATTGAAATCTAGATTTTAGTATTGCTTTGGTTCTTAGTACTAATTGTTTATTCATGTCCTTCGCTTTTTGCTATCAATATCATCATTACTCTTTGACAGATGACGATGATTTGACCTGTATTGTTAGGTAGTTGAAGCCCCTAGCGATATCGTTATTATTCCTGATGGGGCAGCTTTGTCTGCTTATCAATATTTTGAAAATGTAAGGAATTTTCTAGTAACAATGGAGGAAATTGGGCTTCCCACCTTTGAGGTTTCTGATTTGGAACAGGTAAAGCTGAAATTTCATTAATTTGATATACTCAATGTTGTATTATTATAATGCAATGTATTTAACTTTAACAAAATCTCCTTCCATGTACAGGGCGGGAAATCTTCAAGGATAGTGAATTGTGTTTTAGCACTCAAGTCTTATAGTGAATGGAATTTGGGAGGAAAAAATGGGTTATGGAAATATGGTGGAAATCCAAAGCCATCTGCCTCAGTAAAACCACCTATTTTGAGGAAAAACTTAGAACCATTCATGAGGTCTTTATCAAGGGGTATTTCGTTGGGCGATAAAGATGGTTTAATTAGTGATAAGTCTCCAAACAGTGATGTGAAGCATGATCTTAGTAAAGTGGTTAGAGAATATTATTGTTTATAATCATTTTTTTAGTTTGTCTCTGCATGTGGAAAATGAATATAACATTTGTCTGAGTTTTAATTGGTATTTCCAGGGTTCTATTCCCTCATTGGATTCACTAGTTCGTGAAATTTTATTTAATAAGAAGCTAGAAGATATTCCCATTGTAAGGGGTTATTACTTATCCTTAGCTACAATATTTAATGCGTTGTTCACCTTGACATCTTGCCATATGTGTATTTCAAGGTTCAAAAGTTTACCTATGCAACACTATATGTTTTTATTTTAATTTAAACTAAATTCACTGAAGAGTTAATGTCTTTTGTTATAATAGGTGGTGGAGTCTCTACTTAGCAAAGTCATGGAGGAATTTGAACAACGTTTGCTAATTCAACCTGAAACAGTGTGTTTTTCTTTGTCCTTTGACCAAGTTCAACCTCATATATTAGTGATACCAATCAAAAGAAATTTTTCATGTTTTATTTACTTGAATGTCCTCACCAAACATGAGATTGTGAGTCTTATTGAATTTTATGTCAAATTTTTTATCATGGCAGTTCAAAACCACTCAAGAAGATAAAGCACCACTCGAATTGAACATTGCTTGTGATGATGAAAAGGTAAAATCCAAGATTTCAAGAAATATTTTCATAACGAATTGAACATTACAAGCATCATGTTAACAAATTGTTTGGTATTATGTTGCGACTTCTTGACTTAGTTTTTGGTTCCATCATTTGTTAAGATGGAAGAAGATGAACGTGTAGATGCTAAACAAAAGGAAAATGATGACAAGTATAATGGCAATGAAAAATCAAGTAACCAAACTTTGAAGCAACAGAAGTTGTTTCAGCATCAAAATGAAAACGTCCAGGTAACTTGTGCTGACAATATATAAAATAACTCGAATTGCATCATGTACGAGTCTAATATGATACTATATAAACATGCAAAGGTTTGGCTTAGGATTTTTCCCAGGGTGTCTAAATATGGACCCTGAATTTGAGGTAGAACATCGTTTCAAGAATAATGCTTTATGCATAAGATAAAGTAACCAATTTGATATTGACAATCCTTAGGAATTGAAAATGATGGTTCATCAAACAAAAATGGGAATGCAAGTTCTGCAACATAAATATCAGGAGGATATCCTATATCTACGTACGTATACTGGTTTTAAAAAAAAATCCATCATTTTTTATAATAATATTCTATATTTTAGCTAAGTACTACCTACCCTTAATAGGTAAGCACATGCTTGGCCTAGCTTCTGCTGCTTCTAGATATCAGAAAGTTCTAGAAGAAAATCGCAAGTTATATAATCAGTTACAAGACCTGAAAGGTAAAACTCAATTGGGTAAAGTTTAAATGTTTTTTCTTTTTTTTATATCTATATTTTGAATAAGATTAAATGGGAAAATTTGATATGTTGGTAGGAAATATTAGGGTGTACTGTAGAGTTCGACCCTCAAAAAGTGGACAACAAAACCATAATTGCTCCGTTAGTAACATAGATGAAGGAAGTATTTCACTCATAATACCTTCCAAAAATGGGAAAGAGGGGAAGAAGACATTTAATTTCAATAGAGTGTTCGATCCTTCTTCAACCCAAGGTTTGTCTGTGTGTTTCCCTTTCATAGAAATTATTGCCACTTTATATATGTGCTTCATGTTTGCTCCTTTTGTTTCTCTATAGGAGAGGTTTTCGCAGATACACAACCATTGATTCGTTCAGTTCTTGATGGCTACAATGTGTGTATATTTGCTTATGGCCAGACAGGATCGGGAAAAACACACACTATGGTGAGAGATTCATACCACATTGTTGTTTCCTCCCTCTCACTTGTAACAAGTAATAACTACCTTAGTGCATCTGTATATTTATGCAGTCTGGACCAGACAATTATACTGAGGAAACAGTAGGTGTCAACTACCGCGCATTAAGAGATCTTTTCCTTCTTTCGGAGCAGAGGAAAGACATTATTCACTATGATATATACGTTCAAATGCTTGAGATTTATAATGAGCAAGTTAGAGACTTATTAAACACAGACAGTGCTAACAAAAGATATCCTTTTTCTATGCCAAATTAAATGTTTTTGTATATATGATTTATGTATGCCGTTTTGGATAAATGATTATATTGCCCCTTAATGTGACTCTTTAACAGTTGCATACATTAGAAATTCGCAACAGTTCCCACAATGGCATTAACGTGCCAGATGCAAATCTAGTTCCTGTTTCATCCACTTCCGATGTCTTAAATTTAATGAACTTGGGACAAAAGAATCGGGCAGTTAGTTCCACTGCCATGAATGACCGGAGTAGTCGTTCTCATAGGTAAAAATTAAGTTTATCTCTTAAATTCTTAGACTTAAAAGTACTGATTTCATATTAAACGTGATCTAGAAAAAAAAATAGTCTTGGTTATCTTTATAATAGGTCTTGAACATTGTACTTTTCCCATTACTATGTTTTACGGTGGAAAAACTAATATCTTATTTTAGTTGGCTAGATTATCAACACATTTTAGTTTTTTTTATCGTTTATGTTTTCCATCACAATATTAACGGGTACTAGCTTGTGATGTTATAATTGCAGTTGCTTGACAGTTCATGTTCAAGGAAGGGAGCTTGCATCAGGGAATAGTCTTCGTGGTTGTATCCATTTAGTTGACTTGGCAGGAAGTGAGAGGGTTGATAAATCTGAGGTCACAGGAGATAGGCTGAAGGAGGCTCAACATATTAACAAGTCACTTTCTGCTCTAGGAGATGTCATTGCTTCACTTGCCCAAAAGCAATCACATGTACCTTATAGGAATAGTAAACTTACTCAGTTGCTTCAAGATTCTCTTGGTATTCTTTATAGTTTCTTCAATTTGTCTCTATTGTTTGGCGTTATCTACCAAGGAGCTAATTTTACTATATATGTACTAGGAGGTCAAGCAAAGACACTAATGTTTGTTCATGTTAGTCCGGAGGCTGAAGCCCTTGGAGAAACAATTAGTACATTGAAGTTCGCAGAAAGGGTCTCCACTGTTGAACTTGGTGCTGCACGTGTTAACAAAGATAGTTCAGAGGTCAAAGAGCTTAAAGACCAGGTTCTTACACTTTTTATTTTTGGGTTCTTAAACAATTAGTACATTAAATTAAGAGTTTAATTGGTATACAAATCAGTATAAAAGATTTTTACACTGACATTCAATTATGACTTTTCATTTATGTGACTTTTAAAGAAATGTTGTGATTCAATGTCAGTGTAAAAATCTTTACTCTGACAATTAAACTCTTAATTAAAATTAAACTCTTAATTAAAAGATGTTTATTTGACTATATTTATAAATCGTGCATTTTTAATATGAATGTTTCTATCGGTTCCTCTGTCAGATTGCCCATATGAAGGCAACCTCAACCAAAAAGGATGTGGAATTGGAACATTTTCCACATTATGCAAATAATATTAATGAAACACCAAAGCTCAAACCTCAACTAAATTCCAATTCACGGTCACCTAGTTTGTCGAATGGAAGTCGTAAGCCGCCAAGAGAATATTCTAGCAGCATGGTGGAGGTAACATATTATCTACCATAACTTGAACTTAATGCATTTTGGTATAACTTATGATGGAAATAAAAGAAAACTTTAAATCAATAGATACAAGATTATAGTATGTATAGAGAATTAAATATAAAAAGATAAAAGAAAGAGAATTTGTATACCTCAAATATATTGAATTGAAGTTCTTGATTTTCAATAACAAAAAAAAAATGCTAGGAATGATTATTGTAGAGATATGAGTTCAATAAGAACTCTTAAGGATTTTACTACCTACTTTCTAGGGGATTATTTTAGAGAATGTGTATTGTTGTTGTAATTTGCTTAATGGGATGACAAATTTATAATCCCCCAGGTAGGTAGAGACCTCTCAAATGGGCTTTTTATGATTGAATCAACCCATCACAGAGTCAATCTTATTATAATCCCATTCAAATAATCATAAAGATATTATAAGATATGATTATCACCATATCTTAAATTGCCAAATAATGATAAAATATAATTGATTAATATCAATCCATTATTATTTCCAACATTCTCCCACTTGGATGGTATTAATCAATAATACAAAGATAAATCATTAAGCTAGAATGACAATTATAGACAAATCTTATATTAGACAATGAGAAATTTTAGCTACAAAATAATATCCGATAGGGATATATATCATAAATATTTCTCATAAAGTATATAGAATAATGTAGTTCAATAATATGATACTACATGGTCTCAAGCATCCAAAAATGCTAAGAGATATCTTACTAAAATTATATTACTTCACACATATCTCATAAGAAAGTTTTTAGACTTCCACTGATCTAAGACATCAAAACTTAACCAAACCATATGAGTTATAAAACTCCAAAGTTAAGTATTTGATCAGTGAATAAAAAAGTATTTAATTAATATAATATTTTTTTACTTGAGTCCGAAAAATTATATAGGTGGGAAAGCATAATTTACATGCATCTAATTATTCATCATAGCCCAATAACATATGTAATTACATATAGGCTACATAAATGCTCTATAATATTTGACATTTAACTAATCCAAGTTTAAAAAATGAGTGACTATGTAAGAATATAAAGATAAGTAGGAAATCCATAAATTCCCTACTAAAACCACATAGACACCTAGTTTATATAAAATGATACTCAGATTATTATGGCCACAAAATGTCAATTGAGCAAACACTTAGATAATTGGTCCAAACAAAAAAATTCATAAGTACTTCAATAGTGCAAAATTGTACTCAATAGGAGTACTATCATAATAAGCACTTTTTTACAAAGTAGAAAATCATACTCGATAGGAGTATTGCATCTACAATATACTTATAGAATTTTGACCAAACAAAATGTGAAATTTTGGGTAAAGAAATGCACAATACTTAATTGCATACTAAAAGAATTAATGTGCAATGCCTAACAAAATGTTCTTAACATCCATTAAAGATGTCTATTAAGATACAATGAATTATGTATCTCAATTAAAATAGGACAATAATAAATAGTCAAGTCCTATAAAGTATGTCATATCATAATTAAATGTGCACAAGAATATATGACAATACAGATAGATAAGTCTCGAGACATGATACAAAATTATATACTTCTAAAATTTTGATCAATTAAAATATGAAATTTGGGTAAAAGAAATGCACAATGCATAATTGTATGCCAAAAGGATTAATGTGCAGTACCCAAAAGAATGACCTTAACATTAGTTAAAGATGTCTACAAAGATACAATGGATTTTATGTATCTCAATAAAAATAGGACAAAAATAAATAGAGAAACCCTATAGAATATATCATATCATAATTAAATGTGCACACGATTATATGACAATAAAAAATATATAAGTTTCGAGAGATAATATAAGATTATATATACTCCCACTAATCCTTAATATACCAAAAAATATTAGGATTATCATTAGGGTACACTAGTATTAAAAGTTCTAGTCATAGTGGGATGCTGACTTTATAAGATAATAATAAAATTGAATTAAAATTCACTATTATTCTACTTAAGGAATTAGAAAGTAGTAGAATAACAAATGATTAATGAGAGAAGTGGTTAAAATAACAAGAATATGAAACCTACAAATTCATCCATAAGAATAAATAATTCTCACAAATGGTTTCATAATTAACCACATATTAATCAATCTTTACAAAAATATTAACCCCTATGAGGATCTTGAAAAAATAATTACATGAGTGAGAAAATGGATCACTTGATAATTTTACGTAGAATATGAGATCATAAGCAAGTTCTCAAGTAATCATAAACAAAAATCAAGTGCTACAATAAACAATATTTACACACACTTAAGAATAAAACATGATTACACACAGTGGAAGAATGAGACCTATTCTTGCATATATTAAGGATATAATAATAAATAGTCTCTAACTCTCATCACAATTTATAATGGACATAGGTTTATTTATATATCCCAAAATAAAGTCTCTAGCTTTTACAAGAATACCATTAACAATATTATAAAATATGGTATGGAAAAATTAATCTTTTAAAATTTGGGATTCCTATATTGTCCTTACAAGAATTGCATACTAATATTGCAAATCAATAGAGAGTTTGTTATACAAGAAAATATTTTACAAGAAACCAATATAAATCTTTAATATAGATCCCAACAATGTGATCACAAATAATGTAATAAAAAAAAAATTTTTATCAAGAACATTTGTTTTTGCACATGTATGATTAATTGGACATTTTACCTTTAGAGATAATCATCCTTTGTTTTTTTTTCTTCAAATATTTGGTTTGTAAGCTAATTATTACAAGCTATCTTGTACATAGAACAAACTAATTTGTATACATATTTAGTCAAGTAATATAATCTTTGAGCATAATGATTATAAAATTTGGAGGTGATTACTTCTAGTAATTCCAGGCATATAAAAGTATCAAAATAAATAGTTATTTACATTAAATATGTAAAAGATTTACACTAACATCTAATAATAAATTACATATATAAATAAAATAAGTTTATTAACTTTTACAATACAAATCTTTAAAATCACATAATTTCTCATTAATTGATACAGTAATACTATTATAATTTCTTATTAATTGATACATTTTGGTCAAAAGCCAGTAGTTAATTAATATGAGATGTGTTCTCTAAAAATTGTGTTTACATTCATGTGAAATGGTTTTGTAGAACAAGAAAAAGGCTACAGACAAGCTTATGAAAAGACGAAGCTTAGATCCCATGGACATTTATAGAAATTCACCCCAATGGCCAAATCATGCAGGAGTAAATGGAAATGAGGATGATAAGGAATCGGTTTCTGGGGATTCTGTTGGTAAAAGTACAAAAAGTAATGGTCGCATAACTATTGATCATAGCCTCATGGAACAATTTGACACAGAAAGCCAACGGTCATCTTCTCCAATGTCAAGTCCCACATTTCCTTTTGACTCTTCAAAAATACGCATGGAGGCGGCCACCACAAATGACTATGATGAACTTGAGCTAGCAACTAGTGAAAGTTCAGAATCAGACAAGAGTTGGCAATCAAATGTGCATATGCCTAAAACAACCTCTCTTTCCAATGGACTAGTGTCTAAAACAAGGAAATCAGCTCATCCTCGACAAGTAAAGAACCAAGAAACTAGGTATATTCATATTTAGGCTAAGTGTTCACTTTATGTTGCTTCTGTTCTTGTCAATGATCATATTATTTGTTAACTAACTTTTTATTCCACTTCTTATATCTTTTTGTGTGAATAAGGTCTATGATCCCGTCATTGTCTCCATCACCAAGGAAAAAAACCACCGTAGTTAGTCAACTAAGAAAGCATCCAGATGCAAAAAGAAAAAATGGAAATGCCAAATGAGAAAACTGCTCTCAAGTTATTTTCTTACTTCATCACCTTAACACTTTAGTTTTGGGTTTGTGTATCTATAACTTAGTTGCACAAAGAGAATTCTTTTTCTTTGTTTTCTTCGTTAGATTTGTGGTTCTCTGGTGGTGTGCATGAGACGTAATTCCAAACCGTGTTTTGTATACAAACTTGATTTTAGCATGAAAAAGAAGGAAAAACTCTCCCACCTTTACTTTCCAGGGCACTAGAACCAGGAAATGAAAGGGGATGGATGGAGAGAATAAAGAAAAGTAAATGAAAGACAAGAGTTGATAGTTTTTTTGTTCCCTTTGTATTTAATTTTTTGTTTCATGTAACATTGTTGTCTAATTTTGTATGGAAACGTGTGCATACAACAATATAAAAAAAATAAAAACAAAAGAAAATAAACATATACTGCTTGTAAGTATGTTTAAAATAATTAAATTAAATTCATATCTGATTTATAAATGAAAATTTTGTTAGAAAAAATAAAAAACAAAATAAACAGACAATAGTCAAATTGAGTCATTCATTAACTTATTACTTTATTTATATATCATTTAAATACATGTGTAGAGACCAATACAATATTTGCAATTGTGTGGTCAACTTATTAATTTAAATTAAAAAGTCAATTAGCTACCGATCACAATAAGCACTCTTTTAGACATGTAATAAAAGTAAAAAAAAAAAAACAAACTAACTTACATTTATTAAAAAAGTAAGATAATATCATTTAATTGTAACATTTTCATTTAAAAATATATTATTTTCCAAAATCATTATTTTTTGGAACTTGATGTCAAAAAAAAATCGAAATAAAACCTCAATTAAGTGAAACATATTTTAAAAATGGTCTAATAAAAAGATAAAATTAGTTAAATTTATTCCTATTTAAAACCAACATCAAATTTTTGTTTATATTTACAACCCAAATAAGTAATTGATTTTTTCAATGAGTCAATGCAAGAGGCTCTCACTTGGTGTCACATAGATGGCATTGGAAGAAGAGAAGTGAGTGAAAAGTTATTGTACCCAAATCTTGATTAGTTTGCTCATTATTCAAATTCGAAGGTGCATCAAATTGTGAAAACATGTTGATTGCCTCTTGTTATGCTTTCAACCTTTTTGTGCTTTATTTTGTTTTTTTGAAGAGCACCTTTTTGTGCTTTATACTACCCATATACTCCATATACATTCAATACACTCCATTTCACATGAAAACCACAAAATCTCGTGCACTCTTATGCTCTTACCCAGATGCCTGGGTTAAAACCTCCTCTGTTGCGTCTTTATAACCATTAGTGCGGCCAGATTCTACAAAAATCTTTACTAACTTAACATCTCCAATTCTTATGTATGCTGACTATGATAAAAGCAAAATAAATAGTATTAACATGATAAATCAAATTTTTACGCAATTATAAGTACTGGATTTTTAATCCAACATTGATGTATTGGAATTATTTTATTGATAAAAACATATGGTGTTTTTAGTAACAGTTTACAGGTTGAGAGAAGGGAAAGAGAAATGTTGTAAGTTCAAATATTTCTATTTACAAAAATTAATATATTAATGATTAATCTATAAAAAAATGTTAAGTGACCAGCATTTCAGAAATTCATCAAGATTAGGACGAAACAACTCAAGACTTAAATAAAACTCAGAAATATGAGTTTATTTTTTACCAAGTGACCATCCTTGGTTGACAATGTGAACCACTGCCCGAGAATAATTTAAGAAAAGAGTCCGATGAAGAGAGCATGACGTGGCCAATTTTGTTTGCAACTACTCTAAACAATGCTGGGCCACGAGGAATGATTTTGTTTTCAAGAAGAAATGACACGATTCCAAGTATATGGTTCAACAAATTCATATATTGATGGAAAGTTTGAGGCATGCTGGTAAATATGTCAAAGCCTTGGAGTCTCAAAATCTGAATGTTTGTCCCTTTGTGCCTTACGTTATTTCAATTTATTGCCTCGTGAATATCAATATATATGATTGGACTTGTCACCTTTATTTAGAGAACGGCTTAAATATAATTATTACTTTAATTTTTTTTAATTTTAGATTTGAGTCTTTAGAGTTTAAAATTGTGATATTTTGTCTTCAAATTAAAGAAATGTATGAATTAATATCCTTTTTGTGAATTATGGACGTTGATTATTAATTTTAAGTGTGCTAATGTCATGTGTAAGAAATTAGGTGACATGACAAATTAAAGTTTGCTAATCAAAGTGTTTAGTGAAGGAAATTAAATCCCAATTGAAGAGATCTTAAGCCTATTTTTTAAGGGTTTCCTGTACAGTTGCTTCCCATTTCCAAATTGTCAATCCTAATGCCATTGAGAGGCTTGTTGAGGAAATACCTAAAAGAAAGGCTCGTTAAGGCGACAACGAAGAGAGGTGTCAAATAGAGAAAATGAAAATTGAAGTATAGGAAGCTAAATTGAAGCGAATAGGTCGAGGAGAGGCGACAAAGAAAGGTTAAGAAGATAGGCAACAAAGAGAGGTTAAGAAGTTTTGGACTTTAGTACCAAAGTCGAATGGAACTGAGTGGATTATCGAGTAGCTCAAAGACACGATAATGAAGGTGTGAATTGTTTGTTTGTGTGGGTTGGAAGCACCTCTAGTAACTTCTTAGATTGAAGACAATCCATCTAGAAGTTTTTATAATTATGGATCATGTAAGGTTTAAGTTTTTTTTAATTGCTTGTTTTAAGGGTTTAGTTTTATAGAAATTGTATAATTGACACATGTTTCTTGGTATATTTTCTAATTGTAGGTTACTGGGAGGAGAGGTTGCGATTTTTTTCAGTAGTATAATCCTGCAATGACTATGAGGGAGAAGATGATTATGCTAAACTTACCGAAAAATGTTGAAGAGCTTTAAGTTAAAGAGAGAGGATTGCAAACAATAATAACTAAAATAAAGAAAAGAAAAATTTTTACGGGAATGAGACTGATACTATGATGATTAATTTCAATTGTTCTTGCCATTGTAGTTGTTAATTGGTAGCAATTGATAGTTTAATGACATTGTAATTGACTTAGTAGTTGGTAGCAATCTCTCTATAGTAATTTTTCTGCATTATTTTAGTGGCTTTGTAATCGAGTTAGTAGTTGGCATATGTATCTTGTGTTAGCAACATTCTGGTATATGTATTTTGCTTAAGGTAATAGGTGCTTTTAAATGATGTGTGGTTGACACCCTTTTTTTATTTATATAAACAATTGTTAAATGATGAAGGATGTATTGTGTTATATGAGTTAGTAATGTACAACAATTGTTTAGTGAATGAAATTGATGTTGATGGTATATTATTAAAATTTTTAGTTGTTAATTGAAACTTAAAAATTCCTATATTGGAGATAGATTTTTCTTTTTCATCTAAATTTCTATCCACCCATATAGATGGTTTATTAGAGTAAGAGAAAATAGAAATGTGCAATAAAATATAATTTGATTAAAATAAAAAATAGATGTAAATTGATCAATTCAATTCCTTCACACCTTGTTCATGATGATGACAATATGTTCAAATATACTTTAAAATTTCGTATCTCTATATGTATAATTAACTTTGTGTGTTGAAACAATAAACATTAACTATAATAATGTATGATAATTATTTTCGCAAAAGAAACAACTACCGGTACACAACACAACAATGTTTATCACTCTTGATTGTTCTATTAGATATCAATAAACATCACATGCAAGTGTATAAATGATCCAGCTATATATGGGCATATACATAAATACACATTTTGACGAATCAATAATCTTTGTCCATAGTTTCCAAACCATCTTTTAGTTAGTCCCATTCTATTGAATCATAATGAGGCCATAAATAGTGTATGTGTAGCAAATATGAGATGGTCACAAGAAAGCCATTCACAATTAGCAATGGCACCCCATAAACATACTCAGTTTTTGTTGCAAAAACAACATAGTTAAGCATAAACTAGAATAATGTCTAGAAATTATACACAACAAATGAAGAACCACAAATTAACATTCACCAAACTAACCTACCAATCACTGATTCATCTAAATGTGTATTTATGTGTACCCATATATAGTTGGATCATTTATGCATTTGCAATACATCTAAAGCCAGTCACAGACACTAATTCATTTGAAGCTAGTCACTTGCAATAAATACATCACTAATTCATCTAAATGTGTATTTATGTATACCCACATATATTTGGATCATTTATGCATTTGCAATAATCTAAAGCCAATCACATGCACTAATTCATTTGAAGCTAGTCACTTGCAATACATCACTAATTCACCAAAACAACCTACCTTCACTAGTCCATCTAAAGCCAGTCACATGCAATACAAGTCACATACATTATACATTCACATATGCATATACAACCAATCACATGTAGGAAGAGTCTACATGTTTGGCTTCTAGAAGTAAGCTTAGTCAAATAACACCCATATTAATAAACATTAACAAGAAAAATAAAATTAAAGAAATTTCCCAAATCCTAAGACCAATTTCTCTTTAATTTACATAAGAAGTATAAGATGTCATCTAGTTTGTTTTACATAACTGAAATGGTCTTGGTCCAAATCCAAATAAAGAATTACATAACTAAAAGGAAATAGCAGATACCACTTTAAACTCTAAACCAAGACCATAACTAAAAAGAAACATCAGAGATCATACATTGTTAACCAACACCAATTACAAATAAAAAAAGAAACTAAATAGCTAAATCTTCATTTCTAATTAATGGATCCTTGAGTATGTGGGTGATGAATGTGCAAATTTTCTATATTACTATTGTCAAGTGCACCAGTCGTATGTAGTATCCAATGAATATAGGTACTTGGTTGATACCTCAAAAATCTCAAGACTTTCTACTTGTACGAATGAAAATGATAGAAATTTTATACTAACAGCTACTAAAATAGAAAGTAAATAAAGCATAAATACATAAAACAAGCGGTTACACGTATGAGATTCAGTTGAGTTTTGATTTCACTAAACCATTCCTCAAGTACATAAATGAACTCAAAATTGTCATCCACTGCCCATGTTCCCATCACCTATAAAAGTATCCTTAACCTCAATCTCTAGCAAGCAAGAAACTAAGCTATTTGAGTATTAGACTATTGATCTCTCGCATAATCTAAAGTCAAATAATTTGCATTAAGAAAAGGAGCTTAAGATGACTAATAAGTTTTACTCTCTCTTGAGCAATAAGCTTTATTGGGAGTTCTTCTCATTTTACAAATCAAAATCCTCTCTCGAGCTCATTTAACAAGTATAATCTGTGAAAGATAAAGAAAATAACACAAAGGATAAAGAAGAGCACCAACATTGAATAATAAACTTAGAATAAAAAGAACAAAAATACACAATAGTTCAAGTTCATCTATATCAAATCCCAATAAAATAACAAGCCTAACTAACCATCAGGTGGATGAATGCAGAGAATGGACGAAGATGAATGCAACAACTTTTGCAGAATAAAAGACGTCTTTTTAAAAACTTCGAATTAAAACACCAATGCCTAATGTTAACAAAGTGAGTGTTAGATGTCGCTTTAGGAAACGTGTTCCCCAACTTTCGCTAAGAGTTGGGCACTAGTATGTGAACATGTGGTCCCCTCTATCAGGTAGCGTTGGGTGCTTCTAACTTGGTCGTTGAGTGCCTGGACACTACCCTATTGTTAAGCTCAAATCTACTGCTATTTCTTTAGTCATTCTCACAACATGTCTCAGAACAACTAAAATAGGAAAATAAACGTAAACTATGCATAAATTTAAACCTAAAACTAATTTCCTAGATAAAACTAATTTTAAGTGAAATATGAGAAAAACAAGACCTTAAATGAGAAGAAATTAAGATAACTGCTCTATTTTTACCTATGTAAAAATAGGTAATTTAGGCAGTTATCAGTGAGTTTGAATGTTGGCTTTGTGGAGGTGTTGCTACCACAAATTGAGTTGCAACAACTAGTTGTTGGTTTTATGGAGGTGTTATTGCCACTTGAGTTACAATAGATGAATTGATACTAGATACCTCTACAGGGGATGATGCACTCTTAGCCTCTACAAAGAATAAAATTATAATGTAGGGTATGCAACAAATTTAGCAGTTTAGGTTATGCAGATTTAGCAGTTCTTACCTTATTTGTTGAACTGTTGACTACAACAAATTTGGCACTTGATTTTTTCCCTTTGATTTTCTGCACATTCAAATTATACTTAATATTATTAGTTAACTAGTATTGAATTTTTTCCACTTCAAATTTCTTTAAAAACAAATACCTTATTTCTTCCCTTTGGAATGGTCTTGGCTACAATTGCTTTGGCTTTGCAAGTTGTGACATTGTGTCCAACCATTCCATATCTACTGCAAAGCATAAAAGTTGATTTCCTTTCTAAACTTGTGCTGTTATTGGGCTCATCCTTAGCTTTGTTCCTATTCTTTTTGGTCCTCATAAGTGCTTTTCTCAGTGTAAGTGGAAGAATTGGCCCATTGGTATCAGATGGAAAAAAGTTAGAAGCATTACATGATTTCACAGTATAAGAATAAGTTGTCAAGAAAGTATTTTTCCTATATAATACACAATCAAATGTAGTTAATAATGTTAACTAAATAATATTATAGATGACACCAAATAAATAAAAGATGTCTTACTTTCAGTAATGAGAAATATAATCCTCTGCCTTGTAGTTGATAGTCTACAAATAAGATATGACATGACAACATAGGATTCCAGTAAGATCTAATTTTCTACAAGAACAAGTTCTCTAATTCAAATTGCCAACATACTTTGACCAATCTCTTGAGACCTGAAATAGTGCCATCAAATTATCACTAGCTTAGTTTGGGGTCCAATGTTGTGAGTCTTTCTTGTTTTTCGCTAAAAATTGTTGATTTTGGGATATATTGCACCAGAATATCTCAACATATACTCTCTTTACCTAACAATCTCTTAGTTATGTAGAAATTGATCCTCTATAGCAATCTAATAATATGTTTGTCCTATATTCTAAGATGAATCTATTAAAAGCTTCGCACATGAAGGAGAAGGCTAACCTAAGGAGAAGGCTAACCATGAAAGGGAGAAGAATAATCAGAATGAGGACCAATTTCAAAAGCATCTTCGACTAATACCCACCATCAATAAAGGTAAACACGCACAAGGAGTTAAGATTGATAAAAGTAGCAGATGTCATAAGTGTGGCTTAATTCATTGAGATCAATCGTGTCCTGCACTACACACTATTTGTTACAACTGTAGGAGAACAGGACACCATGCTAGAAATTGTAGAAATGACGAACAATCCCAACCAAGGCCCAAAAACCAAGGGAAAGTCTATACCATCCAAGGAGAAAGGGTGAAGGAGTCTGAAGGCTTGATCCAAGGTATGAGCTTTGTTAAAGAAAAATAAAAAGAGAAAGAAATGATTATATTGATTGATTTAGGAGTGACACCTTTTTTTATATCCCATCGACTAAGGCATATTGTCTCTAAATGTACATTAACGCGTTATATGTTAGTTTTATTAGTGACATTAATTTCAGGGACGAAATTCTCTGAGGAGGGAGAGAATGTAACATCCCAAAATTTAACATACAAATATTCGAATAAGCATTCAGTTAAGAGAAAATATATTAAGTTGTTAAGAAAAAAAATCAATTAAAAGATTAAACTGTTAGGAATTTTGAATAAATAAGATTAAGATAATATTTCCTTTAAAATTGAAAAAAGATAAAACAAATATACTATTTTGGATTTAATCTAGAAAAATCAATCTTTTATAGAAAATAGATGGGAAAACAACCCTAAAATAAAAAATATAGGGTTAACTAGTTCCCTCAAAATATCATAAATTAGTTGATTCTTTTAGGGTTAAGAAAAAGGGACATAAGAGCAGAAGAATTAAAGTGGTGGGATCTCACTTCAAGAGGTGAGTAAAACGTTTGTTTTTAACCCTCCATGGTATGGTTTTAAAAATTGTTGTTAATGCGTTTAATGTTTGCAAATTACTTTGATGATTTTTTCGAGATACCTCCATTTGGAATGGGGTTGAATTTTGAGATACATCCATCCCAGATGGATGTGTGAGATGCCTCCGTTTAATACGGGGAAAAGGTTTTAGATACCTCCCCATCCGGGATGGAGAAGAGATTCTGGATACCTCTATTGGGGAAGGCAATGGGACACCATTGTATGGAATATGAGCTCATAGACCCTTTTGAAGAATCTATTAAAAACTTTGGTTCTGGGAACTGTAGAGTGGGAGAGAGTGATCTTGAGTATAACTATATTTCTTGTTATGTGCATGGCGAGGGTGTTAATTAAAACACCATTCTCTTTTTGTGTTATTAAATTATTCATATTAGAAATTAATTATTTGAAACAAATTATATTTTGTCTTTAAAAACGTCTTTTTGCGGGTACCATGGTTGTTTTTCCATATTCCGCACCGGCTGAGAACAATGTTATTTGCAAACCTTTTTTTAAAAACTTGTTTTATTCACTGAGATTTTCATCTCATTTAAAAGTGTTGTTTTCAGAGTTAGAAGAGTAGGAAGCTTTGGAGGCTAAAGAAGGCTTGAAAACTTAGCTGTAGTTTAGGTTTTCCTTTTTATGAATGTTGTTATTACAATTATCCTTTATATTTTTTTTAGTAGTCCACACTTGAGAATTATGCTTTGTAAGGTTGATAAATTTTTATTTATTATTTGGTATTTTTATTATTATTTTCAATAATTACTTAATTATTATACTTTTGGGTGTTATTGTAACGGGGGACGTTACAAACATACTCAGATTTAACAAATCAGTGTCTATAACTCACATAGGGATATTATTCATTTAAATATGAGGATATCGTAAGATAATACAAATATTCACAATTCAAATATAATAAAATCATCATGGGATAAGATAAATATCTAAAATTCAAATATCATCATCCTGAGATGGAATATACACCTATAATTCAAATATGATCATGATCATATAAGACAAACATCTACGAAGCAAGCATAATGAAATTAGAAAATAAGATAAATATCTAAATTTCAAACATAACCATATCGATAATTAGATATCAATTATTCATATATAATAATACATAAATTCAAACTTAATCGAAACATATATGCAACTCAAATTTTGAAATAATACATCTAGTCTTATTAGAATATCTTTTCCAAAACTACTACTTGTTAGTCATTATAAATCTATACATCATCAATCAAATATTGGGTTGCCAAGATCAATATCTAAAATAATAACATATATATTTTTTTAGTCATAATAGTAAACTTATAAAAATAATTAGATGTTAGAATGAAATTAACCACACAATAGAGTTTGGTTTAGGTTCAACTAGACTTTAATACAAAAAAAAAACGTAAGACTCATATTTAGACTACAATATTGTTAAAAACTATACATAAATTATTTATTCAAAAAACCAAGTTTTAGAAACAAAAAAGTTGTCAATAGTACCTTAAAATATAAATTTTATGTATTCAACAAAATTGACGAACAAGTGTTCTACACTATAAAAAAATCAGCTACAGTCTGTGTATTAATAAGATTGTTAGAGATTGTTTTCCTAGTTCTCATCATGCTGAAAATATTAAATATATACAATACATGTCACATATAGAAGATAACATATACCAATAAGGCATAATTTTAAAGTATTTCACTGGTATAACTTATAGAAAAAAAATGTTCCTGCTAAAATGACCAAACACTATTTCGCTAACGTTACCAAAAGTGACAAGCTCCAAAGAAGGGGGTACCGGAAAAAAAGGACTCTAATACTCAAGTAAGACAGTATCCAAGTTTGTAATGTTATGGTGAATAATACTGGGAAAAAGGGAAGTAGATAGACACGTACCTTTACTTTGGTGTCGCTTTTTATTTGTAATGGGCACCTAGGTTTGTACTTATGGAATATTATCCTTACATGTTGGTCATTACCTTTATCTATTAAGCATTAATTTTATCCATTGGATATTATCCTCAGCTACTAGGTATGACTTTTACCTACTAGATTAAGGGAATGCAATCATTATCTAAATATGTATATAATAAATGTTTATTATGTTTAATTAATCTCTAGAGGCTAATCTTCTCAGTGAGTGCTCGTTTAGGAGGGATTTTAGTATTCGACGAAAAATAAAAATGGTATTAAAAAAATAGATAGGCTAACTCTGTCAAGATAGTAAAATCGAATGGCTACCTGTGTTTGAAATTTAAATCTAGCATCGATCTTAGAAGAGTACACAATTGTTCTTTTGAAAAAATTACACAAACAAGCACACACATACACTAGCCCACATACGCATATAAGATAATATAAATATCAAAATTATAAATATCCTCATCCTTAGATTGAATATATATTCATTTAAATATGAAGATATTGTAAGATAAGACAAATATTTACAATTCAAATATAATAAAATCATCATAGGATAGATAAATATCTAAAATTCAAATATCATCATCCTTAGATGAAATATACACCTACAATTCAATTATGATCATACTTATATAAGACAAACATCTAAGAAGCAAGTATAATTAAATTAGAAAATAAGATATATATATATATATATATATATATATATATATATATAAATTTCAAACATGACCACATCGATAATTAGATATCGATTATTCATATGTAATTATACATAAATTCAAACTTGATCGAAACATATATGCAACTCAAATTTTTAAATAATATATCTAGTCTTATTAGAATATCTCTTCCAAAACTACTACTTGTTAGTCATTATAAATCTATACAATACCAACCAAATATTTGGTTTGTCAAGCCCAATATGTAAAAGAATAGCATATAGATTATTTTTAGTTATAACAGTAATTCATAAAAATAGTTAGATGTTAGAAAGAAATTAACAGCACAATAGAGTCTGATTTAGGTTCAACTGGACTTTGATACAAAAAATATAAGAGTCACATTTATATTACAATATTGTTACAAAATAGAAATAAATAATTCATTCAAAAAACAAAATTTTAGAAACAAAAAGATTGTTAATAGTACCTTAAAATATAACCTTTACATATTCAACAAAATTGACAAACAAGTCTTCTGCATTATAAAAAATAGCTACAATTTGTGTATTAATAAGATTGTTAGAGATTGTTTTCCCAATTCTTATCATGTTGAAAACGTCAAATTTATGAAATACATGTCGCATGTAGAAGATAGCACATACCAACACGACATAATTTTAAAGTGTTTCACTAAATGACGTCATACCTAATTAGAGCATCCCCATGAAAACGTCAAATTTATATTAAATAATTCTCCCTAACCTGAGATCACAGCTAATCAGAGCATCCCCATGAAAAGGTAAAGAAAAGTTGAATCATTCATCACCAACAATATTATCATGATCTTACACACCTAAAAATGGTATTCAGCCTAAACAAAATGCAACAACAAATAGCAAGGCGTGAGAATATTTCTCACGCATGTTAAGGCACATAAAAAAGAACGAGTTAGTCAACTAAAGTACAACAAATATGTATAAACTCATTTCACACCCATATTAGAGGTTACACATCCACGCACATAAATACATTCATGTTAATGATGCTCATGCATGCTCTCTCAAGCACGCGCCCGAGACGGTATTCTTCTACGTTAGTAACACGTAGGTACAACCATCTCACCATAAGTCCACCTGAAGTGAATCATCTTCTACGTCAATAACATGTAGGTACAACCATGCAATACAAAATAATCAAAGAAGATCTAGTCCAGAGTACTACACAATGAGTAATCCTTACAAAAACTTCTTCGATTGCCATATTCATGCGTCATGTTATCTACAACATAAATCATAGCGCAAACATTTAATCATGTTATGACACTCCACCCTCAAACGCAACTGGATGGTATCTCGTCAGGAATACCTTGACCATCATCATCAACATAAATAACAATATCAACATTTAATCATATCATCACGCTTCATCCCCAACCATAGCTAGGATGGCACCTCATCAAGCACACTCTGACCAACGTCATCACGACATTATGTATCCAATTGAAATCAACATCAATATCACACATTGAAAGAAACCCTCAATTCACACACTTCAAGTAACTTTCAATCATCCATGACACTCATAATTATAAGATACATTACACATCTAAACATATGGCTATGAAAAAAAGACTTAAGCACTTCTAGACAAAGTCTAGACTTCATAAATGATCAAGCAATTCAAAGTTCACATACTACTAAGTAACAACTTCGACTTAACTCTTAACACAAATAAACTCTTCAACACAAATAATCCAAAACACATATTTTCATGCACAAAATATCATTTATAATTTTGAATATATTCACTTTCTCACGTATACACGTAGGATTATTACATTCATAGCTCACCACAACATTTTCTAAGTTTTGAAGATTTTGTCACTCATGTTCTAATAAGTCTCTATGACATTTATGGAGTATAAACACGATATTTAGAGATTTATTAATCCTATGATATTTTTTTATCAAGTTTAAAATCTAGGACATTTATCTACAACTCTTATTTTGACCTCAAGGGGGCTAAAACAAATGTTTACTATGTTAAAAATTGGAGGAAACATGAATCTACCACTTAATTATGGTAGTTCAAACTTTAGTCATTAATCTGATCATAACTTGTGCTATAGGTTTTGGGGTGAAACCAACGTCATTAGTTAGATCGCATCTAGGGATAAAAATTCCATGAAGACCACTTTCTAAAATTATATATTTTTCCTAATCATAAATGTTGATTGTAAAATATGCTTAATTCTAGCAGTTCAACTTTTAGTCACTAATCTGATCATAACTTGAGTTCTAGGTATCTTTTTAGGGTGAAACCAACGGAATTAGTTAGATAATATCTAAGGATACAACTTTCATGAATACCACTTTTACCCAAAATTAACCTCTCTTACTATTTACACTCACATTTACTTTATTTTTTATTTTATAAAATCAATCTTAATTTAATATTCTAATAAATACAAATATTAAATTAATTTAAGTTTATTAATATAAATTACACTTTTTTATTAATATTTTATTTTTCTAAAAAAAATGTTCAATTACCTACTAAACAGCTCGCCTAGCGAGGAATAAAGGCACTTCGCCCAACTACATTTATGGCTCAACGAGATATCTTAGATATAAACTTCCAATTAAGGGACATCGCTCAACGAAAGGTGTTGTTGGGCAAAAAACTTGGCAGAAAGTGTTTTACATTAAGCGAGATATGTCGTTGGGTACAAAACCAAAGAATTATCTCATAGTAACAATTTTGTGCTAGACGAGACCTGTTGCCCGCCAAAACTTTGCAGAACTGTAGAATCTCTACTACATAATGTTTTGCCCTTTCAATACAAACAAAACCATATTTCCAACTGTAAATTTAGCATCTAAACATACACTATTACATATGAATTATACATGCTTACATAACTCATAATCATATCATTTCAGTTTTATACTTATACATATTCAAAACACAAAGTCTTGCAAGTTATGTCACTTTACATAAACACGCTAAAAATTAATATATTATACATTATTCAAAGGACTATTTTTCTCTACAACCAACTTAGTAATCTTCATTTTCAACTACTTTGCATTCCTGCCTCACCATTGGCATATGCTCCTGCACAAAGCGTTATCATCACAGTCATACATAAAGTACATACAAGCAAGGTAAGCTTACTAGATAATAATAAATACATTGAGAATATACCAAATTAAATTCTACATATAATTACCATAACTATCCATAAATCAAATAGGTTTACATTCCCACTAAACATGAGCAATCATTACAACACAATAACATGACACGACGCTTTTCAAAAAACCCATTGAGTTCAGATACATAGGCAACCTAATGACTTATCACAACCGTTGTTTGGTGTCTATCTGACCCATCTGACAACCCACTAAAGTCAAGGTATACTCATCTGACAACCCCCTAAACTATTGTTTGGTGTCTACCTGACCCATCTAACAAATTAGTTGTTGTTTGAGTATATCACTTTGGTACCCCATTAACACCCTATATCACAATGCATATCACTTTGATACTCCACAGGTAACCTAGATAACATTGATCTATCCATATCTTATGCAATCCCGCCTAGCATAGAATTAAGTTAGGACCAATAAAAGAGGAGCATGGCTAGGATAAGGCTTGAAGGATTCTATTTTAGGCTATTGTCCATAATCTTGTAATAATTAGATCATTTTAGACTTGTATTTGTGCCCTTGTGTTTTTAGGAATTTAGGGGTGTAGTTAGTTTGATTTTAGGCCTTATATTTTGGCCTATAGGCTTGATTTTCATCAAGATGTGTGTTTAGTCTCTTTTTAGTGGAGGGTTAATTATTTAGGCCTTTGTTGGGAGAAGTTGGACATGTGGAATTTTTATCCACACCCCTATTTCCTTCTAACACCCTTCTAACAAACACATGTAGCTTATAGGATACATATGAGCCCTTCTTATTAGGCGCCACCTCATTCTCTCACTCCTACATGGCACTTCTTGTTGCTTCTTGTTTAAATTTGAATGTTGGGAATGCCAAGTCATCTCCCTCCAAAATTCAAATTCAAATTTAGAAGGAATATAAATCCATGAAATTATAGCCTTGTTTGGATCTAGCTAAATTAACTAAGTGTTAATTGGCTCTTAGCCAAACTAACACTTAGTTAATTCAACTAATCCCCCCTAATTAAGAGTGAGTTGGACATCCACTTTGGAGGCCCATGGTTTGGGTTTTTGCTTCTATAATTTGGCTACACCTTCCCTTGTATCATTTTAACACTTTGATGACTAGAAATATTTTTCTCTAAAATGAGAACTTTTCTATCTTGAGTGTTCATGTTCTCTCCCAAGAATAAGAGTCCTTCTATGGCTTTTATCAAGTATTCCTTTCCTTGTGGCAAACTTCATCTTCTTTGGCTTATCTAAACCATGAGTGGCGCCTAAGCACCCTCATCTTCTTATCTCATCACCTTCATTTCTTCCTCAAGAACCTCTAAAGAGAAAAATCAAGGGACAAGCATCTCAAGCACTTTTTTAGGATGTACCATATGGTATCAAGAGCTTAATCCTTTGAGGTTCTTTTCCTTGTCTTATAGCTTTTAAATTTTGTGTAGTTCATTATATGTTCATCTTCTTCTTCATCTTGATTCTATTTTTCTTTCCTCCAAGCCTTGTTGTTTCAATATTTTCTTATATGTCTTGATATTTTTTTTTGTCTTGTTGTTTTGCTCTCTTAATTCTATGCTTGTTGTGATAATTTTATACATACTAACATTAAACAACTATTGATTTGAAAGAGAGATTACGTTATTTAAACAAACACATACATATCACATTAAATTAGATAACTAGTCATATACTCGATTTGCTTTTTATTATTTTTTACAGGCAAATATTAGTTGTTAGTTTTGTTAATCGAGAAATTTGAACCACAACCTCTCTTTCCCTCATATCTCTATTTTATCATCATATCAACCTTATAACTCCTTATTCGCTTTTTATTATAAGAAAAAAAATTATAATTTTACACTATAAAGAAACAACTTACTACATTTAAGAAGAAAAAAACAATCCCTTAAGAATTACTTGATATAAAGTAAATATTATTTATTGGAACTTATATAAAGTATAAAAAAAGAGTCATTGATTTATTGCAAATACAACCTTAACTAAATGAAAGGTATTTTGGAGATATAATCATTAAATAAGGTGAAAATATATTAAATTTACTTATATTTAATACAAAAAATAGTTTCAGTTTTGTTGCTCATAATTGAGACAAAAGCATTGTCTCTAGTCTTATTTAGACAACTCAATTAGTACTTAATTTAGAAATTAAGAAAATTGATTAATTTAGTTAGTTGTAACTAAAAAAAAAGAAATAGGCATTTTGTGCCTCACTTTTTTTTATATAAAAAACAGTTATGTAAATTAGTTATATATATTTTGAAAGTGATTTTTTAATTTTTAAATAGGTAACTATTAAAAAAAAGGTAAAATTAAAAACGTATATAGCAAAAGGGTGACTATAGATAATAGCAAATCTCAACCTTTTATATATAGAGAGAGGACAACTCACATGTTATAGTGAGAAAGGAGAAAGCATAATAATAACAGCAAGATTTTAATAAATGGTTGAGATTCAATTGTTAATTAAACAAGTTCATCTGATTCTCTCACATAAAAACAAAAAATTTGTTAATTTTAATATTTTGAGTTTAACAAATTTAAAATATAAAAATACATTTTAGACGAGTACACTAATCAATTACTTATTATGTATTGTTATTGAGATATTAAAAAAGTCATATCTAGTAAATTATTAGGACTTATAAAAAAAATAATGTCTGGAATCCTCTACAAGGTCTCTACCACCACCATTTTCATCAATACAACCACCACATTGCTACCGATCACACAAAAACCTTTTACACAGAGTTGTATATCCATACCACCACCACCACCATTGTCATCAATACTACCACCACCACCATCGCTACCAATCATACAAAAACTCTTAACGTGCTGCTTTTGTCACCCGTGCAAAATGCTCTACAAAGTTGTCACCACCACCGTCACCCCGTCGCCACCACCGTCAGTACCGTTGTTAGCAATGGTGGTGATGGTGGAGTGAAACATACATAATCTGCCACTGTTTAAAATCCTAATAAAATTGAGAAAAGAAAGAATTCAATAAATACAAAGCGTTGCAATGAAAAAGGAGACAAAAACAAAACAACACAAAAGCCGGTGTTGTTTTAAATTCGAAAGAGGACAAAACAAATTGCATTTTTGAAACACTTGTTCTTTCAGTGTAATTATAGAGTTTCAAAGTTCCCATCACACATTCACACTCCTATCTCTTATTTGCTATTAGGAACAGAACAATGATGGTGGTAGGGTGAAGGTGGTAACGACCTTACAGAGTATTCTTTAGGGGTGGCGAGAGCTGTTCATATGTAGAGTTTGTGGGAAAGTTTTTATGTGAGAGAACCACATGAGCTTGTTTAATTAACAACTTAATCTGAACCGTTTATTGAAATCTTACGATCATTATTATGTTTTCTCATTTTTTATCGTAACTTTTTTTTCTCACCTAAGTTATCTCTCTCTCTCTCTCTCTCTCTCTATATATATATATATATATATATATATATATATATATGGACGTATCACATGAGAATAGTATTTTTATGTAAGAATGGTAAAAATATTTTATAGTCATCTAAATTTAAATAAAGAATTCAAATTTAAATAGTTACTTAAAGGTATAATGAATATCCTCCACTGTAACATCTCACTTAATATTCTTCTCGTGACTAATTGACTTTCATTTCATTCAAACATTTCCCTAAAATTATTCTAAAAAATTACTCTTTCTTCATGATAATTGTTCCTAAACCCTACAAAATTCATGAGAATGGTTCCCGATAATTAATATTATTCTCTCACTCTTTCTTTTTTTATTCTCTATGATTTCATTTTCTTATTCTTGTGATTCTGAAAGGTGGCACTTCAGTTTTTCAGCTCAAGGTTTCTAGGTGAGTAGTTTCTAAACGAATCGTTTTGGTACTAAAGTGTTTTTCTCTACTTCATTGGGTTTTTTCATCTTTTCTATTAATGATACATCTTGTGAACTCACCACTTTTATATTTATATATTATATTAATATTAATATTGTTGTAATTTTCTTTTTTCTTAATTTTTTTTGTTGCTGAATTTGGGGTGTTTTGAATTCAAGAATGTTATTTCTTATCAAGAGAATCTCAAAAAATCAAACCAATGTGGTTTCTGCCAATTCTGTTTTTATATTTTTTTAAATTTTTTTAATACTTATTTTTTAAAAATGTTATGATTCCACGTGAGTGATGATATATTTCGTCCATTTTTTTCTTTGCTAACAGATAATATATTAAATTCTTGATCTTTTCATGCTTACCATTGTCCTATTGCTGGGAGGAATTTGATCTAGCTTTGATTAACGTTAAATATTGGTGGTTGAGTGACATGCATTTTATTATAATCTTAACTATTACTTCATTTTTGTTTTTTAATCGAATTCTTCATTTTAAAGGAGGTAAAACCTTTACAATTATGTATCGGTGCGTGAAGTTATTGGGTTTGAATTTTTCTTCTTAGAAAAGGGCATTGAGATAATATTCAATATGTTAGTGAGTTTTAAAAGTTGTTGCTTCTAGTAGGTTTTTTTGATACTTTAATTTTAATATGTTAATGACATGCATTTTATTAGCATTATTATTGCAACATATCTAATTTGCTTTGATTTATTGACAATATTTTTATTTCTTTTGCAGTTTAGAAATCTGGTGGTGTTAATAACATTATTAACATATTTTTTGTGGTGTTATGATAGGCTAAATGTATACTTTTGTTTATAAATACTTCACTATAATATATAAGGGTAGTAGATTTTACCAACGTTGAAACTAGGTTCTCATTCATGTCTCTCTGAACCAGAATGGTTTATTGCTGTAGATAGACGAATAAGCTACTGAATGTGTTGCTGAATATGCCAACCATGGTGCCTAGTTACAAAAGGAAAATTGGCTTTGTCTTAGAAGCTATTTTATGTTCTGGTTTATGAGGTTTCTATTTTATGCCCTGTTATTTGAGAAGATTGAACCAAAACTATTAAAATTCTACTTGTAATTTGGTTAGCAAGGGTCTTAACTCTTTGTTTCTTTTTATATACTGTAATTTGGCTTTGATTTTATGAATGAAATGTGGTATTTCTTAACCATTTGTTTCTTTTTATGTACTGAAATTTGGCTTTGATTTGATGAATGAAATGTGGTATTTCTTTTTATTTCTTACATCATTTTCCATGGTGATGAATACATCTAAGCCCTTTGTTTCTTATTCTTTTTGGTTAATGTTGAATCAAGTTAATAAAGTAAAAAATAAAATGATGCACTTGCCAAGCATGTTATCAAGCATCATAACTTTTCATGTGTTACATCTATCTTAATAGGCTTTGAGCATGTTCAGCAATAGAATTCTTTTAAAACAGCATAACTAGAGATAGTTTCAAAGTGAAATATTCGAACTCACGTATCCATGACTAACTTGAGCATTTCTTGACCTAAACCATTCAATGGGAGTTTATGACCCTTTGTCTACTCACTAAAAGCCAACAACATTTTTTAGAAAAAGTTACAAATTCTTTTTCCTATTATTCATGTAACTTTCATTAGCTGATGATTTTTTTTTCCTATTTCTTTTCAAATTAAATCTTCTACACATAGAATCATCTCCAATTCAAGTCACAGAAAAGATCTAACACAACTCATTAAATATATATGTAGGCATATTATCTTAGGTATGATAAGAAACCATATATTCTAGATTGACGTGTAATTTATTAAATAAGTCTATATAAATATTCTTCCGCTATGTATTCAAACACATAGTTTCATTCTTTTATTCCTCTCTATTTTATGATTTTAACACATGAGCCAGAAGAAAACTTCCATGGTCATAAGAAGATTTTGCATACTAGTCTCTACTATATAATAATAATTAATTGTACAGTGAGTTTTTGAAAGGAAGAGAGTTTCTGAATATTCTTCATTGTTATTTATTTACTTAATGATTTCTCCATAAAATAGGGGTTGATGAAAAATTATATCACTTGATTCACTTCATGATTTCTCTGTAATTCACTAAAAGAACTCAACAAAACAACAAGAAACATAGAACAAACAAAATTAAAAAAAAAATTGGAGATTACATAATCAAAACAAATAGAAACAAAACAAATTGGAGATATTTATTCACTTTTATAATTACTTACCAACAAAATCACACTCCGCAATCTAAATTGAGATTACATGATCAAAACAAATAGAAACAAGCTCTACACCAACATCCAACATTTTAATTGCTTAATTAATCAATTTATCTAACCCAAAATCACTAATAATATAATAGACAATTTGGTGGACTGACTTCTTCAAAACACTATGGTTGGTAACTTCAAAATACATCTTGCACTTTCAGCCCTCTGTTATAGGTTTCACCCCATCTTGCTACACACAGTAAAACAAACAAAAAGTAGAAATGACTGGAGAAGCTAAAATAGAGACTTGTTATAATTGTGGCATTTGCACTTTACAAATGCTCATGGAATGGTTTTTTTTTTATGCTAGAAATTGATTATATTAATCTAATAACAACAAAGGCAAAAATATATGTCATTAGGACAAAGAAAATCGTTAAATGCCATCTAAAACTATTAAAATTAAAGTACAAAAAAAACCTATTAGAAGCAACAACTTTTAAAACTCACTAACATATTGACTATTAAAATTAAAATTGCAATTCACAAAAACCACATTGTTTGATTTTTTACGAGGTTTTCTTGATAAGAAATAGCATTCTCGAATTCAAAACACCCCAAATTCGAGCAAATCCCAAACAAATAGAAAGGCAAACCTTAAACTAGACAAAAATTAAAGAAAAAGGCAAATTACAACTCTAAATATTAATATTAATATATAAATATAAATATGCAAGTGGTGAGTTCATAAGACAGATCAGTAGCAGAAAAGATGAAAAATCCCAATAAGGAAGAGAAGAATAATTCAGTGCTACAATGATTCTTTAAAAACTACTCAACTATAAACCACACAAGAAAAAAGGGATATGTCACTTTTCAAAATCACGAAGCTGAATTTTACAAAAGATGTAACACATAAAAAGATCTAACACCACATTTATCTTTGTCTTATAAACAAAATTAGAGGGAGTATTTATTATTTTTTATTGTAAAAAATAATGACATTTATGACAATTAATTATTCATTAAATTTACTTAATCATAAAAACATTACTTGATTAATTATGTATATATAAATGTAAAAAAAATTTCTTTTTGCTAAAAAGCGGCTACAGCCTAAAGAAAAGAAAACAAATTTCATATAGTCACCAAAAGAGTTTTTCTCCTTGCACTTCCATGTTTTTTTTTCTGTGCCTCCATAACTCTGTGAAATGTCAAAAATACCCTTACGTAAGAAAAGTTAAAACTTCATTTCTCTTGTGCCTCTCTTTCATTCAACCTCCGCTACACTCGTCATACCTAAATTGCACCCTGTCACGACCTCTATTGATTATCCCTATTGCGATCTCTATTTTACTGTTGCACACCTCCATTTCTCGCGTCCCTTCGTCCACTGGCGTGTCCGCATTTGTGAGTCTGGATTGAAAATTTTTTGTGAGTCTGAATTTGGCAATCTAAACTTACCAACTAAGAGATTAAATTGCAAACTTCAAATTCACCGCAAATGTAAAATGGAGTGAAATTAAAGTGCACACTCTAGAAGAAAGGAAGAATAAAGAACGATGAAGAAATGTGAGAAAATGAAAAAGACGAGAGGTGCAAGAGATATGAAAATTGTAACTTTTTTTACTAATAATAGTTGTTTATATTTTTAAAAATTATAGAAATACCAGGTAATATTGGATCCAATTTCACAAGATATTGTCAATGAGGATGTTGCATCTCCCCTAACGCCATGCATATTCTGTAGTGTGGATCATTTCTATCACACCCAATATTCAACTTATCAACAGCTTGGAGGCAGATTCAATGATTGGGTTCCTTAGAAATGAGAACCCTCTTTCCACTATTACTCTTAGACCATAATAAATGCCCCATAACTGGCTTTGGGTAGTAGAACAACTTCCCACGTTGCAGGTAAGGAAAATTCATTTAATATCTTTATGTCATTATAATTTTTAAAATGTTTTTGGTTTTACAATTTTACCAATTTATCACAAAAAAAAAAATTACGAATAGTTAGTTTATAAGCTTAAAAATATTATGGACCACTTTGTTCATGTTTATAAAATTCTTTAGAATGAAACCTTTTAAATTCTATAGTTTTCAGACTTACTGACTAGGTAGGTTTAAAAAGATTGCCTTACGAACCACTTTGTCTGTGCTTAGAAAATCATGTAGAATGAAATTTTTTAAATTCTATAGTTTTTTAATATTAAAAGATTTTATGCACACATTTTTAATTCTTTTGAATGTATCCTCATAAAATGTTTGACTTATAGATTACTTGGTATGTAGTTATAACTCATAATTTTTTTTAAATATTTATATTATAAACAAATATATTATTAAAATATATTTTTTTAAAAAAGAAGAGAGTAGAATTATGTTAAAAGGAATAAGGAGTAATTTAGGTAAAACTTTTTAGAATGATAACATATATATTTTTCTTGATAAAAAATATCTATCAGTAATTTTTTTTATATTGATTTTTAAATTATTTAAAAAATCATAAACTTTTATGAGTTTTATTTATGATTAAATCACTTCCAAGATGAATTATTTTTAATAAATTTTAAATAATTATAAGAAAAACTAAAAAGCCTTTTTAGAAAATTTCCTAACACTTTTCTCGTAAAGTTGTTGACACAATCATGACATAAAGATGCTTGAAAATAGAAAAATAAACTATAGTGCTACCACCATCCTTTTGACTTTTTCTTTTATAAATTTTTTTTGAATTGAATAATGCGTACCAATTCAAGTATAGTCTTGCATCTAATTAGTTATATCTAGTCTGTAATTTTTTTAAGACAATTTTAATTAGCATTTTAATTATTGAATGAGACTTTTGTTTTCTTAAAACAAAAACAGTAATAAATTGTATTTTATGTTTGTATTCATACGAGGATAAAATTTAAGAATTTAATTTATTCTTTTGTCTAATGAATTTTGATTCAAATAATTATATAAGATTGTAAGCATAGAATTTAGACACTGTCCAATAAAACAAAATAAAAGGTCTACATTTACACATATTATTTTTTTTATTTCAAATACAAATAGGAGATATTTTTAATTTTTAAAATTTACTCTTTTCTTTTTATTTTATTATTCATTTTAGTTTTTTTCTTTTCTATAAAAGTGTCTTTCATATGTATTAGAGTAAAAAGATAAAACTATATTAACTAATTTATTTGCAACTTATAATGTGCATTGTGCCGCTGTGTAAACTAATGTCTGATGGTCTTTTACTTCTTCTTTTTTCTTTCCCTTTTCTCACATGTCACACCTCTATATTCTATGTTACACTATTGTGAAAAAATCTTGCATGCACATCTTGGTACATCTTTTTATTTTACCTTCCTACTATACCTTTTGTAGTATGTTACAGTATGGGGCACTTTATCTTTCAAACGTGATTTTACACATTTTAAAAATAACTACACATGTGTGTCACTGGTCAGAATAACATAAAAAATTTTAACTTTATCTTTTAATTAAGCTTAAACAATCACATTTACAAAAATTATTTAATAGACTTATAAAATATTAAAAATAATTATATTTAATTTAAATCTAATAATAAAAAGATTGAAGATAATTTAGTTAAATCATATAAATATAAATTAACTTTTTCTACTATATAAATTCTTCTAATATTAAAAATAAGAAATGGAAAATTAAATTGGTTAGGGAGAGATTTTTCTCCCTTCTCTTCCTCTCTTAAAAATTGAATGTAACACATTTGTTTCTAAATATCTGCTGTGTCATCTCAAATGTTCGAAGGAAACTTAAATTAGGTGAATAGTGATTTTACTCCCTCATTCTATCTCTTAAAAATAAAACACATTTTTTTATATCTCTCCCCTCTAACCAAATAAGAGTTATTTTTTATTTTTTATATTTTTTTTAAGATAAACGAAAATAAAAACACTCATTCTATTCTAAAAGAAATAATTAATTTATATTAAAACTTCCTAATATTTTTTATAAGTGATTTTCTTTATTCTTAATATTTTTAATTTTTTTCTATTCTATTTTATCTCTATTTAAAAAAATAAAACAGATTATTCCTAAAAGTATAATTGCTATTAGGTCGTTTTTTTTTTTTCTAATTTAAGCTTTTTTGTTGTTAACTCCAAAACCCGAGATATAGACCAACCATGTATGTGGATTTTATTTTATTTTGTCGCAGAAAAAATGTGAAACAGGTCATAAAATATCTATCACAAACTTCCATATTTATAAAAATCAGCATTTAGCACAGAGAAGATTTGACTAGTGCTGATGAACTTTTTTCCTCTTAATTAAAAATTTGATGAAGCAAAGGACAGACGTTGACGTTTTTTCACAATGGGATGACACGGAATGGATGATGGCTTCCACAATTCTTTGCTTAGAAAGATCAAGAGAGGGACATTGCAAATTTAACTCAACATTTTTACAACAGGTTGACCCTCTCCCTTCTCTTCAAATTGGATGGTTTTTCATAAATTACAAATTATAATAAATAGTTTCAAGAGTTTCTTTTAGCATTTCTCTTATTCCGTACTGGCAAAAACATATATGTATTCGTATTTCTATTTTAATATATTATAATAATTTTAAGGTTTTAATTTAATATTTTTTATAAATTTTTATATTTTAAAATATAAATTATTATGTGATATGTTTTGAAATATATTTTATTAATTTTTATATTTTTTTATAATAACATGATAAAAATATGTCAGATCAATCAAATATCAAATATGCAATGATATAAAAAAAGAGTTTAATTGGTATACATTGTCAATGTAAAAAACTTTTACACTAAAGTTCAATTATAATTTTTCATTTCTGTGATTTTTAAAGTATTAATTAACAAAGTCAACAAAACAAATTTACTGTGAATGAAGGGTTGTGATTTAGAAATCTTTACACTAACCCATGTATACCGATTAAACTCATCAGAAAATGGAAAGATAAGAGAGTTTGAATAAAACTCAAAATATTTATATGTCGCATATGTAGATTTGCATATTTATTAAAAATATTTATAAATGTATACATATATTGAACAGGTTTAAGAAAGATTGATTTGTGATAGGATAGAAATTATAAAAATGTGCATATATTAATATAGAGAAGTTATATATGTGAAAGTGAGAACAATTATAAATATTCAAAAGGTAAAACAGTCATAAATATGAATATTAAAATATCATATTCTCATTATATAATATGTAGTATACAATATAATATCATATATTATAGATTATAAATATAGTTAGACGATTATATATGTTGGATATCAATATTTTAAAGTAATTTTTTGCTTAAAGGTATAAGGTTGGTTTAGGTAAAATTTAGGAAAAAGTTATATTTACGAAAATGAAAACAATTATAAAACATTTAAAAGCTAAAATAGTTATAAAATGTGAATATCAAATGTCATATTCCTATTATATAATAATATATAGTATATAATATAATAGTATATATGATAAATTATAAAAATAGTTTGACAATTATCTATATTATATATTAATATTTTAAAATAATTTTTTAGATAAAATTATAAAATTGATGAATAGAATTTATTTTAAAAAATGACCATAGAAATATTCCTTTTATTAATATTAATAGTCTAGAAGAAAAAACTTGTTAAAAGGTGGTTCTCTCTCCGCGTTTCCTCTGTCTAGAACATTTCTCTACCAATCATATAACAGAGCAAGAACCTCTCCTCTCTCTCTGACTCTGTGGTGCACTGCACACACCCACACCCACACCCACCCCACCAGGGTTTATGATATTTTCCTCCAAATGTTAAATATTCCATCTCCATTTTTCACCTGTGAGTTTTGCTTTTCTCTCACATTCAACCCCTTTCCAATTTCACTCTTTGTTTCTTCCAAATGCACCATCCTAGTTAGGTGGTTATTCATTTTCTCAGATACTGAATTATGAGATAATTCTGCAATTTTTTAATATAAAATGTTGGGTTCGGCCAGTTGTTGTAATCGTTAATTTGTTGAGAACTTGATTTCTAATGTACTCATTTCAGAGTCACCTGGTTGTAAATTTTATTTGATATTGTTGATGGAAAGAAAATTTGGCTTATTTAGTTGTTCTGAAGTAAGGTTTTGTCATGTTTTATTGTAATATGCACATTTCCTATGATATGCTAACTGTTGTAGACTTCCATATTCTTTTGCGTCATGTAGTTTTAAAAATAATATTGAATGTTTAATTAAATGGATCTTACTTTTAAAAATAAGCAGTTTCATATTATGGTGTAGTAGTTGGCGCCTCTTGTGTGTATGTTTGTGTTGCTAATAATATTGACACCCTAAAAACATGTAGATTTGCTAGTGGTAGTGGAGTGTCTTTTGGATTTCTGTTCATTATTGAATATGAATCTTATGAATATGAATCTTATGATTTCTTTATTTTGTTTTTAAAGCTTGTTTTGATGATTAGGATTTCTTCTCCGGGTTCAAGAAATGTTTAATTTTAAACTAAAATGAGCAGGACTGAATTATCTAGTATGAAGCAACCACCTGTTCCGCTTGCAACCCTGATTGGTCAGGAGCTACGAAATGGAAAAATTGAAATACCTTTTGTTAAGTATGGGCAGGCTGGCTTGGCAAAAAAAGGAGAAGACTACTTTCTAATCAAGACAGATTGCCAGAGAGTTCCCGGGGATTCTTCAACACTGTTTTCTGTCTTGCGGTATTATTTATTTTTGTGGTTTACATTTACAGTTGTATTTACTTAACATGATTAGCATGCTTTGCTTTTGGAGAAATGTTTGGGGATAGTTATTGGATAGATATGTTAATAATAAGAGATATGAGATAAGAGATGACAATATATCTAAAGATATGACTGAAACTGAATTGGTAATCAGTGATTCAGTTCTGTACACCGGAGACATATTTTTTCTCAGGTTTAGTAAATAAATGAAATTGAAGTGTCTGTTTTCTTTCTTCTCCTATATTTTCTCAGTGATCGAATGGAGCGTCAATTTATTCCCTCAATGGTTATGATATCCATAAGGAATTCTTGATTGGCAGATCTTTGATGGGCATAACGGTATATCTGCTGCTATTTTTGCAAAGGAAAACATATTAAGTAATGTTTTGAGTGCAATACCTCAAGATATCAGCAGGGATGAATGGCTTCAAGCTCTGCCTCGCGCTCTCGTTGTTGGTTTTGTAAAAACTGACATAGAGTTTCAGAAAAAAGGTACATCCAGACTTTTCTTTGCGTCTCTATTGGAGTTCCCCGCTTGCATTTTTTCTAACCTTTTAATTTCACCTGCAGGGGAAACTTCTGGAACAACAGCTACATTTGTTCTGATTGATGGATGGACTGTTACTGTGGCATCTGTTGGGGATTCCCGTTGCATATTAGATACTCAAGGAGGTGTTGTTTCCCTCTTGACTGTTGATCATAGATTGGAAGAAAATGTAGAGGAGAGGGAACGTGTTACTGCCAGTGGTGGTGAAGTAGGAAGACTGAATGTATTTGGAGGCAATGAGGTATAATGTAATCTTTATAGAGCTATTTGGATACAAAGCTAATAGAACTTTTGAGAGCTTCTCTACTGAAAAAGTTATATATCTCCTTTAAAAAAGCTCTCAAAAACTCTTCTAGCTTGTATCCACACAGGCCCATATTACTTTCTAATCAGCAACTTTATGACTAACATGTTTTGCTCCGTTGCTTATGAAAAAAAAACCCTGTTTTGGTCCCTTAATACATTTATAGGTAGGGCCTCTTCGCTGCTGGCCTGGTGGATTGTGCCTTTCTAGATCAATTGGTGACACAGATGTGGGAGAATTTATTGTGCCAATACCACATGTTAAGCAAGTGAAGGTAAGCTGGTTTCATTTTATAGTCTTGGTTTATTGATCAATAATGTGTGTTTAGTTCTTAATTTCAACACATAAATTTCTCTCACTTGTTTGCCAGCTTTCAAATGCGGGTGGTAGACTAATTATAGCTTCTGATGGTATTTGGGATGCTTTATCTTCTGATATGGCTGCCAAGTCATGCCGGGGTCTACATGTAGAGCTTGCTGCAAAGCTGGTGGTTAAGGTGATGATTAATTGAGGCAATCTTGCTATTATTGCAGGAATGGATTTCCCATTATATTCTCTATTCAATCCTTTGTGTGTGTGTGTTTTTCTTAACAGGAAGCTCTAAGGTCAAGGGGGCTGAAGGATGATACAAGTTGCCTCGTTGTAGATATTAGTCCTTCAGATTATCCAGTGTTACCAACAATTCCAAGAAAGAGACATAATATGCTAACTTCCCTTCTCTTTGGAAGAATTCTCAAAACTCTAAAAACAAAGGGACCAATAAGCTTTCTGCTGTTAGTGTTTGTGGAGGAATTATTTGAAGAGGGTTCTGCTATGCTTACAGAGAGGTAGCTATGACACTAAAACTGCTAAATTTATATTTGCATGCTGCCATTTGGAGTTCAACAATTGCTTGCTTTGTCGTAGGTGACAAGTGAGAACAAAAGGTTATATTTCCAATACATGTGTATGTTCTTAAATTTTATGTCGTCTTAAAATGCAGATTGGGTAAAGATTTTCCATCTACTATGAATTCTGGGATTTCTCGCTGTGCGGTTTGCCAAGCAGATAAACCTGCTGGAGATGTTTTATCAGTGAGCAGTGGGTCTTTTTTTCCCCGGGTATCTGAGCCATTCCTCTGCGCAAACTGTCAGAAGAAGAAAGATGCCATGGAAGGAAAGAGGTCTCGCAGGCCTTCAGAGACAGAACAGTAATATATTATTTTAGATTTCTACTAAACAGTAAATATTAGTATAATTTTTCTCTGGCAGTGTGAGCATGCTTGCTTCTACATTTGAGTGGTGATTTTCATAGGTGTGAAGGATGAGGTTCGAGACAACCAGATTAGGTAGGTCTATTGGAGGTTGTTGCAAGTTTGCTTTTGGCGTGTGCTCTGCTTGGACTGACTGACAAAATGTTGTCTACTAGATAACTCCAAATAGTTTGGTTACCTCTTTGTAGAGTGGTCTTCAACGGTACGCAAAGCATTTGTTTCATCGTCCTCTGTAACTGTATTGGACAAAAGGATGCTAAATCAACTTGAATAGTATATTATCTTTTTTTAAAAAAATAATTATATATATAGATACATATTTAACCATTTGGAACATAATGATGGTGTCAAAAATTGAACTTAAAACTTTTTGCATATTATTTTAATTTTCTATTACTAGGTTGACCCTAGTTAAAACATGTATAGGCTTAAATAATTTTAGTCTTCAAAAAATAACATTTTTTATTTTGGTTTTTAAATATTTTTAATTTGGTCCTTTAAAAATTTTGTTTGAGGTCTTTGTTCTCAACCAATAGTTTTGATTTTAGTATCTATTAAGTAATAATGTTAATCAAGTGTTTAGTGACTTACCATGTAATCATTCAGTGTAAATAAAAGTGTCATGTATATTTTTTTAAGAATAAATTATGTTTTTAATATTTTATTTGTTTAAAGTAGTTTATGATATTCGACAAGTTTATAAGTAATTGAAAACACGGTTTATTAAAGTAATTTATACTGACTTATTTTGTCTTATTTTTATATTATGATGTGATAAATCAATAAATTGTTAATGTTATTATTGAGCTTCGGCAGTATAAAATAAATAGATAGCTCATGTCCGGCAATGCAAGATTTACCCATTATTAACCAAATAACGATACTTCATTGAAGAACACTCTTATTCTTAGGTAAATATTTAAGCTACTATTGGAGTATGTATCCCTTTTAGAAAGCTTTTGGTAGGAGAGAGATACATAAAAAATTAAAGGTTAAAAAAATTCATACATTTATCTCTTATTCGAGTGTGCTACATCAAAATAATTTTTTAAATATGAAAACTTCACATTCCCATTTAGGTATATGTTATAGAAAAAGGATGAAAATCTTGTATTGTATGGAAGTTACTTTATACTTTCATTCAATTATACCTTATTTTTATTTTTAAATTAAAATAAATTTACAAATATTCCAGAATATAAAATTTCATACAATTTTAAAATTATTATTCATCACGCTAAGAATTATAAAATTGGTGGAATAACAAAATCTACATATGGGGAGATAAAGAAGAAAGAAGTCGTGAATTGAATCTCTCTTGTTAACAAAAACTAACACATTAACATTTAACATTTGACCTATTAAAAAATATTTATCACACTACTTTATTTTATATACTACTTTATTTTAACATATAAAATAATATTTGAAAACATATAATATTAATTATTAAATAATATAAATTATGTGAAATTTGATAATCGTATATAATAACATATTATGAAATTCAACAATTAGACTGATCAAATTTTCATTTTATATCAAGTTATTAAAAATGTAATTAGACTAAGTTTAATACCACGTGTCAACGAATCCCCTTCCATAAATTTGTATGTATGTGGGCATGTGCGGTCAGAATAACGAGGGACATGCTTTTATACAAAAGCAAACTTTACGAATAAAGATATGATAAATTTAGAGCTATATGATTCCAAGTTTTAGTGGATTAGTAATATTCATATCCAAACTACAGAACAGGTAATCGACACCAAAAGTATGTTCTTTTCTACTCCACTCCCACATAGAAAATAACCATGGGAAATGAAATCAGAACGTTAGAGAAAATATATGATAAAATAAAATAAGACAACGAAAGTATTCATTACAAATGCTGCTTCAACAAGGCTAAGATTCTTACAGAAGGAGATGCTTCCGTTAGACGGGACGATTTCCTCTAAAACAACCCTTCTCCTGCCAAGATATATATTTATTATAATCAGGCATAACACCAGTCAGTGAACAAAATTTGATCTTAAAAGTAATGCTGTTATCAAATACCAAGTGCGTGGAAACCACTGTAAAAACATGCGATTCTTAGAAACTAATACCTAAAAGAACTTACGCAATTCATCCAAGGAAGTTTGGTCAATCCTTTCTCCACTCTTGATGAGGCGAATTCTCCCTAAAGAGATAAAATAGAAAGTGACAATATGCAAGTTATAACCCCAATGTGATCCATACTCAATTAAGGTGTAACAAACACTGTTTTTTTTCTTGTTTTTTTTTTTTGGTCAGCAAAGGTAACAAGCACTGTTAACCCTGAAAGTAAAAATGAGAAATGCACAGCTCACTGTCTCCTTTCAAACAAGATAAAATCTGTCATGCATGGAATATATATTTGGGCTCTCAAAACTAAAGTTCTATTGGAAGGAAAATGCAACAAATGATCAGTGAAATTAACTGCATACAATAATAGTAAGGATTTCAAGGAGTACATGAAATTAATTGCAATTAAGCAATTAGTATTCATACCTCAAGCTTTACCACAGATCCTTTTGGAAATAAAAATAAGCTTAAGGTTTAAGATATGGGAGAAAATGTTCTCCAACGATTAGATTACCATTGATGATGGGGAAGCTAATAGAAATTGGGTTCAGCTTTAGGTTTTGGATTAGTAATTGCTAATCACCTTCCCTTTCCCCTGGAAAAACAAAATCCTCTGGTTTTTAAATTAAACATAAGTATTTTGTATCCCTTGTGAATGCAAAAGCAAGATAGTGCACCATTTGCCTCATCACCCAACATCCCCCCTCAGATGACGCACAAGAGTGCGAGCATTCACACAGATAAATGTGGTCATGTTTCTAAGTAAGAGACATTTTGAGGAACCTATATAATGTCCAATGTACACCAGGGAGAGCTTAATGTCTGTTTGTATTTCAGAAAATGATATATGAGGGGGAAAAAAGCGTATAAGTTGCCATACCATCCCGACGGACACATATCTCTGGAATGCTTTTAACTTCACCACTGATGCTATCATTATAAAGTCTAGTCTCTATGTCACCCTCAACATAAACTGAAGAGCTGCATTAAAGCTTCAAGCATGAATCTGGAACATTTACAGCATTAAAATGAAATATTCTCTTGCACAAATACTTACTTTTTAAAGAGTTGCTGTACTGCATAGGTCCCCAGTGTATTATTATGCACAGCAATCCGATGCCACTGAACAGGTTTTGGCAAATCCTTTCCTGTAATTCTCTGGTCAAACAAGCCCCCTGTCCCCACTGTAAAGGTGGTTATATATTTACCATTCCTCAATATCTTTTGCACAGGAGCCTGGCCAACTTTTCCACAAATAATTGCCTGCTTAAAATGACTAATATCATGACCAAATTATTTGTCTAGTGCAACAAAGCAAATATTTCATTGTCATTTTATGCTAAGGAAGATTGGCATACATAAAATCTTGTTCTTTAAGCTTTCTTCTGTTTTAAAGTCTCAAGCTGTGCAGACCATTGTCTACAATCTATTCTATTCATTCAAACTTTTGCTTGGTCATAGCAGAGCAAGAGCCAAAAAGCAAAACCTGATACATTGATTCAAGATACATGAAAATACAATCTACCTGAACATAAAATTAGGTTTTCCGTATCTACCAAATCAAAATTCCATCCTAGAGATAATATTATTAATATCAATTAACAACTGTAATACCTTGTGAACACCACGAAATCCCCAACCCCTCTTGGGATCCACACCTTGCAGCTGTAGCTCAGGCCTTCCACCAAGAAAATCATCAAATTCTTCATCCAAGTCTTCCTTCTTTGGTCCATCATTATCATGTGAAGGCTGATCATCCTTACCTCCAGAAATAGACTTAGAGTACCATATCGTTCCGTTTCTCGGCACACCACCTGATTTATTCATCAACAAAATCACAGTTAAGCAGCATACATCTAGCTATGCACACACACGTATGCCAACAAAAATGAAATATAGTAATAGCTAGCAAAAGTGTTCAACGAAATTCTCCTTTGAACAACAAAAAATAAATTATCAGCGCATGCATAGTCAATAGTCAGTGAACGAGGCGATTGAAATTAAACGCAATGAGGATATTAATGCATTTTTGTTATTAGGAGTAGAGAAGAAACACATTTAATTTATACCATAGGTTACGAAGAAAACTCAAAGAAAGAAACAGACCGAGTGAAGATGAGGTAAGTGCAGAGAGTCGGAGATGCTTCCAAAGTCTCAGCGCCACAGAATTCATCTCCGGCAACAACCTTCAAAGACGAACAACTGCAAGGGTTTAACCAAAAATTCCTCACTCGAATCAATGAATGGTGTGGGTTTATGCAATTGGGCTCATTGCGCCAACATACTAGGGGGTTTGCTTCTGATTTCTGCACCTTTTAAATTGACACCTACACCTATCTTTTACATTTCTTGCAAAATTCAATCTTATTTGAAAAGTATAGGTATCAATTGAAGAAGGAAAAAACCAAAATCCTGTAATAGGGTTTCAAATGACCATAACAAATATAAAATTTATGCCGAGTATATTTTCCAAATTATTTTATTAAAGTACAAATATTTTATCCTCAAATATTTCTAAATTGAGTTTTAGATTCATAGGTAGAAATGGGTTTGATTGATTTGATTTTGTTTTTTAATATTTATAAATAGTTTTTTAAAATTTAAAAACTGTTTGTTTGACAAATTTTATTTAAAAACTATTTTAAAAATATGAAAATAACAAAAATATGTTTATATTTATTAGAATTTTATTAATAAAAAGCAAAAATAACATATTCTTTATTATATTTTAACTTTTTAAAATAAAAATAAAAAACTAAAAAGTAAAAATACTTATAATTGTTTTTTTTAAATTTTTAAAAATTAAAAAAGTAAAACTATTTTTTAAAATTTTTTTAAAAAAAATACATTCTTTTAGTTTTTAAATACTAAAATACTTAAATAATTTTTATAAACTATTTGTAAAACCAGCGCTTAACATGTTTTTGTTCTTTCATTATTCTTTTACATATCACATCATAGCTTACGCCCTCTAATGGTTCTTATGTCTTTAAAAGATGATGCACTAGATTAATACACAGTATCATTACATATACAACCTTTATATACATATTAGGTGGTGACTTGTACTTTGTACATTAAATAAAACTGGACAAATCATTAAAAGAGAAAAAGAAAAGAAAGATAAATAAAAGTAAAACGTAAGAACATTGATAAGTCGACATGATGATGACTTGATTACAAGAGATATTCATGTTAATTTTAAGATAAAACCTAATTTTAAGATATTGTTATGAAACAAAAATATGTTTTACTCTTTCATTAAATAGCGATATAGTATTTTTTTTAGAAATCAAATAATAATTAATGAATAGAAAACATAAGAAATATCTTTGAAATACAGATAAAGTAAAAATAATAGATCATTTCAAACAAAAACATGTTTCATAACTTTTTTAGTATGAGTGGTATGAGAGTTTTGTTAAATGACATCACTCCCAAGAATTTAATTGAATGTTGTGCATGATTTCTTGAATATCAACTCTTTGATTTCAAAAAATTGTTGCATTTCTTGAATATCAGGTTTTTCTTCGTTCTTAAGAACCGACAACCAGATCCAAGAATTGATAACAATGACTTCTCACCTCAATAGAGAGATTCCCCACCAGTAATACAATGATTGACACACCAGATATCCTAAAGGACACTCGAAAAGGAGGTGAACTAATGTTTCCACTTCCTCACCACACAAATCACATGCCATATTACAAGGCTGAATAATCATTTATTGCACTAAGTTATGTCTAGTTAGTAACCTATCCATGTCCAGTTGTAGACCAGGAAAGAAATCTTTGTCGGAACATCTTTTTTTTCTAGAGAATCTTTAAAAACCGAAGAGATTGCGGCGAAAAATCTTCCTTCATTGCCCTGTAAGCATATGTCATTGTGTATTACCCAAAGCTTTTCATATCCACACTCGTTGATCAAGAACACCATCTTGCAGCATAACTCCTTCCAGCATTTGATTTAACTCCTCCAGTAAGTCCTCCTCCCATGCAAACAGTTGGCGCCTCTAGTAAGTCCTCCTCCAATAACATTCATTTCTTTCACTGACACATGTTGGTTTAGAGCCAAAGTATACAACTTGTGGTAGTCAATGCATATTTCATGTTTCCCCAACAGAATGTCACTTTCATTTCCTAACTTTTTCCTCAAATGACTTGACAACACTTCGCTAAAACTTTCCTTTTCTACTCTATGGTTTGTAACTCATTCCACCAATTCGAATCTTTGCTTCTTCTAACTTCCCATTCCCTATCCTCTTGCAAATACTTGGCTCGCAACACTATAGCCCAAACATTCACCGGTTTCACTTTTAGACGTCATTTCCATTTACCCAGCAAAGCTAAATTGAACGTCATAATATCTCTCAGCCCCAAACCACCCACCTCCTTGGCCCTACATATACTATCCCAAGATACTCAATTCACTTTCTTCTCATTCCTAGTCCCACCCCATAAGAAATTTGAAAACATAGATTGGAGGTTAGAAATTATACCTTGTAGAGCTTAGAAGAAAGAAAGGAAATAGATTGGTAGAGCAAACAAGACGAATTTAGGCAACATCAAACGCCTTGTAGTTGATAGATGCTTACTTTCCCATGAAACTAGGTGTTGTTTTACCACCTTAAGCATTGGGGATCATTGTTTTACCATCTTAAGCATTAGGGACCGCATCTCTAAACGAGAAGGATTAGCACCAACTAGGAAACCAAGATATTTAAATGGAAGTGACTCCACCTTATACTTTAGCAATATTGAGGTTGTTGCCAACCATTCTGGATTCACATTCACCCCAAAAAATTGCTCTTATAAAAATTGACTTTTAGGCCCAACATAATCTCAAAGTTTTGCAACACCTCTTTTACCACTTCCATGGACCACCAATCCTTCTTTTCCAAAAGAAGAGTATCATCTGCAAACTGAATATGAGATATAACGACTCTTTCTTGATTTAACTCATGTCCCTTCCACAATCCAATAGAAAAAGCTTCCTTCACCATTTGACTTAGTCCCTCTGCAACTAAGAGGAACAAGAATGGAGATATAGGATCCCTGCCTGAGCCCTTACACCAAACTCCTCTGTAAATCTATCATTAAGAAAGACAAAAATTCTTTATGTATTAACACACTCCTTAATCCCCTTAATCCATACCGATCCAAAACTCATTTGCTTCATAACATACCACAAATATTGCCAACTTACCAAGTCATAAGCCTTTTCAAAATTCACCTTTAAACACATTAAATCTTTTGTTCGCCTTCATCCATCACTTAGTTCACTACTAAAATGTCATCAAGAATTTCCCGCCTTTTAACGAACGCAAATTGATTTTCAGATATAACTGAGTGAATCACTTTATGCAACCATGTTACAAGAATTTTATAAATGCACTAATCAATCAAATTAGCCGATAATCACTCAATCTAACAAATCCTTCTTAGGGATAAGGGTTATGAATAAGTTATTTGATCCTTTTACTAACTTTCCATTTTGGTGAAATTCATAAAAATGCTTGGAAATCCCTCTTTAACAACGGCTAGAGTCGCATATAAGGTAGGCATGAAATAGTTTCTTTTAGCACCCGTTTAGTTGTTATTCACACACCCTCAACAACATTTACAATATTCTACAAATTCCCAAGGTACCTTTACTTGTTTTAACTAAAGTTTTTTTTCCACAAAGCATTGAAACCATACTTTCAGGCTACACGCACCTCTGCTAACTCTTTCAAAGAGAATTTATTGGCTTCTTTGTTGGTTTTTATCAGACTTCCTTTGATATGTCTCCCCACTTTAAAGACAAAAAAAATCAAATTTTTTTAAATTTACAAAAACATTATGAATCACATAAATATACAAAATATATTTTGAATCAATTGATCCAATATACATATGTACATTTTGGATCATGTGATCCAAAATGCAAACACGAACTTAGCAATTGTATTCTGGATCACCTGATTCGGAATATACATAATGCATTCTGAAACAGTTGATCTGGAATACATTATGTACATTCCGAATCAACTAATTTGAAATTGTAAAAAGTTTGTGTTCCGGATTGATTCATCTAGAACTATAAATTTTTATGTTCTAGATTGGTAGATTCGGAACACTACAAACCAATCATACTCAACAAGAAACATCAAGAAAATTATACCTAAACCAAATTGCATTTTTTTGTTTCTAAATAACACTTAAATAAATGAAAAATACCCTATAGACTTGCAAGAACATCTAAGGATTAGGGATATACAATAGGGTATAATGTGGCAGTTGATGTTTGACACACAAGAGGAGTAATTAAGCAAAATCACACACAAACACAAAGCAACACAGTAAAAAAAGAAAGATAAGTTCGAGAGTTTAAAAATCAAATACTAGTAAGGGTATTTCAAATTTTCCAAAATATTATAAATATTGAGGAGTGCGAATAGCAAATAAATGGGTGTTAAAAAAAATTGCCCAGGCATGAGTGCCTCCACTTGTTGCTTCAAGTTGGACATAGAAACCAGGTGAAGCCCAGAAGGGTGCACAGACCGCATGTAGAAATCCATATCACGACCCATGCAAGAACCAAGCATCAATTCATGGCCCAAACTGATAACCGAGATTAGGGAATTTAAAATAAAACCTACCAAAATTTGAAATTACACTTACTTAGGATAAAAAGGCACATATGTCCTTGACTACATTTTGTTCTCCCGAGAGGCAAAAGAAGTTTTGCATGTATCCATAAAATCCTTTTCCGGAGAGATGCAAATTTTTTAATCTTCGAAAGACTTTTCCAGATAGCAATTTTTTTTAGTCTTCGTAAACAATTTTTGAGACAAAAAAATTTGCATCTCTTCTAGAAAAGGGCTTTCATTCAATTTTTTTCCTCTCTAGAAAAGTGTTTATGGAGAGTAATTGTGAATATGGTTTAACTTGGATACTTCCGGGCTTATGAAGATAACAGGTTAACAGGTTTTGACTCTTTGGTAATTACTCTAAGTAATTGGGATATGGTTTACGAAGATGGGAATATGATACTCTAAGTAATTGGAAATATGATACTCTTTTGGTCTATATGGTTTACATAGAGTAATTGAGAATATGGTTTAACTTTGATACCTTATGGAGAGTAAAAAAAAAATTAACACAGAAAAAGGTGGGTGGAAGAGTTTCTAAGGAAAGAGAAGGAATTAGGGTTAGGTGTAAAATTAGGATAAATTTTTTTTTTTTTGAAAAGGAAAGTATCTTTTGAAAAAGGGATAGCTGCAAATTTAAATTCCCCGATATCATCACATCTTCACGGCTCGGCTCAATACCCCTTCCAGACTCAATGTGATGCACGATCCCCTGTAGCAATCGGTGGTCCCCACTTTCCATAAATTTAACATGCGTTACCGCTCTAAAACCATGAGAATCAACCTTATGATCATGATTAGACGTTGGTAACTGCTGCACCAAATGTTGAGTAGATTTGTTAACAGTTACTGTTTTAACAAAATAGTGTCCGCTGCACGTACGTTCACACTCGTACATCGTAGTTGAATTTTATTGCCCACTAACCCGATAAATTCTGTGCTTTCATCTAGGGTGGTTCAATCGATAACTGCTACCCCTACTTCATTCCATGCAGAGCCATCACAAGTTAAGGATTAAGATTGCCAGATCAAAGGTGGTAAAAAAAATGCAGGGAAAGTTTCACTTACTTGTCAAAGACCAAGGCACTGCTAGTGCTGATGACAGCGACAATGGGGGTACAAGGTTTACGTGTGGAAGTCAATTCTCAAGGAAATCAGTCTTCTCTTGTGTCCTTGGCAGGCAATATGCTTCCAAAGAGAAGAAAAGGAAGTCTCTTGGTGACTCGGGAAACAATTTACTGTGCGGGGATGAACCAGTTGAAGCTGCACCAGAGGAGACTGATCAAACAGGTGAAGGAAAGGAAAAGGAAAAGGAAAAGGATAGGCAACGTGTGAAAATGAATCTTCCTTTGTTTAGTTTTCTGAAAAAGAAGAAAGGATGGAACAATTCGCACGGTGAAAGCAATAATGTCGTAAAAAAGTTCGGACAAGTGAGGAAGAAGGCAAGTTTACGTCACTTAATTAGGATTCACTCTAAACTACTTATCGTTCGCCTCAAGTTGAAGATGATAAGGTCTTTGATTAAAAAGAAAGAGAAAAAGCAGTTTGAACAAGAAGGGGCTGATGAAAATGAAGACAGAGAACTATGCAAGAAGAGGATTCTCTTGGGAGAGAGATGCAGGCCCTTGAATTCTCCAGGTTACGCTACATATAGTTTTTTCTTACCAAGGGCACAACGCCATCCCTGATCCCCTTCTTCGCTTCTCGCCTTGGATTGCCCTTCGGTTTTTCCTTTTTAAATATATTGTATTGTGTATTGTATCTATAATCCAACCCTTGGCTTTTGCATGGAGGATCATTTCTCTTCTATTGCACTAGGTAATCGCTTCTCAACTAATCATTGTAACACCATCTTCCTTTTTCGTTTTCTTTAGTAAATAAATGTTACACTTTTCACCATTCGCATACAACTAGCAGTAGACTGAAGCCATGTATGTAACACCTTATGTAGGGAGTTAGATTCTAACTTTAATTTCCCATTGTAGTTGAAAGGACTCGTAAAATTCTGCTATTTCAAAATGCGTTTCATATTAAATCACCCCAATTTAAAACTTTCAACAGCGATAAATTTTACCCAAATTCCACAATCAATGCTGGCGGTATTCTCTGCATATTCAATCCATAAATTCGATTAAGACAAGGCTGCAGAAAGTTTCTGAAGTTAAAATTCCATACCAGATGCTCTGGACATTTGAGTTCGAGCTGGTGCAGCAACATAAGTACACGTACATGACAAACTTATCTTTTTGACTTGATAATTGTCAAAAATGGATATACAGAAAAAGCAATCAGCATAAAGCGCCACAAAATAACATGGTATTTACCATCTGTTTGGATCTTCAGTGATTTCAAACCCAAACCAGATTCATGCCACACTGCCCAGATCAGACCTTCAGTGGTTTCAAACCCAGGGCTGCTCGAAGCTTGTTTGCCTCTGCAATCTCTGGATCTGGGTGGTCAGTCCCATCATCCTTCTTTTCTTTCTTTTCCTTCTTCTCCTTCTTCTTCTTTGGCTCACCATCCTCGAGTCCATCTCCATGTCTTCTAGGACTTGCACTACTTCGAGCATGTCTCTTTCTATAGTCCCCACCATCATGATCCCTGCGATCCCTACTCCTACTTCGACTTCTTGAATGGCTCCTTCGTCGTCCACGGTCACGATCCCTCTCTCTTCTGTCCCGCTCCCTACCCTCTCTCTCACGGCCATAATCTTTTTCTTCCCTCAGACGATATCGGTCCCTGTCCCTATCCCTATCTCTGTCTCTATCTCTATCTCTACCACGTCCTCGCTCTCGTTCATAATCTCTATCATAGTCTCTGTCATAGTCACGGTCCCTGTAAAAGGAACATACAAAAAAGCAAATGAAAAGTATGATACTTCATTTCAAGGTGAGAAAGAGGGAATTGATATCTGATAACTAACATTATGTCATTTTAATTATCTGTTTAAAATATTAATGCACATGACAGCATCATGAAAGTAAGACCATGAATAAACCAAAATATCAAGAAACCTGTGCTTTAACTATGAGCAGCAGTTAAACCACCATTTCATATGAATGTGCACATGCCATGTGTTCTTAAAATGCCATTGTAGTTATCACCTCATGTCATACTTCACCAACAAGAAACTAGCATACTTCACCAACAAGAAACTAGCAAGCAATTCAGTTTCAAATAGCTCAGTCACATGTTGATGGGACGGAATACCAAACTGTCATAGTATCATGCTTAAGATAAAAAACATTAACCTACAACATTTTCATAAATGCACAAGGATTGACAGAGCAAAATAGAGCTTCAGCCTATTTTCTTTATAATCTTGAATTTTTTATGTTCTTTCACTATTTGTTTTTTGGTGAATTATTCTTTCTCTATTTTTTCTCAAGTTTCAGGAGGAACTCTCATCTTTCTTCTGTCTCTTGCACTGCCTTCCTAATCTTGCCTATTGAAATTTCTATTATGATACAAAATTTTAACATTAAAGGCAAAACATAAAAAAGTCTTGCCAGTTAAAAAATTAACAAGATTTATCCAATAAACATTTCTTCAATATATAAGAGTATAATACTTGTGGAGCACCATCTACTCATACAACAAAACTGTTTGATCCATCATACTTCTCACTGCACACTGTCAGTGCAGAGAAACCTGGCAGGATCATTGAAATTTACTATAGGAAGCAGTTGTATACCACATTTGGCTCTGAATGTCAGAGTGGATACAGAAGATTAGAAGGGTAACCTTGTGAAAATTCAAAACAGCTTCCAGCATAATTTATCCATATCTGTTGTAAATGAAGCTCAAAATTTTCCCAGAATCACGCTATTATAAGACAATTACAATTGATTACAGGTTTTGGAACCAGTGGCCAAGATAGACTGACAGAAAACCAAAATGCATATTAAAGGTATTAAAAAAAGCTTTTTTCATATTTCAATGACAAGATTCACATCTACATGAATCATACAAACTTATAGAACAATTGCAAGGACAGAACAGTACCTGTATCTATGACTATCACGTCTTCTGTCCCTGTCTCTTTCCCGTGTAGGACTCCGCCCTCGATAATGATCCTGCAAATCATTCAATAATTAAACCAAAACATCACAACTAGTGAACTACTTACACTTATTTAACTATAAAACAATACTATCAAAGAAGATAATATATGATTAGGAAAGAAAGGGAAAAACCTTCTCATATGCCCTATCTTCAATCTCATCAACAGGCTGGTCATTATCTTCTTTCTCTTCTTCCTCCTCAAAATCTTCTTCAAGTGCACTTCGTCTAGGTTCTAATGAACCTAGAGATTCAAGAGTCCACCTATAGCAAAACATAAGCCAACCAGGGAAAACAGCTCAAAGCTCAATTTCAAATACAGAGTACAGACACAAGAAGAAGAAGCCTTAAAACTACAAATTCCAATAGAGATAAAATTCAAGAAGATATACCTTTTCTTGACGCGTGGCAAAGCAATATCGCAGGAATAATCTGTTGTGAGAAGTTCATCGATGACCTCATCCACGTGCGTCAGCGTAAATTCTGCAAATCATGAGCAACAAATTAGCTTAAAAAGCGAGCAAGTAATAGATAAAATGAACAAATAGTGAAAGAATAAATGAGAATAGAAAAGAAACTGACGTCCATCAGCAAGCTTTCGTCTGAGTTTCCGATAATCATTGTACAAGGGCTCGAGGTAGCGGTAGACGTCAATGTCAGAGCCAGTGATGCGCAAGTAAAACGCGCCGAGAACCCTAACGTATTTGTAATCCTCGTTTTTTATGAACTCGATGACGATTTCTTTCTCCGGCTGAATCTGGAGCATTTTCATGACGAGGCACATGAACGGTGTGGGTTTTCGGTTACCGCCGTAGGTTCCGCCGAGGTGGTCCAACTCCATGGCCTTGTCCACCAACGTCTCCGCCGTTAACCCGAAACATTGCTCCTTCCAGTATGTGTTCTGATAGATCTTCGATCGAAGAATCTTCTCCACTAGGTTCTGAGGATTCGTCCCTCTGATGCTCTTCGCTGCTGGATCCGTGCGGTTCGCCATCGATTACGCACAAATGCACTCGATTGCATAAACCCTAACTATATCCAGGAATAGAACCAGTGGATTAATTTTTTTTCAAACCAAAACAAAACTCTATAAGACAATTTAATAATATAACTGCGTAACCTGAAACTGTCAGGGCATTTGGTCTAGTGGTATGATTCTCGCTTAGGGTGCGAGAGGTCCCGAGTTCAATTCTCGGAATGCCCCCTCTTTTATTATGTTTTTAAGAAAAATAATTAAATTTGTCCCAATGTTTCCATTTTTAGGCTCTTTCCTAAACATACGAAGTTTTTGTATAACAGTTTGTTGGCCATAAAAATAGGAAGTTTTTTTAAATCTGAGTTTTTAAATTTTGGTTGTTGTTTTTTTCTTTAATTTAAGTTTTTTTATGTTTAGTTTATATTTTTAATATTTTAATAGTTAATTCATTTCATGTGTTTATCTTTTTTTTAGAGGAATTATCCAGTAATTCTTTTTTACTAGAATTATCTAGTAAGATTTAAATCTTTTAACTATTATTTTTTTGTAAAATTCAATACTTATTATTTATTTTTAACTTGTGCCCTTGCTCCAAAAACTAATTATTAAATAGGAAGTTTTGACTAAATTAGCTTAGCAACTAGGCACCATTTTAAGTTTGATCTTCGCAATATATTATTTTACATGCACATAGGTGACATCACTTATTTGATCATTTTTAATAATTATTTTTTTAAATGCACAATATTTGCTAAGTAATTTTTTATTTGATTTATATGTAAAACAACTATTAAATCAAACTGTATAGGTATAATTAATTTCTATCGTAAGTAATTGTTTAATCAAGTTTTATAGGTGTGCCAAAGCATTTTTTCAAGATTGATGTAAAATCTGATTATGGTCAAATTTGAGTTAAGGTTGAAGATATTCCAAACACTGTTTTTAGGACAAGATGTTATAATTTTCTTAAGATTATGAATTAATGATTTTCATGGTAAAATTAATTAAAATAAAAAAAATGAGTATTTTTTTCAAAAAGAGAAAAAACATAAAATATTTTAGAATTTGAATATGAAAACTTCTATGATAATGATTATGAAGAAGATGATAATACAAATTCAGGATTTCTTTAAATCAAATAATATTTTAAATTTACTTAATGAATATTAGGGTAAAAAAGGCACTATGTGCTACGTAAAATTTAAAATTAATTATACTCATTTAAAAAAAATGACTAAAGTTTCTAAAAATAATAATAATTAAATACAAAAGTTATTTTTAGAAAGAATTAAAAGTTAAACCAAGTATGAAGATTAAAATGTTCAAATAAAAAGATATTAAAATAGGTTATTTCTTTTATATAACTAATAGTTACATAGATTAATATGCTTTATAGTTACAATCTGATATGATGTTCCACATCATAAAAGAATTTCTAATATTAAAAATATACATTAATTTTATAAAATAATTATTTAAATGACAATTATGAATAAAGTAATTGTTTGAACATCTTTTTTAGTCCAAACTAACCTATCATTTTGACAACTTCAAGAATTCCACGTCCAACTAAAAAATGTTTGCAAAATTTAGAGGGCGAGAAAAATCCATCGATAAAAATAAATAGAAATATTAAAAAATTAAATTGGGGATGGAATTTTCTCGGACATTTCCTCATGCCGACAACTTGACAATTGATTTTATACGGGTAATCACGAACCACAAGGCAAGGAAAATTGACGTATACACTGGTAAGCAAGAAACAGGAACATTACGTACAACTAAAAATATAAACAATAAAATTGAGTTAACTAGAATAAATTAAGGTATACACGATTGTACGTCTAAGCATTTACCATTTTAATTTTTTATGTCAAAGCTGACCTGATATTGACGAGACATATTGGTGAATGAAAACCTAAACATCTAAGCTGATAAAATTACAGATGAAAATAACTACACTAGTATAATACAATTGATCTTATCTTTGAGCCTGATCAGCAGTGTGGTTGCTTGTTGTAGATGATGATCCCGTCCTACCATTAAGTATTCCATTGTCCATAGGTGGGGAGGATCCCCACTTACCCTCTGATTCATTAGGTTCTATCACTTTGACAGATCCATCCGTCAACCCAACAGCAAACTGATTAGGCTCTAGAGGATGAGCGGCAACCGCAAGAGGATACACAGCCTGACTTCTGCAATACACAAGGATCAAGTATCAAGCTCCTATCCTTAAATTTTGAAAAATGAAAATAAAAAATCACCATGCACCATCTCTGAGGAAGGATTTATTTTTTCCCACAAAAAAGACATTGTAGTGATGATCTTTTAAGTTATTAACACCAAATCCACATTAGTATCATAAATTGAAATTAGAAACAGCAACAAACATGCTTTATGAAATTACTAAGGAAATTTTGACTGCACCGTTTTACGTAATCAAGCAAACTTGAACAAAACTTCTAGCAATATATTCTTTTTTAACTTTTGAAAGGCAAACGTTATTTGTTAGAAATATAGTTTTTTGGTTAGTAACCGGAGTCCAACCCATGACATTCTCCTCCTTCCCCGTCGTTTGACCATTCAACCCACTTTATAATTCCTCTAGCAATGTATCCTTTACTATTAGGTGAGTTGCAAGTAGAGAAGGTTATTTGGTGGAACTGAGGTGAAATACATCTAATAATAAAGTGTGACGAGAATAGTGCATTACTCTCTTTAATTAATAAAGAATAAATTGAGTCCAATTTACTGATCTGAAACTTACCCACTTAAAGCTGCCTGTGACAAGCATATTGACGGTGCAATACGACATCTGAGCCTCAAGCTATCAGCATCAAAAACACCAATGTTGGCATCACAAAATGTAGCATATATTAACTGACTGTTGCAGGAATAAGCTGCATATGATATGGGGGCAGACAGAACATCTTGGGGAACCCACTGCGGCAAATTAATTTAATTTATGAGCATTTCATTTTTAATTTTGTCAGCAGCTTTATCAATATTGGAAGAAATTTCACACCTGTCGAATGCGTTCCATCTTAGAGGCATCATATATTGCCAACTGAGTCTCATGAACTACCAATAAGCGAAGTTGATCAGAATGGAATTGTACGCGTGTATCACCAACAGGTGACTTTCCTGCAGGTAGTTGTATTGTAATTGATTTTCTTTTCTCCCAGGTATCAATACTCCACACACAAAGCTGTAAAATATAATGGAACTTCTTAAAACTCAGTAAAAATTTCGAGCATGGAAAAATGTAATAGAATCACAAACACAAGTAAAATTCAGGTACTTCAACTCTGGAACCCAAAAAGGAGAAGACAAAAAAAATGCTAGTAAGTGCAGCAAGCCAACAAAAAACTTTCACGAGAGTGCATCCACTTTAAAATTTTTCCATGCCACTTTGAATATTGTATGAAAGGAGAACAATTAAAACATTTACTTGAGCATCACCACCAGATGAAACCAGTATGTTAAGATTGGTTGAAAAAGCTAAACCAGTGATACGCTTCTGGTGACCCTTCAATTTTGATTTCACCTAGAACATACCCCAAAAGGGAAAAAATGGTGTAAGATTTTTAGAAATAATAGTGTAGATATCAAAACAAGAAAACTAGAGATAGTAATCACCTCATCCACTCTGACATTATAAATGTGAATGGTTGAATCCTCCATCCCAATGGCTATTATGTTGTTATCCTGGGGATGGAAAGCTAGGAAGGTTGAAGTAGGAGGTGGTGGCATGAATGTTGTCATTACCTGTAAAAAAGTAAACTAATCAATAAACTTAAAAAATGAATGGAATATCAGAGTTGTATATCCGGACACACACCTTGAAAGTCATCATGTTAAATAGGGAAACCTTTCCACCGCAGGCAGACATTACATATGAGTCATTTTTTGAGAGTGCAATGCAAGGGACTGCTTCTTCAAGGTTGACACCCGAGATATCATTAGTCATAAGAAGACCATTGTTGGGTTGCCAATGTTGCGGAACAACATTTGCAGTAGCCTGTAATCATAAAACTTCAGAATTCTGTTCTCTAATGAAAGGAATAAACAAATGAAAAGCATAGACAAAACAAAGAACTGAATGGATAAATATGTAAATTAATTATTCACTGAGACAACCTTCCCAGTAGGATTCTGTTCATTGCGAGCCCATTTCCAAAGCTTCTGGATACCATTTGAACCAAGGGCCAAAATACCAACACCAGAGTTTGTATATAGAAGTCTCACAACCTATGCATGGATCAGAGTATTAAAACAGTGCACAGAACACAGTTTGCAATAGAATAATGGCAATCTCAAATAATAAACAGTCAACATACCTTGCTGGAAGAATCTGTGCTTTCAGGCATGGTAACTGACCGACATTGGACAGGATCCACAATTTCAGATAGTTGCCATGGTTTAGCTCTATCTATTACATCTTCCACAGCTCTTGGTTTCTCTCCACTTCGGCCCATGGGATCAACTCCATTCTTGATTGAAAAAGCCAAAATCAAAACATGTGCAAACAAGTGTTAATATGCAGTAAATAATTCATAAGATGTACATAACTAATTTAAGGAATAAATAACAATTGGCGAAGTTATTCCACAAAGAAATACAAACAGCAAATTATTAACTAAAACAGACTCATACAAACAGCAAATAACTGAAGGATCTAATAGTAAGCCCACAAAATGAAAATTCTCCAAAAAGTGGAAAGCATAAACATCCAAAAGGAGGTCTGCCACTGTTTGCAAGGGTATTGTGTTATCGAATTAAGCATACTATAAGACTATAAGAGAGAATAGAAGGATCAAACTATAGTTTACACAGTAGAGTGTGTAGAGAAATGAAACAACTATTAACATCATGGTTCTAACATCAAAATAACAAATTAGTGATTATTAAATTCACAGGGTCAGGCTCATACAAGAATTGGAGAAGGCCTGACAGGGGAGCTTCTTTCCACTTTACAGTTGACAGGACTAGCATTAACAGTAGAAGAGCCAGACACCTACATAACATAACAAACATAACATAACAAAGCAGATAGTAACACATACATATTTTAATCTAAACATTGGTATACAAGAAAAACTATAAACTGTATTACTACCTTAATTGCAGTTGATTCAATGGGTGACCTCAATGCTTCAAATGCTGGAGTCTCAATCGTTCTTAAAGATCTAAGACCAGAAGCATTAGCAAGTATCTTGAATCCATTGTCTCCGGTAGTAACAGCAAGAATATTTCCTTCCTTGTTGAATCTCAAACGTGGAAGGCTCTGAACAAATTCATACAATTATATGCATACATTTTTATTAAATGTAGTGATATTCCACAAACTTAAAATCACCATAAATACCAACCTGTAATCCTCCATCAGCATCAGTGCTTATTAGAAGATTAATATTGTCCATGTCCCAAAACTTAACTTGACCTTCTTCACCTGCAGCCAAAAAGCGATTCTGAGTTGTGTCAAACTGCACAACACCAGCAGATTTTTTTCTGAATCCATTGTATGTTCTCTTAATGGCTCCTTCACTTTCATTCCATTCAACAAGAAAAGACTCTCCGTCTTTACTTGTCCCGCAAGAAAATAACCTGGAGAAAGATGAAAAAAATAATTTGGAAGATGTCATAAGAAGCTTTAATAAAATATATCTTAATTACACATTTAGCATGACACTTAAAAGGGATAATTACCCTCATCCAAATCCAGCTTACCTAGTTCCATCAGCACTGTAAAGCATTGTAGTGCACCAGTGCCCAGGGGCATCATAATCAACCCTAGAACCCATGTTATCGTATAACCATGCCTTTATTTTCCCATCAATGGCAGTAGAAAATATGAACTGCAACTTACATAAACAATCTTTAGAGAGAGAGTATACACATATATATATCTATTCTCATCTAATGGGGCAAATAAGTGTGTGAAATGGGATGGGGAGGTAATTTTATAAGACTACAATAAATGAAAGCCACTTTTTACAAGTTTAAATGTTTAATTAAAAAAAACTACACATACAGTAAAACAAAATAGAGTAAGAAAATATTATCAAATTATAGTGAGTGGAATACAGCAGAAAATATTCCAAAGAATAAAAAAGTGAAAATCAAACATTGAAAATTATAGAAGCCTCCATAGTCCATAATAATATCATCTTTTTACCTGAATGTTCTCTTTGTGATGGGGACAGATGGAATATACAGGTGCCTCGTGCCCCTCAAAGCTGAATAGTTTTCGGCCATTTAAATCCCATACCTATCAAGAGTTTCTTCAGAAAAAGAATGATAAGTTTTGCAATAATCTAAAAGTTGCAAAGAGTAGAACTTGTGAACCTTTATCAACTTATCGTCCCCACAAGTGACAATACACAGCTGTTTGTTTGGATGAGCGAATGCCAAGTCATTCACACCCCCAACATGAGCATCAACCTGCTTAAACAAAGAAATGTAAATAAAACTGCAATCAAAACTTTAGCTCTCTTTTTTAATGAGAAGAATGTCACCTCTATACGCTGGATTAGATCATTTGATCCAGTGTAGGCATACAAGTGAATCAAATGTTTAGTAAAAGCAATACCTACAGCAAAGCAACCATTTAGACATTCACCTGACAGCTTCAAAATGATTTCAGAATCAGAAACATGAAGTAACTTACCTACAAAACTTCCATCAGGGCTCCATGTGACTCGACTGACGGAAATAGGCGCGTCCTTGACTGCAGCAGCCTGAAAAATTCTCACCTTTAATTACAATGGTTCTGAATTCTCAAGCAGCAAGACCAATGAACAAGCATAGTAATATACTGGCCATGATAGGTTAAGCTGCACTTATTTTCTTGGGTCATACTGACAACCAAGAGTACTATATATAGAAAAACTACTGCACTGTACAAAACCTGAAACGGTAGTGAGCATGCAGACAAATCCCATATCTTGAATGGCTTTGAGACCAACTTTTCTCTCAAACTGAGTTCCCAGAGGGTAATTTCACCATTATTTGAACCAACTAATCATTGGAAAATGGAAATATATACCATTAGAAGGAAAATATTTAAGTTATGATTTTGTCTGTATTTTGGCAACCAAGATATTAGACATAAAATCATGAGAAACAATACCAAGAAGTAAGGTATGATGAGAAGGATGAAAATCCATGCTTGTCACAGAGGATCCTTGATGCAATGTCATAGTCACAGTTCTTGGTAGATCATCCAGAGACCAAGAGGCTTGTCGAGCCAAGGGATACGAAACCTTAATTTATTTAAATGAATGAGAATGACATTGACATACCATTAAAAGTAAAAAATGTGACAAAAATATCTGGCATCATAAAATATGAGATACAGCTAATTGAACAGAAATTCACCAAAGTTACCTCCTCTACAGAATGACCTGGACGAAGCCTTTTCATTAGCTGTTCATGATCAGCATTCTGATAATCAACCAAGCCAGGAGTTGCAGGAGGTGTTCTAGGACGTTTCAAGATAGACACTGTTTAAAAAATGTGGGTTTTAAGTCAGGACATCCTCTTGTGAAACTATTGAACAAGTAATATTTTATTTAATGTCAAGATAATCTAATGATAATATTCTTACACTATTGAACAAGTAATATTGTTACTAAACCTAGTCAACATAATTGCAACTATAAGCACATTCGTGATAAGCTTTTAAAAGTGTAAAAATCTAGAGTGCATGCCATGTAACTTGTAAGCTTCGCTGAAAAATTAGGGAAGCCATTTTTATCGAAAATAATAGGGTAACAACAATTTTAACCTTGATTCTGTGGGACAGGTATCGTTGATGCTGTGACAACAGCTGCTTGGACAGATGATGAAGCTGAGGTATTGGCCATCCAACCAGCCAAAGCATTAGCATTGGCAGTAGCAGCAGCAGCAGGTGGGAAGGGCTATACAAAATAAAAAATCAAATTGTTAATTAATCAACTTAGTAACAATTATATTATCAATCAATAAAAACAAGGTAACCAATAGTTTGAAATGCAAGGTATCATACACCATGAGCTCCAAGTGAAGTATAAGCAGCAGGCTTGGCAACTGCAGCAATTGGAAGATTGACAGGGGTAGGTGCAAGAGGACCATTGGGAGGTGCACATGTGTGATCTGTGAATAAAGTCTTAATATCTGGATTTGGCCTTGGATTTTTGCAGAGCTGGTGCTGCCAGTTTAGGCTGCATTGATATGGGGCTTAGATAAATTTACTGATTAAAAAAAGGCAAGGGACAACAAGCTAAAAATAAAAAATTTACAAGAACCAATTAAAAAGACAGAGCCCAACTATGCTAAGTGAATGAAAGAGCATAGCAAAATAGATAAATAGAGTTGATACAAAGTTTAATGACTTCATGGTAGATACCTTTGATTGATTAAAGTTCGCAGTCGTGATGCCTTAAGGGTAGGGAATATGAGCTTATCACGGAAAAGAGGATTTGCCTCTATGAGTTTTTTCAGCTCTATCAACATAATGCTTCGAGCAGTTTTGGTGTCACCATACTTGGACAGCTGCTCATTCTCCCTGTTATGTGAAACATAATACCACTTAATCAACAAGCTTACCACTTAATTAGTTTAAGTTATGAATCAAGATTCATGAAGATTTGAGATATGAATTAGATGTACAGTCTCATCCATCTAAAAATCAAGAGAAGGTGCTGACAAACAATGTAATTTGTTAAATTATATATTCAAGATATATTACCTGAAATTATTAAGTGTTAATAGCTGGGTTATTTCTTTATACAGCTCCTCATTGAAGGTGGAGAACATTTTTAAATCACCCACTAATATCTCGACGGCCTTTGCCTTATCTTGCCTAAAATTTTCAACAACACCAGAGACAAAACAAGATGTGATGTTTCATAACAAGCACAAATACATTTAGAAAAAATTTTAAAAAATACAAAGTTCCACATACCGATCAAGTGCTTCCAGATATTTTTGTTTCCTGATTTCAAAAAATATTTTCATTGAGTATCTATTATCATCAACTTTTGTAAAACCTGATAAGTACTTCTCAACCTCTTCCCACTCGCCAGCCTGCACTTTTTCCTCAAAGTACTTCATGTTGAAAAAGAACCCAGATTCTTTCTCAAGCCTGCACACATTAAGAAGCATTTAAAAAAGTGAAATGAACAGCAAGTTGATGCCACATGATACTGAAAATTCTTACAAAAAAAAAACTAAAGAAACAGGATCTTAACCAGAGGGAGTGAAAGAGTGTTCAATTTAATTTTTATCATCTCCATCCCACTCTCCAAGTAAGGACATTATGTAACTAATCCTTTATGGATGAAAGGAAATTACATTTTAAAGGTTTACAACTTCAGCTTTCATAAATTTGAGTAGTTAATTGCTTTCCCCAATTCATAAAGCCGAGTGGAGTATCAAAAATACATAATGTAAATACTAAATACATGTATGTAGGAGGAATTATTGTACACTCCGGACCACCAGGTGTTCATGGTCTTGGACAATCACCACATGACACATAGTTTTTAATTTACAAAAAAACAAGTTAACAAATCTCAGATACGTGTTGTGTGGAGGTTGGTTGAGACATTGGACACATAGTGGTCTCAAATCTTACAGTAATTTCTCCTGGCATTGGGATGACATGTCTGATCATAAGGGGCCTTATTCCTCCAATCTTTTCAAAATGATAAGAAGTTAAACAAAATAAATTTTAAATTTCTTAAGCTGGCCTACTCAAAATATCAAAGTTGTTCACTCTACTTCGGCAACTGCCCTTGTTCAACTGGCAGAGTAATTGAACCTGGTACAAAACTCAACAGTCGATACACCAGTCAAGTAGATAGAATACATGATACACTTAAAAACGACACAGCAATTCCACTACTTGCGTCCGAATTGTAAATTAAAGAAAAAAAAAAGAACAAAGGTTAAGGCATGAAATTGGAACATTCCTTCATCTCTTTATGTCTGATCTTATTCCACCTTATTCCTAAACACTTTTACAATAATCATACCACAGATGGAGGGAAAAGACCGTTACAACACAACAGGATTACTTCATTTTAAATTCATATCATATCCAAGAACACCAAATACAAGAGACATCTACAACTTGCACAGAAAAAGAAAAAGATAAAAGAAAAACGGAAGAGACTCACTTGTGTACGGACTCTTTGAATTTCTCTTCCTCCAGAAATTGGAGTATGAGAAATACCAATTCTCTACTCAGAGAAGACATATCGCACACTTAACTCTGAAACGGCACGCCCTTAATTTCGATCTCAAAATCCCGATCTTCCAACGCAACAAATCAACCAATAAAGAAAAGAAAACACTACAGAACTGAAATTCCACCGACCAAGGGCGGCACAAATCAAAGGCGAACCACAGAAAACTCTTCACCCCAGACTTCAAATTCAAAATCAGGCAACCTCAAAATCCTCAACAAATTTAGTGCCTCTTGAGAAATTATATAAAGGGCTCAGAGTTCGAGATTTTCTAGGGTTTGAATGGCTGCGGATAAGAGAAGAAGAGAGAGAAGAGAAACTGGGTCTCGCTATCTTCGATGCCTTGTACAGGGTCGCTCTTTTTCTACTGACCCATCAGACATAAGTACATCCACTTATGCAATAAGCTGATCTGCTTATTTCAAGGTCGTATCATTTGGTGGTGATAAGAACACTGAAAAGAGTGTTGCGGAATCGAAACTAGTAATTCAAATCTAGTGAATATTCGCGACACACGTCCACTTGACCCCACTCTTTTTGTGCTGTCGCTCTCACATTGAATCGTGAATTCAATTGTTTTCTCTTTAATTTCTCATTTTATCGCGATATACCTCGAGTATTGGTTTTTCCCAAAACGCAAATCCACGCGCGGGCAGAGTTTAATTCTTAGTCCTGCATCTTCTTGTCGGGATTTTTCCTCTTCTTTTTTGTTTTAGCGCGTGAAGCTGAGGTTCTTAGTTGTTGGTTCCTAATGCCTCTCTGTGAGTGTGGTCAATGTGTTAACCAATTAGGTAAGTAGTTAATACATTAAAAAAAGGTAACTAGTTCATAATTAATAGTAATAATAATTCTATAATAAAAACCTTCCGCAGGCCTATTTTTGAAACTCAAAGGCAACTTTCTTAGCCTCAATCAATGCCATGAATTATTTCCAATACTTGGATGCAAGTTTGTTTTTTTTTTTTTTTGTGAAGTACTTGGATGCAAGTTAATTTACCACAAATGGTTAAAAAATAAAAGTAAAGAAATATTAATAACACTCTCTAACACAATCCTTTTAACCTTCACCTTGTTAAATATTTATTTATTCGAAACTATAACATTATAAAAGAGATTTATTTAGTAACATTAGACCAAATAAATTTTGTGTTAGAAAATCTGATTTTAGTATTTCCCATGAAAATAAGCAGGACAAATATTATATGTGCACTTAACATTTTTAAGAAAATAAAATAAAACTAATTTACTACTATAAAAGATTTTGTATCTCTACCAAAAAATAAAGATACTTTATCACAGTATTTTACAATTAAATAAAAATGAGTAATATGTAATTACCTTTTATCAAATATTGACATGTAATTAGGAAAGCTATTCTAAAATATCAATATAATAATTCTATCATCATTTTATATTTTTAATTAAAGTAAAACTCTAAAATAATAAAAACATTAACTTTTTTAAAATGTTTTGTAATTTTTAAATAATAATTGAATTAGATTATTAACTTAATTAATATTCAAAATTTTCACTTAAAATTTTTAATTTAATATTACTCCAATGCAAAAAATAAGCACTACACGCATTGTTAGAGACGTGAAGACTTAAACAAGCATACATTGGGGTAATATTTACTTATGTCTATATAAGGTTGTGTATTGTTTTTTTAACACTAAAATCTTTAAGATCATGCTATAATCTAATAAGAATAAGCCATAAAATTAAAATTCTTTTACATTTTCAATATATACTAAAAAATTACTATTATAAACTTATCAGATTTGGACGTTGAAAAGTAGACATAAGTATTTGGGTTCAAACTCTCGCACACTACTTATGAAACCCACAATCTACATACTATGAATTCTAAAATTTTAAACTCATATGCGGACTTTTTTAAGTTTAATGGCAAAACTTACAAGTTTAGCGGATTAACTTACGGGCTTCTGCGAGTCCCTTGTAATTATTTTTTTTATAAAAATTATATTACATTATTTATAAAAATGGGATATCATAAGTAAAAAAAAAAATCAATACTTTTGTTATGACATTTAAAAATTGAGATTTGAGATTTTATATTTAAACGCGTTTATATTTTATTCAACGAATTTCACATGTTGATATCCAACATCTTGTTCCTCAAATATAAATTTTACCACTAGACCAACCTTGTAACTTTAAGCAAAAAAATACTTTAAAATATTGATATTCAACATACATAATTGTTCAACTATATCTACAATTTATAATATATGATATTGTATTATATTACATTATATATTATATATTATATAATGGGAATATGACATTTTGGTATCCATATTTTATGATTGTTGCCACTTTCATAAATATAACTTCTCCCTATTAATATATACACATTTTCACAATTTCTACCTTATCACAAGTCAATCTTCCTTAAACATGATTAATATATGTATACATTTCATGATAAATATTCTTAATAATATAATGGGAATATGACATTTTGGTATCACATTTTATAATTGTTCCCACTTTCATAAATATAATTTTCCTATTAATATATGCACATTTTCACAATTTCTACATTATCACATATCAATCTTCCTTAAATATGATTAATATATCTATACATTTCATGATAAATATTCTTAATAATATAATGGGAATATGACATTTTGGTATCACATTTTATAATTGTTCTCACTTTCATAAATATAATTTCTCCCTATTAATATATGCACATTTTCACAATTTCTACATTATCACAGATCAATCTTCCTTAAATAGGATTAATATATCTATATATTTCATGATAAATATTTTTAATAAATATGCAAATACACAAGTGCGACAATATTTTGAGTTCCATTCAAACTCTCCCCTTTTTTCCATTTTTTCATATTCGTTGCATATTTAACATATTCATTGATGATATGAGATATTTTTATCATATTATCATAAACAAAAAATATAAAATTAACAACTATAAAATTGACAAAATATATTTCAAAACATGTCACATAATAATTTATATTTCAAAATATAAAAATTTACAAAAGATATTAAATTAAAACCCTAAAATTGTTGTAACATATTAAAATAGAAATGCGAATATGCAAGCGCTGCGAATATTGAGTAATCAAGGAGTAGGGAAATATGACAACTTTTTTTTTTAAGATCTAGAAAAGTATTTATGATGTATAAATTTTTATATATAAAAGCATCTCCTGAAGATGCTTGTAAAGTTACTTAAAAAATTAATAAATTGCTTGAAACAACTCTCTATTGGAGTAATCTTACATGACAATTGAAGTTGTTTAAAAAGTGTGGATGGATTGTTTCACCAAACAAATGTTGTTTATGATTAAAAAAATAATTTGTTAACAAATTCGTATAAATTAATAACAATATGCAGTTGAGAAAAAAATATAATTGTCATTTTCTTATAGTTGTTTATAATTTCTTTCATTTGACTAAAATTGAATATGAGTTGCTTAACAATTATGTGACACTATGAGAACTACCAAATACTTCTTTTAATTGGAGTTGCTCATATTAAAGATGATCTAATTACCTTTTACGTATAACCGTTTAATAAGTAATATGTTTAATAAAAATATTAATCATATTATATTATATTTATTATTATATTATATTATGTAATAAAAACAAAAACACATGTGCGGCTGTGCTTGTGTATTCATATTTATATTTTAATATGTTATAACAAATTTAGGACTTTAATTTAATATGTTTTATAACAACATAATAAAATACGAATAATTCATTGTGCCATTTTGCGTATAATATGATTAAATATATTTTGTTAATTTTCAAATTTTTTTGTTTACGATTACATAATAGAAATATGTTAGATCATCAACGAATATGATTAAACCCTATTTTTTACTATAACATTAAATAATATTTTAAATTTATTAAGAATTATTTTATAAATATATTATATTTCTATTTATAATTATATTATTTATCATAAATTATAATTTAAATAATATTTTTATAATATTTTTCATTAAATTATAATTATATAATATAATTAAAGAGATAATCCACTTACTCCAATAGTAAGTTTAAAAGACTTATTCATTAAATCTATCTTTTATACTTACTTTTGGAGCAAGGGAATTGTCTCCCATATAATTATATTAATTAGTTAATTATATATATATATATATATATATATATATATATATATATATATATATATAGGGAGGAAATCCACTTACTCCAATAATAAGTTTAAGAAGAGACTTACTATTTATTATAACATTTCATTATCTTGAAATCTAATAATTAAAAATAGTTACTCATTACATTCCTTAAATTCTAAAAAAAAAAAAAAAAGTTAAGATGAAAAATAAGTTTATTAACCTCGTTCTCAAAATAAATTAATCACTTCTTTTATATATATTAGCGAAAATGTGTATTCGTATTGTTATATTAATATGTTATAACAATTGTAGAGTTTTAATTTAATATCTTTCGTAAATTTTATATTTTTGTTTATAATAACATGATAAAAAAAATATGTCAGATCATCAATTGATATGTCAAACATGCAATGAATATGAAAAAATGGAAATAGGAGAATTTGAATAAAACTCAAAATATTGTTGCACATGTGTATTTACATGTTTATTAAAAAATATTTATCATGAAATGTACGCATATTAATAGAGAGAAATTATATTTATAAAAATGGAAACCGTCATAAAATGTTTAGAAAGTAAAATAATAATAAAATATGAACACCAAAAGTTCTCATTATATAATATTATATATTATACATTATAGATATAATTGGACAATTATGAATGTTAGATATCAATATTTTAAAATAATTTATTAATTAAAGTTATAAGGTTGATATAGTAGTAAAATATATGCTTAGAAAACAAGATATTATAAGTTAAAATCTATCTTAAAACAAATTATTTTATTTTTTTAATTTTAAAATATATAAAAATAAAATAAATATTTAAAAAATAGACATTAAAAAAAGTATTCTTTCTAAAATAAAAGTTTGGTAATAGTTTCCTGAAAAAGTGGGTTGGTTTTGTCTGGTAGTCTTCTATAGGACGGTACCTTGTACGTGTTTACGCTCCTCTAAGCTGTGCGTCCGATATTTTCTTGATATATGCCATCTAGCTGACGATACAACAAGTAAATCCGTAAAATGTTAATATCACGCTATTCTACGAATTTATTCTCTCTCTCCAACATCACCTTTTCAGCTTTTCTACCTCTTTTTTTATTATTTTTTATAATAAATATTAATAGTTAATATATTAATTTTGTTTATAGATAAAAGATAAATTTAAATTTATTTTATTTTCTTTCTTTTTTATATTTAAATTTTGTTATTAACATAATTTTTACTAATTATTAGTAAAAAGGATACTTAATTTTTTATTTAAAATAAAAATAGTGAAAGTTATAAATATTGTCATAGTCAATGATTTATGAAAATGTTAATTAAGTTTTTATTCTTTAAACTTAACAGCTCAAAATCTACAAATATTTTAAAATTTGATTATTAGTCTTAAATAAAAGTTTTACCGGACAATTTTCATTAAAAAAATTGGTTTTGAAGTTAAGGGTTGTAACCCAATTTATTTAATGGGATTTGAGGGATTAAAAATATTCTTTTTTAATGTTTAGTACGTAACTTTGACCTATAATTTTTTTTTGTTAAATGACTAATTTTTAAAAAAATTAAAATTCTTGAATAGTTAAACTTTTTTCCCATGAGTAAATAAAAAATTTTAAAAATGTTTAAGAGCTAATTACTTAATTAACCCTTATAAAAATAATTGGAAAAGCTAAATATCAGGTTTTGAAAATCAGATTAGATTTGACAGTTTAAGTTTAACCAGTCCAATATTTGGTTCATTGTTAAAAAAAAATGGAAACAAAAGGAACTGGTCGGAATCGAAAAAACAGGGAGAACTGGCCAAAACCGGTGAGTTCAATGGTTAACCCGTTTTGTTTTTTTTAAAAAGAAAAAATATAAAAAATTATAAAAATTAAAAATTTGTGACTTTTAAAATTTTAAATACACAAATAAAAAATATATTCTAATAAGATATTACGAAATAAGAAATATTTAAAATAATTTTTTGCAAATTATGATGTGTTGATTTAAAATGTAAATATCTCTCAAAAAGTTGTTTTAGGCAATGAATGACTTTACTTATTTGTAATATTATAAAAATAATAAAACTTAGACTTAATAAAATATATTATATTTGTATATTATAAATCATATATAACTTATTTTTTACTTTAATATATTACTATATTAGTAAAATAAATATAAAAAATAATATTTTATTAAATCAAATTTAACATTAGTTAAACGTTTAAATCCTAAACTCATACTTTTATCGATTTAATTTTAATGACCAATCAGATTTTACAAGTCTACTTAAATATTACAAAATTGATTATACTATAAAGATAAGATAAAATATGCAGATATGTATATTTTTTAATATTAATTATAATTTATTCTCTATTTTGTTTTCTGCAAATATTTATTCTTTTTTTTATTTTTTATATATACTTTTCTTTTGTGCTACAAGGCATCTGCATCAGTATTTTAAAAAATATGGCGTTTATTTTATGACTGTTGTAATTTAAGCGTAAGCACTCTCTCAAAGTTTAATAAAATTATAAATGTATTTTCTTTTTTTTTTAACTACATAACTTGTTACTTTTATGTATATATATTATAATTGTACGTATTATTTTCTAAACATGATATTAAATTCCTGTTTGACACATATTTTTAATTGAATTAAAAAGATGAAATTATCCTTCTCACTTTTATAAAGTAAAATTTTTTTATTTCATTTTCATTTGGTGGTTTCATGTTGTTTATGTTCTTAAGAAGGGATCATTGGTTCATTTTCAAATTGCAAACTAACTTTTTTCCCTTGACTATGTATATGATTTATTAATTTTGTTTATTTTAACATTATTACTTTGTATTTTGTGTTAATAGCAATTATTGTTTTTTCGTTAAAACTTCGTGACAGTGTAACTATGAAGGTGAAAAGGGTAACAACAGAGTTGAGTGAGATATTGTCGATAAAATTTGAAAAATTTGAAGATACATATGTAATAATATAAAAAACTTAAGAGATATGTGTAATATTACAAAACTTAAAAAGTACTTTTATAATATAGTACTTTGGGTGTACATCAATTTTGTATTAGTTTAAATGACCTGACAATTAAAAATGACTCTTAATTTAATTATTTTCTTTTCATGTGTGGTTTAATACTATTTCAATTGTTATATATGCATCTCTATTTAAACTAATATAAAATTTATTACACACATACTTCTTAAATTTTGCACAATATTACATGTGTACCATATAAGTTTGTACACTATTACACATTATCCTCTTTATATTTTTTAAATTTTATATAGATATTTTTCTTATTTCCATTGTTAGACTATCATAGAGTTTTTTATGAAAAAACAATGTACATCATCATTTATATGAAATACACACGTAATAATATTAAAATAAATGATATTTAATAAATGAAAGTAGTTTATAATTTGAAAACGAACAAAGTCTTCATTCTTCAGCATAAACAACAAGAAACCCATAAAAGGGAATGCAAGGAGAATTTTTACTTTATGAAAGTGATAAAGGTAATTTTGTTTTTTAAATTTAATTTAAAACCGTGTGACTAACACTGATCCAATGATTTAACGAATTTACCACCATTTGAAAAGGAATAATGCAAATGTAATGAGTACATGAAATAAAGAGATTTAGTGTAGTTTACAAAATATAAAGACGTGCATTTGTAATTTTACTAAACCTTAAGAGTGCATTCGTAATTTCACTATATTGCAGATTTCTTAATTTGCAATATATTATTTTAAATGAGTTTAATTAGTATGTATTTACAGTGTAAAAGAGTTTTAAAATATTAATTGGTAAAATTAATAAACTTACGATAAACAAAAGAGTGTGATTGAATGTTAGTGTAAAACTTGTTATTTCAATGATGCATACTAATTAAACTCTTTTTAAGATTGTATTATAGATCTTAAGATTCATAATGTAATTTTCTTATCATATTTTGGATTTTAAAATCCATAATATATTTCTTTAACTGTAATCGGGATTCAAAATACATTATATTGCAGATTTTTTTATTTGCAATGTATTTTTTTAAATGAGTTTAATTAATATAAATTGATTGTGTAAAGAAGTTTTACACGAGTTTAATCACACATATTCATTTATATGACTTTTAAAGTATTAATTGGTAAAATTAACAAACTTACAATAAACAAAGAGTTGCGATTGAATGTCACTGTAAATCTTTTTACGTTGATAATACATACTAATTAAACTTTTTTTAAAATTATATTACAAATTTTAAGATTCATAATATAATTTTCTTATCATAGTGTGGATTTTAAAATCCATAATATATTTTGTAACTACATTACAAATTTCGTAATCTATAACATAGTTGTTAGGGGTATAATAATTTTGTATTGTGATGGATATGATCCACAATTATGTAACATTATATTGTAGATCATATATACATAATTATGGATCATGTAATATACAATTTATTATTAAACCATATGTTGTAGATCATCGGAACTGCAACTATGTTACCCACGGGTGGATTTTATGATCTATGATGGAAAAAAATCATTATGTTGCAGCTTCATGATATATAATACAGAAAAAAAATTAATTTTCAGATTATAAAATCTGTAATATAAAAATTTTACTAATTAAAATAATTTACTTATTTTTCTATAAAGAGAAACCTAAAATATGATACCGTGAAACCTTTCTAGAGCAAAAAAAAAAAAAAAAAAAAAAAAAAAAAAAAAAAAATATATATATATATATATATATATATATATATATATATATATATATATATATATATACTATATTATAGGTACAACATATTTTATAAAATTGTTTGAAATGAAAATTCACAAGGGTGTTCGATAATAGTGCATCAGGAGAAAATAGAAAAAAAGACAACCTAATGTTTATAGAATGATAAGATAAAAAATGTCTTTTTCGATTAATAGGTGCAAAAAGTAACATAGGTTGCAAAAAGGCTTGAGATAAATTTGCACTGGAATTGCGATTTGTCTGCACGACCCATTTTTGGACTTGATATTTAACACTCTATATTAGTGTTCTTAACAGATTTTTTTTGTGTGTTTTTCAGTGCGAATGTGGGGTGATTTCGTATTCTTTTTTTCTTTACCAAATTATTCTTGATCAAAACTTGTGTATTTAATAAAACAGTGCGTTCACGACTTCACGGATTTGTTTTTCATTGATACAGACATGTAATGTAAATATATACATATAAAAATTGTGAGTCGTGCCAATCAATCAGCTATAATTATGCTTGATAGATGATCCAAAATAACCAAATCAAATATAAATATATTGTAGTTGCAGAAACTCCCTCCAATACTATCTCCTATTATAAGCATCAATCTTGGTAATTGAGATAGTATAAAGATATTATCATATCTGTATATGGTCACAACGCATATGATATTTATTTACTTTAAAAATAAGTTTAAATTTGTTTAATGTAAGGATTATAATGAGTAATTAATCTTAATTATTAAATTTAAAAAAAAATATTAGGATAAAAAATAAGTTTCTTATTAAAATAAATGAATCTTTCATCTCTCTTTCTCTCTAGTTATGTGTGTGTATATATATATATAAAAGTTTAATTAGTATGTACAATGTACAAAATTTTGAATTTTAGAATAACGTTCCATCACAATTCTTCATTTATATAACTTTTAAAGTATTAATTGGTAAAATCAATAAATTTGACATAAACAAATGATTGTGATTTAATACTGTTAAACTCTCTCTTCTTTTATTATATATATATATATATATATATATATATATATATATATATATATATATATATATATATATATATATATCGTTAATGTTTAAACATTTATCGGAAAGAAAATCTGTTTCTATTTTGTATTTTTACATTTCATGATTTTTACTTAGATTCAACCTGGATCACAGAGAAAATTAACATATGTGTAGTAGTGTTATAGAGTAAAATAAGATAGACCTAGATTAGAATAAATCTTAATTTTTTGGTCACCGTGACATGGTTAAAGAATAGTTATTGATTTTGTTGATAACTAATATTATCAAGAATAAAAATATATTAAAATGCTCAACATGATCTATAGCCTAGCCTACATTAGGCCGAATTCAGATCGTGTTTTTAAAAAGAAAAAAAAAATTAGGTAAAGGATTTTAGTAAAGAATCATTTAAATAGGTCAAGTCTAGAATCATTTAAAAACCCTTTTAGGTCTAACATGTTGGCCTATTTAAAAATTTAGATGAATATTTACTGTTAGTTTACTATTATATTAAAATTATTATAATACATTAAAATATTATCAGTATTTATCTTTTTAAATGTTAATCATTTTCATCTACATAAAGAATCAAGTTAAAGCTTATAAATAAGTTTATTAAAAAATAAATTTATTTCTTATTTAAATGTCTTATTTCAAGATATATTTTAAATAAGTTATGGTGAATGTTGTATTAAATTTTAAAAATATGTTTATTTCATTTAAATAAGTTAGATTTGATTCTTATAAAACCTAACATATTTATTTTTACCTTTACTTTGAAGTTGAATTATCACAAACTAACTAGATTCTTGAGTAAACTTGTAGGGCTAAATTTTATGTAGATGTTGATCCTTAAATACAATTTCTATGGTAAGTATACTAGTTCAGTGTAGTATAATTTAGAAAAGTAATAAGGTCGTATCGATAGGGACTTTAATGATACCATACAAATTTTAATACTTTTTACTTTTAGTAAATAAAAGAAAGAATTTTTACTAACTATTAATAAAGACAAAATTTAAAGAAAGCATAAACGAGTAAAGTAAAGGTTACAACTAATAGGAGTTATAAGATTGGTTTGGTGGTAAAGTAGAGAAATAGAGAGGGAGAAGTCATTGATTCAAATCCCGCCACTAAAAAAACTAATGCATTAACAACTAACATTTGGTTTATTACAAAAAACGTTACAATGAATTGAGAGTTGGTTGAGTTTTAATTTCACTAAATTATCTTTTAAGTGCATAAATGAACTTAAAATCATCGTTAATATTCATGTTTCCACCACCCATAAAAATACCCTTAACTCCAATTTTTTGTAAGCAAGAGACTAAACTATTTGTGATTTAAGTTATTAATCTCTTGCATAACTTAAAACATAGGGTAAAAAAGAACATCAATAATGAAAATAAACTTTGATTATAAGAATAAGTATACATAAGAGTTCAAGTATCGATATATCAAATCCCAACCAATGACGAACCTAGCCAACCGTAGGGATGAGAAGCATGATCAATGGATGAGAGATACAAAAAATGGAAAAGTAACGAAAGATACAAGTTTTGAGCCCTAAGTTAGTTAGGGTGTGTAACCTTTCTCTAGAACAAAAAACACCCTTTGAAAAGCCATTAGGAAGCAACATTGTTGTCCAGCAAAGACAAAGTGATCGCTGGGCGCCCGACTAATTTGAGCGTTGGGCGTTGGCTTCATGGGCATTAGGCGACGAGATGCGAACTCTGTCAAGTTGCGCTAGGCGCTCTAAGCCTAGCGGCTGGGTACCGAGAGGCTATTACAACACCAAAAAGCTCAAATCATCTAACATTCCTTTTGTTTTTTTCAAAACCTGTCTCAGAAAAAAAAGGGAAATAAAGGTAAAATATGCATAAATGTAAACAAAAAGCTAGTTTCTTAAATAAATCTAATATTAAGTGAAAATAAAGGAAAACAAAGCCTTAAATGAGAAGAAATTAGGATAATTATTCTATTTTACCTATGGGGACGGGTATAACTATGATAGTACTCAACTTGCAAAATGGATCTTGGTATGGAGAGAGTTTGAACCCAAAAAAGTTTATGTAGGTATGGGACAAATATGATTATGATAGTACTCAACCTGCCTTGTCCTGCACCTTATATGTATAATATTATTTGACATAAATATATTATATAATGCTAGATAACTATAACTTAAGTGAAAATAATGTTAAAAATATTATTTGCATTATAATTTATGATAAGTAACATAATTATAGAATACAAAATAAACATATAATATATTTTACACAAATTTAGTAAGATAAAAACACAATTTATAAGAAAAATTGAGTTATTTATAAAATATTTCTTAATAAACTTATAAGTTACAACATTATTTAATGTTACAGCAAAAAAACATAGGTTTATGTGTAATTATATAAAATTTTAGAGAATATTTTATAATTTATTTTATATTTAATGTTATATTGACTTGTTTTTCATATTATATACATAATTAAACTGTAGGTTGCAAGTGTATCACAAATGTCTATATGAGTATATACGTACTCAACGAATATGAGGATAAGAACCAAAAATGCTACTTGCACATGTATGGACAACTAGATGTGGATATATTTTTAAACGCAGATGAGTGCTACAAACTATTGTACCATAACCAGATCCTATCGTTGTTATCCCTCCACTTGGTCAAATTTAGGTGCCAACTTACTCCTGTGTACATGAATCGTTATAGTCTTAAATTTAATTTGAAATTTGAGGTCCAAATGTTTTATTACACATTCTTAAATTTGTTTAATTATCATGAATGAATTTGAATTAACACCCCCTCATAATTTGAAGTAACACCTACTCCCATGATAAAGGACTTATATGCGCTGCATTTTATCTCTCTGACAAACAGTTGCCGAAGAGTAATAGAAGAGATAAAAAATAATTATACTAAAAACATAATTCATTAAGAAATTAAATCACTATACTAAAAAAATAAGAAATTAAATTACTCTACTAGAAAAAATAATCAATTAAATAACTATACTACACTACACTAACCAAGTATTTAATTAATAACTATACTAAGCATGTAATTTGTTAAGTAAATTAGTGTAATAAATATGTAATTATTATAATAAAAAATAATAAATTAAATAACTATACTAAAAATAATAAATTAAGTACACTAAAATTAATTGAATTACTATACTAAAAAATAATAATTTAAATAAATATACTACGTGTAATTAACTACACTAACTAAACATTTAATTAAATAACTATACAAAACCCGTAATTCATTAAATAAATTAATATAATAAACATGTAATTATTACAATAAATTAAATTAAATAATACTAAAAATAATAAATTAAGTACACTAAAAATTAATTAAATTACTATACTAGAAAAATAATAAATTAAATTACCATACTAAAAAAGTAAGAAATTAAATAATTATACTACTTGTATACATTAACCAAGAGATAAGGAGAGAGAGGACAGAGACAGAAAATAAGGTGAGGAGAGAGAAAAGAGTGTGTAAGTGGAGATAATTATGTAAGGAAGAGAAGAAATAGAATCATAGATAAAATGGAAAGTAAGAGAATTTTCTTAAAAGAGTATGTGTTAATTCAAATAAGAGGTAGTATTAACTGAAATTCCCTTATGATGACCATGGACGATTCACTACTATTTTTTTTAGGTTAAGTAGGAAAAGAAAAAAAAAAAGCTACAAATACAAAACAAAATTAATTACAAGACACATTAAGGGTAGGATTGGTTTTGTTTTTTAATTTTTGAATTGTTTTATGAAAGAAAAAAAAACTTGTTTAATAAATGTTATTTGACAATTGTTTTGAGAACGTAAAAATGAAAAAAATTTGTTATATATAAAAAAGTGTCATGAAAACCAACAAACAACTTATTTTTCTCAAATCTTAAGTTTTTAAAACAAAAATATAAAATCGAAAAGAAAAACTATTTACAGTTTTCTTTTAATTTTTAAAAATTAAAAAAACAAAACTGTTTTTAAAAATTATTTTAAAAAAATATTAACAAAACAAATTTTTTAATTTTTAAATACTAAAATATTACTAACACCGTTTCTCGTGGCACGTGAATCTGTTCAAATATACTGTCGAATACTCTCAATTCCAAAAGAACTTAGAAGTGCTATATACAAATAATTTTTGTATGAAAATTCAGCCTAATGATAGAATTGAGATAGTTTACACAAGATTTTAAATTTGAATCCTAATACTGTAATTATATTTTGAATAATAGAAAAACCAATCAAAGTCTCCTATTTATGCAAATGAATAAAAAAAATGTAAGTTAGAGCATTCGTGTTAAAAATAAATTTTTTGATAAATAAAAATTGTAATTTAGAAATAGACATTACGTATACACGATAAGCCGGATTTGAGAAACTTCGTCTAGTGGACAAGAAGTTTCTAACCATATAACTGCATATTTATCAGTGATGCAACTTTTTTGGTAAAACATTTATATTTAGTTCTCCTTTAGCAATATATTTCTTATGGTCTTGAATATAATAAACAAAAAGAATTAATATATGATAATTAAAATTTTAATTAATATAATTTAATTGTATGAATTTTATTTAGAAATAAACCATTTTTAAACTATATTTAAGATCAAATATAATTTTTTTACTTATATTTCAGAGAAGAAGAAATATAATTTAATTGACTTTTTTGTTTTACTCGGCTCTATAAAGACAGTACTTTCCTTTGTTGACCGTCATTTTTGTTGGTTTCAACGAGGCAATCATCAAAATGGTGCATCTGGTTAGGATATGGGTGGTAGCAAGTTGCAAGTTAAAAAAAAAACAAACAAAAATGAGTAGGCGTAGGTTAATAAATTAATGACGAGATTAAGACATGACAGCGTCTAATGAATCAACCTTAATATATAGGACCATGTTTACATGGATCAAACTGCAAGTGGCACTTGACTCATCAATTTTACATGATAAATGCTCTATTGTACTGGGGTGACAACTTGGTCTGGCGAAGGTGAAGAGTGAAAGAAGAGACAAATAGCTGAAATATCATCCATTGCAATGCCCCTCCTCTTGCGTTTCCATGCACGCATTGCACACTCCACCAAACGTTTAGCCGAGTCTGTTCTGTCTGGCGTTGAGGATACAGTATCCACCGCTTCTTGGTTCGATATTACATCCCACACCTATAATAATATATTAATATCATAGCATTAGCACATGTATAAACCATATAAAACATCTTTAGCTTAATTATTTAACATTCAACAATAGAATATTAGTTTGTTTGATATTGATAATCAGGATGCAACAATTTTAAGGACAAGAGAGTATACTATACCCCATCAGTTGCTAGCACAACAAACTGGTCTTTGCTGGTTATATTCCTCTGCGTTACCTCAGGCACTGAAATGAGACCATACTCTTTGACACAGTAGTCACCAAAAGCCCTTGACATGGCAAGTCCTGGAGACTCCTCATCCGGCAACCACACCCTATGCACTCCAGGCTCATCCTCTAAGCAGAACACACGTCCTTGGCACTCAAGTATTCGTTCTGCTTCCTCTACAAACATCATGCATAACCACAATTTTTAATTTACTAAAAACAGTTAATAACGTCTCATACAGATTTCTTGGTTCCAGACCATGTAACACTATCTTCATGGACTGACAGAACGATGATGCACTGCTGAGCAACACTTACGAGGTAAATTGGGCTTGAAATCTACTGTCAGCTGAACTGGTACCAAACTTCCATCATCTGATGTTGTAGCCAACACAGCACGAGAGTCACCAACATTTGCAATGACAATGAATTCACCCTGCCATTATATAATCAAGATATTTATATATATATATATATATATATATATATATAAGCTCCCATGAGACCACCGGATTCATTTTGCAAATTGGGTTACTCAGATATAATTTTAAATGCACAACTTTACATATTTTCTTAACTACCTTTGATGCTTCTCTTTTTTTATAAGAATCAAAGTTTCACTTGGTCAATTCGATTCATAAAGATTTGCATTATATATAGGTCAGCATTATAGTTTCTTAACTACCTTTGATGCACATTTGCATTATTTGTATCTTTGGTACCATTGATTATGCAATACTTTTTAGCTTATTAAAAAAATAAGGTCAGCATCAGTTAACTTATGAAAGTTAAATTCTATACTAATTGAACAACTAAAATTACAAAATCCTTAAGAAACTAAATTTAAGTTTGGTGCATTTTGACAAGCCTTTTGCTTTTCTTTACCTGCCTAACAATTGACAAGGCAGTTGTTCCGCTGAAAAATGAATCTATCTTGCGATTCTGCTTTAGTTCTCGATCTATGACAGCACAAGTCTTCAAGTAGGAATGCTTCCATATATTAAAGCAGTGTTGCTTTTTCTCTGTCTCTATATCAACATCAATATCTGGATCAAGTGAAGTTTGGGAAAGTGTCTCCTGCCAGTTGCATAGCAAAGATGGTGGCATTGACTCTCTTACTCTTTTGGCCACAAAGTGACCCCATGGCCCGTGCCCATCAAATATCCCGCAGAAGATCATGTCCTCTTGGCATCCAAATTCCTATAACCAACAGCATCAACACAAATTCAACATTAACACACACAAACGTTAATCAATGGTTATTGAAGCAATTCATTAACAACACCAATTTTGTCTAGTAATTCCCCATTAAGAAAAAAAAATAAAATTGTTACATACTTCCCACACTGCGCAGCAATCCTGGTTGACTCCTTTTTTGCCTTTTTTGGAAAAAACGGAGGCAAAGTTTTTTGAACCATCAACATTAACAGTGCCTGAGCTATGTAATATGAAGTTATTTTTTTTGGCTTCCTTTGCCATTGCTTCTGCAGCTTCTCTTCCATTACATTCATCAGAACTTTTACTTTTCTTTGTTGCAAGCGACTTTGCCCACCTATTGAACGCGGATGAAAAATGTCCCATTTAGACTGCAATATGATTCCACCACTGAACGCTGCTTATTATGCCTCTTCTCTTGACTTTATGTATATAGTACAGAATCTGGACGGTGAAAAAATTTACAACAATTAAGCATGAGTCACGGCAAGAACCGTTTCATTTGTATTTAACTATGTTCTTAATGATATAAACAAGAGTGAAAAACAATTAAGTGTACTGTGTGGTGGGAGATCCTGGGAGGTGCTGTGAATCTGTGATGGAACAAAAGAGAATTTCTGGCTCAGAAGGAACAGGATTCAGGATTCACTCAGAAAAAAAGGCTAAATCCTCAAAGAGCATAATGAAAAAATTTACTCGTATTCCGAATTCTGAATTCCAACATTGCATCTGGAATTCTCTAAGGAGAGGATATGTAGACAAAGCAAGGACAAAGAAAACTGGAGCCCAGCAAGTCTGAATCATGCCATGCGGCCAAGTTTGATTGAAGCTATAAGAAACGAAATCAGATACGCCTTTGTTTTTCTTCCCTTGACTAAAAAAATCAAGAGGGTGGGCCATAGTTTCTTCTTCGAGTAAGCATAGAAAAGTCTGGATAAAAAGGATTCAGCTGCTCAAAGTCATTAGTTTATTGGTAACTGAATTGGGACCCAAAATATCTTTTTTTGCCTTGCTATTTCTTAGTTGGATGTTTCATCTCATGTAAAAAAAAATCTATTTTATTGGTATTTGCAGAATAAAATAAGAGATTGTGCGTATAAACTGAGGATAACTAATTTTTCCAGGAAGAACATCTCAAAAAGCCTATAGTAGCAGCAACTATTTAACTACCATTTTGGTACCTTTTCAAAATGTTATAGAATTGAATGAAATGAAAAGGGAAGAAGAAAACGTTCAGGACTTGGTGACCTGATCTTTGTTTTAAATTTGCATCTAAGAAAAAAAGCACAAAGTTGGTTAAGTTCCTGAATTCTGATCCAGTTGTGAAGGCGCATTTTGTTTGTTTTGATCAGACATGGAATGAAGATAACAAAGTGTTTGAAGAAGAACTAAAAGAAAGCAGAGGAATGGAATGGATGCAAGACCTTGGACTTGTTGGCGTGAAGATGAAGAAGAAGGAACTAGAGAGGCAGTAGCAGAAGGAGTTGTTGTGGTCTAAAGAATAGGATGTAATTTCCACAAGCCCAGCTGAAACTTCCAGAAAGCAAAGGTGTGGAGGGCTGGGTGTCCATGTTCGGGTGTCGTTTGTTTGGTTCTGGTTTCTTCAGTTCCCTTTTATATACGGAAAACAAAACAAAGATAGTTTTTCAATGCATTCGAGTTACAACAACTAGTTGAAAACCATAGATAGACCCACTCAGTGCATGTAAATTTGCATTTCGTCAGGTACCCTACCACTGTGCGTTACTAATAAAAATTAATTAAAGCTATAATGAAAAAACCATCTCTACCCCGATCTGTTGAGTGTTGACTTGCTTCCTTCGTTTCAAATTAAGGGGCTTGTGTGGCTTCTCTGTTTTACCAATAATGGTGCTCTATTAAGCCAGATTCTATGTAGACAATTATAAAGGGACAAAACAAAACATTATAGTACCAGTTTTTTATTTTTGCCATATATTGCATATGGCGAATTGAATTATATCTTATTTAGGTTTCGTAAGTTTATTTAGCAAATATTTTTTTGCCTCTTGTGTTTCAGGAGCTTATAAAAAATTATAATATCCAGACCTCATATTATTGATCTATAGTTTATACATGGATATGAAAACGAGGATATAATGAAGAAAAAAAACTTTATGTGAATGAATTTATTTGGCTGTTTATTGTTATTATTTTGAGTATAAATGTATTTAGGATTTTATTTTATTGAGTTGGCATGTGCTTTTTCCCCGTATGCAGGAACTCAGGAAGGTGGATATTTGGATTTATATATATTTTCTGGTGTCATTGTATCCGAAAGCAGGGAATAATAAGTAGATAAGATCGCGTTGTTGTCAGAAGGTATTCGAGAGGATACTAACCTTAATATCTCATATTTAAAGCATGTGGGAGAACTTCATCTAGAAGAAAAAGAAAGTATCCTGTGTTTAATGATATGATATAATAAGTTAAAAAATATCATTAGCTGATCAAATAAATACTAACTAATTAAATAAATACTAAATAGTAAGTAGTTGGTAACATTCCTGTAAAAAAGAAGAAACTTGTATTAGGGTCGAGACATTAAAATAACATTAAAATGAGAAAGATATTGTGTTAAATAATACTAAGTAACAACACAATTTGTGGTGTGAATAAATTAGTAGAGATTGTTTTCTCTTAATTATAGTCTCAATTTTTGAGTGTTTAGATGCTACAAAGTTTAGATAAATTGTTATTGTTGATTTGGTCATTAGATGATGCTGTTTTATAACTGCACATTTCATATGTGACAACATTTAGGCTTGATTGAGAGGTAAGAAATTTAATGATAACTTTTGTATTTGGCTTGCAAAAAAGATTCTGGTATTCAAATAATTCAATTATGTATTGAAAAATATGTGTTAAAAGGCTGTATAAAAATTTTGGTTATGAGTTTGAGTCTTATAAAAAAATATTTTTTTAATTCTATAAGTGGACTATCCAATCAATAATTTCGAAACGAGTTATTTAAACAGCTTTTAGAGGTATTTTTATTATATATATATATATAATCTCATTATATGGTGTGGAGTGTTGAAGTAATACGTAATTATTATTTGTTTTTTATATGAAGATCTTTTATAGTATCTTGTCATTCAACTTAACGATTTTCTTTTTTAATCAAATTGTTTAAACATTTGAAAAAAAACAAACTATTATCATATTATTGTATATTTTTTTTTATCTTTTTAAAGAAAAGTTGCTGTAATTTCTTTTTATTTTTGTCTAACTTATCAATATTTCTTATTGACACACTAATTATTAATTTTTGCCAGCAAGGTCTTTTAATTATATTTTTTAATATCATAAATGATGACCCATGATACACTACTCACAATACTATTTTTAATAATAAAAATTAACTCATCATGATAGAATAGAATAAATTATTTCAAATTTCAACGCGTAAAAAAAAAACCTCAATTATATTGAGTTTGTTTAAAATGACATCATTGCAAGTAACTATAGAAAATTCTTGCACAAAATGATTACTACTTACTAAACCAACACTTCTACTGTAGATTTCAACCTTTTACTTTTAATTTTTAATGTGATAAATAATACAATGGTAAATTATTATAATTTATCCAATGATTTCAGCACATTTCAAAGTTTCATATAACTTAATTGAAAATACTCAAGAGTAGTTTATATACACTGCACAAAACATCTTAAGACAAAATAGAGAAATTTACAGTAATGTTAAGTCGATCCATTCATATAAACTTATTAGGTGATAAATTTACTTTTTTGGGGAATTAATTTAGAACCAAAAAGTAATTAGACTCTCGTTCATTTTTCTATAATTTATACATAAATCACAAAGATCATTAAAATTAGTTAAATAAGTTAATTTTATTAGTTTTTTAAAATGTTGATTAATGTACAAATTTTACCTATTTAATTAATCTTCTTAAAAATTTATAAATGATAATATATTAGTTTTTAAAAATATTTTGAGTGTTTTCTATTTTTTCTATCTTCAGAGAAAACAGTAGTAAAAATATGTTTGGTTACAAGTTATAAATATTTTGAAAATAATTTAAGACAGAAAAAAATTTGTTTTCAGTGTTTTTAAAATTTAATACTATATGAAAATTTAATATCAAAATTGTAATTATATAAAAATAATATATAAATATATTTTAAACTATATATAAATAATTTATATTTTTTTACTAAAATAATTAAATTTAACAATATTATATTTTAAAAATAGAAAATATCAAGTAAAAACAAAAATATTTTCTCAATGTTAAAATTAAACTTAAAAACGAAAACGTGTCTCAGAAAATGAAAACCCAACATATTTTTTTAAACCAAACTCCACCTTTACCTTTTCAAATTCTTCTCAAATACCAACCGTAGTTTTATTAGGAACAAATAAAAATAATAATAATTTATAAAAATTATAAAATGTCTCATGAAAAAATCAACAGTAGCTTTCAAAACTAATTCTTATAAAATGGATAGGACGAAATATATAATAACACTTTAACTGTTAACTAGTTTAACCATTAAAAACTAATGGCTAAATTAAACTTTGTTTAATAATTTTTCAATATAATTGATTATTCTTGTTCATTGACCTAGTTGTTAACCCAAAGCACTTTGTCACCCTCTTCTCCTTTGATTGGAGGGATGGTTCATTTTAGGTGAAGAAAAAACAAATATTCAGAAGTTGCTCACATAATTTGAATAAATTAAAATTATGACAAAAACAATACGCGTACGGCGTACGCATGTGATTGAGGATAGGGTCTCTCAAGAACAACACCGTAATTTAGCGTCTATGAAATAATTTTGCTGAAGGAAATGTTTGGGAAAAGTACTTTAGTAGTAGTATTTATAAGAAATAATTATTTTTTAAATAAACCGATGAATGAAAAGTGTGATTAATTAAAGTATCTCTTATCATAATTTTCAGGGTGATTTTTATCCACAGTAAATAATTATTCTTTCCAAAAACAATCACTTAATTATAATTGAAGACGTTAATCATTATCTAGATTTAAAGAATTGTTATTTTTTATTTAAAATATGAGTCTATTATAATATTATTAAAAATAAGTTAATAACTTAAATATTTTAGTAAATTTATATTTTTTTAATTCTCACGCAAGATCAACAAAATATTTGTAGCAATGGACATCTTTCAGTGTGCGGTCATGGAACATCATTGGACATCTTTCACTGAAAGGACTAATATTTGTAGCATATGGCAGGTACCCCTTCCACTGCAGCTGATCACAATGAATCTGATGCACGTGAAAATTATTACTAAAATACTGTTTTTGTTAGCATATTCTGAAAATTGATGCATGAGTTTTAGATTGTACGTGATGCTTGTAGGTGATGTCGGAGAGATCTCAGATCTACCAGTTAGAGGTCAAAATATAGCATCAAAGTTAGGTGCAGATTTTAATTTACAAGTTTTGTGGATAATCAATTAAACTAATTTCATAATTTTTAACATGGTTGAATCATTGTGTCATTTATAATATACAAGTAAGGTTAAAACATCATCTTTTAAATTAGTTTTGTAGATTAAGTTAGTGAGTGGGTGTAATTGTAATTGTAATGGTAATGGACATTTCAACAAAAAACTTAGTGTTTGGGACGTTGTTGTTGTTGTTTCCTTTGTAATGGAAAGCCACATATATTTTGGGTCATGGCTTCCGTGTCGGTTACATGCATTATTAACTCATTCAACTCGCTTTGCACGTTAATATGGTCCCCATTTGTGAGTTGTATCCTGTTTCCGTGTGCAAAACTTTTTCCTTTCTTCTTTCAATCATAGTTGGTCGTGCACATCACGTGATGGGCAAACAAAACAAAACAGATAGTCAACAATCGAGTGTGGGGCGGTGCAGCAACTGGCGGTGGATGCCTTTTTTCTTCAACTTCAATTCTATTTTTGCATCTATCTATGTATATGTGAGAGTGAGAGCAACATATCCAAAAGATGGATACCACACAACTTTGACCTTCTTATTCATTTCAAATAGTGTCTTCACTATTGACTATTCAGTAATATAATGAGTTGTCAGCTACCATAGTCCGCTCCTATAATGTAGGACTGGGAAACCCTTTCCCCTTCACCGTATTAATATGCATGCATATTTTATTTATCCTCATTCTTACGGATTCTGTAAGTAATAACCATGATAAAAATAACGAAAAATTTAAACAAATAATAAATTCTGTATTTAAATACATAAATTTTTACATAATATTAAAATATAATTCTCAAATCTAGATCTCTAGAAAACAAAAATAATTACAAAAATATCATATTCTAAAATTGTTACCAACAAATACTACTTGATTAAATAATAAATTAGATCTTTAAGTCTCTTCCATTTCCAAAACTTCTATGTGGAGCTTTGAAAAACAACACTTTTAATGAAATAATAATTTCAGTGAATAAAACAAGTTTTTAAAAGAGGTTCCCAAATAATGTTGTTCTTCAGTCACGCAGAATTCGGAAAAAACAACCATGGTACCTGCAGTGATAAAAAAATATCTTTATTTATATATAAATAAAGATTTATCCAAATAATTTCTAGCAATAATTATAAATACGATAAAAATAGTTTTCAATGCAAACACACAATCCACAAATTATCATGATACTCATGATCACTCACTCACACTATATGAGCTCATATTCCATACAATAATATCTTGTTGCTTTACTCACGCAATTATGGAGGTATTTAAATGTATATCAAAATTCATCCCCATGGAACTATCTCAAAACAATTATCAAAGTAACACATTAACAATAATTTCTAAAATTATACCATGGAGGGTTAAAAACAAACTTTTTACTCACCTCTTAAAGTAAGATCCCACTACTTTAATTTGTTTTCTTTGCTCCTATGTCCCTCTTTCTCAACCCTAGAATAATTATGAGGAAAACTAGTTAACCCTATGTATAATAGCTTAAGGTTGATTTTCACCTCTCTATATTTTTTATTTTTTATAAAAATTAGTTTTTACATATTAAATTCAAAATGGTATCAAATTTTTATTTATTTTATCTTATTTTTATTTTAAAGGAAACATTATCTTATTCTTATTATTTAAAAATGCTTATAGTTTTTTTAATATATCTTTTTAACAATGTAGTTTTCTCTTAACTAAATGATTATTCGAATATTTGTATTTTAAAATTTGAGGATATTACATTTTATAGGCTCTCACAATTTCACTGACAAATTATCACCTAAATTTATGTTTAATATATATATATATATATATATTTTTTTTTTTTTCTCTTTCCACCATATAGAATCGGACACTATGAATATTTTTTGTAACAAAATTTTAAAAATTTATGTATTTGTTGTACGATTAACCATTAAGGTTGGCCACTGTTGAATGAGATATAGAGTAAATTTTCCCATCCACGTATGTAAATTTAATCAGAATTTTGTCAACTAATTTATTTTTGTTGCACTGGATATTTCAACAGCCAAAATCCCACATTGAATATAAGAGCTTTGTTTCACAAAATTGTGTCCATTATTTTTTTTTTGAAAGACAAACATAATAAGTAATATCTATGAAAGAATGGATAAAATAAATAAAATAAAGAGTTTTAAAATCCACTACAACCAGCACAAAAATCAGACCACTTGAAACTACTATGATCCGAGACAACCACATAACAGGATAATCAAACTCTCACAACCACCTAATTAAGGAAATTACTTCAAGACAGCAAGAGATGTTTAGTGCGTTTGGGTTTTTTATTTTTCAAGAGAAATATGGGATGAATTTTGTGGGAAGAATTTTTAATTTCTCCTAATTAAACAAATTTGTATAATTATAAATTATTTTTATTATTTAAAATTTAGTTAAAAAACATTATATAATATAAATAGAGTTTAATTAATATGCATGGATAGTGTAAGAGAGTTTCACACTGATGTTCAATTACATCTCTTCAATTATATCACTTTTAAAGTATTAATAGGTAAAGTCAACCAACACATACTATAAATTAAGGGTTGTAATTGGATGTCAGTTTCATACTAATTAAACTTATATAAATATTACCCACTAAGTTATGTAAATCATTATTGTTTCTATAACTAAGAAATTTTGGTTCTATCATTAAGAATTTTTTAATCTGTCATTGGTAAGGAATTTCAATTAGCACTACTTCTTATTTGAACTAACATTTACTCTTTAAATTTTTTTTCCTAAATTCCTATTTTATCCCTGATTCCCTCTCTCTCCTCTCTCCTTTTCATAGTTTTATTCGTTTTACTCTCTCTTTCCATCTCATGGTTAGCGTAGTTAATTACATGTAATATAATTATTTAATTTCTTATTTTTTTAGTATGGTAATTTAATTTTTTATTTTTAGTATAGTAATATAATTTTTTATTTTTTAGTATAGTAATTTAATTAATTTTAGTGTGCTTAATTTATTATTTTTAGTATAGTTATTTAATTTATTATTTTTTATTATAATAATTTCATGTTTATTATATTATTTTACTTTTGGTTCCATCATTAAGAATTTATTAATTTGTCATTGACAGGGAATTTTAATTAGCACTACTCCTTATTTGAATTAACATTATTCTTTCAAAAAATTTTCCTAAATTCCTATTTTATCCTTGATTCCCTCTCTGTCCTCTCTTCCTTTTATAATTTTCTTTGTCCTCGCTCGCTCTCCCCACCTCTTGGTTAGTATAATTAATTACATGTAGTATAATTATTTAATTTCTTATTTTTTGGTATACTAATTTAATTAATTTTTAGTGTGCTTAATTTATTATTTTTAGTATATTTATTTAATTTATTGTTTCTTATTATAATAATTACATGTTTATTATATTAATTTAAGTAATAAATTACGTATTTAGTATAATTATTTAATTAAATATTTGGTTAGTATAGTTAATTACATGTAGTATAATTATTTAATTCTTATTTTTTTAGTAGAGTAATTTAATTTTTTATTGTTTAGTATAGTAATCTAATTTCTTAATGAATTACATTTTTAGTATAATTTTTTTTATCTCTCGTATTCTTCTTTGGTGACCTCTCTTTGCAATTTTTTTTTTACTTTTCAACAATAGTTTTTCGGAAAGGAATAAGAAAGACAAAATGAAGACATATAAGTTTTTTTACCATGAGAATATGTGTTACTTTAAATCATGAGAAATATTAATTCAAATTCTTTCATTGGTATAGGCTCACATGACGAGCATACAGAAATAGTAGTGAAAATTGTTTGATTACCATTTAGAAATAAAGTTGTTTATAAAAATGTAAAACCTAAGGTGATGTTTATTTTGACTGTTTTTTGTTTTCATTTTCAAAAAAAACAAAAAACAATAGTAAAAATATGTTTGATTGTCATTTAGAAAATGTTTTCAAAAAACAACTGAAAAAAAAGTTTTTTCGATGCTTTCAAAAGTTAACAATATTGTAATTATATAAAAAATAATATATAAATATATTTTAAATTATATATATAAATAATTTATAATATTTTTGATAAATTAATTAAATTTAACAATATTATTTTTTGAAAAAAAAAATATCATACAAAAACAAACATATTTTCTAAATATTGAAAACTTAAAAATAAAAACTAACTTTCAGAAAATGAAAACGAAAACGAAAACATTTCTGAAAAAATGCTCCCGTCTCTCTTTTACCTTTTTCCTTTTCCTTTAATTGCTGATATGATATCCTCTATTATTATCTTCCATGGTTAAATCAACATGGCCTAAGTTTGTATAATTGAAAGTGAATTGCGAATTATGCACCTTAAAAATTAGAATTCTTTTACAATATTTATTTTGAAAGCATGCCAGAATATAATAAAGTAAAGTTATAATATATTTTGAATTAAATTATTAAAAATATATGTTGTCAATTACGTACTTAAAAAAAAACCACTCATCATACTTAACTTTATCTACACTCTTTGATGTAGTCGGAACTATTGATCCACAAAAATTGTCACAACTTATCAATTTTGTGGAAAGAATTAGTCTTAGATATTTATTTATGTACGAAGAAACTGACATTATTATTTTAAGAAATATTTCTCGTTACATAAATTTTTTTATATATTTTTTTTTCATTTTTTATTTAAACAACAAAAAAAAAAGAATTAAAAAATAATATATATATATATATATATATGAAATTCGTTGATATATTAGATGTCAAATTTAGTTTTTTACACTTTCAATAATTTTATATAGAGGAAAATTTGACCCAATTAAACTACTTAATTTTGTATTATTTTTTTAGTCACACATAAATCTAATTTTGAAGAATACACGCATAAATGTTTAATAAAACAATATTTTAATTTTGTATAAAAATCTAATTTTGGAGAATTTAAATTTTACATCAAATAATTTTCGGCACTTAAAAGCGAGTAAAGAAAAAATAAATATTTTCATTTTGTTGAAGAAAATGAAATGGAAAATTAATTTTGAAATAGAAAATTAGAAATAAAAACTAAATTTTAAAACTAAAAACTGATTGTAATTTTAAAAAATTTTGAAACTTAAAACAAAAATCTATGCTAAACAAAAATCGTGTTTTGAAAATTACATCGAAGTGAATTTTACTTTTCTATAATAAAATATTTTCTACACACATAGCCAGAAATTGATCCACTAACTTCCAATAAAGCATCTCCCAACAAAGTTTCAAAAAGCTAGGAATCATAATGATGTAAAATAACGACATTGAAACTAGAATTTCATTTTTGATAAGTCCATATTAAAGATGGACACGAATTAATGAATAATAGAAGTTCAAATTTTAATATTGGAAAAGCAACAACATACTCCCATGAAAAATAACATTAATTGTCCATAGTTTTTTTGGGTATGATCAAGGTATTATTCCCAACCACTGACAATCATAAATTGATCTCTCTCTACGAATCGATCTTGTCTTTCCCAAAGTTAAATTACTGCGATGAATTCCATATGCAACTTTCAAAATTAATGCTGGATTCTTTTGGGTCCTCGGCTTCGTATCATATATAATATAATAACAGCTACCAACTTATGTTACTGCAAATCCCACACTATGCTCATTGCTCAATCATCTTTCGTTACGAAGTCCTGTTCACTCACATGCTGTGTGTGTTTTCACATTACATGTGTGTCCAAGTTTGGCTGCAAGAAAGAGCCATATAGATAATTAGATATTGACTGGACATACCTCATTCTGAAGAAGAACGATTTAAGCAATGAATTAATTGTCATGGTAGTACAGATAAGTCAAGTCGAAAGGTATAGGTCATATAAGATTCACAGTATTTAACTTTTAGAATAGCTTTATAATTAATTATTAATGATCGAGATTGGTGCTGGAGTACTCGTGTAAAATATGAGAGAAGTGATGTAAATTGTTGAATGATTCTTCAACATCATCATCATTAGCATCTTTAACATCAAAAGATATATCACATATACAATATGCGCTGTTTCAATTATTATTTGCTTCCGTGGCATTATTGACCAACTTAGTTTTAACCTCGCAATCTCTCTCTCTTAATAATACTAATTAATATCCAAACAACATAGTAAACATTCACTTGATTAATTTGAAAATTGATCATGTAAAATTAATCTTTGGAGGCATACAGTCAATTCCCAAGAAGCTCAAACATATATCAGACTTTTGTAATTCGTCACTAAAAAAGTTAAAAGTTATATATATTAATAGCTCTTGACGATTAATTTTAGTGTAGACAGTTATATCTAGTTTTAATTACAAAAGTAATTTTCACAATCGATAAAAAATGATTTAATACAGTTCCTAAACTTTCTTCCATCTCTTTTTTATTCCATTCATCTTTTAAAAAGAGTGGATGAGATGAGATTGTTCACCTTTTTATTCAATTTAATTTTTAAATTATACTTAATCAAATCATTAACTTCAAGTTGCAGTAATTATTAATAACCTAATGAAAGAATGTTACATGGACAATTCCCAGGTCAAACGGAAGAAGAATATATATACAATTTCCTTTACAATGAATCAATTAGGGCTGATTCCGTGAAGAAGAAAAAATAATTAGTGCTGTACAACAATGAAGGTTGCATGCCATATTGCCATAAATTCTTCTGGTATTTTTGCCATTTAATCCAGAACTGAGTTATTTGCAAAGATTTTCACATACTTCCCACAGTTACTGACCATACTCGTTTTTTTAAGCAAGAAGGATTCTGCGTAACCACTTCTCTTTCTAAACTGTAGTTAACAGCCATATCCAATTTATAACCATCTTATGTATCCTTTTTTTCCTCCATCAGCTTTCTTTCTTTTCCATTGTGTTCAACCTTGACAATTCCTTTGATGACTCCAAGCCTATCTTCCTCATTTCTCTATAAATTATTATTCGAGAGGTAACCACAAAGCAATAGTCCTCTATTTACGTGAAAAATCCCTTAAATCTCCTCTTTTTTGAGCCTCCAAACTACCATACTTAATGATATACTTGAGGAGCAACATAAAACTCGCTCTCAATAACAGCTGGTCGTAGATCTTCCTCACGCATGAACTCCAAGGGAAAGGAAACAAGATGTCCCTTCACAGACTTCAACCCATCTATCGGGTCTATTGTTTTGATTTCTCCATTTTCATGACAGACTAACTTATCAGGGGCTATTCCCATATCTATGGTGGTATGATTGAGTTTTTCTTTCCAGTGAGCCACGCTTTGCCGAAGTGCAGCTCTGCATATTGTTGTGAAGTATATAACATTGTAAGAAATGATAAACAAGAAGCAGAAAGGGATAATCAGAAAACACAGAATAAGAAAACGGCGAAAGGTCCACACCTCGAGTGTATCTGATCGTTGGGAATGCAAGCAAAGACCTCATGGTATATCCTAGTATTTTCCTGTCACATAGGAGCACAAAGTCAAACAACGTATGCTCATCCAAAAACAAAGTCAACATGTGACTTCTGTTTAAGGAAATTGTTTTATTTTATTCTGCCTATATATAATACTAACATCTAATCAGCCACCGTGTTGTCAAGAAAAACATCGAGCTCAATTTCTTATATAATCTTCATCGGATAAAATGTTGTTGATGAAAAATGCTCATTTAAATAACCCAATATCAAAGAGGAAATACACAAACCAATAAGACAGACCTTCGCAGTTGCTGACCACAAGTCCTTGTAGGTTGTATCTGCCACCGGATCACTGATTTTACTGATCTGTAATGAGAAAGTGAATATTGTTAGGAGGACCTTATCAAGTAAGGTAAACTGATAAACATGTCTAATGTGATAAAAGACGAATAAGAAAATGATGTTTATGTAGTCAGTACGGCTGCTCAGGGAAATTATGGTTGAGAAAACTAGATCGTGAGTCAATTAAGGTAAAGCTCTATGCCAGTTCCTGGTTTTGATGGGGTCAACTGCAAGTGCGTACGTAACACTTGATCGTGAGCCAATTTGTTGAGGGTAGTGACTAGGGATGAAGCAAGTGATGCTCTTCCACTCTACGACTAACAATAGAAACATCAATTATGAATGTGATGAAACTGCTAAGTGCTAATGCAATTTCATCATCTCATAAGTTTACTTTTACACTTCCATGAACAAGTGTACGAGATGTCAGCTTTTAGTCATTGCGCAGATCACATTTATACTTGTTCACCAAACCAATAATAAAAAAAATTAAAAAACAAGGTGTCTAATTTTTCCAAACTTGTTTATTCTTCCCATTAATCAATAACACATAGACTGTCTGGCAGAGACTGCATTGTGCAACATGTAGCATGAATGAACAAGTGTACAAGATGTCAGCTTTTAGTCATTGTGCAGATCACATTTATACTTGTTTACCAAACCAATAATAAAAAAAATTAAAAAACAAGGTGTCTAATTTTTCCAAACTTGTTTATTCTTCCCATTAATCAATAACAGATAGACTGTCTGGCAGAGACTGCATTGTGCAACATGTAGCATGAATGCCCAAATTTTATCATTTTGACTAACCTCTCCAGCATGAAGACCAAGGTGCTCAGACCATAGGGAGCAGCGGAGGCTAAAGGAAAATTTCCCAGCCTTCCATGGCTTTCCATTCATCAATGATTCAACATATTCTTTGTCTTCTATAAGCACTCCGATCTGGTTGATGAAAATCATTACAATTACACATGCTGTTAGGAATAGCTGGTTAAAGAGACAAAAGCAGATAGCAAATGTACCTCAGAGTCTCTTAATCCAAGCAAACTGCGGTCATTTATATTGGATGATCCAATAAAAGCTACACGATCATCAATTATCATCAATTTACTGTGCACATATACCTGTACAAATATGGGAAATATACATCAAACAAGAAAACTATGTCGAGTTAAATCATTATACAAGCTAAAAATTGTGTACTAGATCTAGGAGTTTCAAACTGCACTTTTTAAAGAACTCTTCATGGCCTTGAGCAAAATACTTGATGAGACCAATGTAAACTTTTAGCAAAATCAAAAGATGTTTCAATAGATATTACCTGACTTGTAGCCATAGGGCCATTATCATAAAGTCTACCATGAGATCGTAGACCATAGAAAGAAATATAATCATGAGTCTTAGGACCAAGTATAGCTTCAAGATTGTGTAATATGGAGTGTTTTTCTCTAGAAATTGTTCTATACTGCCAATGTGTTAACGCTCTGACTGTAGCAGCACCACCATCATCCAGACCACCCTGTTAATAGTTCACAACAGAAAAAGATTCAAGTCTACATCAAAGAGGATTGATGATATTACAATAAGGCAAGAAACATTTACCTGGAAGCCAGGCAAGAGGGGCATCACAATTATAACTCTAAAATCTTTCTGATCTTTGTGGGCTTGCAAAATACGCCTGTATAGTGCTTCCAATATACGGTTCAGTATTATTTCATCTCCTGCTAGACCTGATATGAAAAATTGGTTCTGTATGGAAAAAAAAGAGAAAGAAAAAGGGGGAAATCAGTTTTATTAGTCTAAGTATGAAATTCTCTAGTACATTACCACTATGATATATGCACAATGTAAGCAGTAGAAGCTTAATTCAATACTTATCACAGACCTAATATTGCTATAACACAGGTTCTTTTTTTATTTAGGATTTGAATCCGTGAAGTGCACCATGCAGTTTAACAAATTTATAGTCTGTTATCAATGTCCTTGTATTTTATCAGAATCTGTATTTTTAATTTATAGTTATTAACATTGTTTTAGCGTCAAAACCCAAAAGTGTAGACTACAGAATGTACTTTAGAGTATCTTGATCCATGCTCGTAACTTGTGTTAAGTTTTTCTTTCCCCTCACCAGTCAATGTTTTCCAATAATATGGCTTGGAAATGATGAATTTATATCATGACTGTAGATCGTGATCTTATCTGACAATTGTCAACCAACTCAATATAAAGATTGGAAAATTAATGTATTTACTACATAATAGAAAAATGTATTAATGGTAGTGTCACTGAATAATATATGACATTCAAATTTGTTAAGCTCCACAAAAGAAAAGCAATTTGCCCTATGTTTCCTAAAGTTTCATATAATGCAGAATAAAAAATAATAACATTTGTCTTGAGATCAATATGAAAATATATGTTTCATTTTGTTGCAATGATAAACAGGAAATATTTATCAGCATTGAAGCAAGATCAAGGAAAGCACAGTTTCACAAAATTAATTTACCTCAATGTAGATAAAATGCTTTGCTTTTTCTATAAGAGAACAATATGCAGTGTGAATGCTTTCTTCAGGCTGACTTGTTCCAGCAGACCACTGGCTGACACTTCTGATTACCTGTGGATTTCACATCCATCCAACATTGTGGCAGATAAATAAATGTAAACTTATATTGACATAAATTAGGATAACCCCCTAGCTAAGAACCAATATGCTGGGCTAGATTCTGCAAATTTCTGTTTTATAGTTTACACACCCTTTCTGTATTAAGTATTTGGTTTGGGACATGGCGTATTATCCACAAAATAATTCTTCACACCATTGTAAACTTTCCCCCTCTTTTATGATGAATTTACAGCAGCTGAAGAATAATGTGATATTTTTATGATCTTATATGGATACAATTTTCTACAAATAACTACAGCAGTCATACCATTCCTTATACACTTTTCTATGAAAGAGAAATTAATTATTCCAGGACTGCTACAAATTTGAAAAACCTCACATTTTACATAAAAGATCCAGAAGGTATCATAACTTACCTGACAGTGACAGGTCGTACGTGGACCAACTTGTCCATATTCCAAAGTAGTGTCATCATGGGTTTCTTCTGGTGTTTCCCACCAATCACCTAGACCATCAACAACAGGTTGTGCTCCCAAGTTTAAAGGAACAACTTCATCTTGAAAACCATTCATCTGGGTGTTTGAAACTAAAGTTTCACACTCGGGCTTTTGGAACAATAATGGAGAATTTTCACTTGAATTTGTATGATCTCCTTTTGATGTATCTAGTCCATCAGCTTCTTGAGGTAAAAGTAGTGGTATATCTTGCATTGGAGATTCCGAGGAAAATGAATCCTGCCTCTCAATTTCTTTCCACTTGTTTTGAGCTTTCTTTTCATCAATGTCTAACTCTTTGCTTTTTCCCATGTAATGAGGGATGACCATGTGATGGTGAGGCATAAGTAGTGGAATTGCATGTTCATTTGGAGCTTTAGTTCTCTATGATATGCTTCACCATGTAAGATAGGACGAGGACAATAATATAAAGAAAGAATGTAAGAGAAGTGGAAATAACATCATTTTGTATACCTTGGCATGGTTCCAACGTTGAACAAAGTGCCGAGCAATGTCACGACAGGGAGGTCCCCAAAGAGCACAATGGACATCATGCCACGGCATACGGGGATATTTCTTGCGATCCAATTCATCTCTCATGGTGTCTTCCCATGAATTTGGCTCAGATTCTCTATCAACGAACAAAAATTACAGATTTATATTATACTACTAAAAACATAGATAAGCACCAACTCATCAGCAACAGTGAAGGCTCCAACACGGCTAAATGTTATACATATGACATGGCTAAATGCATTACAATGGACCTCACAGTGTTAAGGAGCTTGTACCTTTTTCTTGTTGCAACATATATATTCAGAAAAATGCTCCACATTTCTTTTAAAATAATAAAAAAATAGGAAAAGAAATACCTTGGATTGTAATAGTCCTTTCCAGGCCAAATTACAGAAGGACAGTCACCCACTTTATGTTCAGGTGTGTCATATCGACCAAAGCATAAATCTAATCCTCCAATATAGCAAATCTTGTAATCAACAATTACAAGTTTTTCATGATGTGACCTGTAAAAAACAAAACCAGTATTTGTCATATTCATGTGAATAAGGTTCACCTGAATTTACACTAAGATGTTCAAGCTTCATTTATCAATTAACAGTACATACCATAAATACACACGAGCAGCAAAATGATCTGGATAGCGCAATACCCTCACATTGTCATGAATTTTGAGCAGTCTTCTCATACTGTACAAGCTGTTGATTTTCAAAGCTAGAGAGACCTCCTTGTAGAGAAGCACATAGATCTGTGGAATCATTTAATAGCATAAGCATAATTCTCTTTATTCTAATTCAATCTTATAAAGAGAAATTAATATGTGTACCTGAACCCCTTGGTTTGCCTTTTCTTCTAGTAATGAATCCAATCGAGAGGTAGAAAAACTATGAAACGGTCGTCTAAGATATAGCTCTGGGCATAACCACCAACCTGTAATGAAGATCTGTAGCAATTTTCCATTCTCTTATAAAAATTGAATAAGGAAACCAAAAACAATGTTCATAAACTCTTGGTTAACAACGAAATGTGTACCTCTGACTTTGCATCTTGAATCGAAGAAGAAATTGCTTCAAATGCTGCCTGTCCATCTACAAACCATTGGGCTTGGCTCCCATCTTCAGTCAAACCTCTTATGGGAGCAAAGGAACCAAAGCGATGAGGACAACACCAACCCTCAAGAGGCCTCAGACTAGCTTCATTAATTGCAGTAACCCAAGCTTTTACTTTAGCACTGCTGGTAGTTCTCAACAATAAGTTTCTATTTCCACTGGTAACCTATTAATAATTTCAAATAACTTTTAATAAAATTTGGGAGCAAAACAGAAGATAGTTATCACTAGTTGTTTTCTTTTCTTTCATAAATTGGTTGTTCATGGACTAAACTCTTTTGAGACCAAAACACAATAGATTGGACTGTAATAAAATTTGATGTCAAAGATTTCCAAGAAAAAACGAGAAAAGGAAAAAGGAAGAAGCTGAGAACATTGCTTATAAAAAAAAAGAAGCTGAGAACATTATATATCTGTAGAAGTTAAGTCTTTGATGTTTGTTCTTGACAGTTATCATATTGGTTGACAGGAAATCTTAACAGAGTAGCATCATCTGAATTTTGTAATACCAGATCAATCTAGTTGCTTTGACTGACTGTAATAAGAAAGAACAGTACAACTCATAAGAGAGTTAACCATTTTTAATCTTCAAGATCAGAAAGACTTCCTAGGAGACAAAATTTGATTACCTTGAATGTGTAACGCAAAGGATTGCGTTCTTTTATAGGATCAGCTAAAAACATTTTGGTCCTTTCATCTCCATTTGAGGAAGGGAGGATATCAAAAATAATTATATCCAGTGGTTTGTTGTTGAAAGGATCATCCAGGAAGACCAAAAACCCAGGTTTCAAAACAGCCCATACCTGTGTCCAGAAAACGGTTTCTAGATTTAAATTTAAAACTAAATGAACTGAACAAAAAAAAAAAAAAACAATTGTAGGACAGAAGGAGACCATATAATAAAGAGCAATTGCTACATAAGTGGTATCATATAATTTTTAAATTTGTTCCCCAATTTAACATTTTGGCAAAACATGTAAAATTACTACCCATTAATGTTAATAAAATTTGATAAGTCACAATGTACCTGTTAAATATTATATATTATTTGCTTATGTATGATTAGATAGTAAGTGAGGATATACTCTTTATGTTATCAGATTGATTCTTAGGTCATTGTTAGAGAGATCCTATGTCTCAATAGTGATTCTATTGTATTTTATTTGCTCAAGGCAAGATATTGTGTGATCATCCAAAACACATAATGACACATATAAAGTACCCAAAAGCAAAAAAAAAAAAAAAAAACAACTTGGTTGGTCACGGCTAATGCTCTATACATACTAACAGAATATTTCAGACATTTGTCAATCCTTTATGGATCTACCTGTTGAGCTCCATACAGAATTACGGCTTGAAAAATTATATGTAATGGATACTAACAGAATATTTCATACATTTGTCAACGAAGTCCAAGTGACTACTATTAAATATAAGCATGTAGTAACATTCAATTTTTCTGTTGATTACATCCCTTATTTTCTCCCCATTACATATACAATTTATTGACGCAGAACATTCCAAGAGTGCTCCTTTTGGCAGGGTACTTTCCTGATAAACCTAGAATACTCCTCTAAGGTTGACTTAAGAATCAATTTCTCGCTAAATAAGAAACTCTATCATAAAATTAATCAAACAGCTTCTAACATTTACACTAAAGATCTATTTATAAACCTAGTAAATAAAATCCCTAATAAGATAAATTCGGCAAATAACAAGAAGCATCTCCAACTAACAAGATGAAATCCCCAAATAACAAAATAATATGAAATCAAAATCCCATTTAGATTAAAATCCTAAAAATGGAAAATAACAACCCAATTTACAGAACTTATTTTTACGGTATGGAAAATTATATGCGTACTCTTTCTGTATTGTCTATGTCTTAGAGAGAGAGAGAGTTCATATCATTGAGATAATGACAAGCTTTTATCAAGAGAATCCTAGCCATAAATCATGCAATGCCAACTAACTGTTTTTAAAACTAAACGCTATCCAGCGTCTATCATTGTATGCGTAGCATGGGAGCATTCAGCCATGAAACTAGGTAAAGCAAAATAGGTGACGGCAAATATTCATACTTCATAGTAAAGGTTGGGACTGACTGTTGTCATATAAAAATGTTGACTTATATTCCACTGAGACAATTGAAAATAAGAAGACAAGTACTTAAGAGATGATATCCACAGATCACTGAGAAAGTATAGGGCATTTACAAATTTTGTAGTTATTACTTATTAGTTAACGGTAAACTTAAAAGAAAGTACTAAATCCAAAGGCCTGGTTGGTTGGATATTTTATTTCAGTTCACAACTGCAACTGCATGTAACTTCGGAATAATATGCTGGCAAATAAACTCAATTATCTTTTGTCACAAAAAATAAATTTCAGAACCAAACCTTCTGCCAGTTGTTATTACAACAACGAAACCAATTGCATGGGAAGCATGATACATCTGAATCCTGTAAAATATTTGACAAATGCTTGACCATTACATATCCCTCCTTCAGTTTTGGACCATACTCCTTTAAAAAGGATAGCTTGGAGACTTCCAAAAACCTGCAGACCTATAATCCAAAACCATGTTAGGAAAGATAATTTTATCTCTGTAGAAGTCACATTAGGTACGTGGTAATCAGGTATTGGAGCATCATATAAATAAACTGTATATCTAAAATCAAAATCATATAAAGTTCCTTAGTTGTATATATAGAAGTGTAGAGCACATGTCATCTATGAACAAAATACCCTACATTAATCTGAAGGTCTGCTAAGCATTATCTAAAACAAATCCAACAATTGTCAAATTTAAAGCTTTATCTGTTACCTCTTGAGAATTCACAATATCCAGGTTTCCTAAAAATTGATTCAAATAGCCCTGCATTGCGACTTTGGCTCTATCTGCAATTGACTGTTGCCCTCCTATTGATGGACGAATTATTGATAGAGCAGCAACAGATGGAACATATCTTTACAAATGACCAAATTAATGAGTATGTTTGTTTAAGCCCTTTTAGAAAGAAAATCTAAAGAATTATAGCTGCTAAATATTAAAGCTTTATTTAGTATAACTCACTAACTTGATGTTAGAAATATAATAACTGTATGCTTTTATTAAACTAAAAATAAAAATTATGTACTCTCAAAATGCTTAAGCTTTGGAAAGGTTAGTAGTATTAAATGTAATCAAGACAACAAATTCTGAATTAACCCCTTTTGTTCCCTGTCCCTCTTTTACAAATAAAATATACCATGCTTTGTGACCAAATCAGTTATGGATAGCCCTGAGTCAACAACTAAGAAGTACTTCACACACGTAAATCATTAAGTTCCTAAACCTAAGAGCACCACATTCTAAGGCCTTGACGGTTTATAAGTTCATTAGCTATCAGTTTTCTATTTTACAACGATATAGATTAAAATACCTGTTTTTAATACTGTCTTCATGATGTAAAGGCATAGCTCCATCATCAGGTTCTTCATCATCTTGCACCATTACGGTTTGATCTACTATTCCTAAGTTTTGAAGCCATTCTTTTAACTTCACGAGACAGATTACATTAGAAATTAGGTTGAATCATACATATAAAACAATAATGAAGGAAAGTAAACTATTGGAAAGTCTATCTTCACTTAATAACAACTGAGTAACATGATAAAGAATCAGGTTTTGGAACCTATGTGGATGTGTGAGATAAGGGAGGCCCAAATGAAGAAAAAAAGCTGCAAAATTAAATGCACAAACCTGCTCCTGCTTGTCATGAAAATCTTCAATTAATGCACGCTTCCGCAAACAGAACTGTAAATAGAGAAGTTGTGATGCCTTCTTCACTAGACGCCACTTGAACTGTGGAATACAAATGTAACAATCACCTAACATTAGTGTGAATATAGGATTGGAACTGCACCGCTTGACATCATAATTCATTACATAAAAAGTTTATGCCTTATTATCTACGTCCCAAAATTATATAAATAATTTAGGTGTAAAGTGTAAATACTGGCATTCATATAATTATGAACAACTGAAATTCGTATAAGGTTCCTCAATGAACGTGTAAAGACGCACAGATTGACAGCTATAAATGTTAAATTCAGACGGAACCGCTGATGGTAACCTTAAATAAATAATATTTACTATTAAAAGGAATATCTAAAAGCATTGTGCAAAATATTTAAAGAATGAACAATACTCTATGATAAACGTCTTTTAAATCATAAATAATCATATGTGGTGAGTTTAATTATTAACTTATATATCATATTAAGGATGCATATATACTAAACTCATATTTTATCAGTTATTAAAATCATATTTGAATAAGCAAATTAATCAACAAATAGTAATATGCTGTTAGAGTTCTGTGGAGTGATCTAGGAATTGTAGACATAATAGTAAAACGAGTTTAGGAAGCGGCAATATTAAAGACACTTGACAAAGCAAAACAAAAGCAGAGTAGTTGGTTCATCTTTGGCGCTCAAATAATATTCGAGGAAGCAGCAAAAATAATAATATTAACGAGATCACAAGAGGCATGATTGCAAATAGCTTGGACCACAAGCTAAAAACGGTGGGAAAAAAAAAGTGTGTGTGCCTGTTTGTACTGCAACTCAATGGTATAAGAAAGGAGGATCGGGCTAATGTCTCCGGTGTCGGGTCTGGACACGGAAACGACGGTGGCCGCCGGCAACTCTTCGAAAATCAACGCCGATTCGCCGCATCGCCGGGAGGGGTGAGATGCTGATAATGCATCCAACGGTTGAATCAGCGGCTCAGTCGACATAGGAATGTACTTCACCACTCACACCAATTTTGTTATGTTCACTACACGCTACTTTCGAATTTATTGAACCACACACAACGCTTGCGGGATTTCTAGTTTTTCTCACTGCTTTCGCGGTATTCCTATATATGCTCATGGTAACTCATCAATATTCCTTATTAGAAAATAATTGATGGACCCACCAACTCCAAATCACACTGTATAGAGGTAAAAATAATATAATAAATGTTGTTTCTCAATGGTTATAATGTAATAAAGGGTTAATGAGGTGTTGTTTCAACTTGTTTAGTGTTTGATTATCATTAATCTAAATTATTAGTATATCAAAATTCATGTTGAGATGAGCTTATTCATAATTGATTAAAATTAGTTTATGAAATAGATTTATTTTATTTTTTATTATTCATGCAAGACCCTTGGGTTAAGAAACTAGTATGGAAACATGATAGGGTAAGTAACAACTTCTAATATTGCAATAATAATAATAAAAAAAAAAAAACTTCAAATGATGCTGCTGTAATGGAAATTTGGACAAATTTTGCATACTACAATATTAAATAATGATAGCTAGGATGTTAAAGCTATATTCGGATTTCTTTTGGGTGGGAATGAAGTAAGAACACAAATGAAGTTTATTAATAAAAGGCCAAAAGTTTGTATGGTAATAATGATTTGATCCTTAGAAGGATTTGGTGAAACGGAGGCGGAGGGCACTTTGACCAAAAATGATAACTGACGAAACTAATGTAAAGAGGCTGAAAATGTTCGCGGTATATCCTTCAGACTGGAAGAGAATATCCAACATTCGATACTTGCCACTCAGAATATGCCAAAATGGCAAATGATTGATATTCCTTAATAATCACAAATTTAAGCTTGATACCGATCCACATTCTGCCTCATTATTCATTCTATATTCCACCATTAAGGAGCCAACTCATCATTAAAAAAAAAAAAATTGCTGGGCCCGTTTATTCGTATGGCCAAAATAGATTGGAACTCATCTGCTATTTTGGTTTGTATATATGTTTGTGTTTTTCACTCAAGTAATTGCAACAGTCTTGCCACAATTTAAAAAAAAAAAAACGAAATTGCACAAAATTTGCGTGTGCATAAGAACAAAATAGGGTCTGCTAGTGCTAGCAAACTCATTGATAAAATTGAAGGCAAAGAAACAATAGAAAAGCAGCCACTAGCAGGCTAAGACAAATGGGCAAATATTGAAAATATCAAGTATGGTTAGCATTAGCTGGATATATTGCAATAAAAAGACTATATATCACCTTCAAATAGGTTTTGCTTGAAAAACAAACTCACGCCCTCAGGTTTCCAAGTCTCAAGGACTCTCATAACATAAGTATGTTCAGCCATAAGTTATTAGATCTCAATCACGTGACAGTCAATATCATTACTTTCGCTTCAAGTTTCAAATTTCCCCTATTCTTAAGACAAAATGCAATTCAAATATTGATATATATATATATATATATATATATATATGTTGTAATGCAAATCATCATCAATACCTAATTACAACTCGCTAAACAGATCAACATTGAAACACATGCAAGTCGTCATATATAGACTTTTCAAAAGAGTTAAATACTAAATAGGTTTTTGAAAATTTGGGGCGCTTGCAACTGGGTCTTTAAAAGAATTTTTCAGGCACCTGAGTCCCTGATATTTAAAAACACATGCATCCGAGTCCTTCTGTCCATAACGTTATTTAGTCAATGCACAATCTTTTAAGAACTTATGTGGTAAGTCTCTCTTAAGTTATATGACAATTCACGTCATTCATTCTAAACATGTAAAAAAGAAAAACATTTGCGACGGTGTTTAGCTGCTAGAAAATGCTCTTTCTCCTCTCAGTGAACCCTTTTTTCGCTCAATTCTCTTTGTAGCCAAAAAATAAAATTACCAACCATCAGCAATTAAAATTTTCACAATTTTGAAATTGTAATCTTCAACAACAATGACACTTGTAATACTATAATCTCAAATCATTTTTCCGCCAACAACAAATAAAAAAAGGAGTATCTTCTCAGTATACTCCATTAAGAATTAACAAAAAAGAGAAGGGAAAGGGAAGAAAAAGAAAAAAAGGTTTGTAGTTGGGTAAAAGTAGCATGATGATGGATGAAGAAGAAGACCAGTAGAAGCTTCTAGATATGGTGAAGGAACTCCTCCATTGTCTGTTCTCCCCAAACCTTCTCTCAAATTACCCTCCCTAAACTCTAACTACCCTCAATTCCGCAACTCCCTCTACATCCTCTCTAGCCACCTCACCCCCTTCGTCACCCCAGACGTCACCACCATCACTAACTCCATCAAGCGTCCGCTCTGCTAAAGCTCTCTCCTTCACCGACCTCTTCTCCAAATTCACCTCCAAAGCCCAAAGTGTCAATAACAAATGGGTTGTCATCTACCTCCTCAAAATCATCTCCAAAGATTGCATATCGTCGCCTCCGCCATCTCACCTTTCTTGCCCAACCTCACTTTCTTTGAACCCACCTCCAACAAAACTTGGAACAATGGTGTCCTACTTCTCTCCAAGGATCCGAGGTTTTCCTCCTGCTTCTCAGGTCTTTTCCCCAATTTGTTTTGCTTATGTTGTTGTCAATTTTAAAAAATCAAGTTGTTCTTTTGTGTTGATAAAGTTCATGTTTTAAGATCTATACCTTAAATGTCTTTCTTTATTAAAACAAAGAAGGATTTATGTAGATATGTTGAGTTTCACTTTAATGAGTGGTTAATTTAATTAGAATGTATTTTGTTACTTTTTTAATGTATATTGCCCTTGTGAAATGGAAAAAAAACCATGGAATCAATATATTTGTTTTTAATTAGAAAAATCATGGTTTTTAATGAAAAATGAATTTAATTAGAATGTATTTTGTTACTTTTTTTAATGTATATTGTTGCTGGGGAATGGGAAAAAATTATGAAATAGTATATTTGTTTTTAATTAAAAAATATGATTTTTAATGAAAAATTAATTTAATTAAAATGTATTTTTTTATTTTTTTAATGTATATTGTTGTTGTGGAATGAAAAAAGATCACAGAATCAGTATGTTTGTTTTTAATTAGAAAAAATCACGATTTTTAATAAAAAAATTAATTAAATTAAAATGTATTTTGTTACTTTTTTAATTAAAGATATTATTTTAAATTTTAATATTTTTAATGGATAAAAACCACCACAAAATGATTCACTTGAGCTGCATTTTCATCCATTGAGCTAACCCTTGATAGCATAATAAATGAAAGGACTTCGACACATAATTGTCATATCTATAATCTATAATATTATATTATATACTATTGATAAAGAGAATTTTCATTTTGATATCCACTTTTAAAAATACATATTTCACCCTTATACTTTATTTGAAAATTAAAAATAAACTACTTCATTAAAGGGGGATTCAAACCCACAACCTCTATCTCCTTAAATGTAAATTTTGTCACTACACCAACCATATAACCTGAAGAAAAAAATTGCTTTAAAACGTCTATATCCAACATCCATGATTGTTCTAATATCAATAATTTATAATATATATATATATATATATATATATATATATTATCTATACTATTAATAAAATGAATTCATTTTCAATCTCTGCTTCCTTAAACATAAACTTCTGCACTAGACCAACCATATAACTTTAAGAAAAAAATTACTTTAAAACGTTTATATCCAACATTCATAATTGTTTTACTATCAATAATCTATAATATATATATATATTATTTATATGTATACTATTAATAAAGAGAATTTCCTTTTCGAGGTTCACTTTTCAAAATATTTATTTTAGCCTTATACCTATTTGAAAATTAAAAAATAAACTACTTTGTCAAAAGAGGGATTCAAACTCACAACCTTTACTCTCTGAATATAAACTTTATCACTAAACCAACTTTATAACCTTTTGAAAAAAAATTACTTTAAAACATTTATATCCAACATCCATAATTGTTCTACTATCAATAATCTATAATCTATAATATTTATATATACTTCTATATTATTAATGAAGAGAATTCTCCTTTTGATGTTCACTTTTCAAAATACCTATTCCACCTTTATACCTATTTGAAAATTAAAAATAAACTACTTTATCAAAGAAGGGATTGGAACCTATAACCTCTATCTCCGTAAACGTAAACTTTGTCACTAGATCAATCTTATAACTTTATGAAAAAAAAAACTTTAAAACATTTATATCCAGTATCCATAATTGTTCTACTATTGATAATTTATAATTTATAATATATTTTATATATATGAGAGGGGATACACCCTAAAACTAAGTTTAAGATATTTACATTCAATCTTAACCCTTCTTTCTCATGAAATCTAATGATTAAGATTAATTACTTATAATAATCATTAGATTTTAAGAAAATAGATGTGAGAATGAGAGTAAGTCTCTTAAACTTACTCTTGGAGTAACTTGATCTCCTCCCTATATATGTGTGTGTAATCGATACTATTAATAAATGAAATTCCTCTTTTGATGTTACTTTTCAAAATACCTATTTTACCTTTATAACTATTTGAAAATTAAAAAATAAACTACTTTGTCAAAGGAGAGATTCAAACCCACAACTTCTACCTCCTCAAACATAAACTTTTCCACTAGATTAACTTTATAACCTTGTGAAAAAAATTACTTTAAAACATTTATATCCAACATCCATATTTTATGACTATTTTACCCTTTTAAACATTTTATGACTTATCTAACATTAATAAATGCACATGTACACAAGTTCTACCTTACCACAAATCAATATTTCTTTTAATATCATTAATATATTATACCTTTGATCATAAATATTTTTAATAGAAATGTGAATAGACATGTGCAACAATTTATTTTTATATTTTTAATTTATTCAAACTCACTTTTCTCTCCATTTTCTCAAATTTATTACAAATTTTACGTATTTGTTGATGATCTAACATATTGATATCATGTTAACATAAACATCAAAGCATACTAAACTAAAATTAGTGTACATAAAATGACACAGTGAATTATTTATATTTTATCATGTTATTTAAAAACATATTAAATTAAAACTCTAAAATTATTATAACATTTTAAATAGAAATGTGAATACACAAGCGTGACAATTTATTTTTAAAATAGTCATAAAATGTAGACATTAAAAAGCCTTATTCCTATTATATAATGAGAATAAGAGGTTTTGATGTCCTCATTTTATGATTGTTTTACCCTTGTAAATATTTTATGACTTCTATCACATTAATAAATGTACATCTACACAAGTTCTACCTTACCACAAATCAACATTCCTTAAACCTCATTAATATATATATATATATATATATATATATATATATATATTTTCGATCATAACAGAAATGTGAATACGCATTCGCGATAATATGTTTAATTCTATTCAAACTCTCTTCTTTCTCCATTTACTCAAATTCGTTGATAATATGACATGTTTCTATCATGCTAACATAAACAAACAAAATACTAAACTAAAAGCATTGTACACAAAATGACACGATGAATTATTTAAATTCCATCATGCTATGTTGTTAAAAAACATATTAAATAAAAACCCTAAAATTTTTATAACATATCAAAATAGAAATGTGAATACACAGACACGACAATTCCTATGTTTTTGCTAATATTATATAATGAGAATAAGACCTTTTGGTGTCCATATTCTATGACTATTTTACCCTTCTAAACATTTTATGACTTTTCTCACTTTTGCAAATATAACTTATCCTATATTAATATATGCACATCTTCACAATTTCTACCTTATCACAAATCAATCTTTCTTAAACATTATTAATATATATATATATATATATATATATATATATATATATATATATATACCTTTCATGATAAATATTTTTAATAAACATGCAAATATACAAGTACGACAATATTTTGAATTCTATTCAAACTCTCTCATCTTTCCATTTTTTCAAATTATTGCAAATTTGACATATTTATTGATGATCTGACATGTTTTTATTATGTCATCATAAACAAAAAAGTATAAAAATTAACAAAATATATTTCAAAACATGTGTCACATAATAATCTATTTCAAAAGTGAATTATTTATATTCTATCATGTTATTACAAAACATATTAAATTAAAACCCTAAAGTTGTTGTAACATATCAAAATAAAAATGTAAATACACAAGTATGACAGCGTCTGTGTTTTCACTAGAGGGATATATTTTCAGTTGGAGGGAGAGAAACATAGAGACCATGTTAGAATTTAGGTAATTGCTAAATACAGCCTTTAAGTACTAAGTGCACCTCCCTCTAAAATTTTATTTCCAAAAATATCCTTTCATATTCACATTTTCTCTGGACAGGAATTAATTTGGGAAGCATAACCAGCGGGATAGTTAAGTAACACTATTACACTAACATTGATGAAACCCTCAGAATAGACCATTTAGGCCAATATTTGAGGGTTTTCTTGCGGCATAATTTTAGGCACATTCAAGTCATCAACCAATCAGTCGTCACACCAACAGGAAGCCACCGTTATTAGCAACAAGAGGCACCTTCTATACAACACTAAACACCATCAATCCAATGGACAATGTTTATGTTTGTTCTTATGTTCCAACGCATGTCAGTCTTTTCGAATTCTAAAACTGCAACATTTCTTCCCCTGGTCCACGACATGAACCGACATCAAGGGTTTCATCAATCTTCCAAGAATTTTACTTGCTGCCGTTCTTGTGGGATGAGTTTTGCTTGTCAAGATGGAGTTATCATTTGCTTATAGTATATGTTTAGATGAATATTAGTAAAATTTTACAAAATTAATTTTAGATAAGATTGATTTAAAATCCGTGATTTATGTTTAAATATTTTTATTATAGAAACAAATTAGAAATAAATATTTAAAAATAGATCACGTATTTTAAAATCAATCTTATCTAAAATCAATTTTGTAAAATTTTACTAATATTCATCTAAACATATAGTGTAATTTTCATTTAACACAACGGTTATTGTAAATTATTTTAATTAGAAACAATTATAAAATTTTTATTCAATATGCAAAATCAAACATATAAAAATGCACCTGAAAACAATTCTAGGTTCAAAATCGATTGTCAGAACGGAGAGAAAATGGAATGATGAGATAGGGAAACAAAAATGAAAAGGGGATGTATAAGTAAAATTAAGGGGCACAAGTAGCAATTGCCTAGAGTTTATCGACCCTCTCATGAGGGTTACAGCCCACAAGAAATAAATATCAAGCACCGAATTTTAGTTCTTGTACCCATCAAATTGACTTTTGCAACCATAACTAATATATATTCCGGAAAGTTCAATCTAAAATTATTTAAAAAGTGAAAAACTAATGGGCGAGGAACTAAAATCCTCTGGCACAATAGTTGATCCATAAGGAGAACCTTAATCGACCCCAATATGGTCATGATGCATCAGATCAAACAAGTCCATTATGCGTGCATAACGAATTTAACTGGACTGATCCTTAGAAGCATTCCCAACATACGTGAGACAAGAAGCAACATCATAATCCATGCGGAAAATAATATAAACGGTCTCAATCTTGCATAAAAAACACTTTTTAGTTATTTTCTCAACTCCTACACTCTCATCCCGTTCCTACACTACTAGGCTGCGTGTTCCATTTGAATACTCCCCCTTCACAGACTGATTTTGAGGAGTGTTAATATGGAATTTTGACTCCATACTTTTTCCCTTGGAAGAATCACAGTAATACTACATGAGACCCCTTCTAACCTAAAGCATGAACAATTACTGTAATCCGTCCGAAATGAAAACTACATCAATTTAATCCACAACAGATTATTTACATAATTGACTAGCTATTCAAATTTGACTAAACTCAGCCCTAAATTGAGATAGACCAGCTTTTGCGGAGCTACATTCCTTCATTGAGTTAAATTTCAATATTGAAATAATATCCTAACCTAAATTATCCTTTTAAAAACCAAATTTTAATAGAGTTTAATTGATATACATTGTGGGCGTAAAAGACTTTTACCAGTATAAAAATCTTTCCAGTAACCATATATGTCAACTAAACTCATTTCAATATCAAAATTATTTCTTTATTTAGAAGATTAAATTGGTGCAAGATCAACCTTTTAAAAACCAAATAATAAGTGTTTGTTTTACAACAATTTTATAAAATTATTTAAAACCAAAAATTTCGTTTGATTAGTATTTTTTTAAAACAGTTTTCGAAAATAGTTTTGATTTTTTAACTTTTAAAAACTAGAAAAAGGTAATATCTATAACAAGTTTTACTTCTTAATTTTTTTTTTTTATTTTGAAAACTCAAAATATAATGAAAATATGTGTTTTTTTTTCATTTATGATATTTCTATAAATATAAATATTTTTTTCATTTTCACATACTTAAAATAATTTTTAAATAACACTTACTAAACAAGTTTTTTTTTCTTCTTTTAAAAAACTGTTTTTGAGAACTATTTTTTAAAACTTTTTTTAAAAATTAAAAAACAAAACCAATCAAGCCGTAAGTACCCTTAAATAAAATAAATAGTAATACTTTTTTTATGCAATAATACTTTTCTCATATAAAGATAACTTCATTATTAAAATAAAGATTAAATATGTTTTTAGTACCTTGAAAATGCACTTGAATTGGTTTATATATCTTTTAAAGAAATTCATTAATTTTTATCATCGAAATTTTTAAAATAGGTGAAACTGGAATCTAAAAGAATTTGAAGATAAACAAAATTGATCCTTGATCCCAATTCCATTACCACTTTTGTTTTCCAATAACTTATCACATCATTCATAACTTTGACCGGATAGTTCTATATAAGTTTTTCTTTTGTTAAATCGTGTTTTTAATCTCATCTCTTGTGAGCAGTTGGGCAATTAAGACAAATTTATAAGTGATTAAAAAACACAATTTACCAAGAAAAAATTACACGGAATTACCTTGTCAGATTCTCAGATAATGTGATAAGTTACCAAATATGTCCTCAAATATTAACAAAATTAGAATAAGGGACCAATTTTACCTATTTTTAAAATTGAGAGGACAATAACTAAAAAAAATCTCAAGGTTTTGAAACCAAGTTGTGTGCATTTTTTTTAAATATCTGAAACATATTTAACCCTTGAAATAAATTTTGGTGTTTAAAAACTTTCTACAAATATTCATTTAAGCTATAAAATCAAGGGAAGAGGTAAAGGAATATCATAAATTCTTTTAGCCGTTCCAGTATCACATTAACTCACAAGATGCTGTGAGTAGTGTACCTATAGAGAAACTTTTGAATCAGCTTCATCGTGCACCATCATAGACGCACCGCAGAAGGTTTTAGTTGAAGACCCAATTTCGACACAGACAGTGAACCTTGGAAAGTGAAGCCATATAATCATCAGACCTGCATTGGAAAATGAATGTGCTACTTTAATGTTCCCAACTTGAATTCATTGTCTAGCTGGAAATGTGTACATATTCAAAACCAAACCTTTGCCCATAAGGGGACTGGCATGCAGCAACTATATGAACTTTAGCAGCATCAGTTTCGTTCTACGCATGGAAAAATCATTGATAAATTCTGGAATTCATAGGTCACTTTCAGACCAAATGAAAACCATAAAAAGTACAATTTTTTCGACAGTAAAAGATGGCACATTAATAGAAAATACTCCAGTTTGGTCCACTTTCTTTAACTGTACAACCGTATTGAAAACTAATACAAAATATACCATGGAAGGTGTCCAGTAAAGAAATAAAGCAACTACCGCCCGGATTCAAGCAAGAGTTTGTGCCTCAAACCCTCGAGCTCTTTTATATATAAGCAATCCAATATTACCCAAGAAAACCAGCTCCGAGTGAACAAATTCATTAATGCAGAGAAGGTTGTGCTGAATTTTTGCAAAGTTGGTAACAACCTTATAAATAGGAAAGACCAAGACTAAACAGGCACAATAATTATTTCAACAACATATATCTGATTTTTCCTTATGTCAAAACAAAAAGAAAAGAAAAACATTTTTCTGTGTCAAATTTCCATCCCCACGTATATTCCACCCAAGAGTCTTTGTAAACAACAGCCAGCGTTCCATAGATTAATATATTTAAGATTGGAATTGGAAGAACTAGTCAAGGGAAAATCTTGGAAGTTGCAAGAATACCTGAGATTCGTAATAAAGTCCAGCATATAAGGAAGCATAAAAATAGTCATTGTCTCTGCTACCAGAGAATGCAGCTACAAGCTAGACAGGTAAATCAATTGCTCACGTCAGATTGCATTAACAAAAGAACGAGGAATCTTGCCATGTCAATAACAAGGTCAACTAAAATAGTTCTATAGCCTACGCAGGGAACTGAAGTTAGATTACTATTTACTAGTTTTTTAAACCAGTTTATGCTTACGATAAAATAAACAAGAAGGAAAGATTGTAAATATGATATCTTAATCTAACTGTTAAACATACAAACTTTTACTAAAAAACAAGAGTCTATGGAATCCAAAGCCTACAATGAAAAAGTAAAAACAAATTTAAGCTATGTAAACTTTTGGTTCTCTACTTCTGATTCTAAAATAGTTAAGGTTTTGACTTTCTGTTTCAGTTTGAACGATGTCATCTTCCTAGTTTTTGAATTGATATAATTTAAGACTCTGTGAATGTGCTACTGATGTTGTTGACATGTCCTTGGACCTTGGCAATAAATATCAGCCTCAAGAGGTCCTGGCTGCTAATTTTCCACTTATACTCTCACCAAAAATTAATTTATTTGAAGATACCTCCCAAGTTATTAAGTTAATAATAGGCTGGGGAAAAAGCAATGGCCCATACACATATGGCATAACAGCATATTAATTCATCTTTAAGAAGTTAAGCTCAAGTCTAGAATTTGTTCAAACATAATAAATAGAGAAAAATTTTACAAACACCCCTTGAGATTTAACACAATTACACTTGCTACTCCTATTCTTTTTCCAACATTACACTCATCTCCTTCACTTCATCCAATATAAGAAATAAAAGGAGATTTATGTTAACAGAAGTGTGTTATATGAAGTGCAGGAAAGACGTGTAAGGTCAAGAAAGAGATTGCTGTGTGTAAATCCATGAAATCTTAGGGATGTTAGATTGTTAGTACAATTTGTTCTAAGAAATTTATCAGAATTTGTGAAAAATTAGATCAGATTAATATAATGGCTCACTACAGAATCGTAGTTTAAGTATCTGGGAAGGGTTAGCAGATTATATGAGGTAAATGTGCTTGCTTTAAGCATGGTTTTATATGTAAAAGAATAAGAAATGCATAGTTGCATGGTAACAGAAAAAGAGCATTATAAAAAACCTTTTGGGGATCCCCGCCATATTTAAACATGTTATATGCTTCCCGCATGACCGGTCTTGGGTCTCTGCCAACCTAAAAAAATCATTTAGAAAGTGGATAAACATTTGAATATTTACACAGTCCATTTTCATGTTAATAAAAAGCCTAGTGAGAGAGAGAATGAAGGGCTTGCCTCAAGATATCGCTTCCTTGCTTCATCTACTCCACAGAGATGAGCTTCACACAGAAAGCACCATATGGACTCTTCGGTGTCATTTGGATTTTGCGCAACATCTAACCGAAATTGCTCAGCTGCCTCTTCGAATCTAGGGAAAAAAGGACAGAAACGAATGTGAGTGACAGATAGTGGTAGAGTGGGAAAGTAAAATTAGGAGAGTGTAAGCACCTATTAAGGTAGTATAGTGATAAGCCCCTTTGCCAGAGATCTGATAACAAAGAGAGTGAATGTCTGATAACAAAAAAGTGAAAGTGAAAAGAGAATAAACCTACAGGCCTTTTGACGAGGGTCCAACTGAATGGACTTGTCGAACTCCACAAGAGACCCCAAAACATCACCCTAAAAGATAGCATGAGGATAAGAAGCAACGAAAGTGAAAGTACAAGTGGAGAGGAGTGTGGAAACCTGACGGAAGAGAAGCATTCCGCGTCGAACAGCGAGAAGGGCTTGACGGGGATTATTGTCGGCGCCGGTGAGAGCGTCCCAAACGCCGGAAACCGAAGGAAGGAAGAGTCTTCGGGTGAGGATGAAAGGATGAGAAGAAGAGAGGGGTGGTTTGAAGGAGAATGAGGAAGACTGGTGCAGAGAAGGGAACACAAAGATACTGGGCTTCTTAAGCTTAAGCTTCTGGGAAATCGACATGCTCATCTTGCAAAGGCTCAGGCCTCAATTTTTTATCTATCCCCAGAACAAATACCTGTAGCTATATAATATTTTCTAAAATCTATCATTGTTTATATTTGAGGAGTGTTTTCAAAATAATAATGTATGAGGGTTCAGGAAGTAATTTTTTGCCCTGTGAAATTATTGTAATCGTTTTAATTCTTAAAACATTTTTATTTTTTCGTTATAATTATTTTGTCAATTATTTGTCATATAAACATACAATAAAAAATTGTTTCAGTTTATTTTAATCAACTTAAACTTTTTAAAATTCGTTTAAGTATTATTTAAAAATATTTGTTTCAGGTACATTTTATTTCTTTATCATGTTATTCTCTTTCATTCTTCTTTGTAAACATTAATGTCTAATCTACCGCGTGTACTGTGGGCATGATTCAAAATGCTAAACGAAAATATTCTAAAAAAGAAATGGCCAAATGGCCGACTTAAAAGGGTTAGACAAAACAAGAATAATTAACTTATTAAAATAAAAAGACACGTTTTTTTCGAAAAAAAATATAGAGGAAATATAATGTTTAGAGATTCCACTACTAGAAATATGTTAATTTTGTGTGAATTTTTTTACGAAAATATATCCTCATGAATTTGCTATGGATTTTTTAGTAGAAATATATTAAAAATAATTCTATGAATTTTTCTGCTGAAATAAATTGGCAGGTATTTCCGGCAAATATTTTTTCGAAAAACTACGCTTAGAAAATAATTTTCTGCAGGCTTTTTTTTATAAAAATATCGTAGTGAATATAAAAAAGATTAAAATTTAAAAAGTGTTTAAAAATTATTAAAATTTATAGAAGCTGAATTTATCAATTCAACTATTATACGAGATGTTCTCATGAGGTAGATAAAGCTTTAAAATTTTGTAAAATGAAAAATTAATTAATATTTATTTGATTACTTTCGTTTAATTTATAATTGGAATCCAGTGTATCAGGAATAGAAAATGGATCTTTATCTTAGAGAATTCAATACATATTTTTATTTCATCTTTTATCAAAAGTTTCAACCAATATTTACATAAATAAAATATTTTTTTTTATTTATAAGAAAATATTAATAACATTTAATCACATATCATGTAATGTAGAAATTAGTTAAATAATGAATTCATGATAGTTTTGGATTATATGCATGTTTGAGTAAGCATATCAAGAAACACTTCTAAGAAAAAGAAGTGAAAAAAAAAAGAAGTGAAAAAAGACATGATGGTTTTAATTGAAAAAGAACTACAAGGAATGTTTTATAGTTAGAAAGGAACTACAAAGAATGTTTTTTAATTAGAAATGAACTAATTATTTAACATAATCATTCAATTATATAATATTAATTGATACTCATCATAATTAAATTATTATTTATTTTTAAAAATATTATAAAGTTTCTTGCGAATTATTTAACCAGACACACTTGTATTACCTACAAAATTTTCTGTGAGAAAAAATCACTGAAAAATTACTCGCGGATTTTACTATGAAAAAATTTGCAGATAAAATTACCTGCGGATTTTTCCATGGATAAATAGTAAATTAAAAAAAAATTACCTGTAGATTTTTTTTCATAATCAACCAGAGATTTACCTGCCAAAAAATTCAACAAGAAACAAAAGGACGGTAACGTAACCCTAACCCTAACATGTTGGTAGGCTAGCAATAGGAACAGAAGATATTTGCTTTGGATTTTTATAAAATTCTACATGCAAATCCGGAAATTCTACTAGTGAGAATATTGAAAAGAGATTGACGGAACAAGAATATTTAAAAAAAAAAAAAGTATATCAAAACAAATATTAAAAATCAATAGTAGTTATGTAAATTTAAATATAAGGTGTATTTATTAAGAATGTGTAAATGGTTAAAATACTAAATCTCATTGATTAAAAATGTCTTTATAGATATCTAATTTTCATGTAAAGTAAAAAAAAAAGAAAAAAGAAGAAGAAATACATATAAAATGTATTTGGTAAGACACTCTAATAATTCATAAATTTCTTTAACTGATTTATAATTTACTTTCACCAAAATAAATTTATTTGTTATATAAAGTTATTTTAATAGCTTATAACTTATTTTTATAAGTTACTTCAAATATTTTATATAAAAATAAACTAGTATATAAGCTACTAATTTTTGCTTTTTCATTTTTGTCTCAACAATTTACTTGAGATATTTTTAATTAAATAATTCATTAATAATTTTTACGTTATTTTATATTTACCAACTAATTTTATTATACACTTTAACTAACTTTAAAGTTTTAATTTTCTAACAACATTACAAAGTCCAACTAGCATATATGCTAGTTTACCACACATAGCCTTATGATTTGTTGTAGATTAATTCAAAAGTGCCTAAGTAAAAGATTGAATTTGAAATAAGCTATTAAAGTATTTTTAATGCCTTTTAGTTATGTATGTTATTTAAATTGAATTGGTGATCGAAAGGATGAAAATATTAGTTTTTGGTTTATTGGTTCAATCATTATTAAATCAATGGTTGAACCGATTTTAATATTCGTATTTTTTTAATATTAATGTACTACAATAATTAAAATTATAAAAGAAAAAATATATTAAGGATATAATTATAAATGGAAAAAAAGGTAATTTTACTAAATACACCTTCATATTGCCAAGTTAACCCTATTTTTATTAATTTTTAATTAAAAATTAGTTGATTTAAGAAAATGAGAGGTGCATTTAGCAAAATCCAAAAATTTTCAAAAAAATTTACAAACTGGTTTTACTGGTTCTGGACCGTTTTTATACCAACTTTTTGTTTCACTTGTGTTTCTGAATTGATAGAATGGTTCATCGGCCGGTCCAGTTTTTAAAACATAACCTTTTAGTATGATAAAGTGCATAAATAACCATTCATTTCAATTAATAGTTGAAATTATAATTAATTTTAAATTTAGTTGCATTTGACTCTATTACAAATTTTAATTATATACTTTTTCATCAATTATTATTATCACACTTTATCTTTCAAGAATATCTTCACACACTTCATAGAAATCAAATTTTGTACTAGTGATACCTACATCATCTTGATAACACTACCTCAGCTTACTCACCATCAACATCCCAGTTAACCAGGATTATTTTGGCCTATGGAACTTTCAACCAAAGAACCCAACAATTTTTTGAACAAATACAAAGTCAAGTTCATCTCAAATGGTCATGTTAGTGTTAATTGGGTGCTAATAAGGGGTTAATTCATAATTAACCATGCTTGGGCCTGAGTTAATCAACCCATAAATCTAGACCTAATATGAAACTTATAAATAGAGACCAAGTGTCAAGGATAAAAGTAACTAGTTGTTACTATTCATATTCACTTATACATTTCTTTGGAGATCTATTTTGACTATAGTGATTTTTGCAAGTCACTTTCCTCGCACACTAAAAGAAAATACCACGTGTCAAGATAAAATCCACCTGAAGACTTTAGAACAAAGTAAAGAGGACTAAGCTCCTATAAAGCAATAATATATATTGAGTTCTTGTAAAAAACAAATTCTATAGTAAACTCTTTACACTATAATTTTCTAGTATACAAAACTCAGTGAAACATTTAATCATCGAATATTTTTAATTTAACATTAATTTTAACAGCTTATAGCTATTTAATTGTTGGTAAATTTTTAATTTTAATTATTTGTCAAACATAATATTTTAAGTTTTCAATAATTTTAGTTACATTTCACTTTCGGCTTTTCTGTTCCAATTATTTGGTAAATATTAACTAATTATAAGATAATTAGTGTTTTAACTTTTCTTTACTGCATAGTGTTTTAACTTTTAATATGTGCAGTACATGGTTAAATATTTATGTTATATAAATATTTTAAAATATATAAACTAAAATTTATATTCAATAAATATTTTTAAACATATAGATTATATTTTTAGATTTATAATGAATAATTTATATTACAATACAATGTTTTTTTATTATTGATAATTTCTATTAAAAAGATTGAAAAAAAAGTTAAATTAAAAAAATGATAAGTTGAAATTTAGAAAATATCTAAAAGCACTGGTAATACCGGAAGTCAAAATTAGATATTTTGTGGTAATAATTAAAAAAACAAAGAGTCGGTCTAGTTTGGTGTGTGTCGTCGTGGTGGGCGTGCATATATATAAAATAGAAAAATGGTAAAGTGGAAAGGAGGAAATTGGCATGAATGAAAGTGGTGGTTAATATATAAGATTATCTTGGATTGATAAAGTGTTTGGAGAGGGGAGGGTAATTTTTGTTTGAAAGATGGGAATTAGAAGCAAAGGTCAAAATAGAGAGGTAAGAAATTAGGTATATTAAAAGAGACGAAATTGCCTAGTTGGTTAATTGTATCCTTAAGTCTGGTGGGAACAGCACATCCACATGGATAGGTTGCCGGAAGATTGTGTTTCGAAAATTGTGTCGTACACATCTCCAGCAGACGCATGTAGATTCTCAATGGTGTCTTCAACTATGCGTTCTGCAACTGACTCTGACCTTGTCTGGCGGAGTTTCTTTCCCTCTGATTACCGTCACATTCTTTCAAGGGCCCTCAATCCCCCTATTCTCGATTCCCCTTCCTACAAACACCTCTTCTATGCTCTCTGCCATCCACTTCTCCTAGACGCTGGCAACATCGTATGTAGTATTATTTATCTATTTCATTCATCCATTTCATCAAATTAATTAAATAATTTATATATGTGTTCCTTCCTCTATGTGCATATAGAGCTTCAAACTAGACAAGTTTTCGGGTAAAAAATCTTACATCCTATCTGCAAGGGAGCTCTCTATTACGTGGAGCAATGACCCCTTGTATTGGAGCTGGAGAACCGTGCCTGAGTCAAGGTATGATTCAACTTTCAACTTGTCTCAATTTGGTTAAGCTTAAGCAGTGAAAATAAATAGTGTTTACTTATATATTGTGCAGATTCAAAGAGGTGACTGAGCTGAGAACGGTGAGCTGGTTAGAAATTAAAGGGAAAATAGGGAGCAGGATTCTAACACCCAACACGTCATATGCGGTTTATCTCATAATGAACATTTCGCATCGTGAATACGGGCTTGATTCAGTGGCGTGTGAGGTATGTGTTGCGGTGGGGAAGCAAGTGCAGAGTGGGAGGGTATATCTGTGCCAGAAAGAACATGAGAAGAGGAAAATGTTAGATGCGGAAGAAGATAAGATTGGAGTTCCAAGGAGAAGAGAAGATGGGTGGATGGAAATAGAGGTGGGTGAGTTCTTCAGCGGCGATGGCGACCAAGAGGTTAGGATGAGTCTCATGGAGCTCGGTTATCACTTGAAGGCAGGGCTTATCATCGAAGGCCTTGAAGTCAGACCAATAATCAATCATTATTCTTTCCCTAAAATCACCCATTAATTCCTCCTAAACTCTTCTCTACACACCTAACCATATTTGGAATTCACTGTTTTTTTTCATATTTTATATATTTCTCTCAATTACATAATATTTATTGATGAATTGTAATAGGATTCAGACTTCAGTCTGTTTCACCAACATATTCTTTCAGACACTTTTATTATTAATTGTATAAATTATTGATATTATTTATCATTAAATAAATATTTTTTTCATAATTTTATAGTTCTCAATATATTTTTACCCATAACAAAGAATGTTTATTCCTCCAAAAAGAAGAAAAAACTACACGACTCCGTCATAGAAAATTGCTCCCAAACCCTCAAACTATTGTTATCCAAAAGTTAACCAACTTGCGCTTAATTTTATAGACTTTATATGTGGAAACACATCACCGAACAAGTCAATTATTGCATATATTTGATGAGTTTAACATGTATACGTTTTTTATTTTTAGTGTAGAAGAATTTTATACATATTCAATTAATTTTTTATTTATATAATTTTTAAAGTAGTAATTAGTAAAATAAAAAAATTTATCATAAAAAAATAATATTTAATATTAGTATAAAATTTTTTTATACTAATTATGTATATCAATTAAACTAATATTTAATTGTTTGTGGTGATTAATAATTATTAGCAGTTAATGTATATTGTATTAAACTTTTGTTATGAATCACCTTTCCTAGATTATGGACTGTGCAGAGGGTTTTTGTGAAGATTATAAACTATTGTAGATTATAAGATGTTTCAATGTTTGTAACACAACTTAAATTTAGAATTTTATTTTAAAAAAATAATTTATTTTTAAGAAGTTAAAAATTTTTAGTTTATAATTATTTTTCAACAATATATTTTTCTTTTAGTTACTTTCACACTTTTACTTTATAAAAACTTATTTTTGTATTGTATTTAAATAAGATTAATTATTGTCGAACCAATTTTTAACAAACTTACAAAAGATTTTAGTATATTTATAATCAACCATTTAAATAATACAGTTCTTTTACTTTTCCCAAAAACACCCTTAAGTGATACTAATGAGCTTGCATTACAATTTTGTTTTAAACTAGCTACAACAAATTAAAACAAGCAGCTAATTTGTAAATAATTTCTAATAAAAAATAATTATATGAAATTATTACAATATTGATGATGGCTTAACATAAGTAGTTAATTAACTAGAAAAATAATTGAAGTTAATTTGTAACTAATTTAAAAAAAAATATGTAGCTACTCTCTAATTAAATTTTAGTAATATTTAATTTTAATTAAAAAAATAATATTAGTAACTAAGATATGGTTAATTGTTAGCTTTAAAATAACTAGTAGCTAAAAAAACTTTAAAATAACTGCTAAATTTTTTTGTAGCTAAAATTCATAGCAAATCTTTAAAATTAAAGAACTACCAAGCTTAGAAACTCTCTTTGGTTGGTTAGAGCATCATTATTGTAACGACCTACCAAAGTTGTTATCAATGGGACTCACATATACACATTACTTATCTTCACTTTTTTTAACGTGAGCAATTCTAAACAATTAAATATCTACAATGGAGCATTATAGTTGTATGTCAATTGTCCACACATCATTGGTGGGATCCTCGTAATTGTGTTCAAAATAACCTAGATAAGACTATCTACATGGAGTAATTGGAAGGGTTTTTTTATGACAATAAGAAGATGTCTACATTTCAGAAGTCGTTGTACGAGCTAAAGAAGAGTTTGAGACAGTAGTGTAAAAAGTTTGACAATTTTGTTATGAGTATGAGTTTCAAAAGTTGTAGTTATGATAATTGTGTCTATATAATGTCCAAATGACAAGTTTTCTGTTGTTGTATGTATTTGGTATTGTGATGGCTAAGCAAGCTAGCTGACACAAGCCAATAATTGACAAGCTCAAGATGAAGTATAACTCAAAATTTGAGATGAAAGACCTTGGTTCAACTAGACATATTTTTGGGATTGACATGGAGAGGGATTAGATGAAGGGTGTTATACGTCTAACTCAGCAAGACTACCATAAGAAGGTTGTGGAGAGGTTTCAAATGCATTAGTCAAAGTTTGTGGGAATGCATTTGGGCACAACACTGAGCTCTCTACAAGTCAAGCTCCCAATTCTATGGAATAAAAAAGAAAGATGGATTTGATCTCATATGCTAGTGGAGTTGGAAGCATCGTGCATGAGGTGGTCTGTACAAGACCTAGCTTGGCTCATGTTGTGAGTGTTGTCATAGATTCGTGGTGAACCCTGAACTTGTTTATTATGAGGCGATGAAGTAGATGTTAAGTTACCTGAACGAAACCTGGATTCAAGCCTTTTATATCAGAAAAGATCTAAAGGAGGAGCTTTTGTAAAAAGGTTCATAGACGCCGACTATGTAGATTGATGTGAAGCTTCACTTCATACAAGATATAATTGAAATGGGCAGTTAGGGTTGTAAATATTGCTTCAGAAGATGATTTTACTGATATGTTTACCAAGGTGTAAGTTTGAGAAGTGCTTGAACTTGGTAAATTTTGTTTGAAGGAGTTGCTAGTAGAGATCAATTAGAAGGAGGAGAAGAAGATCATAGAGGTATGTTAACCCTTAATTCAGAGTTAAGGTGGAGATTGTTAATGTTGACTCCTAATCTTCATAAGTAAAAGTTTCTTATGATTTATGAGTGAGTCAGATAGAAACTTTAGTTTGGGTAAGAGCATGTCTGATGAGAGTGTCTCGTAGTAACGCCTGGTGCAGATTATTTGATGAGAGCATTTTGAATGGATCTTTTGGTGTAGTGACCATCTATTGTATGCTTTTATCAGAGTTTTTGTTGTAATCTTAGCAGTTTCTATCCTTTAACATTTGTCTTTTATATATGAGCGCATGAGTTAGTTGTGTCACGTGGCATGTGTTGATCCATATATATATATATATGTGTGTGTGTGTGTGTGGAAAAATGGTTTTCTGTTATGCTTGAATTAAAAACACATTTACACTTTTTATTTGAGCTTTCAATTTTGTTTTCTCTCATTCTTATTCTCAAATTTCTCCTTTGTTCTTGTGATTGCGATTCGCTTAACATTCCCATTGTTTTTGTGTGAGTTTATGAGTGACTAACCTCAACAAAGGGTTTTAATTAAGTTCAAAGACAGTAATCAGAGGTTTTCATAAAGTGTTTGGTCATGCAATTTACTTAAACGTTAATGAGTTTCATTATGAGAAAATATTTATCCTCTAAATATAATTATCTAGGTTTAGATTGATAAGTTATAATAATAATTAGGCATATATAAATAATTAAATCATAAAAAATAGGAATTTAATTGAAATATAAACTAGGCTTCAAAAACCCTAGTTCTAGAAGAATTAACTATTAATGATATTTGGAAGCCAATAAACATCATATAACATATTGAAGACATATATATACTCTTATAAAAACTACACTCTTGATCCCTATTTCTTTATAAGCCCCATGGCTCATCATTCTCTCTCAAAATGAAAAAGAATTAAGTATTTATAGACTTTGGGTTAAATTTCAATTATACACTATAACGCTCCTTTAAAACTTTGACTAATTTATCTATTTTTTTTACTATTTTATTTTTTTTTCTTTGAGAGACTTATGTGCAAACAAAATAATAACGAGTTCAAATTCAATAAAGCAAAAAAAAAAATTGATCATGGTACATAAGGTTTAATAGCTTATTAATATGTTAAAGGACTCTAATAAATTAGGATTCTTAAAATTCAAATGAATATAAGAAATACTAATGTATGAAAACTATTTTATATAATTATGATTTCACATGAATATAAGCTATATACAAATGTTGGCTGTAGAGATGTGAATTATAAGTACTACTACGCCAAATTTGTTCTTTTATATAGTTTTTTTTAAGTTTATATACCATTGTATAAGTAGGTGAAATATGAGTTTAGATAACGTTTCTTTTAAAACGTTGTATAAGTAAATATATCGCTTCTTTAGAAAAATGATGTATGAGTGGATATAGTGCTTCTGTAGATAAACATTGTATAAGTAGATATAACACTTCTTCAGCTAAACGTTATATAAATGGATATAATGTTTCTTCATATAAACCTTGTATAAGTGGGTATAACGCTGATTTGAAAACTATATAGAGTTCTCATTTTCTTTTTTTTCAAATTAACTTGAATACAAGAAGATTCCAAAAATATCTTAAAGTGGTGTACAATGATGTATAAACATAATCCAACACATAACGTTAGGTAATTTAGTGTAGGTTGATAATGACAAAAAATTTAATCATTTTCTCTTTCAAATTTAACAAAAGGGTAAAACTTATAATCTATAAACATTTTTGGTTACATATTGACATCAATTTTTACTAACTTCAATGATTTCCTTCATATATCAACAAATATAATACTCATAATCATTGTTATTAGATTGCTTCGGACACTAGAAAAATACGCAAACATCAATATAACTTCAATGATTTAACGATATAACTAAACATTAATAGGTTACTTCACATGTATAACATTACAAGTAAGAAAATATCTTATTATAAAAAAATGAGACGATTTAATGATATTCGTTAAATATAATTTTATTGATTTTATGGTCAGAATATTATTTATTAAATGATGTAACATGACTTATTTCATCTAAATATATCACATAATAGATTTTCTATTAAAAAACCAAACCTCTTTCCTCTATTTCTTCTTTCTAAGTACTTCATTCTCACTTTCTTTTTTTATGACATTTGGTCAAGTGACCACCACTGTTTCATTAGTTTTCCGTTCTTAATTCTAATTCAACAAAACTCACTCAATCTAATGACCTAATGATGTTGCTCAACAGTGTGTGTTCCACAAAACAAACTTATCAATCACATTTTTGTTATCAAAATAGTGTTTCATAGAAGAAACATTATCCTGTATTAATTAGTGTAAGACCAAACTTATCAATCACATTTTTGTTAACAAAAATATCAACTATTGTTTGTCTTCTTTCATTCAAAGGTATTGATCATGTGCTGTTAATCATGGGGACAAAAAAAAAAGAATTGACATAACAAATGTGATTAGGTTTTTTTTATGTCTTTTTCTTATTCAAATTTCTTCTGTAGAAAGATTCTCATAGTTTTTTTGTCCTGTCTAATAACTTTTCAATCATCGAAAAAGAGTGTCCAAAAGCCCTCCAATTTAAAATAATTGAAAGCATTAATCAAACCCTAAAGAATTTCTAAAAAAGAACATAGAAGTATATGTAAGAGTTTTTTTCATTGATACCTTGTAGAAGATGTAAACCACCGTGATAAGAACAAGAAAACGACAAAATATAATGCCACCAATTGAGACACAAAAAGGATGAGCTTTAGGGAGGATTTTGGAAGAAAGGTTTGGGACGAAAGAGCACCAAATTTGTAAAAAGAAAGAAGAAAATAGGAGAGTGCACCTATAAATGTTTGATGTTTCTCAAACGCCCAAACAATGCTAGCTTCATGCCTTTCTTTTTTCTTTTTTTTTACTCCTCTAAACTAATTAATCAAGCAAGAAACTAACCAAGTTCAATCTGAAAAATATTTTAATATATTAAATATAACATTTTATTTAATAATTTTAAAAATATATAATATTTTTATATTTTCTTCAAAATTATTCTTTTATTATTTTAATATGAGATTTAAAAATTAAATATAAATTGTGAGACCGCAGTATATTTAAAAAATGACAAATGTTTTGTATAAAACGTAAATCTAAAGTTAAAATCACAAATACTTTGATCTCTTAAATTTATATTTAATTTTTTAAATGTCATATTAAAATAATACTTTATAATAAAATATAAATTATTAAATAAAAAACTAATATATTAAAATTGAAAAATAAATAATAGTAATTACTACATTATATTTTAAGTTTAAAAAATAAATATTAAATAATTATAAAAAATTAACAATAATGAAAACATGAGTAATACAATTTATTATTTTTCAATGTTTCAATTTATCTAAGTAGATAATAAATTTCTCAGCTTTTATAAAATGATTTATCTAAATATAATATTTTAAATTTATTTTCTGTTTTTATTATTTTTATCTCTTATTTTTTATACATTTATGACAAGAGAAAAATGAAAAAGATGTGTACTAGAAAAAAATCAAAGCAGAATAATTTAAGAATGTGATTTCTATAATAGTGTTTCATTTATTTTATTTTCTTATGGAAGATTATTATATTTATTAAATAAAAAAAAATTTAAATTTAATCCTAAATGTATATATGATTTGTTAAATATAATATAAAATCAACTTTATTAAATTTATATTATATAACACTTTATATAATAAGTACGATATAAATGACATTATCACACAATACTTATATAAATATTAACATAGTAATATGCAAATAAATGCTTAATAGGTAACAACGTACATTGTATAAACATTCATCTTTCCTTTATCTATATTCATCTTTCCTTATCTAGTAAACAGATAAACGCTAACATTGTATATGTGTTATTTTCGCTTGTGTACAGAAATGTGATACGAAACACATACTCTTTGAAATAGAATTTAAAATATTTGAAACGTGGGAACATATGAACAGAGAAGTACTGTATATGTAACTGTAAGCAAAATTGGGAAGAAAACAAAGACATCTGCAGCGTATGCCTAGCGAAGAATCATGTCACCCGATTATAGCGGTGTCTTGCTCCTTCTTTTATCCACGTGCTCACATGTGGATCGCATTATACTTTTGTGATGCCACCAGCCTTCGGACCACCATCACCACAACACAAACGTAATTTTATCTCACCTGTTATGGGGTTTCAGTTTCACAATACCGTTAGCAAAATTTAATTTATTTTTTTAATAAAATAACTGGCTCAATAGAAAGTGCATCTTCTAAAACTCCTATACATATCACATGAAGCTAAAAATTCAATGCAATTTACTTCAACCAAAAAATTCTTCTGCTGACGTAGCTACCTTATTCACGTCTAAACCTTTATTCATCTTTTTTTTTTATTATTTAAAATTTAAGACAGTGCATGTGTAATGTAGAAAAGGATGTTTTAAAAACTCGGATATTAATGTAACTCGAAAAAAAATTCAGGAGGTGCAAATATGATTTATTTTAAAAAATATAACATTACTTATTTAACGGTAAAAATTCTTCAATTATGAGTACTTTACTTAAAGTACTTAAGTTCAATTTGAATAAACTTCATAAATATTTATTGAAAAATAAAATAAGAATCTAAAAGAAAATAAAATAGAAAAAAATCCATAAAGTAATTTTTTACGAAGCCATAAAATAAAATTATCTTGTAAATAAGGTAATTTTGTATAAAATCTCTTATAATATTTTTTTAAAAATTATTTTTAATTTATGCATAAAAAATAATTTTAACTTATATTCACTTATCTCATATGTTCTTATTTAGAAATTAATCCAAAGGGCCTTAATTCAAAGTTTAATTTACATATTGTTTTTTTAAAGAAAAAGAATACAACTTTTTAGTGAAAATATTTTATATTTTCAATCAATTAAAAATTAATTTTGTTGTGACTTTAGAAGTGTTTATTATTAAAGTTAACAAATCCACAATAATTGGTTTATACAGTTAGTTCATGAATACTTCTTTGTTTCTTAATTTTATAAATATTTAAAAGAAGAATAAAATTTATGTTATTATTGTTTAAAAGTAAACAGTTTAACTACTATCATAATTTGTACATATAAGATAATTTTAAATGATTATTAGAATAAAAAAGTTAACTAATTTAGCCAATGCCATCATGTAATTTTGTTACATGTTTTTTTATAAAGATATGTTACAAGTATTTTTATGAAAGATAATTTTGTTAGAGTTAAATAAGAATGCAGAATTATTATGAATTAATTTTTTTTGGTCTAAATATTCAATAAGCTAAATATTTATTATTTGAATTTGAAAACATTGATAAAAATAAAATCATTCCATACCAATTTATTGATATGTTTGGTGTGAATTTTGTAATATAAAGGATAAAAATAGTTATTTATTTGTATAAATGAGTTGACTTATTTTTTAAAAAGAAATAAACTCGAATTAAATGTATTTAGACCTTTATTCTTTCAGGAAAGGACAAATTATCTAATTAGATTGGAAACAATTTATTTATTTATTTATTTGTTTGAATAGAAGGTGCATTGGAGCATGGGAGTGTGCCACGAGCCAGGGATGTTGACACGTGTTAAAAGACGTAATTCTTGTCTTCCTTAACTCCATCTCTGCTTTCCGTTTATTCTCTTTGTTCCAAGCTGGACATTTCACCAGAGACAACTAACAGTACCTAATAAGTACACTAGCTCATTAAAATACCCAACTATCTCTCTCTCTCTCTCTCTCTCTCTCTCTCTCTGCACTCCCCCATTCACTTACTAAAATACAACACCGTACTCCTACTCCTACTGTTGTTCAACTTTTTTCACCAGCAAAACTATGTGGGACGGTTCCGAAATCTCGCCCAGCACTTCGTCCAGAAGTCTCGGCGAGTTACCGGAAATCTCGGCGATAAGAGTCGGAATCGATCTCGTGTCCGCGGCCAGGCGAAACATCGCGTTCTTAAGGAGCGTGGCGGATTCTGTGTGGCTTAAGCACACGCCCATTATGGTGGAGGCAGTAAGAAGGTCAACTCGCTTCCCCTGTGTGTCAGCTTGGTAAAGTAATCTCATCTGACGGTGGAGCGTTTTTGCAGGTATCATGATTTCTGGATGCCGTTGATTGCTGATCTCACGCTGCCCAACTCCACCCCTCCCGTGATTCTCCCTCCCCTTGACATACACTGGGTTTGGTTCTGTCACACTTTAAACCCCGTAAGTTACAGGGAATACTGCGAGACCAGGTTCTGTAAGGTGATTGGGAGAGCAGCAATCTTTGACGAAGAGAACACAGAGTACGCGGTGTTGCGGTGCAGCCAGATTTGGAGCAGTAGATACCCGTTGGAGCCGTTTCAGAACGAGGAGGGTTCGGATTCGGGTGCCCCGGTTCTTGCCGGCACTTTTAAGGACACTTTGTTTAAGCAAGTTGAAAAGTGTCGGGTTTTGTGCTTCATGTTTCTTGAACCGTACAGGTCTGAGATGCTCTATTTGATTTCCGCCAGACAGCGGTACAAGGCTTTCTTGTTTATGCTGCAAAAGTTCTCACCTCAGTTTTCTTCTCCCTTCGTTCCTACTTCCGACATTCTCTTAATGTGCCTCACCCACCAGGTGCGTTTCAACTTTCATCATCACTTTAATTTCCTTCTATTTTTTTTGTCGTGTTTTCACTCTCTTAATTGCCCATGCGCTTCATAATGAATCACTCACTAGAACCAATTTGACTTTCCTACTTCTTCTGGTGACTTTCTTCCTTAGTTAATTTTCTCAATTTCCCCTTTCTGATTCTCTATTATGTAACTTTTAATTGCTTTTTTTCTTTTTTAATGGAATAGAGCTACCCAACAGTGTATTTTGAAGATTTGAAAGCATTAGCTGTGGAAAGTGATCTGCAGAAGGTGGTAACTCTCTCTGAAACCGTGAAGGAGAAGGAGTTTGAAGAAACAAACAAGTTGTGGGATATGGCATTCAACCAGCCTTATGAGAAAGCTGGTGGAGACGTGCCTTTCACATTGGAAGGTGTTACTCCAATCAACTCCCCTGTCTATTGGGAGGAATCGCTCACAGATGTCAATACAAAGTACAGGTCCATGGCTCCAAGACATCTACTGGAGGTCAATTTCATACACTTTTTCTGCTTCTATTTTTGTCTTTTTTTTTTTTATACTCGTTGCTGTTCGGTCTTTGTTGTAAATGACCTTAAGTATTTTTGGGTGGTTAATGTTAGGGGACTCCATCGTCAATTTGGTAATATTTTCATACGTATATGAGGAAGCTACCAAAGCTTCTATGCAATAGTGTATGCGTGGTGTTACCAACAATATATAAGATCATAATATCATGGATATATATGACAGTATTGCAAAAGAAGGAATGAATTCAACCTAATTTTTGCATCGCAGGCCTGTGTGTTTGTGAGGCTTAAGCCAAGAATAACAACATTGCAGAAGGATATAAACCGTGATTTCCTACGCTTCCGAATAGTAAGGTGTCACAGCGAACTAAAGCTAGATAAAGCCTTGTCCAATTTCACCAATGATTCATGGAAAAAAGCTTGGCACTTTTACTGTGAGTTTGGGACTAAGGGAGTTATGCTAGAGTATCGTCGCCATGGTGGTAAAAACTGTCTAAGAGGAAGTAGCCTGCTGGCCACTGTTTCATTCCGCTGGAATGATTTATTGAGAGCAGATTCCTTAACTTTGGAAAAGGAAATTGGTCATCAGGTGAATGTTGTTATTTCAATAACTCCACCGGTCCAAGCACCATACTTGTTGAAATGTGTGCCTGATCGAGTCACTGATGATTCTGGGGCAATGATATCTGATGTGATTCTGAAGATGAATAGTTATCGTCCCCAAGAAGGGCGATGGTTGTCACGCACAGTTCTTGATCATGCAGGAAGAGTGTGTTTTGTTATTAGAATTAGGTGAAGTTCCTGAACTCTACCATGATAAAAATAGATAACTTTCAGCTAATACTGCAAAACCTTTTTGTACTTGCTAACAGGCAAATATTTGAACTACAGGGTAGGAGGAGGATTTTGGAGAAGAGGGAGTGAAGCTCCTGCAGCTGTAAAATGGGAAGATAGGATTATAGAGATACGTGAAGGATCTTGGTCGTATGTGGCTGGTTACATTGGTAGAGCCCCTGGTATGTTTTATGTATATGTTACATAATTTAATCATGGTTTGCAGGCATGTGGACATGCGTGACAAGAGAAACTAGAAAGTTGTCTGAAAGTAGTGTATATTTTCTAACACGTTGACAAAAAATATCAGCCTTTATAACTTGTCAAATATGGATATCCAATTTTTTGCTCTATGACGTTATATTTGCTTTCTGTTAAGCCTAGATCCTATCTCTTTTTAATTTAGCTTCATTAGTTCTTGTGAAGTATTACTTGAGAACCGGAAAATAAATGCCTTAACTGCATGTCTTTATGTCTCCATCTTGATACTAGATTATATTTCTGCTCCTATCCTTCTGGAATAAATCTCAAATATTTCTTTTGTTTTGTTTCTGTCTAGTACAGAGAAGGTGGTGGCCACTGCAACACCAAAGGAACCTACTGATGAACAATACAAAGCTACATGGTGCTTTTCAACAGGAGATGAATTGATCATACAATGGGAGTCATCACAATCATTGTCAGGTCTTTCCTTTAGTTTGCTAAATGAAACATCGCCAGAATCATCGGTAGTGTGTCAAATTCCCTAAATATTATCCTGAAATCAAATACAAATTTTCATTTCTAATTTGGCTAACTCCTAAGTTACAATCATCAATTGCAGATACAGTTATTGAGAGGGAGGCAAATGCAATATCAACTAAGGAAAACAAAGTCAAAGAGGAAAGGTGAAGAAATGAAAATTGAGTTAGAGGGGAAAGAGATTGAGGAAGAGGAAGATGAGGAGAGTTTTATAACAGTAGTACGTTTCACAGAAGATAACCCAGATGGGAGAGCAACTGCTCTTCTAAATTGGAGGCTATTGGTTGTTGAAGTATTTCCGGAAGAAGATGCAGTACTGATGCTTCTCCTCTGCATGTCAATACTCAAAAGTGTATCAGAAATGAAGAAACAAGACGTGGGAGGCTTGTTGGTGAGGAGAAGATTAAAAGAAGCAAGGCTTGGAAGTAGGGATTGGGGTTCTGTGATACTTCATCCATCTTCATGGTCCTCATCCATTGATTCAACTTATCTTCAACCTTGGCATTGGAATGCTGGGGTTGTGATGAAATCTGATACAGTAGATCAGCTCAAAAGGTATCCAACATTGAGTCAATCACCAGTGGAAGGTAGTGACAAGCTATACAAACATGGAATTTTAAGTTAAGCATGCTTCAATTTTGCCTATAAAAAAAAAACATGCTTCAATTTTAGTAAATAATATTAGCTTGCATCAAGTTCACGTTTATGCCGGAATTCAAAGTTCTGAGCCTGAAAACGTTTGCGTGGTGGAGAATAATATAAAATTATATGAAAAACTGTAAAAAATAATAATATAAATTGGTGACACTGGCTTTTGTTGTGAGTCCTTCCCCCCGCAAATTTAGTTGTGTACATGTACAAATTTTATTCAAATTCGATTGAGATTTAACGAAATTTATTTTTTAAATAATTTTCTTCCACGAATGTATTTCCAGAGATAATTTCTAGAGCTATTTTATTTTACCGTTTTAGATCTAATGTTGGAGCTTTTAACAAATTTGTATTCAATTGAATTCAGTAAATATAAATTTTTAATATAGTTGAATCAAAGTTAAGTTTGAGAAATACTGAATTCAATTGAATGCAAAATTTCACTGATTTGGTATTTTATTAAACAATATTTTTTATAGTCTTAAATCTTAATTCTACTTAAATTAATTTTAAAGATTCATTCATAAAAAAAAAAAAAAGAGTAAGGATTAATAACACTTTTTGCCGTTTTATTTTATACTCGCAAATGTTGTACTTCTATTATTTTTTTATTGCATTGTCCTTTTATTTTAAATTCATCACATTATGCCCTTTCATTTTTTAAAACCAGTCTTATCTTAAAGTGAAAACATTAACTGTTAAATATTAAAGTTAACCTTTACATGTCATGTAACAGGACAAGTGATGAATGTTAATAATTACATTACATATGATATGGCAATGAACGTGTAAAAATTAAGATAGAAAGCATTATTGATAAAATTAGTAAAAAGTGTTGAGTCTGAATTTTAAATACGGAAAATTATTTCATGAAAATTAATAATATGTATATATAAAAATTATAATAGTTTAGAATAAAATATCTATAATATTTGATAATTATTTGTAAATTTTTTAAATTTAAATATTTAAATTCATAAATATTATGATTATAATTATTATTAAAAAAACATTATAACATTTACCAACATATTAAATCTAATTTTAAAGATGATAAGTTTTTTTGACTGAATTGACAATAACCCAAACGAGAAAGTTATATTATAGGATTAGGAATTATACCGTACAAGTCTCTTAAGTATGCGATCTTAATATTTGTAAAATCATCAGCTAATATATTTCATTCACATGGGACAAAATTAAATTAAATGTGCAAGTTTGATCGTTTTCATTTTTTCAGTAAATTTGCTCAACTAGAAAAAAGTATTCATAGTCAACATAACAATCATCCACCAGTAGTTAAATTGCACTGATAGAGTCTGATTTCATGACCAAATTTTGAAATTCATGCTCGTATTTTACTATTAATGCTTACAGAATGACTAAAAGCTTAGTCTTGGATGCATCACCGTAAGAAATCATATGAAAAAAGTCAAGAACAAAACTTACTCTTGTAATCATGAAACAGGCCTCCAATAGCTGCTTTATGATGGGATTGAAACACAACGATATCACAATTTAGCTTGAGGAAACCCGGGTGAAGGAGCCTCCAAGCATAAAAACATCCTTGACTCTGGGTAATGTATTCGAGAATTTTTATGAGAATGTGCATACAATGAGTTTACTTGAACTCGAGCTGGAATGCACTCACAACTTTAATAACCTGAATAAACCACTGTTTATTATTGAAGGTGACCTTATTTTGCTTTCACACAGGGCGTAGATGATAAGTTAATATCTATACCAGAGTAGAGAATTTAAAACTAAGGATAATTTATTTTTTAAAAGAACCAAGGATAAATAGTCAATGTAGTTATTTGAAGAATTTATATATTATTTAATTATATTTATTATATAGTAAATTTATTAAAATTTTAATAAATTTTATTTAAATTGTATCAACAATTATTGTGGTTTAATAATTTTTTTTTCTAAAAAAAGTAGAATAAAAATTTAGGAAATATTTAATTAGTGTTTTCTTAGCATTAATTATTGTTGATTAAAGAAAAGTAATTTTCATGAACACGTAAAATTATATTTTTTATAAACTCGATTTACATTTATATCATGATTTTTCATAAAAAAAGTTTATCATTTTAATTTCTTAACAAATGATTTTAGGAATAAAGCGTGACGAATTGACGATAAACTGTTACTCATTGATAAACTCCAAAATCAATGTGGGTCCTATTAGAAAAACAAGCAATGTAGCGAATTTGTTATCTGTCTATTTTGGTCAAAAGAAAGGCATAATGTAAATTACAATTTTGTTGCAGCACATGTATTTGTTGCAGCACATGTCACTTATTGAGTTATTGTGACAGTGTTGCCATCTACACATGTTATTTACTTTGAATGTTTAGTCATCTTATCTTTATACAGAACGTAATAAAAGAAAACCCTTATGGGTAAGAAAGGTTAGAGTTTAATAATAATAATAATATTATTAAATTTAATAATACTTATTGTATTATATATTAAAATAATTATTTTTAATAAGTAATACAATTAACATTGGCCGTTTAATTTAATTATTATTAAAGAGATTATTTTTTATACAAAATTTATTTTCTCACATGATATATCTTATGTATTACAATTTTTTATTGAATTTCCATTTCACGCTTTTTTCTTATGAAAGTAAAATAATAATAATAATAATAATAATAATTATTATTTTTCAATTATTATAAAAATAAAACATTTATTAAAACAAATTTTGCTAAAATCATAATCTATCATGATAAATATATTGATTTTGATAATAATTATTTAAAAAGTCTTAATTATTAATGATATTAAATTATCTTACACTATAGATGCATCTTATTATTTATATATATATATATATATATACATATATATATATATATAGATAAATAAATAAATAAATAAATAAATAAATAAATAAGAGAGAGGGGAAATTAAATGATGCTGTAAATGCAAGTAAGATGAATAACCTTACTTTTATGGTTTGAATCGTATTGTCAAAACTACGCATGGAATATGAGAGAATGTGATTTATCTTTATTTGAAAGAACCAAATTGTTTGGTACTTTACGTGTGAATTTAAATATGAATGGGATGTATAATTATTAGCGTTAAATTTGTATCTAACTATTTAATTATTAGTTAGTTGAACATAAGTTTTTTATAAATCCTGTAGGAGTTAAAGAGGATTTACAACCATTTTATGTTAATAATTAATAGTTGAGAATAGTTAATAATTAATAGATTCATGTTATTTACATCTATATATTGTTAAATATATTTTTTAATTTTATTTACACTTTCATAATTATTTTTTAAAATTAATAAGTGGATGTTAAACATATTTTCAAAAATACATCAAGAAAGTATTTTTTTCAGTAATTTAGGATGTATAAATGCATATTCTCAGAAAAAGATACCTGTAAAAATGTCATAAAAATGAATTATATAATGAAAAGATGTGTAGTGGGATTTTATAAGGAGGTGAGTCATGAGTTGTTGTTAAGTATATAAAAGACTGTGTTTATAGTTTTTATTGTGTCACATCAGTGTTATATTTTTGTTTTAATGGGAGAAGTTTAGCAAAAAACAAATTCATGATTTTATAGTTTTTTTTTAAATTTTTAACTTCATTCAAATTATAGTATCTTAAAATTATAAATTTATTTTTTAGTTGTTACTTATTAAAATATTAATTATTATAAATGAATTGAAATTATTTTTGTTAATTTTGAAAAATAATAAATAAATTTAATATTCATAATATTTAATAATATTTTAATTTAAAAACAATGATAATTACATAACATATTTAATGATATTTTATTCAAACATAATTATTATTATTTTTAGTAACTTTCAATATCATGTATGATTACTCCAAATGTGAGCTTTTTGAAGAACTGGGTACTTGGATTGAACAAGTTTGTTAGCAATTATGCTTGGAGATGCTCTTTAAAATAAAAGCATAATTATAAAAATATTTTATGAAATATATAAAATAAGAAAAAGAGATAATTTAACTTTACAAGAAAATGTAAATAACATATGCCTAATCCGAACCCTATTGGGTATTAGTTAATTATTATATTACACATATAAATAGATAAATTTTGGATTAATTATTAAAAACAATATTAATTTTGTTTTTCTAAATTAATTGATTTAAAATTTATGTTTTTATATGTTGGAGATTGGCATATGATCATAGTCATAAATTCAAAAATGAATTCTATTTATTCTTTAACCTCTTCCTTTTGTTTTATCTAGTGTATTTGTATGTGCAAGTGTTCCAATTCAAATGCATGATAGATATAATCTTTTTAATAGGAACGACAAATAAATTTATATCTGTAGTTAATTCTTGAATCCGTCTCGAAGTTGATGGTGAATCGTCAGTTTGACTGAATACGGGTATAGATATGAAAAATACTTAATTTGTTAACTTGGGGACGAAGATATATATACTCTCCCCATACCCGTTTCTGTACTGCCTCATCCGTTCTTATTTTAATAACTAATATTTATTTGTCTTAAAAAAATGTTTAACATTTAATTATCAAATTACAAATTTTGCATTTATTAGATAACTTTTAAATTAGTATCATTTTATTTAAAAAAATATTCTATACTAAAATATTATTATAATTTTTTTGTAGATATGGAACAGGTACGAATATACCTAATATCCAACAGAAATAAAAACATAATTTATATTCACTGAAGATGGAGATAAGTTTCAAAAACATAAAAATAAAAATCAGAATGTCATACTTATTTTCACCCGTCCTTTTATCATGGCTATTCTTAATGGGTATATGCATAGAAGTATACGAGAGATATAAATAACAATGACCGGAGTGGAGTGTATAATAGCTATGTCCCTGGCAGCAATGGTTAGACTGAACTCTTGATGAAATATCCTGCGGTTGGAACCAACATTATATGGTTTCCTTGTTCTAGTTGAGTCCTGACCTATGACAATGAGAGAATGTGGTTAACACTGGATCCTTCCAGGCATCCTAATTTCTGAGAAATAAAAAGGATATATTTGAAAAATTAATTAAAATATAAACGAAAGGGAGCCATCAAGTATTGGTCAATAATAAACGCGCATTTCAACTTATTGGGCTTTGGTCAATTTTACGTTACACTTTAACCTATCTATATATCTTAGTTAAGAAATTTTTTTTCTACCCCTCATTTCTTATTTACACCCTCTTAATATTTAGAATTTTCTATTAAACACTTATTTTTTTTTATCCTAAATTTTTTTATAAGTAATTATTTAGTTTAATGGATGCACGCACCTTTACCTACTCTTTTAAAAAAACACTCTTATTTTCAAAGAATGAAAATGCACAATAAAAAAATCAATATAATTTTTTAAAAAGACAGATAGAAATATACCTATAACCATAAAGTCGGTTATGTTTTGTATAAAAATTTAAAATAAAAGAAAAATGATGTTTTGGAGTTTCACAACTGAAAAGATGTGTATAAAAAAACCGAGAGAATGCTAAAAAAATTCATTAGTCAATCATCATGATTCATGATTATACCTGGGACACTTATTCCACAGTCCACCCTCAATCTTTCCTTTCTTTTGAAAGTATTCGACACTCAATCAACCAAACATGTATAACATTTCGTGTTTGTATTTCTAATATTATATTATTATCAGTAATATATATAAAATAATTGTCCGAATCATTCCATATATATTATTACTAATATCATACATTTTTTATACAAATATTACAGAATTACTATCAGTTGTTTTTTCTATTAAATATTTATTATATTATTAATATTGGTGATTTCAATTTATATTATATTATAAATATCATTATTTTTTGTAAAGTGTTTCTATTTATTCATTTAAAAATAAAAGAATTAACTATATATATATATATATATATATATATATATAACACATCTTTATATAAAAAGTAAAAAAATATTTATAGTATTAAAATAACATAGTAAAATAATTCTATTATTATCACAATATTCTCATTACTAATTTTAATTATATGTGAAATATATAAAATGTTATTAATATCTAAAATTTATATTTTTTAAACTTAATTATTTATACATTAGCCATACCAATGCTTCTGTTGAAAAGTTTTTATTTTTATTATACATATTTACTTTTTTAAAAATAATTTACATAACAATTAAAAGTGGTGGCAAAAAATTATAAATATCATTTCTGACAGATAACAACGACCACAAATTATTAAATATCATTATATAATTTGCCTTCAATTTTGCTATCGTACTCGAGTGATGTTTTTGAAGAAGTGTCTTTCCAACATTTTTAAAGGCACTTCTAGAGTTAGTGAGTATTTATGGTTTATTTGAATCATTGCAGATGAATTTGCTCTCATTAGCCACTTACTTGATGACCTCGACCTCGTCATCATTGTCCTTAATGGTCTTGGCCATTCTTTTTGTGAATTCACTGTCTTTATTCGCACAAGGGATACTCCCCTACTCTTTGATGAACTGTTTGATAAACTCATCCATTTTGAGATTTCATGCAATGTAACGAATGCCAACAACAAGCGTTCCCTGCCACTACTAATTATTCTAGTCGCTCTCGCCGTGAGAAACAGTCCAATCCTTCTAGTAATACCTATCCAAATGGCTCTCACAATGCAGCATCGAACCGCAACAACCTTTCTCCTTGTAATCATGGTCAGGGTGCCAGACGGTTTATATCCATGTGTTAATATTGTGATAAACGAGGCCACACAACCAAAACATGCTATCAACTACATGGATTTTTGACTGATCATCTGAAGCATCAAGTCAATATGGCCCATACTGAGGACCTCTGTCCTCCCTCTTGACTTCTTGACTCTGGTGCCTCTCACCATGTGCAAAATGATCTCATCCGCTTCTCCCTCTCCATTGATTACTCCAGGACTGATAGACTCCATGTTGCTAATGGTAATGGTTTTTCTATAAAAAATTGCGGTTCAACAACATTGATCATTTATATGAATCCTCTTCACTTGACCAATGTTTTACATGTCTTTCATGTTACTCAAAATCTAATCTCGATTTCCTAATTATGTCAAACTAATTCTGTCTCTTTTGAATTTTCCCTTGGCATTTCGAGGTAAAGAGCTTGGACACGGGAGTGGTATTGCTGCGCAACAATACTGAAGCACAGGTGTACAAGTTGTAAGCATCTCCCTTCACCTTCACCATGTTCACGATTGCGCTCCCACAACCTTATGGCATCACCATCTTAGTCATCCCCATCTTCAAGTCTTGAAACAATTTGTTCCTCACATTCCCATGTCTCTCACATGTCATGATTGATTAGCTAATAAAATCCAAAAGCTTCCTTTCTCTAAGTCTAGTTTAGTTAGTCATAAACCCCTTGAAATTATTTTCTCTTATGTATGGGGTCCTCCCTCAATTCCCTCAATAAATGGTTATTTGTACTATGTCATCTTTGTGGATCATTTCTCTAAATATGTGTGGCTCTTTCCTGTTAAATTTAAATTTGATGTCTCCATAATTTTTCCAATCTTTAAATCCTTAGTTGAAAAGCAATTTCCATGTCCAATCAAAACCCTATATAATGACAATGGAGGTGAATTTATCAAATTACGTTTTTTTATCCAAACCCATGACGTTTCTTATCTAACCACTCCCCCCATACACCTAAATCCAACGGTCTCTTAGAAAGGAAATATTGTTACCTTGTCGAAACAACTTAGTGCCTCTTTCACCATGCCTCCCTACCTTTTAAGTTCTGGTCATATGCCCTCCAAACAATCACCTACCTCATAAATTTCCTTCTCAGCTCCACCCTCCACAAGAAATCTCCCTTTGAATTCCTCTTCCGTGTTGCACTAAATTACTCCAAACTCCGTGTCTTTCGGTCTCTTTGCTTTCCCTGGCTTGCACCCTACACACGTAATAAACTTTCATCTAAGTCTCGTCCCTGTGTCTTCCTAGGTTACAATACCACTCAAAGTTCCTACCTCTACTATAGCATATCCTTCAATAAAGTCTATACCTCTCACAATGTCACTTTGTAGAAGACACATTTCCTTTGCCTCCCCTCCTCTGTCCCCTTTAACTGAACCCACAAATATTCCACCACCAACCCAACCCTTGCCTCTATCACTAACCACTAACCTTGCCCACATATTCCCAAATGAATTTGATCAAGAGTGTCCTCCCTTCCCCTTCCACACCAACCTCTCATCCTTCTGCTTGCAATCACGATACCTTGTCTATAGTAGCAACACCACTCCCTTTCTCTACACACCCTATGGTAACTTGTGCTAAAGATGACATCTTTAAACCTAAGCAACTTCACTCGATCACCAACTTTTCAACCCCAGAACCCATTGAGGCCACCTGTCACAGCTAAGCTCTCAAACATGTTGGGTGGAGAACTGTTATGTCTGATGAGTTCAATGTTCTCCTTGCTAACGTCACTTGGACTTGGGTGCCCCAACAAGCTCATTTCAACATCATTGGCAGCAAGTGGGTTTATCGTTTCAAGCATCACATTGATGGCATCATTGCACGTTACAAAAAACGTCTAGTGTCAAAAGGGTCTCACTAACGCCCTGGTATTGATTATCATGACACCTTCAGCCCTGTCATTAAACCACAAATCATCAAGTTGGTTCTTTGTTTTGCCCTCTCAAATAACTAACCTCTCACTCAAATGGACGTGAACAATGTCTTCCTCCATGAAAACATTGATGAAGAGATCTACATGAAACAACCCCACAAGTTTGTTAATCTTAATATACTCACCATGTCTGCAAGCTCCACAAAGCTCTATATGGCCTCAAGCAGGTTTTTCGAGCTTGGTTTTACTCCATCAAGGAATTTCTCATCAACTTTGGCTTCCATAACTCCAAGTCTGAGACCTTATTCGTCATCTATAAGCAAGGCACCTTCATTGCTTACTTCCTTGTCTTCATTGATGATATTATGCTGACAAAAAATGATATGGCTCTCCTATCTTCCTTCAAAACTTCCTTTTCCATCAAATTCTCGCTCAAGGACCTAGGGTTCCCTCACCATTTCCTTAGCATTGAGCTTGTACCACTGACACTGGCCTATTTCTCACGCAACATCACTATGTATGTGTTTTCTTTCAAAAATCCACTATGATGGATGCTAAGTCGGTCTCCACTCCCATGTTGACCTCCATCAACCTTGCCGCCTCCGATTACATGCCCATTTGTGACGTTTAAGGCTATCATCAACTTGTTGGGTCCCTTTAATATCTTTGTCTCCCTCTTCCCAACGCTGCCTTCTCTGTGAACAAGCTATCCCAATACATGCAAGAACCCACCATGTTACATATGCAAGCTGTGAAATGCTTCCATCGATATCTCAAAGGCACCCTTGACTATGGTTTTCACCTACGTTGCTCTTCAGACCTCACTCTTCGAGCATTTTGCGACTCAGATTAGGGTGGTGACTGTGCCAACATGAATTCCACTGCGACGTATATCATATACTTAGGACCCAATGTCATCTCCTGGTCGAGTAAAAAGCAAAAGATAGTAGCAAAATCCTCCAATGGGGATGAGTGTCACACCATTGGGTCTACGATAGATGAACTTCTTTGGTTACGTGAATTATGTCGAGAACTTCACCTACCCTTTTTTGGTCATCCTTTTCTCCATTTTAACAACATTGGCGCCACTTATCTTTGTGCCAATCCTATTTTCCATTCTTGCATGAAGCATATCTCCATCAACTACCATTTTATGCATGATTTAGTTGCTAAAAAAGAGCTCTCTATTGCTCACATACCCTCTAGCCACCAACTTGCAGCCTGCTCACAAAACCCCTTGGATTATCCCGAATGGCTCATGTCCAAGATTGGTGTGGCTTCCTCTACTACCATCTTGCGGGGTGTGTTAATATTATCTCTTAGCAGTTACAATCTTCAGTTACAATATTATTACATTTATGTACCCGCTCTATTTTGGCAATATTTCTGTTACATATTTCATCTTATTCCTTTGTAACTGCCTTATCCTTCTGTTGCTCTATTGCTATACATTTGGCACACCAGTACCTGCAGAATTATCATCTAAAATAATATATTTTGATTTACTTTACAATACAACGAGCGATAAATCAATTGCACGCTAAGATTTGTAAATTGATAAGTTTTCTAACAAAAGAGTAATATGAATATTATTTGATACTGAGATGTGTCTATCGCAAATTTCAGTCATTAATGTGATTATTTCTTATAGTGATTATTTAAGAGCATCTAAAATGGGAGTTGCCGAAGTTACATTGCATGAGTTTTTTTATCAATAAATATTATTTTGATGTGGCATACCGGCATAAGTGATTTTAAATTAATTAAAATTAAATAAAATTACTTATATATAAATAAAAATTCCTAAGATGAACTAGATGGGTATCTCTATACTATTTTTACCTTTTTCCAATTTAAACATTTCAATACACGTCTAAATACTATAACCGAACATCTAACTTTGTATTCTTAAACAATATTTTCCATAAAAAAATCTTACTTCGTATTTATATTTCATCATGATATTACATTAAAAACCCATAAAAATATTTTTTAATTTTAAAATGAATAAGCATGGATGTTTAAATAAGAACCGTAACTAGATAGACATAGTGACTTGTTAGCTGTAGCACTTTTTTAACGTATTTTCTCTATGAGTTGTTTGTGTTAAACACACACACATTTATATTTATATATATATATATATATATATATATATATATATATATAATCATTAAATGGTCTACCGTTTGTTTATTGGTTGAGACAGAAATTAAGATATAAAATTAGGACAAGAGATTTTCATCCTTTACACGCATCACATCGTCAACCTAATCAATTATTTATTTTAATTACTTTCTTATCTTTCTCAATTTCTCTACAAACTTTAAGTGTACATGCTTACATTTAACTAAAAAACTTACACTTTCTTTAAGAAAAAAAAGTTAAAAAGCAGTGTATAGAAACTTTGATTTGAAAGCTATAGTCATGGCAGAATGCAACTTTTATGCAAATACACCTTGAGTTGGGAAAAATAGTTTTTCTTTGAAAAAAAGGTGTAAGATATCAAACTCGACATATATATTTTTTACTTAACTAAGTTTTTTATCCTTAAAATTTCATAAAAAATCACTTTGGATATTTAAATTTCAAAAATATTTTTCTAGTCTCTAATTTATTTTTTTTTTTGTATTAACGTTGTCTGTTTATTAATTTCGGTATATTTGGTTGTGTCAGATGTAAAATTGAAGATTGAAGGGATTAAGGTTGAGAAGTAGAGTGATTCACAAGTACAAAAATGTGTTCCCAACAATTTTTTTACGATATTAACATTGTTTTTGTTGTTGTTGTTGATACCGGCACTGCCGCACTTGTGTTTCTATTTCTATTTTAATATGTTATCACAATTTTAGGATTTTAATTTAATATCTTTTGTAGATTTTTATATTTTGAAAGATAAATTATTACGTGACACGTTTTGAAATATATTTTATTAATTTTATATTTTTTATTTATGATAACATGATAAAAATATGACAGATCATCAATGGATATGTCAAATATGCAATGAATATGAAAAAATGAAAAGAGAAGAGAGTTTGACTTTGAATAGAAGTCAAAATATTGTCGCACTTATGTATTTGCATATTTATAAAAAATATTTATCATAAAATTTATACATATATTAATCATGTTTAAGGAAGATTGATTTGTGATAAGGTAGAAATTGTAAAAATGTGCATATATTAATAAGGAGAAGTTATATTTGCGAAAGTGGGAACGATTATAAAATGTTTAGAAGGTAAAATAGTCATAAAATATAGACACCAAAAGGTCATATTCTCATGATATAATATATAATATATAATATATAATATAATATCATATATTATAAATCATAGATATAGTTGGACAATTATGTATGTTGGATATAAATATTTTAAAATAATTTTTTACTTAAAGTTATAAGGTTAGTCTAGTGGTAAAATTTATATTTGTGGAGTGAGAGGTTGTGAGTTCAATAATTTAGTTTTTAATTTTAAAATAGGTGTAACAGTAGAATAGGTATTTTAAAAAATGGACATCAAAAGGAGATATTCCCTTTATTAATTGTATATATATAGTATATAATATAATATCATACATTAGAAATTGTAGATATAGTTAGACAATTATGTATGTTGGATATCAATATTTTAAAGTAATTTTTTACTTAAAGTTATAAGGTTAGTCTAGTGGTAAAGTTTGAAGAGTGAGAGGTTGTGAGTTTGATCACTCTTATGACAAATTAATTTATTTTTTAATTTTAAAATAGAATAAATATTTTAAAAAGTGGATGTTAAGAATGAGGTATTCCATTTTTTAATAGTATAGATTATTATTATTATTAGTTGATCATATGACAAAATGGCAAAATCGAATATTCATGGGGTGATTCTAAGTTTCTGAGTTTTGGTTTTGAAATGTATTTTGAAAATAGAAACATGTTTCACAAAAATAGTTTTGTTTTGATTTTTTACTCATTTTTAAACATTTTTTACTCATTTGTAAACACTTTTTACTCAACTTTAAAAATAATAAAATTTGGTTTTCAGATTTTTGTTTTTGTTTTTATTTAAACTGATCACTTATCAACATTGATAACCATCTTCGATCGGTGGTTGGCTGTCACCTTTGACTAATAGTCACCGGCTGTTACCTTTGATCAGCGGCTACTAGTAGTCACTGGTTGTCACCTCCAATTATCGATTACCGAGCACTGTCTTGACCTCTACCTCCAACTAGTATCTTGGTTAAGATTTAAAGACAATATTTTAAATTTAAAACAAAAACAATATCATTTTTAAAATTTTAAAAATTTAAAAAACTAAAACTAATATATACTTTTATAAATTTCAAAACTAAAAAAAAAAAACACAGCCGAACGGGTAACGATATACGGTGATACGTGTAGAATCTATTTGTGATGATTGTGAAGGCCATGAAATGTAGACGTATCACGTATGTAAAATACCTAAAACTGATGACTTCTACGCACGTTAGAGTTTAAACATGCCTTCCACTAACTCTAGCTTTTGTTTGTTTGTTGACTGAAATCAAGTTGCTATGAGACAAGCCTCTTTGGAGTTACTGGTCACCTCAAAATTCACACGTCTAGTATACTCTTAATGAAGATACAATCAAAAAGAGAATATAGAAACAGAACGTGGGAGTTGCGTATTTCTAGTGTTTCACAGAAAGCTATTTATGGTTATTTAAACACCGAGTATTTGTTTTCTTAGCTTTTTTATCAATTTAAGATAAAGTTAAAATTTTTGCTATAAAATGCAAAAAAAAAAAAAATGTTAATAATTTTGGATTCAACTTAGGCAAATAAATTGATAACCTTTTTAATAGACAAAACACACTATAGTCTAAGAGTTAATACTTATACACTGTGAGTATAAAAGAGTTCTACACTAACAGTTAATTATTCTCCTTCATTTATATAACTTTTAAAATATTAATATTGTGATTAATTGTTAGTATAAAACTTTTTTTTATCCTGACAGTGTATAAGTGTTTTTCTCATAATTTAAAGAGTTTAATTAGTATGTACTATCAAACTACACTTCTTATATTGACATTCAATCACAATCTTAATTAATTTATGGTAAGTTTGTTGACTTACCAATTAATATTTTATAAGTTATATAAATAAAAAAATATAATTAAATGTTAGTGTAATATTTTTTTTACACCTTCAATGTATACAAATTAAAATAAAACAACTATTTTTAGTTAGTAGTTGATTGGGAAAAAAAGTTGGGAAACAACTATAATTTATAATTTTGACGCTATTTAACCAATAAGGCAATAATAGATTAATAGTTTTTACTGTGAATTAAAATTTTTTGGTGTGCATAGATTAATAGTTTTGTTTTTAATGTAGATATAATTTTTTTTCATCAAATTAATATGATTGACATCATTTTATGTTATTTGTTATATATATATATATATATATATATATATATAATATTTTAAAATATATAAAAAAAATTCCTTATTAAATAACATATCTAAAAAATTTTAAATTATATGAAACTTGGTAAATACTATCAACAAGCCAATAATGTAAAAGTCAATGGTTGAATTAGTTAAATTTTTATTTTATATAAGATTATTATAAGTTAAAGTTTTAGGGTGGGGAAGAAATTATTGTAAGTTATTACTTTCCCCTCCTTTTGTCTCAACTAATAAATGTATACATGTGGTATGTCCTTCATTAAACTGAAATTTAACTGTTATTTATTTAAAAGAATGAAAAGAACAATTAAAATTTAGCATAGAAGTGATTGCCACTTCTAAGAATACAGTATACCTTACACGTATTCATGGGTAGGTTTAATTCTGTTTAGAGATAAATTTTTTTGAACCATTAATTTTTAATTGGTTCGTTTGTTTGAATTTTTGAAATTGTTTTTTCGTGAATCAAACCGAATTGGGTCAGAAATTAGAAAAAAATAAAAAATATTTTAAAAAATAATTTTATCTAAAAATGAACAGATAAGATAATAATTAAATAAATCAAGAGAGATATATATTTAACCTACACTAGATTAAGCTAAATAATACATTTAATGGTTTATGAGATTCGTCAAATCAATTGATCCCGAACAACACCGGGTACCCCTGGCATAGCTACTGGAGCTATTAGCATATGTGAGATTAAATTGTTTCATATGTCACGTTCTGTTTCAGCAATTAATTGATAATCCGAAGTAGAAAAGAAAAGAGAGGAAGCATTCAAATAATGAATGAGAAATTTGACTTCTTTTTGTTGAGAATAAAAGGCAATCACCTGTTGTAGTTTATTTAGTGAGAATCATAGGTATGTTATCACATCCATTCATAAATTACGACACCGTTTGTCCCCCCCTCGACCCTGAAGATGTAGTTAATTTAAGCAAAATATAAATATGCTAGAGCATAAGTCTCTTCATGCATCAACCTATTGCTATGGCCACAAACATGAAGACATGGAACTTGTACACCCTTGTTTTCCTCTTCAACCTCTTTCTTTCTTCCTCTCATGCAGCTTTCTCTCCAAATAACACATGCGACAATACACCCTACCCAGCATTCTGCAGAACTACTCTGCCATCTCAATATTTACCCATCCATGACCAATGCCATTTCTTCCTTCAACAATCCTTATCAATAACAAAAACCATTTTCAAAATGGTCTCTTCTTATCTCAAAGACAACTACACCATTCCTGGTTCAACAGTACACGCCCTTGAAGATTGTCTTAATCTTACAGAACTGAACATCGATTACTTGTTCAATGTCCTCCACGCCATTGGAAAAATCGTGACTAGCGATCAGGTATATGATTTGCAAACCTTGCTCAGTGCAATTTTAACCAACCAACAGACGTGTTTGGATGGTTTTAATGAGGTAACACCCTATCCTAGAGTCACCAGTGCCTTATCAAGTCCACTTTCTGATTCAATCAAACTATATAGCATATCTTTAGCTCTTTTCACCCGTGGTTGGGTTAGCGATGCCACCACAGGAAGGTTAACTACAGTTGAGATTATTACTAATAGACAGTTACTGCAAACAAGCGTTGACAATGTGGTGGTGACACAAAGAGTGGTGGTGAACCCAGATGGGTCTGGGGATTTCACCACCATAAATGACGCAGTACATGCTGCACCTAACAATACCGGCATCAGCAACGGGTACCACGTAATTTATGTTGTTGCTGGGATTTACAATGAATACGTGTCTATTCCTAAGAGCAAGCAGAACCTAATGCTCGTTGGAGATGGCATCAACCGTACCGTGCTCACTGGCGGTCACAGCGTGGATGATGGCTGGACCACTTTCCAATCTGCCACTTTCGGTACACTATGTTGAAACCTCACCTTAGAGCATGTGCTAATATGTCACATATTATCTGCATATGCATGCGCATTAACTCTAACACTTGGGTGTTGGGTCAGATAAGCACACAAGTCAAGCTAGTTATATATTATTCTTACCACAAAGTTCTAAAATCCAACAATGACATACATGATTGGGCTCTTTTAACGAGAGTAAAAAGAGTATTAGTTATATGTATAGACGATGAAGATATACTTTAAGTCATATATATGTCAACTTTTTAAAATCTTACATAACTTAGTATTTCAATTTCGTCCATTCATCATAAGATTTAAGGATTAATATTATTTATTTTAACTCTCGCATAAAAAAGAAATGCTAGGTATGTTCTATAATATAGGTCTCTTATTAAAGACTATTTTCTTGTGAAACATTGAATTGGACATTAATTCTGTACTTGACTTTTCTTATGCTAATTCAGAAAATTGTCACATTTAGACTAATTTGTAGCTAAAAGAGTGTTGTGTGTTACGCAGCTGTAGTTGGAAAAGGGTTTGTTGCAGTGAACATAACATTTCGTAACACGGCGGGGTCCAGCAAGCATCAAGCGGTGGCAGTGAGAAACGGGGCAGACATGTCCACGTTCTACAAATGTAGTTTTGAAGGTTACCAAGACACACTGTACGTACATTCCCTAAGGCAATTCTACAAAAACTGTGACATTTATGGCACAGTGGATTTCATATTTGGCAATGCAGCAGCAGTGTTCCAGGATTGTAACATGTATCCAAGGCTTCCTATGCAAAACCAATTCAACGCAATCACAGCACAAGGCCGAATGGATCCAAACCAAAACACAGGCATCTCCATACAGAACTGTTGCATGAAAGCAGCCAGGGACTTAGGTGATGCTACTAGCAATTATAACGGCATAAAGACATATTTGGGTAGGCCTTGGAAAAAGTATTCAAGAACTGTTTACATGCAGTCTTTAATCGATGGCCTAATTGATCCAAAGGGTTGGACTGAATGGTCAGGGGATTTTGCTTTGAGCACGCTGTATTATGCAGAGTTTGCTAACTGGGGACCTGGTTCAAACGTTGCCAATAGGGTCACATGGCAAGGATACCATCTCATTGATGAAAAGGATGCAAATGATTTCACGGTGAACAAGTTTATTCAAGGTGACAGGTGGCTTCCCAAGACAGGAGTACCTTTCAAAGCTGGGTTGCACTGAATTTTTCTGCTGCTTACACACTTCAACTTGATGTCATATTTATCTTTTAATCAATCCACTCATTTATTTAAATTGAGTAATCCCCCTAAAATATGTGTCTTTGTTATTTTGATAAAAAATTTGTTAATTTTTATAAGTGCTGTCTTGGAAATACCTATATTTTTTTCTTTTTACATAATGACTATAAATTAGAAATTGCGAGCATTCCTTCTAGAACTAGATATATATTGAAAAAGTTAAAAATATTAAATTATTGTTATAATTATTATATAATTGTTGTCTATTTGTACACTGTGTGTATGAGATAACTATGGGTAAGCCAAGCTCCTAATGTATGACATTAAATTTATTAGAATGATGTTTTTGTTTTTCATTTTGAATTGATGTAGTTCTTCACCTGGTCATGTTATGAGTACGTGTTAAGTAATTTAATAAAAAAGTTCTATCATTAATTACAAATTTACTTATATTCTCTGTCAACTTTCAAGATAATAAATGTTAGTTTTACAAGTTAATAATAATAATTATCATGCTCTTAATTATTTGAATACAAAAACTAGTGCTATATTTGTTTTTTCTTTCCTGTTTACTTTGTTTGTCTTGTCCATCATTCACTTTTTTCCTTATCACTTAATAAGTGGTTGAGTAATAGAATAATTCTTGAAATTTGCTTATCTATCTAGGAATTTGTTCATCTTTTCCGTAGGACTCCATTGCATGCGAAAAGGTAGGAAGGGGGATTGAGATTATTTCAGTGACTCTAGTATAATATGGATATGTAATTACGATAATTTAAGAAATTGTAATAATTATTATATATGATTCCTAGATAAAGTATTTATATTTATGCCAAGGTCTAACCTGTATAATGTGTGATTTTGTTACAGAAAGATAACCAATACATTTTTTTTATTCACTAATTTTAAATTATATTTTATTTTGATTAAATTATTAAAAATAAAAAAATTAAATAGAAAGCAAGACTCTTAAAATTTATTATCTCAGGTACATTTAATTAATAATTAAAATGAGTTTAATTTTGTGCCTGCCCACAGATGCATGTGAAGGAAAGGGTTTAGAAAAATGTTAGCGATTAAGATATGAAGAATTGCAATAGATCTTCTCCTATAATAATATAATTAGCATAATCCAAGATAAAAACACAAACCTCAAGGTTTCTAAATATTGTGCGGTTTCTGCGCTTAATCTCTTTTAAAAAGGATACTATGTTGCTACTTTAGCTCTAAACGTCAAATTGAGTATAACCAACTTTTAAACCATTCGTTCATGCATGTATATAAAGAAATTTCTATTTTGCCATCCAATCACAGAGATGTACGCTCCAAAAGGGTTGACTGAGGATTGCCATAGCCTTCAGGCCCTTCCCCAGTTTCCCTTGACTTCTCTACGCAACAATACGCCCAAGAATCAAATATACAAGTTAAAACATACAAAAGAAAAAAAGAAACCACAAAGCTCCGTTATATTTTATTTGAATGTAATGTTCTTATGAATTAAACTTTACAAATTTGTTATCAGTTACGTATTACTCTTAGTGTTATTGAATTGGATATATTTAATTTGAAGGTGCTGATAGGGGGAAGTTAATTAAAAATGACGGGGGAAGATGGAGGAAAGAAGAGGAGAATAGCTATCATTAGCATGTCTACCATCTTCCTAGTGGCTATGGTTGTTGCTGTGACAGTTAGCGTGAACGTGAACATAGATGGTTCCAACAAGAATCAACAAGATAACAGGGGAGGTATTGCGTCCACTGTGAAAGCTGTGAGAACTCTTTGCAAACCAACAGATTACCGAAAAGAATGTGAGAAAAGCCTTAGATCAGAAGCCGGGAACACCACGGACCCAAGAGAACTCATTAAAATTGCCTTCAATGTTACCATTAAAAAAATAAGTAATGGAATAAAAAAAACAGATCTCATGCGCGAGGTAGAGCATGACCCAAGAGCTAAGATGGCACTTGCCACGTGCAAACAACTCATGGAACTTTCCATTGGGGAATTCAAGAGGTCACTTGACAGAATGGGAAAGTTTGATCTCGACAATTTCGACAACATCTTAAATAGTTTAAGGGTTTGGCTTAGCGGTGCAATCACGTACCAAGAAACCTGCTTGGATGGCTTCAAGAACACCAACCACAGTATAGGGAAGAAGATGAGGAACGTGTTAAAAAATACCATGCACTTGAGTAGCAATGCCCTTGCCATCATCACTGAACTTGCAAACACTGTCTCGGAAATGAATGGGACAGTCGATGAACTTCAACATCGTAGGCTTGTTGAGGAACATGTTTTTGGTCACCATGAGGTTGTTCCCTCGTGGATTGAGAATGCTGTTGCCGTTCGCAAACTCCTTCATCAACCTCCCGACAAAATCAAGCCTAGTGCGGTTGTCGCCAAAGATGGTAGCGGAAAGTTCAATAGCATCAACCAGGCATTGAAGAAAGTGCCTAAGATGAACCATAAACCATTTGTCATTTACATTAAGGAAGGTGTTTACCATGAGTACGTTGAAGTCACTAAGAAAATGACCCACGTGGTGTTTGTGGGTGATGGTAGCAACAAGACACGAATCACTGGCAACAAAAACTTCATAGATGGGGTCAATACTTATAGAACCGCTACTGTTGGTATGCACCCTTTCACTCTTTATTATTACACCAACTAATAATAATATAACTTTTCTTTAAGTAAATTAATGAGAGAACTCAACTTTTTTCCTCTGTCGTCACATTCCATTTGGACTTTTATCCTAGAGCAACATTATAACTCCAATAATACTAGTATCTAGTTACTACTATTAGTCAAAAATGAAAAAGGAAAGAGTATATATACTTGACAACCTTTAGTTATACATGATATATGACTAGATAGATAGGAAGAGAGGAGAGATAAATTATTGATAAAATTAATGATACCATGCGACAAGAAAATAAAGAAATGAGAATTATTGATGAGTTGTTTGTAAACTGTGGTTGTCCAAACATGATTATATTCCATAGCTAGTTACTACAATTTTATGTTCCAACATCCTTTGGGCCCACTCACAATATATAAATGAGAGAAACACATTATGTTAAAGCCACACTTTAAATGCATAAATAAAACTAAAAGCATATATGATATATATATGTAGGAGATTTTTAAAAATATATATAATTGCATGGGAGCGATAATGGATTGGTTAGTTGATGCAGCTATTCAAGGAGATTACTTTGTGGCGATGAACATAGGGTTTGAGAATACTGCTGGGCCCCACAAACATCAAGCAGTAGCCATAAGGGTCCAAGCGGACAAATCGATATTCTACAGATGCTCAATGGATGGGTATCAGGACACGCTGTATGCACATACCATGAGACAGTTTTATAGAGATTGCACCATTTCAGGAACCATAGACTTTGTGTTTGGTGATGCAGTGGTGTTTTTTCAAAACTGCAAGTTCGTGGTGAGAAAGGCATTGAAAAACCAACAATGTATTGTGACAGCACAAGGTAGAAAAGAGAGGCATCAACCATCAGGAATAGTGATCCAAGGGGGTTCAATAGTGGCGGATAATAAAGTGAAGTTTGATAACAAGGCATACCTAGCCCGTCCATGGAAGAATTATTCAAGGGCAGTGTTTAGGGACTCATATATTGGGGATTTGATTCAACCAGATGGTTATTTGGCATGGCAAGGACCAAATGGTCTTACAGGTATGGACACTTGTTTCTATGCGGAGTTCAATAACACTGGTCCAGGTTCAAACAAATCCAAGCGTGTCAAATGGCGTGGGATCAAGACCCTCTCTTCAAAATCCGCAAGCCGTTACGTACCATACAAATTTTTTCATGGAGATGATTGGATTAAAATTACTAGGATTCCATACTCCTTTGCTGCCACCGCCCCCAAGCACTAAACTTTTTTTAGGGCTAATATGCATGCATCTAGACACTAGTCATTTTTAATGCTCTTTTTATCAGTTTCAAGTCTGTATATATATATTTGCCACACTGCAGATGCAGATACATAGATTCACAATTAATGTTATTAATTAAATCCTTCTTTAGACAATTTATTCGTAACAAATTAAATGCTACTTCTCTTTTTGTATGGAGGTGCACCCTTAAAAACATGGGACAAAGAGAAAAGGCCATCTTAGTGAGAACTTAAGTGCCTTTTAAATATTTTATTTTAAATAAAAATTATTTATATTTTTTTAAAGTTTAATATCTACTATATTAACCATCCATCACAATATTTTATTTATGATAAGTGTGTTAACTTTATTAATTAATATTGTAAAAGTCATGTAAATTGATGGATTCTAATTAAATTCTTTATTTTATTAAAAAATATTAAATAAAAATCATATTTTATTGTGTACGTTAATTAATATATATAAAAATATTAATTATATCATATATAAGTGAAAAATAAACTTAACAGATCTTTTGATGATAAAAAAAAAGATAAAATATAAAAAATCAGAAGTAAAATTTAAAAATTACTTAAATTAACATTTTAAAAAATGTTACAAACTAAAAGAATATATTTATTAAACATATTAATATAATTAAACAAACTTTAATTTAACTAAAAATAGTTTAAAATAAAAAAAAATTATAAGTTAGTTGAAAATACTTATAAATAATTATTTAATGCGCCAAATTCCGAATTGGACATTTGTGGATGTTTAATATAAGTATATTTTTTATATATGTATATTAGAAATATTTTTTTGGATTAATGACCTTAAATCAATCCTACAAAATCAATTTGTAAGGTAGAATACTATTACTAGGATGTCTTCACATTGTGACGTCTTCACATTAAGTGATAATAACTAATATTAAACCTTTATCATTTACTTGACTTATCCTTAAGTAACAAAGATCATGACACTGCGTGCCTAAAATAGTTTATAAGAAGTGGTGTTTGGATAAATTATATATATAGACACTTTTATTATTAAAAAGATACATAAAATTTAAATTAAATATAATTAAAAGTATATTTATTAAAAAACTTATTTTGGCTTAAATATTTTTTTCTTAAATTAGGATAATTATACTTTTGCTATCAAAGGAAAAAATTATATTGGTACGTACTATAATGTTGAAAAATAAGTTTTTAGAGCTTAAATATTTTTTTAATTTTTAAAATTTTAAAAATATTTTTTCTCTCCAAATTTAAAATTCATATTTTTAATCCCTTAATTTTGAAATAAAATATTTTCTCCTTTTAATTTCTGAGCAACTTATGTTAGTTACTTGATTTCCAAGACTAATGCTATATATTAATGTTGTTACATCATCACAACAAAACTATCTTTAAATGATAAAAACAGTTAAAAAAGAGGAACAACATAAAATATTATTAAACAGAGGCTCAACTTATTTTAAATTTGAGGATTTATTCTTTTAAGATTTAAGGACTAAAAAATTATTTTAAAATTTGAGGACTAAAAATTATTTTTAAATTTAAGGAACTAATTAAATAAATTTTTTTAAAAAATTTAAGGTATTAAAAGTTTATTTTTGAATTTAATATCTAAAAAATCATTTTTAAATTTTAGGAACTAAAAAATATAATTTTTAACCTGGAAGACTAAGATAATATTTTTAACTTAATAATTTATTTTTAGATTTGAGGACTAGAAAACTGTTTTTAAAAGTCCGGCCCGTATTAACATTATTTAAAAGCCAACCTTATATTAATTTGATTAAAAATAACTTATCAACTTTTAAATAATATAATAATCTATTTATTTAAACTTCTGAGTAAAAAATGTTATTGATTCTATATTATATAATTTTAGTTTCTTTTACAAAATTTATTTAAAAAAAGTATTTAAATTAGGCACACAATATTATATTTCTAAAATAAATATATTAGAAGTGACAGAATATTTATTGGCCTTGATTTGATTTTATAGAGTTAATAAGTCATTCAACCGCCAATCTAAATGGTTCATATTTTGTTAACTTTTATATATATATATATATATATAGTTAGATAGATATATAAATATATAGGAGAACATCTATCTAATAGAGTATAAATAACTTAACTCTTCCTCTTTATTATGTGTTTTTTTAATGTAAAGATTGTAACAAGCAATTAATTAATCTCAATCATTGTATTTTAAAAATAAAAATTTATATAAGTTCTTTGTTCTTAGAGTTTTAAAAAATCATTTTGGTTCTTGAATATGTTTTGATTTTTGAATTTCAAGAATAAAAATTGATTTTTTGTGAAATTTTAAAAATAAAAATTTATTTAAATCTTAAAAGATAGTAAGAATAAAGAGTAAGTGAATTTTTTGCGCGTATATTAATTAGGTAATGTGAAAGTCTAGAATTTAGTAGATATTGTATACTATTCTTTTTGAAAATGTTTTGATTAGTTTAAAGACCACTCCACTATTCTGTATAGCCTAAACTTAGTCAAATTTTGTTGGCTCCTACTGGTTATGGTTTACGGCCAATTGTTTTTCTACTTTCTAGTTACATTAGTATTGTAAATTTCTTCTTGTTTACACTTAACTTGTAACTAGAAATGTAATTTTAAACATCACCACCTTACTCTATTTGTCCAACTTTGAGTCTATTTTATTTTTCCTCTCATCCAATTCGTGCTACAAGCTTCCCATTTTCTTAAAAAAAAAGAAAAAAGACAAACTATCCTCTACTGTCTAGTTTTAATTCAGCAAAACCAATTTTTACAAACACATTTTAAGATCTAAAAACCCAGTCAAGTTGCTACCTTATTGGCTAAATCACAACAATTCTAGAAAAACGCACAAACAATAATTTATATAAAAAACTACGATGCCACATATGGTATAAGTAGCATCATCGCGCCTCATCTTTTTCATCATTTAAATAAGGTTCGCAGTTTGTTTTTAGTAAATGGCTCATTCATCGGAAAAATTACTACATGAAGTTTAAAGAATTTTTATATCATCATCCAATTATAATCTACCATTTGTTAACGGTACGTAATAGTATCTGCAAAGTCATCCTTGATGATTTGTGATTGATTAATAGTGAAAAACTATTTTACACTAATACATGATCAAACTATTTTTTCTTATCATAGGTTCATGAAAATTCTAACTAGTATTTTAAAATTTTAAAAGAAAAACATCATTGAAAAAGTACAAAATACGCTTTCTATGTTTTTTTGAGTTATATTCACATATGATATTAAAAAAAGTTTTAATTATTTATTCAATGCCTTAAGAAATATATTAAAACTAATTTTTAGTTCTCTTCTCTTTTAATCCTCAAAATAACTAAAAATATAAAATATTATGGTTAAAAATTAAAAATTAGAGATATTAGAAAACTTTCAAAATTTAAGAGATAAAAAATTGATTAAAATTAAAAAATAAAAAACATATATGCTTAAACCAACATATTAAAATTACTTTTAAATACTTGTGTGTAATTCCTAAAAGTGTACAAGTTGTATTATATTTTTTTTTTTATGAAAACAAGTTGTATTATATATTATTACTTTTTTTCCTAAAAAATATTACTTAAACTTAATTAATTGTTAACACCTCAATCTTTCATTTTACATTTGCTTTTAAAGTTTTTCAACTTATACAAGGCTGAAAACTGGCTTCAGCCTACTTTTGATGTCTCGAGGTAGGGTTTCGGTCAAAGTAATAGCCAAAAAGATGCTCTTAAATGATACTCATACAAGTAGTTTGGTTTGGTACTTAGTTTTAATATTAAAAAGTTAAATTGACGTTTTAAAACCATCGATAATCACTTTTTTTTATTCATTAATAATCACTTTTTAATACTTATGCGTAATTCCTAAAAGGTACAAGTTGTATTACGGCTAAATATCACTTTGTTGGTTTATTATTTTATTTTTAAAAGTTTAGTCTATTATCTTCTAAAATTTTATTTTAATCAATTATATTTTTTTTTTACGAAATCCATTATGTTTTTAAGGTGGTTTGATTTGGTAGACGTTATTTTTAGTATTAAAAGAAATTAAAGTGAGATTTTAAACTGTTAAGGTAAAAAATTTTTACACAACAAAATTTTATCATAAATAAAATATTGTAATAGAATATTAATATAAAAATGTGTTTATTAAATAAAGTTGCTTCCTTCAAACAATATGAAATCATTTTCATTTTGAATTCTCATTCAAAAATATGAAAAATGTCACATCAATGGAAACAACATTATCCCGTTAAAAATGAAAAGTAATTATTATTAGCAAATAACACTTTGAATTGTTAAAAAAAATATCAATTAGAACTTTTAACTTTCAATATAAAGGTTTTTTATGAAGATGACCAAATTGAACCCCTTTAAGAATATAATGGACACAAATGAGCTTTTTAAAATATAATAAATTATTTCCTAAAAAAATGATAATGAATCAAACTGAAAAAAATCAAAAGTGAAATTTAAGCCTATATTATAAATATAATAATTTAAAAACCTTTTTAGGTGGAATATCTTTTCTTCCTATTTTTCATTTTCAAGGACCAGCCTAATTCCTTTTTCCGTTGGTCATTTCACTACTCTTTTTATTTCTCCAGAGTACTTAAAATATATTTCAAATTTTCAATTCAGCATTAACCCCATCCCTGGCTCCTAAATTTTTATTCAACCGCCTCTAATCTTTCCTCTAGATCTATATAACTATCATTAAAGGATGTATGAAAAAAAAAAATTCATGTAAATTTTCTATGAGGTACACTCTCAAAACACTCCACGATGGAAGAATACCTTTCAAATATACTCAACTGATAATGAAATGTTCGGCGGTTGTTTAGAGTTGCGATGGAAAAGAAAAGCATGAAACTAGACGGGTTTAATTTCAACCTCATTAAAAAAGAGAAGGTTAATGCAGCGATGTTATTTAATCACAGCTGTGAATTTATAGTAAATTTATTCTTCTTACCTATTAATATTTTAAAAAATTATATAAAGGATAGGTTGTGATAAATTTATTAATTAATATTTTAAAAATTATATAATTATAATTATGTTTAAATCACAATGTAAATTTTGATACACACTGTCAGTGTAAAAACCTTACACTGACAATCAATTATAACTTTTTATTTATATAATTTTTTAATAATTAAAAACAATAAATTTAGTATGAATGAAGGGTTGAGATTGAATGTTAATATAAAATAAAATTCTTTATATAATATATTATTATTAAACTGTTAAAAACATGTAGAAATTTCATAAATAGATAATTTTCTAATATAGTGGATGAGTTTTGCCAATGGGAGGTTTCCTAGAGCGGCGGCAAACACATGGTTTATTATTTTGATCTCAAAGAAATATATTCATAGAAAACTAGGGGACCATCAAACGATGTCTCTTATTAGTTATGTATATAAGGTTGTTGTAAAAAAAAGTGGCACGTGAATCACATAATGCGATTATTAGGGGAGGTTTATGCTAGATAGGATGTTTATTGCAAATGAAGTTTTCTCCATACTAAGAAGAGGAAAAAACAATGTGCTATTTTCAAAGTTGACTTTAAAAAGGTATATTATTTTTTTGAAATTTTCTCTATTACATTATGGGAGTTTAGTTTTTCAAAGTTGACTTTAAAAATTGTGAATATTAATTTGGAAATTTTCAATAAAAAAATTCAGTGATAAAATTCCCAAATTTATAAAAATTTGATGATAAAATTTGTAATTAAACGAAAGACACAAAAAAAAATGTTTTGAGAAAGGGAATAATCGATAACGGCACAGTGTATCTATATAATATTCACAGGTAAGTTTATTAATAAAATTTTAGTATACATTTTTAAATATACAATCAATAAATATTATAATAAATATATTATCTAATTAGATTTAAAATTAAATTTTTAGTATAAAAATTTTTATTGTAAAAAATTAAAAATATTTAAAATGCTTTTATTAAAGTGGTTTAAAATTATTTTGTAAGTAGTAATATATATTTAAAAAATTATTTTTAATACTTTATCCAAACCTTAAATATTACTAGCAAAAAGATATTTTATACTTTATATATATATATATATATATATATATATATATGAGTTTAATTGGTATACACTCACATTCAATCACAATCCTTCATTCATGGCAGATTTGTTGATTTTACTCATTACTAAATGAAGAGTTATGATTGAATGTCAATATAATTGTCCGTTATACTAACAGTGTATACCAATTAAACTATATATATATATATATATATATATATATATATATATATATAAAAGCAAATACTATCTATACTTTTTCTCTTAATAATATTATTCCAAAATTATCTGTAATAAACAGGCTGTTCATTGGATTGGATGATCCGATGACCCAATCCAACCCAACCTGATTGGATTAGATTTTTTCTTAGATTGAGTGAAACCTAAGCTAATTCGATCAAACCCAATTCACTACGGGTTGGGGTGGGTGACTGCTTCAATGAGTTGAATCCGAAATCTAATCCAACTCAACCCGATAATAATATTATATTATTATTTATTATTTTAAATTAAAAAATATCTTTAATTAATTAATTAATTTATAACTCTCGAGGACTTTTACACTGTCAAACATTAGAGCAAACACATTATTAGAACTTTTAGACGACTAGTTTATTAGTAATGATAATAAGGATTATAAAAATATTTTAATCTAGAAATTCTAATGACTGATGTTTATTATTAATTAACAATTTAATATGTTAATTTTAATTTGTTTTAGTTTTTACATATAATTTGTAATTATAATTTATTATTATTTTTATGTTACAACACTGATATATTCTATTTTTAAAAAAAACTAAAAAAAGTTCTAAACATTAAAAAATATTATTTAAAATAGTGATCCAATTAACCAAACTCAATCCAACACGATCAAGGTTGGATTGGATTTAATAAGAAAAAAAAAATTTAATTCAACTCAACCCGATGTGTTATGATTAAGTTAGGTTTTGGATTTGCCTAAAGCCGACCTGACCGAACCCATAATAAATTGATATTCTATTATTTTTATTGATGTTTATCAATTTTCAATGAAGTTTATTTTTAGAAATTCTCTTATTTTTTATTAAATTTAGTAAAATTAAATGATGTTAATTAATTTTCTTAGTTCGAACATAGTAAATTTACTTATATTTAAATTCAGAAAAATTATATTAAGTATAAAAATATGAAAATAAAAAAAGGAATATAATAAATAAAAATAACATAAAAAGTAAAAAAAAATAAAAAAGAAAGAAAAATTAGGAAAAATAAAATTTAAAAAGACAAAGAGTCAAAACGCACGTTAAAAAGGAATAAGAATAAGTAAAAAATTTCAATCCTTTAAAAAATATTTTTTTAAAAAAATTACTTCCTCTTTGCGAAAGAGAAAATGTGCAACTTATCAAATGTGAAGATTTGCGTCTCCTTAGGTTGTCCGCTTCTAAGTAATCCAAATCAAACTAGTAATTAAATTGATTTAGTTTTTGTTTTTTTAATTTAGGTTAGATCTAAATCAAACGAATGGAAATGGAGTTTGTTTGATTTTATTTGCTAATTAAAGATTTAACAATCTTATCCAAACTAAACCGATTATTTTATATATATATAATTTAATATTTTATATTAAAGTTAAAAATTATTAATATCTTGTTTAGATGATATTTAGCTCGTCTTATTTTCCTCTTGTAAGTTTTATTTTTAAACTTCTCACTACTCATAATTTCATAGGAACTCTAACTATCATTTTCTCTTTTCTGATTTATTCACATGAGTACTTTTTTTTTTATTTATTTAAAAGGGTTTGTCTGTAATTGTTTAAAATGGTTAAATTTTTTTATATCTGAATTATTTAAGAAAACTTTAAAATTTTTTATTGCATTTTTTAGTTTAGGTGATATGATTCTAATGTTCCTTCAATGTGTAGAGTAAGCAGTTACAATATAATCTTCTTCTTTTTTTTAAATTTAGCTGATCTAAAATAAATCATAATTATAGGTAAAATGATATTAAATTATGATTAAACTATCTTAACGAACTCAAACAAATTATAAAATTAACTGTTTCGAATTTTTTTCAATCCCAAAATCAAACGCACCTGTACATGAAGACCCACCCTCCACAACTCCAGGTGATCGCGCCCTTTTGTACGTACTGAAAATTGAATTTATTGTTACAATACTAGATACATTGAATTTGTTATACTCCACTTTATCACAAACAATATTATATTGGCAAAATTATAAGCCGCCGATTGTTCATTTTTTTTAAAATGTATGATTGTCAAAATTTTGAAACTATATTTATATCTTAACCATTTTTCTATTTTATTAATTTAGGACAACCATATTTTTAATTTCTCCTACTTTCTCATACAATTATTGTTTAAAAGTAATTAATTATTTCTAATACTTTTTTAAATTAAAGTCATTATATTTTCATAATTTTGGATTTTCATATACTATTCCCTTTATTTCTTTTTATCTTTTTTTATTTTTGGAATATGTTTATTTAAAAAATATTAATTTTAAAAATATATTATTATCTATTAAAATAATACACATTTTTAATTAAAAATTATTTTAGCATTAATTTTAATCATATTTAAAAAAAAAATTTAAATAACTTTTTTTTTTACTTTTTCCTTATAAAAATCAAATGTCGATATTAAAGAATTGACTTAATGAACTTTTTAATTCATGAAAAATTGTGTTTTTATTTTGATTTTCTAAGGATTTTTTAATTTAGTGCTATAACGATTTTTTTTTGTTTTCTTTTAGTTTCTACTTTCAAAAAGCATCGTTAATTTAATTGTTAACTTATGTTTGTTAGCGGCTCAATAACTTGTTACATTATTATTAGAGAATATGATAGGATAACTTAGTCTAATCTCTTTAGCTAAATTGTATTTTCGTACATAATAATAATAATATTGGTTAACTTATCACGAGAAGATGATAGGATAACCTAGTTTAATCTTTTTAGTTAAATTATGTTTTCAATCACTTATAAATTTATTTTTATGATGTTATAAATTATTTTAAATAAATAAGATAAGATATTAAAAATATAGTTTGTTATAAAAATTGTATAGAACTATTCTATCACATAATCATATAAATTAAAACCAAACAAAAAATATTCAAATAATAAAATTAAAAATAACTAAAACAAAATATACTATTTTTTAAAAACTAAAATATTATTTAAAGACAGAATTTAAAACAACTGAGAGAACCTATTGAACTAAGTACAACTAAAATATGAAAAAGAAAATTCATACACCGTGTTTTATATTATCATTTAATCGGAGTTCATATTTTTATTTTTATATTATTTTTAAAATATTAATTAATAAATTTGTTAATAACTTTACACGAAGAATTGTATTAAACTGAAAGAGTTCAATGGTATGAGGGTAACATATAAGCCAGGATGGGCATGAGTTTGGAAACTTTGATTTCCGTATGTACAACTTCTGAAGGAAATATATTCCATCAATCATGAAAACTTTTGTGGAGTTGAGAAAATTTACAACCTGGCGGGAAGAATTGAATATGTTTGGTGACGATTTTGTGAAATTAGATTTGCAAAAGTGGGGGTATGTAAAACCGTGTTTTGGAGTCCAGTGGGTGATTTTGTTTTTTAGTTTTTTAAAAAAGTTTTAAAATAGTATTTAAAAATAAAAAATAAAAAATTTATTTGGTAAATATTATTTAAAAATTTTTTTGAAGATGTAAAAATAAAAAAAAATTATATTTATTAAAATTTTATTAATTAAAAGTAAAAAAACAACATATTTAGATTGTATTTTAAAGTCTTCAAAACAAAAATAAAAAATTATAAGCAAAATTACTTTTAACTGTTTTTTTAGTTTTTTAAAACTAAAAAACTAAAACTGTTTTTAAAAATTGATTTAAGAAAACACTACAATGAAACTTTTAGTTTTTAAATACTAAGGGTTTGATTGATTTGATTTTGTTTTTTAGTTTTTAAAAAGAGTTTTTAAGAATAGTTTAAAAAAAAAAAACTGTTTGATAAGTGATATTTGAAAATTGTTTTAAAGATATAAAAATGGAAAAACTTGTGTATATTTGTTAAAATTTGATTAATGAAAAACAAAAAATAATATGTTCTTATTGTATTCTGAGTTTTCAAAACAAAAAGAGAAAACTGAAAAGTAAAACTATTTTTAGTATTGTTTTTTAGTTTTTAAAAACTAAAAAAACTAAAATTGTTTTGAGAATATAGTATTCAAATAAATTTTTTAATTTTTAGTTTTTATAAAATTATGATGGATGAGTTTTTAATGATGTTATTTACATTAATTAGGATGTGTAATATTTGAATTTAATTATGATGTATGGGCGTTTTGGAGCATTGTGTAAAAAAGTTGTAAGAAGGTGGGAGGTAGGAGGTAGGAGGTAGGAGGTAGGAGGTAGGTAAAAGGTTGTGAGATATTGTTAAATTGAGCGTGTGGATATTGTTGTTGAGTGGGAGAGAGGATGGAGAGCATAGAGCATAGAAGGGTGGAAGTGAATGGCATAAAGATGCATGTTGCAGAGAAAGGAGAAGGGCCTGTGGTGTTGTTCTTGCACGGGTTCCCGGAAGTTTGGTACTCATGGAGGCACCAGATTCTGGGTCTGAGTTGCCTAGGTTACCGTGCTGTGGCCCCTGATCTCCGTGGCTATGGTGAGACCGAAGCCCCTTCTCCCTTGACAAGCTACACCTGCTTTCACCTTGTTGGCGACATCATTGCTCTTATCGACTCTCTCCGTGTCCACCAAGTCTTCCTCGTCGCTCATGATTGGGGTGCCATCATCGGTTGGTATCTCTGCTTGTTCCGACCAGATCGAATCAAGGCCTACGTTTGCCTCAGCGTCCCCTTCCGACCCTTCCTCGCACGAAATCCCCTTCACAACACCCTTGACATTTTCCGTACCTTGTACGGAGTTGACTATTACATATGCCGATTTCAGGTACTCCTCTTTCTCCACTCCCTATGCTCTACACTATCCCCGTACTGCTTTTGATTTTGACTTTCATTACAGGAACCAGGGATGATGGAATCCGAGTTTGCTCGCGTTGGCGTCGAGTCTCTCATGAAGAACATACTTACCACTCGCCATACTGGTCCCCCTATTTTTCCAAAGGGGGAGTATGGAACTGGATTTAATCCCAATACTCCACATACCTTGCCCTCTTGGCTCACTCAACAAGATCTTCATTACTACGTTGCTCAATTCAACAACACTGGATTCACTCCTGCCTTGAACTACTACAGAAATCTCAATTTGTCTGTTCCTATTCTTTTATATCACTCTCTTTTCTAAATTTCAATATTATTTTCCTATCTAAACTCTGTCTTGTTTATTTGAAGAAATTGGGAACTGACAGCACCATGGACTGGAGTTGGAATCGTGAATGTGCCGGTTAAGTTCATTACGGGTGAGGTTGATTTGGTGTACACTGCCCCGGGGATGAAAGAGTATATCCACAACGGTGGGTTCAAGAAAGACGTTCCTACTTTGGAGGAAGTGGTGGTGCAGGAAGGGGTTGCACACTTCAACAACCAAGAAGCAGCAGAAGATGTCACCAATCACATCTACAACTTCATTAAGAAGTTCTCAGACTGATTACTCATTCATTCCATTCCTCCCTTTTTACTTCCTCTACATTATTCGCAAAATAAAGTTTCATTCAAATAAAGTATGCTTTACTTTGGTCAATATTGAGTTTGCACTTTGGAGTAATGTAATCTTTTTACAAACTTTTTTAATAAATGAATGTCATTTCGATGGTATCAATCAAAATTACTTTTCAAAACATTATTAAAAAGTATAATTTATATAATAAAATAACAATATTATATTAGTGCCAGTAGTGATTCCAACCAACAATTACGCAAAGTAGATACTTTTCAAAATACATGAAGTTTTGCAAAGTCTGAAGCAAAAGCAAAAGTGAAACATTATTTAAATACAACTTTCATGTAACTTTGATTCAATTGCGTATTCATTTACTATCATTCTTACTCTCTTCTATCAGTCAATCCACTTTAATAATGCAAGTTACTATATCCGGTTCACATGGATTTATATTTACTTACTGTGTGGAGCTTTGTTAGGCTGTTGATACTGGAAATGTTAAAATTGAAAAAACGATAGCAAGAAAAAGGAAAGGAACATAAAGAGGCTATTTCATTTCATGAAAAACTCTAGTACCCAACCACAGGTTAAATATATACATAGCAAAATTAAACAAAATAACAGCAACGTCAATACAACAAACAGGTCTATCGAAACACAAATCCAACCTAAATTAAACAAAATACTTAATTCAACTAGACTTTTTTAGAAATTTTTATTTTATACCTATCAACATTTTATTTAACACTTACTATTTTTAATATATTTTTTTTAAATATCAATTTTATCATTTTTAATCCTATAGTGTATTTTGTCTCCTCTCACTCTCTTTCTTCATTCTCTCTCCTTTATTCTCTTACTCTCTTTTTTTATTCTCTTCTTTCAACTCTCTTTCTTCTTCTCTCTTTTATTTATTATTATTATTATTATTAGCAGTGGCATCATATATGTGTTGCATATATATCATTGTATTATTGGTGGCAGCATGTATGTGTTGCATGCTTACAGCTGCCTATTGAAGCTTCTCTTCTCCGATGTCAGAGAAAGAAAATTTAGAAATTTTTTTACTTATTTGGCAGTGCATTGCCGGAGAGTAAAAAATGAAGAGTATAATAGTATTTTTCTCACCCGTAGGTGGGAAATAAAAAAAAATAGAAGGTGGAAAATCAAATTCCCTTTTTTTACTATCCTCTTGGGTCTCTCTTGGAATGGGGCCACGGGTCCAACTAGGTGCACAACAATACCAACTGGGATTTTCATTTCACACCTACTCCTTTTTCATTTAACACCTACTCCTTTTTCATTTAACACCTACCCACCTAAATCATTTTTAAAAAACTCAAAAATACTTTTTAACCTAATTATCTATGTTTACAATGACATTCAATCACAACCCTTTATTCATGGTTAGTTTGTTGATTTTACTAATTAGTAGTTTAAAAGTCACGTTATGATTGAACGTCAGTGTAAAGATCTTTTAGATTGACCGTGTATACTAATTAAACTCAATAAATAAATTAAAATTAACTTTATCTCTCTGAATACCTACTATAATAAATTAACCTCACTCACTCATATTTCAAAATAAAATAACTTATTCTATGAAATACGCTTTTCAAACAAAGAAAAAAATTAATTAGAAAAATTATTTAACTATTTATATTATCTTTATAAAATTTTATATTTTATTAATATAATTTATTTATAACATAATTTTTTAAAACTTTATTAAAATTTTATATCTTTTAAAATATAAAATAACTAAAATATAAAAATTTTGTTACAGAAAACCTTCTCCTAATAAACTTTTATATTTATAAATTTTATGTTTTATTATTTTAGTTATAAAATTTATATATTATATTTATATTATATTTATAAAATTTTATATTTTAATAATAATTATTTATAATATGATTTTTTAAAATTTTATATGATAAAATATAAAAATTTATTACGAAATTTTCTCTTAAATTTTTTTGCTTCTCCAGCAAAACACCGTTGGAGAAGTAAAAAAATTTGCAAATTACTCTAATTACTTTCATCTAATTACATGACGTTAATTACTTTAATTACTTTGACTCTAATTACACTTCTCATCGTTCCTTATTACTCTAATTATTTTGAATCTAATTACTCAACTACACTAAATTTAATTACTTTAATTATTATTATTATTATTATTATTATTATTATTATTATTATTATTATTATTATTATTCATCTCTAAATAATATTTTTATGTCTATTACTCTAAAATTATCCTTTCTTGCATGCACTACATAAATAGTGTTAATTGTGCTCATAATCTTACTTAAATAAGGAAGATTAATTTTAATCAAATTCTAAAAAAAATGAAATACCAATTATCTCAATATTTGTTCAGGTATAATTTTTTAGTATATTGAATTTTTCAATTAATCCTCTTAATTTAATTTTCTGTTATAATTAAATTGAGACTAATAACATTTATCAGTAATAATTATTTTTTGTGTAGTGCACTGAACATTCCCAAGTTTTACTTCTCCAGTTGTGCACTGCCAGAGAATCAAAAGAATTTGCATTAGTATTTTTCCCACTAGTAGGTGGGAAATAAAAATGGGATAAGTGTGAAATAAAAATCCCTACCCACCCCATCAAAACACACTTTGTTCACAAAGTGGTTGAAGGTGGTTGGCTCAAGTGTAAGGGTGTGAATTCATGACGTAGTTGAAGGGAAATGATGGTTTAAATTAGGTAAGTTGTAATCAGACGGTGGGGAGGGAATAAGGCGTGTTTCTTCACGAGCATTGAATGTGGTGGGTGGTGTCAAGCTAGTAGATAGATTTGGGAAATTGGAGTAAGGTAAATTAGGTGATATTAACAACTTGGATTGGTGTGAAAGGTTAGCAAAAGTGGAAGAAGCATTAGGTTAGGGTAAAGTACATGGGATATGGTTCGAGTTCATTTGTGAGTTAGGAATTTGAGGGAAGGCAGAGTTAGGGTTTGTGAGAAAGGGTGGCAAACCACTGTGCAAAGGGCAGGTGATGTATTAAGGGGTGAACTCAGTTGAACCATAGAGGTTGTGATCGACGCATCGACCACAAATGGTGACGTTACTGGTGGAGGAGGTGACAACGTCGATGGTGCAAGAGAATCCAGTGCAGCAGTGGTCGACAAAGAATCTAGAGGGTTTCTATGGAAGGGCTTCAACAAGGACATAAAAGCATCATGCATACACGATTTTAATGGCAAGTAGAGTTGATATGTGACCTTCCCGATGTGACGAAACACCGAAAAAGGACCACAAAAACGACTGTCTAGCATCTACGGTGTTTGTTGTTGAGTGGAGATTTAATGGTAGACCCTCAGTGTCAACCACACTCAGTCACCTTTTGAAAAGACATGGTCTTGTATGTGTTTGTTAGCCTTGTTTGTCATCCTTTGACGGAATCTTTTGAAGTTCTCTTTCAAGTCAGTTAATATGTTTGCTTATTCTTGCAATACCTTGGAGAGGGGCATTACAGAGGTAGAATGTAAAGCCAAAACCAGGATATTAGGCGGTGAACGACCATAGAGGGCTCGAAAGGGAATCATATTGATGGCATAATGATGGGTGGAATTATACCACTACTCGGTCAAATAAAAAATTTAAACCATCTACAAGGTTTATCTCTGACAAAGAAATGTAGATAAGTCTCGAGCTCTCTATTTAAAACTCCAATGACCATCTGTCTCAAGATAGTAGGCACTACTAAATTTTAATTGTGGGTCCTGTAATTTAAATAGCTTCCACCAGAAGTGCTTATGAAAATGGATCCCTATCAAAGATTATGGACTTGAGAAATCCATGGAGGTGACAAATCTTAGTCATAAACTGTGTAGCCAAATTCGAAGCAGAGTATCAAGAAGGAAGGACCAAGAAATAGGCATATTTGATCAACCGGTCAAAAATAACCCAAATAATAGTGTGCTCATGGGAGTTTGGAAGATGAGTGATGAAGTTCATGGTAAGTTCTTCCTACACTTGATTTGGGATTAGGAGGGATTGCAACAACCCGTTTTTCTATGGTATGTATTTGCTTTCTTGACATATTTGACAGTGTTGAATGAATGGTTTGGTGTCCCTATAAAGACCAAGCTAATAAAAAGAATTTGTGATGCATGCCAATGTGGGTTTTAGGCCGAAATGTGGATTGGAATGGAATTCACAAAGAATTGTTGAATGTTAATCTACATGATTAGGTACAAATAAACAGTCTTTGAAATATAACACACTATCAATATAGCTGGATTGCCTATATGTATCTATATGAAACTTATGTATCAAAGTGTTCCCTACTGCATGTGAGGAGTAAACTTCCTTAAGTGAAGAAAAGAATGCTAGAAAAAGGAGAAGAAAGAGTTGCAAATATGGCAGGTTTGTCAAAAAACTTTCGAGACAAGGCGTCAGCCACAATATTGGAACGACCAAGTTTGTAGAAAATATCAAATTAAAATCCTTGTAGCTTGCTTGTCTATTTTTGTTGTTCAAAGTTCTAAATTGTATAAGTCAATAGAATGTTGACACTTTTTTTATCAGTATAGATGTGAAAATGTCTTCCCAAAAAATATTGGCACCATTTCTTCACAGATTCTATTATGGCATACATTTCCTAAACGTAGACAAAGTCAACACACATGTGGGAACAAATTTTCTTAATGAAGAAGACCAAAGGATGATTTTTCTGAATCAACACAACACTAATGGCAATTGAGTAAACATCAATTTCCACAATGAACAATTCTATAACATCTAGCAAGGCCAAAATAGGCATAGTAGTCCCTTTTTGCTTTAACTTTGTAAAGGTCTCTGATGTCTCTGTAATCCAATGAAATTTAGTGGAACTCAGTAAATCAGTAATGGGAGAGGCATAATGGTGGACAAAATGAAGATAAAATCTAGTAAGCCTAAAAACCTACGTACAGCCGTGTGGGACATGGCTCCTACTAGTCTAGGATAGCCTGAATTTTATCATTGTATGGGGCAACACCATTAGAAGAAATAATGTGACCTAAGTAATAAACATTAGAGAGAGCAAAAGAACAGTTAGCAAAATTAGCAACATAATGGTTAAAATGTAGTAGTCTAATAATAGTAGCTAAATGGGTTAAGTGAGAAGTAAAATTAGCACTGTATATCAAAATGCAAAGTTATCAAACTTGAGAGCCTACAGAGTTTGCATAGAGTATACAAAGTTTACTAAAAAGGGACTTTGATTATGAGTTAACTCACAAAGGGTAAGTGGACTTGTAAACTCGTAATAGTTAGAGAGTTAATTCAAGAGTTTGATAAGCATATAAAAATGTTAAAAAAAAAAACAAAGACAAATTGACGTACAAACGGACTAAGTAAGTCATTCATAGTACTATAAAATTTAGATGACACTTTAGTTAGCCCTATCTATATTTCTGAAAGTTGTCTTATGGGTATTAGTAGGCACAATTTTAATTTGGTGGTATCAAGAACGTAAATCAACTTTAGAAAATACAGTATCATTGCCTAACTCATCTAAAAGCTCATAAAAAATTGCGGGATTGAGAAAGTGGTCTTTAACTTCATCGCATTAAGGGAACAATAGTCTACATAAAATTTCCAACTTCCATATTTTTTTATAACATGGGTGAGGAAAAACGGTTGATACTAAGCTAGATTATACCCTCTTGAAGCATTTCTTAAATCAATCGAGTCATGGCATATTTTTAGCCATATGGATAGTGATAAGGCTTAGCATTTACTGGTGGGGTATTAGATAATAATGTAATTTGATGATCATGGGTATGTGGAAGAGGTAGATGACCTTAGGGGTTTGGAAAACTTGTTTGTGAAAAAGTAAGAGTTCTTGAATGGAAAGGGAAAGGGAAGGAAAAATGGACTAGGGCTGATAGAATGGATCAAGAATCAGGTCAAGCGAAGAAGGATTAGGTGAAATGGAAAAGGCAAGTAAATGTAAAGAGGCTATGGAATCTATATGGAGTAGTTGGCCTTGGAAATAGAAAAATCTGCCACAATAAGATCCAAAATGCATAGTCATTCAACTCCTAGAACCATATTAACACCCTCAATAGGAAAAAGATAAAGTGAGAATAGAAAACATAGCTTTTTGGAGGTTAATAGCTACATTTGGACAAAAGCCTTCGCATTGGATCTTGTCACCATTACCAACCATCATCGAAAATGGGGGAGTATGAGCAAAATGGAGCTTCAAGTGTTTAGCATTCCTTGGTTCAAGGATGTTGTGAAAGTTGTCAGAATCAATCAAAACTATCATCGAGAGATTATGAATAAAACCTTCAAATTTCAGTGTTTATAGGGACGGTTTACTAGTTAGAGCTTGCGAAGATAGTTGAAAATGAAGGGTAAGCTCCTAAGTGGGAGCAGGTTCCAACTTAATAGGTAAAGAAGTAGTATTATAATCAAAAGCTCTTCATAAGAGTAATCTTCAACCAGTAATAAATGGAAGTGACCCTTTTTGCATTTGTGTCTTGAGATGAATTTCTCATCACAATGATAATACAATCCCTTAGCTTTTTTATCCTAAATATAATCAGAGGTTAAGTGTTTAACTAGCAATGAAAGTAAAGGAAGAGCGAGAGGGTTTAGGCTGGTGGTAGTCTTACGAGTTATGGAGGTTATGGGACAAAAGGAAGTGATTGGGTAATTGAAAAATGAGGGTTCTAGGTTTGGAGTCTTTGATTTTAACTTCAACCAGTTTAGCGAGCCCAATGGCTTGAGATATGGATAAAGGCTTGTGAATGGCTAGCTCTCTACGAATTTCTGGGACTAGACCTAATATGAAACAATTCAAAATAGCTTTAGTAGAAAGGCCCACCACCTAGGTGCATAATTTCTCAAACTACACTTGGTAATCGATAATTGTTCCAAACTGTCTCAATTTGAATTATTCAGTCTAATGGTTTTCATAGGATGAGGGCCCAAATCTAAGTGCTAAAGCGTGAGTGAAAGGTTCCCAATCAAAAACTGAGTTTTTATGCATCTATTTAAACTAGTTAAGAGCTTCATTTTCATATAAAAGAAGGCTATGTGGATTCGTTGGCCTAGGGGAACCTGATGTACTGAAAAATACTAGTCTAGTTGGAAGAGACATTCTAATGAATTAGTACCATGAAAAGTAGCAAGTTGCAATTTAGGGGGCTAGAATTATTGAGGAGTGAAGAAAGAATAATGGGGTTAGGGATAACCCATGAAAAAGGCAGAAGGTTGTAGGTAGTGGTGATTATGTGGGTCAAAGGCTTTGTTATTAATGGAATAGGCGAACCATCCAATTGTGAGAAAGGTGTGGTAGATGAACTTCCCAAGGAAGTATGTGATAGTGTTCTAGATGTGGGAAATTGAAAAAGGCCAATAGTAGGATAAAGAGCTAGAAAGGGATAAGGGGAATACAAATAGTTGTGGAAGAGTTGTGGGTGAGAGGGAGAAGGTTTGGGAGGTTTAGGCCAATGGTAGGAACGGTTGGTGGGTTAGTGTAAATAAATGCAAGTTAAGAGGATAAGGAAAAAACTTGATTTTAGATGGAAGTGATGGTATGGGAGAGATCTTCACGGCGTGCGTCCATGCTAGCCTAGAGTTGTTGTTGCCTTTGTTCTTTTGTGGTAAGTTGGTTTTTGCAAAAAGCTCAACAACTCATGAATAGCTTTGAGGGGTTCATCATTTTCTTTGGAAGAACGGGGCATGGGTTCGTGGATGAAAGCACCAGATTGTTAGGTTGTTGCTATTGTAAATGCGAAAATTGAAAAAATGACAACTAGGAAATGGAAAGGAAGATAAAAAAGCTATTTCATTTCATGAAAAACCTTAGTACCAAACCACATGTTAAATACTAAGGAATTTTCACAGCCAAATAAAACAAAGTAACAAGGTCAAGGCAACAAACAAGCCCATCAAAACACAAACCAAACCCAAATCAAACAAAATATTTCATCCAACTAAGTTTTTTTACTACCCTTTTAGGTCTCTTGTGGGTTAGGGCCATGGGTCCACCTGGATGCACAACTAAGTTTTTAATACCCAAATTTCTTATACTATTACTAATATTATTCAATTTTTAGAACTCATTCCACTTATAATTTATAAATCCACATATTGAAATATGAAACTGCATTTCCATACAATCGTTCTAGCATAACATCCATCTTAATGTAACTAAAAATTTCAAACTAAATATAACATAATATATACAACAATAGCTCATTTAGTGAACCTTGTAGCCTAACGAGACCTAAGATACCACACCCAGCGGCAACCATTACCCAACAAAAATCTTATATCAGACTATCCCAGTAGAAGGACCTCGCTCAGCGCAATTTACTCTAACAATATCCAGTATAGGTCACTCAACAACAATAGTCACCCAGCAAAGATTTGTCTCTGGTTGGGAATTGTTGAGTGAAGTTCCTCTACTAAGATTACTCGATACAGAGTTCTCGTTGGACAACTATTGTTGTTGGACAAACAACCTTGGATTTCGCTAGATGACAGGGTTCACAGTACGAAGGGATGTTATATATACTTTGTTGTATTTAGTTGAAATTTTTAGTTATACCTAATTATATATGATGCTAAAATGTTTTCCTTATAATGAAATGTTATGTTTCAATATTTTTTTTTGTTATAAATTAATTAAAAAATAAATTAGATTATATCACTAAAAGGTATAAATAATAATAGTATTTTAAAATGTTACGTCTGCGACCTTACTTTTATATATGTAAAACCATTGTTTCTATGTTCAAACCGATGACCCACCACCGACCAAGATAGTTTTGATTTGCCTCTTCAAAATTAAAGCTAAAAATGTATTTCCTTGTTTTTGGTAATCATTATCTATTGTATTATACCTTCATCAAATCTACACAAACATCGTACCTTTCACCAAAGAATACCTCTCACTAAGGATTTTAACTCTTTTACTTATGAAAAATGTGCCAAATGAGACTTCCAAAGGTTGGATAGTTATAAGAGGAGTTAGAAAAACTCTATAAAATGATTGCTTAGAATTCGTAAGATTGAGAATTTTTTAGAGTTTCTAACATTCCTCATAGTTTAAATCTTTGGAAGTTAATCTATATCATAAGGAACTAAGGTTGACTTAAAATAATAGAGTGACGAAAGTATATATTAATTGCATGAATATATTAAATATTATATATATATATATATATATATATAAGTTTTTTTCATTAAAGTTTAAAAAAAATCACTTTTGGTTTTTGAAATTCAAAAATATTTTTAATTTTAAAATTAATTTATTTTTTGTATTAACGTTGCCCATTTATATGTTATTGTATATTTAGTTGTATCGGATGTGAAATTAAAAAGTGAAAAGATATTAGGGTTGAGAAGAAGGATAATTCACGAATACAAAACATATTTTCAGTCACCAATTTTTTAACACTATTAACTAGACTAAAAGTGAATAAGAAACTAAAAAAAATATTTTTAAATTTTAAGGATCGAAAATATTTTTTTTAAGATTTTAAGAAAAAAAATTATTTAAGCTAACATTTTTTATACAACTTACATATGCAAACAAATATAAATAAGATTTTAATACTTATAACATAGCATAAAAAAATTTATATTGATATTTAATTATAATTTTTTATTTATATATATTATGATACATTCAATTATAAAGAGTTAATTATGAGTAAATATTAGTGTAAAATAGTTTATAATATACTGTCGGTGCATGTAAATTTCTCAGTATAAATAAATATATTTACAAATGATCGGTGAGCGGATAAACTTGCTATGATGTAGGAAGAACACGTGAGGCAAAAGGAAAGACTGAACAGTTCAAATGGTTTTTTTGGCAAATAAATCAGTCAACGTTTTTAGCACACATGTCAAAATCAAAACCCTTCTATTAATCCAAGTGTGGAAAATTCACAACTACAGGGTGAAGTCGAACCACCAAATTAAAGGATCCACTCTCTTTTGGGGTGGACTAAATATCCATATTAAAAAATATAATTTCTACTAAGAAAAAAAAACATAATTTGGAAGACTCAAAATATAATAGTATTTAAAGATAAAAACCTTATATTTTCACGATGTAATTTAAAATGTGCACTTAGAATAGAAGAATGGTATCACGCACGCACCTGATCTTATATAACACACTCCTATATAGAGTAGGTACTAACCCAACTTTGTGTGTAAATCGTCTTTTATATTGTTTTGTGAACGTTTTTATTCAAAATTGACTCATGTGAATTCTGGGATGTATGTTTGTTTGTATCTTTTGGAAGACTTATCTTGTACTTTTTGTTATTTCATTTATTAATAATTTTTTGGCTTATAATAAAAAAGAAATAATCTTAAAGATAATAATTAGCCATGTAAAACTATTAATTCATCTGAATATAGAATTAACATTTTGTTATTATTTTTCCTACTACAATGATTGACTCTCTAGTATGGACAAAGTGTTCCTTGTGACTCACTATTTGGAGGACTCGTATAGGGTGTTTCAAAGATTTTGAATTAACACTCCTACCTATTTAAATTTATGGGTTTGGATCTTCTTTAGCAGTGAAGTTTCTTCCATCCTCTCGAGCTAAATCTTTAGTCATTAGATTTAATGAGTGGATGAGATCAATAGGCTAAAAATGATAAATTTACATTCAAAAGACAATACTATCACCTATCAAAAAATAATATTATAGTGTCTATGAATATTCGTATTGAACTACATTTGCATAAATTATATACAAAATTAAATTTCATAATCAATAAATATTTTTAAGTATTTAAACTATATTATAAATGTTATAAAAATCCAAAAATTTTTAAATCATGGACTATAATCATTAAAAAAATAAAATAAACAAAATTTTAAATAAAAATATTGATGAAAAATTATAGTTTATTTAAATTTTAATTACAAAAAATAATTATCTTATATTTTAATCTAAAATATTATATTATATTCAAATTCATAATTTTTAGTCTAATAATCTCATACACTTATTAAATCTAATGCCTAAAAATTTGGCTAAAGAGAACTGAAGAGACTTCACTACAGGAAAGGATCAAAACTCTGAATTTACACCTACTATTACAATTTTTTTAAATTCTCATTTTACCTCCAATTTCCTATTTCTCCTTACCTCATTTTTTTCGTTATCTCTCCACTTAATTACCTCATTTACTCCACTTCTCACTCCTCTCTTCTTACCTCATTTTCTTCACCCCTCTTTATTTTAACTCTCTTCGACGAGAGGTTGCATTTTTTTAACTCTCCGATGAGAGGTTGCATTTTTTTAACTCTCCGATGAGAGATTGCATTTTTTTAACTCTCCGATGAGAGGTTGCTGAAGTGTTAAAAAAAATTACAAACTTTTTAAACTCTTTAGTGAGAAATGACCAGAAAGTTTAAAAAGTTTGAAATTATTTTTTTAACTCTCCGGTAAGAGGTCGTCGAAGAGTTAAAAAAATTTGAAACTTTTATAGCTCGCTAGCGAGCTCTTGCAAGAGATAAAAAAAATTCAATTCCTTTTATAAGAAAGATAAAGTGAAAGACATATAAGTATTTTTTTTATGTAAGTGGGTGTCAAGTCAAATAATGGGAGTGTTAATTCAAATCACCTGGTGTTCATTGGTTTTCATAGATCTTATGAATCCGATTATTCAAATAAAACTAATTAAATTAGTTTGAATTTTTTTTTTATCAAAACCTAGTCCATTGAAACTCAATCTTAATTAGTTCGGTTCATATGTTTGAGATTTCAAAATCTAAATCAAACCAAACGTAACTAGTCAAATGCATTTGTATATTTTTTAATTATTTTTAATTGTTACTTTTTTTTCTCAGCCAAATAAATTTTATTAATTAACAATTACTTAATTGTGAAGTAAACTTTTAAGTTTCAGTTTTTCACTGTACATCAACCAACTACCAAATGTATTTATATAAGACTTAGTTGTGAATTTTATTAATTTGGTGTATTTTTACACTTTAGTATTTTGGAATGAAATTGTTAATTAGTTTGATTTGGCTTAATATAATATACGTTAAGCATTTGTATTTTTAATTTATTTAATTACAATATTACCTCTTCATTCCATTATGCATTCCTTCCTATTACGGTCCTACCACCAGAATTATGGCTAGAAGGATTGAAGATGATATGGCAAAAGAGGAGGGAAAAAGACTTCACCTTATTTTTAGTCTTATTTTTAGTCTTGTAATTTGCAGTTTTAATTTGGAAGTTGCATATGTGATTAGTTTCATTTTTGACCTTGTATTTTGGCCTTTATTTCTATTTTAATTTAGGTGTAACTAATCTTTTATGTGGAGTGTGTAAAGTAACTTGGGCTTTTTTGGAGAAGTTTAGGTGTGTGGTTTTTGTCAACCACACCTCCTAAGTTAGTTCCACAACCCTCTAACTCACACATGAAGCATGAGAGACATGTGGGTCCTCTTAGTTCCTCCCAAGTGGCGCCATTTCTCCTCTCTCCTCCATGTTGGTGCCTACTTGGCTCTTTATGTTACTCTCATTTTTTTAATTTGAATTTTGAGGTGCCAGGTGGACTTCCTCTAAATTTCGAATTCAAATTTAGAGGGAACCAAGATCCTTATATCTAGGGTCATGTTTGGATCTCCCTTACTTGATCATGTGCTAATTGTGATTAACACAATTAACACTTGATTAAAGTGGACATCTACTCCCCCTTCTAGTCCCCTCCATCTCCTATAAATAAGTGTCTCCTCCCTTCATGTAGTTTTTTACACTTGAATGACAATAGAATTCTCTTTGTGAGTTAAATTCCTTTGAGTGTTTTTTTCTCCTTGAGTGAGAAACCTTCATTAGCTTTTATTAAGAGTTCATTCCCTTGTGGCAAGTTTCCTAGTTTAGACTTATCTTTCTAGAAGTGGTACCCTTCCTACACCATATCCTTCTTTACCATTCTCCATCTTCAAAGTTAAAGAACCTCTTGAAGAGATCATGGGATAAGCATTCAAAGATGTATCATTATATCTCACAAGGCTACCAATAAACAAACCTTATAACTCTTACCATATTACTGTTAATTTTGAAATAAAATATTTATTTTATTTTTTTAAAGAAGATTTTTACTTTTTATCGGATTTTTGACTACCATTAATTTAGATTAAAAAAAATGTTCAATTTTTCTGTCAAAACCAAACCAATGAAAAATCATATGGTTGGTACCTCTGCTTGAGAGCTAGCAGCACCATGGATTGGAATAGGAATCGTATGGTTGGTACTTCTACCGGTCAAGTTCATTACAGGTGTCGTTGAGTTTATGTACACTTCCCTGAGAATAGAGGAGTATACCAACTACTTTGGAGGAAGTGGTGGTTCTTAGCCACGAAGAAGGACTTGCACATTTTATTAACAAGTTCTTAAAGGTGATGACCACAAATCAAACATGGCGGAACTGAATCCTCTAAAATTTACTTCAATAATTCTTTAAAGCTCTATTTCTACATACTTGCTTGTCCTAATGACACCAAGAGTTTTTTTAAAGAATTTTCTAAACACTCCTCAATTTTTAATAGAGCTAAAATTATTTTATTTAGACTAAAATATCTATATTTGATGTAGTAATTTTTAATATTTAAACTATAGTAGTAGATATTAAATAAAAATAATTTACAAAGAACATTAATTAAATTTTGAAATTCTAAAATATCAAATGCTATAGTAAGAATTAAAAAAAATATATGAAAAGAAAAGAGTTAGACATAAAAAATAAGACCTTAAAGTTTCAACTAAATAAAATTAAAGAATACTTATGTGTCAGTATATAAAACTTTCCTGTAACATTTAATCATAACCCTATTTTTCCTATTAACATTTTAAAAATTATAATAAAAAATTCACTATCTAAACCTCATAAAATTATCCTTAAACCAGCAATAAAACGCAAAAACATAGTTTCATCTCAAGAATAGTCTCATTAAATTTGTCATTACCGAGTTTAATACCACAAACTATGATCCCATCAACATTAAGATTTATTACCGTTAAAACTTCAAACTAACTTTTAGTTTCAGATACCAGTTGTTTCAAAACACAATAATTAGAGATTCAGCGTTGAACACCATCATTATCTAAGTAATACAGTTTATTTCCTCGAAAAATATTCTAATTGAATAGTTTAAAAAGTAGAATATAAAAAAAGATTGCTATTTCAAATTAATCGCGGCAATTCTTATGTTATGTCAACCACTCAAAGCAGAGTATAATATATTTAATTTCCATTTAATAATGGAAAATATAGTGCAAATTGCAAAATTAAGCAAACGGGTTAGAATTCGAATAACATTATCAGTAATTATAAGACAAAGAACACACAATTATTAGCTGAAATTTTTACACGTCCAGTAATTTTAAAATTTTCAGTAACTTTTAACAAATAAATTATTAAAAGAATTTGCTTCTTGGGCAGAAAGCTCAATCTAGAAAGCATTAATTATGCACTTCTACTCAGACAAGTATACAGTAAAAGCACAAACATGCCCACAAAACCAACGATTATCCATTCTCTATCTTCAAAACTGAGTAAAAGCTTCACAAAACACTTCAACGGAGAATAACGGAGACGAGAATGAAAAATTCATAATGAAAATCATGATCAGAATACAAATAACAAAAAAACTGCCTCAACTGTCTAAGATATAAGGAAAATTTGAATTTCAGAGGTAATACTACCAGAGAATAGAGCACTATTTATCACATCAAACCCTAAATCCTCGGCTGTTCCTCCTTCCTCTGGCCATCTCAAACTTCCTTCCCTTTGATCGAATATAAGGCTTGGTATGGCTGTGTGGTACACCAGGAGCAGGACCAAAGTGCTTCACAGCTTCACGAGCATTCTTTGGGCCTCTAAGAAGGACCTGGTTCCAATAACATTTTAAATAAAATCCAAACCTCTGAATATTCATGTTTATTCTATCAAAATACACAAACAGCTAGGGCAACAAGGGAAATGCAATTGCTGGCGCAAACTCTAATCTATAGATTAGGAGGCAAATTCCATAAATTAAAAAAATTCAACAGGACAATATTACTCATTAATCAGGAACAGGACTAATTACAGGCTTAGGAGCAAGTCCAATGGGTATTCTTGAAGATTGATCTTGAAGTCAAGATTTGATCTTGACAAGATCAACCATTGGAAAAAAAAAGACTTGATCTCCAAGTGGAGATCTTGTTTTTGTACAAGAACAAGGAAGATCTACCCAATGGATATTCTTGAAGATTGATCTTGAAGTCAAGATTTGATCTTGACAAGATCAACCATTGACAAAAAAGACTTGATCTCCAAGTAGAGATCTTGTTTTTGTACAAGAACAAGAAAGATCAACCCACTATTCAAAAAATAATATTTTTTTATCGTCTCTCCTCAACTCAATATTTAAGAATTAAGGATTATAAGACCACAAAGTATTCTAAGATCACAAAATATGATCTTCCATTGCAGTAAAAAATAGTCTAGATCTTAAAATTATGGAGTCTACCAAAAAATGAGTTAAGATAGAAAAACCTAATCTTCTGCTGAAGATGCTCTTAGATTTTCAGCTCTAAATATCACATCACATGTTTCTCATTTTAATCCCCTTTCTAAAATTACATTTGAATCCTCATAAAAAATTTCAGTTTCCAATATAGTCCCAACATTATTTTATTACTCTTTCAAATGAGCAAGCAAACATACTTCACAAATAAAACAAACAGAAGATTAAAAGCAAAACTAGAAGGAAAAAATTATAGGGGGCTAGATTACAATTTTCAAAAGAGACCATGTGGTAAGGTTTTGACATCCAGATAAACCAAAAAATATTTAAAACTCCACTCATTTGACAAAAATGCAGCAACTGATAACCAAAGGCCCATAGTAGCATCCCCACGTACCGTGTTCTGTCCAAGAGGAGCTCTAAGAGCCAACTGATCAAATGTCAAGCATTCACCACCTGCCTTTTCAATTCTTGCACGAGCAGTCTCCGTAAACCTGAGTGCTGTAACTTTCAAGGGTGGAACTTCATAAACACGAATATCATCTGTAATAGTCCCCACAACTACAGCAATTTTATCTTCCTACATAGATAAATTTAAAAAATTAAACCACCAGAAATTGAGACAAATCAAATTACAAAAATTACTATAAAAAGATACAAAATCGATCAGGACAAACCTTCCCCTTTGTATACTTAATCAACCTTGATAAAGATAGTGGGGGCTTGTTAACCTTGCTCATGAACAGGCGCTTGAGTATAACAGCATTGAAATCACTGCCAGTTCTCCGAACAAGGAAGCGATAAAGCTGATGATGTAAAAACAAATTAGAACAATTCAAAGCATATCTAAAGGAAAAAATTATGTTAACATACATTCAAATAATTATTGAATTAGAAAAAAGGATAAATAGAAATTTTCAAGAACAAATGCTTCTAAAACTAATAGAAGATATCACAAAAACATGTGTAAATTTCTACTTCCACATCGAGAAGAAACAATGAAATATACCAGTTCCCTCAGTATAATAAACTAAAGTTAATCATATGTAATCAGAATTAGCATGGTAACAGATCAAAAACATCATCGGGAACCTTTATCCTTTGCAGGCACAAAATTGTTACTAACAGATTCAACATCAAATAAATTGAAGCAAGTTTAGAGTTAAATACAACAAGTTAAAATCGAGTAAATGAGCCATAGTTCGGCACAATTTAATATGGCATCTATTAATCCGCACCTTAAGTGGATCTGCACTAAGATAATAACAAAAAAGACATAGAAGAACAAACGAATTGCAGTTTAACAAAATGGAATGGTCTTAAACGATTTTAAATAATCACATTTTAAGTAATAGAAAATAAAAATAAAAAGTAGGCGTTGTTGAAGAGAAAGTGACTCACAGAAATGTGGAAAAATATATTCCCAGACCTTGCAATGGTGAAGGTCTCATAATGAGCTGGGATCACATTTATAATCATTCACCACAAAAAATTAAAAAAAGCATCAGAGCCGTAATTTGAAACAAACCTTGACCAAGAGCTTGAGATAGATATCATTGGACTTGGGTGCTGTTCTTTTGGTCTTTTTGCTCTTACCTCCAGCCTTGAGATCGATCCCCTGTGTGTCCAATGCAAATGACAGAAAATCATTAGACACAAAAGAAGATAGCAATAGAAACACGTCAGAGTAAGCGAGAGAGGAATAACCATTGTTGCTTCGCCTCTTGCACAACCCTACAGCTGCACCTCCAATTTATGATTTATGATACCAAACAAACTAGGGTTTTTTACTTCCTTTTCTTACATACTTTACTGGGCTCAGTAAATGGGCCGGGTTTGGCTCCAAAACATAAGCCCATACTCCACCTACTACTTTCAGTCCTGTTTTCCACCTAATGGCTTCCAATTAAAATTTTGCCACAACTTCACATAAGAAACACCAAAAACAACTAATCAAAGAAAGTTGTATGTAGGACAAGAATTACATGCTTTTAGAATATTACAACCATTTAATTAAAATATAACATAGTACAAAATTTAAATATTAAAATTTTAAAATCATTTTTATCATCATTTTAAAATCAAATTAGCTTTATAATATTTTAATTTACAAGTATTTTTAAACTTTGTTGATTACTACTTTTTTTTTTTCTTGTTGCAGTTACATAACCATTTCCTTTTCCATGATTGTAGAATTTGTTGAAGGAGAAACCGTGCACTGTTTAGTGTTTACAGAAGGCAACACATTTAGTAAATAAATACCTTGACGGTTAGTGAGGTGTTCATGGGTCGGAATGATTTCTTTTAGGTAAAATTATTATTAAATTTATTTAAATTGATTTGATTTTTTAATTTTTTAGCAATTTAAACCAAAATAATCTAATTAAATTTAGCATGTAATTGGTTATAAATTCATTCCACCGAATTCACGTCCAATTTTCATGTTTGGGATAAAAGCTACTCTTCCTAACTTCTCTTTTTCACGTTAAATATGTGCGTTAACCAAACACAGTTAAGTTTCATCCAATAATCGATTATGATAAAAAATTTATTATGTTTTTTAAGTTTGTATCTCCACCTTTTTCATGTGAATTAGTGAAAGTTTTTTTCTTAATGACTACTTTGTGATAATTAAAATACGATTAAAACATAAAATAAATATATGATTAAATTAAGATACTTGATAACGTTAGATAAGATCATAAAAATATTAAAACGAATAGTAGAGAAAAACAAAAAATAGAAGAAAAAATTAAATACTAAAACCTATAATGTATTAGGACTTCTTTTTGGATAATACATTTGTGTCAAATATCACTAGTTTTGCTAATAAATTTTCTCAGTCAAAAATTATTTTTTTACTACAGTAAAAAAAATCTTGTTGATCATCTAAAAAGGTGTCTGTTTTCAAACACTTTCTATTTTCATTCATGAAACTTAATCCTCATACATTGTTAAACACCATGTTTTGTTGGATTCTTGAAAATAAAAATGTTTTGCTCAATTTTTAAGAGAGAAGAAAAAAGAAATGGAAGGGAGCTAACACTATTTCTCACTCAATTTTAGTTTTCCTTTCATGTTGGAGAAATTTGAGAAAGAGGAAAATAACAATTTTATTTTATTTCACTAAATTGCCCTAATTCCTTTTAGTATTACAAGTGAGTTTAATCTTTTTATCAACTTCCAAAAGTTTAGTTCATTATTGTCTTTATCAAGCCCTTCAAAAACTTTTTTCTCCTTTTAAAGGTATATTAAGATCATTAGTCAAAGTCTAATTAAAAATAATATTAAAAATTCACAAATATCATTATAATATACACCACAACAATGTGTGAGCTCGACAATATGTGAGCAATGGAAATAATGGACTTTTGTTGAAAGTGGATAAAATGGATTAAGGAATGTGGGAGTTTGGTAAAACTCTCAGTGCTTGTTAATAATAATTTCAATAATGATTTTGAAGTAAGAAGGGGACTTAGGCAAGGTGACCCATTGTCTCTTTTACTCTTCAATGCAAAGACTAAGTTAATTTATTCGTATTGCAGTAGCTTTGGGGTTCTAGAAGGCTATATCGTAGGTAATGAAGGTTTGTGCATCTCTCATTTAAATTTTGCAAATGATACTTTGTTGTTTGCAAAGAGTGATTGGAAGTCTATGGAAGTGATAAAAGCAATATTACAGAACTTTGAGTTAATCTCTAAACTCGAGGTAAATTTTCATAAAAGTTACCTCTTGGGTGTGAATGCGACGCATGTCTGATTGGAGAGAGCAACGCTTTTTTCGAATTGCAAAGTAGGGTAACTATCTTGTAAATATTTAGGGTTGCCCATAGGTGGGTCCTATTGAGATGGGATATATGAAAGTCAATAGTTAATGTGGTGAGGAGTCATCTTTTGTCTTGAAAAAGTAAACATGTGTGCATGGTAGGTCGTGTGGTACTCTTAAAAGTCGTTTTGTTCGTGCTACCAACCTACGTCCTCTCTTTCTTCAAGGCTCCAAAAGGTATCATTTATCTCATTCATTCTCTGTTTAAACAGTTTCTTTGGGGTGGGTAAGAAGGTGGGAGGAAAATTAATAAGGTGTCCTGGAAAATAGTGTGTACGGTAAAGGAAGAAAGAAGGGTCTAGAACTATGGGATATAGGGAATTTAATTTACCTTTACTAGGAAAAAGGAAGTAGTGCTTGAAGGTGGAGCATGAGAGTCTGTAGCTAAGGATTCTACAATCTTAAGTATAAACGAGTTAATGGACGGTAGGAGGTGAGAGGTAAGTTGTGCCCAACCTGGTGGACTCATTTGAATTCCATTGATTATGCGGGGATAAGGAGTAGGAATTGATGGTCTTTGAATATGAGTCACAGTCTTGGTGCACAAAGGGATATCACATTTTGGGAGGACGTGCAAAGTGGAGACCGAAGTTTTCAAGAAGAATGCCCTCAATTATATGGGGTTACGTTGGATTAAAATGTATCTATTGCTGAGAAACACGATGGGGAAGCGGGGTGGAAATGAAATTGGAGACAAAAGTTATTTGTGTAGGAAGAAGAAATGTTAGAGGAGTTAGTGAAGAGGGTGGGAAGTGTGAATTTGTCCTAAGAGGTAACAATGGGTGGGTGTGGAGTCTGAAAAAGTCAAGCTTGCACTCTTTTTCATCAGCATACAAGTTTCTATCAATGGAATCGAGAAAAGATGCAAATTTGCTCTACAAGTATATTTGGGCAAAAAGGCATATCTCCAAAGGTTCAATTGTTGATGTGGCAACTTGGACCAGAAAGGTTGCCAACAAGGAAGAATTTATTCAAATGAAAAGTCTTAATAAAGAAGGCAAAGTTGTGTGGTCTTTGTGGAGGGTACGAGGAGATAGGTGATCATATTTTCTTTACTTGTGATTTCTCTCACGAGGTTTGGATGGGGCTTTTACTTTTGGTGAGACATTACCACAATGTTATTAAGTGACAACAATTCTCACCACTACTAAGTTTTGGGACTATATCCAGCAATCAAAATTGGCAACAAGCTTGATTTTTTTATGTGGTTCATAGGGTTTTGGTAAATTTTGAAGGCTAAGAATGCAGCAGTGTTCAACTCAAAGGAAGCCATGGTTCACACTCTTGTTGAAGTCACCTAATTCTCGACATAGGAATGGTATTATGTAGCCAAACTTACAACATACTCCTTTGTAGAATGGACCATGAATTTAGGGATGTTCATCGGTTCAGGTCATTCCAATGAACACGGTAAACCGAAGCGAACCAATTAGTTTAGTTTGTTTTTTCACTTGATCGGGTCTGTACCTGACCTAAACTAACCATAACCGACGTGCCCAGTTCAATTCGCAGTTTTCGCATTTCAAAACTCTAACCCAACCCAAATTATTATATATTTATTTTATATTTTTAAGTTAGTAAATTTAGTAACATGATTTGTTTAAGGTTTCACATTTCAAAACTCTGACGACCCTATTTTATATTTTATATTTTTAAGTTAGTAAATTTATTTTATACTTTAAATTTATGCAATTTGTTGTTTGTATTGTGTTGTTTTAATAGTTTAATTTGACTAATTTAGCATATATGAAATACTTGATATTTTGTTATAAAATTATGAATCTAGCAAACTAATAGATTTAGCTAGTTTCATGTATAAAATTATTTTTACGATTTAATAAAAAAATTATTTTTTTTATTGCTTTTCCCCAAAACTAAACTGAATCAACCCAATTATCATTGATTTATTTTGTTCGGGTCAGGAAAAAAAATGTTAGAAAATCGAACCAACTCAATCTAATTAAAATTAATTGATTTAGTTTTCATTTTCTCTCAAAACCAAATCAACCTAAACAGGGAACACCTCTATATGAATCCTTAGGTTTGTATACATAAACTATGATTATTTCTTTTTTTTACCCTTTTTGGTTTGTAATGTCAAATTTTATTGTAAAAGGCTGAAAAACATCTCTTGTGTTTTCCACTTCTTTCAATAAAATTTTTGCTTATTAAAATAAAAAAAAAAACATACACCAAAACAATGTGACATGCCTTATAAGAGAAAAAGTATATGTATAGTTTGTCTACAAAAGTATGAGATACTCTAAAGAAAAAAGTACATCAAAGATTCTTTTATAATAAGAGTGTGACATAACTAACATATATGTGAAAAATGCATTTTAAAAAAATGCATTAGACATCAACCACATTAGGCTTGTTTGTCACAGCTTTTTATAAAATAATTGATTTTAAAAATATTCTATCCATATACTTTAGGTTTTCAAAATAGTAAAATAGCTAGAAAGAATTTAAAATTTGTATTAAAAGCAAAACTATTTGAATAACTTCTCATAAAAGTATGTTACTTTTTAGGAAAACAAGGGTTTGATTGATCCAATTTTGTTTTTTAGTTTTTAAGAATAGTTTTCAAAAAATATTTTTGAGAAAAAAAGAAAAAAAAAACTTGTTTGGTAGGTATTATTTGAAAACTATTTTGAAGATGTAAAAATGGAAAAACTTATTCATATTTATTAAAAATTTATTAATAAAAAAAAGACAACATATTCTGATTACATTTTAAGTTTTCAAAACAAAAATAGAAAACTGAAAAGCAAAATTATTTTTAGATATTCTTATTTTTTAGTTTTTAAAAACTAAGTGCTTGTTTGACAATAGTTTTATAAAACTGTTTTCAATCTTTTAGTATTTAAAAACTAAAAAACTCATTTGCATAGTGTTTTCTGAAGACAGTTTTAAAAAACAGTTATCGTTTTTTAGTTTTTAAAAACTAAAAAATAGGAACAACTAAAAATAGTTTTGCTTTTCAGTTTTCTATTTTTATTTTGAAAACTCAAAATACAGTCAAATATGTTATTTTTTGCTTTTCATTAATGAAATTTTAATAAATATTAACAAGTTTTTCCATTTTTACTATCTTCAAAACAATTTTCAAATAACACTTCCCAAACAATTTTTTTTTCCTTTTCTTCCCCAAAACAGTTTTTGAAAATTATTCTTGAAAACTCTTTTCAAAAACTAAAAAATAAAAAATCAGAACTGTTTTCAAAAATTATTTTTAAAAAATACTATCCAAATGAGTTTTTTAGTTTTTTTTAAATACTAAAATACTGAAAACAATTTTATAAAATTGTTGCTAAATAAGCATTAAAAATCCTTTTCCCGAAAACCATTTAAAAAATAATCACTAAATTATTTTTAATGTTGAACAAAAAGACCCGTAATCTAAATTTAAAAAGTTACTAGGTTTGGTTCATATTGGAAAAAGATAAATCTAATAATTAAACCAATTTATAATTGGTTTCTTTCAGGTTAAAAGTGAAAAAAAAAACCATCAATCAAATCAATTTAATTGACTTAATTTGAATTATTGAATTCATCACCTCAATCAATCCAATTAACAACCCTGACATTTGCTAAGCAACTTCCATCAATGTTAAGTTTGACTTGACTGTAAAGAGGCACGATGCATGAAGCAATAAAGCAATCTAATGGGGCGAGGTGAGGTTTAGACCATGCTTACTCTCTTATAAATTATAACCACCTGGCCCAAAACAAACCCATTTTGAGGGGAAAATACAAAGAAAAAACTATGACGAAAAGAAAGAAAGAAAGAACGTGAAAAGCAAGAGTACAAAGTAAAGCAAGACTTCATTTTTATAATTATAAGAAACTCGAGATTCACCTACAAATTAGTACCGTTAATTATGTTCTCAACATCACATACATTGGAACACTCATCTGGAAATTCTTCTCCTATGTTCTTGAGCACTAGAAAACCCTTGTTCCACCATCCTGCCTTCAAGCTTTCTTGCAGTTCGCTTTATAGCTGCTAGTTTCTGGCGTTGGCTATGGCTTTTTCTTTTGCTGCATGATTATCGTATATAAATAGAAGATAAGCACCATTCCAACAATAATTATAAAGGAATCATTTCTCAATGAATACACACAACGAAACTAAATAACAAAATCTAGGATTTTGTGCAGGATGCAACTATTTTTGCATTCCGCACTATGTCAAAGGGGAAAATATTATTCTATCACAAAGTTCACAATCACACGCAGTTTGACAATATATATGAATCAGGTAAAGAAACACGGGTTAAAACAATATTTAGAAAAAGAAAAGCGTGAAGAACCTCCTAATAATTCACATTTCTAACAAGTTTTGTCTTTTTTACTTGCCTAATATTTGACAGCAGCATAAAAAATATGCACAGTGACTCAATAATAGGAAAGAAAAAGGACTGCACTCTTACCTTATAAACACCAAGCCTGCTGTTAGAACCATTCCTCCTATAGCCCAAGATACTCTTTCACCGAATGGCATTTCCCTCACCCATTGGTGGAAATCATCCAACATCCTCAGGCCACCTTTCCGGGTCAACTCAAACTGTGAAGCCTTCCATGAATCAGCAACAGAACCTAGACTTGCTTTATCGCCATAGCAAGAAGCATCTTCTGAGGTAATATGTACAATATCGGATGATCTAACCCGAAAACCTGCAGCAAGACAAAGATCTGTACCATTGGAGACCCATTCAGAAGCTCTACCACATACAAAGTCATTTACTCCACAAGGTGCTAGAATCTGGTGTTTCAAGTCAATAAAAAAATGGGTATAAGATGACAAGTTAAAATTCCATGTTCTGGTATTAAAAAGGCAAATATAGACATGCTGAACTCTATCCCACAAAAAAAAAAAAAAAAAAAAAATACTAAAGGAAGATCTATAAACTTAAAAACATTTTGCTATGAATTATTAAAACAGCAAACAGGACACTGAATTTATTTTAATAATTTTGGAAGGCAGTCAGCCATATATACCTGTGTCTTCACATCCATAGAGAAGTAAGCATTTGAGCATGCCTCATAAATTCTCTCGCATAAAGATGCACAAATAAGAGGAGGTCCAGGCTGAGTACCCACACGTGGATCGCATATGGAACATTCCAACAGTTCCCATAAGTGCAAGCACTCTTGCCTAGCTTCCCCAGTAGAAGCAAGCTTCCTTACAGACAGCAGTGCAGGATGTGTATGGGTTACATCACAGCAAGTCTTTTTGCGAAAAATCCGGCAAAGGGTCAAATCTTTAGGACCCTTTTTGGGAGAGTTGCCCTCTGATTTGAAAGGAGGAAAACGACCACCTTGAGAAACACATACTCCACTAGGTTTACCTGCATTCAGAAAAGATAAAGAAAATTGAAAACTAAATGCATAGATGAATACTGTTCTGTTAAAATTTTATTTAACAAAAGAGCAGTAACAAGATAAATGAGATTAAAACAATGCCTAACAAAACAATTTGTTAGACATTTCATTGGAGCAAATACTTTGTTCAATTGCATAACCAGCTCGTTGTTATACATTTCTCTTTGATCACAAGATGCATTAAAACCCCACTCTCTAATTAGTTCTATAAGATTAAACACATTATTACTTGCAAACAAAGAATGAAGAAAATGTAATAAAAGTGGAATTACAAAGCAGATTGTAATTATGATAGAAAAGTAACACCTAGACATATTTTGCCAACTACAACCCACAATATACTTACAAATACACTAAACAAAATAGTTCACTACCCATTATGAATTTATGGTCAGAATTTATTACCCTGATTAATTTCCAACAAGGCATGCTTACTACATGACGTACATACAGTAATGACAAGCATCCCATTTTAGCTTTAGTTGAAACAAGAAATGGGCAGAAACTAGGATGAAGAATGACCCCAACAAGCGAGCCAAACGGTAAAGGCAAGACATTGATAGATTGCATGGTCAATTGTGTGACCATGAGAAAAAAGGAATAAACAGTGAAACAAAGCAATTAATTAATACATATGTCATAAATAGTATAATCCAGCCTACATACGTTTATCCCCACATCCGTTTCCCAACAAAATTCAGATTTTTGGTTAGCCAGAGCAAGCTTGTCTGATAAAAAATTTGGAACCACCACAAACCCATATTTCCTTTATATCAACACCATAGCCTTTAGTTCAATTTAGATTGCCCTTTTGAGTACACTTCACCAACACAATGGATGACGCGTGTACATTGGGTGATTATAGAGTGCGCTATCTGAGAAATGGAATCATGCAAATGAGATAAAAAATGCCAACGACCCCCTGCCTGTGAGTCAAGTCACTACTAATCAAACATGAACCTTTCCAACTAAAAAGCATAAGTTTGAGTCTCTCCAATATTGCAAAATAATTTAGTAAAGGAATTCATATAACCACACCAAAGTATCAGAAAGGATCAAAATTTAAGAATTTATCAGATCCTAAACTATCACACTACTAACTGCTCAAACTAAAAAGTATCTCGAAAAGAATAAAATATTTCCGCTGAATAAAAGAACAATCGATTATTACAGATAAAATTAGCGAAATGAAAAGAAAATTAAACATTCTTGAATTAAATGAAAAGGTTTAAAAGAGAGAAGATAGACCAGAAGAGTGAGGGAGGAAAAGATGGAAGAAGAGGAGGAATAGCAGGAAGCAATAATCCATGTTCTTGGGTCCGAGCCGGGACTGCTTCCAATCCATACCCGCTAAACCACCAATACTCATACTATGACCTCGATTCCATTAAGTCTCCCCCTGCACCCAAACACGGTGTTATTGAGTCCAATCAAAAGCTTCCAACTTTTTAATTTTTTTTTCTCAGTACATCAAGGCCTAAAAAATTGTGGCCCAAATATGAAAAACTAAAAAATTCCTTTACTCTCTACATTTCCCCAATTTATTGAACACACTCCCCTCCCCTTCACCCTTTTTCAACTGAATTTACTTTAATAACCTTTTCTTTTCAAAGTTTCTCCTTTCTCTCGTACACTCCCCTATTTTTTTAATTTTTTTTTGTCCAAAATACATTTTAACCATATTAAAAATTGATTTCAATAAAATTTTTAATGTATTTATTATTTGAGAAAGTAAAAATAAAAAAATAAATTAATATTACGAATAAAATTTAATATTTTTAAATATAATTATCCTCTCACATAATAAATACATAACGAAAGTTGTTTTTTAAATCACTCTGTCCGTCTTCTTCCGTGTTGATCTCATGCTCCAATCTCCATGCCTTTATTCGGTGTTGTCACTTGTGTTTACTTGCTGCTCTAGTGTTAACTTTTTTGCCCTCCATGCAGTCGGTGGCACATCGGGATTTATGACTTTCTAACCTTTTTTTAAGTTATAACTTTTACAGTATATTTATTTTATCTTTTTTATTCTTTAAAATTTTTCGTTCATTTTAATAAATGTAATTTTTTTATAAATAAATTATATTTTTTTAATTCTTTACTCTTACAATATCTTTTGCACTGCATGCAGTAGTTTGTGCCGTCAACATTGCTTAGTTTTTGTTTGTTAATTCACAAGTACTATATAAATAATATAAATACTTGGATTGATTTGGTTTTTTTATTTAGTTTTTGAAAATAATTTTTAAAAATAATTTTTAAAAACTGTTTTTATTTTTAAAAAAAAACTTGTTTGATAAGTTTGATTTAAAATCTGTCTTAAAAATATAAAAAAAATTGTTTATTTTTATTAAAATTTTATTAATAAAAAACAAAAACTAACATATTTTTATTATAATTTGAATTTTCAAAACAAAAATAAAAAACTGAAAAATAAAATTATTTATATTATTCTTATTTTTTATTTTTTAAAAACTAAAACTATAACTGTTATCATAAATTGTTTAAAAAAAATAATTAAACAAATTTTTTAATTTTTAAATATTACAAAATTAAAAATATATTTATAATACAGTTGTGAAACAAACCTAAATGTGTCTCGCTTTATATATGTTGCTATATGCATGGGAATATCTTAATTTTCTCCAAGGGGTTGCAATGAAACATACTTTCAAGTTCCAAGATCAATCCCAACTACTACTAATTCCGTGAAATCTTTTACTCTAGATTTTACGGTGTGCTTTCACGTCGGATATGTCTTCCATTTTATTTTTCGTGTCTTTTCTTCTCGAAGCTTTTGTCCTTTAGTCCTGCACAAATTTTGCATCAACCTGTCTTTTCCTGGCATGCCAATCGAAATGTGAGAAAGAAGAAGGCTTTTCTATTAATTTAGATTAGATTTAGATTAGATAGTTTTATATTTTACATTTTACCGTGCTTTGGCCGTTTAGTTCTTCACGATTTTTGTATTAATGTGATGTGGAAATCAAAATTTTGAGATAGAGAAGTCTTTTCCTCCTTATCATCGTGATGGGAACATGACCAACATTTTGGTGTGCATATTGTATAATATTATTTTCACATCGTGCTACAGTGATGCTTCTTACTACAATGCTACTTCTTACTTCTTAAGATTATGTAATATTATATTCACATGATGACTTACTTTTTCAGCCTATAAAACAAGTTCATTCCTTATTTTGTCCAGCACCCCTTTTTAACCATCTCTTTTAAAAAAATGTGTGATTCTCTTAAAATATATATCTCCTCTCCGCTGGAACTTAAAAGTTGGTGTTATTTGACTTTAGAGATTTTATAAATTTGTATCACGTAACATTGTTATTTTTATTGACATGCTTCTCGTAGACACACACGTATAATATTATTTTATTTTTTATTCTTACATTAATTTACATTGTTTGTTTATTTAACACTTTTTTATTAGTGTAGTTTTTATAACTTTAAAATTTAGATTTATTTTTTTAAATTTTATATTTAATTGTATAACATTTTTTTATATTAAAGGGTACAAAAATTCAAGCTACTACATGCAAGTTCATGCTCTGCAAGTTTGCTTCTTCAACACACGAGGACATTGTTTACAAAATGTGTTTCTTTGGTGCTATTCTAAATATGAGTTCATACAAAGCTACCACCATCAATATAAATTACTTTTTCATCATAAGTCTACTATAATGTCATGCAATGATCTCACAATTCCTATGAATGCATTTAATTTTCACAATTCATAAGACATTGAAAAAACAAAAAGCGAATCTAACTATGTGATTGGTCAATAAAATTATTTATATTGCATATGGTATCAGATCCAGAACAGAATAGCATTAAATCATAATTCAAAGGTTTTGACCTGATGGGGAAATAGTTTGAAGATCTTGTGTTAAACTTAGATTTAGATCCATATTAATAGTTTCTTATAGAAGCAAGTGAAGGTAATGATACTGGAAGATTTATAAACATGAGTTCTTTTCTTAGCTCTCTCTCACGCCGCTTTTCTGTTAAATCTTCTTCATCCTCTTCTCCTTCTACCACCAATCTGCTCACTGAGCAAAATCAATCGGTTAAGGAAATACCTCCTAAAAATAACATCTTCGAAGAAGAAGTCTGCTTTAAGGATATCAATCAAGCCATCGATAATTGGGAAATCCCTAAAATCCCTCAGGATGAACGCTATATTCCTGACGAATCCAAACATGTCTGTAGTTCTGACTACATCATTAGGACTGCAGAAAACAATATCCCTTTGGATCCCCAAGCCGGTGAGGAATTCCATCTTCTTACCAAACAATCGATAGCTGAGCATTCTAGAAAGTACAAATACCTCCATATAGTATGTGTTCAAGTAGCTGTCAAGCCCCTAGTTAGGGAAGGTCTTAACGCCTCAATCCTCATGTGCCTTCGCGATATTAGGCACAATGACTTTCACGATTCCCTCATAGGAACCGTAGAAACCAGTCTAGGACATGGTCCTGTTTATTTCAATTGTTTTCCAAACAAAACGGTGAGTCTTTTAGATAGAAATGTCTTAGATTCATTGTTTCTAAACATTCGTCTGCATGGGTTAAACATGAAAGAAGGTTCTATCCCTGCAGCTCTTCTCTATCGAATCCAATACAAGGTCATGAACACTTGTAACTCAAGGGTTCTTCTTAAAACCAATGATCGGGAAACAACTTTGTTTGTCACAGATATGACTAAAGCAAATGTTGTCGTTCCCAAACTCATCAAGTGGGATGAGGTAGAGTTACCAACCTCTTGGCAACTCGAAAAAGCTACATCAACCCTTCCTCGTCAAACCCCTGAATTCCAGGAAATTAGACAATCCGAGGCTGGTAAGGTAGAAATTATCTTTGATCGGAGAAATTCTTTCTCTTCAAGATCCGAAGCTTCTAGATCGGCCTATACTAGTGCCAGAAGATCTTTTTCTATAGCTTCCCAATCAAATCGGAGTTCAATTTCCATAATTATTACTCCATAAATCAATCTTCAAGGGTTAGATAACTCGTCTTCTATCCCTAGAAATATCTACAGTAGGACTGAGGAAGAAGTCTCTTCAGAAATCCATTCTCCAACTCAATCTGAAATGCAGTATGGTCAACTATGAATAGTTACACCATAGACAAACCAACCCTTCGTAAGGAATTCTACTCTGAGACTTGGACCTCTTAGAGGAAATGGTTTCTTAGCAACTTTAAGGGTGACCGTAGGTAAAAAATCATCGATTCTTTTTATGAATTTCTTAATCAAGTCCAAACTCATGTCTGTTTCTTTGATTGGTTAAATGTCTACCTTCATAGGAACCAAATCTATCCTCCTTGGACAATTACAATCACAGAAGACCTTTCTGTTAATACCATAACTGTCTGACATCGTAAGAATGGTAAATTCATTAAGTCCGACTTACCTCCGTGATGCATTCTCCCCAAGCAAGGGCCCTATCACTAGGACCATGGCTAGGAGAATAGAAGAAGACATGGCTAGAGTAGAGGGAGGAAGATCTCACCTCCATATGACCATCAAGTTATGCAAGTCATGACTTATTTACTTGTAATTTTTATTTTAGGAACCTAGGATTTTATTTTGGACATGTATTAGTCCATTTAATTTTCTAGGAGGTGTCTTAGTAATAAGAAGGAGTAAGATTAGCTTTTGCGCCTTTATTTAGAAAATAAAGGGGTAGTTTGATAACTACACCCTCTTTTGCTAAATAAAACCCAAAACTAATAAAGGAGTAATCTTGGCCCTTGGATGAGGTAGCTTGGGCACCAATTCTCATCTAAAGGAGGGTATTGATTGGACTTTGGGCTTCAATCCTCCTCCCTTGGATGACTCCTTTTAATCCTAGCCCTTTATTTCCTTTATGACTTGTCCAAGAGGTTAGTTCCCTCTATAAAAAGGTGCTTCTTCACACTCTTGTATTTTTTACACTTTATTGAATGGAAAAACCTTGAGTTGGCCAAAATTATCTTAGTGTCCACCCTTCTCTCTTTGAGAATTCCTTAGGTTTTTATCAAGGGTTCCATCCCTTGTGGCAAACTTTCCCTCTTAGGCTTATCTTACCTAAGTGGCGCCTAAAACCACCTCACTTCTTACCTCTCCACAAACCATTTCACCAAAGAAGAAAACCTCTAGAAAAAGATCAAGGGAGGCATGCATCAATTGGTATCTAGAGCATTGGTTCTAGAGGTCTAAACTCTCTTCCTACCTCATTTATTTTTTCTTTCCGTTTTCGTATTTTATGTTATCTTTAATTTCCGCAATTTTTTCTAGCTTTCCATTGTTGTTTATCATTTCCATTTATGTCTTGAGTTTATTGTTTTGAGTTGTAGTTTATTTGCGCCTTTTATTTTTTGCTTGATGCAATTTATATTGTTCTTTTCTTTGCATCTACGTCTCTCCCATATTCATTAATTTCCGCTTAAGCTTTGAGTTGGGTGCTTTCTTGCTTGAATTTTGGTTTTGAGAATTTCTTGCTAAAAATCCATGCCGTTGTGGTGAATTCCACAACCTTGTGGTCAAGAAATTTAGACCAAATTCTTGTGTTTCCTTGCACCTAGTTGCCTTGTTTTTGTCTTATTTTTAGTTTTATTTTTCACTTTTATACTCTTGTGTAGTTGTCTATAAGTCATGTTTATAGTTTCCCATTTTGTCTATTAATTCCTTTTAATTTTAGTCTCTTTTGTTTTTACAAAAAAGCTTTTGAAACTTCTTAAATTGAGCAACATAGAGGGTCATACCTCATGTCTAAGTCTCTTTAGAGGTTCATGTGCTTTTAGTTTCAAGCATATTCTTAAAAAAAAAATTCCAAAATAGTTGCTCAATTCCCTTTGTCTTTATTTTCCTTATACGTATAATTAGTAGCTCATTTGTGTGGTAAAGGTAGTTCTTGTTTGTGGGTGCTTTCACTTAAGCTATAAGTTTGGTATTTGTGTTCAACAAATTACTAAAAACTTAACAAAGCTTGAGTCTAGTGGCACACCAAACTACTAAACCATTAACACATCTATAGCTACTTTGCATTTTGAAGTCATTTCTAGTAGTACTTAAATTGTTGCTTTTAATTTTCTTTATTGTTCCAAGCGCATAACTCTTTGTTATTAAGCACTAAATTCACAATCAATTTAGGTGCATCTAGTAAATATTAAAAAAAAAAAAGAGAACAAAGTCTAAAATAAAATATAAAAAAAAAACTACGAAGGATTCAAAAAAAAAAAAAAAAGAACAAACAAAAGAAAAGAAAGTTTGAAAAATTCATTTGATGTACCTAACCTAAAATTAGCAAGTGCTTCAACTTTGAACTTGGAACCTTAAAATAAATTTTATTACTTTTGGTACACTAGAACTTGATATTTGTGTTTTTCTACTCTTTAATCTAGTGTCATTCTTAGGTATTCCATTGTGTGCTCTCTTTCTTCTGTTTACCTTTTAGTTGTTGCTTGTCTTTTAAATCATCTTTCTAGTTTGTGTTATATACTCTTACCATTTGGTTAAGTGTCCTTTTGATTGTGTTATCTTTTATTGCTTTTTGAGTTTCTATTCGCACCTCCCCTTGCTACTTTTGGTTTCTTTGGTTTGTGTGTTAGTGCCACTTTTGGGAGAAAGCTTGAAAAAAGGAGCTTACCACAAGGGTAGCATATTTTGGAAGGTTGGACTAAGAGCCTAAGGGATCACCTAAAAAAGAAACACACCTAGCCGTGAGGACTTTGATTTGAGGGAGCATTTGGAGAATCATTTTTTGAAGACTTTACTTTTTCTTTAATTTGGGTGTATTAATTTTTTAGTTGGGAGTTTGAGTGCCCTTAAGGCCCTCCCTTTGGTTGTAATAAGATTTAGTTAATTTTTTAGTTTCTCGAAAATTAGGTGAAGAAGTGGTACACTTCCTTCAACACCTTAGGAGCTCGCTTTAGATCCCTTCTCTTTTGAATTTTTGCTTTAAAATTCTTGCTTTATTTTTCTTTTTCAAAGCGCTTAGAAGGCTAAAGAGTTCCAAAGACTCATCAAGCCATTTTAGGCAAGAAAATACAAAAAGAGAGGAGTTTTTGTTTGTGAAAGGTTTTTAGTCACCTTTTTCCTCTTAGAAATTCAAGCACAATGACATCACACACCCACTCTAGTGCTCATAGTTATTCATCAAACAAGAGTGTAAACCAAAGAAATATTTCTAAAGATTACACTCTAGAAAACTTAAACATGGACTTTAGGGAGTGGATGGCAAAAAAACAAGAGAGAAGAGAAGAAAAAAGGAAAGAAAAAGAGTCCAAGGAGAAAAGAAAAATAAAAGAAAGAGAGGAAGAAAAGAGAGAAAAAAGAGAGAAGGAGGAGAGAAGAATAAGAGAAAGGAGAGAAGATGAAGAAAGGAGAGCAAGAAAAGAAAGAGAAAGAAGAAAAGAGAAAGAAGAAGAAAAAAGAAAGCATGGGAATGGTGAGAATTACAAAATGAAAGGGATAGTCTTAGGTTCCCCATCTAGACATACCCATAGGAGTGAAAGTGAGGAAGAATACTACAATTATCCCAGGAGAAACTCTCATTCATCCATGCATAATAATGGGGCCCCTACAAGGGAGCCCAAAATTGATCTCCCCACATTTCATGGGAGGGAAGTTGTGGAAGCCTACCTTGATTGGGAAATCAAGGTAGAACAACTCTTCACTTGCCACGAGGTAAGAGAAGAAAGAAAGGTTCCAATGGCAACCCTTAGCTTCCAAGGGCATGCCATGCATTGGTGGGTTGGGTTAACCAATGAGAGAATCCGCACTAGTATGCCTTCCATAAGATATTGGAATGATCTTAGAAGTGCTCTAAGAAGAAGGCATATTCCCTCTTGGTATGAAAGAGATCTTTTGGATAGACTCCAAAGGCTAAGGCAAACCAACCTTAGTATAGAAGAATATAGACAAAAGATGGAACTTCTTATCTTGAGGGCGGGTATCATTGAGGAACCCAAGGCCACTATGGCAAGGTTTTTGTGTGGGTTGAGCCCCGAAATTCGTGATAAGGTGGAGCTCTTCTCATACAATTCCATTGATGAGTTAGTTCAACTTTGCATCAAGGTGGAAAATCAACTTAGAAGGAAAAGTTTTAAAAAGGATAACCCACCTTATGTAAAGAGGGACCAACCTAAGGGGAACTCTTTCAAGAGTTACCCCAAAAAGGAACATTCCAAGCACTTCAAAGAGCATAAAACATCACATGTAGAAAGAAAAACCCCTACTACTAACTCTTATGAGAAAGTTAGTGGTATCAAATGCTTTAAATGTCTTGGGAGAGGCCACATTGCCTCTTAATGCCCTACTAAGAGAAACATCATCATGAGGGCCCAAGATGTTTATAGTAGTGAGTCTAGCTCACACTCCTCTAGTGAGAGCGAAGGAGAAGGGGTTCATGCATACCAATCTGATTGTGATGAAACCGCTTATGCATGTGAGGGAGACCTCTTGATGATAAGAAGGCTTCTTGGAAGCCAACCTTTGAAAGTTTCCTTATCTCAAAGGGAGAACATATTCCACACTCGCTGTAAGGTGAATGACAAAATATGTTCTCTCATTATAGATAGTGGGTCATGATGCAATTGCTGTAGCTCAAGGTTGGTGGAAAAGCTAGCCTTGACCCCACTTCCCCACTCTAAGCCTTACAAGCTTCAATGGCTCAATGAGCAAGGGGAAATGGAGGTCAATGAGCAAGTCAAGGTTCCAATTTCCATTGGGTCTTATAAAGATGAGATCCTATGTGACATAGTCCCAATGGAAGCTGGCCATATCTTGCTAGGAAGACGATGGCAATTTGATAAGAAAGCCATACACTATGGTCATTCCAATAACATCATCCTCACTCATAAGGATAAGCGCATTAAGTTGTGTCCTCTAACACCTTCACAAGTTGCGGAGGACCAACTCATCATGAAACATAAGAAAGATGAGGAGGGGAAAAAAGGCAAAGTTTTACCCTTAAAGCTTGAAAGGGGTAAGGAGGTTGAGTTGGAAGTTGGTGCCCCTTCCAAGAAAGTCATTAGTAAAGGGAGTTTATTTGCGACAAAATTGGATTTAAAGGAAGCCCCCTTAACTAACAGACCTTTCTATCTCCTCCTTTGCAAAGAGGCATCCCCCATTTCTTCCCCCTCCGCTTCTTTCCCTTCTAGTTCTAGCACTGCCATAGAACTTGGACATGAGAACCTACCTCAAGAGGTTCAAGAGCTTTTAAAGGAGTTTGGTGATATATTCCCTAATGAAGTTCCCAAAGGACTTCCTCCAATTAGGGGTATAGAACATCAAATAGACTTGGTACCTGGGGCTAGCCTGCCTAATAGGCCTGCTTATAGGACTAATCCCATGGAGACTAAGGAGATTGAGTCTCAAGTCCAAGAACTATTGGAGAAGGGTTGGGTTCAAGAGAGCCTAAGCCCTTGTGCTGTGCCAGTCTTGTTGGTGCCCAAGAAGAATGGCCAATGGAGGATGTGCATTGATTGTCGAGCAATCAATAACATCACCATCAAATATAGGCACCTTATCCCTAGGCTTGATGACATGCTTGATGAATTGCATGGGGCCCAATTATTTTCAAAAATTGATCTTAAGAGTGGTTATCACCAAATTCGCATCAAGGAAGGTGATGAGTGGAAAACCACTTTTAAGACCAAGTTTGGGCTTTATGAGTGGCTGGTAATGCCCTTTGGGCTTACCAATTCCCCAAGCACCTTCATGAGGCTTATGAATCATGTCCTTAGGGATTGCTTAGGAAAATTTTGTGTAGTTTATTTTGATGATATTTTAGTGTATAGCAAGAGCCTAGATGAGCATGTAGGTCATCTTAGGCGCGTCTTTTGCATCCTTAGGTCACACCAACTCTATGGAAACCTTGAAAAGTGTAATTTTTGTGTAGAGAATGTGGTGTTTTTAGGTTTTGTAGTCAATAAAGATGGGGTTCATGTGGACCCCGACAAAATCAAAGCCATCCAAGAATGGCCCACCCTAAAAAGTGTGACTGAGATCAAGAGCTTTCATGGTCTCGCGAGTTTCTATAGGCGCTTTGTGCCTAATTTCTCCACACTTTTCTCACCAATCAATGATTTGGTGAAGAAGGAAGTTCCCTTCATTTGGGGTGCTAAACAACAAAAAGCCTTCGAACTTATTAAGGAAAAACTAACCCATGCCCCTGTTCTAGCTCTACCCGACTTTTAAAAAACTTTTGAGCTAGAATGTGACACATCAGGTGTTGGAATAGGTGCTGTGCTATTGCAAGGCGGCCACCCTGTGGCTTATTTTAGTGAAAAACTAAATGGTGCTGCCCTCAATTACCCCACCTATGACAAAGAGTTTTACTCCTTAATAAGGGTCCTTCAAACTTGGGAACATTACCTTATTCCCAAGGAGTTTGTCATTCATAGTGACCATGAGTCACTAAAATATTTGAAGGGTCAAGGTAAGCTCAACAAGAGGCACGCAAAGTGGGTTGAGTTTTTGGAAACTTTTCCCTATATAATCAAATACAAGAAAGGGAAGCACAATGTAGTGGCCGATGCCCTATCTAGAAGACATACTCTTCTTGCCACTTTGAGCTCCCAAATCTTAGGATTTGATTATATTAAGGACCAATATGCTTCTGACCAAGAGTTTGGCCCCATTTTTGCTACCTCCTTGTCCAAACCTACTGATGGGTTTCATGTGAGTGAGGGGTACTTATTCAAAGAAAGTAAACTTTGTGTACCCCAAGGATCTCTTAGAAAATTGCTTGTGAGAGAGAGCCATGAGGGTGGGCTCATGGGGCATTTTGGAATAAACAAAACTTTGCTCATTTTAAAAGAAAATTTTCATTGGCCCCATATGAAAAGAGATGTCCAAAGACATTGCTCTAGATGCATAGCTTGTTTACAAGCTAAATCTAAAGTAATGCCTCATGGACTTTACACACCCTTACCGGCTCCCTCCGCTCCTTGGGTAGACATAAGCATAGATTTCATCCTTGGACTTCCTAGAACCCAAAGGGGAGCGACTTCTATCTTTGTGGTAGTGGACAGGTTTTCTAAAATGGCCCATTTCATACCTTGCCACAAAATAGATAATGCAAGTAACATTGCAAGACTTTTCTTCAAAGAAGTTGTCCGTCTGCATGGCATACTCAATCCATAGTGTCTGATAGAGATGTTAAGTTCCTTAGCCACTTTTGGAAAACTTTGTGGGCTAGGTTGAGAACTAAACTCCTATTTTCTACCACATGTCATCCCCAAACTGATGGGCAAACTGAGGTGGTAAATAGATCCTTATCCACTATGCTAAGGGCACTTCTTAGGGGAAATCATAAGTCTTGGGATGAGTACCTTCCCCATATAGAGTTTGCATATAATAGGGTGGTCCAAAGAACCACCAAGCATTCACCCTTTGAGATTGTTTATGGCTTCAACCCTCTTACACCTCTTGATATTTTACCTTTACCTTTCCCTTCTTCTATTCATAAAGAAGGATTAGCTAAAGCGGATTTTGTTAAAAAATTACATGAGAGGGTCAGAGCCAACATTGAACGACACTCGAAAGGGTATGCTGCTAAGGCTAATAGGGGAAGGAAAGAAATTATCTTCAATGAAGGGATTAGGTATGGCTTCATTTGAGGAAGGATCGTTTCCCTAATCACAGGAAGTCCAAGCTTAGCCCCCGAGGAGATGGTCCCTTTCAAGTCCTCAAGAGAGTGAACAACAATGCATACATATTAGATCTCCCTAAGGACTATGATGTCAGTACTGCCTTTAATGTTTGTGATTTAATCCCTTTTGTAGGTACTGATGAAGAAGAGGAAGACCTATCAGATTTGAGGTCAAATCCTTCCCAAGGGGGAGGAGATAATGCATTCTCCCCAAGCAAGGGCCCTATCACCAGGGCCATGGCTAGGAGAATAGAAGAAGACATGGCTAGAGTAGAGGGAGGAAGATCTCACCTCTATATGACCATCAAGTTATGCAAGCCATGACTTATTTACTTGTAATTTTTATTTTAGGAACCTAGGATTTTATTTTGGACATGTATTAGTCCATTTAATTTTCTAGGAGGTGTCTTAGTAATAAGAAGGGGTAAGATTAGCTTTTGCGCCTTTATTTAGAAAATAAGGGGGTAGTTTGATAACTACACCCTCTTTTGCTAAATAAAACCCAAAACTAATAAAGGAGTAATCTTGGCCCTTGGATGAGGTAGCTTGGGCACCAATTCTCATATAAAGGAGGGTATTGATTGGACTTTGGGCTTCAATCCTCCTTCCTTGGATGACTCCTTTTAATCCTAGCCCTTTATTTCCTTTATGACTTGTCCAAGAGGTTAGCTCCCTCTATAAAAAGGTGCTTCTTCACACTCTTGTATTTTTTACACTTTATTGAATGGAAAAACCTTGAGTTGACCAAAATTCTCTTAGTGTCCACCCTTCTCTCTTTGAGAATTCCTTAGGTTTTTATCAAGGGTTCCATCCCTTGTGGCAAACTTTCCCTCTTAGGCTTATCTTACCTTAAGTGGCGCCTAAAACCACCTCACTTCTTACCTCTCCACAAACCATTTCACCAAAGAAGAAAACCTCTAGAAAAAGATCAAGGGAGGCATGCATCACTCCATTTAGCAGTTATTTTATCCCAGGTTTAGAGGATGAGTACTTACCTTCACCCTTTAAGCACAAATCTGATGAAACCATAGGAGCCCAAGATATTAAAGCCCTTATGGAACAAAATAATTACACCAACAAATATCTCCAAGTTTTAGGAGAAAACCTTGTAGGAAAAGCCTCATCCTCAGGAACTAAAGACGATGAGACCTCCTCCATTTCCAAACCTTTATTCAAACCTTTTAGTCTGACAAATGAGACTAGAAACAAATTTAGGCTTATTCATCAAAATTGGACCAAAGCCTTAGAAAAATCCAATCAAGTTAAGGATAATTCTGTAGTTATCCCTGATACCCCTAGTTCTTCGCAGGTAGAATCTGTTAAGTTAGGACCAATCACTAGGAGTGTCTCCCAAAAAGACCAATCTCTTAGGACTAACAAGTTATGAACTTCTTCCATAGGTTTCGAGTCTGAGGATGCTGCATCTAGCAGTAAGTCTGTTCCTCAAATCAATCCTTTTATTAGCAAGGCTCTCAACTGGAAGCAGCCTTCTAAACTCTATTACAATCGAGCTACTGCTCCTGATCTCCTTATTGAGGAAAAGAATGATCAAAGTCTTCGGTCATTCAACGCCAATCAAATCTATGAATGGAACATAGATGGTCAAACTGAGTATAATATCCTTAATACTCTACAACATATGACTATGGTCTCCACTGCATATCAGACTGCTTTAGATAGCACTGATGAGACTATAGTAGAAATCCTGACCGCTGGCTTTTCTGGCCAACTCAAAGGCTGGTGGGATAATTACGTTTCCGATAATGAGAAACATGAAATTTTTACGGCAGTCAAAACGGACGCTGAAGAAAACGTCCTTACTGACAAAGGGAAGCCTATTCCCGACACCGTTAATACCTTAATCATGGCCATTGTCAAACATTTCATCGGAGATCCTTCTATCTACAAAGATCGTTCCGGAGATCTCCTGTCTACTCTTAAGTGTAAGACCTTAGGTAATTTTAGGTGGTATAGGGACACCTTCCTTACTCGAGTTTACACTAGAGATGACTGTCACCAACCTTTTTGGAAAGAAACCTTTCTAGCTGGACTCCCAAAATCCTTAGGAGACAAAGTTACGGAAAAAATCCGTTCCCAGTTTAACGGAGAAATTCCTTATGATCAGTTAAGTTATGGTAATATCATAGCTTACGTCAGAAGGTCGCTCTTAAAACCAATGATCGGGAAACAACTTTGTTTGTCACAGATATGACTAAAGCAAATGTTGTTTCCCGATCATTGGTTTTAAGAAGAACCCTTGCGGATTTATCCAGATGAGCTCATAAGAGGACCAATCTCTTAGGATTAACAAGTTAGGAACTTCTTCCATAGGTTCCGAGTCTGAGGATGTTGCATGTAGCAGTAAGTTTATGCCTCAAATCAATCATGTCATTAGTAAGACTCTCAACTGGAAGCAGCCTTCTAAACTCTATTACAATCGAGCTACTGCTCCTGATCTCCTTCTTGAGGAAAAGAATGATCAAAGTTTAAGATCCTTTAACACCAATCAAATCTATGAATGGAACATAGATGGTCAAACTGAGTATAATATCCTTAATACTCTTCAATATATGACTATGGTCTCCACTGCATATCAGACTGCTTTAGATAGCACTAATGAGACTATAGTAGAAATCCTGACCGCTGGCTTTTCTGGCCAACTCAAAGGCTGGTGGGATAATTATGTTTCCGACACTGAGAAACATGAAATTTTTACCGCAGTCAAAACGGATGCTGAAGGAAACATCCTTACTGACAAAGGGAAGCCTATTCCCGATGCCGTTAATACCTTAATCATGACCATTGTCAAACATTTCATCGGAGACCCTTCCATCTATAAAGACCATTCTGGAGATCTCCTATCTACTCTTAAGTGTAAGACCTTAGGAAATTTTAGGTGGTATAGGGACACCTTCCTTACTCGAGTCTACACTAGAGATGACTGTCACCAACCTTTTTGGAAAGAAACCTTCCTAGCTGGACTCCCAAAATCTTTAGGAGACAAAGTTAGGGAAAAAATTCATTCCCAGTTTAACGGAGAAATCCCTTATAATCAGTTAAGTTATGGTAATATCATAGCTTACATTCAAAAGGTCGCTCTTACAATCTGTCAGGATGACAACATCCAAAAACAATTAGCCAGAGAAAAGGCTCAGAATCGCAGAGATTTGGGAAATTTCTGCCAACAATTCGGTCTTCCTTGTTCTAAGAATCCGGGAAAGACTGCACATAGAAAACCTTCTCAGTACCAGCTGAGTAAACCTCATCGCAGAGTCGCTAGATTCAAGACTCGCCATCTCAATACCAAACCCAGTAGGCCTCCTGATCATAATCCTACTCGTCATAACAAAATTAATTTTTCTAGAGAAACTAGAAATTGCTATAAGTGTGGTCGCAAAGGCCACTTAGCTAGATTTTGCCGAATCTCATCTAAAGTTCGTGAACTTAATCTTGATCCTATTGTTCAGGATCAACTCAATAATCTTTTGATAAATTCTTCTGATAGTTCCTCAGAAGAAGAAAACGATATCGCCAAGACATCTTCTGATGAAATCCAATCTGATGATGATCTTTCCTCCTCTAGTAGTGAAAGTTCTGAATCTCCACTCATCAATGTCATTCACAATTATGAGCAAAATCTATTGCTTGATGTTCTAGAATCCATTCAAGACCCTCAGGATAGAAAAGAGTATCTTGAGAAATTAAAAGCAATTCTTTCCAAACCCAAACCTACGCGTTCAGACAATAGGTTTGTCAATAACAAGTTTGATCTTACTCAAACTCTCAAACGACTGGAAAAATCTTCAGCCATGCCAGTCACTATTCAGGACCTCCAGGCTGAAATTCGTTCTCTCAAATCTGAGGTCCGAGAACTCAAAACTCAATCACAGTTGCACGAGACCATCATATCTCAAATAACTGCAGCTTTATCTGATAACATGGTTTCAAATGACCATGAAAACTGTAATCAGGATTATGAGTCTGATCATAATTCATCAAACGAAGATACCCTCTTCAACAATCTCATCAATCAGTGTAGCATTCAAAAGTTCTATATTGATGTTACCATTATAGTAGACGATTTTGTCCTCAAAACTGTCGCTCTGTTTGATACCGGAGCTGATTCAAACTGTATTTTGGAAGGACTTATTCCAACAAAATATTTCCACAAAACTTCCGAAAGGCTTAGGACTGCTAGTGGATCTAAACTAGAAATCCAGTATAAGCTCCCTTCGGCAATCATAAAAAAAGACAATCTTCAGATCGAAACTCCGTTTCTTCTGATAAAAAATCTTAAGAATGATGTTATCTTAGGATCAGCATTCATCAAGTCTATCTTCCCTATTCAAATTTCTGGTGAAGGTATATGTACCTAGCATTTGGGAAAACCAATCTTATTTAAATTCCTAGACAAACCTATCCATAGGAATATAAATCAAGTTGATCGAAAACTTAATCAGATTAACTTTCTAAAAGAAGAAATTTCCTTCAAACAAATCGAGAGTCAACTTTCTCTCCCTCATGTTAAAAAACGTATCAAGAGTTTATCTGATCGTTTCCAATCTACCGTCTGTTCTGACTTTCCTAATGCTTTTTGGGATAGAAAGAAATATATGGTCAATCTTCCTTATGAAAAGGATTTTACCGATAGACAAATCCCGACTAAAGCTCGGCCAATCCAAATGAGTCATGATCTTGTTACTCATTGTCAAAATGAAATCAAAGACCTTTTGTCCAAAGGATTAATCAGAAAGAGCAAAAGCCCTTGGTCTTGCGTTGCTTTCTATGTCAATAAAGCTTCTGAAATTGAGCGGGGTGCTCCAAGGCTAGTTATCAATTACAAACCGCTTAATCAAGCTCTTCAATGGATTAGATACCCTATTCCAAACAAAAAAGATTTACTTTCCCGATTGCATTCGGCAAAAATCTTTTCAAAATTTGATATGAAATCTGGATTTTGGCAAATCCAAATCAATCCCAGTGATTGCTACAAGATGGCTTTCACTGTTCCTTTTGGGCAATATGAGTGGAACGTGATGCCCTTTGGTCTTAAAAACGCTCCTTCAGAGTTGCAAAATATTATAAATAATATATTCAATCCTTATTCCAATTTCTGCATTGTCTATATTGATGATGTTCTTATATTCTCCCAATCTATTGATCAACATTTCAGACATCTTGAAATCTTTTTCAATATCATTAAATGAAATGGTTTAGCAGTCTCGAAGACTAAAATCTGTCTCTTTCAGACAAAAATCAAATTCCTTGGTCATTACATCTTTCAGGGAACAATCAAACCAATCTGTCGTGTCATCGAGTTCGCTGACAAATTTCCAAATCAAATTATAGAAAAACCACAACTTCAAAGATTTTTGGGTTATCTCAACTATGTTGCTGACTTTTTTCCTCAGCTCAGTAACATTTCAAAACCTCTACATGACAGACTCAAGAAGTCTCCCCCTCCGTGGACTGATATCCACACTAATCTGGTTAAACAAATTAAGCAGCAGGTCAAACTGTTACCCTGTCTGTATCTACCAAATCCCAATCTCTTTAAGATTGTAGAAACCGATGCCTCTGATATAGGATATGGTGGTATCCTCAAACAACACATGCATCATACAGAAAATTGCATCGCATTTACATCAAAGCATTGGAACAAAGCACAACAAAACTATTCTACTATTAAGAAAGAAGTTTTGGCTATTGTCCTGTGTATTTCAAAATTTCAATCTGATTTGTTAAATAAAAAATTTCTAGTTCGGGTTGATTGTAAATCAACCAAAGAAATTTTACAAAAAGATGTAAAAAATTTAGCATCAAAACAAATTTTTGTCCGTTGGCAAGCAATTTTAAGTATCTTTGATTTTGAAATTGAATATATTAAAGGTACTTCAAACACACTCCCTGACTATCTGACTCGTGAATTCCTTCAGGGTCACAAACAGTGAAATAACACCTCCGAAAGTGAGATTAAAAGTCGCCGCCTCTAGAGGCTGGGGAAAGATAGCTCGGGGATCATCCCGGGTAGAAAAATCAACGTCTTCAACATCTGTTGCAGAATATGATTTGTCTGTCTGGTAGTTATCTGCGTGGGTTTCTCGTGTTGATTTCATAAACAGGAGTTTGCATGCATAGGAGTTACTGTTGTCGGGTAGTTATTTATATATATATATATATATATATATATATATATATATATATATTCATAGGAAAACCTTGTGACAATTCTTCTCCTATTTCCCCACCAGGCTCTGATACCAGAAACCCACGGATCTACAGACTAAAGGAGAAAATAGGAGAAGAGATGCTATGCATGCAACAGATAAACCGGATTTACGCGGCGGTAGTCCGCACAATACCGGGTATCAAGAGCTCGGGGCGGTAGAACCTGCCAGTTAGAGCTAAGGTTTTCACAAATATGAGTGAAGATGCAGTAGAAATAATACAAAAGAGTTGTATTGATTGAAGAGAGAATTACAAGAATAAGAGGGAGGAGAGAGATAGAGACTCCGGATTCCCAATCGATCTCCCTTACAACTGAACCCTCGATTACAATTTATATAAATTTGAAAGTTACTATTACAACAGTAAATTTAACTATTACAACAGTAACTCGATTTATCGCTACAGTGAACAGTGTACAGTGACTGGCGGCTCCGCAATAGTGAACAGTGATGAACAGTGCTTTTCGCAAAATGCATGCGAGATTGGAGTCAGTCTTCATCAGTCTCTTCTATCTGGTAAAATGAACCGGAGGAAGAGGATGCAGACGAACTGTCTTCTTTCTTCGACTTTCCTTTGGAAGAACTGGCTTCTGAGTCAGTAGAAATGAGAGTCAAAATCTGTTGAAAATTCTTTGCCAAGGCTTCATCATCTGTTGAGGCTGCAAGGTCAGCTGCAATCTTGGCCTTGCGATTAAGGAATTGGCAGGTCTCTGGGTCTGCCGATTTGAGACTTTTTGGATTCTTTTTGAACCATAAAGCCACTCCTTGGGTGTTGGCGTGGGAGGCATTGAATTGATCCCACCATTTGATGGATGCTTGCTTCCCTAACATTGGCAACATCTTCGGATTTGTTGCATTCTTCTGGTACTCATGGCGCCAGGCAAAAATCCATGCTAAGGAAAAGCTTGAAAAGAATCGAAGGGAAGAATGAAACAGATTGTTTCCTTCTTCAATTCTTGAGTTAAACTGATTGAATCCTGCCTTGATCTCTTCAGGAAGGATGGATTGAATTGGTCTGAAAAAGTCCCACCATTCAGCAAACCACTGAGAAAAGAAATATCGAACATTTTTCTTGAAATAAATCAGCCATGAGTGCCGATAATTTTTATTTTGAAACCAAAATACATTGGTCCAAGCATGAATATAATCCCAGTAGGTATAACCAATCGGGTCGAAAGGCTGGGAAAATTTCCTTACTTGGTTTGGTTTAGTTTCAAAATCTTTAAAAGTTAAAACTTTTAAAATTTGCAGTGTAGAATGAGTAATAATATTGTTATCATTTTTGTCAAAATTATGTTTTATTGAAACAGATTTGGAATCCACCAGAATGAATTCGTAAAATTTCCTAGTCTTATTGAGACTAAGAGGTTTAAATAAAAACGTTGGTGGAAAGATTTTTTCGCAGACTTTATTTGGGTTGGAATCCCAGAATTAGGGTTCCATTTGAATTGTTGGATAAAACCTTCCTTCTTTCGATAGATAGGAAGAAGGCTGTTTTTGAGCTATTGGTTGAGGCTGCTCTACCAATGCTTTTGGATTTAAAGTTATTTTGGATTGGGCTATGTCTGAAATAATGGATTTCAGGTTTTGGCTCCAAAAGAGGTCATCTGTTTCTTCTGAAAAGATTTGTTTCCAGGACTTGGATGGAAGATTGGTCAGCCCACAGTCTTGAAGGGCTTGAAGGGTTGGAAGGGCCATCGTATAGTCGGATGGTTTGGTTACTAGGGTAGAAGACCCTTTTGCTATTTGCGGGGTAGACGATCCCGTTTTGGTGATGGCCTGCTGAGTTGATGACTCAGACTTAATGGTAGCCTGCTGGGTTGAAGACCCAGTCTGGGTAGATGACCCTTGATTTGCAGTCTGTAAGGCGACTTGAATAGTTTGGGCATCCTCTATGGAGGAAGATGATTTGTCTGTCCGGGATGATCCCCGCTTTTCCCCGGCCTCTGGAGGAGGCGACCTTCATTTTTAATTTTGGAGGCATCTTACATGTGTCCGACCCTGAAGAAATTCACGAGTCAGATAGTCAGGAAGAGTGTTTGAAGTACTTTTGATGTATTCTATCTCGAAATAAAAAATACTTAAGATTGCTTGCCAACGGGCAAAAATTTGTTTTGATGCAAGATTTTTTACATCTTTTTGCAAAATTTCTTTGGCTGACTTGCAATCAACCTGAACTAAAAATTTTTTATTTAATAAATCAGATTGAAATTTGGTTATACACAGAACAATAGCCAAAACTTCCTTTTTGATAGTGGAATAATTTTGTTGGGCTTTGTTCCAATGTTTTGAAGTGAATGCAATGCAATGCTCAGTATGATGCATGTGTTGTTTGAGGATACCACCATAACCTAGGTCAGAGGCATCGGTTTCAACAATCTTAAGGAGATTGGGATTAGGTAGATACAGACAGGGTAACACTTTGACCTGCTGTTTGATTTGTTTGACTAGATTGGTGTGGATATCAGTCCACGGCGGAGGAGACTTTTTGAGTCTATCATTAAGAGGTTTTGAAATGATGCTAAGCTGAGGAAAGAAATCAGCGACATAATTTAGACAACCCAAAAATCTTTGAAGTTGTGATTTTTCTAAAATTTGATTGGGAAATTTGTCAGCAAATTCGATGACACGACAAATTGGTTTAATGGTTCCCTGAAAGATATAATGGCCAAGGAACTTGATTTTTATCTGAAAAAGACAGATCTTAGTTTTGGAAACAGCAAGACCATTTCGTTTGATAACTTTGAAAAAGATTTCAAGATGTTTGAAATGTTGATCAACAGATTGGGAAAATATAAGAAGATCATCTATATAGACAATGCAGAAATTGGAGTAGGGATTGAAGATATCATTCATGATATTTTGAAACTCCGAAGGAGCGTTTTTAAGACCAAAGGGCATTACGTTCCATTCGTATTGCCCAAAGGGAACAGTGAAGGTCGTCTTGTAGCGATCACTGGGATTGATTTGGATTTGCCAAAACCTAGATTTCATATCGAATTTTGAAAAGATTTTTGCCGAATGCAATCGGGAAAGTAAATCTTTTTTGTTTGGAATAGGATATCTAATCCATTGAAGAGCTTGATTAAGCGGTTTGTAATTGACAACCAGTCTTGGGGCAGCTCGCTCAATTTCGGAGGCTTTGTTAACATAGAAAGCTGCGCAAGACCAAGGGCTTTTGCTCTTTCTGATTAATCCTTTGGACAAAAGATCCTTGATTTCATTTTGACAATGAGTGAGAAGATCATGACTCATTTGGATTCGCCGAGCTTTAGTCGGGATTTGTCTATCGGTAAAATCCTTTTCATAAGGAAGATTAACCATATGTTTCTTTCTATCCCAGAAAGCATTAGGAAGGTCAGAACAGACGGTAGATTGAAAATGATCAGAAAGATTTTTGATACGTTGTTTGATATAAAGAAGAGAGAGTTGACTCTCAATTTGTTTGAAAGAAATTTCTTCTTTTAGGAAATTGATTTGATTAAGTTTAAGATCAACTTGATTGATATTCCTGTAGACAGGTTTGTCAAGGAATTTGAATACGATTGTCTTCCCTAAGTGTTGGGTAGATATACCTATACTGGAAATATTGATTGGGAAGATAGATTTGATGAATGATGTTCCTAAGATTACATCATTCTTAAGATTTTTTATCAGAAGAAACGGAGTTTCTACTTGGAGATTGTCTTTTTGTATGATTGCCGAAGGAAGCTTATACTGGATTTCTAGTTTAGATCCACTAGCAGTCCTAAGCCGTTCGGAAGTTTTATGGAAGTATTTGGTTGGAATAAGTCCTTCCAAAATACAGTTTGAGTCAGCTCCGGTATCAAATAGAGCGATAGTTTTGAGAACGAAGTCGTCGATGAGAATGGTAACATCAATATAGAATTTTTGAATGCTACACTAATTGATGAGATTATTGAAAAGAGTATCTTCGTTTGATGAATTATGATCAGACTCATAATCCTGATTACAGTTTTCATGGTCATTTGGAACCATGTTATCAGATAGAGCTGCAGTTATTTGAGATATGATAGTCTCGTGCAACTGTGATTGGGTTTTGAGTTCTCGGACCTCAGATTTGAGAGAACGAATTTCAGCCTGGAGGTCCTGAATAATGACTGGCTTGGCTGAAGATTTTTCCAGTCGTTTGAGAGTTTGAGTAAGATCAAACTTGTTATTGACAAACCTATTATCTGAACGCGTAGGTTTGGGCTTAGAAAGGATTGTTTTTAATTTCTCAAGATACTCTTTTCTATCCTGGGGGTCTTGGATAGATTCCAGAGCATCAAGCAAAAGATTTTGCTCATCATTGTGAATGACATTGATGAGGGGAGATTCAGAACTCTCGCTGCTAGAAGAGGAAATATCATCATCAGCTTGGATTTCGTCAGAAGATGTCTTGGCGATATCGTTTTCTTCTTCTGAGGAACTATCAGAAGAATTTATCAAAAGATTATTGAGTTGATCCTGCACAATAGGATCAAGATTAAGTTCACGAATCTTAGAGGAGTCTCGACAAAATCTAGCTAAGTGGCCTTTGCGACCACACTTATAGCAATTTCTAGTTTTTCTAGAAAGATTGATTTTGTTCTGACGAGTAGGATTATGATCAGGAGGCCTACTAGGCTTGGTATTGAGATGGCGAGTCTTGAATCTAGAGACTCTGCGGTTGGGTTTATTCAGCTGGTGCTGAGAAGGTTTTTTATGTGTAGTCTTTCCCGGATTTTTAGAACAAGGAAGACCGAATTGTTGGCAGAAATTTTCCAAATCTCTGCGATTCTGAGCCTTTTCTCTGGCTAATTATTTTTTAATGTTGTCGTCCTGACAGATTTTAAGAGCGACCTTTTGAATGTAAGCTATGATATTACCATAACTTAACTGATCATAAGGAATTTCTCCGTTAAACTGGGAACGAATTTTTTCCCTAACTTTGTCTCCTAAGGATTTTGGGAGTCCAGCTAGGAGGGTTTCTTTCCAAAAAGGTTGGTGACACTCATCTCTAGTGTAGACTCGAGTAAGGAAGGTGTCCCTATACCACCTAAAATTACCTAAGGTCTTACACTTAAGAGTAGACAGGAGATCTCCGGAACGATCTTTGTAGATAGAAGGATCTCCAATGAAATGTTTGACAATGGCCATGATTAAGGTATTAATGGCGTCGGGAATAGGCTTCCCTTTGTTAGTAAGGACTGACTGCCGTAAAAATTTCATGTTTCTCATTATCGAAAACGTAATTATCCCACCAGCCTTTGAGTTGGCCAGAAAAGCCAGCGGTCAGGATTTCTACTATAGTCTCATCAGTGCTATCTAAAGCAGTCTGATATGCAGTAGAGACCATAGTCATATGTTGTAGGGTATTAAGGATATTATACTCAGTTTGACCATCTATGTTCCATTCATAGATTTGATTGGCGTTGAATGACCGAAGACTTTGATCATTCTTTTCCTCAATAAGGAGATCAGGAGCAGTAGCTCGATTGTAATAGAGTTTAGAAGGCTGCTTCCAGTTGAGAGCCTTGCTAATAACAGGATTGATTTGAGGAACAGACTTACTGCTAGATGCAGCATCCTCAGACTCAGAACCTATGGAAGAAGTTCCTAACTTGTTAATCCTAAGAGATTGGTCTTTTTGGGAGACACTCCTAGTGATTGGTCCTAGCTTAACAGATCCTACCTGCGAAGAACTAGGGGTATCAGGGATAACTACAGAATTATCCTTAACTTGATTGGATTTTTCTAAGGCTTTGGTCCAATTTTGATGAATAAGCCTAAATTTGTTTCTAGTCTAATTTGTCAGACTAAAAGGTTTGAATAAAGGTTTGGAAATGGAGGAGGTCTCATCGTCTTTAGTTCCTGAGGATGAGGCTTTTCCTACAAGGTTTTCTCCTAAAACTTGGAGGTATTTGTTGGTGTAATTATTTTGTTCCATAAGGGCTTTAATATCTTGGACTCCTATGGTTTCATCAGATTTGTGCTTAAAGGGTGAAGCTAAGTACTCATCCTCTAAACCTGGGATAAAATAACTGCTAGACGGAGGTAAGTCGGACTTAATGAGTTTACCATTCTTACGATGCCAGACAGTTATGGTATTAACAGAAAGGTCTTCTGTGATTGTAATTGTCCAAGGAGGATAGATTTGGTTCCTATGAAGGTAGACATTTAACCAATCAAAGAAACAGACATGAGTTTGGACTTGATTAAGAAATTCATAAAAAGAATCGATGATTTTTGACCTACGGTCACCCTTAAAGTTGCTAAGAAACCATTTCCTCTGAGAGGTCCAAGTCTCAGAGTAGAATTCCTTACGAAGGGTTGGTTTGTCTATGGTGTAACTATTCATAGTTGACCATACTACATTTCAGATTGAGTAGGAGAATGGATTTCTGAAGAGACTTCTTCCTCAGTCCTACTGTAGATATTTCTAGGGATAGAAGACGAGTTATCTAACCCTTGAAGATTGATTTCTGGAGTAATAATTCTGGGAATTGAACTCCGATTTGATTGGGAAGCTATAGAAAAAGATCTTCTGGCACTAGTATAGGCTGATCTAGAAGCTTCAGATCTTGAAGAGAAAGAATTTCTCCGATCAAAGATAATTTCTACCTTACCAGCCTCGGATTGTCTAATTTCCTGAAATTCAGGGGTTTGACGAGGAAGGGTTGGTGTAGCTTTTTCGATTTGCCAAGAGGTTGGTAACTCTACCTCATCCCACTTGATGAGTTTAGGAACGACAACATTTGCTTTAGTCATATCTGTGACAAACAAAGTTGTTTCCCGATCATTGGTTTTAAGAAGAACCCTTGAGTTACAAGTGTTCATGACCTTGTATTGGATTCGATAGAGAAGAGCTGCAGGGATAGAACCTTATTTCATGTTTAACCCATGCAGACGAATGTTTAGAAACAATGAATCTAAGACATTTCTATCTAAAAGACTCATCGTTTTGTTTGGAAAACAATTGAAATAAACAGGACCATGTCCTAGACTGGTTTCTACGGTTCCTATGAGGGAATCGTGAAAGTCATTGTGCCTAATATCGCGAAGGCACATGAGGATTGAGGCGTTAAGACATCCCTAACTAGGGGCTTGACAGCTACTTGAACACATCCTATATGGAGGTATTTGTACTTCCTAGAATGCTCAGCTATCGATTGTTTGGTAAGAAGATGGAATTCCTCACCGGCTTGGGGATCCAAAGGGATATTGTTTTCTGCAGTCCTAATGATGTAGTCAGAACTATGGACATGTTTGGATTCGTCAGGAGTATAGAGTTCATCCTGAGGGATTTCCCAATTATCGATGGCTTGATTGATATCCTTAAAGCAGACTTCTTCTTCGAAGATGTTATTTTTGGGAGGTATTTCCTCAACCGATTGATTTTGCTCAGTGAGCAGATTGGTGGTAGAAGGAGAAGAGGATGAAGAAGATTTAACAGAAAAGCGGCGTGAGAGAGAGCAAAGAAAAGAACTCATGTTTATAAATCTTCCAGTATCATTACCTTCACTTGGTTTGATAAAAAACTATTATTCTGTATCTAAATCTAAGTTAAACACAAAATTATCATTCAAAGGTATTCCAGTTTCCAGGTTACAGACAAATTTTTTTTTTTTTTTTTTTTTTACAAAGCACAAACAGAATCACAAGATTTACAAAACATCATCTCTTTCAGAATTACTTCATCAATGGTATAATTATTCATGGTAGGGATAGCCAGCAAAGGCACATAGGCAACATGGACTTACTGCCTCCCCTTGGGCCTTACTGCCAATCCAGCCCCAGGCCACATACCAGATACACACCATGAATCATTACTCAAAGAAGCCATAATAACAAAAGAGATAAACAAAACGTTCAACGAAAATATAAATATTAACAGAGAAGAAAACAGAAAAGAGAAAGACAGAAAAAAGCTGGGTTTACAAGGCGGTAATCCGCGCAGTACCAGTTATCTGCGTCACACCTCATGAGTTTTTCAACCCAACAAGGCTTACAAAATCGCAGTTTTCGAAAATCAAGGGCAAGTACCCAGGTTTTCAGAAGAAAAAAAATAAGAGATAAACAGTCTGCATCCCCAGAACAGCATAGCATTAAATCATAATTTGAATGATAAATATAAACTTAGATCCAGAACAATAAACTCCTATTTTCCCATCAGGCTCTGATACCAGAAACCCACGATTATAATTCAAAGGTTCTGTTAAACTATTTCCCCATCAGACACTGTAGCAAAAATAATTCAAAGGTAAACCATATATATATATATATATATATATATATATATATATATATATATATATATATATATATATATATATATATGTCTGGTTCTAATTATATTTTATGTAGATTTTTATTTTGACCTACTCATATTAATCCTTGTAGATGTAATGGGATTATTATTAGCTATATCTTATGAGAGGGTCTCCATGAAAGAGGAGAGGACTAGTAGACTTATACTGTTTTAGCTCTACGCATTTTTATATATTATTTTTATTATTTATTTGTTTGCGTTGTGTTGTTATTTGTAAAACTTGATCACTTATTTAAGGGGAAAAGATATAATAGGCACTCTTTGGAAGTTGTGTTGTTTATAAATTAAAATATTACTTATAAGTTTCATGGTTATCAATATTACTTTTTCATGAAAAACGTATAATTAATAGAATTATTTTATAAAAAATGACAATAATGTAAAACAAAGATTCTATGTGTATTAAATATCTTGTATATGTATTATATTAATTTATTTTAGATTTAATTAATATTGTAGAAAATACTATAATTTTATTTCTATATTTTTTAACAAATAAATAATTTGTTTGATAAAACTTCATGTAAAAAACATAATTAAAAAAAATAAATTTGTGGGTACTTTGAATACAACTAGTATTTAATAACGGATACATAATTTTTTTTTTATGAATGAAGTTTTTTTAGCAAGTGAAATTGTAAGTAGAACGGTCAAAACGGATCCAGATCCATGGATTGGCTTGACCCATGACGGGTTCGAGCTGGGCCGGGTTGAAAAAAAATGTGAGCTTATGGATTGCACTTACAACTCGGCTCACACGGGTTGAACCCGTGGTGAGCCGGGTTGACCCACCAACCCACCTAAGTTTTATTTTTATTATTATATAAATATGATTTTTTTATTTTATTTTTAAGTTTTAAATTATTATGTTACTTATTTGACCTATATTCCACTGAAATATATTTTTTAGTTTATTCGTATCATTTAATTAATATTTTATATTTTAAAACTAATATTTAACACGTTGTAAATATAGATTTTTAGTAAAGAATATCATTTAAGTATTTTTTTTTATTTTAAAACTCATTAAATTTAAAATTAATACTATTATAAAGTATTTAAATTTTAATATTTAAAAAAATAGTTAAAAAATTTCCTAAAAAATATTTTTTTTTAATTTTAGATGGGTTGGTGGACCGACATGTTTAACTCACCAACTTGTGGTGAGTCAGGCCTGTCTCACTTTTTTAACCATAAAAAACTGGTCAGACAGATTGAGTCAACCCATTTATTAGATAGGTTAAGGTAAGTCGGGTTAAATGGGTTATAATGACCCGTTTTAAAAATTCTAATCATAAATAACCACTATCTTTATTTACTCTTATGATCATTCCTAATCTTACCCCCATAATTATGTGATTGAGACAATAAATGTACTCGCAATCTTATTGTCCTTTTAGACATGTTTGTGGTGGGGGTGCAACTTGGGAAATCACTAACCCTAGTCAATGTCTCTATTTATGGATGGCTTTAATGCTTATCACCAATATACTAGCTCTTCTAACTTAGGCAAATAAATGCTTACCAGCCCTCCAACTTGTGATCCTTATCTATTTTAATGAGCACACTATACCATTCTTTTAATTAACTCCTACAAATATATACACTAAAGTTGTGTAACCAGTATATTATGCACTATTAAGAAAAATATTTCAATCTTGATATCTGTGTAATTTATATTCAATTTCTTCGCATCTTTCATCCTTCAACGTTGACACATTCGTATATTTTAAATTTGTCAGCCAATCAAAAGTTGATGGAGATTTAATTTTTAAAATAATTGTTATAAAAACCAATCCGCTCGCCATATATAGATGAAATAAAATCATATGTTGCTAAAAAATTAAACAAAATCGTATGACATTATTCCGACATGAAAAATAAAATTATTTTTCTTAATGATCACTGTGAATTTATGTTAGAATGCACAGGATAAATTAATCTGTTCACTAACAAAGGAAAATTATACAGTGATCTCGTTTTATATGTGTATTTTGTACATTTTGACTTATACCTCCGAACAACATTGTGGAAGTATATATTAATATGTGATTTTTTCTAATATCGAATGTGACAGCTATCAGAGCACAACATTTCAAACATAATATCATCATATCTTCATTATTATTATTACTATTATTATTATTATTATTATTATTATTATATATATATATATATAAATCTAAAACATTAGATTAATAAATAACAATAAATAAATTACATATAATCTTACTTTTATTGATTTTTTCACACTAATATTTTCTAGATTTAAAAATATTACTAAAACATATTTTCTAAATATTTTAAAACATTACTTAATACTTTTTTAAAGGTTGCACTAATATTTTAGATGTGAAAGTAGTAACTAAATTTAAACAAAAATAAATATATAATTACACAAAATTTTAAGAAAATTACCGTAATATTTTCCATGATTTATCATTCATCTGATAATTAAATCTTAACTAGTGTTAAGGTTTGTGGCCGTTGGTATTTCGATTTTATTTATTTATAGTATTCAAAAGATATAAAATAATATACAAAATATTTGCTTAATAAAAATACAACTTATACTCCTTTTAAAAAAACTACAATTTATATAATTCTTTTTAAAAAACTACAATTATCATTACAAACAAAACCTATATTGCGATAGAGACTAATTAAGAAAAGCCCCACACTCCGTTATTCAACTTGTTTAAACGTGTTGCTTAAAAAATTAACGTTATTTTTAATAATATATATCCGTGGGCCGGGCCCATTAGTCCATTACGAAATGTGCCATAATCCTTGTTGGAAGACGTGACAAGGCCTCATCAAAAGTGTGGTATTCCACAAATCTGAGATGCCATTTAGACGTTGGACCATTGTGAGCTTTTGTGTTCAGTTTCTCTATCTTTCTCCCAGATCCTCGTTGAATGCTATAACATAAAGCACAAAATTACCCATAAATAGGACGTGAAATGAAACAGTAACAAACCTCGGAAAGGCTTTATATACACATTACACTTAACCAAAACACACCTATGACGATACCTTATTATTTATTTACACCTTAAAAGCCATAACCAGTTTAACAAACAGTAAACTAATTGACACTGAACTGTTAAACCACACATCATCTCTCGGGTATTCAAGCGCTCAACTCATGAACTCAAGCTATATGGACAAAAGCAAAACAAAAATGGATACAGCATCTGCAAAGGATGGCTGGAGGAAAAACAAACTATATATATATAATATATATTTTTATTTTTCAGTTGTCAGGTCAGGCCATCATTTCTCACACATCGAAAGGAGAAGAAGAGTTTGGTCTGTTCTGCCCTGTCTTCTCGTATGCATCCGATGTCGACCTTCTTCGAAACCGGAACGACTCTCTAGCTCCTATATATTACCACCATAACACATCATCAGCATATCATCATATATATTCTTTCTTGAATAACAAAAAATTCATTATCAACAAATTTTGATCATCTAAATTAATTATTAAAAGTTGAACCACTTCAGTCAATAAGATTTTTTATAAAGCGGGAGAAAATTTGTTTTAGTTTGCTACCATTAGGGATTAAATAAACGGACAACTTCTTCAGTTTTTTCTACTGCTATATATAAGCAATAAGAAAACCTGGTGGATGATACTTAAACTATATATAAAGATGCATTCACTTGAAACTTGTATACCAATCACTCCATCACTTGTACATATTACATCAGCGACACCATCTTCAGTTATGCACAACCTTCGAGACAGAACTAGATAAATATCTAGCTGCTGATATAGCTGCTTTTGTTTTAAAAATAAGATATGACACTATATAAAGCCTTCCATAAAATTATATGCCACACAAGCTCAAATCTAGAAGTAATCCGGTGATCCCTAGCGGACACCTACAAAACTTAAATAATAATGAAGAATGCTCATATAATTGCATATTAATTAATATTAATATTTACAATTATTAACCTTAATCTTTTTACACATAAAAAAACTTAATATTTTTACACCTCAAGTTATGCAATTAACTCATTTCTGGTCTCTCTATATTTTATTATTAGATCACCTCTTAACATTTATTATCTTTTATTATACAATTGTTATTGTTGCATTACTTGTACTTGGATATGTAATATGATAAGCGCACTGTATATATTTCCGAACGTCCTTTTCAGTGCTCAGTAGGGTGATCACAGCAACCCCACAAATTCATTATAAAAATTTGAAGTTCAAGTTGTCTCTAACAGGAGATTAAAGAACAGTTTCAAGTAAATTATAATTGACGAATTTTTATGACTTATCGAAATTCGATCTGACCTGCTTATTGTGTATATTAATTGTACTAATAAAAAAATTATTCATTCATTATATATTTTTGTAATTTTTCAACTAATTGTAAAAATATTATTTAATACTCATCTATTTTAATTGAAATAGATATAAGTTTTTACTCTAAAATTTTTCAAAAATTATAACATTATTTTTTTTATTTTTATATGTTTGAAAAATTGTAATATTTAAAAAAAAATCCTAAAAAACTATCATAAAACAAATGACAAACCAAAACTATAATAAAACAAGTGACAAATCATCTAAACCTGACGACCCAATCAGTAAAGTAAAATTGAAAAAATAAACGGTAAAAAATAATTAGTTAATTTAAAAAGACTGGTTTAGCGAAATTAAACTAACCCGCCCGTCGGACGTGACTCATTGGAACCCTAGTGGGCAGTATGCGTGGAAAGGAAAGAAAATAGCCATGATGACTAACCCAACTTAATCCTGTCCCTCATGATGTTTAAAAACAATTATATAATTGTTCGTCGTACAAGAAAGATTTAGTTAATGAAAAAAAGGAACGATAAAGTATGTGTTCCGCATGAAAGGACAGAAATACCCTCATACAAAATTCTGGAACATCGGTTTCCGTTACATTGTGACAGTGTCACTCACTCCGGTTTTCCAGGAGACATCTAGAGTTCCGATATGGTCTTAATTCGACATCACACTTACATAAATAAAAATAAAACAGTAAAGTACGACCTTACCCGAAAACGGAGAGACTGGAGGAGTAGAGCCGGCGGGGGAAGCTGGAGCCGATCCACTCGGACTCTGGTTTCCAGGTGGTTTCACGATCATGATACTTCTTGTCACTCTCACCGCATCCTCCGGCGAAACCTCACGGTACGATTTCACGCTTCCACTGTCTGATTCTGATTCACCATAACCAAAATCACACAACGATTACGCCTTCTCGTTACAACAAATGTATTTTTTCACGTTTAATTTAATTAAAATATAACACTATCCATCCTTATTTTTATGATGATTCCAAAACATATGAGCGCGTAGGATTATAATAATTGATTAAGGCAAAGCTCGATAAAAGTCTCAGCTGCAGTTCTTGTTCTCTTTTTTTAATGAATAAAATTAATTTGGGAAATTAAGTCGGAGAGTCGGTGAAGCCAAGATGGATGGGCATGCATGCGTACCCTTGCCGGAGGAAGATCTGAAAGCGAAAGTGTGGTGCTTTCGGAGCTTGCCGAGGCCGTTCTCCGGCGGAGGGCCTGCGACGGTGTCATCCCACAAGTGATCGAGTAGGCCCATGGGAGCAAGTGTTTCACCAGATCAGATCTAGTGAGCGGGTTCCGGGAATAGGTTGCATGAAAGCAATATTTAACGACGCCGAAGCGTTAAAGGCCCAACAAGTCATGGGCTTTGGAACAAATCTGGACCGTCGCCAACCACGTGGGCGCACATGACGTGGCTTTTGGATCTCGATTCTCCTAGAGATAAGGTTCCCCGTACATGTGGGCCCCACAAATTCTGGTATTACGCGATGAAGGGGCGACACGTGACCTTGCTTGTGTATCTGAAGAAGGAAATCTCGCGTCACATGTCATTTTCCCCGGCGAGTATGTTCCAAAATACCCATCACTGCTATCCAAATCCCAAAGATAAGGCGTTCTTTTTGCGATTTTACAGAAAATTGCATGTTTTTCAACCCACTCCTCCTCCCTTTATCTTAAACCATGTTAACTTATGCATTAATAATTTTATAACACCAAATTTGTGTTCCAAAACGTCTTGTCACTAATTGTTCCTTATGAAATATCTTAGTTTGGAAAGGTAATAACAAAAGTTCACAGTTATAAAAAAAAATGTTCACTAATTTCATTTTTATATATATATATATATATATATATATATCACAAAATTATTAATATTATTATTTTCTATCAATTACTCCAAACAGTAACTTTAATATGATTGTTTTATATTGCAACTTTACTCAATACACTAGAAATGTCAAGTGAAATATTTGACAAAAGTTTTAACTATTAAGAATGCAATTTTATTAACTGGCTAAATTTTTTTACAAAAGTTTTAGCTATTAAAAATGTAATTTTATCAACTAGCTAAATTTTTTACAAGAAGATGAAATGGAAAAATTACACACTGCTCATTATGTTTTGTCTCGTGCGTCTCACGATGACAAGCATGATTAGTTCTGTTACACAGTAACAGAAAAAATATCTCTTAATTAAAGACCACCTACCACGTCATTTATAGACTAACCGATAATAAATTATATGTTAGATTATTGATGGTAACTAGGATTAAAGTGGTGATAAGAGAGATAGTAATTTATCGTCAAACAAGACAACGAATCTGTTTGGTTTGTTTCTTGGTCAGTTTGTTTTCTTCCTCCAGTTAATTAATAATCCCTTCCTCTTGTGTGTCCTATATTTCTCCATTATTGGCCTTTAAAAATTGACATTGAACACGATGGCTAGACCAGAGGGAGACATTTAACCACTTGCGAAAGAGGGTAAAGGCAATCAGCAAACTTGCGTTTACTTTTCAACCCTAACAAAGTTTTTCAACTTATAATCCACTCAAGATAATTGGACTGTCCAGAAGGCCTCTTATATTTAATTCTTTTATTAACAAACAAAAATTGTAATCTCCACATCGATCGTGATCGTCGGACAAGCAAGTGGGTTTAAAATCCGACAAGATAAAAAGAAGGAAAAGGGAAAAGGGAAAAGGGAAAAGATAAAAGCGCACACAACACGACACTAGCATGAGTTAATTAAACCTAGCCCCATCTCGGAAGAGTTCACTTCCCTACTAGTCACCACATCCACGCATGATACTGCGAACATTAGAATTGCAGGTTCGCTTGTTAAGTTAAACATAGTTTTCAGCTAACATTAATTAATTTCAACCTCATGATCGACCATGTTAAGGTTGGAGGACGTACAAATGCTAAACCTTGTTCATTACGTATTATATCATATATATAGATCCTGTAAAGAAATTATATAAGTCCAAATTATCCTGTATATATATATGCGGTAGTGACAATCGTATTTCAGTTATAGTTATAAATTTATATATCATTCACAAGTAATTAATAATTAAACTAGATCATAGTAAAATATGAACCTCTTTTAAACTATTATAACCAGAATCATTTTGCTTCTTCCGCTTGATTACAAAATATCCTTCATTTGTATCTTTCCAATCTTAGCAGCAGTTACTGTATCTTTAGCGGATTCCAAACTTGATCTAGAAATGTATCAATCACCTCTTCGTATTATTTTCCCACACGCCATATTCACGTGCATGAGTTTTATATAATTAATTTTAATAGTGTAATATATAATACATTTGAGTTGACAAGACTAGGATAATAATTAAATAACTTTGTTTGGTCTTCTAATTAAACCCTGCTGAGCCTGGAATTGAATTTGAAAAGGAATATTAATATTGGGTCACTTGTGTTTAAACGAGAAGTTGAAGTTGAAGTTGAAGATGTGAATGGACATGCATTCAGTTTGTGATGAGTAGAGCAAAAATTCCATGTTGTGGTTGAGATCTTTAAGTACAAATGGTAAAGACCTTAGGCAACCCAATTCAGGTATGGTTACTGGCTGAGGCGGCTCTTGTGCAGAAAATTAGCATAAGAATTTTGGAATCCATCGTAGATTAGATAGGCATGGCCAAAACAGGGTATCGTATCAGCATTGGGACTCTCTGTTCTGCTGAGAAACCTATACGAATTTCTCCAGGTGTTTCCTGCCATCTAAATTTTTTTCTTTCCAACACGCAACCCCAAAGGACAATTCGTTACAGTTTCTCCGCCATTCTATACCGCTTTTGTCTGATATGTTCAGTGAATATTAACACAATTAAAAAAAAACATCACCTTGGACATTGGGTGTATGTTTTGCTTTACGGTATTACATTGGTTTTATGGATAAACAAAATGGTATATTATTGTATTTTGGTAGAAGGGTACCATAACCAAACCCATTCAAATGTCTACGTATACGTCTATTAATAAATAAAAAAAGTTTTTGAGGTACACAGTTTATCATCTCTTAAAAAATTATCTTGGAAACTTCTTTTTTTAAAATTTTTACATTCTTACTTTTTAATATACTTTTTATTTTTTATTTATATTTAACATAAAAAATCATTCTATTAGTCAAAACTCAATATCTATCTCTTTAGATAAGTGACAATATTTGGTTAATTTATTTCCAAAACTTCTCTTCATTTCTATCTTTTGTCTCTCTTTCTTTCTAATTTTTTCTTTCATTTTTCCTCTTTTATATTAATACTTATTTGCAACACAAAAACAATTAACATTCTATTAGTAAAAAATTATTATTAATTATAATAATAATAGCAAAATATATTTATAATGGACAGGGATTCACTTAATTCAAGAGTAGGTATAAAAGATTTAAAGTTTGATTGGTTTGGTTTTATTTTTGAATTTTTTAAAACAGTTTTCAAAAATAGTTTTCAAAAACTGTTTTCGGGAAGAAAAAAAAAAACTTATTTGGCAAGTGATATTTGAAAACTGTTTTGAAGATATAAAAATAGAAAAATTTGTTCATGTTTATTAGAATTTTATTAATAAAAAGAAAAAAACAACATATTCTCATTTTATTTTGAGTTTTCAAAACAAAAACAGAAAACTGAGAAGCAAAACTATTTTCAGTTGTTCTAGTTTTTTAGTTTTCAAAAACTAAAAAACCATAACTGTTTTTTCGAAAACTATTTTCAGAAAACACTACCCAAACAAGTTTTTTAGTTGCTTGTTTGGCAACAGTTTTATAAAACTGTTTTCAGTATTTTATTTTTTAAAAACTAAAAAAGTTGTTCGGGTAGTATTTTTTGAAAACATTTTTCGAAAATAGTTATTTTTTTTTAGTTTTTAAAAAGTAAAAAACAGGACAAGCCAGAAGTAATTTTGTTTTTTAGTTTTTTATTTTTGTTTTGAAAACTCAAAATACAATAAAAATATGTTGTTTTTGTTTTTCATTAATAAAATTTTAATTAATATGAACAAGTTTTTCTATTTTTACATCTTCAAAACAATTTTCAATAACACTTATCAGTGAAAACAGTTTTTTAAAACTATTCTTAAAAACTCTTTTAAAAAAATAAAAAATAAAATCAAAGCAATCAAGCCCTTATTCCTCATCTTATCTATTCATTTTCTTAAAATTTGATTGTAATAAATAATTAATCTTAATCATTAGATATATAAAAAAAAGAAAGTAAGTCTTTTATACTTACTTGTAGAGTAAGTCAATCGTCTCCTTATTTATAATTAGAATATTATTATCATATTATATTTTTATGACCTATTCAATTTAATAACATCTAAAATTAATTTTAAATAATAAATATCTACATATATATCAATTTTAAGCAATGACCATTTTTAGGGGATAAGGATGAGAGTAAGGCAGAAACATAGCTTGCCTATTCAATCAATTTCTTGGTTGTTGATCCTATTCAATCTAATGACAAATAAACTAAGTTAAAATTTAAATTTAGATAAAAATATCTACAAATATATTTTTTTAAAGCATAATTATTATTTATGCACATTTTTATATTAAATAATTATAAATCCAAATAAATTTAAAATACCTTATATTTTTAATTTCATCGATTAGGGATAGGGAATCACCTGCATACTCATTTCTACTTTATCTCATTGTCATACTAATTCACAGTCATTATTTATACATATTTTTTAAATAATTGCATACTTGTATAATATTAAAATAACTTTTTTAATTATTTTATTTTACTTTTAGATTAAAAATACTTTGATTCATTCACATGTCTTTGTTGTATCAACATATCTTTAAATTATATTTTATATACAAAAATAGTTTATCTTTAATGTTTTTTGTTGTTTGTAATTTACTGAATTTAAATTTCATTTATGACTATTCTTATTTTACAAGTTATATTTTTTTAACATATAAATTGACATCATATTTGTTTCTACGTAAAGAGTTTGTCTTACTTTTATATTCTTACCAACTGTAAAAATAATAATAATTTAGACTTATGAAAAAAGTTATTCACCACATTAAATTTATTCGTTTAATAAAAATATTTATAATAAATTAAATATTTATTATATCTTTTATATGTGAATACTATATTATCCTTGCCTATTTATTAATTAGAGTACATTCTTCATCAATTATTTTATAAAAAAATAACCAACCTCAGTAGATAAATAGTCATTTCTCTTACGCATTTTTTTTTTCTCTTCTAACATTTACTATTATTACTTTTTTCTCTCTTCTATCTCATTAACATTAATCCTTATTTTTTCAAACCTCCTACTCCCTCTTCTCTTGTATATGTAAAATATACTTTTTAGTACCTGCTCCCGTGGTGTTAAAGAGATTTACAATAAGATTCACTCATAATCTTTTTTAAAGTATTAATTAATAAAATCAACAAATTTATGATACATAAAAAATTATGATTAAATATTAGTGTAAAAATATCTTATAAATGATAATTATGTATAATGATAATTTAATAAAATTTTTACATACTTTATAAATTATAAGTTATATTAATATAATTTATATATTGATATATTTATATTTTATAAAAAATAAAATAATTTTATATTTATTTTTTTATAGGCCAAATGCTATTATGGTTAGTAATGTTAAAAATTTTTATTTATTTGAAAATTAGTTTCTTAATAATAAAAAATAATTTTAATTTGAAATAAATTATTATAAGAAATTTATGTTTAAAATAAATTATACATTTAAATTACATAAAAAATTATAAATTTAATTTAATTTGTGTAATTTAGTTTTTATAAGTTGGTGTTATTTAATTTGTAATTGAAAATAAAATAATAATTATACTCTAACGTAAATTATTATATAAAATTTTGGTTTAAAAGAAAATATAAATTTAAATTATATAAAATTTTATAAATTATATGTAATTTGTATAAAATTAAAAATATAAATATTTTTTTTTATAAAAACTTAATTTTTGAATTAGATTTAAACTAATTATTCTTTTTGTCAAGAATTTAAGTTAATTATTTTCATAACTTAAAAAAAATTAAAAAATGAATTGGTAAGTTTCCTTTATATTTTATATTAAATTGATGATAAGAAACTGTATATTCACCATTAAAAAGGTAAAATAATATTTGAATGTATATTAAAATTATAATAATTTAACGTAAGTTAATTCAACGTGAATTATTATATATTAAATAAAAACTGATGTATTATTGTTTTAATATAAAATAAAATTTAAATAAATCATATCAATTTTTTTATTAACTAATTTTTTAATTTATTAAATTAATTAGTTTAAATTTAATTCACAAATTAATTTTCAAATAAAAGTAAAAATCAGTTTATGCTTTCGAAAAAATTATACCGATTAAATTACACAAATTAAATTTAATATATTTTTTATATAATTTAAATTTATAATTTATTTTAAATATAACCTTCATATAATAATTCAAATTATTATATTTTCAATGAATTTGTATATAACCTTCATATAATAATATAACCTTTATGTTGGATTTTATAAAATATAAGTTGTATCAAAATATAAATTAAATAAACATAAACTATAAATTATAAAGTATGTAAATATTTATTATTTATAATTATATTAGTATTTTACATTAGTGAGAGATGATAAAAAAAAATATAAAGAATTAATGTTGGTGAAAGAAAAAAAAAAGGAAAAAAGAGTGACAATAATAAATACTAGAAAAAAAATAATGAGTAAATATTCCTAACTTCTATTTATTTTAACATATAAAGTGATTAATAATTTTATCAAAAGATTGTTAGTGTAAAAAGTACTGATATACATATACTCTAACTTAAAAAGTACTGATATACATATACTAGCATTCCCTTATTTATTTATTATGAAACCAAAACAACTCTATCGAGTCATGCAGAGGTCTGCATGGATATCACACTAATTACTTACATGATATTAAATGCTCTAAATACACACTAAACAATATAGAGTTAGCTGAGATATTGTAGAGAACCTGTTAAATTGGTTTGGAGATGATGTGATTCTATGAAAAAAAAAGCAACATTTTGAGCGTTTTCTGCGTTACCAATTTTAATTTTTATTTTTATTTTTCTTATGGGCTTAAATGTCACTCCCTCCAATTTTTTTTTTCCTCTAATTTAGCATGTACACTTTTGTTATTTGACTGCACAGAGAGTGAACTAGAGCTCCTTTTTCCCTTTTACTCTTTAATTTCGGATTTGATGAAAAATAAATATCATGCACAAAACAAAAAGAAAGCTAATAATTAATTAAATAAAAGAGTGATAATTAAAAAAAAAACTAACCTTACTATTAATAATCACATAGAAAAGTTAAAATTATATTGATTAGAAGTATTAGTGAAAAAATAATTAATCTTATGTCAAAAGATTAAATATGACATTTCTTTTGAGACAATTTCTTTTCTTTTTTTTTAATGTAAACTTATTTTAAACCGGAGAAAATATGCAGTACTTCATCAACCCTTATTTTTTAAACCCAACAAACTTATATTGTTTTCTTCGTAATCTTTATCGTAAATTAAGGAAGTAAAAATAAATTTAAAATTATTAGGAGGAACAAGATTACATTTTTATATTTTTAATATTTTTTGTTTTTAATTAGTATTTTAAATAGTATTTAAACTATTAATTAGTAAAACTAATTGAGTCTTAAAAAATTTCGTGTGGAGAAAAAAGTTAAAAAAATTAATTACTTAGGTTAAAGAAGAAAAATAATTTTATTATAATATAAAAAGTAATGATATTAATTTTTACCCAAATAATAAAACTGTATATAATTCATAATAATCGAAATATATGGATATAAAAAATGTTAAACAATTTCTCTTGTTATCCAAAATAAAGTACTGTTTAATCTTCTTTAGAAGACCTTACTCATAATGCTTTTTCAATTTAAATACTTTTAATTATATTAAATGAAAGTTGAAAATTAATATTTATAAGAGAAAAAATAAGTATTAACTATAATTCTAGATTTATATATATAGGATATATTTATCACAATAAATTAAAATAACAACCTTTCTTAATATTAATGAATTAAGTAATGACTCGAGAGTAACATTTAGTTAAGAAAAGAAATAGAAATATAATGCAGTAGAAAAAAGAAATAGAAATATAATAAATAATAGGATATAAAATAAAATAAATAAATATTTAAAAAATTGAATGATTGGTATAATAATAGCCAACACCATGTTCAGATATTGCTACTGGTCCTTGAGCCGTGGATTCCTTTTGGCTTCTGACATGCTGTGTAAAATTGGAGCACAGCTTCCGTGTATTTATTTTATTTCTACAAGCCTGCTCACGCATTCCCATTGATTCGATCAGCGTTTATAAAATTGGGTTAAGGATTTTCAAAAATTTATTTTAAGTTAACTCACTTCAATGATCTTTAGAAAATATTTTTTCTTTTTTATACAAAAAAAAATTTATTAAAGTAACTCACTTCATGTTATTTACCTGAATAATTTGTTTTATTATTTATATTGAGAAATTAATTGTAAAGAACCAAGAATTTTTTTATGTGTTTTATTTTATTTTATGTTAAAAATTTATAAAAAATGAATTGTCCAGCAACCAATTTTTTATAGGACATTTTTTATTTAAATTTGTTTTTATTATTTATATGGAAAGATTTGATGTAGGGAACCAATTTTTCAATGTGTTTTACTTTTTTATGTAAAAAATTATAAGATTGGTTGCTAATTTTATTATAGAGTTTATTTTTCAAATTTGTTTTTTAAATTGTTTTTAATTTATTTTTATTTTGTTTTTTATCTGCGTATATTTTTCAAAAGTATGATTTAAAAAATTTAAATTAATTTATATTTCATGTTTTATGTGTTTTACTTTTATGTTGTATATTTTTTTTCTTATTTTAATTTTTTTAAAATGCTTTATAATTTATTTTTCAGTTTAAAGTTTTTAATTAAGATTTTTAAACCTAACATTTTAAATTATCTTGGTAAAAATTGTTTAAAAAAATTAACTTAAAAAATTCAAATTGAAAATTAAATTACAAAGCGCTTAAAAAAATAAAATACATAAAAAAATAAAATATAAATTAACTAAAAGAATTTGATTTTAGAATTCATGATTTAAAACAATATATATAAATAAAAAATAAATTTAAAAAAGTTTTAAAAATTGACTAAAAAAATAAATTTGAAAAAAAAAATACCATGAACAATCAATTTCTTATAGGATTTTTATATAAAAAAAATTAAAAAATAGTTTCCCAACAACCAATTGTTGAACATGAATAGTAAAAAATATTATTCAGTTAAATAATGTGAGATGTGAGTCATTTAGGTAATTTTTTTCTTTTTTTGGTATATAAAAGGGAAAAAACAGTTTAGAAAGTTATTTAGATTTTAAGTATATAATTATCAAAATGAGTCTTACCTAATTTGCTAATTTGATGATGTCTTTTGTATTCTAATGTATTATTTTTAGTTATATATTGACATTTATATTTATATCTATATTATTAATTTAATAATATTTTAAAATAATAATTAATATATTACCATATTATATAAAATGAATGTCATTTATCAAAGTTAAAAGTAAATTAACAACAAAATATAAAATAATAACAATAAAACATAAAAACATAAAATCGCTTAGCAAAGTGTAGTAATTCGTAAGCGAAATATACAGAGAGATAATTTAAAAGATGTTAAACAACATAATTTTGTTACGTGAAATTAAATCCGTCCAACAACCAACAATTATTTTTAAACTATACAACAAGGATTAGTGACTGTGGTCATTTGGTTCGGCGGAATTGAATTCACTTGACAACCTTTTTCAAAACTATAAAATAGAGATTTTCCAACTAAATCATTTCACAAATGGATAAGAGAAATCAAATTAGACAAAAAAAAAAAAAAGAATATTGATGAATTGAATGAGTAACTAGGTTGAAATTGAGTAAAATAACCATAGATAAATGAAAAAAATCAAATACCTACTTACCAAAATCAATTATTGGTAAACGGGGAAGCTACCCATAAGTTATTTCACCAAAATTGATTCTGCAAGGGTGATCACGTCTAAGCAAGCATGCAAACATGAATGAAGTTAAATCACATTCACAAGACCTTTGATGCACGTTTGCCTTCTATGTTCATCCAAACATGCAGAACGTCGATAATCTGTTGCATATGACATTTGCATCCATTTGTAATTTTACATATGTAAATGGAAATTTCAATATATATTTCGTTTAAGTTACTCAAATATATTTTTATATATTTTCATTTGTCGACAAGCTAAGATTCAAGTTTTTTTTTCTATTCTTTTGGAACCCAGACGAACTCCAAAAGATAGCAAGCTTTCCATTTCACTAAAAGCAAAGGTGACAACTTGTTTTTGGTAAAGAAATTTGATTTTTTAAAATAGTGCACAAGCACCTCCTATTTTTTCAAAAAATTAATCAATTGTTTTTCAAAATATACTACATTTGCACCTATATGTTTTAAAAAATTTACACGTGAAACCTTCAAATCTAAAACTTGATAATGTGCATCGTAAGTGTTGCACAAAACTCATTTAAAATGCTTATCAAGTTATGAAAATATAAATAATTAACATGATAGTTACCACTATTGATACAAAAGCTTATGAAAATATTATTATAAAGTCAACATATCAAAATTAAAACAATTAATATTATATTTAGCACTGTTAATATTATTAATTTACTCTATGGGATAATATTATTAATTTTAAGAGTTTAATTGATGTTCAATTACAATGTTTTATTTGTATGACTTTTTAAGTATTAATTGGTAAAATCATCAAACTTACTATAAAGAAAAAATTGTGATTTGCTATCAATATAAAACTTTTTCCATTAACAATGCATAATATTTTTCTCTTATTTTAATAGAAAATTCAATGACATTATATGCTAATAAGATATATAAGAGGGTTGACAAACTCACATTAGGAAAACTTTGATCTGAATTTGGTCGATTAAAATTTATTGAATCAAATAATAAAGACTATCTGCACCCTTTTTCATTTCTAGAAAATATGAGAAGATGAAAGAATAAATCAAATGAAAAAATTCAAAATTAAAAGTAAAATTAAAATTTTATTTTTTAACTAAATAAAAAAATTAAATAATAAATAGTTTCAAATCAAATGCTGTAAGTTAGAGAATGTCAAAGTCCCACAAATCATGACAATCCCATTATTAAGAATCATGACTTAATTATCATTATGATATGATCATCCTTAATTATACGAATCACACATCAATGTATTTAATCTTTTGCATTATTATAGCAATCATTGTAAGTACCATTAGCTTGATTTTAGGATCGTAATTGTACATATCTACATGTATTTAAGTATACCTTATGGATGGAATAGGATACAACATTTAGTAGCATTTTTCTATCTTTGTATTGTTTCTCTGAGTTTAGCTAATAAAAAAAAACATCGTGTCTCCATATTCATCCATATGGAAAGTAACTATTTACAATATCAATTATTAAGGAGTAAGGAGTGAAATACTAAACGAGTTCCTGAATGTTTGGGTTGCTTATGTTTGAAAACGCCTATATCGGAGTCTGACAAGTCTCTATACTTTAGTTGACCCTCCAAGTCAGCTCCACATGAGCAAGTGACAAATTTCACTTAAACACATCATGGGGATGAAAATGCAAGTGTTGTGAATGTTGTTTTATGGTTTGTCTATTTTCACGTGTTGCTTTATGCAAGTCTGATTCTTCTCCATGTCTTTGTGTCTTCGTTTCTATCTTCTCACATCTTCTATATTCCTTTCTCTCTTTTTGTTTGCGTCTAGGTTTATGATTTTAGGGGCTAGGGATGCTTTAATTTTACTTGCAAGTGTGTTTTTATTTGGGGTTAGGTTTGTTAGATGAGAAAGTAAGTAGGGTTCGAGAGCCCTAATTTGAGTTACAGGTTTGATTTGGGTGTATTTTCATATAAGTGGTTTAACTAGAAGGAGACAATTAAGGAACATTGTAGTTGAAAGGGGTTAATGAATCATAAACGTCTTCTGCTCGTACATTAAAAGAGGCAAACACATATCATTCTTTGTGACATTGTGGAAGTATAACTATTTTAAGGATTTCTTGAACTGAACGAAATCCTGAAAAGTTGTTTTAAATTTGTCCTTTACCAAAAGTCTAATCTACATTTTCCTTTTGTTTATTGATTTAGATCCTGTTTTTTTTTTTTATTTCATTAACCTTGTATTTTTTGTTTCAAAGTCACTCCAATAATTGTCATTTTCCTCTTGTTTATATATTATTATTATTACAACTACCTGTATTATTATTATTATTATTATTATTATTTTTATTATTATTATTATTATTATTATTATTATTATTATTATTATTATTATTATTATTATTATTGCACAAATGATTCGTCTCATCCTATGTGTAAAAGAAAACATTTAGCATGAATTCTACTAATTTTTTATATATTTTAGGTATATTTGGAAAAACTAGCTGAAAAACTAATTGAAAATTAAAAAAATAGTTATAAGTGTTTGTTAAAAATAGTTGATCAACTAGCAGAAAGTTATAAAATGACAAATAAGGATATCATTAGTCGTTAGATCAACAATGAGGTATTTAAAATAATTATAATGTATTTTGATAGTATAAATTAATTATATATTTAAATTATAAATTATTATAATTATATATTTAAATTATAAATTTCTATAATAACATATTTAACTTATAATTACATATTTAAATATATACATTTATGTAATTACATATAACAAATTACTATAATTAGTATTTAAACTATAGTTTACTATAATATATTTATATTATAAATTACGATAATTACATTAATGAATGGGAGAAAAACCGAAAGAGTGAGATGTTGTATAATATGATAAGAGAGAATTAGTGGATGATAATGCATTAATTAATTAATGAAGGATAAACATGTAAATCATTTTAGCTAGTAGTTCCTAGATTTTTGTTATCCAAAGAGGTTAAAATTATTTCAGCTGCCTTTTGAACTTTTAACTAGTAAAAATGTCAAACCAAACACACTCTTTGAATCATCGCAAATCACTCGAGTATCTTGTTTTATACTCAAATGAAATGTAAAAGATAAAAAAAAGAGAAATGTGAAAGATAACATATATCATGTAATAAAAAGAAAAGAGCTAAGTATAATAGGTGTTTATTTAACAACACATTTACAAAATTGTTTTTTATATTTTAATATTTAAAAACTAAAAAATTTGTTTGAGTGATGTTTTCTTAAAATAATTTTTGAAAAAAGTTTTGTATTTTTAGTTTTTAAAAACTAAAAAGAGGGACACGGTAATAATTTTATTTTTTAGTTTTTTATTTTTATTTTGAAAACTCAAAATATAATAAGAATACATTTTTTTATATTTTTCATTAATGACATTTTTATAAATATGAATATTTTTTTTTTATTTTCACATCTTCAAAATAGTTTTCAAATAACATTTATACAAGTTTTTTTTTCTCTTCTTCCCAAAAACAGTTTTTAAAACTGTTTCTAAAAACCTTTTACAAAAACTAAAAAACAAAATAAAAACCTTAAATAATTCGAGGAGCCATAAAAATGAAATGTGTTAACCAGGACTAAGTTTTATGGTTAACTTGATTTGTTGAGTCCTTGGGTAGTTAATCTATTTTTTATTATTTAAATTTATATAAATAATAACATAAAAAAAATTGGATATATGCAAATAGATTTTATATATTCTATATAAAATTAGGTTTTTTAACCCAATCCAACCATTCAAAATGTTTATGGTTAACTTCATTCGTGGGTCAAATTAATCTATTTTCTATTTTATTTAAATTTATATAAATAGAAAAATAAAATAAATTTGAACAACCAAATAGATTTAATTCTATATAAAATTAGATTTTTTTAACCCAATTTAACCCTTCAAAACCATTCGGCTGAAGCAAAGATTCTTAACCAAGTATGAACCATTTCACTTAAATTCCATTCAAGTGATTTTTTTTATAACAGTTTTCAAATTTATATAAATATAAACTAATTTTAGTTTTAAAATTTTAAAAATAACACTCATTTAGCTGTCAATTTTAAAATATTGTTTTCAAATCTTAAATTTATTAGAATTCTTTGGCACTTGAGTTCAAAAATCTATTTTTTGAATGCAATGACACTATATTTGAATACCTCATCACAGATTCAATCAAATTGAAGCTGAAAAAAAGGGATGGATTAGATTTCCAAAATAACTTATGACTTATAATTAAAGGTGATAGTTGATGATCAACGACAAATAATTAATAACTAGTGTTCAACAATTGATGATCCATGATTGATAATTAATAATAAGAGGTAATTAGTAACTTGTAGTTGAAGATAACAATAGTTTTTAGTGAGGACGAATGATAGTCATTAGTCAATATTTAATGATGGATGACCGAAGATCAATGATCATAACAAAAAATAATGATTACCAATTAGAGATGACAACTAATAACCCATGATAGAAGTTGGTAACCAGTTGAAGTGATGATCGGTGAGTAATAAATAAAAGTGACCGTGATTAATAATAAAAAATTACAACTAATGATTAACGGTAAAAATAATGATCATAAGAATAATTAAAGTCTAATAAATAAAAACAAAAACCTTAAAATTAAATTTTATTATTTTAAAATAAAATAAAAAATATTTTAAAAATCAAATCAGAATTATTTTTATCCATTAGTTTTTAACTACATCTGAAAATTAAAAAAAAAATAAAATGAAAAATTGAAACAACGTGGGGCCTTAATAATTTGGGGGGTGAAAATCCTTAGAGCACGGCAACAAGGTATGTCAGTGGGTGTGGGCCAAATAGTCTGTTTTGGCGGCAGAAAATGTCCAACAAAACTGAGCTATAGATACGTAATTTACATGTATTGAATCACAGGGGTTGATGAAGCTAGTGAGAATAAGATTGAGTGGGGCATGGATGTCAAATTCAGGGTCAAATCTAGAATACCATGCTAATTCTAATAATGTGTTTTCTCTAGTTTGCAGTTTGCAGTTTGCAGACAGAACAGAACGTGCACCACACTTATTAATGATATTGGCGTAAGTATGTTACTAAATCTTGGTAGAAGAGCCGTAAACTGAGAGTCTGAGTTGGGTTGATTGCTTGTTTGGGTTATCATATCATATACTATGGACATTGGCTCATTGAAAGAATGTCCACTCCAAGACTCAACGTCTTAAACTCACCCAGCAACTCTCTCTTTACAACCACTGTATATATATATGCTTCTCCCCCACTCTCAACTCACCACTTCCTGTTATTTTCATTGGTGGTTAGGTCCTGTTGGAGAAGCAGGGCACGTGCAATTTCACTTCTAGCTCTAGCTACTCTCACTCGTTTGCACGTGCTCCCCTTCTCCAACACGATTTTCCTACCTCCTTCTACTTCCCTCGAATCCCCCTCCTAGGTTCTTCACTGTACACAACAGTAAGTGGAACTAGATTGTTGCATTGCATGCATTATTATAACTTCAATCACCTCACATCTGTTCTTTTCTTTTTTTTGTTGTTACTCATCACTCAAATACAATACAATTTTGTTACTTAAGAAGCATGCTCATTAGTCAACCATAACAAACACAGGTTTGCATGTGAATTTGAGTCTATGGTGCAGGGCCAACTCCATCTGAGAAGCACAAGAATGAGGACCTACTTAAGCAACTGCAGCCGAGGATGACATGTGCTCATCTGCATTGCCCACTTCAGAGTCTTAGGCTTCTCTGTTACAACTTACAACTTAATGAGGAGAAACTCGTTTTAGGCCATATGTATTTTTTTTTTTTCATACCTCAATAGTATCACACTCACACATCTGTACTAGTATGTGGGCTATGTACGACGTACTCACCAATTTTCAAGCGATTGCGTTGTGTCCTGGGACTCAATATCATATAATGGAACCAGTTAATATTATAGACACTGTATTCATCTCTTCAAAATATTAAGACTTTTTTTCCTGATTATTTTTTCCATTGTGTAGAATTCTTGTATTGCTTCAGCAAGACTACAATAACAAGCACATCTCGTCCCCACTAGTCAAATATCCATGTTTCGAAATTGCTGGAGATTATATTATTTAAATTATTATAATTATAATCAGTTTGAGTTTCTATTATCAGTACGAAGTTAACACTGAACAACATCAGTGTGTCAATTTATTTTTTTTACAGAAATGTAAACAAAATTCAAAACAAATCTCTTACTGACATTAAGAAATAGTTTCTTACAACTCCCTCTTTAGTTAATAATATTTGAAACACCCGCACCAATTTCTATTTCTTTGTGTCTCTTTCTTCTTAATGCTATCATTGGGGGTGGTTAAGTATCACTATTATTATTCTAAGAATGATGTTATATTAGATGAAAAAATTATTACAAAGATATAAAGAATGGCAGCCAGAGAACTGCTAAAAATTTTTCAAAAGTTCTCTTTTTAAAATTCTCCGATGACTGAAAATAAGTTAGAATTTATTGAAAATTACTCATTTTTTCAGGTTTCTTTTGTTGCTATATGATCATTTTTCTTAAAATTGATCATTTTAATAAATTATATTTTATTAGTTATTTTTATATGACGTCTAAAATTTGTGTACACAAATTAAGATAAATAATATTTTCATGGATTTATTAGTCTTTTTCTAATTATATCTCTATCATTTCTTGTTAATTCTCTTTATATCCTGTAGACTAAAGTAAGGTAAAAAATAATTAATGTAGTTTTAAATTTTACAAATCAGATAAATAAAAACATAAATTTTCTAAATTATAAAGGGATGAAAATTTGTACCAAATAGGTATCTCAAAAATCAATAATCATCATGTTATTTAATGAATTCTATTTTATAATTTTTTTTAATTTTATATAACTCATTAAATTATATAATGTTTATTGATTAGTTGGGATAAGAATTAAGACACAAATTTGAGACAGAAAATTTTTTTTAACAGAAATACTTCAGAACAATGCTAAAATAACAAATTAAAAAAGAGTATTAGAAAATAGTTTTTTATAAAGTTTCACTCCTTTTCACACACACATATGCATACATACATAAATCACTACAAATATATTTAAAGAAAGTAGAATAACTATTCATCACAACATTTAATCATAATGTCATCAAAATTTGTATATCTTTAGTTTTTTTTAACAAAGGTTGTTAGTATGTTAATCTTGATGGACAGAAAGAAATTTCAACAACTTTTTTTCTTTCGTTTCTCTCTTTATTTAAATTTTGTTATTAAATTAATTTTATAATTCTATATATTTTTAGTGTCAATAAATTTCATAATTTTTTTTAGGAGAGCTAGCAATATACTAATTGTAACACACTTTCTATTATTGATTGAAATTTATTAAGAATTACAAAATTAAAAAAAATAATCATTTAATATTACAAGAGAGACCTACATAATAAAAAGTATATGTAGAAGAGTATGTGAAAGAGTGTGTTGATAATTTTTTTGATTCTCCTTACTCTAGATACTATCTAATTAACACTAGTCTCTACCAATTACTCCTCTTAACTTAGAACATATTTTTTTCCATGAGTTTCCATATCATTTCCTCTATTATCAGTGCTGATGCAAAAAGGTGAACATAAATGGTAAAATGTCATTTTAATTTTTCATTTGGTGGAGATGGATGTGAATGGTTTGTTCAAAATGGACCAATGACGTGTTGAAGGTAGACTGATAACGTATCCGAAATGGACTAATGACTTAAGAATGTGCTTCTGATAACTGTTGGACAGTTGGTAGTTGGTACGCTATAATGGCTGAGATGCCCCGAAATTAAAATAGGTATTATTTATAAAGATGCTCCACTGCTCAATTGACTAAAAATCTTAATAGAGTGACAATAGTATTGGTGGTATAATGGTATTTATAGACATAAAAACTTGGCTAGACCCCCTACCTCTGATAAAGGTGCAAAGTCTCTCATAAATCAATTATATCATGTGGTTACAAATAACTTTAGTCTTGACCAAAGATAGCTTTATGTACGTTAAAGTTTCTGTTACGAGTATTGATTTTAATAATCTTAGGCACATTTATAGATTGAACTTAAGTTCATTAAAGTGCTTGACCAATAAAGAATGTGATGATGTAATAAAGTGGTACACATTAGAGTTGTGTTAATGGTAAGAGATGACGTGAGGATAACGGAGGACGACAGTCCAAAAGAAAAGTTGCAGGAAAAGAAGCATCGGAACTGGGAATTCGCCTTAGGAAGTGGGGGACTCTGCTTTGTTATTGCTGGCTCAATTTAGTTCTACATGCAAGCTAGGGAAACAAAGTTCATTACTTCATTTAAGATTTATCCAACGTGGGAAATGAAAGTGTGATGAAGAAAACAAGAAACCAAGTCAATGCTGCCAATGCAGAAGAACCTTAAAACACAAGCAAATGGAATAATGAATACAGGGTCATTTTAACACGCAATGCACAAATATCCAAGTTATTTTCGAGTATGATTATGTCATATAGCAATGGCTGTAGAATGAAAGCCAAAATACTGGAGAAAAATTGCAGCCAGATGACGTAAATAACAAAATGAACAGTACACTGTTCATTAAACCATAACTTGAGTATCTGTTTTCTTTTTATTTTTAAAATGCTTGTTTAAAATAAAGTTTACATACTTAAGTTTGACACAATTTTATTTTATAGATTAAGTTTGTTAAAACAATTCTTCCTTTACTTTCAATTTAAACTGAACTGTAAGATAAAATTGAGTTTGGTGCGATTCATTAATTTATATAGTTTCAGGGACAATTTTTAAGGTACACCATGAACCAGCAATTTTAATCCTTGGCTATATATAGGTTTTATTAGATGGTCTCGAACTGCATCATTCAGGCCAAACTTTCAATTAATAACATATAATTTAATTAACACAATTTAAAATATCTAATAATTTTTCCTCCAACCCTTAAAAAAATTCCCAACCATTGCTCATTACCTTTGGAGACCATTCTAGCAGCCTCTCTGACAGTGATATCTTCTCTTTTAATTTCTTGTCATCTCTACCTTCCTCACCTTTTTAATATTATAAAAAATTGACATTATATTTATTTAATAATATTTTATCTTTTTTTAAAAAAATATTATCTTCAAAAAGGTACTTTTGAAAAATCTATTATTATTTTATTAATAATACAATTTAATTACAGTTCAACTAATACATTCAACTTGATCCAGTTTTAAAAACATTGTTTTTTTCCTTACGAGAATATTACTGCATGCTTTCAATGAATAACATCTCCACATCATGATACTTAAATTGGGTTACAAATGATGTATATAAAATCTATTTTTTGAATAGTAAATTGTAATATTTACAATCAAAATTATTAATTATAAATTATTTGTTAGTAATTAACACTCATCCTAAAATAATAAAACTATAAATTTTATAAAACAAAATTATTAATTATATATGAATTTACGAAGTTTTTTATTTTAGAATGATAGAAAACAAAACAATCTAATAACTAAATAATGTATATATATAAAATAATTAAGCAACAAAATAGTGAAGATAAATTTAAAAATATTATTCTAATTCCTTTTCAGGATCTAAAGTTATATGACTTATTTTTTATAAAAATTAATAAAAAAATAAAATAATAATCAATCATAAAATTCACATGAATCATTGAATGTACATAGTAAGATTCATATACTATTCATTTATGTATTATAAAATACAAAATTAATTTAAATACATTTTAAGATCCATATCTATAGATAATATCTATAGATAATTAAATCGTATCAAATTGCAAATTGGAAGATACCAATAACTATGCTCAAAATTAACTGTCCAGTCTAAAATCTATAATTAATGAACTATAAATATTATTTTAATTCACATATAGGTCATAAGTATTTTTCCAAAAAGACAAGCAATGCTTGAGGGTTGGAAAAGAAGAATGGAGAATGCTGAAACTATTATTTTAAGCTCCGAATGAAGTATGCCGAAACTGGAATTGGGATCATAGTGAAGTTGGACGGAAAAAATAGGCATAAGAGGCCGTGGGATACAATTTACGTGAGGTGAATGATTTCATCAGTCATTAGATGATAAAGATAATCAATGAATATAACTTTGTTAGAGTCAAACACGTGCTTTTTTTAAGAGTAATTTAATAAAATAAATTATAACTACAATTATTAAAACACATTCAACTAAAATACCATTAAACCTATAAGTTACTGATTTGCTCCGTAAAAACAAGTCTACATTAATATACAAAAGCAAAACTACAAATCCACGCATATCATTAAGTGATGAAAAAGTCGCAATTCAAATATCAAAGAGAAGAGCTAAAATCAAAGTGTGTAACACATTTTCCTATTAGTTAAAATTTACTAAGAATCAAAAAATCAAAATAATTCTTTAAACAAGAGATTAGACACTAAAGTTTAAGATTTTCAATAAATTTTAATCAATGAAAAATATAATAAAAAGAAGATTTCAAAAAATGTCCATATTAGAGTACCTATAGGGAAAAAACTGAAGAATCTGAACAAGAGAAAGCATGCATAGACTCTTCAGTACATTCAGACTTCAGAGAGCAAGGATGTAAAAGTAGAATTAAAGATAACACTGTCGGAATTTCAAGCAGTAAAGTTTAAACAAATTTCAGTAATAAAAAATATATCAAAACAAGAAAAAAATCCAAACAACAACCTCAAATAGTGATGCTTAATACTATACCGTTTATAAACTGTATATCCTAGTATTCTGAAATAAACTCCAATTAAATAACATAGTTAAATTACATTAGTATTGCTTCTAAGACCCAAATAAAACAGATGTAAGGCAGAACATGTTTATTCCTAAACAAAATCAAGGATCATAATGGTTTTAATACAGCCTGCATGTGATGTCAAATAATCCATTCAAAGTTGCAGTGTACACTTTCTATACAAATGCATTCCAGCCAATGTTATCGCGGATGGCGGAACATAGCGGAAGGCTAAAATTCCGCCATAAAAACACGCCATTGCGTCTTATGACACCATCACGGCAGACATTTCTTTAGAAATTTTATATGGCGGTTGGCAAAAAATCCGCCATGCCATGGTGCTATTGCGCCGCCATAGCGGTTATTTAACAACACTGATTCCAGCCTACGAATATATGGTCTCCGGTTAAGAGGATTGAATTTTAGTCTCCACATATCAGAATACGGTTTGTAATGTAATACTCCTTCCATAAACCCTTGTATGATTGACCTCACAGTTGCAAGAAAGATGGAAAGAAAGGCAACAAAAAGTGACATTCCCAATTCCAAAAGATGGAAAGGAATGTAACAAACATGAAGTTAACATTAGAAAGTCACAGCTCCCTCCATTTCACTCTATTTCTACTTCTACCAAGCACAACACATAGATAGTTGATGCCTCAAGCCTAAAAGCAATTAAATAATCATTTGAACAAAAGACTTCAAATGTCAAACTACGTGGAGCAAACAATCTGCAGTTGAGGATTTGATATTCATCTTGTTTAATAATGGAATGGAACTGAATGGATATGAAAGGAAAAATTGACCATATATGTGACTCTATTCTGAATTCAATAAAAATGGTACACCAACTCTTAAATAAACAAAACTGTTAAATTGCAACTAATGTAAAACAAGCAGCAACCAAAGGAGAAGCTAGCACCGAGAAAATGGATAAACAAGGTTCTAAAACGAAAGTGTAACATAATCAATCTTCTTCCTCTCCTTCATTCTCAGCAATGTTGAAGTACCTCAGTTCATAAATGCTTCTATCTTTGTTAGAAGCAATCACTCTGAGCCAGTCACGTACATTGTGCTTCTTCAAATACTTCTTAGTCAACCATTTGAGGTACCTGGAATCAGACGAGATGTTGAAAATGGAAAACACCATAATGGAAGTAATTCCCAAACACAAAATTACAGAAACAAATCTCTCCAAAATACTGCATCCTAGGTTAGCGCAAAATTACAATTCAGCTGATATGTTTGATAATGTCGAGAAATTGACCTGAATAAGAAAAATAAAATATAATTGAATGAAAGAGAGAATTACCGTTTGGAGAAGTTGCTGTCGGAAGTAACAATAATTTTGGTCTTCTCGCGTGTGACGGAGACGATGTCGCCAAGAGCACCGGCCTTTCCACCAACCTTAATTTTCTCTTGAAGGAACTTCTCGAGAGACGCAATGTCCATGATCTTGTCCTCTACTGGCTTTGCGCAGTCAATGGTGAATGTCACGCCCTTCTTCTTCCCCTTCGCAGCAGTTGCACCTCCTCGACTCATTCTCTTTCCACTTTCTATTGCCTACCTATGAATCCAAAACCGCAAAATACAAATCAAATCTCCGTTTTCAGTTTCTAAATGAAATTCATCGTAGGTTCTAATTCTTCGTTTGAGAGAGTTTTAAAAAGGTAAATTAGGGATTACTTAATGCGGAGAACAGAGAGGAACGATTACCTTAAGCTACGTCCAAAGAACACAGCACAGTGTGTGCAGAGAGGAGCGCCGTTGAAGTGTGCTGGAGAACTAGGGTTTGGATTTGCCTTTCTTTTTATATTTATATATGCTAACATGAAATGAAACGCACGTTTTCAAAGAAATAAGTTAAAATATACATTAATGGACCATTATTGCAAATTGGGGTGTTGCTTGTTGCACCTCTCCTTTTTGTTCATACTTCCATCAATTCTTTTAAAATTTTAATATTATCCTTACTTTTTTTGCACCTTCATAATTTTTTGATTTAAAAATATGGAAGAATTTTTACAACATCATATTATGTAATTATGTAATACATAATATTTTGAACATATGGATTACCTATTCCGAATGATATACACATGTCTTAAAATAACTGTCAAAATTGCCAAATTTTGGCATAACATTTACCTTTTTGAATTTTCTAATAGGAATGTACACATGTAAACCCTATAATTAACAAATTTGAATGAGTGACAAATCCCCTCCAAATTGGCATTTACTTATCCAAATTACCTTTCCATTTTCTTTCACAATTTTACTACCGTCTCAATTAAGGGTGGCTAGACACAGAGGACATGAGTATTTTGGAAAAATCATCCATAGTGATAAATGTATGAGCAAAAGAATGAAATGTAAAGAGAAACACCCTTTCCAAAATACACAATATTTGGCAGCATTGGTTAACTAAAAATAGGTTGACCGAGTAAGACATAAAGTAAATTGAGATATTCAAAATCGAATCAATCCAAATAAAAACCTAAAATTCATCCTCAAAATAATAAAAAATAAAATTAATTAGATTTCTTAGTTTATTAAATTCCTAAATTATGGAATTTGATTCGAGCAGTAATTTAAGATTTGAAAATCAACTCAAACTTAATCAAACCACAATAAACATTACTTTTATATTTTTCTTCCAAGTAACACCTAATTTAGAAGACGTGACAACTTATATTATAAACATAATCATGTAGAAAATAAAATAATATGCAACAATATTACTCTAATTTATACTAGATATCTTTTTTAGGTATTTTTAAAGTAAAGATTTTTAATATATTACCAATAGATATTTAAATACGAGTTTAATTTGGCGTTTACTATTAGTGTAAAATTTTTACACTGACATTGTATCATGATTTTTTATTTATGTGACTTTTAAATAGTAATGAATAAAGCCAACAAATTTTCCATACGAAGAGTTGTGATTGAATGTCAGTGTAAAAATTTTTACACTCACACGACATACCAATTAAGCTCGATACACTGTTAGTGTAAACACAACCCTTCATTTATGATAGATTTGTTGACTTTATTAATTACTACAAGTCACGTAAATGAAAAATCATTACTGTTAGGGTAAGAATCTTTACCCTAATAGTGTATACCAATTAAACTTTTAATTTAGTTTGAAAATATTTTAAAATTTGAATCAAATTAAACCAATCTTTAGTAATTTAGTTTGATTTGATTTTACGGTTTAAAAAATATTCTATTAAGTGTTTGTTTAACAATATTTTTATAAAACAATTTTTAGTATTTTAGTTTTTAAAACCTAAAAAACTTATTTGGGTAGTGTTTTATGAAAACAGTTTTCGAAAACAGTTCTGGTTTTTTAGTTTCTAACATAAACAACTTAAAGTAGTTTTGCTTTTCAGTTTTCTATTTTTGTTTTAAAAACTCAAAACACAATCAGAATATGTTCTTTTTTGCTTTTTATTAATGAAATTCTAATAAATATGAACAAGTTTTTTCCATTTTTACGTCTTCAAAACAATTTTCAAATAAAACTTACTAAACAAGTTCTTTTTTTTTATTTCTTTTGAAAACTATTACTGAAAACTCTTTTAAAAACTAGACCAATCAAGCCCTAAGTATTATTTATTATAATGATTTATAATAGAATACTTAAATATTTATTTACTTTAATAATTATTTAAAGAATTTAATTGGTATACACGGTTAATGAAAAAAATTCTTAGACTGACATTCAATCACAACCCTTCATATATGGTAAACTTTGTTAACTTTATTAATTATTACTTTAGAAGTTACAAATGAAAAATTATGATTAATCGTTAATATAAAAATTTTTTACACTAACACTATATTAATTAAACTCCTAAATTAAAGCAAATCACACTTAATTTTTTTATTTAGTTCCGATAATTTTTACTATCAAAATCCAACTAAATTATACACCAATAAGTAAATGTACTTCAACCTGCTTTATAATTTTATAGTCTAAATTTAAATTTGTTATCTATTATAGGCTTAATTTTATAGCCTTTTATATATATTGATTTGACTTGTTACCATATTTAAAAGCCTATCTTATATTTTTTTTTAAAGACATAAAACTTTTATTAATGTAAGATTACCTCAATCATCTAAATATAAATCTCTCATACTGTTTTTAAATCTTATAAGAAAAATTAACAAAAAATCTAAATGTAAAAGTACGTTAAAAAGAAATTCATACAATAACATAACATTTTCATGTTGTTTCTATATATAATGTACACGTAACTTTTAATAACATAACATTTTCATGTTGTTTCTATATATAATGTATACGAAACTTTTATATAAAAGTAATAATATATATTACATTATTTTTATTTTTATGAAGATTCAACATATTATTAGCCATATAAAAAGATATGAAATTGATAAGCAGTTTATCTTTTTAGCCTCATTATGTCAAAAAATATATAATTTTATTATTTATATATAATTTTAATTTTTATTATTTTTTAACTAAAAATTGTCATAAATATAAAGTTCTTAATTCACTTTTTTTTATGCACTCACAATTTTAAGATCCATTGTATTTTTACGACAATAAAAAATTATATTTTATAATTTTAGAACACTTTGGTGGTTCCATAATCCTTTTAAATATTAGGTTGAAGATAAAAAATTATTATTCTTTAAATAATAAATTAATTTTGTTCTTATATAAAAAGAAGATCTCCACTTAGAAATCAAGTTTTAACTTCAAAAACACCCCCTCGTACACGGGACAAACAAATTGTTCACAGTATAAGATCTTGTCTAGTCTTACAGCTGCCAAAGGCTTGTATCCTATTCATGAATACTGAAAAAATTTGCGAGGAAATACATGAAGCAACTATCAGTTGTCTAGTCTTACAGCTGCGAAAGGCTTGTATCCTATTCATGAATACTGAAAAAATTTGCGAGGAAATACATGAAGCAACTATCAGTATACATGAACCGCAAGCATGTTAACATTTCAATGTAGCATTTTTATTTTAAGAATTGAATAGAGAAGAACAGTATAAGTCCAATTGCAAATTTTTTAATAATCATGTATCAGGTATGACTAGTACTAGGATCCGCCGGTATAAAGAATTCAGGTTACTCAGGTTGAGTTGTACTTGTTTCCAAAATTCCTTACGAAGCCTTTGTCCCTGTCTTATGATCATAATATTCTACTAGTGCAGCTCCGGCTAATGCTCCCAGTGTAAGAGCCTGTGCATGCAACCTGAAATAAAATAGCTCATCAACATTAACAAAAAGCATAAACTTGAAATTATGCAGGGAACATAATTTAAAAAAAAAAAACAATATCAACACGCACAGTACATTAGGGCGGGGCAGTATATCATCGCAGTCCAGTTATTTATTTTTCCAGATAAGCATACATCTGTTTATCACTTGCAATAGAAATGAAGACAAGCCCATATACGCGGCGGATTCAAATATGGTGTCATCTTTTCATGTTCCTCTAATTGAATGATGACAACTCAAACAATAACAGCAATATCAATCACTAAGTAAAGTCAGTTACACAGACGATCCTACTAAACTTGGTTAGAACAACATTGTCAGGGATATTAGTCCCCACCTCCCTTTTAAAAATTTCATTTAATATCCTTATCAGTCTCCCTTTACCCCCTTTTTAAAGTAATATAAACCATGTGATCTTTTATCGATTCCAATGTCTTCAGTAGTCTTATTTACACATATCAAAACCACCTTAATCGATATTTTTATCCGTCTTTTCTTAAGTGTCACTGCAATTCCAATAGCTTACATATAATCATTCTATATTTGTTTTTTCTTGTGCGACCACATCCAATCTTAAGGTATTCTTTTTGCTACTCTTTATTTTTCTTGTTTTGCTACTCTATTTTTCTTGTTGTATATTGTCCGCGACATCTTCATCAGTTTCCAATATTGCTTTCATCATTTTATATATGGTATAAAATATTCTTCAATTTCTAACTCAATTTATTTCTCTTATTTTTTGCTCTAAATCCAATGCATGTATTTTTGTCTTACTCTTACTCAAGGGAAAGCCCTTTGATTCCAATATTTGTCTCCACAGCTAGTGTTTAGAGTAAACCCTTTTCCTTGATTCCTCAATCAAAACTCAAGCTTCAGATAAAAAAATTGCATTCAGTTATATAGTTTGCAAATCCAAGAATAAATTAAATGAATAAAACTTTAGACTAAACGCTAATGTAAATTTACCCCTATAGGAAAATACTTAGTCACACTCCCAAGAGTCTCACACAAATAGTTACTCTACTATGCATGTCTCGTATAGCTTGGATGTATCTATGTAAGCCATAGAAGTACCTTTCTTTTCCAAAGCCATATACACTACACTCATCTCGGTATTTGATCATATGTTTTTTTAAGTCAGCAAAAATCATATATAAGTTTATCCCTTTACTTGGGTGCGTTTCCATCTGAGAAGTAGAATTAAAGGGCCTGCATTTCAATCTCCAAGCTGATTGCCATTATTAGGTTGGTGGAGAAGTGAAATTGACATAATATTCAATGAAGCTAAGAGAAATGGCAGATACAAAGAGAATTTCAAGAAACAGAAAATGCGAGGACAAATTATCAGGGAAACTGTGTTACAGCATAGTTTCTTTTATCATTCTGTTTCTCAAAACCATAACAAACTAGATAAGAAGTAAAACTAATATTCTGTATAAAACTAATGTCCCGTAAAACATTTCAGTCAATGCCGTTGCATAGATATGGGTCTGGTTGAATCAAACAGTGGTTGAACAACAAAAGGCATCGATGAAACAAACCGTATTAGCAATTCAAGAACAAAAAATGAAAGCAATCTCAGCATTCAGTTAAAACCAGACAACCTCACGGCATTACAATATGAACCCAGGCAGAACCCCATCAAACTTACAAAACACAACAATTCATGGGTAACAAAGACCAAAATACGGATTGCATGACAAATCGAGATACTTAATTATATTTAACCAAAAGTAACTAACCTTGCGTGAATGATCTTAACACTAGTTTTCATGTTAGGTCGAGACCAGTTGTAGGCAATTGAACCCGTAATACCACTAAGCCACAGACACCCTAATCCACAAAGATCGAAAACATGAAGAAATTAGATACCATTCAGCCGAACAAATAAAAAAAAATAACCCATGAAAAATGGCATAAATGAACCCTAACGGAATGGAGAAGAAGAGATTGGAAAATTTACCAACAGTACGGAGCTTGTGTTCGACGACCCATTTCCTTATGGATTCAATCTGGGTCTTAGCTTCCGACATTGCAGAGAGAGAGAGAGAAAGGAAATTTGAGAAAGAAAGGATGAAAAGCGAATCTGAGAGAGCCAAGGCTTTGGTTTATATATGGGTTAGAAAATTTGATGAGGAATAATGAAAGAAGCAAATAAAAAGTCGTAATTGTAAACATATGGGTGCGACTGCTGTATTGTTTGGAACTGCCATAATAAGCATGACACGTTGAAAACAAAACGGTGACGCACGTGACCTTTTATTAATTCGCGAGATGTGGTATGGTTTTCGCCCACTGTAATATTCACAATACCATTAGCATCCTTCCTCGTCCAAAACCCAACCACATAAATCATACCATTGCCTAAAAAATAGAGCTGACATCTTTGAAGACCTTTCAACTTTCAACGCCTCATTTTTTATTATTTTTTCAACATCTCAATTTTTTTTCTTCTACTAATACTATTTAGTTTGGATTGTTTTAAGTATAATTCATATTTTAACTAATTAAAATCCATTAAATTTACAGCTATTAACCTGCTACTATTTGTTAGAGAAACATCATTTTATCAATCGGATAAATTTAAATTATTTATGACTTAAATTTGGATTTTAACACAACAATCAACTTAGTTAATTAATTAAAAGAAAATTTAATATGTAATTTTGGATGGAAAATGATTTACATGTGAGTGACAATGACAGATGAGCCCATGATACTGGCTGCGTTTTCCATGTCTTGCTTTTTCTATAACAGCTAATAAAATATTAATCTTTTTATGCTGAGGAATCAAATGTACTTTAAATCTTTAATAATCTTTACGTTTTGAAGATGTCGTTAGCTTTCACAGTAAATATTTCAGTCAAGAGTGTTAGCAACATTAGTCTCTGAAATATTCCTTTTAACATATTTTATATTAATATTATAAAAAAATATTTTAGATCAATTAAAATTTACTAATAAATAATATTTTGAAAATTAGCCCGATCAGTTTCACAGGTTGAATCGAAAATCAGTCTCATATCTTTCCCGAAACACTCTAAAAATTGGGCATTTATTGAACTATGTTAAATTGGCTTTAAACCAACGTAACTTATTTGACCTGTTAACAAATTTGTGTGCTTTGTTTTAGAAAAAAATAATATTTTTATTTTTTTGATCTTGTTAAATACATTTCCTATTTTACTGACTATAATATATTCAATAGTATTTTTAAATATAATAACTTTTGGAGTATTAATGAGTATGATAAACAACACTATTAAGTTTTATTATTATTATCAATTAAGAGATGATCCGTACTCCCATGGGTTAACAGCGGGAAATTACATATAATTTTACTTTCATATTTTTTTATATTGACCCTTTAAATTTAAAAAATTACACTAACATTTGTTTATATATTTAAAAATTACTCTAATACTTATTCAAATTTTACACCAACATCCTAACAAAAAAAGTAAACGTAATGACTAAGTCTTTATTTTACAACAATTTTATAAAATTATTTTTAATATTTTAATATTTAAAAATTAAAAAAATTATTTGATTAGTATTTTTCTGAAAATAATTTTTCGTTTTTTAGTTTTTAAAAACTAAAAAAAAGAAACATTTATAAATAGTTTTATTTTTCAATTTTTTATTTTTATTTTGAAAACTCAAAATACATTGAGAATATATTGTTTTTTGTTTTTCATTACTAGAAATTTCGTAAATATAAACAAGTTTTTTTTTTTATTTTCACATTTTCAAAACAGTTTTCGAATAACACTTACTAAATAAATTTTTTTTTCTTCTTTCAAAAAAATTTTTAAAAACTATTTAAATAAAACAAAATCAAACCAATCTACTCCTAAAAATCTAAAAAGTGTTTTTTATTATACTAAACCTCAATATAAGTTTAAAAAAAAACAACTCAAGACTACTCTAAATTTAAAACTTAATGAGTACTTTTAAATGCTTGTTAAAATTTATTTATTTTAAAATAATCATTACTCATGTTAGTATAAAACTAATAGAAAGACCATTTAAGATAACTTTGACAACTTAATAAATCAAAATAAAAGTTTTAAATTCATAAAAGACCTAATCGTAAAACTAACACACCTGTATTTTAAACTTTTCATCGAGTATAAAAAGGGGTAATAATCCTTCTCGATTAAGAATATCATTATTATAAATAAAAAAAGTTTTTCTCTAACTATTAGATATTATATTAACTTATTTAAAATTTAAGTAGAATGTTAGAAAAGTATACAACAGCTTAGCAGATGTTTGGTACAGTCCAAAACAGAAAATATCCAAAGTAGAATTTTGAATTTTCAACTCTCTCCATGACACAAAACTTCCTAATTTGATAGTTGGAAAACTCAAACACCCAAGTTAGTTATTGTAAGAAAATGATAAATAACTAAAATTAAGAGTTAGCTAACCTTAAGCTTGTTAGGCTTATTTATCTTCAGATAAATATGTTGATAATAGTCCAGAAGTGTTAGTTTGTTATTTCATCAAATACATTAAAGTAAATTAACCTAAAGTTTCTTCATAGTCAACTAATATATACCCTTACCCTATGTGTGTAGTATTTTTAAAAATTAAAAAATCTCGAGATACTATCATAATTTAGGATTAATTACTATTTGTGTCCTCTTATTTAAGGTTCAGTTTATTTTATGTTTTCTTTTTGTCTTTCTTTTTTAAAAAATGATAAAATTTGACCTTCAATTATACCTAAAACAAACATCATATCACTAAACTAATGTCTATTTAATGTTAATTTACTTATTTTCAAAATACATATAAGGACATATTCAAATATAAATATATGAAAAAAAAATCTTGCAAGATTTAAACCAAAGATCTCTCACACCCAAAATAAACAACATATCACTAGACCAATTATTTAATGTTAATTTGTATATTCATATAATACATATAAATATAAATTTCAAACATAAATATAAAAAACTAAAAGAAGAATCTTTAAATATTATCTTAGATCAATGCCTATTTAACATTAATTTATATATTTTTATAATACATATAAATATAAATGCCTATTTAATATTATTTATATATTTTTATAATACATATAAATATAGTCTCAAACATAGATTAATAATGTAAAAGAAACATTAATTTATGCATTTTTATTATTATTAAATATAATTTCAGACATATAAGTATAATTTTATAAATTTTGTTATTATTATTAAATTTATAACTATTATAACGAGAGAATCTCATTTTTATGTTCATATTTATTGAACTTAACTATTAAATTTCACGTAACTTCTTTTTTTTTATATAATTTTTCTTATTTTATATTTTTTTTTTTATTTTCAATTTTTAAGTTTTATTTTATTTATTTCATTTATAATTTTTTATATAACTATTATAATAAAAATACCCTATTAAATATGAACTTTTATGTTCTTAAGTAACTATTAAACTTTTTTCATTTAATAATATAAAAAGCGACACGGAGTGTCTCTTCCAATAATAATAATAATAATAAACACCTATCATAATTTTGTTTTTTTATTTTTAATAATAATAATATTATTAAAAATAAAAAAATTACAATTTTATTATTATTATTATTATTAATAAACACCTATCATAATTTTGTAGTTTTTTTAATTTTTTAATAATAATAATATTATTAAGAATAAAAAGTTACAATTTTATTATTATTATTAATAATAATAACAAAATTTATGAAATTAGATACTGAAAACTGAAAAAAATACACGTGTATATATATATATATATATATATATATATATATATCATAAAAATACAATAACATTTAAATACAATAACATTTAATTAACATAGATTTAAATATATGATTTTTGCTTTTGGTGTGAAAAATTCCATGTTTAATTCTTAAAAAAGCTTTTCTTTTATTTTTTTTAAATATATATTTGAAATTATATTTATATATACTATAAAAATACATAAATTAATATTAAATGGATATCTAGTAATATGATACTTGTTTTAGGTGTGAAAAGTCTTGATTCAAATCTTCAAAGGACTCTATTTCTTACATTTATGTTCTTTTATGATTGCCACGTGTCTTAATCTGGTCGCGTATTATGATGCGTGCCACATGTTTTAATCTCATCAAGTAAACAAATCAACATCCATTAACTGACCATCAACGGTGAGATTGTGCCAGAAGATCAAATTTTACCCACTTTTAAAAAAAACAGGACAAAAGATGAGAAAAAAAAATAAAAATAAGAGAACCTTAAATAGAAGAGCACTTAATTAAATTAAGCCAATTATGTGTGCAGTATTTTTTAAAATTAAAAAAAAAATACATGTACAATGTAAGAAGAAATGTTAATTTAATATTTGTAAAACAAATAAGATGTTGTTTGTGTAGGAATTTAAAAAATCTCGAGATGCTATTATAATTTATTCAATACATACTACCATGGCACCAAAACACAATCAAATTTCACAGCATTAAACTACTAAACGCCTGGCCAAGTTAAAATGTAGCTCAGCCATCGCTAAGAATACAGATACATTCCAGTTCTATCTCAAGTCATCAATTTAAATGGCTATTAACTATTAAGGCTTGTTTCATGCTTCGAGTGTCAAATTTAAAATTTAAGTACAAAAGTAGAAGTAGCAACAGCGCTATATTGAATCTTAATGTGCTAAGGTTTAGTTATCAAATTAAAATGCAGCATAGAAAAAACTTGCCACGAAGTGGTCTCCAGAGTTAACAGTTCGGCTGCTTCAGATCTCCCCTGTCAAGTGTAAACGAGTGTGGCCATTAGAACATCAAGGAGCTTTTGAAAAATAGAAACTGAATTTCTAATCAGTAATATCAGTGATTAAGAGTTTGATGACAATTTACTCAAGCTAAAAGTGATTATGATGAGCTCCTTGGACTTTGGCTAGGACAGCGACTCTGGTGAGGTTGAGGCTGCAGTTCACAAATGATAATTATCAAAGCACAAGATTATGCAAATGGCAAGAAAAACTTATGCACATGTTCTACATTCCTCCCCTTTCTTAATATTGTTAAGCAATTCAAGTCAGATAACTCTTACCGATGGGTTTGGAGATCTGGAACTCGAGTGGGATCTGCAAAATTTTTAATGAACAAAACTTAATTCAATATCCATAATGATCCACGATCCAATATTCCACATCAAAGTTACCACAACCAAAACGAAGAAATTAATCCACCACAAATCTTGAGCAGCATCCAAGTAGAAAGCAATTGAACCCAGTATATCACACTTAGTCTCAATGAGTGTTAAAAATTCTATCGTCAGCAGCACATGATATCTTGAACCAATTATATGGAAGACATCCAACCCAATATAGGACAATAATAATTCCTAAAGAGAAGGAATAGATCAACCAGAACTCAGCACAGATAATGTTGTAGTTTATTGAGTTGTAACACTGCTGATTTGCAATGATTGGTACCAATGGCACTTAGTTCACGGTGATCCAGCTTTTAGATTGCAACTCATCCATCTACTGTTATCCAGTCTACAACAATCGCAGACCATGATTTTAATCAATATATGATTATTGTCATCATCAGTTACAACATTAAGGTGTTCCACAGGTGCTCATCAACAAAACAGTATTACCTCAAACCAAAAAGTTGGCGTTTGAGCACCACATGCCATCAAGATCCTAACATGCAGTTCCCAGGTCGCCGCAAAAGACCACACATCTAAAAAACAAGAATCAACCCTAATGAACATTGTATATTTTAGCGGCTAAGCGGACGGTCCCCTTCAACATTGTCCGCTCCACCTTTTCACGTATCACAAGTTAAGCTGATAAGTCTATGGGTACAGATTAGGCTTATGAAAAGAACAAAATGGAAGGTATTTACAAAGCTTACTTTCAGAAAAATAATTGGAAAATATACAGAAACAAAATGTCCGTTCCAAATTATACAAAAAGAATAGCAAAGCCCAAAAAATTTGTTATAAAACTAGAAATATCATAGTATTCTACAAAAGCGAAACGTGAAAGTGCAAGCCATTCACAAAAGATGCAATTCCATTTGGATCAAAACAATCACAGGAAAATAAAAATTAAGCTGCTGTTAATTAAAAGTGAAATAAAAGGATGTGATCATATACTGGAAATAACAGATGTTCAAACAAACTTTCATTTTCATCAAGAAACATGGTAAAAAAATTAGCAAGCAGAAATCCTACTGAAACAAGAGAATTGTGCAAGCAAAAAAACAATTACATCGAAGTCACCTATCACCTATATAAAGATGTGGAAGACAAAAAACTAAAGAAAAGGTAGAGACATAGTTGAAGCTCATAATAAAGAGGGTAAAATATGAAATTATCTTAATTGTTATCATCGTTGCCAGCTCAACTCAGTAACTTCTGCATCAACTGAACCACTAAAGTGGGTAGTAAATCACCACAGATGCTATTCTATGGTAAATTATTTGACTAATAGTCTAATACCTTACTCTGTTATTAGTTTTAGACCATGTGAAATAATAATTTTTACATGTAATGTTAGCAAAAAAATTTCATCTAACCTTGTGTTAGAATGGGGAGAAGGAATACTTAGTGGCTGAAAGATAGTTTTAAAATACACTAAAAGATAGAGAAATGATTAAATTCTGGCGGAGACATACATGAGAACCAAAGCAAGCAAACATTCCTGACATGGATAAAAGTTCTTTTGACACAAGTACATTTATTTACGTGAGCAAATGTGTAATTCACGACCATGCATTAACAATAACAAAAAGAATTATAATATTAAACAACAAATCAAGCTCTTATTTCTCAACCAAAACTCAGGCAAGAGTATAGAAATTGACTGAAAAGTAGTAATGATTATTACAGAATTCACACGAATAAATTGTATAATGGGATACTTAGTTTGTTTTATTTATGCTTGCGCATGATACTACCCATTGGGAAAGCTGATAGAAACACTCCAAGAGAAATGCCCTAGTTACAATTAGGGAATGATACTAATGACATTAAATTCTAGTTTTACCTATAATGTAAAAGCATAAAAAACTAAATTTACAAATTTCAAAATTCAAATCACAGAGCACAAAACTGCATATGTATCAAACTTGGTAGGAACTGACCTTGAAAGAGAAGTTGAACGCTGAGAATGTTTTGGTTTTGGAGACAAGCTGCAAAAACTAACACTGTCAATTTTTCAAAGCTACCAAAAATACATATGGAATCATACATCAATGCAACCAAAATGAACCTTCTGCTCCTGTCACTATAGCTAAGACTTCGGCTACGGCTGCGTGAGATAAATGGACTGCGGCTGAGGCTTCTAGAATAGCTCCTCCTTGAATCACGACTGGGACTTCTAGAATAACCTCGATTATATTCCCTCACCTGAACCAATCAGAGATATACATTAACAAAAGCAATTACAAAATTGAAACTGGAATATAGCCAAATATAACATACACCCACCCGTATGTATGCCCGAGAGAAGGCATTACGGAATTCTGAGTCATCAAGTTTCCTAATCTGTAAGACAATACAAAGTTAAGGAAGTAAAGCCAAAATTTTATTTAAAAAGATAGAAAGGCAGGTACAACACAGGACTGGATAACCATTAGATGGCAGGCATAGAACACTTACAGCATATTTCATATCATCATAATTGGTATAATCAACTATCCCAGTCATGCCTGCATACAAATTATAACAACGTTTAGAACTGCACTGTGAAACTTTTATTACATTAATTAGTTCGTATTTCAAAAATCCTATGAACACATGACGAAATAGGGAGCTGCAGCAAGAAGGAATTTATCATCATTTGCTTAACTTGATGCTTTGAAAAAATTCATGCATCTACATCAATATCACCATTTCAAAGTACGAGAAAAGTTAATTGATAACTACCAAGATAAACATTCTGGTACATATTTGGAACATTCGGGAATAACTCTAAAATTTAATCTAATCCAAACAATTGATTAGTCTGGAATTATTGATTCTTATCATTATATAGTCCTTAGGAGTCAGGAGTGCTTATCCATACGTCTATTGCATCAAATTCTTGATGAACCAATACTAAAGTCTTCTTATGTGTAAACCTAGGCTCTTGATGACCCATGATCATAATAATAGAGCAGAAACTGTCTCGATACTTTTCAAAGTAAAGTATCCTAACCCTTACTTAAAGATTTAACACGGATAACACAGAAAAATGAAGAAAGAAAAGTTTCCCCTGTTCTGCATGTAGTGTCATATATCTTAATCCCACAGTACTAATAATTTTGCAATCAAATAAATTCCAAATCTATCTACTTTTATTAAGATCCACTTACCACCACGCTCACGGAATACTTGCGAAAAGCACACATCACCAGCTTTACGCATGTGATCCTAATCATCAAAACTCCAAATCAGCAAATATGGTAATTAATTTTCAACTAATACAATGCTTTCAACATAAAGTGTTATCAATCTGCAGCATGAAAAAAATATGAACCAATCCATACTTTCAGGTCTTGCCATGAAGCAGACGGAGGTAATCCAGTGACCAGAACTGCAAACAGAACAAAATATGGTCAACCAAAAAAATCACTTTAGGTGCATGCAAAATTGCAAATAGAAGTAAAATGGAAAGTAAAATGAGCAAGATACCAAGCATAAAAAAACTTTTATCACCATATCAGAAAACAGTGCATACCACGGTAGTAAGAACGCCTGGAAACTCCACGGCTACTGCTACTACCACTATAGCTACTGTAACGGTCTACTGATGACGAATATCCCCGTCCACCATGTGCAAGTTCAACCTGCAGTAACACATAGTGACCAGAATAACAACATAAGATAGTGTGTTCCACAAAAAGAAATACATAAGGGAATAAAGGGAAAATGTACTAACTCGTAATCGAAAACCATCAAAATTGTAACCATCTTGATATCGAATTGCATCTTCAGCATCACGAGCATCCTCAAACTGCATTTCAATATTCAATATATATATATATAGTAGAAGAAGGGATCTGAATAAACATGAGATAGATACTCCTTTGCTTCCTTAAAATGAAATATAAACATACCTCTACAAAAGCATAGCCCGGGGCCCTCGGAGGAATCTTCAAATCAACGTCAACAATAGAACCATACTACAATTAGACGGTGAAGAAAGCAATTAGTGAAATACAGATCTGGATCTCTTCGTCTACAATTAGATTCCAAAACGATTTTTTTGGGTGTGGGGGGTGTATTACCAAGAAAGTAAATCAAGGGGGGATAGTGCATGATAAGTGACAGAACAATAAGGATTATTCACCGCCTATTGCAACATAAATATGCTGCCAATCAAATAATAACATGCCTAAATGTTAATTAAAAATTAATGGTCTAAAGTTTAGGTTTTTCACAATAAAAGTTAACAGTACATATAATGTTATTTGCTGATTATATTTGTAGTTTGTAATTATGACTAAATCTGTAGTTATTTGCAACCCTTGATAGGTTTCCCGGTTACCATAGATAACTTCATTTGGTACTGTAGATGGATCCCAAACTATTTCCTCATATTCCTAATCCCCATTTTTTAAGGATCTGGTTGTTTTCTACTCCTATGTGTGTGTGCAACTATGTATACAGTCCTGTAATTCAATCATAAAAAATAATACATTATGTTTTCATAAGTTTATCTTTAATTGTATGATTGTATCAAATATGCATACCTTGTAGAATAGATCCTCTACTTCTCTCAAGCGAATGTCACCGGGAAGATTGCCAACATAAATTGTGCGATTTGACCGACAGCTCATTTTTTGCTCCTAAAGAACAGTTGAAATTACAAACTTAGCAATTTTCCAAAAAACCCCATCCATCGAATGTAAACTACTATATGGCTGAGCTAAAATCACTAAAAGAATCATACAATTTAATACACGCACATACGTTGAACTCTATCAAGCAGGGCCATTGGAATGAAATGAATCGTGATTGTTAACACATCAGTTGCAGGACAAAATATCACATAGGGCATCGGGATTATGTTTTCAGAAGTTTCTGTTTCATTCGGCAACTTAATGAAACAGAACAGAACAGAAGCGATAAAAAACAATATTGAGAAGGTTGATAGATCCATAGAGAAGAACAAATGGTAAAACAGCAATAGAAGAATGAAAGCCGAAAAATAAAACAGGAATTGTAAGAAAAGATGAAGTTAAGAGGAAAAAAGAAGCATGTGAGTGAAAATGTAGAAATGACAAAACATGAAGAATTGTCAGAGAGAATGAAACCTGATCGAGAAGATAGTGAAAGAAGCGAATGGAATTCTTGGCTTAGGACTTACGAGTCTGAAAGAAAAAGCTTATAAGAGTAGTCCAAATGTCGCATATATAACTCTTTTTGTGACACGTGCACCGCAGAAACTACCATTACATCTTTCTAGAACACTACTTACCAGATTTTTTTATATAATTTGGGTGGCGTTGTTTCAATGGTTAAACACATCTGGGTATAATAATTTACTTCTTATGATATATATATATAGTTAATATTGCAATTTTAATAATATATTTAAGCAAAGGAAAAATGAATGTAGAACTGAACTAAAAACAGTTTCACTTTTATTCTATCTTTAATATCATAATGTGTATGATATAGTATTTGTAAATACTATAACTTCAAAAAATATTAAAAAAATAGTAAAGAGATTAATATATTATTCATTTAATAAAAATATAAAATAAAATGAAAAAAATGTTATATTTATCAACTCAAGAATTAAATTACAAACTAATATATTCAAAACAAAAAAATAAATCTATGTACAGAACACAATAAATTATATTTCAAGATGATATTCACTATTTCTTCCATTTATCAATAATTTAAATTAACTATATTTTTTATTATCTGTTTTTTTTTTACAAAGACATACCTGAAATTGAAATCCTTTATATAAATTTATTTTATTTATGTAATAATTATTTTTAAAGAAGAGTTTAATTAGTATGCATTGCAAGTCGTCAGATTCCATTGTGGAAGACACAATGGAATCTGATAAGTGAGATATGGAATCTGATAACTGAGATTCTGAGTAATTGTTTACATAATCTTCTTCTGTCCGAAGAAATTATTCATCGAAATAAAAATAATGAGTTACTATTGATATCGACACATCTGAGATCGCTAAATGTTCAGGAGTTCCTCTATTCAATCCTTTTCCTTCTCCTTGTTGCTGGATATATCGTTCGTACACATCTTCTCTTTGTTTCTCGAGTCTATAGTCCGAGATCTAGGCATAGGTAGAAATCCATTAATTTAATTATTTATAGTATGAGAAATAAATCCCACAATTATACAATCCAGTGCGAAATAACGTAAAAATGGGCCCATGAATCCAATTTGTTTATCCTAAGACCTCGTAGGAGTTTTTTTTTTTTTCTTTCTATTTTTATACTTTGTGAATAGGTTTTATACATCTATAAAAAATATGAATGATTCACTATTCACCCGGTTTATGGGCATCATTAGGTAGGAGAGATGGCCAAGTGGTTCAAGGCGTAGCATTGGAATTGCTATGTAGGCTTTTTGTTTACCGAGGGTTCGAATCCCTCTCTTTCCGAATCTTTACCTAATTCATCACTATTACTCATCACAATGTTTCAAATAACAATGCATACTATTATATCAAAAAAAATTTTTGATATGGACTCTCTATTCCTAATTTTTTCGGTAATACAAAAAATAGTGTAAGGCAAGGAATGACAATTTTCCAATATCCATGTTTATGATATCTGAATGGTGGAAAATCTCTCTCCAAAAAAACATGTTTTTTTTTACCATTGCAAAAAGAAAATCTTTTGTTGCGAATGAACAAGATATTTAGGAATTGTCCATACGTAAAATCATAATTATTGATATAGGCCTTTTCCACATAAAAAGGGAATCTTTTGTTACAATAGAAGCAAAAGTGATATTGATTATTCAAGAATCAAAGTCGATTTGCTTTACAAAAAGAGTATATCAATGAACTTCTATGAAATGGTTTAACGGGATTCAGCCAATTGTCTGGATCGTGGGATATCATTGAGAAATAGGAATCTGTGTTATCAAAAGATTTCCTGCGATTCTTTCTAGTATGGAATGAGTCAATCATCCACTTTGGTATCTTATTGAACAAAAATGGTGATATTGTTCCTCCATTGATCAAGAATTTCGATTTTTGGGAAGTATCTTGATCATCCAATAAGAAGGGTTTCCATTTTTTCAAATGAAAGATTTGAAGACCTATTGATTCTAATAACTGATTACAGAGTGGATCATTTGGACCTTTCAATTCATAGATGTGGATCTCGGACCTATGAATGGGGATACCCCCGAAACTCACAAAGAAAAAAAGAAGGAAGTGAGTTAGACAAAAAGAGAAGAAACTTGGACAAAACAAGATCTACATTAACATTCAATCACAATAAGTCATTGTGTTGGTTTTGTTAATTTTACTACATAATACTTTAAAAGTCATATAAATAAAGAGTTGTGATTAAACGTTAATGTAAAATTCTTTTACATTGTGAGTACATATTAATTAAACTCTATTTTTAATTATTAAAATAAAAATATGTATCTAACATAGACATATCCAATGAGAGTTGTTTCGGGGTTTCTTATACCAAGCAACAATGGCTTACCATTATAGCTCATATAAGTAATGCAACCAGTTATTTATATTGAGTTTGGGTTGTTTGGTGAAGTAACTATTGCTTGAGATTAAGATAATCTATTCTTAGAATTGCATGTACTTTTAATGGAGATCCAAATATTGTGAAGCTCTCAAAGCAATTTCTTGTGGCTATGCCCTATAGTCATTACTCATTAAATATTAAATAATTAAAAATATAACATAAAAATAAGAATCATTAGATTGCAGGACCCTTGGGTCAATATTTGACGTGACCAATCATTTGTTCTCATAAGATATATTTTCTCAACACTAATATTTGTAGCGGTTTTAAAGTTTGAGATTTTTTAACCTTTTAAAACGAAGAAAATGAACATCAGAGGGGGTTGGGGAAAAAAGAAAATAAAAAAATAGGATTTTTTAACTTTTTAAAATGAAAAAAGATGAACTTCGAAGGGGTTGAAAAGAATAAAAAATATAAAAAATGAATTTCTTCAATTTTTTATGTATTTTTTAATAATTATTTTCTTTCATTATAATGCAATTGTCATTTTTAAAATAAAATTTAAAATTTTGGTTCATAAATGAGTTATATAAAAAAATATAAAAGGAAAATTTTTTGAAATATTTTTTACCATTGAAGTGATTTCTCTTTGAATTGTTTAATGTTTGCAAGAGACCATGGAACATGTAACACAAATATAAATGAGTTATATAAAAAAATATAAAAGGCCCTTATGATTCTCATAGAAGATGGTGCGTATACAAGATATCTTTGGGAATCGAAACTATTTTTACAATAATTACCTATATACACTTTATCCTTGAACAATTCTTTTTTTATTTCTTTTTAATATTTTTTTAAAATTACTATTTTCAAACTTCATAGAAATAACATTTTTAGACATATCATTCCTTAATTGGAATGTGATTCCTAAGAATGAAATTTTCTAAAACAAATACTTAAAAGAAGTCATGAAGCAACTCAACTTTAGCCATAATGGCAAAATTTTGACTTTTCTTAATATGTTTGTGTAATTGAATAGATAAGAAAACAATAATACTAACAAAATACATGTTATTAATTAACCTAAAACTAACATGTAGACTAAATTAAAATAAAACAAATTTTAAAATATATTAAATTTCAACATAATAAAATGTTATATCGCACACCAACATAATTAAACTTTTTACACTAGTAGTATACTTGTATTACCATTTACAAATTTAAATAATTTATCATTAAAAATAATTGGTAAAAATTAATAATCTATATAGATAAAACATATTAATAATTATTATGATTAAAGTAATTATCTCTAATTTTTAAATTTAAATATAAATATTTAAACTCATTAATGAAATGATCATAATTGAAATATAAAAATATGAGTTTAACACTTATCCATTATCATTTTAAAAAAAATTACACTCACATTCAATCATAACTATTTCTTCGTATGACTTTTAAACGATTAATCAGTAAAGATAACAAACTTACTATGCATAAAGAATTATAATTGAATATTAATATAAAAAATTACAGACAATATATAAGTGTTTTTTTTGTAAGTATTTAAATTTGAGTTTAATTGGTATATATTGATAATGTAAATAATTTTACACTAGCATCCAATCACAATTTTATAGTAAGTTTGTTAACTTTACCAATTAATATTTCAAAAGTCGTATTAATGAATAGATATGATCCAATGTTGATGTAAAAGTCTTTTACACTTTCAATGTATACTAATTAAACTCTTTAAAATTAAAGAACATAATATTTTTTTTTAATTTTGAGGGCAAAAGCAGAATTTCCTAATAAAAATTTAATTAAACTTTATTAAATAATAGTATAAAATATAAACTTAATAGTAAAAACAAAATATTTGCTGTTATAAACACACAAATATTGAAATTCAAAATAGTTGGACATAACGTGCTAATTTATTTTCTTAAGAACACTTTTTAATGAAATTAAGCAGCTTTTCTTTAATTTTTATTTATGTCTAAAATGTTTATTTAATAAAGAATAATTTTCTACTATTTCTTCTTTTTTTTTGTAAGTACTGGTACAAAATAAGTAGCCTTCATAAACCAAATTATTTCTGTTTCTTAAAGAGCTTTTTAAAGATTTTTTTTTAAAAAAAAAAAAAAACAAACTGATCCAAATATGTATAATACAACTATCAGCAAATTTGCTTGGGGACGTTTGACATTTGCAAGCACTAAATTTTTTTCCAAAAATCATATTACCAAAGAATCGAGAAATTTTTTGAAATTGCAAAAATTAGCTATAAAAAGTTACATATGTTAACCGCTAGGTGAAACTTTAAATTTTATTACACAACAACACCAATAATCGATAATACTATATATGTTTTATCCTGTTAGTTATTAGTTATAAAATATTTTACTATAAAAATATTAATTAATTCAATTGTTTTAGTGAAAAGTGTTTTATATTGATTATTAACTTTATCAATATATTTTAAAAGTCTTATACATAAAAAATTACAATAACACTTATATTTTCTTAGGAAAACTTTTTTCTTTTGTTTTAAAATGAGCCTTTGAACTTTTCATGTGAGGCCCAGACCTCAGCGCAGTTGTTGCACAACAGTTTACAAATCACTCTTTCCAATGAGGTAGAAGTAAAATTACTTGTATTCTCAATACACAGCATTTGCACGAGTGTCGTTATCAAACATAAATAGTTGACCCACCACAAACCCCAACACAGCTGCTTTCATTTCATCCACTTGATTCATTACTTGAAATGACAACGCCCCAGCATTTCTTCCATAACCTGATTTCTCCAACTAGATATACCATCTTATTTTATGCCCACCGGGGCAAATAAACTAGAGGAAGCAAATGTCCATCACACTGGTGGCTGTGGAAAAATCAATTCCAAGGCCAGCCAGAGTATATTGTCTGTCATAACAGGACAGACCCAAAGGCCGAAGTGCCAAAGCAATATGTAACATTTCTCAAAGCATACATAATTTTCCATAGTAATGGTAGTTTGCTTCACAGTGAGCAGGATACAAGTCTACTACCGGTTTTGTGAAGGCATTCTATCTGAGCTATTCCTTAAACGAAAGCTGCTGGACCTGTTACCTGCGTCTGACCTGCCTGTGGCCTGGTGGTATGCTCTCCAACCTGAATCTCTATCAACATGGCCCACTGACAACGAAGGCAGGTGGTCTCTTTCCCAAGCATGGAAGTGATTTGGTAGATGGTTTTCATCTTGAAAATTGCGTCCTGATGAACTCGACGGGATAAGAAAGAAGCCACCACTCTGGTCTGGCGATGTGGCTATTGGTGCATTATGACTGCTGGATCTTCGGGTCCCAGAAGCAATAGGTGTCCGCATTGTGGTTGAATTAGGAGGTTGCTGTGGTTGATAATATGCCTGAAGAGCCTGGACTCTATCACGGGCCCGAGCATTGCTACCAGGATAAGGAGGGATCATTGAGGATGCAACGGAGCTCCCAGCTCTGGCAGCAGAACTGCAGAAATTAATGCATTGAAAGTTGTACAACTGCAGAAATTAATTAATGCATTGAAAGTTGAAAGTCATGTAACCCCAAAAAAGTGCATGGATTACCAATCTTAGGACCTGAGCAAATTTCCAATAACCAGAGGCTATTCTGAGGTCTATCATTTTTTATCTTTATAATAAAAAATCATTGTGTACTTAATGCCATAAGCAGAGTATATATTATAATTTAGCTCACTCGTCAAATTAAATTTGAAATTTTGAACAAGTATTGCATCATGAAAAGAATATATTTTACCAAGTTGTTGTAACACTAAGGTGGTACCTGTGACCAACAAGGAAAGGATGCATAAAAGATCCTGATCTTGGTACATCCGAACCACCCCTGGCTGGTCTTTGACTAGCAGGGGATACCGATGGTTGATCAGCAGCAACTAGACGACTGCTAGCTGTAGAGAAAGGGGGAGAGTGGTGTTCCCAACTGTGATAATGAAGATCCACGGCAGGAAATGTGTAGGAAGTTGGCATGTCACTGGGCACAGATGAGCCATTCCAATGGTTGAAGTTTGAAGCTTCTGATACATTTCCACCCGAATTGGAGGAGGATGGATGTATGGGTCCAAAGTAAGCAATATACGGGCAAGGATGACTAGCAGATGACACAGCTGTATGTTCAGCAAATATAGCATGTTGTCCCATTACATCATGATCTGCAACTCATAATTCCAGAAAATTAATAGTTTCAGTGCAATGCAAAAATCAACTTAAAAAACATCGAGGCTGATTAGCTAGAAAAGGGATCTCTTACATGCTGATGACGAAAACTCCCCTTCCCTGGAAAAATCAGGAACATAAATATTAGTCTTAAAAATGCCAAAATAATTTAAGCATTGAAAGGTATAAATAATTATTTGTGAATAAAAATTATAAAAATGGATCCCAACCATCCACAACTCGCATGATGGGCATGCAATAGTCAATTTAGGCATCATAACACAGTAAAAAATATATAGCACCACTCTAACCCTTTAACATGGCAAGGCAAGCCAACCTCACAGGTGAATCCTATTTTTCCAGATCTAATTAAAGTACATTCATAAAGGTAGGAAAACTGTTTTATCGTTCAACAAATTAGAAGTATGATGTAACAACCTAGACACCTAGACAAAATTGAATAAGAAGTAAGCAAATGGCCTTCATTTTGGCTGCAACTGCAATTAAATTAACAAACTTATATATTGCCAAGAATTATAGAATTGTGAGTTCAACATGAAAGAAAAACCGGGCCTTCTGTTGTAATGGAAAAGATTAGTCATACTAAATTAGTCAATTACATTACTAGAGAAGGAAGGGGGTATCGTTCCTAAAGCTTCAGGGGGTAGCAAGGCTGGCAAGGCATAGGAAAAGGTGAAAGACCTGGCAAAATAAGGAACAAGTATAGCAATAATTTTTATTACTAAAGAGAATCAATCTCTTCCTGGTACCAATGATACAGAACAGATATGCTATTCAAAGAATTCTCACCCTTACCTACTTATTTGAGAAATCTAGATTCTCACAATTCTCAACTAACTCTATTTAACTCCTTCCTTTATTTAGATTAAAATACAATATAATTTTAACCCGCCAAAATTTAAGAGAGAAGATACAACTTTACTTGCTCACTGTAGAGACAAAATCATTTTAGAAGAGCTGTTTCTCAAAGCACACATAACTGCCTCTAATTTTGGGTTTATACAGTAAGCACAGATGACAGACTCCATTAGTTAAAACTTAAAATCTCAAATGCTGTTTCACTAAAACTTTGGCAGTTTCTACCAAAACTGGACAGATCCATTATGATTATGAAAACTCCCAAGTCTAGTATAGCTGCTACCCCAAAAGTTTAATTCTATATTAAAACAATCGGAAATAAAGACGTTCCGTGTAAATAAAGTCACAAACAATCAAAGGAGCAATAATTTACGTTTGGATTTGCATCTATTATCCAAATTTCATGTAAAACTAGTTTTTGTTTTAAGTTTTCAAATTTATAAAAACATTTTTTTTTTCCAATTTTAAAACATTATCGTCAACTCTCAACCCCATTGGAATCTCTCCTCTGCAGCAACCGGCAAACAGCAACCAGTGATTGTGGCATGCAATGGTGGTGAGCTTCAATAAAAACAGAAGAGAAATCTCAACTCAACCAATTTTTATTATTTTTCAAATGGGGTTGAAACTATTTTAAAAACTAAAAAATCAAGTCATAACCATTTTAGCTTAACACAAGTTTTCAAAAATGCCTTTTAAAACCAAAAACAAGAAATCAACAACCACCCCAAATGAGACCTTAAAAGTTAAAAATGAAAAGGCTAGTATTAGTTGCTTGAATTTTAACTCCCAATGCACAACCAAACACATGGTAAGAAGCTAACTTTTAAATTTTTACTAATTCTACTATCTTGAAAATTGTGATGTTCCTTGATTTCCACTACCCTTCTAACATTTTTTTCTTCTTTACCAAAATGGTGGTTTTTAAATATAGCCAAGACATCTGAGCTCAGATTTATTAACACCATTTGAAGCTTTAACTACATTAGACTTCGATTAAACTAATTAGGTTCCATATTAAAATTAAAACATTTTACTTCAGTGTATTTCTTCTTATTGCAACAACCATTTATAATATATGCTTAATGTGATATGGGAAAACAAATATATATATATATATATATATATATATATATATATATATATATAATTAACAAAAGTCTGATATGGTTAAAGTAACACACAGTAAAAATATAACTGAAAGTGTCTTCAAACCAGTCTTCCCAAAATACAGTCTAGATACTACAAAGTCCAAGTCTACAAATGAAAACAGGTATTTGTTTGTATGCATTAGGCTTACTCAAAAGGTGATGGAAGTCGTGTCAGGTTGCCAAAAGGGCACCAATGAACGCCAAAGGACTGCAGAAACATGTAGTTAAAAAAAGTAGTCAAAATCGTGAGCAAAATATTATCTATTTACATAACGAAAAGGAACAAGAAATAACTCCAATTAAAACAGGTAATACCAATTGCCAACCTTGAAAGTCAAAATCCAACTACTAATAAATAGGAAAAGAATTTCATCTAGATTATCAAATATCAACTTATAAATGGCAATGGAGGGAACCAATGCACCAGCAGTAGGTTGCAGATTGAAAACTTCACTTATGCTCCAGGTCTATAATATCATAAAGTTTATGTAGCACATACCTAACTGCCCTCCCAGCAAAACATTCAGAGAAGAACCTTATTTATAAAACCAAGCAAAGAACAAGTTTGCAATTCCTCTCTCTCTCTCTCACACACACATAACACCTAATCAACAAAGGAAGTATTTATGCAAGGCTGTGTTGAGGGCTTGAGGCACAAGCATAAAATAAAACAAAGAAACCATAAGTTAACAGGACTATTACCATCTCAGAGTAGCTAAGATCATACAGGTCCTCATCATGCGTCCACTCATCCATGCTAAATTCTGGATATGACCGACAACCATTAGCATATAGCCATTGACCTTTCTCAATCTTCCGACAATTAGGGCACTGCATTGCTCCTTTTATGTTGAATGCCGAACCAATGCAATCTAAAAATATAAGGTAATAATAAGCATAAGGATATTAGTATTGCATATATAAATCAGTGTAAGCAGAAATTCTTGACATCACTATTATTTCTATATTCCACTTACTGGATTGTAATAATTGAACTTTGTATGAAAAACAAGAGAGAAGTTACACATGATATGGGTGCTTCTTTTCCCACTTCATAAGGTGATTAAAAAGGGAAGGGACAAATCAAACCAGCTGTGCATGCCCCATGATAAGGTGTTATCAGAAAGTTACTTTAAAATGTATTATCTTTTTTTTAAATGAGATTTTTCCAATGTTATGGCTCATCTAACATTCCAAACAGGGATATGAAATTCCACCACTTTAAAATCAACACCATTCATATTGACCCAACTTTGTAAAAATAATTATTTGCTTTAAGAAACCTAGGATCTTCAGCAGGAAATTGACTACTTACTACTTGTTACAGCCCTAGAATGACTATGACTTTATCTTATCATGTTCACATAAACATATGCAATAATGCAAATAGCATTCACTGGCACAATTATTGTTGAGCTGTAAATGTGGATATTCTAAATTATTTTACTGTATCAAGTTTGAAATCACTTGAATTAAGGGATTCTGCTTAGGAGTCTGTCTATGAAATTATTGCTGACTACTGGAAGATTATTTCCTATTATTAGGGGTGATTTGTTTCCTTCTATGTAGACATGTACCAAGCTATGGATACCTATTGTAATATTATTTTGAAATCATCAATGAGAACCGTTTTATTAGCTCTTTGCATTATGATTTTCAACATAGTATAAGAACTCGGGTTTTGTTGGAGCTTTGGTCATTTCTTCCTCATTTCAGCAGCCTTCATTACTGCCCTTGCCTTCCATTATGCAGATTTCATTACTGCAACTTCCCTTATTCCAGCAAATCTTCCCTGCTGTTTCCTATTCATTGCTGCAATAACTTTCATCACTTTTGTGACTGAGCCTTCATCATTGTCACTAGGGAAAATGAATTCTTAATCTAAGACCATTGTATCAAGCAATTAAAATCCAATCAAGGATTCCAGCTCTGTGGATAAGACTGAGGAGCTTCAAAGCATCTGAGCCTCTTTACTCTTATAGGCTTCAATGGAAAAAATTATCTGGTCTCAGTTTGTTCACGCCTATCTCAAGGGAAAATGAAGCTGCAGTCATCAAGAGGAACCCAAAGTACGAGGTGTCGGACAAGGAGGATTCCAAGATCATTTCAAGAACCAGTGGAAGGAGAACATGGACAGTTTGTAGTGTACTCATTGCAAAAGATCAAGGCGCACAGTGGGAAGATTCAACAATGGAAAAATCAAGAAATTGGGAGACCTGTCAGGAACTCTTGACAAAACCTATGGATCTTGCTCTTTTAGGTATACCTTGCATGAATGGGTCAACTCTAGGATAAACTACAGACACAGATTACATTACTCCAACATCACAATTACATACTTATAATCCATCCCCAAGCAATAGAAAAATGACTGTTTCCAATGCTTCTTTAGCAACTCTTGGCAGGCTTTGAAGATATATACATCTCATCCAGTCCCATCCCAAAAAATTGTTCATATACCAAAGTTATTATTTTAGATATCTCCCTCTTGTTGTGCTTTTCAGGAACAAGGCTTGGAGAAGAGGGTTGAACTTGCTAAGGAAAGGAATGCACTCCTACTACCTTGATTCAACTCAAGAAGAATCATCCCTTCACTCCCTTGGCAATTGTCCTCACTTTATACCTCAAATAAAGATTCTATTTTACCGTATCACCTCAAAAAAGTCTAACTTTTCCTATCAACTATAGAATCTCACGTCCATTTCAATTAATTCATAGTGACATATAGGGTCTCTCTCCTGAACCAAATGTTTCTGCGGCCTACTGGTCTGTATCCCTAATTGATGACTACACACAAGTCATTTGGCTTTATTTTCTCAAGCAAAAATCTGATGTGATTACTGTTATACCAATTTTTCACTCAATGATTAAAAGTTGACTTGGAGTTACAACAACAATTAACAAAAGATTCAGATCAGGCAACACAAGGAATTGTTTCAATCCCCTTACTTTCAATCATAAGGAATTATCCATGATTTTTCATGTGTCAACACACTCCAACAACACGGGGAAGCCAAGAGGAAAAATTAGCGATTTCTCAACATAACCTAAGATCTTCTCCTTCAAGGAGAGGTTCCTAAACAGACTATTCTCACTGCATCATAATTGAATAGACTTCCCTCAACAAAAGTCCCACAGAGATAAACAGCTTTTATCCTCACTTCAAGACCTCAAATGGACTTATTCCTATAGTATTTGAGTGCTCAACCTTCGTTGATGTTCACAGAAAAAGAGACAAATTTGATCCTCATGCTCTCATTTGTTTTTTCCTTAGTTATTCTGTCACTCATGCTCTCACTGAAAATAAGGCTTTTTCTCCCCAAGGACCCCAACACCTCTTCTCAAGAGGAGATTCCAATGATATATTAATGTGAGCGTCTTGAACATACAAAAGGGCCAGCAAGTGTTGCCGAGCCATAGGTAGCACAGCATATTTAGCACATCTTTTAAAAAACTTCTCCTAAGTCATAATCTCTCTTTTGCCTTCAGTGGGTAAAGAAAATATAGAGCACATTGAAGAGAGATGAGAGTGACTGAGTGAGAGAGACCCAAGGAAAGATCCGGCAGAAAATGATTCAGGGTCAGAGAAGTCGCGAATTATAAAACTTGCTTGCAAAAGAGAAAAAATGGGACTTTCTCTACCCCATTGGCTTTGATGATTCAATGATTAAATATGGTAAATCACAATCCCACTTTACATTCTTAACAATTATGAGAGCACAATCCAGCTAGTCAAGGGGTGATTACGATTTTAACAACCTTGGGCGACATTGATGAATTAAATTCATAAAAAGACAATTGCCAACAAAGGAACCTGTGAACATTGAAAGTACCACCACAAATGCAATGACAAATAGAAAACACTCCTCTAGAAAAGGTAATTTATTACATAGTTTACATCACTGTCAGGGTGCAACATCCGATACTATTTGGATATTATCATAGAAAGACTTGTTTCACATACACGTGTGGAATCTATTCCCTATGTTCCCCTATTAAATTCAATTTCAACAAAATAGGATATTCAATATAATTTTCAAATGACTGAATGAGGGTGCGCCCTGACACAGCAGTAAAGTTTTCTCAGTAGCCAGTTGGTTAAGTCCAGAAACAGCCTTGTCACATACGCAAAGGAAAGACTGCATACAGTTAACATGGAGCCACCGTGATTGGATTATATAGTTTATTATAATTATGAAACTGCTTTTTCACATAGTAGCTGAATAATAAACCAAGGGTTACACATCCATTGGCTCTCTAATCTCTATTTTGTTGATTTTATATTTGCAAACAAAATTTTTATTCTTAGTTTCAGAGGGGAAAAGTTCATATCATTTACAACATTCTATTGGCTATTCAACTTAAAATTTATTATAACTCATAATTATTCCCTTGGTTTAATTCAAAAACAATGAAACCACACACTCCAGTTCCTTATTGTTGGCAAGACCTATTAATTAAAAGCAGTCAATACATACAAATAAACTGAGGGATTACATATATTAGGCAGAAATTCCACCAAATATATGAAAAGTTAGTCAAACTGTAACAAATTTTTTTGTGTTAACCAATTCAACAAGACAAAAAACAATGAACTCACACACTCTGGAGTTCCTCACTGTTGACTGACAAGACCTTTTAAAAGCAGTCAAAACATACTGCTAAACATTAGTAACTACATATATTGTGAAGTAATTTCACCAAATATATGGAAAGTTAGTCAAAACATTACAATTTTTGTTGTTGAGAAAATTCAAGAAGACCAGGACAGTGAAATCATACACTATATTATGCAGAACTCACCAAATATATAGAAAGTTAGTCAAAAGGCCAAAACGTAAAAAAAAATAGAAAAAAAAAATTATAGTCAATACATACTGCTAAAACATGATCAACTACATATATTATGCAGAAGTTCCACCAAATTTATGGAAAGATAATCAAAGCATAACAATTTTTGTCGTTAACCAATTTAATAAGACAAGATCATCTCTAATTTCTTAGTAACATGATTTACCGTCAACTGCAAATATTGAAACCTGATCTAGATTTCCACAATTTCATCGTAAAAGCTAATTTGTCCAGAAGTAAGCTGAATCCCCATCATCATTAATGACAAACATAACAAATCAAAATTGCAAAATCTGTTTGAATCTGATAGTTTTCATAGGAAAAACAATATTATATCCTATCAATGAATAATAAGTGCCACTGATGGCGAGGTCACATTCACTAAATGCACTTAAATTATCAATCCAAAACAAACAATCAAACGGTGTACCATATTCATAACCTACAAAATTCTCTTGGCTTCAGAACCCCAACACCAATCAATATAGAATTGATAATAAGAATCATGCGTAGCCGATGGTCTATCACGGTTAATTTCTTATATCTAAATTAACCGATGGTAAACATAAACAAAAACTAAATTTCAGATCTCAAGTGTTGCAGTTAAAACCGATTGGGGCATTTGAATGCACAAACAGTGTTATTGTAATCACAGGATTATCTATTCAATCGCATTCGCATGCAGTGAGAAAGAGAAATTATAGTTACCGAGATGAAATTGATGACCGCATTGAAGCTTAGCCCAGGATCTATCCCCATTATCGGCAACAACCTCGAGGCAAATAGAACAAGGCACTGAACCGAAAGACTTGCCTCCTTCACCGTCTCCGTCATCCACAACCTTATCATTGTTATTATTATTATTATTAATATTATTATTATTATCCTCCTCTTCATCGCTACCAAGACCCATCACAAAAACCCTAAAATCAAAGAAACAAGAGAGGGGAAGAAACGACGGCGTTTAATTGAATTGATGTTGTCTGAATTTGGACAGGATGAGAAAACAAAGGAAAAGGTGTTGTAATCTGAGATCTGAAGTCTTTGGTTTGGTCTGCCTTGGGGATGAAGAAGATTGAATTTGTTTAGGATTTTTTATTTCTGCTTAATCCATTCCGGATCGTTGGATTATTCCTCTGACTCCTGATAACTTAACTATTGTCCAATCAACTTCACCGACGGTTACGATTCATTGCCGGTGTCTTCACCTTCCTTTGACTTTAAATCTTTTTCTCACATATTTTATTTTAACTATAATTAATTAATTAATAATGCTTGTCTTGCTGTATATACCATCCTTTATTGTCCGGTTATAATTAAAAAACTATTATCTGTTTAATTTTTTTTTATGTCATAGTGTATTACTTGTCTGTCATTTGTATGCAAATGGATATAACAATCATTTTTATTGTTAAAATGATTATAGTTACATTTTTATAATTGTTAGTTGAAGTTTTATTTCATTGTATATTAATATATATAATTAATTAAACTTTTTTTTATGATAATCATTGAGAAGATGGTGGTGTTGATTATGGTAGTTGCGGTGATTATGATAATTATAATAATTGAAATTTTTTATTATGCGAAAATAAATATTCTTTAGATATAATTTTGACTTGATAAATCTTTTTTTACAAGACTTAATAAATCGTTTAAAACTTGCATGATTAATGTTCGTTTAATTTTATTTTTTAAGTATTTTAATATTTATTTTTTGTTCTCATTTAAACATGCGTGTAGAAAGTTCGAATAAGAAAGAGTAAAACAGATAAAAAAAATATTTTAGAACATATTTAAAGTGGTTTCTAAATTTTAAAAACTATAACCAATTTTCTTATTTCACAAAACTACTTTAAGGGTGTGTGTTGTTATAAAAATAATGATGATCTTATTGGTTGTCATAACAAATGTGATCATGTTAGTAATCATGGTGGTAGAAATCTAATTAACAATAGTTAAAGGTGTTAAAACATATCAGTTTGGTCTAAACAAACTATTTTATCACGGATTACAAAATAAGTGAGTTGGGTCAGCCCGACCCCCTGAAATAAAGATACCTGAATTTTCAATCCGACCCACCACGGGCTGGTGGTCAGGTGGACTAGCCCACCAGACTTGCAAAAAAATTAATTATTAAATTTAATTTCTAATTTTTTTAATTTATAAAAAAATACAAATTATAAATAATATTAAAACAATACACACACATACATATATATATATATATATATATATATATATATATAATGGATTTATGTTATCAATATACAAATTATAAATAATATTAAAACAACGTATGTATATAATATTAAAACAACATGCAAATTAGGGGTTTCACTTTCAAAATTTAAGGCAACGTTGATTCTGACTTTGGTAGTATTAGGGGTTTCACATTTGGGAGGAAAGATAGAAATTAAAACGAAATTAGAAAAAAACGTATACATGCTAACAATGATACAAGAAAAACAAAAAAAGTTGAATTTTTTTTTGTGGGCCAACTCGGCCCGATCTCAACCTACCAAACTTGCAGGTTGGGTAATCTGAGTTATATAAGTGAGACTACTTTGTGAAACATAAATTTTTCTGGCCTAGTTAAGCCTGAACCCGTGGTGGGTCGAACTGGCCTACCGAGAACCCATCTTGACACTTCTAGCAATAATTTTACTTTAGATTGTAAGGATAGCAATGGGGTGGGACAAGTGCGACCTTCTCTATTCTCGTTCCCAAAAAGTATGGGATAGGTTCATATTTAAGTATTACAAAAATGAATATAAAATTTTAATTCTCGTTCCCGTCAAAAAATTTCGGTTATACTCGAAGGAACCTATTATGTTATTTTTTATAATTTAAATTTACTTATTTATTATTAAATAAATTATATATATTAAGTTATTAATATATTTTAATTTTAAAAGTATATAAAGAATAATTAATAACAAGAAAGTATAAATTAAAGTTTAAGAATTGACATTTTTAATTAAATATATAACTTTAAACTTATTATATAATGATTAAAATTATAACGGGACGACTAGTCACATACTTATAAACGCACCTGTACCCAATTCATTACATTTGTTAATACTCGTATCTGTATCTATATCCGGTCAAAGCGAATAATATCCGTCAAAGTTGAGACGGTTTTAAGACGATACCCATAAGTATGAGTATTTATGTCATCCCTAAAAGATGGTCCAATGGTGATGACAAAGTTAATAACAATGTTTCAATGGCAATGCATGCCATGATAATCCATTAAAATAAATAGAAAAATAAAAACAAGAAAGTTATATTTAACAAAATATCAAAGTTTTAGGTGAGATTGTTTTATACGAATTCTCTATTAAATTATATTAAAATCTTTAGAAATCTATTTCAAATAATAACTCATTGAAATCTTTGTCTTTCTTACAAAATCTTTAAAATGGTTTTTAAATACCACAAATTTTTTTATATTCTTTACAAATATTGATTGAATATCACGATATTTTTTTATACAAAATAACTTTTAGAATTCTAATCAATACACTTAAGTTTCCTAATAACTTGTTGAAAATAAGAATTTTTAGTAGGTTACACTTTATATTTAATGACTTTTATATTATTTTATAGTTTTTAATAAATTTTATATTGTTAACAAAAGTATATTGAATATTATATTGTTAACATTTCCCATACATAAAATATAATATATATATATATATATATATATATATATATTTTATATATTTACTCATTAACATAAAAGATATGATTATCTATAATATCCCAGATATTATTTTTTATATACTATATTTAAAATATCTATAGTTCTTAACATTACTCATAAAAGCTAAAGCATACAAGTCAGATATGTTTAACTCGTTACAAATGTATTCAATTGTAGGTCCTCTCAAGGACTTAACAAAGACATAAATAACTTTTTTGTAAATGATCGTAACATATAAAGACACATTCCCAGAGACTTGAAGAAAAAGAAAGTAAGACCTCTTAAGCACAACGTCAAACAAACCTAAACTTTTTTTTTATCCATTTAAAAATTGAACACATGTTAAATGATTTATAATAACTTATTTATTATATTCAACTAATTGAGTTAGATTCTCTTAACTTATGCTATAATTATTTAATAAAAGTAAATATCACATAATTCTTAAGTGATATTTTGATATATTTGATGTGCATATATTTAAAAATATTAAATATTGTCACATCATTTTATATATATTTGTTTTAGTTTTATGCTATGAATAAGTTTTGAGTTTTGTAAAATAATTATAATTATAATTTAACATATTATATTTTGATCTTTTAATAAAAAAACTAAACTATGCATATAAATAAATATTAAAATATAATTATATAACTATAAATATTTGAGCTATCTAAATTTTGTTGGTATTATTTAAGTTAATATTAAATAATTCAATAAATAGATTATTAGAATTCATTTTATAAAACCTGTCAAAAAATAATTAAATTTATATACAGGATTATTAAATATTATAAATTTATTAATAATTAATTTATAAATAACTTAATATTTTTATTTTAAATTGTATTTTTATTTTATTAAATTTACGTAAAATAGGCTATATGTCTTTTCTTATTGTTATATTGTATTAACTATATTATATTATGATGAAAAATAAACCTACATTTTTCTCTCCTAGGATTTTCAATGTTTTTTTTTTTTTTTCAAATAGCCTATAAATACCATGAAAATCAAACTTGTTTGAGTAACTATGATTAGTAAGAGTAAACGAAACTCTCAACATAAATTGAACCAACATAATTCAAGAAGTTTTAAACATTAAATGCAATATTCTTTTCTTTGCAATTTTGAAACATTTATCTCAACTGTATTATTATATTCTCACTTAGTGAGTCATCTGTTTGTAAATGAAATCTTGATTATAGAATGAAAAGTCTAAAGATGTTTGGATTAAATAATACTTTTAGTTAAAATCCTAGGTGTTGTATTGCAAGTAGTGACAAACACATATATTCATGTTGTAATTTTTTTTATATATATAATGGAATAATGGATGAGTTAAAATATGTTTTTATAAATTTATAAAGTTAGTTTAATGATAAAGTTCAAATGAGAAAAAAAATAATTATAATTTGAATTTTTTTTCTAATAAAATTATTAAACTAACAATTAATATTTATCTATAAAAATTATATTTTTACGAATTCACATTGGTGCTTGCAAATTTTTTCATAAAACCATGTTACCGACAATTCAACTCTTATTATAGTGTGTATGAATTTTCAATTTATTCTTTCTCAATATATATATATATATATATATAATTATGATCATCTTATAAATATTTTTAAGAAATTAAGAATAGCTACGAGTTCATTATTTCAAAAACACAAATATAGAACACTATTTCAAAATTATATATTGATAATATCTTATCATTGTCATTTCTTATAATAATTATAATGAAATATATCTATATAATTTTCACTCTTTGTTATATATTATTTGTCCGTTATTTAAGATAAAGTTTACTTTATATATATTCACTATTTGAATACTTAAAACAAGTATATACTTGATGAAATAGATAATCAAGATCTCTAATCACGTTACAATATCCTTACATCAATTTTAAGTGACCCTTGTCATTCTATATAATAATTTACATGACTCTTTTTTTCTCTTTAAATATTTTCTAAAATATACTTATAATTGTTCTTTTTTTTTAAAAAAAAAATACACCACTCCATGATCTATTTTTATTTTTTGCATTTCCTAAAATGTCATACTTACTCCTTTCAAAATTTGACGATACACATTTTTCTCTGATGATTTTTTTTTTTATAATAAACATCATTATTTCTCCGTTACAATGAATCTCACATTCATTGCACACCATCTTCCTCCACGACATATTACTCGTTACCACACACCTCTTTTATCTAAAGAACACCGATACAGCACCATGAGTTTACACATCTCAAATTAATCTTTAATTTATAGGACATTTTGAAAGTTTAATATTTATTACCGCTAGTTCTTTTATAATAACCAATATATTACAAACTTAAATCTTACTTAAGTTATTTACTTCCAAGGAATTAAATAAAGGATGCAAATTCACTAAGTAATTTGTCAGAGGTGGTGGTCACAAATTGATAGTGTCATAATGGTGTTTGATGATTGGGAAATGACTTGTTATGACTTGTGACAACAAATAAACGTTTGTGGCAGAGGAATATGATTGTGATGAAAGAAAAGATTATAATTGTAGAAAGAAATTATAGAAAGAGTATGTGTATCTTGAATTGGAAAGAATTGAGTAATGGGATTTTGGCAGGTGTTCTAGAAAATAAAAACATTGTAAATCAGAAAGGGGTGTATCTTTGAAAAAGAAAAAATTAATTATAAGAGTATTTTAAAAAAAATGGAGATATATTCATCATTATAATGAAGTGTAAACAACATGCTATATAGCATTTAATTTTTTATAAATAAATATTAATTTATTAATATGTTAGTTTTATTAATAAAAAACTTAAACTTATATTTTTTTTTATGGAATTTAAGCTTATAATATGTTATCTTTTTCGCTTTTCCCTCTACATATAAACTTTATCACCTTAATACTGTATTTTTTTTTTGTAGAATTAACTTCCTACTTTATATACAAACATCATGGTTAAAAATAATCTCACGCTTTCACTTTCACTTTCATTTTTATTTTGATTATTTTGAAAATAATCAGTAAAATAATTTAAAATTTGATTAAGCTAGAAGCTGTTTTGAATAATTACTTTTTATTACTACAAAGAAATATAAATTAGTTTTTATTTTTAAATCTTTAAAAAATACTAAAATATTTTATATAATTTATTTTTCCTTTTCAATTTGTATTAATTTGACTATCAACCTCCATAGTTTTTTATGGCATTATTTTAAAAAAAATAAAAATAGAGAACATAAAATGTATTTAATTTTTTTTTTCATAATTTCAGAGTAACACGTGGAGCCCGTGCCCGTCTTTGCTCCAGCCCTTGCCATTTGCCAACTTGTCCCTTATTGGCCTTGGGACTTGGGACTTGGGACTTGGAACTTTTTAGTTGGCATTGGTTTTGGTACATTCAATAATTTGATTAGTGGTCATAAGGTCAACATTTTGGTCTCACCTTTATTCTTTATTCCTACCCCACTTGCGGTTCATGTCACATGGAAAAATAGGAAAGAATATATCTCAAAACAGATGGATATTCCGTTCCACAAACATTCTAAAATATATAGTTAATTCTCAGCTAATAATTTATTGGGATAAGTCATATGCTAGAACACACACGTATACTGATAGATAAAATTATTATTACTATAATTTATACTGATGATTACATTATTAATATAAAATTAATTTAATTTTTATTTATTTAATTGTTGAATTATTCTTAATTCTTATATTTACTTTAATTATTTATTTTAAATTTTACAAAATTTGAAAAAGGATAAAAAGATAATTAAATAACCTGGATAAAGATATCAAATAGAAATTTAATTAAATAAGATATAAAATATATTATTGTAAAGAAACTCTTGATCTAACAATAGATTTTGGAATAAAATTATCTAATTTAAATATATTAATTTCCAATATAATAAATTAAAATAATTAAAATTTAACAATAATTTATAATTTCAAAATGTTTTAAGATATGATCAATTATGTCAAGATTATGATATGTATCAAAGTAAAACGAAAAAACTATGAAAATTTAAATTCGTATGTAAGTTAAAAGAGATAAAAATAATTTATCTTCAAGAAATTAGAAAAAAAAATTACAGCATATTAAAGATAATATGAAAAAATTAGTTTATAAATCATAAAAAGAACTAAAGATATCACAAAAGAGAGGAATGAATTTAAATTAAGAGAAAGGTGATTTGCTCACACATATAAGATATATTTAATGAATTAGTCTTTTCAATTAAGAGTGAGAAAAATAAGCAATAGCAGATTTTATCTTAAATAATAAAAATTAAAACACAAATTATATAATATATTTTTAAAAAATCACATGTTTTCCTTAAATAAATGTATGGTCTGAATCTTCTGTCATTATGATATAAAAGTGATCTTCTTGCTTGATATTTGCCTTATTTTCTAGTTTATTTTTTATGCATTTAGATTTTGAAAATTACAAGTAAAAATAAATAAATTGGTTAAAAAAAAAGGAGATGAGTAAAGGCCATGGTTTCAAACCAAATCAGAACAAAAACTATCGTTACTAATATTTTAACATTTAGCCAATCAATGCAAGTAAAAAGAAATCATACGTCCGTGTGAAAATTAAAGCAATAATTATGATACGAATAATGGTAATTGCTCTGGCAGGTAGAAAATAGTTTTATCATATTGATACCTCATTTATCCTCTATCAACCATATTTCAAAATCTTATCTGAAGTTGTTCAAAACTTCAAATATAATCTTTGCTATTTACATCGAATAGAATACTTAAGTTCAACAAAATGTTGATTATCACACAAAGAAAAAGATATTCATTAGATTTAGACAAGGATAAATGATATGTAAAAGGAAAAAAGATAAGGGTCAATGATGTTATTCATTATCACCCATCCTATAATATTACCTTCAAATTCTATACGTAAAAAGTAGTAATTGTGAAGATTTATAAATATATTGTGGTGGCAAACTTAACTATTTTTTATCTTAGATTGAAATCTATTATGATGGAACGATAAGAAGTAAATTTAGAAGTATAATTAGATTAGGATTTGGGAGAAAAATCAGGAACTATTTTTTGAAATCTAATCAGGAACCCCACCCTCCTCCGAGCAGCTATCATTCTATAAAAGCTCACCGCCTCTGTTCTCCTCAACCTCCCACCTTTGCAAACTCTCTAATTTCTCTGCTTTCTATATTTTTAGAAACACAGATTTTTCCTTGTTCAGAGACACAACAACAACAACAACTGTAGCCATGCTTGTCTACCAAGATCTTCTTACAGGTATAGTACTTTTCTTCTTCAGAACTTGTTCTTTCCTTTTGCCACTCAATTGGGTTTCTTCTTTTCTGCAGTTTTGGATCTCCTAGGATTGTTGTTTCTTAGATGAACGCTTGAGTGCATTTCATGCTATGTTTAATTTTATCCACATGTTATTCATGCAACGCACTTTGGTTAGAATTTCTCTTCTTTAGACTAATACTATTTTGCAAGCAGATAAGCTTTTTCGGATTTATTTTTGTTTCTGCCACTAGGGTGATTTTAAATATGGAGTTTTCGTCCCTAAACTCTTGCTAGTTTGGAGGTTTCTTATTCTGTCTGTTTCTCCGGGTTGAATGCTTCGTGTTTAGTGGTTAACCTTAGCTTTGAAGCTCCATCCAAAATTAGTGGTTATTCAAATTAACACTTTCTTTATATGTTATAGAAGTGTAAATTCAAATTTTGTTGATGACTTGCCTGATTCCAGTTGGTGCGACTGCTAAGTAGGGATTAATTAAGAGTTAAGATTTTCACTTTTGTTACAGAAGGATTTGTTGATGTGATAATCATTTTCAACGGCTTGAAATTATAAACTTGGGTTTGTTGATAAATTTTTAGGTGATGAGCTTCTCTCTGACTCATTCCCGTACAAGGAAATTGAGAATGGAATGCTGTGGGAGGTGGATGGAAAGGTGGGGAATTCTTTGTATAATTTACAACCTTTGTTTCTTTGCATGCTTTATTTTTTTCCCCCCTCTAACGAGCCTTGTTATGCCTCAACCTTATGTGTGATTTTTACTTTTTGTAGTGGGTTGTTCAAGGAGCAGTCAATGTAGATATTGGTGCTAACCCTTCTGCAGAAGGTGGAGATGAGGATGAGGGTGTTGACGATCAAGCTGTCAAAGTTGTTGATATTGTTGACACTTTTAGGCTTCAGGTAAAAAAGGAGGTTTTCTTATTTCTTGTTAACCATGAGTTGATCCTTCTGCAGAAGGAATAATTAATTTCTTTCTTTTTTTTATATTTTGTAGGAGCAACCATCTTTTGATAAGAAACAATTTGTTACTTATATGAAGAGATATATTAAATTGCTGACTGCCAAATTAGAGCCAGAGAAGCAAGAGTTGTTCAAGAAGCACATTGAAGGAGCAACTAAGTTCCTCCTCTCAAAGCTCAAAGATCTCCAATTGTATGTGCTTCATCTTTGCTTTTATATTGGGTCTGTTTTTTAAAACTTTATTATTGGATTTATTTGTTAAACCTTTATTATTTGGCAGTTTTGTGGGGGAGAGTATGCACGATGATGGGAGCCTTGTCTTGGCTTATTACAAGGAAGGTGCAACTGATCCAACTTTTATCTACTTTGCCTATGGGTTGAAGGAAATCAAGTGCTGAGCACGAGCAATGCAAAACCCTAGTTATCATATTTTTGCTGAAAAACTGTCTCCTTGATTTTTAGTTTTTGTGCTTTTTGGATTTTGGTTATGTTCCAAGGAGGTTGTCTCTAGTGTTCAATTCTATGTTTTTTTATTTTAGTTGTTACGAGAGGATAGTGTTACTACTTATTAAGTTATAATAATTTAAAAAGTAATATGTTTTTGTTATGACTCTGCTCCGTTTGCTATTTTCTTTTACCATAAATCACTTCTTGGTTTAAATTTTAAGTAAAATACAGCTTTACTACCTTTCAAAATATTACCATATGCTATTTTCTTTTACTGCCGGGAGTCCATATTCATTCATCATGTTCCCTTTCTGGTAAATTACTTACTGAGAAACAAAGAAAAAAACACAAATGTTTGACCAAATAGGAGTAAGCACCATTAAGTTTATCGTTAATAACGAAGCCAGTTAGGCAACAAAGATTTTTTTCTGACAACAAAAGCACAATTTCTAAGTAGCTTTTGACATAAATACAAAACAGAATAGAACATTTTATTTTGTTCTACTCTTTTTTCTTTTAAAAAATTCTCCCCTTTTGTTCCACCGCCAAAGTAAAATCAAAATATGATTCTAAATATATTTGTAACTTTATCTTTAAAGCATAGCAAGTATAAAAGAAAATCTCATTACTTTTTCTGAACAAAAATCGTATATTTTTCTACCAATGTTTCAAGTTTCGACACTTTAAATAATTCTTATCATATACTTGTTCAAATGAGATTATTTCTTATGAAAGAAAAATATTGTAAACTATATCAGTGTATCTTTATTGGGAGTGTCTGGCAGACTTATCTTACAATTGTTTGATGTTAGTGTAGAGGAATGTATGATACATGTTGTATTAGATATTTTTTTTTTCATATCAAAAGATTTACACTAACATACGAGAATACATATAATATATGAAGTTGTATCTATACCTTTATAGCTAATATTCCTTTTTTTTATTTTATAAATACTTTCTATTTTAATAAAAAAAACTTATTGTTTTATAAATAAAAACTACCTAAGCTATAACGACCTAACCACGTATCCTACTATAACTATTTAAATAAAGAATTCTCCTACTATAATTATCTAAATAAAGAACTCTCGGACCTGCATATTTTTTTGTTACAATCTCTTCATCTTAGTCAGGGTTTCTTATATTGTATAAAATTATATAAATATTATATTTAATTTCAAATAAATGATTAAATTATATAAGATACTTTAATTAATAAAAAATATATAAGTTTATAATTTTTAATGATTTAATTTAAAAATAATGATTTGTTTATCGACAAAATTATTTCAGTGCTAACTCAGGAATCTTCATATAAGTATCCTTTCATATCTTGAAAAAGAAAGAAGAAAAAGGTTACATAATAAATTATTTTGTAAGTCCTTCTTGTAAATCAAACCGAAGAAAGATAGTAAATAATTAAGATCAAATTCTTATTACTTTCAAAATTAAGAGTTTTCAAAACTAACCTAAAATTGAAAAAAAATAAAAATTGTTTAAATTTATTTGATTTATTAAATTTTTAAACTACACAATTGAGTTTTTATTGTTTAATATTTGAAAATTGACTTTGGCAATATATATACCCTTTTTTTTTCCCTGCCAAATAGAATGTAGTTTCTAATATGTCATATTTATGTAAAAAAATAAATAATGATCAAGCTCTAATATGATTTTTATTTGTTAGTTATAATAAAATTTATTTACTAGATTGTTTTGAAGTAAAGTTGATTTTCAATGAATTAATATAGTAATAAACATTTAAATAAAAAAATTTAAATATTGTTAGAAGTATTAAAAATATATTTATTAACATTTTTAAAACTGCTGAATCAAACCAAATCTTTTAACAATTAGTTTAGTTCAAATTTTATAATACTTTTATTCTATAAACCAAACCAAATCGTTTTTTTTTTTTTTTACTTAAAATGAATTTTCGATAAAAACCACACTAAACCACGAGAACACTCTTAACCAAAACCAGAGGATAAATGGGAATGAGGTGCTGCTGAAGAAGACTATGCATTCAGGGAATAGTGCGTGCATGTTCCCTTGTAATTGTTAAACCCATTGCTCATGATATGTAACAGTGCACATTGTGCTGCTTTATTATTTTAATATAGGAGCAAATGAGCCACTTTATATACCTCTCTATGTACGTGGATTATAAATGTTATAGATAATTATAAATATGTTATATATATATATATATATATATATATATATATATATATATATATATGTTACAGATATATTTCTTTGCCAATAAAAAATAAGCGAATCTGACAGTCTCCACAAGTCTAGTTTGTTTAATCATAGAGTATCGCAGGAATTTTCAACATAGCAAGCAGATCAAATTTCCATTACTGCAACGAAATCGACTATCAGATTGTGTGAGAAGATGATTCTGGCATGCTGTAAGTTACCATTCAATTAAAAATTGCCAAAAATAAGAAGTTAACAAATGTCAAATATCAACTTAGGTTTTCCAATGGCTTGAGGTGTTTGTAAACTGAAAAATAGCTTGTTCTTGTTCCACGATCCAGCCTATGCATAATAATTCAGGCTTGCTTTCTTCTTTGCTTGGACTTGAATAATACCTTCATTAAAGTCCTCATGGTTCACCTGTAATAGGATAAAAACAGATTTAAAAATCATTGCAACAAGAAGTAAAATATATAGAAGAAATTATTAATATCTCCAGCTAGAAGCTATACTTGGAGTATATATGTCAGGATTATTAGTTTGATTTTACAAGAGCCTGGCTCCAACCAGAAATGCCAAACAGTAAATATCTCCTGATTAATCAAGGTATTGAATTATTTTATTAAATTGATGTTTAAGTTGTTGCACATATGTATGAAAACAAACCTCAGTTGCATCACGGCGTAGAGCCAACATGCCAGCCTCAACACAGACGGCCTTCAGTTGTGCTCCATTGAAATCATCCGTGGACCGTGCCAGTTCTTCAAAGTTGACATCTGGGTGAACATTCATCTTTCTCGAATGGATCTAAAATATCAAAGCAAGAGCAGTCAGTAAATGTTTTGCTTGATAACATAACAGCATATAAAGGTTAAAGACAACCAAACCTGTAGAATTCGAGCCCTTGCTTCTTCACTTGGATGTGGAAACTCAATTTTACGATCCAATCGACCAGAACGCATAAGGGCAGGGTCAAGAATATCTGCACGGTTTGTTGCTGCTATCACCTGCAATTTACAAGAAAAAATAAAAATGGCACTCCAATCACCTATAGGTTAACTGAACAAAAAGCAAGTTAATTTGGGGCCAAGTTCTAAATCTAATGGCTTTTAAAGTTGTTATAAATATAAGATAAGAAATTAGGGGAACCTCCCCTAAACATGGATTTAAAAATATATAAATTATTATTTAGTACTTGTTTGCCAACAGTTTTATAAAACTGTTTTCAGTATTTTAGTATTTAAAAACTAAAAAACTTGTTTGAGTAGTGTTTTTCTGAAAATAGTTTTTGAAAACAATTCTGGTTTTTTAGTTTTTAAAAACTTAAAAATAAGAACAGGTAAAAGTAGTTTTGCTTTTCAATTTTCTATTTTTGTTTTTGAAAACTCAAAATACAATCAGAATATGTTGTCTTATGCTTTTTATTAATGAAATATTAATAAATATAAACAAGTTTTTCCATTTTTATATCTTTAAAACAGTTTTCAAATAAAACTTGCAAAACAAGTTTTTATTTTCTTTTCTTCCCGAAAACAGTTTTTGAAAACTATTCTTGAAAACTCTTTTCAAAAACTAAAAAACAAAACCAAATCAATCCAGCCCTTAGTCCTTACGCAAAGACAGCAAATTCTTTAAGAACATTTTATCACATCAATCAGAAAAAGCATATACATAATAATAATTAAAGACATACCTTGATCCGGTCATCACTGCTAAAACCATCAAGCTGATTAAGCAACTCTAGCATTGTTCTCTGCACCTCTCTGTCTCCACTTACTTCACTGCAATCAGCCACAAGATACATCAAGGTTGCTGAACCACTACACTTTAACCAAGCAACACTCTGGTCTCGGAAAGAAAAGGTCAATTGAAAATGTAGATCTAAATTCATGCTCGCTAATACCTATCAAATCGTTTGGTGCCAATTGCATCAATTTCGTCTATAAATATAATGCATGGTGACTTCTCTTTTGCCAATTGAAAGGCATCACGAACAAGTTTTGCTCCATCTCCTATGAACATCTGTACAAAATTCCAGCTTAGATCATTCTAATCTAAACTCAGTCAAGAGGTTTGAATACAAACAATAAAGGTAGTAGTGTGCAAGTTATTTTAGGGGAAACAAATCTTGCCAATCCAGATGTGTGGGGATAAATCAGATGCTATTTTTAAAAGAATTAATAAGTAATCCTTGGACAATCAAATCTGTCATTGACATACATCAAAGACAATTTAACCAAATGAGACCGAAGAATAATGATCAATCTGACCCTATTGTACTGACTATTCACTTGTATTGGAAAAAGAAAAGATGGGGAAAAAGTATGTAACAATGATAGAATTAGTTGGCATAAACATGTAACAGTAGTCATGCTTAGTAATATATAATGGAGAAAAAAAAAAAGAATATCGAACCTGGACCAGTTGAGGGCCTGCCAATTTAAGAAAAGTGGCATTTGTCTGTGCTGCACAGGCACGGGCCATCAATGTTTTCCCAGTACCCGGAGGTCCATATAACAGGACTCCCTTGGGAGGACGAACTCCTAACTTTTGGAACCGCTCCTTGTGGGTCATGGGCAAAACAATGGCTTCAACTAATTCTTGAATCTGTTGAGAAATACCAGGTTATTGAAATGACCTGAGAGATTGCATTACCTAACCCCAAAAAGAGGGGCTTCAATAGATTAAGGCAGGAAACAATGTTCACCTGCTTCTCTAATCCACCAATGTCATTATAATCTTCTGTTGGCTTTTCATCAACTTCCATGGCCTTAACTCTAGAATCATACTCAGAAGGCAGGGTATCCAAGATTAAGTAACTATCCTTGTTAACACCTACCAGATCACCGGGCTTTAACTTATCAGGGTCAACAAGCCCAACAACAGGAAGAAATATGGTCTGCAATCAAAAGAAAGCATTGTTAAGATTGCAAAAAGTCATATAATTATTAAGTGTGTGTTTGAATGGGCATTAGCAAAATTGATTTAGTTAAAATTAATTTTCATATGATGTGATTTATGTTTGGATTTTTAAGTGTAATCATGAGTTAAGAGTAAAATTTAGTATAAAATTCTTCATCCAATACAGAAGTTCCTTCAAGTTGTTTCAACCCATAATCAATTGTGAACTTAGAATCAATTCTAAATTATTATTTATCGTGAAACTAAACATTCCAAAATTTGTCTAAAATCAATTTTGGGTGACATGAAACCGAACATGCACTAAGTGTTTTCCCCCACTAAATGCATAAGATAACAAAAAAGAAACAGAAGATGACAATACGAAATCATCATCCTTGTCAATTGTCACCTGTCGAGTAGATGTTTTTAGCACAACACACTTTCCCTTCCTTTGTGAGTCAAGATCAATATTAGCACCATCTTCTTCAGCTTCATCTTCCGGGTTCATTTCCAATATCTAAATGAGAAGGGTTAAGAAGACTTCCGCCATCCATTCCATAAGATTCACAATATGAGGCTCAAAAATCCCAAATAGCTTACCTCGACAATGTTGCCAACAAGGTAGGGCAACTGCTTATTGAGTTTAATCTTCTCCTGATTCTCCTTGATCTTGTCCTTGTACGACTCCAATTCCAGATTGGTCCTCTGCAACTCTTCCTTCAGCCACGACAAAAAAATTCAATAAAAACCAGAAACCCTAACGGTTAAGAAGATGGAAGTAGCAATAAAAGAGAGGGCAATAAACGGGATTAGGGTTAGGGTTAGAAAGAAAGGAGAGAGGGTACTTTGAGAATGCGAATCTCGTTGTCGAGAAGACGAGAAGCTCTGACGATGTCGTCGGTGGTCATATTGGCGAGTTGATCATCTTCGAAGTTAGTAGTGTCCTCTACCATCGCGCTCGCCATGTTTCTGATTAACCTAATGTCGATCCAAATTGATTACACAGCACAAATTGGGAAAGATAAATAGAGAGAACCAACTCCCCAAGCAACTACTACTGTTTCAAACAAGGCCTGTTTTTATTTCTGTTTCCAAGCTTATTTTTAATTACAAAATAATATATTTACTTTATTTTAACTACCAGAAATATAAATCCATACATCTGTGTTAATATTTTTATTTTTTGTATCACATTTTCATATGTTAAGTGAGGTATGTCTAGCTGTTTTTTTTTATAAAAAATAAAAAATAAAAAATAATATTGAAAATATGTTTAGTTATAATTTAAAAAATATTTTTTATTTTTTATAAAAAATTTTAAAAAATAACTTCAAACAAAAAAAATAATTTAAAAAAATTAAAATTATGTAAAAATTTATTAAAATAACAAAATTAAATGTGTTTTAAATTATACATATAAATATTTTATAATATTTTTATTAAAATTGATTAAATTTAATAATATTATTTTTTGAAAATAGAAAATATTAAATAAAAACAAATAGAAAACTATTTATAAAAAAATAAAATAGAAAATATTTTCTTAAATATAACATTGATGTATTTTATACTTTAATTTTATTAGACACATCAACGTAAATGTTTATTTTGTTTGTTTGTTTGATTTGGTCTTTTTTCCTTATTGTCTATTTTATTTTTGTTAATGATTAAAATATACACAATAACAAATAATAATAATATAAAATATAAAAACATATTAATTTTAATTCCTTGATTGATTAAATAATGAGCATGTATATGACAAAACTCAATAGATGTACCTATATCTTATGCTTAATGTTATTTTCTAATTAAATAATTAATAATGTTAGGAAATTTGGTTGATAAAAAAGAAAAAACACTTCTATATCATCAAACTTTATTTTTCATTTTAGAAATAACTATTATCAACTCACCTAGTCAGCTAAAAAAAAAATCAACTTATTGATATTTTTAACTTCTGTATTATGGATAACTGATTCTAAATCTATCTTTTTATTTAGTGTTTTACTAACAAAAATTAAAAATTTCTCATCTTTTTATTTCTAATAATGTATAAAAAAATCTTTCATGTTCATTAAAATTATTTATTTTTTAAAATTTAAAAATCTATCATGTTAACAAAAATTTTCTATTATTAAATGTCAATTTATTAATTAAAAATACTGTTAATCTTTTATTTTCTCTGTGTATTAATCTACCATTTTATTGATTAAAACGATTGATTTTAGTATTTTTAATCAAAATTAATTATTTAAATTTTTATAATTACTAACTTGTTGATTGTTTATTTTTTAATTATTACTAATTAATGAATAAGAGAAAGAAAAAACACAGATAAAACAAAAGGTGATTAAAAAGGAACCTAAAATAAATAAATAATCATCTCTATGTTTATACAGGGACTTGATATTGTTGATGTGAAGAAATGGTTTTGAATGAGGAAAAACTGAAAATGGGGAATGTAAATCTAATTAAAATTAGGTTATCAGGATATATTAGTTTTAAGATATTCAAAAATCCATTGTCGTCCAGCGGTTAGGATATCTGGCTTTCACCCAGGAGACCCGGGTTCGATTCCCGGCAATGGAATTTTTTGGTCTGACGCATCTTTAATAATATATCTATCCATTTATTTTCCTCATGTTTGATCAAATACTAAATAACAGACCATAAAATTAGCAGTATGAAAAAAATCATTAAACCATATTCCACATTTTTCTTTGGGCCGTAGGCCCCAAAACACACATTCCATATGTGCTTATGCTATGGGTGGGATACTATGAAATACATGTTTGGTTTTTGCTTTAGACAACATCCATGCTAATTTTAACGGAACATCCATGCTAATTTTAATGTATTTGAAATAGTTAATATGAATTTGTCAAAAGAAAAATTTAAATTATTTATTTTAGAGTACTCAATGCTAATGTCTTTAAAATAAGTAATATGAATTTGTCAAAAGTCAAATTCAGATTACCTATTTTGAAGTATCCTCCACCTCTCTTCGCCATGCAATTTGCCTCCCTCTCCCTTATACTCTTTGCACTTTGTCCCCTTTCCTACACTTTGTTTGCCCTACCATTGGTTTGCCCCCTTTTCCCCTACTATCACTTGCATATGTGATAATGAGTTACACAAGCTACTTGTGCAAATGAAATTATGTATTTAGTAAATTATGTAAATCATTGATAGATTTTTTCATGATTTATCACAAACATGTAAAGAGAGAGAAAAAGAAATATACAAGAGATTTATACTAGTTCACCCAAAAACCTTAGCTACATCCAGCTTCAATTCACAAGACAATTTCCTTGAGATTGATTCAACTAGAATAAGAGTTTACAAACAAACTTAACATGAACCAAATTTGAGATGGGGCAAGTGTGGTATAGCCTAAATAGATGCATGATTCATAAGAAATCAAGCATAAAACACTAAGACACAACCTAGGCTTGCTAAGTTCATCATCAAAACAATACACCTCACAAGAATACTCAGATTACATAAACTTTTCCAGAATCTTCATTCTTGAGAGTGAGGAGTTCCATGCTTACAAATGCTTAACATTATGTTTGGATAGAAAAATTTACAAATGCAAGAAATTTGAAATACTTTGAATATGAAAAGCTTTCAGTTTAAGTAACTTTATTTTTCAAATGCTTTGTTTGGATAAAGTAATTCAAATTTATTAATTTTAATTTTCTTGTTTGGGTAGTGTTCTTACCAAAGTAAGCAGAACTCGGGATCTCTCAAGCCTTATGTGCCAAGAACTCCAGGATGACAGATGAGTACCTACAAAAGGGACTCTGACACTCAAGTCAGGATGTATCTTCAATAAGAGTGTGTGCTTAGAATAACCTACCTCAGAGTGGTGTTCTTTTATGTTGTGTTCTAGTGGTTTTGTTTCCTAATTACCTTTTTTAGAGAATTGGGCCTATTTGTTGTTGGGCTAAAGATGTGGCTAAGCATCGACACCGCGGTGTCCTAAGTATCAAGGTGTTCAGGAATTCTGAATTTCGAGGTGTGGGTGGAGTTTGATCATGTTGAGCTTAGAGGTGTCAAGGAGGAAGGTAAATATGCCCCCCTAGCCTTGAGGTCGGCCCGTAAGAGAGGCGACTGAGAAGGCTAAAAAGACATATGCAAGAAAGTGGTTGAGAGTAGTTGGAGAATGTATATGTGTTGCATTGTGAGTAGTTAGCGGGATGTGTCATTTGATGTGACAGTCCGCTTATTGGGTGAGAATATAAGGGGTTGTAGGAGTGTTTCTTTTGGCGTAACATGCAAGTTTATACGTTTGTCTCTTCCTCATTTGCTTTTGTGTTCAAGTGACCGTTTGGCAGGCTAGTTTTTGGGGGCTTCAATTCCTGATACGTTTTTTTGTTTTGTATTGTTGGGTTTCTTAGTCTAAGAACGTCTGGTTTTGAGGGTCCCGGTAGTTTAGAGAGTGACAATAAAGGTTATTCTGGGCAGCATAGGAGGAGAAGTCGTTTACCTATGTTTCTACTAATCTATTTGACCATGTTGAGGTTACCCTGCCTTTTTCTTATTTTCATTGTGGGTTTTTAACCGAGCTAATTGTAGCACCCACGACGAAAAAATTTTTGTATTTCTATTGGGTGAAGGGCAGGAAGGAGACCAAGACTGGGTGGATTTCAATCACGGGGTGTTAGTATGACACTATCTTTACTCTGCTAAACAACTCATGGAAGAAATTTAAATCCAATTTCTTCAAAGTCTGGGCAAAAGCCTCCTACGACAACCACCAGAGTTTGTTCTACAAGAAGGATGGGTGTTCTATTCGATTCCCTTTATATTTATAGGAGCGACCTCAACACTTCAAGTTCCATGCCGAGAGTATGTGTTGTCGGTACTCGTCAAATGAGTATAAAGAGGTGTTGGACTCAGAGTATTCAATTTATGTAGATAATGCATTGAGTAGTGAGTGCTCCTTTATTAGCTTTTGGGTGTTTTGAGTAAGCATTTTTATAATGTCTGACCATGATGTTGTGTTTGTTATACGTATAATGAAGGGTTTTGACTACAAAGTTATGATGGTCATTGTTTTAGCCCCTGAAAAGTAGCAAACCTCTAAGGCTTTGGAGGAGATGATGAAAAAGAAAGAGAGTAAGAGGAAAGATGCCCTTATTCCCTCGTCAAGGCCGAAGATGACTCAAGTGGAGCCTCAGTTGGAAAGTGTTCGGGCTCCTCAAGGTGAGGGGAGGACTGAGGCACCCCGCGGGGGATCCTTGGTCGCAATTGCAGTGGGGTTGATTTGACGTCTGCCATGGGTCTTCTCAACGAGAAGACTTTTGTCCTTTCTTATGTTGTTCGCAGTGGTTTAGGTGAGATTGTGTTATTCGACCATTTTTTCTAGTGACTTATTCTCTTGTATGTATGACTAACTTTGATGTCTACAACTCCCTCCATTCCTCGTTAAGATCAAATGGTTTACCATTATCAAGAGGAGGGGGTGGCTCGCCTATAACATTATTCTGTTACACCTGAGGTGACCTCTCTTTGGAATGTTGAGCTGGCAGTTGCCCAAGTCATTGGGGATAACAAACTGTTGCCCAAGAAGGATAGAGGAATGATAGAGTTTGCTAGGACTAAAAGCTCTATGGATTTAGATTAAACTTTCTTGTATCGATTTATAGTGACAATTCATCATTATAAGTTGAAAATGCTAGAAACTGAGGCAAAGATCAAGTTCTTCTCTGAGGAGAGGAAGAAATTTTTGAAGATAGGAAGAGCTTGACCAAGGCTGTTGGGAAGCTGAGGTCGATGTTAAAGGTTGAGCAAGGGAAGGTGATGGGCTTAAAGGCAATGGTGAGCCAACATTTGAAGGAAAATGAGGGGTTGGAGGAGGAGCTGCGTAAGGTATGGGTCGCCTTAGAAACCAAAGAAGCAGATTTGTTGAAGGAGGCAAAGAAGATAATGATTGTCGAGCAGGAACTGTCCCGAGTTCTGGTCGACAAGGAGGACCTAGAAGATGAGGTCCTTCGGTTGAAAGAAGGTGCCAAAGGTCGGACTCGCAAATTGGTCATGTGCGCATTGGAGGAAGGCTTTAAGAGGGAGTTGGAACAGGTGAAGGTATTGATGACTGATGTTGATCTATCTGTGAGTGATGTGGGGGATTTCATTGAGGACGAGCACATTGTTCTAAAAGAGGAGGGGTCCAAAGAGGCGGATAAGGGCGATGTCAAGGAGAGTGGGGCTGATGTTATTGGTGCGGGGCCCAGATTTGCCCCCCACCTAGTGGCGAGCGAGAAGGTTGACACAATTGTGGATTTCTCCGAGGTTTCCCCAGTTGGTGAACCGGTCGTGGGTGGGGTTTTTGAAGGCCAAATGTTTTTGTCTCTCTGATTAGATATGCTTCTTGTTTGTACTGGCGTATTGTAGGGTTTTGATGTGAAGAATGATATTTTGTACTTTGTAATTTGTCTTTTAAATGGAATGAATGAATATTGTTGCTTATGAAGTTGTGTTGAGTTGAGTTTTGATGGGCGCATTTTTGGGTGTGTAAGAATTATGTTGTCGAGAGGTGGGTGCAGTACAGTGAAATGGCCAAGAGTGACGAGAAGGTGATAATGGTCTCTTCTAATTAGGATGCCGAGAAGGCAATGATAAGAGTGTTGAAAAGGAAATGTTTTAGAGCACTAAAAGGCAATGTTTTAGAGTGCCAAGAAGACGATGTTTAGAGCACCGAGAAGGTGATGTTTCAAGCAGTGAGAAGGCAATTGTTAGAGCTTCGAGAAGACGATGTTTAGAGCACGAGAAGGTGATGTTTTGAGCATTGAGAAGGAAGTTAATAACGCGCCGAGAAGGTGATGGTTGGAGTGTCGAGTGGGCGATGAGAGCATCAAGTACGCAATAATAGTCCACGTTCAAACTCTTTGGTTGTGTTAGTGTTGCAGGTAGTGTTATAGTGAAAATGATTAAAAGAAAGTAATTTTAAAAATGTAGAAGCTTGTGCTCATTAATTGATTGTCTTCAGGTGTGCCTCATTAAAACTCCCTCGGCCAAAACCTTTTTTTTTTTTGCGAGAAAATACCGAGGTAGGAAAAAGCGTACATCACATGTGTACATTTTAACTATAGTACTTTTTGAAGTGAGTAGCATTCCAAGTGCAGGGGAGGTGTTCTCCTTCAAGTGTCTGTAGTTGGTAGGCACCATTGTAAAGGACCTCAGTGATCCTAAATGGCCCTTCCCATATGGAGGTGAGCTTGCCCATCTGCGGATTTTTATGAGCATCTCCTCTCTATCTGCAAACAAGCTCATTCGGCTGGAAGACACATCCTCTTCTTGTTGCGGTATTGTGCTACATGACGTTTGCATGTTGCTTCTCTGATGGTGCTTTTTTATGTACTTCATTGAGCATGTCCAATTTAGTTCGAATTATGATCAAATTTAGTTTGGTTTGTCTTAAGAATGGCTCGCCGAGCTCTACTGGATCATGACATCTATGCCAAATGCTAGTCAAAATGGCGTTTCGTCGGTTGTCATCTAGAAGTGACAATGGTATCCCTAAAGGACACTTGGCAACTTGTCGGCCCATGGCTTGTGTTGGTGCCCTAGTCAGGCTTTTAAATCGCTGATGATGACCTTGTTGGCCACTTCAGATCCGTTAGTTTATAGGTGTTCTATCGAGGAGACCAAGTGGTGAATGTTGAGGTTCTTTAAGAAATCTTCAAATAAAGTTGTGAATTACTTCCCGTTGTTGCTTATTACAGAGTAAAGGAGGCAAAATGACAGATTATGGCTTGCCATGTGAACTTTTGGACTTGTTGGTGTTGCGATCTTTGCTACTAGAATAGCTTTAATATATTTGGTGAAGTAGTCAATAGTGACGATGAAGAACTTCATTTTCCCTTTCGAGGGGGGAAAAAGGCCAAAAAATCCATTCGTATGTGAAAATGGCCAAGGTGCAGTGATAAAGTGCAACTATTCAAGGAATGATCCAGTTTATTGTTGCGTGCATGGCAATCAATGCATTTTCTCGTGTATGTTACGCAATCATGGCGCATGGTGGGCTAGTAGTATCCAACTCGAAAGACGCACTGGGTCATACTCTGAGCTCTTGAATTTTAGCAATGGTGATGATAAACTCCTCTTATATAGGTCGTCATTGATTATGATGAATGACACTACTCGATACTGGACCTTTGGGGCCTCGACTGGGTTGCTTGGTAGGACATCCGAGGTAAGGAAGGCGATGATAGGGGTTCTCCAATCAACGAGTGCATTGTTGATGTTCAGGACTGGTAGACTGTGATGCTCGTGGTTACCAATCATTCTTGGATGATCGTATGCCAAACTGTAACCTAGGTCAAGGTGGCTAATTTAGAAAGGACGTCGACTTTGCTATTATGTTCTTGTAGAATGTGGGTTATTCTATATTTTCAAATTGTCCCAGTAAGTGTTTTGTGAGGAGAAGGTACCGTTGAATTTGGCTTTCCTTTGCTTGCATGGTTCCATTCACTTGTCCTTCCACTAGTTTGGAGTCTGTTCTACACTTAATCTTCTGGGCTCCCATGTATTTGGCCAACCTTAGTCCTGCTAGAATGGCCTTGTATTCGGCTTGGTTATTTGTCTTCTGAAAATTGAATTGCAAAGCCTGCTAGATATCAACGCCTCCGAGGCCAAAGAGGGTGACCCCAGCTTCGCAACCTTTCATGTTGGAAGAATGGTCTACGTGGAATGTCCACCAATCAGATTTATCTTCTTTTGTGAGTGGCAGTTCTATAAGGAAATCAGCTAAGGCTTAGGCTTTGATTGGTCCTCAAGGTTCATATGATACGTTAAACTCAAAAATTTTGGTCGATCATGCCACCATTTGCCCTGTGAGGTCGGTCATCTCAGGATCTGATTGATGGGGTGATTGGTTTTGATTGCAATATGGTGACTTTGAACATACAGTATGAGGTGTCAGAAAGTGTGGACAAGACATTGGCCAACTTTTCTACCAGCTAGTATCGTGTTTTAGGAGGTTGAAGGGTCTGACTTATAAGGTTGGAGGACCAATTTTTCCATTAGCTGATTGCATACTTGGTGATGAGAATGTATAGGAGTAACCGATCTCCTGGGGTTGGCATCGTGAGGATGGTGGAGATGAGATGAGGTCTTTGATATTGACGAATATAACTTTAACTTCGTCGGTCCAGGTGAACTTTCCCTTTCTCTTTTTCAGCAATTTGAATAGCAGTCGCTCTTTGTTGATTAGCTTGGGTAGGAATCGTGCTAGCAAAGTTAGTCGTCCTGTAAGCTTCTGAACTTCCTTAAGCATTGTCGGAACCTTCATGTTGAGGAGTACAAAGCACTTGTCTGGGTTGACCTCAATTCTTTGTTTGATTAGCTTGGATAGCCCTCAATTTCAAAAATGCATTTCTCTAGGTTGAGCCCTATGTTGTGACGTCAGACCTTGTCAAAGACCATGGCAAGATCCCGAGCATGTCCTCGAATGTTTAGAACTTGATGACCATGTCGTCAACATAGGCCTCTATGTTCTGTCCCATGAGGTCTTCAAAAACTGTGTCTATCAGGTGATGATAAGTGGTGACCGCATTTTTTAGCCTGAAAGGCCTCACTTGGTAATAGTAGTTCGCTTTTGGCATACAAAATATAGTCTTTTCTTGGTCTGGTGGGTACATCGGTATTTGGTTGTGTCCCAAATATGCGTCCCAGAAGTTGAGGAGCTTGTATCTCAATGCACCATCTACAAGTTTATCAATGCTCGGTAGAGGGTAAGAATCTTTTGAAGTCTTGTTCAGATTTGAGCAATCAACACACATCCTCTATTTCCCTAATGCCTTTTTTACCACAACCATGTTCGATAGCCACGTGGTGTATTGAACTTCTCTTATGAATCCAATTTCTCATAACTTGTTTGTTTCTGTAATAATTGCATGTTGGTGATTTCTTCCCATCTTACTCTGTCTATGAGCAAGGGGTTTGTCTTCGGGGAAGATGGATAACTTGTGGCAGACCAAGTTGGGGTTTATCCCAGGCATATCCGTTGCTTTCTATGCGAATAAGTTGGTATTTAGTTTTAGTATTTCTTTAATTGGTGATCTTCAGACTCATGCGGATGCTGAGTTGGGTGCATTATCCCTTTGATGGGTCGAGCTGAAAAGATCAAGTGTCCTTAGTGGGCAAAGGCCATCGATCTTCGTTGGCACGAAGGTCAAAATCAACCCAAGACAAGGAGTTTTTGGTGCTAGGGTCAAAACAAATGTCGTCATGACCATGGAATCATCGTGCTTGGTGTTAATTCCTGCGAAATCAGTTGTCAACTCGTAGCTAGCAAAGGTATTTCTTCCTGGATGATATGGTTGTTTTCCCGCCTGTGAATTCTCCTGTGATGACATTGATAATTCCTTTGACCTGCCTAGTGGTCACCTATTTGTCCTTGACCCAGGGGGTAGTCGGAGTGCAGCTTCTAGGCTGGCTCTGGCTAGTCACAATCATGTTCTTGGTCAAGTTGATCTCGCGACGATCTTTAGTATTGCTGACTCTGAGGTATCACGTCCTATCTGTGGATTAACTGACTTAGTCATCCTTGTTGGATGGGTTCATCTTTCCTGTCTCGGAGGGCTATGCCCTATTTCATTGTGTGCTTGTAGTTGTGATGATACTTGTTGTGCTTATCTTCTGTTTGCCCTGTCATTGAAGAGAGCTAAGTGAGAGAGTCGTAAAATCTCTATGCTGAATGCTTCCTGAAAGATGTGAGCTTTTGATTTTTTCATATGGGTATAAGTGGTATACTTAGGTTGTGGACGACCTAGACACTTGAAATCCTTGTCCTATATCGCCAAATGGCAATCTCCTTTGTTATCTTTTCAATGTTGCTTGTGTTGATCTTTATTTGAGTTAGTCGGTGCCCGAAGTCACTTACGCTTGGCGAATGCTTCTTCCATTTTCACGTACTTGAATAATCATTCTATGAACTCATTCATGATCCTTGATTGCCACTTTCCACGTTGTCTGCAAATCTTTCAGGCTTTAGGGCATCGATGGCTACATAGGGCTACTCGAGGTTCCAAGTCTACAATCTAGGTGATAATTTTGGAAAGCCGATCTAGGAAGTCGTACAACGACTCGTCATTCCTCTATTGGAGCCATATTAGGTCGTTAGTTGAAGCTCTTTGCAGTCGACAAGCTGCATAATAGGTTTGAACTTTTCAACCAAGGTGTCAAATGAATTGATGGAGTAGTGAGAAAGCCTTGACCACTAATTGAAAGTAATACCTGCAAGAAAAGTGGGAAACATTCTATATAACACCTGCCATCATCAGAATAAAGGTTTACTTGTGTGAGGAATGCCTCGACGTGGTTGTCAAGATTTATGGATCTTTCATAGAGTTTGATTGTCAACGACTTCCAGCCCTGCGGTAGGGGGTTATCAAGGATTCAATTGATGAAAGGATGCTACCGACCTCTTAATTGTCTAGCACTAGGGGCGATGTCTTTGTCAATTGACCCCTTCGTCTATTTGTCGTGGTCGGGAACCTTGCCTCGCATCGACCTGTCATGCGTCAAACTGCGATGATCTGTTTGTAGTCGTTTATGGATGTCCCTTTGTTGCTGGGGAAGTTTCCGCGAGGTTGAGGCTTTTCTCCTTTACTGCAAGTGTCCTCCATCGTCTTGTTGTGGTAGTGGTGACAAGTCTTGCTATCGTCAGTGTAGGTGTCTAGGTTGCTCTTCTCATAAGGTTATTTGTCTTAGAGGTCTTAAATGATTGTTTTCATGGCGACATTCTCCTCCTTTAAAAGGTGAAGGTCAACCTCATGTTTTTGGGACATATCCTTCATCCTTCTAAGTTCCTCCATGATTTTCGTTTCGTTCATGGTGGTTGGAGGGGGGCTGCTCCGAGTTTGTAACATGTGGAGTAAGGGGAATAGGAATTTGTCTCATAGACAGACAAGATTTTCTTATCGAAGTAGGCAAAATTCGGGATCTCTTAAGCCTTGTGCGCCAAGAGCTCCAGGATAACAGATGGGTACCTGTAAAAGGGACTCCGACGCTTAAGTCAAAATGTATCTTCAATGAGAGAGTGTGTGTTTAGAGTAACCTACCACAGAGTGGAGCCTTTGGTGTTCTTTTATGTTGTGTTCTTGTGGATTTGTTTCATAATTACCTTTTTTAGGGAATTGAGCCTCTTTGTTTTTGGGCTAACACCGATATGGCTAAGGACTGACACCTCAGTGTCTTGAGTATCGAGGTGTTCGAGAATTCTGAATTTCGAGGTGTGGGTGAAGTTCGATCGCATCGAGTTCAAAGGTGTTGATGAGGGGGGTATAGGTAGAATAATTCAATTCATACTAAAAATAAAACATTTTTAATATTAAAAATATTTAATAATTCAAAATATCGACCAAAGATGTTTTTTGGCTAAATTTTTTTTTATTTATTTACATTCATCAAAGTTTTTTTCAATTAACGTCAATTAATTTTACAGCTAACAAGTAGTCATAGGAGAATGGACCTAAATGTTGTCATCAATGCACTTCCACAATACTATTGTTGTATAGACCACAATTCTATGTCTAATACTTTAAAGGTGTTTTAGGATATATCGCTCAAATTGATAGTGAATTGAAAAATAATTTCAATCAATGTCTAATAAAATTCCCAAAATATGTTGACAAAAGATTAGGCTTATAACAAAAAATTCTAGCCATAGGAGTAAAGCCCTCATAGTATTTTAACTCTAGTTGATGTGAATAAAAAATAATTCCAATAAATGTTAATCGAAAAAATTTTAGCCAATGTCAAACAGAAAAATAAACTCAAGTTTAGGTGAAGAAAATTTGGTTTGAAAATTTTTAAATTCTTACTTTTTTTTAAGGAATTTGAAATTTTACAATTTTAACTAATAAAAATTCTTTAAAAAATTACTAGAATTTCAATTTTTTTAAAATTTTTTATTCAAACAATGTATTTCATCACAAAACATTTGAAATTTCTAAATACATGAATTCTCCTCTTAAAATTCTCTATCCAAACAAACTCTAAAGGTTGCTCAAGTTTAAGATATCTTATTTTTAAAAATTTGTTCATTGAAGATAGATCAACATGTACTTGGTTATGAGTTTCTTATAATTAAAATTTCATTTTTCAACAACATCCAATTAATTGTAATATAAAAAATATGAAAATTCTTAACTTTTTGAACCTTTGTACTTGAGATTGTTCTAAGATACAAAAATTATTACCTTAAACTTTAACCATTAATGAGTTGTAGATCAATTAGGAATTTATTCAATGCCTCGAGTTTGAACCCTGATATGTAGTTATTATGTTAACTAGAAAAACTTTGATGTCACAGTAATATCTTTTAACTCCAACATAATTGTTTCAAAGTAGAGGATATATGTGATAAAAAAACTTTAACCATTGGAAAAACTCTTAATTTTTAGAACAAAACAGAAAATGATAAAAAAATGCTAAAGATTAAAAATATTGCAAATAGTTGGAGTTTAAGAATGTCTTAGTTAATATCAAATTGATAGCCCCTTATAGAATCTAACTTAGAGTCATGCAGTTAAGAAATGTTATTGAAATTCATATCCCTTTATACAAATTTTATTATTTTTATGTTGTTTTCAAGAAAACGATTGCTACTTTTTTCTACGTTTGTTGCACTGGTAGCACTTGTCGGTGGATTGCCTATGGTATCTAAAGTTTTCATAAACAAATTAACGAAGATTTTTATCTTGATGTCCTTCCTTCTTATAGATTCATATTATTTTATGCTTTATCATGATTCATTATTTTCACAATAAAGACGAGCACAACTTCAAAAATAAAGATTTTTATTTATGTAACAAAAACAAGTTTTTTATTTTTATCTTGTTGTTGCTTGATATACTAACTAGGGATATACTTAGTTGACATTATTCGAATTATGTATTGCTTGCAAGGAAAAAACTAAGACCACCATTCACTTCTAATTTTATATTTTGCAGGTTTCATCCTCACTTTAAATCAATTGTTATTATTTTTTATACTGGGAACATTGTTCTGAACTTGTTCTGACGATGATAGGTATTATTCATTTTGATCAGGTAAGTCATTTCGTTATAACTTTAATTATGTATAATAACTCTAAATTTATTTATTTTAATTAAATTTTAATTATTAAACTTTAATTTATAATTTGTTGTTATTTATTATTTTTTATAAATTTTTAAAGTAAAATATAATTAATAACTTAATATATAATTTATTTACTAGTAAATAAGTAAAGTTAAAATGGTACGAGGATATACCCGAACCTAGTAATATTTGATGAAGATGTGGATGGGGATTAAAATTTCATACCAACTCCTTTTATACCTGAACCTGAACCCACCCCGCACTTTCCGGAGATGAGGAAGGTCAAACCTGCCCCGTCCCTCCCCGTTGCCATCCTTACCTACATGGAATTAAATTTCAAACTTCCATCTCTTCTTTCACATGATAATCTTTTCTTATATCATCATTTTCTTTGCTACTTTGGAATTCGTATTTGATAAAGTTGAGGTAAACCCCTAAAATCACTGTTTCATTGAGCAATCATGAAAGGAAAAGAGATTGATTCAGTTCGAGACAAGCAAAGCGTTTCTTGCAAGTCTTTTCCTTCATCTTTCATTGCGTGGAGGTTGCTTTGTTCATGCGGTGAAGAGATCACCTTGTTGAAGTTGAAATCCATAAATAATCCAGGGAGAATGTTTTAGAGATGTCATAATTGGAATGTAAGTTTTCATTGAACTGATTTTCTCTTTATTCTAGTTTTAGGTTTGAGCTATTTTGTGATCTCTGTTTTATGAAAAAAAGATGGATTTCAAAGAATAAATGACTTGCAACTTCTTTAGTTGGGTTGACCGAAAATGCTTGACATGCAACAACTCATATTTGAAGATTGAGAATTATGAAGATGAAATTAAGGAGCTGAAAAGGAAGGTGACAAAATTGCGAAGAAAGTTTGCTGATGAAATGTCCAAGGTGAAGGCAATAATAGCTTGTATAAGTTTGAATGGTCATACAAGCATTGCAGGATTAAGTCTCTCTTCCTCCAATTTACACTACAACAACACAAACACTTTGTCCTTTTCAGGAAACACATGTTGTCGTCAGTGCATTATTGTCTTGTGCGACCACTATAGGATTACACCTCTCTTCTTTAACATGGATGAACGATAAAACTCTCATAGAGAACATGCTTAGGGATATATGAAAATGTAGGTTAATAATGGAAAATTTTCCCTTTATGAATTGTAATCGGAAATAATTAATAGAATTTTAATTTTATAATTGAACTAATAATTAATATTTAAATATAATTACATATTTTATAAAATAGTTAAACTCACATATAAGTATGAACCAGAAATACGATAAAGAACATGTCAAATCAACTACACTTGCCATTTGAAGAAAGGACCATTTCCAAACAAAATAATTTTAGAATAACGTTTTAATAAAATTCTTTTTATTGGAAAAACAACAAATTCGTTTAATTTGGATCAAAATCTTATTTAACCCTTTTGATATTGGTATGTATATGTTTATATATTGGTTGCGCTTGGCGTACTTAATATATTTATGTATTTCTTATAAAATATAAGTTATTATGAGTTTTTTTTTTCTCTTTAAAAATATAGTTCCAATTTTCCCCTCCCCATTATTAATATAAATAACTGTATACTCTTTTTTTTAAATTTATCAGGTAAAACTTAATTTTTTTTATTTATATTCAAACAAAATAAAATTGTATGATTTTGATTATATTATTATAGTTACTTTTAAATAAACTTATAAAAATAAAAACATTTTAATTATAATTAATTATACATATTATTAATTATTAAAATAATATAATTGTCACAATTATTTCAAACATCGTATACCTATTTAAACTCATTGCTAGAGACGGTAAAGAATTTTCACACAATATAGTAGCAGGAATAAAAAAATAAGCCGGCGTCTTTGGGGAAGCAACTTGGATTTGATCCCTTGAAGGGCGGAGATTGATATAAAAAATTCAAAATAAAACAAATTGTTCACTACAACTAAGCCTCTACCGAACATATCAAACATACGAATCCTAAAAAGTGAATTACACACCTAAATTCCCAAATGTGTCAATATAATATTTGATGAGCTAAGGCCAATAATATGGTAACGCAAGTAATAAAAATTACAAACTAATTAGCCTGCCTTATTAACAATTTTAGAGCTTTAGTCTGGTCCCCCATTTTCATGACCCATAGAATCTCAACTCTAAGATGATTTCCTAAAGCAAATAAACAGAAAGCCAATCAAAACCTTACTACCTGCATGGCATTTTTGGAAAAGATACCTTAATAATTTGTGGGGCCTTAATGTACACATAAACCTATGGTTTGGCAAAGTGACCACTCTTACCTTTAATTTGGTCTGTGCATTAGAACATGGAACTTGGAATGGGATGGAACCCGTCATTAACAAGTAACCAACAACTAAGTATAGAAAAGGCGTGGATGTAACCACTTTAATTACCAAATGGAAAAAAAGAAATACTCTCCCACACCGCCAATTTGTATCTCACCAAAATTCTCCGGCATTTTATTTTACCATCTATATTTTTTTTATCAACAAGATACATATTGTGTATGGATCGAAGTCTTGTCTCAAGGTCATCTCGACTTCAGTTCGGTCATCTCGACTTCAGTTCTGTAATGCGGCCGCAATAGAAACATAACTGATTAATGTGACGAATTAGTCTAAAACAATAATTAATCGATTTAAACATAATTAATACATCATTAGACCTTCAATAATCAAGGCTCATGGGACTCAACCCATGTCATTTTTTATAAATATCAAGTCAACAAGTAAAGATTGTTGTTGCTGCATTTATTGCTCTTTACTTTAGCTCTGAATTGATCTAAGCTAGATACTTACTTAAGCGTCAAAGTGACTTCTGTAGGTTACTCCCTGCTGGACTTGAGCATAAGGACGAAGGATCATCTCGGACTTAGTAGACCTCTTTCGGACCCCACTCTAATCCGAACACTTATATTTTGTTCTTGAGACTTGAACATTGACGCCCATCGTAGGGCCCGATAGAGCTACTCTCTAGACCACGTGGTCACCACTCGAAAACGAGCAGTAGAAGAAGTTAACCCCTATCAGACAGAGTGCACAACATCTTCTAAGGAAGAAATGCCCGAGGATACTAGCCCTAATGTCCTGATCACCCAACTTCAAGATGAGATGGAGAGGATGAGATAACATAATGAATAAGAGTTGGAAGCATTGAGGAAAGAGAATGAAGATATCAGAAGTCGGTTGCTTCCATCTAAAGATGTCGGTGATAGTACATACCGACCCTTCCGAGCAACCTAGTACACTACCGAGTTTGGCCGACCATCCCAAAATCAACCTGGAACTCGCCAAATAAGGACCTCTAGAACCCGAGTTTAGAATGCAATGGTTGTACCACCTAGGCATCCATTTGTGGACACCATAATGGATGTACCTTTGCCAACTAACTTGAAACCACTCATCATAGACCGCTATGATCAGACAACCAACCACGATGAGCACCTGGACGTCTACATCACCCAAGTGGGTTTGTACACCATGGATGATGCAATTTTATGGAGAGTATTCCCGACTTCACTGAAAGGATTGAGTTAGTTTACCAGACTCTCGCTTAAGTTCATTGATTGCTTTGAAACCTTGGCTACTAAGTTCAGAATACAATTTGCCACCAGCTGACCTCATCACCTCACATCCATTGCATTAGTAGGCATTAGACAAGAGAAGAAAGAACCTCTCAAGAGCTTTTATGACCGATTCGGCACGGTTGCCATGAATGTGAGAAACCTCAACCCTAAGGTTGCCCTCCACCATATGGTAACAACACTTCGACCTAAAAAATTCACAGATAGTCTTTGCAAGAAGCCTGCCATGAGCATGGATGAGTTGAGAAAGAGAGCAAGTAAGTACATGCAAATGAAAGAGCTTGCCAAGTTCCGTAATCAGACCCAGACTGAACAACCTGAGAAGGACCAAGGGGAAGAGAAAGTGAGACTGCTCTCGCCAACCAAGACATCCTCGGTTCGCTCATTACACCTCCTTAATGACAAATAGAGTCAAGATACTTGATGAAACTCTCGCTTCCAAGCTCATTTCCACCCTGAAGAAGATCCTCACACTACAGAATGATGAGTGTAGTAAGCACTACCAGTATCACCAAAATTATGGACATACCACTGATGAATGCCTTGCTCTGAAAGACAAAATTGAAGAGTTGATTCAAGTTGGGCACTTGCCAAGATTTATTAGCAGAAATGACCATAAAGGAGATAGACGCAGAAATGATCACCGAGAACTAGGGTGAGATGGACCTTGAGAGGAAGGAAGACCTCGGGACTGAGAGCAAAAGGATGATCGTTGAACACCACAAGATGACCCCCCTTCATGAGGGGTCATTAATAACATAGCTGGGGGATTTGCTGAAGGTAGAGTAAACAGCTCAGCTCAGAAGAGACACTTGCAAGTCACTTAAAAGGTCGACGTCGTCTCCTCGAGCTCAACTCAACATCGTCCACACTACCCAACCATCACCTTCATTGATGAAGACTTCTAAGGCAAAGATCCAAAACAGAATGATCCAATGGTGATAACTATAGAAGTGGCCAATTTTTCAGTTCAAAAAACACTAGTGGATCAGGCAGCTTCATCAATGATTGTATCAGTTAACCTTCAAGTAGCTTGGGATTTCGGAGAGCTCGGTTTGACCTTTCAACGATAAGCTTGTAGGATGCTCGAGAAAGCGAGTAGACACCCAAGGATATGTCAATCTGTACACAAAGTTTGGTAATGGTGGTCGAAATTACAAAACCATCTTGCTTCGCTATATCCTAGTGAATGTCAATACCTCTTACAACATTTGGTTAAGGAGACCGTCACTCAACCAGCTAAGGGCCATAATTTCTACCAACCATCTTGCCATGAAGTTCTCCTAAACAAAGGGAGAAGTCGTTACAGTTCATGCATACCAAAAGACAGCTCAAGAATGTTACTTGGTCAGCTTGAAAATACTTTTCATGAATGATACTTCAAACTTGCCAAAGACACCTCAGGCTGACATGGTAGCTATGATAAACCTAGACCCCAAAGTCGAAGATACCACCAGAGTTGAACTAGTTGAGAGCACCCGAACCTTTCTGTTAAAAGGTAAGGTCAAACAACTAATATAGGGGCAGAATTGACTAAAGAAGGCGAGATTATGATCTATGATGTCCTTGGGAGAAGTATCTGCCTGTTTGCATAGCCAACCGCTGAAATGCAAGGAATTGACCCGAAGATTCTATGCCACAAATTATTTGTGTCTGCAAGTTAAACCTATCTCACAAAAAAAGAGGAAAGTGAGGGAGGCAAATAGGAAAACAACCTTGGTGGAAGTTGACAAACAACTAAAAGTCGGGTTCATCCGATAAGTCCTGTATACAATGTGGCTCGCAAATGTAGTGATGGTTGTTAAGCGGAATGACAAGTGACGTATATGTACCAACTACATGAACCTGAACAAGGCATGCCCAAAGGATTGCTACCCTCTGCCAAACATAGATCAACAAGTTGATGGCACTAACAGACGCCAAGTTTTGAGTTTCCTTTATGCATATTCCAGAGACAATCAAATCCGAATATTCCCTCCTAATGAAGATAAGACTGTCTTTTTCATTAACAATGCTAATTATTGCTATCATGTGATGCCTTTTGAGCTGAAAAATGTCAAATCAACATACCAATGGTTGATGAACAAAATATTCTGAGATCAAATCGGCAAGAATGTTGAAGTATACGTGGATGATATGGTGATCAAATCTGAAAGTTACTACAACCACAAGACTGGCCTGGAAGAAATGTTCACCTCACTTAATCCTGACAAATGTGTTTTTGGGGTGAAGGGTGGAAAATTCTTGGGCTTCATGATATCCCATATAGGTATCAACACAAACCTTAACAAAGGTCGAGCTGTTATCGACATAAGGAGTCCCTGGGATAAAAAATAAGTGCAAAGACTAATAGGTAGGCTGGTGTCATTATCAAGGTTCCTACCAAACCTGACCTAAAAATAAAGGTTGATGGCCAAATTGCTACGTAAAAATGATAAGTTTGACTGGATCTAAAAATGTGAAGCTAGTTTTCGAGATTAGAAAGTGTATTTGGTTGTGCCTCCTATACTCTGAAAACCTGAGGTCGAAAAAGACCTCCTCTTACATCTATTCGTCTCGAATGAAGTGATCAATGTCATTATAGCTCAAGAGCACTCTTCTAATTAAGAACGAGTGTACTACATTAGCCGCACTCTACATGGCCTGAAAATTCGCTATCAAATGGTTGAAAAGCTCGTTCTAGCACTGATAACGGCAGCGAGAAGACTTCGGCCTTATTTCTAGGGTTATAAAGTGATAGTTAAGACCAATTATCCAATTGCTAAACTCCTTAAGAAGCCTGAACTTGCCGGAACACTTATATCATGGTCGGTGGAACTGTGTGAATTTGGACTTCATTTTGAATCAAGAGGGGCTATCAAAGCCCAATGTCTTGCCAACTTCATAAATGAATTACCCCCAGTAGTCGAGGTCAAATCATAATAGACATTGTTGATGGATTTTCAAACAAACAAAGAAGTGGAGCTGAAATCGTTCATAAAGGCCCTGATAGCATTGTGTTAAAGCAATCTTTAAAATTTAATTTTCATGCATCAAATAATTAAGCAGAATATAAGGCCCTAATTGTTGTTTTAACTTTGGCTAAGGAAATGGGGGCCAAGGAGGTAAAATGTCGAAGCGACTCCCAACTAATAGTGTCCCAACTGAATAGAGAGTACTAGGTTAAAGACCCACTCCTTCTCTAGTATTATCACAAGTTGTTAAACTTGAAGCAGTCATTTGTCGATGTCATCGTCAAGCACATCCAGAAGGAGAGCAATGTATGAGTCAACTTGTTAGCCAAACTGACGAGCACAAAGAAACCCGTGCATCACAGGTCGGTCATACAATAAACATTAGAAGGCCCTAGTATCATAATAATGTTTGTAGCATCTGTTGACCAGGAAGCAAATTGGATGACACCAATCAGGGCCTACATTGAGAAAAAGGAGCAACTCACTAATGAAAAAGAAGCAAGGTCCTTACGAGCTCAGTCGACAAAGTTCCTAATCCTAGGAGACGAGCTATTTAAAAGGGGCTACTCGGCCTCACTTTTGAAGTGGTAACCTCATCTTAAGAAGCTTACATCCTGGTAGAATTTATGACAGAATATGTGGATTCCACTCTAGGATGCGCACTCTGGAAGCTAAGGTAATGAGAGCAAGGTATTACTGGCCAACCTTGAAAAAAGATATTGAGGTCTATGTCAGGAAATGCAAAAAGTGTCAAGAATAAGACAATCTGATCCAAATTTCCCCTGATGAACTTTAGAGCCTAATGTCACCCTGGCCTTTTTCCATGTGGGGGTTGGATATTTTGGGGCCATTCCTACCAGCTAAAGGATAGTGCAAGTTTCTAGTGGTTGACATTGACTATTTTATGAAGTAGATACCGGCTGAGCCGTTAACTAGGATCTCGACAACAAATGTGAAAAAATTCCTTTGGAAGATCATATGCAAATTTGGTATACTCCATATGGTCATCACTAATGATAGAAGGTAGTTCACGAACAGAAATTTTGAAGAGTTCTAAGAAACTTCTCTATTAAACATGTCAACACCTGGGTGGAACATCCTTAGACAAACGATCAAGTAGAAGCAACCAACAAAGTTATACTTACCGAGTTGAGAAAATGGCAAGGAGTATCCAAAGGAAAATAGGCCGAAGACCTAACCGAAGTGTTATGGGCCTATAAATGCGCCCCCTATACTACCACCCAAGAAGCCTTATACAACTTAGTCTATGGAACAAATGTTTTTATCCATGTTGAGTTAGGGGAACCCACACTTTGGCACGAGCTATTTGACTCAAGCTAGAACCAACACAAAATGTTAGTTAATCTCGACCTCGCTCAAGAACTTAGAGGTAAAGCCTAAATCAAGGAAGAAGCTTACAAGAGTAGGGTGTCCTGAAGGTTCAATAGCAAAGTCACGACAAGAAGTTTCAATGAAGGAGACCTCATCTGGAGAATGCGAGTTGAAGCCTAAAAGGAATATACCGAAGGGAAATTTGCATCCAAATGATAAGGCCTATTTCAGGTACATCAAAACCTGAATAATAAGGCCTACAAGTTGGAATATCTCTTAGGGGAATTATTTCAAGAATATTTAAATGTTACTCACCCTAAAATTTACTTAAATTAGGTGTTTATGTATCATTAAATGCATGTATGTAGACATGTGTACTCTTTTCTCTACTACCAGTCTTTTTCCCAAAAGGGTTTTGGCCAGAGAAGTTTTAATGAGGCACCTCACTTTATAATGAAATGTCTGCTATTTTGACTCAATCTTCTTGCCCTTTATCGAGATCATACATTGGACAAAAGTTGCGTAAACGCTCGCACATAATATAACTTGTGTAAAAATTCGCATTTATCAATCGAGGATACCTCAGACAAAAGTTGCCTAAACACGTATCGTAAAAGCGTAGAAATTCACACTTACTAAATTTGCTTAAAAATCACATTTATCAACTGAGGATACCTTGGACAAAAGTCGCGTAAACGCTTTCGCACAATATAACTTGCGTAAAAACTCACATTTATTAACCAAGAGTACCTCAGACAAAAGTCGCATAAACGTGTATCATAAAAGTGTAAAAATTCACACATGAAAAACTTGTTGTCATTAGTCGAGATATTGTCAAACTAAATTCGCGTTAAAACCTCATGTTAATTAACCAAGATTTTATTAAATCAATCTCACGTAAAAGTTCGTACAAATTACTCGAGATGTGATTAGATTAATCAACGTCAAGATTCATTCTAATTAGCCGAGATGTGATCGAAATTAATTTGCGCAAACGTTCCAATTATAAGTCATAAACTACAATATGTAGCCAAAAGAGTCATCATTAGCCGAAGTGTGGCCGAAATAAAACACTACAAAAACTGAAGCAAGTCAAAGTCAATATTCATTAAGTTAAGGCCTGATTACAAGGGGTGGTATGTGTAACCACCATTTACAAAACGAGGCTAGATTGGCCAAGTCAAAAAGCAAAAAGTATCTAAGGCCCATAATTGCAACCGAGCTGCAGGTCAAGTGGCGACAATGTCGTTGGTGAAGGAGGAACCTTAGATTCAACCTCCTTCTCGGGCAATAAGCGACCTTCGAAGACATCGTTGTCCATATCGAATTCCTGGTCCAAAATGCCAAAAAGCATGACGACCTGTTAGACAACCTTATTGAGCCCTTAAATGTGGCTACCTTCCAACACCATTTGGGCTTGCTTGATAAGCAAGACCCTGTGGGTGGTTGCTGCACCTTCTTGTCTTTTAGCGCCACCACCTCCATGTTTAGCTTGACCACCTTTCTCCACCTTAGTCAACTTGTCCTTCGCCTCTTTTAGCTATTGTTTTAAAAAGAGCTCGTCATTCTCTGCCGACTTTAGCTTTGTTTGCAGATCCTCATTCTCCTTGGTCAACTTCGTGCAAGACTTAAACAATTTTGTCGAGGTGTCCAAAATCGTTGAAAGAAAGGCTTTAATGTTCGCCAACTTCTTCTTTATTTTGGCGACGTTGTGAGTCTTCTTCGTTTCCAGGATGAGCCTTTGGGCGAGCACCCAGGCCTAAGCTTGAAGCTCAAAGACACCTTGTTCATGCTCACTAAATTAAGCAGCTCATTTCCCTCCAAGGACAGGTCGAAGATCCTTATTCTCCTTAGGTCCCCCCTAAAGGAACGACTCCAAGATCAGAGCATCAAAATCTTCTTTTTTATCGGAGCTTAACCTATGTTTCAATTTCTTGGCAGAAAGCTCCTTAGATGTTAGAGTGTGCTCGAAAGGGTGATTATTCGCTCGGGTTGTTGTGCCGACATGTTTATTTGGATGGTCAGCGACGACAACCTTTGTCTTGCCTTTGTTTTTTGGATTCTTGGGAGCAGGAGGGAGAAGGTTGGGGTTGTTCGTGGCCGTTACGCCGACGTCAACCTCCTCGTTTTTATCTCCTCTTCTCGGGTAGAATGGATGTTTTTGAAGTCGAAGAATAGGTTTGGCGGGATCTTCTCAGTCTCAGAGCTGCACACAAGAAAGAACGAAATTCTGCTAAGTTAAAAGTATGATATAAGGAAACAAATAATGGAAAGAATACTCACATTCTAGGCTTGGGTTGGGATCCGACAACAATGTCAAACCCAAAATGTCTTTAGTCAACAAACGTCGAGGAAGTTTGTTAAGGATAGATACAACTCTAGGTCGTTGTTCTGCATGGACGACCTCAACCATGAGCTATAACCTTGAGGTTCTCATGCCCAATAAAAAGGAAACCTTGATCGACTGTCATCATCGTAAAAATGACGACGATCGTTCTGAGCTACCAAGACTCTAAAGAAACTTCCTTTGAAGTCCTTTAGGGATGAAGTGTAGGGAGAAAGGATGCAGTACTAGGGCTGCCCAGTCACCGAAACCCATTTTAGCGATTCGCTAAGCTGAACAAAATAATGATATAGGAAGATCTATGGGTCAGGCTCGATGTAAAAAGCCTTGCAGAGAACTCGAAAGGCTTATAAAGATGCCTTACTGTTTGGGTGAAGTTAGGTGGACGCCATGTTCAAGACCCGAACACCGCCATGGTGAACTCGTCGAACGACAACCGAACATGAAACTCGGTAAAGAGGCACTTGTACGCGAAGAAGAAATTGGCACTTGCATCCTCTCGACATCAGCAAATATAATCCAAAGATCGGGAACAAGATACGGTAATCAACTATTTGTAGTCGTTATCTCCCAAGAGATCCACATTGTCCAACACTAATTGCATGTCTCAGTTCCTTTGGATGTTCAATCCATACTCTAAAACTACCGTATCCACCTAGAAATAATCTACAGTCAGTACAACCTCAACTGCAAGAGGCTTCACAGTTGGACCCGACCTTACCAACTCCCTATTGGAGACCTCTAAACTACTAGTATCCCCTACCCTAGAGTTTTAAGAGCTGAAATAGCTCTCGGACCCGAACTCCTCGGCAAAACTTCTAGAAATTGAAGAGCTTAGGGAAGATTGACGTCAACCTTAAGATGAAAAGGCGAGACGAAGACTATGACTTCAGATGCACGTAAACGAGGTGAGCTCTGGCAAAATTTTCACACAAAAACTTGTGTAGCACTCAAGGGGTGCACCCCTATTTATAGGCACACAACCCACACGACCCAACACGACAGATGATCTGGGTCGTTCATTCGAGAATGTCTGACAGACCACGTTGCGTCATGTGCTGCTCGATGGTCACTCGATGTTGGTATACCGCCAATCAGTGACCTCAGTGCCAATTCAGCACCTCACCCATAGTAATGGTTGTCTTGATCTCATCTCAACACAATGCCACTTAAGACTCTCACTTCTGCCATCCATCCTCATATAAGCCTCGGGGGCCTGTGTACGGGACCGAGGTCTTGTCCTAAGGTCATCTCAGACCGAAGTCATCGTGGTCTTAGTCCTGTCGTGTGACTACAACAGAAACACAACAGATTAATGTGACAAATTAGCCTAAAATTATAATTAACCATTTTAAACATGATTAGCACGTCATTGGGCCTTCACAAATTAAGGCCCATGGGACCCAATCCATGTCATTGCCTATAAATACCAATTAAGTCAGCAGGTAAAGGTTGTTGTTACGTCATTTATTGCTCCTTACCTTAGCTTCAAATTGATCTTAGCTAGATACTGACTTAAGCGTCAGAATGACTTCTGTAAATAACACCCCACCGCTAGACTTGAGCACAAGAACAAAGAATCATCTAGGACTTAGTAGACCTCTTCCCAGACTCTATTCTAATCCGAACACTTATATTTAGTTCTTGAGACGATAATAAATATATATATATAAATAAAAGGTTGAAGAGAAAGCATAAGTTCTACAAAACCCCAATATAAAAAAATTATGATTAAATAACATTTATAACATATTAGCATAAATTATATATAATCAAAGGGCAATAATACGAATGATAGATCCAAGTCTATCCTAAGTTCCTATCTAAAAGAACCGCATAACACAGGTCTGCTACTAAGACCACAGGAATGTGATGTTACCCACAGTACTGTGATCTTTGTGCTAAAGCTGGTTGAAAAATCTGCTACCAAGATAAAGGACGACTGTTCTGTGGCATTGCCCACTGAGCTGTGAACAAAGAGCTGGAACTGGGCCAAAAATCTGCAACCATGACCGCGGACCACAATGTGTTGCCCTTTCCACAGATCTGTTCGTAGTTATAAAAAAAAAAAACATACCCCACACTTCTGTATACTTTTCCAACTTCTTTTCTTTACTCGGGTTTTGTATTCCGTTAAGCCCTAGCATCTCCATTTATCATTTCACCATGTAATTCTCTTAGGTTTGGTGTGAGTTTGTTTTTTTCTTAATAGATTTAATAGCGTGTGTTTAGATAATAGTAATGAAGGTAGGTTGGGTTGGATTCAAAATAGAGTTAATGAAAAAGTTAACTTTTATAGTTTTTAATTTAACTGAAATTTGGAGTCAATTTTGCTTTAAACTGGATGTGAAAAAAAAAATGTAAAACACGTTAATACAACATTCAGTGAAAAGCTAACTAAGGTTTCAAAAGCCAAACAAAACATGCTCACAAATGTTTGAATCAACTTAACAAACTTTTCCTTGCCGTTTTCTTCTGCATAACATGTATAATGACATTTTATTGAACAAACAACCATACCCTTAACCAGTTCTTTAGTTACTCGATTTCTTCTAATTCTACTTTAGAAAAAAGAATCAAAGGACACCGCCGCATATTCACAAATGACGGAATAGAAAAGCGAAATACTATCTGAAACGAGTTTCCGAACTTTCCTGGAAAAAGCAAACTCGTAATACCTTGTTTTTGTCATGTAAAACATTTGTGTACTCCAAATTTTCAAAAGAAAAAGAGGCCTAAACAAAAATTTCACTATCCTCAAAACATATATATAATAAATTTCATGATGTTAAAAGATTATTATTCACTCGTCCGTTTTTTCTCCACCATTGACATTCATTCCCTCTTTCGTATTTTATATTTTACTTGTCGGTTCGTTTCTCATTTTCCTTAGTTCCCTATTTCAATCCCACCACAATTTTTTAAATAAGAGTTTCCTGGTTCAACAAAATCTTATGTTTAAAGTTAAAAAATTCAAACCCGACAACACTTTATTTAGCATGGAAAGCAAGCATGTGAATCTTTAGCCGCGGGGCAGCAAAACGTTAACAAGAAGTAACGTGAAAACTAATTTAATTATCAATCTGGGAATCTCCTAATCCCAATTTTACACTTGGTTTAAAGTAGGAAAAGTGGAAAACCCAAAAATCTTTAGGACTAATAACTAGTAAGAATTTAAGATTACTCGCCAAAAAAAGTAGGGGGCAAAAAAAAGTACAGAAAAAGAGAAATGAGGGATTGGGTATTGGAATTTAAAAAATCGAAAAGAAAACCATTAATGAATCGGTGATACCATCACCAATCCTCAACCACTCAGATTCAGAGTCTGACTAGCACAGAATGATAAAAACCAAAGTAAAAAGGATAGCAAAAAACAGTGACAGTTTTTTTTTTTCTTCTTTTTACATAAACACTCGCATCCAAATAAAAATAACAATAGTGTTAAGAAAGCAGTATATTCTAAGAACAAGCCCAAATAGATTACTACAAATGTTTGTGAATAATCAATTTATATAATAACACAACAAAAGACATAAAAAAATAAAAAATTAGCTCCTGCACCTGGTAATGGCATTGCAGCCGCGGCTGTAAGGGTTGGCCTGTGCCCCGGGTCTGCAATTATAGTAGGAGGCGCCGCGGCGAGAGCAGGGAACAGTGTTCCTCTGCAGCGCACCGTAGCTGATGTACCTGCTGGTGGCTAAGATGCGCCGGTTGGTCTCGGAGTCCAACTCATACTCTTCCCCTCCCAGTCCCAGGCACTCCGCAATGGACCCCTTGCACATGGGAACCCATCCCATTCCCAAGTGGTGGTCCCCGCCGCCCATGGCTGTCGGCCACCGACTCATCGCCACCAATACGGTGGTGGCGCAGATCAGCATCATAGTTAAAGAACATGACTTCCCCATTGATGACACCTTTCCCTTTTTCTCAATTCCGGAATGCTGTGCCTAACTTGCTCTTTTTTTATTCCTAACCAAATGAATTGGGCTCTGCCCTCTGGCCACAGCTAGTTGCGACTTGCGAGTTTAAACTTTAAAAAAGGACACTCTATTTCCTCTATTTATGCTCATGCCATTTCAGACAGCGACAACCGCCTTCTTATTTAAACACTGTTTTTTGTTTCGGAAACACAAATATTACTGCACTATTACTTATTTAATATGTTCAATCATTCATAATTTTATAATTACTGATCAATGGTTATAACAAATAAAATACTTAAGTAATAAGTAATCCTGTTAACAATGGTGGCTAATGACTATCACATCATGAGGGAGAAAAAAATATTGCGTGGTAATAAAAATGGAAATATTAAGCGATAAAGTTTATCTTTAATGGGGGCCTGTCGTTTAATACTTGGTGGACCAAAAGAGGAAGGGTAAGACGAGACGTGTGGAGCATCAAGAAGCATCTATTATTTGTATTTTTTCGTTTCAAAGGAGAGGGTGTCATTCATTAAGCATAACCTTACCATATATATACTATTTTTTTTTTAAAATCTGACAAAGGTTATTATATTCTGCCATGTTGACTATTTATATGCCTATGCTAGTTTCCACCTTACAATTACAACAAAATGGCTATCTATCCTTTTTTAAGGGCATGCCTATACTATTCTATATAATCATATGTTACATTCACCTAATCCTGCCTTAAATTTCCAGGTGTTAGAAATCTTTTTCATAGATTAATGTGTGCGTGACTTCCCAACACGTCCAAGAAGTATATTAATTATGTCATTGACAATGAAGCGTGAGAAACCAGCATACGGTGTTAATTGTATGCTAGATAACAACTATGTTTCACATATAATAAGGGATTAAATAAAAAGAAAAGAAAAATAGAAAAGAAATTAACTACTGTCTACTGGGACTTGGTTGAATTATGAAAGGATAAGTTTGAATGTAGATGACAGAACAAAAAGTCAAGTCAAAGAAAATGAATTAAATTTATATTAGGTGTACAACATATATATTTGCGTGTATTCAATAACAAAAAAAGTCACAAAAAAAAAACTGTAAGCTTCATACATACGAAATATCTTGGCAGATTGCGCTGAAACTAAAAAAAATATAAAGAAAAAAAGTATTCATGAAGAATAAAAAATAGTTATTTTTTAACTATGTATATTACAAATACTTTCTTAAGAGAAAATGTAACTATTCTTACTAGACCTTATTAAATGGATGTATTGCAAAAATTCTCCCGAGGTCTTTGTGTGTCTCAAACGATCATATGGCTTTTTCCTTCTCTTCAACCAAACTTTGCCCGGTCGGTTAGTAACTTGTCTTCTAATGTCAATGTGGTGGTTCCTCCCTTTGGGATAGGATTTAGTTCTATCTTTGGAGTAGTACACACGCCCCCAAGGTATGTGTTAACATTATCTGTTGCATTTTAAACTATTTTTACGTTTACTTTTTATAACAATTTTATTTATTTATATATCTTTTAGGCTTAGTCTTTATATTTTAGGTATTTTTTTATTTTATTTTGCCTTAAATATAATTGATATTTCAAATTTTTGTTACTTTTAGATATTATATTCTCGTATTTTAAAATCATGATATTATACTCCAAAATTTAAAAATATGTAAATTGGTACCATTTTCATTAATTATTAACATTGACTGTTAATTGTGGGTGTATTGATTGTTACGTATAAAAAATTAGGTGACATGACATACCATTACTGTTTAATAAAAATGTTAATTTAATATTTTAGGGTTTATGTGAATGTTATATGACTCATTCTTTTACCACTAATAGTCTTTTAAACCCTAAAATGTTAAATAAACTCCTTTATTAAACAGTAATTGTATGTCACGTAACCTAATTTCTTACACGTGACGGACACTCACAATAACAATCAATGTCAACAATTCATAAAAGTTGTATCAATTCACACATTTTTAAATTTGGATAAAAATTGGAAGCATAATGTAAAGAATTTAAAATACCAGACCACAATGTCTAAAATTGAAAATTTTGGAGGTATAAATTGTTTTTAAGCCTTTTATTTCAAACTTGTTCTATGTTTTTTGTGTTTTATGATATGATTTATTAGTATTTAAGATTCTTGAATTGATTTTGAGGATTGGAGTAGACATTAGAGCTTTTAGGATAACTTGAAAGTAAATGAAATTAATTAATGAAAACTAGAAGATTATATTCTGTGCAAAACATACACTTAAATTAGTTTAAGTTTTATTTTTAAATCCATTAGTTTAAACAGAAAACTTTTATTCTAACACTGAGGGCTAAGGTGAGAGCAAAGTTAGAGCTCCTACTTTTCCTTTTCTCTCTTTATGTTGTGGGTTTGATTTCTATGTTTATTTTTCTATTTTGGTACTCATGATTATGCGTGAGTAAATCATTCTTATTTTAGTATTGTGCGTAACCCTTAACACTATTATGCTTGAATAAAGTATTTTTATGTTTTTTATTGGTTTCTCATGATTTCTTTTCTAGTGATATGACTGATATAATACACTTGATCATTGTTTTTATAATAATAAATAATAAGAAAATATCTAAAAAGTGAACCTAATTGTTGGAACATAAAGAAGAAACTTAGAAATAAAATCACAAAAATAGGTTGAGAAAGAAAGTTACTTAGTGTTAATTCACACAAAATCAATATTTTGTGTGAATTAAAATTTATTTATTTTAAATTTTATCTTTATTTCAATTTATTATCTTTAATTTGATTCTGAAATTTATTTTAATTTTAATTTTATCTTTTATATTAATTAAAATTATTTTTTAAATTAATTATAATTATAAGAAACTGCTCATTGTGGAGAAAACTATTCCTATTAATTATATTAAGAAACTCATCGTAGAATTTTCATAATTTGTTTCTACCAAGCAAATTTAGTTTCTACCAAGATTATCAAAATTTAGTTTCTACCAATTTTTTCATTAAAAGTATACAATAACATAAAAATAAAAAATTTTCAATACATAATACGTTAAAACTAACCTAATAAGTTTAAATTACTTTAAATAAATACAAATTAAAGTTTGAAACACTCAAAATTTCAAAACCTTTCTAGACTAAGAACAAATTATATTTAAAACATTCAAAATAGGACTTCGCATAATAAAACACACCCAAATCTACTTATGAGCTTACTTTAATCTTACCGAGTTTATTTTGATTTTACTAAGTTTACTACCCTTTTAATTATCCACGTCAAAAGTTTGTAAACTCGTATGATTTTACGAGTTAATTCGCGATTTTGATAACTATGATTTCTACAAATCATGCTTATAATTTTTTCCATAAAAATTATTCTATTTTAGTTTATATTATTATTTATCATATATCGAGTTATTTATATAAAAATTGAATACTATATATTATAAAATATTAATAAAAAAATTCAAGTATAATTTTTTATATATAAAGTCAAAAACTATTTTATAAAAAACATATATCTAATTATATTTAAATTATTTTTTAGTATAAAAATTTCAATGAATATTATTTTAAAAAATTAGTATATAAAGATATTTTACATGTTTTTAAGTAATTTTTTTATTAAAAAATAATTTAATTTTATTGGATTCAAAAGTGTAAATAAATATTTTTAAATACTTAATATATGTTAATATTAAGAGAAAAATATTTTAACAGGATAAAATTTTTATCTATAATGATTTCAGATAAAACTGTATCCTATAAAATTTATTTATGATATTATATTACTAATTAATTTAAAATAATTGCCATAAAAATATTTTTTAAAATTAATTTGTATATATTATCATATATTTGTAAAAAAATAATTAATATTATAATATGAATAGTAATCAATGAAAATGAAGTAATAAAATTTATATTTTATTATATAGCACGTGAGAAATTTACACAATAAATCTTTTCTCATAATAATTAACACCTAAAAGGGATTTTAAAAACAAAAAAAATGTATAATAACATATTAATAGTATTTGATTTTGATTGGAGATTTAATAATATTATGTTTTCATAAGATATTTTATTAAATATTTTTATATAAATAATTAATTTTAAATAATATTTGATAAAATATATTTTAAAATTATTTTTTCTTAAAAATTAAAATTACTTTATATGATTTCGTAGTATAAATAAATAGTTAGACAGTTCTCAAAAAAAAAAAAAAAAACTTTGACAGTTTTCCTCATAATGTGCTAAGTAAGATTCTATCTCTTAAATAATATTTTGTATTAAAATAATTTGATTTATAATATTTTTTATTAATTAATTTGAAATTATTTTATCCTAACATATTTTGTTAAATTAATTTTAATATATATATATATATATATATATCATATATTTAAAAAATAATTAAAATTATTAAATAAAAATTAATAAATAAAATTTACGTATATGAAATTATTTAATATAAAGTTTATATATTGTTAATTTAACATTATTTTTTCATTAATTAATTAGATTTAAATTAGGTTTAGTGCAAAAAAATTTTGTCATACACAATAATGTTGAATAAGATTGACCCATATGAATAATATTGTAATTTTTACCATAAATAAATTAAATTTAAGAAATTTTTAACGTAAGTTAAAATTATTTTTAATATATGAAAACATAAATAATGAGTTAATTTTAAATAATTATTATTATTTTTTAAGAAAAAAAGTAAAATACATTTAATTTAAGATGTTTTTATTGAAGTAATTTATAAATATTTTTAATATAGTAAAACATATTGAAATTAATATTTTTGAATTTAAAAGTATTATTTTAAGTAATAATTTTTAATTTTAAATAAAAATATTTAAAAAATATAAAACAAAAGCATAAAAGAGAAACAACAACAACAAGTAAAAGAAAAGAAAATAAATATAGTAACACATGCTCTATCCAAACTCAGAAAAAAATATGTAGGTATGGATACTATAGTATCCAACCTGCTCTACCATACACCTTTTATTGTTATTATTATTATTATTATTATTATTATTATTATATATAATACTACATAATTATAATTCAATGAAAATATTACTAAAAATATTATTTAGAAAAGAAAAATAAATTATTTATAAAATAATTCTTAATAAAATTACAATATTATTTAATATTATGGTAAAAAAAAACATAGATTTATATGTAATCATATAATATTTTAGAGATTATTTTATAATTATGCTATATTTAATGTTATATTGGTTTGCTTTTTTGTATCATGTTTACTTATGTGAAAAATATATTTATTTATTATCTATATACATAAGTAAAGTGCAGGTTGCAAGTGTGAGTATAAATATATTATATATAAGTTTCGGTGAGTACAATGATGATTAAAGTTGCTACTTGTACGGGTAAGAAGGCGAAAATGTAAAAGAAATGTGAAATGTAAAAGAAATTATTTCTTCATCTACCCAAATTCTACTCATTGTCATCCTTTCGTGAATTAGTTCATGTGAAATGTAAAAGAAATTATTTATTTTTTTATCAAGTGATCGAGATCCAATCTTGTAGGTTCTGAATCAATTGATCTAAAATGTAAAAAAAAAAATTCTTATATTTGGATGAAGTGATCCAAATGTAAAAGAAAAATCATGTCATTTGAAACAAATGATCCAAAGATGTATATGCCAAAAGAGAAACTCATTAGACACAATAGAAGTACGACAAATGCAATGTAGTAGATGATCAAACAACTCGTTTTAATAACATTTTCCTATTTGTTACGTAACTATGCTTTGGAGAGTCGCCTAACCACAAGAGAGATGAAAATGTTCTAAAACATGGAGTTGGCTACTTTTTCTTTTTGGATTAGGAAAATAATCCCCTTTAAAAAACTTATCAATAAGGTGAGAATAAAGATAGAGTCTTATTCTACATATTAATAGAAAGATGAAGAAAGCTAAGGATTTTCCTAATAACATGAACAATCGTCAAAACACACACATCTCCATATTGTTTCATCTACATAACATTTTTTTTTTGCGTTTTGGATATCTTGATCAGGAAATAAAATAATATTTTTTACATTAGGGATTTGTTGATCCATAATATATAATATATAAGTAATGGGTTCGGTAACTCTTGATTTGGAAATCAAATAATTTATTTTATATATTTTAAATCAACTTATTCATAAAATTTAACTAATGTGTTTAAGATTAACCAATCCAAAAATCAAATAATTTTTTTTATATTCTGGATTTTTTTTCGGAACATATAATTAATTTATTTTGAATGACTTAATATGAAAATTAAATAATTTTTTTAAATTTTAGATTAACCGGTTCAAAATATATAAATAATGTGTTCTAGATCTCTTGTTCTAAAAAATAAGAATACCTTTAAAATTTTAAAAATTTATTAGGTGATAAAAGAAAATCTCAAACAATAGCTTTGATTAAGAGTGCAGTCTTATTCTAAATGTGCTACTTCAGGACCCACGAAATAAAAAAGAGATATGGAGGCAATTTTTTTCTTCTGTCAAAACTGAAACAGTAGTCTAACCAATTCTCTTTTGGTAGTTTTGGTGGATTTTGGAAAGAGAGAAATGGATTGTTTTTTTCTTGTTTAGATGAAGAAAAAAAAAGAAGATAAGAGAGAAAAGTTTGTGCTGAACTCACACACACAAAAAATATAATATATCTTTTAGAAGGGAGAGTTTTTTCATATATATTCTTTTTGAAAAAGGTAAGACTCTAAGAAAAAAATTCCTCCTTTTACTTTATTATATAAATATTTTATTAGGAATCAAGGTATCTTTATAACACATCTTTTTCCTATTTCTTTTTCTATCTATTTCAATCTTAACAACTTAAGTATTTGCTTATTTTCTCCTTATTCTCTATTCTTTTTTACTTCTTTCTATGATAATTTTTTCTCTCAAAATCTTTCATCATCCAAACAAATATGCCGGTTCTAACGATCAGATAAAACCAAAAATCTTCCAAGGCATTTGTTAAACTCTTGTGTAAACTGAAATTTACACTTGATGCGGAAGAATGTCATCTGACAATGTTTGAGATGTGAACGGTCTTGTAAGGCTTATATAGGAAGGTAGATTGAATGTTGAATAAAAGGAATAGGAATCAGATTCCTCTACGGAAAAATAATATGACAAAGAAAGAATATGCAAATTGGGCAACATATATAGAATCGAGAGCTTGATCGACTAACCTTTAACATATTTGTTTCTAAGCTTCCTCGTCACTGTTATTCCATTTCCATAAGGTTTCCAGAGTATTCCATTCATACATCGTCTTAAAAGGACCTGATGTGACTTATTAACTTACTTTTAGGCATAAAAGTTTACTAATTAACTGATATTTGTAACAAAATAAGTTTGGCAAAGACCCAGTTTCTCAATATCTCCCTAAACGCAAAGGATATGCGACCCGTTCAGCCTGAAAGATTGATAAAATATATCGAACAGTAATCTTATTGTAGCAGCAAGTTAAATATGCCCCAAGTTGACAGCAGAATCAAAGCTAGAAAAAGCTTTCCAGAGATTAAGTTATATCCACAAATACACCTCCAAAAATAAAGGTGGTGTTCAACCCATCGCAACACGTCAGAGAATATGGGTGTAACGCATTGACGAAGTTGGGTAAGAAGTATATCTATAGTGGTCATTGTTTTTGCTTTTCTTTTATCAATTCTCATCTTTGTGACCACCTTTTAATTTAACTTTCGTGATCAAACCGACAAGGAAAAGAGAAAAACTTCGTAAGCCTAAATGAAGCACAAAGTGCAACTACACACAATACCCTATAAGGGAAAAGAAGTTTTCACTCCTTTTCTCTTTAAAGAGAGAGTAACTTTAAATATCAACTTGGAGTCTAGCTGCCCCTTAAGTCTTAACAAGATGGGCTGAGAACAAAGAAAGTTATTAATGGAGTAATTAGTAATTAGGGAAAGAAACAAGTTTCCTTTTTTCTTTGAAATTCAGGCACCAAAAGAGGCATGCTTTGAAAAGAAGTCTCTACACAACAAGCTTTAATCAGTTGATCTAAAGAGGCAGCTGAAAATTGCTGACTACCATATCAGTAGCAAAGAAAGGCAAAATGCATTATGCAAAGCACCTACTAAAGTACTCAAAAGGAAACCTGCCCGGCGAAGCTCATGTTTATATTTAACAAACATTTAAAGCAGAGACCCAAGAGACAACAAAGGGAGACAGTTGTTTTCATTCTCCTTTGGAAAATGTAAAGTGCACCTCACAATACAGTCACTCTTTCTTTGGGGCCCTTCAAGTCCAAACCCATATAACCAAGTAACCGAATTCCTACGTATCTAGTTATTTTGGGATGAAATACTCATGTTATTATTTATTTTAATGATTTCAACCCTTTGAACCGGTGGATTTTCAACACGTGTCACATCTCCTTTTTCCGTAAGCCACTTATAAGGCTATAAACCAATAACCTTCAACTACTTCATCCCAAAGAAGTATATGATCCCTGCATAATAGTAAAGTGATAGATATGGAGAGTGGAGAGTGGAGAGTGGAGAGTGGAGAGTGTGGGGTAGCATCTGATTGAACACCAACAATTTTTTTCAATTCCACTTATTATCCTAGTCTAGTCTAATGTGGTAAAAAGCAAGAACAACCACTGAACAAAAACAGGAGCAGCATTCAGAGTCCATTATTGTACCCAACTTTTCACCCACTTAAAAAAAAATATTTATTTCCTAAAAGATAAATAAAAAGGAAGGAAGCATGTGATGATATTCTTGTATATCTACAAGCATTACAAAATGACTCCATGCGCATACAAGTTGTATGTGTAAAGTAGTCCATAAAGCACTTGAATGAAATAATTGCATGCAATACCTATGACACTCACATGAGTGAGCACGCATTAGGATTTTCATCGCTGAAGAGCTGGAACGAATCCGACGGCTGTGATGAGGTATAAGGTTGCGGAGAGGTATAATCCGTTTCGTACATGTGCGTGTAGGAATACGGTTGAGGAGAGGCATAATACGCTGCACCGTAGCTGCTGCTAGGATGCGCCGTGTGATAACTCATGACCGTATGAACAACAGGAGGAGGAGGACCATAGTAGTGTGGGTACTGACGTGGAGGACTCTCATTGGGCGGGCTTGAAAATGGAACTGAACCCGAAACCCCTGGCCCATGAACATGTACGTGACTTTGACCATTTGACTGGTTACCGGAAGGTCCCGCACCATTGTTAGCTTTGACATCGCTGCTGCTGCAATGTTCAACAGTTACAGTAGTGGCAGTAGCACCCTCGTTGCTGATGTTATTAGTAGGAGTCCCTTTCCCGGTGGCCTTCTTTTTCTTCTTTTTCGCTCCACTAGCGCCACCCATACCGACACCTCCGGTTTTATGCTCATTCCCGGTGGCTTCATTGTCGTTGGGAACTTGAACTGCGATGCTGACCTTTTTCTCGGTTACCGGTATGGCCGGTGGTAATACCACGGTCTGCCTCACCTCTTGCTTTGTTGGCTCTAGAATCTGAACGCCAGCTTTACCGGTCGCACATCCTTCGTTGGCTTTGTTAACGTTAGCCCCATCGCACCCCTCAGCGTTTTTGGAAGTATCTTGAACAGCTTCTTTAACTTTACCGTTTTCGCCGCTTTGATTTTCTCCTGGATCGTTTTGTATCCGTTGCTTCTCTTGTTTGGCTTGGTTTTTCTTTTTGGAATCTGTTATTAACTCAGGCCATAACTCTGCATGCTTCCCTGCCTTGGTCAATTTCTTAATCAACGTCTCGCTGTCAACGTTCCCCGTTACTGCCACTCTGTGTTGCCTCAAATCAATGTCTATGCTGTAAACACCTGGATCACGGAGCGCGGTGTAAGAAAGGACCAAAGTAGAAATGAAAAGGAAATTAAAGGTTTTGGTTTTAAGTTGAAAAACTTTGCTTACCACGTACGCCTTGAAGAATTTTCTTGACTTTCCTTTTGCAGCCTTCGCAGTGGATGGAGACTCTCAACACAACGGTCTGCGTCGCAAGTTCAGACCTTGTTGGAAATTGATTACTCGAGTGCAGTGCTGTTATCAAAATAGACAAATGTAAAGGGCGGAACAATGTCTTACCTTGCATACCAGAGGTTCTACTTGTGCGTCTTCTTCGGCTTCTCTAGGTTCCACTTTTGTTTCTGCTGCTGCCATTTGAAATTCAGAGACAGAGGCAGAGGATGTTCTTTTCCAGGGATAACAGAAGAGTACTCACAAACAGATAGGAACGCTTAAAAAGCAGAGAGTTGAACGCTTTGCGACATTTGCGACATATGCGAATAATTTATAATTTAAAAGAGGGAAAAAAAAGTGAAGGCTTTCATGAAAAGAATAACCTCTATCGGGGAAAACATATCGTGGCGCAGTAGGGGACGTAATTGAATGGGAGTCCTTCAATTTATTTATTTTAATATACATTTTCATTTTTTGTAGTGGACATATATAATGCCGGTTCTGCTTTTTCATCTTTTTCCTTCATAACTTCTCCACGAGTTTTTTCCCCTTTGACATCATATATTCATGCATTTTGCTTCATAAAACCAGCCAAAGTTCGAAAGATTTCACTTTAAAGAATTTCGAGAATATATTCTTCTAAGCTACGAAAATGCTAAGCTTTATCTGTATTTTAGTATATATACTTTAATTAAGTGTCTTTTTTGTTAATTTTTATTCATATTTAATTTTCATAATACATAAAAATATTTAAATTTAATACATCAATTTAATTTACCAATTAATAAAAATCTATCTGTATTTAGTAGGAAGAAAAGAAATAAGTAAAAAAATAAGATGAATCAAAATAAAAAAAGAAAATGAAATGAAAAAAATCGTGAGAAATAAAGTGAAAAATTAAACATTCTAATTGGAACACATGCGGGTAAACTTCATGATAGTGGATCCACTTATTAAAGGAATAACACTCATGGTCTTTTACGAGCAGTGTGCCGCCCGCATGGTTATTGTTATGAGTAAGAATATTTTAATACAGTGGGAGTTTGTAATTTTGTAGGTATTTATATTTTATGATATTTTTCTTATCAAACGTAAAGTTATTTAGTTTTCAGGTTATATTAAAGCAATGATCTCACTAAAATAAAGTAAGATAAGTTAGAAAAAGACATTTATAACATTACATTGCATGTAATTTCTATACTATACATTCACACTTATTTACGTTGTTGGTTATATTGGTACACGTTAATAGATAGATCTAGTTATAATAAGGTAACAAAGGTCGCTTTAATCATATATTGATGTAATTGATGGACATCACTGTCTTTTGTTTTAATTGTCATTGGATGTAATGTTTCAAGTTATTATTAGTGGGCAAGTCTCCAAGATTTTTATCCTGATTTCCTAATTATAATTTAAACTATGAAATTCACTTATTGAAATTGATGGCAGCATCAATGTTTCCGGTATCATTATCAAATGCAATATATGGTTCAAAGGTCTTCATTAGTGAAGCTATATCACATATCAACGCAGGTTGAATGTGTATATATATATATATATATATTACTATTTTAATTGTCATTATAATTTTTGTGTAATTATTGGTTTTTTTTTGTCGTAAAGAAAGAAGGATAATGGAATAATCTAAATATCTTTAGAATAAGAGGCAAAGAAGATTTCGGATTTTGACATAGTCGAAATTCGAAATAGACACCAAAACACCTTAAAGACATTAGGAACAAAGGGATTTCAAATTTTCAACATAAAAGCATTCAATAGAAGATACAAAAACTTCGGATTTCAACATAAACAAAAATCGAAAATATAAGAATATATCATTTAAAAGGAGAAAGTAATATCAATAATACAAGGGATTTCGTCCTTGCCAAAAACCTTACACCCATGGTACAATGATTAACTTAATTAATTAGCAAATTATTAATTAATGTCATTGCTAGAAAAGTTGAGCCAGGTAAACAGAATATCCGTTGGATAAAAACAAAAATAGGTAGTTAAAAGGTAATACGTGATGTTAAACAAGTAATACTCATCAGGTAAGAACCATGTATTTGCTATAAATAGCTGATTTTGAGGTACATGTCAAGGTTCTATTCCTGGAGTAGTTATTACTCTTTACTTCCTATACTCTACATACTTTTTGACTTGAACGTTGGAGTCTTAAAAGAAGCCATCAGTGTAGTCACAGTGCAAGACATAGACGAAGGACAACAATCAGTCTATTACATGAGTTGAATGCTCCAATATACGGAGATAGGTACCAGATAGTAGAAAAAACAACATTAGCATTAGTCAATTCGGCCCGAAGACTTCGGCTTTACTTCCAAAGTCACGCAGTGGCAATAAGGATAGATTGCCCAGTCTCTAAAGTATTAAGAAGGCCCGAGTTGGCAGGAAGAATGGTGGCATGGTCCGTAGAATTATCAGAATTCGACATAAAAAATGAACTTAGGGGACCAAATCAAGGTACGATGCTTGGTAGACTCCCTCAACGAGTTGCATCCAGTACCAAACATTCACTCCTTCCATTGGACGTTGCATATAGATGGATCTTTCAGTAGCAGATGAAGTGGTGCAGGCATTATATTGGAAGGACCCAATGACATTGTCATAGAACAATCTCTAAGATTTGGTTTTAAGACCTCCAACAACCAAGACAAATATGAGACCTTGTTGGCAGGACTCAAACTAGCCGAAGACATGAGGGCAACACGAATCAAATGCCTTAAAACAACCAAGGTCGTGGTAGAATAGGCGAACGGTTCTTTTCAAGTCAATGACGCAAGACTACAACAATACTACCATGCATTTTCTAATGCAAAGCAAAGTTTGAAGAAGTAGAAGTGATGCATATATGAAGAGAACCTTTCTGCAATCGTGCACCTTTCTGCAATAAGGTTACCTCTCCTTAGCATCTTGATATGTTCAGTTTCCGCAAACGATCGAGATTGGCGCACCAAGATCTTAGACTTTTTGCAAAATGAAACCGCCCCTATAGAACCAACAGAGGCCAAGAAATTGAAGACAAAGACATCACAATTTCCCCTAATTTCAGGAGAACTTTATAAAAAAGGCTTTTCGGCCCCTCTATTAAAATGCCTAAGTGACAAAGAAATAAATTACATCCTCAGAGAAATACAACAAGGTATTTGTGGTTTTCATTTAAAGGCAAGATCAATGGCAAATCGCGTATTACGAGCCAGATATTATTGGCCCACGTTGAAAGGAGATTGCGCCAAATATTTAAAAAAATGCATTCAGTGCCAAAAACATGCAAATTTGATCCACTCCCTTACTAATGAGATGAAGGTAATCATGGCCCCATGACCTTTCTGACCTTGGGGAATGGATATTCTCGGTCCTTCCCCTGGCAAGAGGACAGTGCAAAATCCTCCTGGTAGCCATTGAATATTTCACAAAGAGGATGAACCTTTAGCCACTATTTTGGCCCAACATGTATAGAAGTTTACATGGGAAAACATAGTGACATGTTTCGGTATTTCGTACTCAATCATCATCGACAATGGTCTCTAGTTTTCAGATAGAAAATTCAACGCCCTTTTTGGAAGGACTTGGAATCAAACATAAGGTTACTTTGGTTGAGCACCCTAAACAAACGGGCAGGCCGAAACAACTAATAAAGTAATTTTGACAGAACTCAAGAAATGACTCGAAGGTTCCAATGGAGGATACGCAGGCCGAGATATTGTGGGCTTACCGCTGCACTCCCTAAACATCTACACACGAAATCCTTTTTGGCTAGACTTTGGAACAGATGCAATGTTGCCCATGGAAGTAGGTGAACCATCTTTTCGAAGATTTTGATGAAAACGACAATAATGAAGTACTTTGGAATGACTTGGATTGTATTGATGAACTAAGAAATCAAGTCGTAATCATCGCAAAAGCTACTAAAGAGAAAATGTCACGATGTTTCAACTCCAAAGTTCGGCCAAGAACTTTTCTTCCAAGAGACATAGTCTAGCGAGCAACTAGAGAAGCAAGAAAAGAAAAGAATGAAGGGAAACTAGCCCTTAATTGGGATGAGCCTTTTTTAGTTCATCAAGACCTCAGAAATGGAGGCTACAAGTTAGAAGAGTTGTTAAGAAAATTGATTATGAGAACTTGGAATTCAACACACTTCAAGATGTATTATAGTTAAAATGAGCTAGTACTTATTTTGGGTCACTCTTTTCCTTATTCGGTTTTTTATCCTACACTAGGATCTTTTCCAAAAAGGTTGTTAATGAGGCCTCCACCCATCTATAAAAGAAGAACTATTCGAATCCACTCGTTTTTTACTTTTTTATGATGTACAGATAGTTTGACTTGCTCAAGCCTAAAAGAGTACTTCCCCAAAAATTCACATTTTTGGTAAAGTTCAACATGCTTAAGGTAATATATAACATTAAACAAGTAATACCCATCAAGTAAAAATCATGTTTTTTCTATAAATAGCTGGTTATGAGTACGTGTTAAGAATCCATTCTTGGAGTAGTTATTACTATTTACTTCTCATACTCTACATACTTTTTAACTTGAGAGTTGAAGTCCTTGTTTGCAGGTTCCCCCCATCATGGACAAAAGACATTTTCGGCAAGTTCACTCTGAATAGTACCCTGGTACATTTCGGTAGGAACATTTTTTTATTTGATCTTATTTGTAGTTATGATCCAAGTGATATAGCAGAGTTATCAACTGGAACTTAATGCCTAAGCTAGCTATCTTATCCATCCTCTGAATATTTAGAACTATAATGTGTTATATATGAATTATAATGTCAGTCTAGTAACAAAGTCCGCATATAAAAAAAAGATTAAAAAAAATCATAAGTTCAAATCTTCCTATTAACAAAATTAACATATTAACAAACTAATATCTATCTATATAAAAATGATACATTATATATAATGTTAAGACCAGTCTTAAATTGTTGATGTTAAAATGGTATCACTAATTTTCAATATTTTAACCTTACCTACAGTTATTTTAGTTACCTAATTTCAGTTTTAGCAGTAATTAATTTAGGAAGAAGTTATGTAAAGTATAGTTTAATGAAAACATATAAGGAAATAATATATATATTTTAAAAATTTTTAACCGAATAAAATGTGAATATACCATGATTGATACAAGCTCTTTAATTTTTCCACCAAGTTTAAAATAAGTTGACAAAACACAAAAGTAAAATTAAGTAGAAACATTCTTTTCCCAAGCATACCCAAGAACAAAAAAAAGTAACAATCATGAAGTGCACATTGTTACATTCCATGCAATGAAAAGTTATAAATTATAATAATAAAAAATAGTTCCTTCCGTCTAAATTAAAGCAGTAAACACCTAAACCTGCCTTCTTTCTTTTTCTTTATCGTAGTTAGTGTTTTGGCAATTACAATTTTTTTTAAACACTTAACACATTTTGACTGTGATCTGGAAGCAACTAGCTGTCTAGAATGATATTAATTTAAGGGAAGAAGAAATTTAGTATTTATTTTTCAACAATTTTATAAAACTATTTTTAGTATTTTAATATTTAAAAAACTCATTTGAATATTATTTTCTGAAAATAGTTTTTTAAAACAGTTCTAATTTTTTAATTTTTAAAAATTAAAAAAAAATAGGAATAATTGAAAGTAGTTTTGCTTTTCAGTTTTTTATTTTGTGTTTTGAAAACTCAAAATACAATTAGAATATATTGTTTTTTGCTTTTCATTAATGAAATTTTAATAAATATGAACAAGTTTTTCTATTTTTACATCTTCAAAACAGTTTTCAAATAACACTTACCAAATAAGTTTTTTTTTTCTTTTCGAAAACAGTTTTTGAAAACTATTCTTGAAAACTCTTTTCAAAAACTAAAAAACAAAACCAAACCAATTAAGCCCTTAGTGTTTGTCTGGCAACAGTTTCATAAAACCGTTTTCAGCATTTTAGTATTTAAAAACTAAGAGACTCGTTTGGTTACTGTTTTCTTAGAACAGTTTGTGAAAACAGTTCTTGTTTTTTAGTTTTTAAAAACTAAAAAACACGAACAACTATAAGTAGTTTTGTTTTTCAGTTTTATATTTTCGTTTTGAAAATTCAAAATATAATAAAAATATATTACATTTTTCTTTTATTAATGGAATTTCATTATATCTGAACAATTTTTTTTTTATTTTCACATTTTCAAAATAGTTTTCAAATAAACACTTACCAAACAATTTTTTTTTTCTCTTCTTAAAAACAGTTTTTGAAAACTTTTTTCAAAAACTAAAAAATAAAACTCAAATCAATCAAACCCTTATGGTCTCCGACAATGGCTAGCTACAAATGTGTTTAACAAGAAACATAAGTGGAATTTAATCTTTGGGATTACTAATAGGCTCATTTGACAATTCAGAAATCAGGTTGTCATTGATAACAAAAGAGCTAGTATTCTGGCTATTATTAATAGAACAAATTTTATGAATCATGAAATCACGCAGGGAATGAACCTAAATTTTCTTAGGAAAATTACAATGTGATTGTGCCATGTCAAGTGGGAACCTCCACCTCTTGGCTGGATAAAATTCAATGTAGATGGCTCTATGAAATTTGATGAGGACATCAAACTTGAAGGACTTGGAGGACCTATGACAAAGGACTGAAGAGAGCAATGCTTGACCTTAATGGAAGAGAAGTTTGAAATAAATTAAACTCATTTTCTTGGAGTTTACTTAGTTAATGGTGGGCAACCAGAATTGTCTAATTAAAGTTGCAGCCACCTAGGTTATCAATTATAATTAGTATACGTGTTTAATTTACTTTGGCAGTTACATTTTGTTATTAAGCTGCCCATTATTAGTTTTTATTATTTTGTAACTTCAGCTGAATTTAGAAAGTCACTAAATCTACACAAGCTGAGTTTATTAGGCATATAAATTTGGGCAAGACTGAGATGTAAGGCAGAATATTTTGGAAATAAAAAACTAGTTGAGTTTTCTCTCCTTTGGGTTCTTGGCAATCCAAAATCTTTTTGAGATTTATCAAAGGTAATTCACCCCTTTGTGTGTGTAATCTCGTAGACATATCTTCCATCCTTGGAAGTGTGGAGTCTATCAATTCCAATTCCATTTTCTGTCTTTTCCATTCATACTCAATTCTGCCCAGCAAACTCTATGATCAATTGCACAGGAAAGTCCTACACTATTCGAAAACTCGTTTACTCGTTCAATTTCAATAACTTTTAATTTCCATTCTATGTCTAAGAGTTTGACAGTAATTCTAATCAATTTATTTTTGGCAATTGTTTGCATTCCACGTTGATTAATTTTGTTAACGCGGCCAGCTAAATTCCTAGGGTCCTTTCAGAATCCTAAACTGACAGTGGATTCATATCATTTGGTATCAGAGCTTAGGTTTCTAGGAATTGTAAGGCTGCACTCCGGGTAATTTTTTTTCCTTGATTCTTATCATCAATAATATTACCTTAATTGTCAATCAGTTAGGATGAACCATTGCAAAAGTTAAGCCCTTAAAAAAATCTGAGATTCTAAAAAAAAAAAAAAAAAGGAAGAGGAATTTTGAAAATCTGAAGAAAAAAAAAATATAGAGAAAAAAAAAGAAGCAAAACAAAGAATGCAAATGTGTTTAAAATATATATATATATATATATATATATATATATAAAATTGGATGAATGGTTCATGCTAGAAATTCTTCATTTTGAAGGTAATATTGTGTTTGATTTGAAAGAAAAATTACTGCACCTTGTTTGTTTACATTTCTGAAATTTTGGGCTGCACTTCTTGGTTACAAATTGTGTCAATTCCACTCTGTTTTGGCTTCACATATACTGCACATTCTTGCTGGATTTTGCTGCACTTGTTAGTTTCATTTTAAGCCAAAATTTTATCCTCTGTTTGTGTCTTTACCTGTTAAAATTGGCTGCACAATTTTCTACTCAAAATTCTGGTTGTGGCTGTTTGTACCTTTGTTTTTGTGTGCCCAATTTTTGTCCATTTCTTTTCGTACTTCCTTTGTTTTCATTTTGAGACAAATTTCTTCTGTCTTGTTGGTGTAAAAAAAAATAAATTCCAGTGTTGTCCTAGTATTTGTTGCTTTCGTTGGGTTTTATTTTAGTCATTTTTGTTAGTTTTCTTGTGTCTTATTTGCCTGCACACAAGTTGGTGTTTGTCTTTGAGTTTTTCTCTTTTGGTTTGTTAAGAACTTAAGGAGGAATAAAGAGGAAAAAGGCAAGAGAGTTTCATTATAGTAAAAGCCAATTTTTTTTTTTTTAGCGCAAACACTTGAGTAGGTAAGAACATTTTCAAACACCACATACATACTTTTTCTTGTGACATTTGACCTGTTTATTTATCATGGCGGAAAGAAATAATAACAATGATCTTCAGCTTCAAATTGTTGCACTATCCCAACATTTAGAGAGATTGATGAAGCAACAACAAGATGAGTTCCATGAGAGGTTGGATCAGTTGGAGAATAGAACCCCACCAATAGGAGGAGGAAGGCCAAATAGAAATGAAGGAAGAATAGAAGGAGTGAAGTTGAATGTGCCTCCTTTCAAGGGTAGGAGTGATCCTGAGGCATACTTGGAGTGGGAGTTAAAAATTGAGCATGTGTTCTCTTGCAACAATTATAGTGAGGAGCAAAAGGTGAGACTTGCAGCTGCTGAATTTTCAGATTATGCTTTGATTTGGTGGAACAAGTTGCAAAGAGAGAGGATTAGAGATGAAGAGCCTATGGTGGACACTTGGACTGAAATGAAGAGGCTCATGAGGAAGCGGTATGTACCTTCTAGCTTCCATAGAGACTTAAAATTGAAACTTCAAAAATTGTCTCAAGGAAGCAAGGGAGTGGAGGAGTACTATAAGGAGATGGAGGTGATTATCATCCAAGCAAAAATTGAAGAAGATCCTGAGGTAACTATGGCTCGCTTTCTTAGTGGCTTAAATCATGATATTAGAGATGTTGTTGAGTTGCAGGAATTTGTAGAAATGGAGGATCTGTTGCATAAGGTCATTCAGGTAGAACAACAGTTAAAAAGAAAAAGTGCAACAAGAAGGAGTTCTACCAATTTTAATAATTCCAATTGGAAGGATAGGAGGAAAGAAAGAGCTGCCTCATCTAGTAATACAACACCTTCTAGCCATGGAAAAGCCCCTCAAAAGAAAGATGATAATCCACCTAAAAAGACTAGAGAAGTGAAGTGTTTCAAGTGCTTGGGCATGGGTCATTATGCCTATGAGTGTCCCACAAAGAAGATTGTTTTTCTCAAAGATAATGGGGAATACACAAGCCAATCAGAAGCTAGTGGTGGAGAAGAAGAGGAGAGTGATGGAGAATTGGCGGCTAATGAAGGAGAGTTGTACATGATTAGGAGACTATTGGGAAGTCAAGTCAAGGCCGAAGATGCATCTCAAAGGGAGAACATCTTTCACACAAGATGTTCAGTCAATGGTAATGTTTGTTTGGTAATTATTGATGGAGGGAGTTGTACCAATGTGGTGAGTTCAAGATTAGTGTCAAAGATGAACATGGACACTACACCGCATCCTAGACCATATAAACTCCAATGGCTTAGTGAAGGAGAAGAAGTTAAAGTGAAACAGCAAGCAGAGGTTCCTTTCTCCATTGGGAAGTATCAAGATAAGGTTTTATGTGATGTGGTTCCCATGGAGGCCAGCCATATCCTTTTAGGGAGGCCGTGGCAGTATGATACCAAAGCCATTCATGATGGTTTCACTAATAAAATTTCCTTCATGTATCAGGATAAAAAGGTGGTTCTTAAGCCTTTGTCTCCTAAAGAGGTATGTGAGGATCAATTAAAAATGAGAGAAAAGTTAGCAAATGAGAGAAAGAGTGAAACACCTGAGAGGAAAAAGAGTGAAACACCTGAAAGAAAAAAGAGAGAAAAGAATAAGAGTGAAACACTTGAGGGCAAGCAGCTGTGTTTAGCAAGAGAAAGGGAGGTAAGGAGGGTGCTTTGCGCAAGACAGCCCCTCTACTTATTGCTTTGTCAAAATCAAATTTTGTATGCTAACCAGTTTGACAAGTTTGAATTGCCTTCTTGTATTGAGTCTCTTTTGCAGGATTTTGAGGATGTGTTTCCAGCAAATGTACCTGGTGGCTTGCCACCTGTGAGGGGAATTGAGCATCACATTGATCTCATTCCAGGAGCTTCTTTGCCTAATCGTCCAGCTTATAGGAGCAACCCACAGGAGACCAAAGAGATCGAAAGGCAAGTTACTGAACTCATGAGCAAAGGGTGGGTAAGAGACAGCATGAGTCCATGTGCTGTACCTGTGATTCTAGTACCCAAGAAGGATGGTTCATGGAGGATGTGTTCTGATTGTAGAGCCATAAACAACATCACTATCAAATATAGACATCCAATTCCCAGGTTAGATGATCTTCTTGATGAACTATATGGTGCATGTGTGTTTTCTAAAATTGATCTGAAAAATGGCTATAATCAGATTAGGATTAGAGAAGGAGATGAATGGAAAACTGCTTTTAAGACTAAATATGGATTGTATGAGTGGCTGGTTATGCCCTTTGGTTTGACAAATGCACCTAGTACTTTCATGAGATTAATGAATCATGTCTTAAGAGAGTTTATTGGAAAATTTGTTGTGGTGTACTTTGATGATATTCTGATCTATAGCACTAGTCTTGAATTGCATGTTGAACATTTGCGGGCTGTTATGAATGTGCTTAGAAAAGAACAATTGTATGCCAATTTGGACAAATGCATTTTTTGTACTGATCATGTAGTATTCCTAGGCTTTGTAGTTAATGCTAAAGGGGTACAAGTTGATGTGGAAAAGGTTAAGGCCATCCAAGAATGGCCTACACCTAAAACCGTGAGTGAGGTGAGGGGATTTCATGGTTTAGCAAGTTTCTACAGGAGATTTGTTAAAGATTTTAGTACTGTGGCTGCACCTCTAAATGAAATTGTTAAAAAAAATGTGGGTTTTAAATGGGGAGAGAAACAAGAAGAGGCCTTTGCTGCCCTTAAGCATAAGCTTGTTAATGCACCTATTCTTGCCATGCCTAATTTTGCAAAATCATTTGAAATTGAATGTGATGCATCAAATGTGGGTATTGGGGCTGTTTTATTGCAAGATGGTCATCCAATTGCTTATTTCAGTGAAAAGTTAAGTGGGGTTGCCCTTAACTATTCTACTTATGATAAGGAATTATATGCGTTGGTGAGGGCTTTAAAAACATGGCAGCATTATCTGTTACCCAAGGAATTTGTCATTCATAGCGACCATGAGTCTTTAAAATATTTAAAGGGTCAAGGTAAGCTTAATAAGAGGCATGCTAAGTGGGTAGAATTTTTAGAACAATTTCCATATGTTATCAAGCATAAAAAGGGAAAAGGGAACGTAGTGGCTGATGCGCTTTCTAGGAGGCATGCATTACTTTCTATGCTTGAGACTAAATTGTTTGGTCTTGAATCTTTGAAAGATATGTATAAACATGATGTGGATTTTGCTGAAATATTTGCTGCATGTGAAAAGCTTTCTGAAAATGGATATTATAGGCATAATGGATTTTTGTTTAAAGTCAATAAATTGTGTGTGCCTAAATGTTCCATTAGAGAGTTGCTTGTAAGTGAATCACATGAGGGGGGTTTGATGGGTCATTTTGGGGTTCAAAAGACTTTGGAAATTTTGCAAGAGCATTTCTTTTGGCCTCACATGAAACGATATGTGCATAAGTTTTGTGACCACTGCATTGTGTGTAAAAAGGCCAAATCTAAGGTTAAGCCTCATGGATTGTATACTCCTTTGCCTGTTCCTGAATATCCTTGGACTGACATTTCTATGGACTTTGTTTTGGGGTTGCCTAAAACAAAGAATGGAAAGGATTCTGTGTTTGTTGTTGTTGATAGGTTTTCTAAGATGGCACATTTCATTCCTTGCAAAAAGGTGGATGATGCTAGCCATGTGGCTGATTTATTTTTCAAGGAAATAGTGAGACTTCATGGACTGCCAAGGAGCATTGTGAGTGATAGGGATGCAAAATTCCTTAGTCACTTTTGGAGGACCTTGTGGCGTAAAATTGGTACTAAATTGTTGTTTTCTACTACTTGTCACCCACAAACTGATGGTCAAACTGAGGTAGTCAATAGGACTTTAGGCACATTGCTTAGGACTGTTTTAAAGAAAAATCTTAAGTCTTGGGAAGCATGTTTGCCTCATGTTGAGTTTGCTTATAATAGGGTTGTCCATAGCACGACTAATTGTTCTCCGTTTGAAATTGTGTATGGGTTCAATCCTTTGACTCCTCTTGATTTGTTGTCCATGCCTAACATTTCTATGTTTAAGCATAATGAAGCACAAGCTAAAGCTGAGTATGTGAAGAAGCTGCATGAGCAAGTGAAGGCTCAAATTGAAAAGAAAAATGAGAGTTATGCAAGGCAAGCTAACAAGGGTAGGAAGAAGGTCGTGTTCCAACCTGGTGATTGGGTTTGGGTACACATGAGAAAGGAAAGGTTCCCTAAACAAAAAAAGTCAAAACTCCAACCAAGGGGAGATGGTCCTTTCCAAGTTCTAGAAAAGATCAATGACAATGCCTATAAGATTGATCTTCCAGATGAGTATAATGTTAGTGCTACTTTTAATGTGTCTGATTTAACTCTCTTTGATGCAGATGAAGATGCTATTGATTTGGGGACAAATCCTCTTCAAGAGGGGGGGAGTGATGAGGACATCAAGCTTGAAGGACTTGGAGGACCTATGACAAAGTACTGAAGAGAGCAATGCTTGACCTTAATGGAAGAGAAGTTTGAAATAAATTAAACTCATTTTCTTGGAGTTTACTTAGTTAATGGTGGGCAACCAGAATTGTCTAATTAAAGTTGCAGCCACCTAGGTTATCAATTATAATTAGTATACGTGTTTAATTTACTTTGGCAGTTACACTTTGTTATTAAGCTGCCCATTATTAGTTTTTATTATTTTGTAACTTCAGCTGAATTTAGAAAGCCACTAAACCTACACAAGCTGAGTTTATTAGGCATATAAATTTGGGCAAGACTGAGATGTAAGGCAGAATATTTTGGAAATAAAAAACTAGTTGAGTTTTCTCTCCTTTGGGTTCTTGGCAATCCAAAATCCTTTTGAGATTTATCAAAGGTAATTCACCCCTTTGTGTGTGCAATCTCGTAGACATATCTTCCATCCTTGGAAGTGTGGAGTCTATCAATTCCAATTTCATTTTCTGTCTTTTCCATTCATACTCAATTCTGCCCAGCAAACTCTATGATCAATTGCACAGGAAAGTCCTACACTATTCGAAAACTCGTTTACTCGTTCAATTTCAATAACTTTTAATTTCCATTCTATGTCTAAGAGTTTGACAGTAATTCTAATCAATTTATTTTTGGCAATTGTTTGCATTCCACGTTGATTAATTTTGTTAACGCGGTCAGCTAAATTCCTAGGGTCCTTTCAGAATCCTAAACTGACAGTGGATTCATATCAACCTCCACCTCTTGGCTGGATAAAATTCAATGTAGATGGCTCTATGAAATTTGAAGTGGGAAGTGCTTCTTATGGTAGGGCGCATCATCACAGCATGAAACATTGGATATCTATCTTTACTAGGAAGCTTGGTTCGGTGTCCATCATGGTTGCTGAATTGTGGGCAATCATAATAGCATTGGTATCAACTTTGTAGGTTAATGCTGGGGCTAGTAGTCTTTGGTTGAAATTGATTCATTACCGGCCTTTAATTTAATGAAGAATTATCATCCTTATGCTGGATGCTTTGTATGGGCAAAAGTAGATGCAGAAGCAATTGTAGGTTCAACTCTCTCACATGGTGCATGAAGGGAATGGGTAGCAAATGTTATGGCTGTTATAAAACAAGAAATTGTTACATGGTTTTAGAACACTAAGTCACTCGTGAATATCAACCTATAAGCATCAAACGAATAATTAATTAATCAATTTGATAACAAATATTATGATTAGAAATTGTTATATAATCTTAGATCATCACATTATTCGTATCTCAATAAATAAGAATTTAACATATAATTAATTAATTAATTTATCTTTCAAATTATGTTAATTAAATAATTTTTTTAGATACTAATAGATTGGACCATACATAATGTAACGTGGTAGTCGGAGATTATTTAATAATTTTTTTCTATAGAATGATATAATTTTGGATCTTAAATTGAGTATAATCATCTCTAAATAAGTGAAAAGTTCTTCTATAGTATGATTTAGTTTGGGGCTTTGCACCCTGTTATGTTTTATTGTAAAAAAAACAAAAATTAAACAAAGTACAAATATGATAACTTTTATTTAATAGAAAACATAATTTTTTAAATTATAATAATGCTATTTTTTAAAACACAAAAAATTAAAAACTATGGCTAAGTCTGCAATAGCATTAATCTACCAGAATTGTCCACTTATGTATGCAAGTGTTTAACTTAATTTTTTTTTTCATAAGCATTAAGGGTGAAAGTCCAAGCTGGATATCATAGTTCATGTATCAAAAAGATGTCTCAACATACAAAATTTATTTAAGCTATTAACCAATAATTTCAAAATGGTTAGATATACAAATTACTAAATCAAAATGAAAACTTAGACAATAGTTAACAATTATACACTATCAACTAACATAATTTTCTGTTGTAAAATAGAGAAATCTGAAAGGTCAAAGGTAATAGAGCCATCATCTTTGTTTGAGATTGTAAGTTGACTTATTCTTTATGGTCATGTTATAAAACTTACTATGATGCGCAAAAATTAATGATTTTGGATTTTTTCCCACCAAAACAATCCTAGGGCTCAATTAATTTAGTTTTATTTTTTAGTTTTTGAAAAAAGAAGTTTCAAAAACTGTTTTTTAAAATAAGAGAAAAAAAAATATATTTGATAAGTGTTATTTAAAAGCTGTTTTTAAAATATAAAAATGAAAAAACTTGTTTATATTTATTGAAATATCATTAATAAAAAATAAAAAGAAACATTCTAATTTATTTTGAGTTTTCAAAACAAAAATAGAAAACTGAAAAGTAAAACTATTTAAAGTTGTTTCTGTTTTTTAGTTTTTAAAAAACTAGAACTGTTTAAAAAAAAAAACAGTAACCAAACGAGTTTTTTAGTTTTTAAAAACTAAAATACTGAAAATAGTTTTATAAAACTATTGTCAAACAAGCACTTAGTCTATTATCATCATGACTTTATTTCATCTCACTCTAATGAAGAGGATGTCAATTGTGTTAGATATTGAACTCCCTTCTTATATGGAAAAATGTTCAAATTGAAACGTTCACTTAGGGTTTATTGGTTTCATTTTATTTTTTAGTTTTTGAAAAGAATTTTCAAAAATAGTTTTTAAAAACTATTTTCGGGAAGAAAAAAAAACTTGTTTGGCAAGTGATATTTGAAAACTGTTTTGAAGATGTAAAAATGGAAAAACTGGTTAATGTTTATTAGAATTTCATTAATGAAAAGCAAAAAACAATATATTTTGATTGTATTTTGAGTTTTCAAAACAAAAACTGAAAAGCAAAACTGCTTTTAGATGTTCCAGTTCTTTAATTTTTAAAAACTAAAAAACCAGAATTGTTTTCGAAAACTGTTTTCAGAAAACACAACCCAAACAAGTTTTTTAATTTTTAAAAACTAAAATACTGAAAACAGTTTTATAAAACTGTTGTCAAACAAGCACTTAATATCTCACTTAACCTAAGTAGAGAGAGTGTTTCTCTAGAGGAGTAGAGAAAGAAGTTCATTAGTAAAAAAAATACATAAGTCCGTTTTTATACAAAGTTGCAATCATAAATTTGTTACTGCAAAATTTTCCACTTTGGATCGGATTGGTGTTTAGATAGCAGGTTCAGAACATTTGCTTTTTCATTTTGACCGTTCAGATCGTTGAAACTACGTTTAAGTTGGGAGATATTCAGTTCGCACAACAAGAGTGTATTTGTGATTTTTTATCTTTCTTGTTTTCTATTTGTAGGTTTTATTGCTCGACTGAGTGTTAGCGTTGATTTGTGAACTTGATTTAGACTCTCTTATTCTTTTTGTTAATAATAGTAGAACTATTTCTTTGGTTTGAATGACCCCATGGTTTTTACTGTTGCTTTTAAGGGTTTTCATATTAAAATCTTGGTGTCATATTTTGTTATTTTAGTGATTTGTTATTGTTATACATTTGTTATTATTTCTCATAATTCTTGCAAGTTAAGAGACTTTATTTTCGCTGCTTTATGTATACTCTATTATTGTTTGTTGTTTCCTATCAAAGTGATATGCGGTCTAAACATAGTTTCTCTCAAAATCTAGCCTATGTTCAACTCTTGTGCAGAAAAATGGATAAACATGTGAAGAAAAAATGAAGGTGGTTATTGGAACAGTGAAGTTTTTTTGTGGGGGGAATCTCTGGTTTGATCATGTTATTATGTTTTATCTTTGCATGTAATCAAATACTAGATGAAAAACTAGTGTGAGTGATGGTTGGAACAATTAGTTTTGGGTGTGAACAAATCTCCACTTTAATCATCTTCTATGTTTCTATCTTTTGCATCTAGTCAAATAGTAATGCAAATGGTCATCAAATTATATGTTTTTAAAATTACATTATTCTTTAAACTAAAGAAAAATTACCAGAGAAAGTCATTCCCTAACTAATCAATTGACCAAATATGTCCGAAGTCTTAAATCAAAATTACTTGAAACTAATGTTTTATAGTCAAAAACTCCTTTAGCTCTCAGATTAAAAGATGAAGAAATATCATTTTTAAAGTCCAAGACCTATAATTTTGGCATATATTACAGAACAATTACATTACTAATTTAAACTTATAGTACAAAAGCTTACAACAGATCACCACTTGACATTAATTACTTGAAAGTGAATACATTCTTAGATACATGAAACAAGAAAAATTATTAGATAGTCACAAATCCTCACCTTATTCATGGTTATACATTCTGATTAGTTGAGAATATAGATGACATGGTGGTTAGGGGCCATCTAATAATTTTTCCATAAAACAAGAAAGTTTTATGTATCAAATGCAACTAACTATATACCACTACAACAAAAAATTACCCAACTATATATATAACTACAATTGCCAAAAATAAATAATAATAAATAAACCATGAGAAAAGAATCTAAAAATTTTCTTTGTGAAAATCAAACTTGGTGGTGGTTTTCCTGGAAAAGTCTAGAGAAAGCCTTTTCAGTTCCCCAACCAATCCATGCGCCCCACAGTAGAAAACACCTGAAAATAGTAGAGCGGATTCAGAACTAGGCAAATACTAGCGTCTATGTGTAAAATGCAGCATTGAGGAATCACATTGAGAACAAAATCAATATATACTTACCAACTCTTTGGTCAGGGTGTTTGAGTGCTGCATGTTTAAAGACATTGCGCCAGTTTGGTCTTGCAAAATGCGTCTTGACCCTTGTTCCTGAAACTATATCCACACCACTTTTGGCATGGTGAAGAGACTGAAGCATAGTGATCAAAGCTGACCTAGCATCTCCTTCTTCATACACACTTGTGCAATAGTTGTGAAGCTCAATGACTCCTTCCTTGTCATTCTCTTCCACCTCATTCATCACCCCTTTAAACCATTCAAAGGAACCTTCCTCACGGGTAACCCAGTAGAAATAAGCTCGCTTGGTGGCAAAAGGTCTTCTGTTGTTGTCCTTAACCCCACTTTCCACCTCTGCTTCTTCTAAATCTTTATGATGCTTGATGTTGTTTAGCACGTCTTTGAGTATGCTAATCAAAGGCGTGGCACCAATTCCTAGCCCCACCAGAAGGATTACTTCATAATTTTTGTAGTCCTGTGCTGGAGCTCCATATGGTCCATCAATTAATAGCCTTGGCATCCTGGAGTTTGTTTCAGTTTCACAAGAATTAGAAATTGGTCATGTTGTATAATTCTATATCGATCACGTATCACTTTTTAACCTTGCAGTAATTATAAAATGACATTAAAGACAGCTTAGCAAACCTTGGTTTGTTGTTGCCTTGTAGCATGTCAGCTCGAAGAAGACCACTTTGGTCATCACTTGATGGTTGACACGCCTGAATCAATTATGTTGATGTAGTAATAAGCATTTGTTTGGTGTATAACAACAATTTGCAAAAACGTCAAGCTTATAACTTATTTCATCAAGGAATTCTCCAAATGGAAAATAACATCATGTTCTCTAATGCAAAATTTACCTTGGCGAAAACAGACTTGAGTTGGGATGTCCAGTCACCCAAAGTTCGAATGTGAACGCTTAAGTAGTCATCTCCCGGAGCTGACGTAATAGAAAAGGGATGCCTACAAATAGATATCAACACCTCAATTAAATTAACTTGGTTCATGATCACTATTCACTGTGATATGATATGAACAATAATTTCGAACATAAATTAGGTGTATACCATTCAAATGGGGAAACATCTGAACAGTTAACGTATATATACTGGCCACTTGAGTACTTAAATCCTTGTGGCTTAGAGACATGCAATGCCAGCACATTTCCTGGGTACACCGCAACCTGGAATATTTATTGTTAATTTTCATTGATGATAAAACAGAGGAATGAAAATGAATAGATGTACCTTGAGAATCCTGACAGATTTGTAGCCAGACCTAAACGCACGAATTAGCCTTTCGCATCCATACAGTATCATGGGGACAGCGAGATACATCCATGTCTGTTGTGTAACCAATTAAATGCATCAAGTTTTTATTGCGAGAATAAAGGTGGATGTTTGTGTGAGACGGATCGTACCGTTTTCTTGTACCATTTTTTGCTGAGGTAAAGGAAGTATCCGTGGATGATGAAAAGCACATAGACGATGACAAAAAGGTGGTGGGAGTACCAAAAGGCATTGAAACCGGTGAGCTTCTTGAGGGGTTTGGGGAGGTTTAGCCTGTTCCTTCGGAACCATGGTTGAGCCAAAATGAAGGCTATAGCCATAAGCACGACCATGACCACCCCGGTCCATCCCTCAGTCCCTTTCACAAACCACCAATAATTGTTGGGCCTCTCATCCCCAAAAAATGGTTTCATGGGCTCGTATTCTGCATCCGTGGCATGTAACAACCTTGGAAAGTCACACGTCAGATGTGAAATCGCATGCAACCCCACCCCAATTGCAATGCCAAAGGCTATAACCTGTTATATAAATTAAAGCTCAAGTCAGCAATAGTGATGATGCAATATTAATAAAAAAAATATAAAGTAATAGGTACCTTGTGAAAGTTGATGTTGTCGTCAAAGGGAATGACTGCTCCTAGTTTGGTCCTGCTTCTGAGCCAGGTGATGGTGTTTCTGCATACAGGCAACAAGATAAGGGCCATGTTGAACTTGGTTGTTTCAGCACCGCCCTTGGCTACTGAGACACAGTATCCCATGACATGGAACACCGCACGGTGCTTGTATTGGATGAACTTCCAAGTGAAAAGACCAGCGCAAATCGCAAGCCACAGGGCAATGACCCAAAGCCGTTTCCAATTGTCATGCACAAAGTATGCCACCGCCCGAGCGCCACGCTTGATGGGGTTGTGCTCTTTTGTAGGGACTAGTCTCTGACTCAGCATTTGGCTCAGCACCCTACTATCCGTCGTTATTTGGGTTGATTGTGCTGGAGCTTGCAGAAGAAGCATTTCCAAGTTGTATAACTGCATCAAACCACTTTTACCTTTGCTAACTACTTCTAATGTATATTTAAATACCAACTATTACTTATCTAATTGACTAATTTAGTTTGTTTTGCAAGTCCTACAATAATTCATTATTTTAAGAGTAAAACTAAAATCCCATTAGGTTAGGGATAAAGTACTCTAGGTAGTAGGTATAGCATAGTCATTCACTTTAATTAGTTTTTATCACATTGGAGAATAACTATAGGTCCAAGTATTGTTATTGTTAACGAGGCCTCAGCTTGGTCGGTGTTGGACAATAATTAAATGGGCTGCATCAGGCGAAGGTTTAGGACATACCTATAGAATTTTTCCTGGGCAGTTTTCTTATCACCCCTCCTTTTTTATTCATACTCACTATCACTCTTTTTTATCCTAATTTTCTTGACAAAGCATCACCTAACTTTAAGGCTGCATACACATCTCTATCCTTCTTTTTGAAAGAACAATCTCACTCTCTTCAAGCATACATAGTAGAGAAAGTTTCTAAGAATAAAGGTGAAAAAATAAATATGTTCGAAGAGAGTGAGAGTGTGAAATAGAGTAGCCAGTGTAATCTTTCAAAGATATGAATAGAAAAGGGTAAGAGTCTTTTAAGATTTTGTAGAAAATTGTAAACATTAAACAAGTGTGAATAGAAAATAAAAAATACTAAAAAAACCTGCCTTTTTCCTGATCCTATTTCAAAGGTGCATTATTTTTCCCTCCCGATTGTGTTTTCCAAATATATATTTATGGAGGTGTAATCAGAAATTATGGATGTAGGGAAAATTCCCTAAGGTTCAAAATGGCAGACAGAAAACACGTGTCATCCGTTGGATGCAATTAAAAATGTCACCCAAAGAAAAAGCAACCCGAGTGACCGGAAAACTAAGAAACAAAAAAGAAAAGGCACCCCATGGCAATGGTCAACGATGCAGCATACCTAACGACCATAGGAATAGGAATTAAGATAAGACAACACCAATGACAAAAATTAAAGATATAAACTCCATCGTCAAACCATTTATAAGGGCATTTTTTTCTAAATTCTAACTAGTTAACTTAATTTGTTTTGACTTTATCAATGTATAAATTACAAACCTCAATGTATCCAAGGTTGTCCGGATCCAGCTCCTCCATGATAAGGGCAGCATATTCTTCTGCACGATCTTGTAATTTTGACAGCTTATTAGCTGAAGCACTTAAGCTGATAATCTGTAAAATAAATCATACAACAATATTCACGCCTCCATAAGTTTCCAATTAAAAAAAGTAAGGAATCTAATACATTGAAATTTAGAATTTTAATTTGAAGCCATTAAGTATTTGGTCTAATGCTCTCTCAGTCGGTAATAATTGGGTGATGTCCCTATATATAAAATAATAATAAAAGTAAACTTCGATTTGATGGGGATTTTTTATTTGATAATAAACTCTTACCTCTCTTACTTCTTCTTCAGTAATTCGTCCATCAGCATCTTTGTCCACCCTGATACAAGTTAGGTTTATGAGTAACGAAAAGTCATGTAGACCTAATCAATTAATTAAGATAGAATACCGGGAGTTATAACTTAGAGATTAGTAATGTGGAAAGGAAAAAAATGGAAAAAGTGGTCGTCCAAATGTTTTATTAACAAAATCTAAACGTTAATAATTAACATAGCGAGTCCAATTGTTCGAACAAAAAAGGAAGAAAAAAAGTATGATGCACGTTAATGATCTATAGAAAAATTGAATGAACTATAAATATATTCATATCCAAACTAACTGGACTGAGAAAATTAATAAAATAATACAATATGTTTAAAATTTTCTATAGAAAGATTATAGAAAACAGTTACCAGAAATAGTAAATATTTTCTATTTATAAATAATTAGTATATATCTAAACGCGTAAATAATATTAATTAAGTAGGAAACAGTTGCATGCATATGGGATAGGCATTCTTATCATATCGCAAGCCACTACACTCATTGTAAGAGTTTGTAATCAAACCCAGTAACATTTAATCAAATTATAATTAGTAAACAGTAGTACATATAACACATGATTTCACATGCACATTCCGTGATACGCGGTTTGGAAGTCTTATAGAGAAATAAAAAATATAAACGGACTCCTCACAATTCCATAACAAATTTCTATCATCGTTTGAAAACTGAGCTCCCCTACTTTGACATATCAGTCCAACCAAGAAATATTTTTATACCTACGTGTTGATGCCACATATATATTGTGGAAACAAACAAAACAAGTCTCTTTCACGCTGCCTAATTAGATTAGACAAATGCTATAATCTCTTCTCTGGCATGCATATCCTGATTAAGTAATTTTTCAGTTAAAATACAAAAACAATGACCTGCTATTATTTTAATATCAACATGATCTTCAATTCCTTAATGAAAATGAAACTAGAATGACGATGAAAAAGGAATAATCTTACATGTCAAAAAAGGTCTGAAGCCGTGAATCAAAACTCATATCTGTAATTTGCTCCCAAAATTCACGCAACTGAGCCTTCGTTATGGAACCTGATGTTATCCCCCGACGACGAGCCAATGCATCAAATAACTCACCGGCAAACTCCTTCGACTCCGTCATCCCTAGTCCCCGTCAAAATTAGTATAAGCTTTTTATAAAAAGGATTTTGATAGAAATTATAAAAATATAGTAATTTATGGTTGGATTATCAATTATAGTTTAGCACATGAGTACGAGTGTTTAAACCAACATATATTTTTTTTTCTTTTTGATGAAAAAAATAATATATTATAAGTGAGGTATTTATATATATATGTATATATACCTATGCACTGGCTAAAGCGAGTCCTGGGAAGCTTTGCGTCAATGGCGAGGTCATGGAAGCGGTTCTCAACCTGAGACCAACCTTCAGAGCCAGCAGCGTTTTTGGTGATGAACTTGAGACCACGAAGGGCACGCGCCGCACTGGATTTGCTACGGTCAACCTTATCGAAAGCCTTGTTGGATGTCATGCGCTTCAGTTCCCGGGAAACCTGTCTGAGGCGACCAGAGAACGAAGAGGGCCGCATCTCAAGTCGACTCGCCAGGAAGGCCGTCTCGGAGTCTCCACCGCGAATGTTCTGGACCGACACGGCGTCGTCGCGGACGTCCAGCGTTATCTCCACCATCTCCTCGTCGTCCTTGAACCTGGCGCTTTTGTTCTTGTTACTGTTCCTTTTGTTTGAAGTAACTAAAGGCCCACTGAGAGGCCCGCTGAGAGGCCCGCTGAAGCCCACTTGCATGCCTCGGCTTCCCGTGCTCTCCGTCTCCGACCATGACTCTTGGTTTTCGTGAATCTCCATCTTCTTCTCTTCACTCCCAACCTATGTAGACAGTTATTTTTTGGGTGTGCTGAGAAATTGGAGTGGAGGGGAAAGTGGTGTATATTTATATAAGCAAAGAGAGAGTGTGTGGATGAAAAAGGTAGTATATAAAATGGGAGTAAATAAGCGGTGGGATAGGTAAGTCAAATAATGGAGGATGTGAATCAAGGGGCGCATATAGATATTCTTGTGTTGGTTTGGGGCTTGTTAGTTGACAAACACACGGAGAGTTGTTGGGGTTCAAAGCCTTCTCCTTGTGTTCAAACTTCGAACCATATCATATGCTTTTACGTGTTGAGAAACAGCTAAGAAGGTGCATTTCCTTCTCATTTCTTCACTACAAGCACATAAATTCCACTTTCAAGAGCCAAGATAAGCCCTCCCAACAAAATATTGGGGTAGGCCAGAAGAGTGAAAGCGACACAATTATTGCTTATCTAGAAAATTATGTGCTTACATGAAAAGTCAATCATGTACCAGTCTTTTTTTTACTACTCATTATACTATTATTTCCACTTCTGCAACTTCCCTTTAAGGTTTTAACTACATTGCTCTTCCGGAATTTTATGCACCAGGGTTGCTAGTAACACAGGTTTATTTTTTATTTTTAATTTTAAATATTCATATACGATTTTATTTTTTTTCATTTTCGAACATTAAAATCAATAATTGTACGTAAATGGAATAAGACCGGTACAATGTTAACACGTACAACATATTAATTTTAATATTATAGACGAAGTTATACACAATTCTTAAAAAAATATTTATGAATACTACTGTTTATATATATATATATATATATATATATATATATATATATATATATATATATATATATATATATTTTTTTTATTTATGGAGTTATACACAATTCTTAAAAAAATATTTAAAAATAAAATATAACTTTGGACCCAGTTGGGATATAATATATGACTCGAATTGGCAATCAAAATATACCAAGTGTGATTATTAAATTCAAACTCTTGCCTATAAAAAAAATTAAATTCAAACTCTTTAAAAATCTCTTCCAAACATGTTGACTTGATAAGATCGTATGAGTAATGAGCATTCTAACTTTTTTTTTTAAGTGAACGTTCTAACAATAATTATGGGAATGGATCCTCGACAATTTATTACTATAAAAGATTATATTTTTAATCAAATTAAACTACACTTATATCGTAATTTTTATTATAATTTTTAAAAAAATAAAAATTACAGGAATAGATTCTCACAATCCTAGTCTTTCATTAAATTTCATTTATAATTTTATAAAATAGAAACTTTTTAAAATTAACATCAGATACTACTATAGAATATCATTTTTCTTTTCTAACAAAACCCAATTCCTTCATATAATTACTGAAGTTAACATGGGATGAAAATTTATTGTCTCTATCTGGCGTCCTTTTTCCTGTTCAAGATACACGAAATGGATCGGATATATGATTAAATACGGTAGGATAATTATATGGGGAAAAAAAATTCACCAAAACATTTGTATCAAAGAAAAATGTTATAGTAATTGGGGTCGCAAGATTACATAGTGACTTAGTGAGGTCATCTCTTATGGATAAGAAAATTAATGCTTTTTGTTTCTATATGATTACGAAATTGCTGGACTGTATAGATTTTCATTTTAACGAAACATGATCCATGAATGACGTACCCTTATTTTGGTTCCATTCTTTAATTTATTTACTATTGTTATTTAACTTATTAATGAGTTAATAAAAAAATAGAGCCATGCACTTTCAAATTGAGAGAAATTCAATTAGTTTGTACGTAAATATATATATATATATATATATATATATATATATATATGAGTTGCGTGGAATATAACCTAATACTACAAGTCTGATTTGGGGATAATGTTATTTAAATTTGATTAATTTATTTAAATAAATAAGATTTGTCAATGGTTCTAAAGCAATTATTATATTATATATATATATATATGAAAGGAGAATCACTTATTCTAAAAGTAATTTGAATGACCTACTCTTCAATCTAACTTTTATTTTTCTAAAATCTAATAATTGTAACGAGTAATCAATCTTATTCATTAGATTTTTAGAAAAATAAAATTATTTTTTATAAAGTAAATTTTAAAACCTTAATTTCTGTTATTTGGATAACATTTTTTTGAAAGTTAAACATTAGTAATCATTTTATTAAGTTAATTTATTATCATTCATAAAGATGACTTACTATTGTTGCAAATGAAATCTTCAATGGAAATTAATGATTGATTTTCTCATAAGTAATTTTTTTTTATTTCTTACATATATCCTCCTTAAAAATAAACCTTTTCAAGAGCATTGGAAGCCAACTAAATGTTATCCATACATTAATATTTAATGGAGATTTCAAGATGGATTTATCACATACATTGAGAGACTAGCAAAAACACACACCTTATCGCTAATTTCTTATACAATCAAGGTAAGTGTATTCACATTTTTATTAATTTAGTTTTGGTCGAAGAAAATAAAAGTTTTTAAGTAACAATACACGTAAGTGTGTAGTATATTTTTTATTTATTTATAATTAAAGGACATAATTGTTTACCAAAATGTCAGATCAAATATGTATAAATTATTAATGTTGTTGTTGTGTGAGAGAGAGGTTATAAACAGGAGATTCGGGAGCTGAATGTTTATTTGCTCATGTTTGATATGCCTAAATAGAGTTTACTCATCTCAATCTGCTTATCAATGATTGTGTGAGGTGAATTCTCCTAGTAATGGTACTTGGAAATGTTTATGGAGGATACCTGTTATAGAAAACATCTTAATTTTTCTTTGGCAACTGGACCATGAGAAGTCTACACATGGTTTCTTGGTTCGACATCTTGTTATTAATATCACAATTTGATCTTGTTGTGGTATGGAGAGGAAACAATTCAACATATTTTCTTTGCTTATGGCATGACGAAAAAAATTTGGCAACGTCTTGAGATGGGAGTAGCTCAATTGTGGAGCCATGGTGTGTCTTAGCTAGATTGGATGAGGGAGTGTTATAGGAGGTATGTCATTCTACCTTTCATTGCTTGTTAGACCCTTTGGCGGATTTGTAATGAGCAATTGTTTGATATGAAGGAGGTGAATTTGTGGGATGCTCTTTGACATGTCCATGATTTGCATGCTTCAACTTGTAAAGCTTATGCCATGAATGTAGGTTCTTCTGTGGAAGTTACTGGTGTAACACGTTGGGTTACAGGTACTTTAGCCAATGTGAATGAAGGCCAGCTTGCATGTTGATGGCAATTCATTAAGGGTGCCTTATGAGAGATGCATCGAGGCAATGATTATGGGGCTTTACTGGTGATATTGGAACAGACAACTTAAAGGCTGAATTATTAACTATGTTGTATGGGCTCAAAATTATGTGGCAAAAGAGGTACCCTTCCATTGTGTGTATCTCGGATTCAACACTTGCTTTGCTTTATATTTAGTTCAAAAGGATATGCAAAGTAGTCATCGATATGCAACAATCATCCCCCACAAAAGGAGCTTGTGGTTAAGCCTTAAAAGGTTAGGCTTTGTCATTCATTGAGAGGGGTAATCAGTGTGTTGACTTCTTGGCTAAGTTTTGCCTCAATTTAGGTGTTTCGCTTATTGAGATGGAGGAGCCTACATTAGAGCTTCCAACCCAGCTTTTAGCAGATGATAGTGGCACTTTAGTGTTATAGGTGTGATTTTTGCTTTGGTTCTTTTTATTCTTTCTCGTGCTGGTAATAAAAGGATAATATTAAAATTTCTAAAAGTAAATACCAAAAGAGGTAGTTTCCTTTATTAATAATATAAATTATTATTGTTGTTGTGTGAAAGAGACACTGTAAAGGATAGTATTAGAATTTGCAAAAGTGATTACTAAAAGAGACGGTTCCTTTTATTAATAGAATAAATTAAAAGATTTGAATTTATTTATTTTTTTACAGAATGAGATTCGAAAATTAACATTGAGTAAATGATATATGTGTGCTTATAAAACATAATAAATAAAACTATTTCTTTGAGTAAATGTAATTAATAAAATTACAATTACCCAAGTTATACATATGTATGTACATTTATTCACAAGTTATAAAATTAATATAATAACTATAAACCAGAACTTGTCTGTGTAGTTATGAGTCTAAATGTGTTGACCTTGAATAATTTACAAATATATCAATTTAACATAAACTAATATATTTTTTAAAATTGCAGGTAATATATACCCTTTCAATATTTTTTAGGAGTTTAGATTAGTTGATTGGGTAAAGTGCATGAGTTGTTGTAAATTCTTTGATGATGTTTTCAACTCCTATCAAGAAGATCAACAAAAAGAATTGTTTTAGGGGAAAATATTTCTTATTTTAAATAAAAGCTAATCATTGTAATATTTCTTAGGATGGACTGACTGGTTCAACCGTAAACCGGACTAGTGTCCAATCCATTATTTCCAAAAAAATTAGAGTGCAAAGAATTGGTCAAGAACTGGGAGAACAACCCAAAACTAGTCGATTCAAGGGTGAGCCCATTTTACAATTTTTGCAAAATAAAAAATATTTACAAGAAAATTTTGCAAAATTACAAAGCATTGATTAGAATTTAGAATATAAATATTTCTCAAAAAGTCTTTTTAATATATAAAGATAACAACTTCATACAATGTATTATATTTATGTATTATAATTCATATATAGTTTATTTTTTACTAATTATATTACTATATTAATAAAAATAAATATAAAATTAACATTTTATTAAATCCAGTTAAACTTCAATTCAATTTCATTTGAACCTTGAATTCAAACCTTCACCAGTTCAATTATTGATTTAGTTTTAAAAACCTTCCTTGTAATAGGATCATATGTACATTTTAACATAAATTTAAGATAAAATGTATTACTAGAAATTTCAATATTTCATGAAGATATTTCATGATGTTTTTCTTGTTGATTTTATATTGATTTTAATGTTCATGTAAATAACTTCTAGAAAAGATCGTAAAAAAAAATAAAAATAAAACAACGGTAAGATTTTTATATTCTTATTTAATCGTAATTCATTGTTTCTGATAAAATTAATAATTTCATCAATAAATAACTTCATATAGATATTAAATTATGAATGATATATAAAACTATTTTACATTGTGTTTTTGGTCCTTAGTATCGTCCCTTCTCACTTTGCGTTCCTTGGTCACAGTCCGGCCGAGTCTTGGCCCCCTGCGGCAACCGCACTCGCCTCCCCTGAAAACGGCGGAGCGTGATTCCAGCTAGGTACTCATCAAAGATCTCTTATAGCCGAGTTAAAAACTCATTAAGTGAACAAATAACCCACAAAGATTGGGAATTGAAACTTTTGATTATAGAAGATAATGTAAATTTTCAATGTATTAATTGGCTATTAATTTTGACCATTTGTTTATTAAAAGGTTTAGCTTATTCTTGTTGTTATTGTCTATTTTTACGTTTACTGTTATATCTATACAAATACTGTGGTATTATTATGCGAAAAAGATCAAGTTTAGATAGTTTTACAATATTATTAAATTATAATTATGATGATAAATTTGTTTATTTTAGTCCTATAAAAATAAATATAGGTGAATGACATAATAAAAATATTCTATATTATCAATATCTGACTTTTAAATTCTATAATTATTTGTGATATGTTTTATATAATTTAAATTGAACATCTAAAAAATTATATGTATGTCGTTGAAAGTGTAGAATTATGTCACTCTGACTGAGTCGAAGAGTTTTTCTTCTTCATTAGATGCTCGCGTACTGATAGTTTTTCAAGTCCAGACTTAGTGTGCCTCAATAAAGGAGAAAAGTACCGTCGTGACTTTTTTTATGTTCACGATTGTATGTTTCAAAATCTCTATGTTTGTCTTCTCTTTGATGACTTTACCATGGGGTTTTTTCAGATTTTGAATGTTGCCCCTATCCAAACTCTTGGGCATATCTTTAGGCATTTCAGGTTTTATGTCTGTTTACCCATGTGAAGGCTACTCTAGGGCTATTCCTTCGCCATTTCACTACTCAGCCCAACGGGAAGTGCAAGTGGGTTCTGCTTTACCATAACCTGAAATGTCCCCTTCATTACCTGTACACTTCTTTGTATAAATGTTTCAAGATGGGGTTTTTTAAGATCTTGGTGGATCCTGTCTCTAGTTGTAACCATTTTTATGATCAAGAGGGAGGTCGATTATTTCCCTTTTATTGGGAAAGAGTGTCGAGGAGGTATGATTGCTATTCTGCAGAGTTGCTCACAGTCAAAGAACTAGTAGATGTTGCCTTCATGGATTCTCTTCCTCGGTGTCTTCCCGTGGTGGAGCTGATATGTTTGTTTCAGTCTCCTACACCTTTTGAGGACTTAGAGAGTGAGTAATGATCTATAGTTTTGTTGTCCATTATGGTTGGAGTTGAGTTAATACTTTGTTTTTTGTGCAGGTGTGACTATGGCTGACGAAGGCAATATGGTGAATTCCAAAAGGCTAGGTGTGCTAAGCTTTAGTCCAAGAATGAGCCTACTCTGTAGCAAATATTTGAAAATAACCCTACTCCAAAGAGTCCTCTTCACGACGTGGAGCTCTCGATGATCGAACATGAGAAAAACAAGTTAAAGCAAATAGAGAAAGACAAAGACAAAGAGAAGGAAAAATAAAAGGAAAAAGATAAAGGGAAAACAAAAAGCAGGAAGGGGAAGAAATCATCTTCAAGCCGCTAAAAGAACCAAAAAACCAAAGTACCCCTTCTAACATGGTCGTGGCCCTTTGATAATGAGTTTGTCCTTCTTTAAGGAGGAATTTGATTCTTTGGCTGCATTTGGTGAAGGGGGTTGAAGTCTTTCTAAGGGGGGTGACAAGTCCTGTCAGTGATAGATCCAACCCTTCACTAGCTGAATTATTGCGAGCTTTCTGCTCGGCTACATGCAGTGGGATGCCACTTGTTTGCCACGAGATGGGCAAATTGCGCCAGTAGTTGAAGCGTTCAAATTAGGTCTTTGAGGCCACCATGAAGATTTTTAATGCTTTGTAAGTTGAGGTGGTGGACTTAAAGGAGAAAGAGAAGAACATGGTCTCGGTCGAAGACCATGCTGCATTGTTAAAGGAGTAGGAAGACAGGGTCATAGAGATGGCCGAAAGGTTAAGTGGGGTTGATGTCGCCCATAAGCAAAGTGAGAGGAGCTAGGAATCTTTGCGTCTAAATCTTGAGAAGGCCAAAGAGGATATCAAGAAGCACAAGAACCAGGTTGAGCAAGATATATGTGACGAATATAAGGCTTATTTGCTTCAAGTCATGCGCCAGGCCTTCCAATTTGGCTCCTTGCCTTTGATTTTAAATTTGATTTTGATTGAGACTTCTTCGGTAGGGATTTCAAGCATCTTGATGACATGCCTAATGACTTAAGTCTAGACGAACATGCCCCAAGAATGATGTCCCGTTCTGAAAAGACTGTTAACATTGAAAAAACTGTTAACATTGAGGACGATTCTAACGGGAATGCCGAAAAGAATGTTGGTGGAAGGGATGAGGAGGATGTGACTTCTTAACTTTTGTTAATATCTTATATTTTTTCAATTTCAACTTTTGTTTGTAGACCGAAGTAAAGGCCCTTGATCTTTTTTTGTATTGGCCAATGTAGTGCCTTTAATTTTTTGTATATGGGTCAAAATATTGCCCCCTCACTTTTTGTAATAAACCTTTAAAATATTAATACAAATATCTATTATTGTAATAGCAAGTGTTCTACCTTTTCTTACGCTTACTTTTGTTCAATAATTCTTACTTTGATTTTTTGCTTGGTAACCTCGCTTAATCTTTATAAGATTGTTGTCTAGTGTTAGATTGAAACGATATGTTGGTTGAACTCTTTTTCAAGTTGGTAGGGATTTTTATTTTCTTTAAATGCTGCCTTGGTCGAATTCTTTTTGTGAGTTGGTAGTGCGTTTAGATTTTAGGGCTTGAAGTGCTGCCTTAACCGAACTCTTTTTTACAAGTTAGGAGGGCACTTGGATTTTAGAACTTTAAGTGCTGCCTTGGCCAAACTCCTTTTATGAGTTGGGAGGCACTTAGATTTTAGAGCTTGAAGTGCTGCATTGGCAGAACTCTTTCTACGAGTTGGGAGGGCACTTAGATTTTAGATTTTGAAGAGTAACCTTAGCCAAACTCTTTTTTACGAGTTGGAAAGACACTTAGATTTTAGAGCTTGAAGTGCTGCCTTGACCGAACTCTTTTTACGAGTTGGGAGAGCACTTAGTTTTTAGAGCTTAAAGTGCTATCTTGGTCAAACTCTTTTTATGAGTTGGGAGGACACTTAGTTATCACGAGGATTCTAAGATTTGTTTTAACTAAATTAGCATGATGTTGCATCAACTTGTAAAAAGATCTAATAGTAAATGTAACACATGTGGATGAGGTTAGAAATACCATTTAAATAATATTTGGACAAGCCCTGTTAAAAACTTTTTCGGTCAAAACCCTCATTAGGGATAGAAAGCCGAACAAGGAAAAGAGTGTTTGTATTAAATTCAACTATAGTAATGTTTTAGTGTGTTGAGTTCCATGTTCTTGGAATGAGCTTCCCTTATAGATGTTCAAGTTTGTAGGTGCCATTGCCAAGGTCTTGGTCGATCCGGAATGGTCCTTCCTAATTAGCAGTCAACTTTCCTTCTGTTCGATTCTTCCTTGCTGCTCCTGTAGCTTTCCACACTAAGTCTTCTTTTTGGAATTTTTGCGCTCAGACCTTCGTATTGAATCGTTTGGCCACTCTCTACTTGCATGTCTCCATGGTGATTGCTGCTTTGTCACGATCTTCATCTATGCAATCCGGCATAGTTAACATGGCTATTTGATTTGACTCTTCATTGAAATATGTCCTTCAGTATGAGGGTTCTCTTACTTCCATTGGAATCATGAAGTTTGTTCCATATGTGAGACAAAATAGGGTTTCCTTTGTGGATGACTAAGGGGTGCACCTATATGCCCCAAGGACTTATGGTATCTGTTCAACCCATCCACCTTTAGCTCTAGTCATTCTCTTCTTAGTTAGCCCAAGATGACCTTATTTGCTGACTTTGTTTGACTGTGGGTGTTCGACCGGAGTTACCTTGTGCTTAATGTTGAGCCCTTCCATGAAAAAAGTGAGTTTTTTGTTTATGAACTAGATGTTGTTATTAGTGACAATGGCATGCGGGAAACCGTACCTTGTGATGATGTTCTTCTAAATTAATTTCTGCACATTCTATGCAAAAAGTATGGCTAAAGGTTCTGCCTTTATTCACTTAGTAAAGTAATCTACTGCCATTAGCAGGAATTTGCACTGCCCTTTGGCTATGTGGAAAAGGCCGAGAATATCCATTCCCCACATGCAAAATGGCCATGGTATCTCAATTACCTTCAAATCTTCTGTTGGTTGGTGTACCAAATTGCCATGTTTTTTACACTGCAGACATTTTCTGACAAAAGTCGAACAATCTTCTTAGAGGGTAGGCCAGTAGTAGCCAACTTACACTTTTTTTGCCAAATTCCTCCCTCTTGTATGCATGCCACAAACTCCCTCGTGGACCTGCCAGACAACGTAATTTGGTTCCTCTTGTGCTAAGCACTTTAGAGGAGTGCCTGAACCTATGCGGCCGAGATGTCATGAATTGGTTCCCAAACTTGGCTGTCAAAGCCTAAAAGCTATCCACTAAGTATGGAGGTAGCTGTATGAATCAGTTCAGGGTCAACTCTTGGATGGACATAGGAAAGATCTTGCACAAGGCTACCTGATCATTAATGTACATTACCACTTAGATCATAAAGACCGTCAAATGAACATTAGGATCCAAAGTCTTGTCATACTTATCTAGCGACATGTGTTTCCATCTTTCTAGGAGTGAGATTTCCATTATTTCTAGCGTAAAAGGATGATGAAATATGACAATTTTAAAATATTTATTATAAAATTTAACTGCTTTATGACTTATATCAATTATCATATATAATAAAGTTTATCATTTCGCATTGTACGAAAATTTTTGGACTTTGACCGCTGGACACTGTTACTCCTTGGACTGAATATTCATCTATTTTTTTACGTGTATATATACTTCAACGATTGAATGCCTACTTTTCCATGCCCAGCAAGGAATCGTTAATTAAATTATTTTATTAATGTGTTTGATAGTTACATGGATGAATTAATATTCATTTTTCTGAAAAGGACTGGATTAATATTCATATATACTATGCTGCTTGTGGAAACTTTGACGTGCAACAGTTTAATTAGATAGAGAAATGTAAATATAGACCCAGCTATTTTCTAAAAGAAAATTTCAAATAAATGTTTTTGAAAATATTTTTGTAACAACCAAATAGAATTTTGATTTTAAGAAAAGTATAAAATTGTTTTTATAAGAAAATATTTTAAAAATTGTTTTCTTTAAACAATTTTATGCACGCATATCTTCTTTTCTAATTTGAAACAAAGCTAATGAAAATAGTATGATTGTAGTGTTTTTAAATATTATAGGATTAATTCACTTTTTAATAATTAAAGAACTCAATTAAATATTTAATATAATTAAAAAATAATTTTATAATTAAAGAGGAGTATTTAATTGAGATTTAAAAAGTTTTAAAAGACTTTTTTAAAAAAAAAAAATTGTGGTAGATAATCAAATAAGTCACTTAATAACACCAAAATAGTTTTTACAATTTCAATCAGATACATCCTGATTATTTATTTTTTAAAAAAAAAAACTAAAACAAGCGGACTCATTGTAAATTATATGTATAATGAAATTATATGTGTAAAAAATAATAAACATAGATGATAAGATATATTTAGTATCTATTATGATTTATCTTATGCCAAAAGGTTTATCTCGTGTTGTGTATAATAAGAGCATATGACAAATTTAATGATAATTATTGACTTATTTTTTGTGGTTTTGCACTTTCAGGTATGACAGCGGGTTGAAAAGAGATGATGGTATGACATTCTTCGCCTCAGTCATAATAACTAAGATAGAGAATGATATGGATAAAAAATAATAAATAATAAATATTGATGATAAGATATATTTAAACCTATTATGATTTCTGTTATGCCAAGAAGTTTATCTTGTGTTGTGTGTAATAAGATCATATGACAAATTTAATGGTAATTATTGACTTATTTTTTGTGGTTTTGCACTTTTAGGCATGACAATGAGGTAAGAAGAGACAGAGACATGTATGACATTCTTTGTCTCAATAATCGATAAGTAATAGTTATGAGATTTGTATCTCATATTCGTTTTCGTTGAATATCAAATATATTCATATCGCCTGTGCCCACCAGAAATTTAAAAGATTACAATGAAAAATGTTTTTTAAATATAGTGACTTTAATTTAAAAGTTATCTAACAAAGGCAACATATCAAAGTATCTTACCACATTTTCTTTTAAAATAAAAAACACCAGTTACAAAATAGAAATCAAACTTCAAATATATGCATATGACCCCATTTACTAGAACTATAACTAAATATTAAAAAATAGAAATCCTATACATAGAAAATACATGTGAATCATAATAGCAATCCTCCTTGATAATAGTATATGGTAAGTCTCTTAAATCAAAACATTATTATAAGGGATAAACATTCAAATTAAGCATCAAAAGTTAAAATATGTTTTAGCAGAAGGAAAGCAAACATCAAACTAATGACAATATTAACTAAGACCCTCGTGCTAGCAAGACAAGCTTGCTTGTAAGAAAACTAACCTACAATTTTTTGGGTCCATTATTTGATTTATAAAGATCAAAATTGTATTACAAGACTTTTCAATTAAAACATGATTAAAACAAAGTTTTTACCAAATAGAAAAAGTATTGAGACAATAGTTTATTTACTATTATAGGAAATAAAAATTTAAATTAAACGTCCACATAAAAAAAAGTTATCTAAGTAATGTTTCAATCATTGTTCACAAAGAAAACATGCAGTGGAAGATATGTTAAACATCCCACCCTACCTTTGTAGACACTGTTATACCCCCACCTCACCCTCTGCCGACATCGCTAGTAACCACCCCCACCTCATCGAAATAGAGAGAAGAGATTAGAGAGATAACCTTCTGATGGCAAAGAGATACCAATGAAAGAACACAGATAGGAGAGACCATAAGGTTTTTGTGTTTGATACTTGAGAGAAAATGAGAGTGAGAGAGAGTAGTTTGAGAATTAAGACTTATTGAGGTTTTGCAATTAGGTTAGGTTAGTATCCAACAAAAAGTGGGGTTATTTTAGTTATTAACATGGCGAGGACAATGGTAGGATAGAGTGAATATGCATATACTCGTCCACATCCCCATCTTGTGTTTAACGAATTGAGTATTCACTATATCTGTATTCATGTCCATTCAAATCAAATATTCTCTGTCAACTTTAGGGTAAATTCAGAAATTATCTACAAATACAAGTTTAATTGTCATGCGTACACCCTTTTCTCAACACTTTTAAGAACTAATCATTTTTCACTTAAATAATAAATTCCTAGGAACCCAAATTGGATCCCACATATTTAAATTTTAACATTTATGTATGTTTTAATTAATAATTATTTAAAATTGTGTAGAGGAATCTTCAACAAGATCAAAATCTCCACTTCGAGTTCTCCTTCTCTACTCCAATGGTGAAAAGATCATATTTAATTAAGATTAATATCTCACCCTCAAGATTAATCACACGTATAATTATGACCAATTATTGCATTATTTAACATCTATTAATTGAATAATTGTATTTCAAAATCTAATAATCCATTATATATATATATAGAGAGACACACACACACAGTATCATATGAGAATGAGTAAGGTATCTTATAAAAGAAAGATAAACAAATCTTATCCATTAAAATAAAAATTGATGGTTAAGATCAAGTCATATATATACATTCTCTCTCTTCTAACATTTATTTTATGTCATTCTTTTTCTCTTTCCTCTTTCAATGGCTTAAATTTTTCAGATATTCTTCTCTCTCATCTCTTAGTGGCTGAGATTTGTTTTCTCACTTTCATATAAATTTGGCTTTTTCACTAAATATGTCCCTATATATTTATATAATTTGACCATTGTTTTTTTGTTATTGACATAGTTGGTAAGGGTTACTATAAAAATAATTGTCTCATCATCAATTTATGACCCTGAACTTTTATGAATTTTCAATTTACAACTCTCAATCTTTAAATTGAGACTTTATGAATCCATGTTGTTTGGAAACAAAAAAAATGTGGAACTCTATTAGAGTGTAAAAACTAAGATTACTTTATTTTACTTTTAAAAGTAATAAAAAAATAATTCATTTCTTTATATCCTAAATAACATCAAAATGATATCTTAAATAGACATAATTATTGACTTAATTGGATGAGAACATGTGTCATCCATCATATTAGGAAACCAAAAACTAAGATTACTTTATTTTACTTTTAAAAGTAATAAAAAAATTCATTTCTTTATATCCTAAATAACTCAAAATGATACTTTAAATATACACAATTATTGACTTAATTGGATGATAACATGTGTCATCTATCATCTTATGAAACTAAAATATAAATATAAAACTCATACTATTTAATACAACCTATATAATCTTTTAACTATTTAATTTTATTTATTTTGGACATATAATTTATCCTAATATTATCTATAGGTTCACTTTGGACCTTTCCTTTAAATCCTTAGATAATTGAAATTTTATATGAATAATATTTTTAATAAGAACATTTGTTGGATTAAAAGTTGGCCAAAAATTAAAAGTCCAATTGAAAGTAGCAAGGTTTGGGTAGGATTTATAGAAAAGAAAATTATGTTTTTGAATGAAGGGTGAGATTCAAGGTTAATTAAATTTTGAAGATACAATGGTGGTATTTATGTGAAAAGGAAAAGTGGAAAGCATGGCTCAAACACACACAAGATAAATTTGTGTAAAACCAACGGTATGGTTTGAATTTGGGTTGTGGGGAGGAGGAGGGAACTTCTTGAGAGATGGACAGGGGGTTTAGGAAACACGATGAGTATGGAGAGTGGACAGAAGTGAGATCAAGAAGGTAAAAAACAACTAGATTAGTAGCAAAAACAAGTAAATCATCCCACAATGAGCAACAATCTATTATTTTGTAAATTTCCTAGACAAATTTGCCAGACAACTTTACAAATAAATAAACTTACTAGTATAATTTTATTTCTAGATTTTTCAACAAGTAAATTATTTATGTGATAAAATTTTAGGTAAATAAACCATATTTTTTTTAAAATATTTTTGAAAAATATTTGTGAGTACCTGCAGATATTTTTATAACGGGTACCGATGGGTTTTAAAAGGGTAGCAGGTATGAGTATTTTATGGCGATGTAGGTAGCAGGACCTGTTGCTACTCCTAGCTAAAAACTGAAAATTTAGTTGTAAATGTTTGGTAAAACTAGTTAATCAACTAACTGAAAGTTTTAAAATGACAAATAAAGACATTATTAGTCATTAGATAAACAATGAGGCATTTAAAATAATAATAACATATTCTGATAATATAAATAATTATATATTTAAATTATAAATTTCTATGATAACATATTTAAATTATAAATTTATGTAGTTACATATTTAAATAATAAATTACTATAATTAATATTTATATTATAACTTGTATAATTAAATATATATAAATTTTAAATTATATATTTAAATTATAATTTCTCTAATTATATATTTTTATTATAAATTACTATAATTACATTAGAGTTTAACACTTATACAATGTCAATGTAAAAAAGTTTTACATTGACGTTTAACTACAACTCTTCATTTACATGACTTTTAAAATATTAATTAGTAAAATTAATCAATTTATCATATATAAAGAGTTCTGATTAAATATCATATATAAGTATTTTTCTCATTACATTAATGACTATGAGAGAGATTAAGAAGAAAGGAGTTATATAATATGATGAGATAGAATTAGTAGGAGATAAATGGACAATGCATAGGAAGGGTAAACATGTAAAAGCAAAATTAGCTAGTAGTTGAAAATATGCTAATAGCTCCTAAAAAAACTCCTAAATTTTTGTTATTCAAATAAAACTGAATGACAAACAAACACACTCTATATCTTTTCAAATATGCTAAAATATAAATTTATTTAAGTTAAATTTCTAAATTTTACTTTAGTTAATTATGAATGTTGCCTTCACAACTTTAAATATTTTAATATTCCTTCTAAATTTTGCTGTCAAAATGTTTCAAATGAATTTAAAGTAGCCGCACAATACATAAAATATTTCTAACAAAATAAATTTGGTTTTTGGTCGACGAGGAATATGGGGAGTAAAATACATTTGGAATTATGAGAAAAGATAAGTTGAAGGAGAAAAAAGTGTTGATTAGCATTCCATTGAACACCAAAAATGCGACGCAATATTTAGCAGTTGATCTTCTGCATTGTATGTATTTCTTATGTGAAAAAAAGTGTTGAAAACAGCTTCGAACATGGTTTCGCCATTCACACACGAACTCGGTCCAAGTAGAATTTGACTTTTTTTTTTTAAATATTTATTGACCGAAAGTTTGAGAATAATTTGTTGAGATAAAAAGATGTTTAAAACTAAACTTATTATGGCATGCTTACAAAATAAAAATATCAATTTATTGTGTAATTAAGTTTTGTTGGAGATAAGTGTGAGATGAGGTGTTTCGTTTTGAAATGAATTTTGCAAATAAAATGTATCCGAAGAATATATTGTGTACTTAGGTCTAGTTGGAGATAAGTGTGAGATGAGGTGTTTCGTTTTGAAATGAATTTTGAAAATAAATGTATCCGAAGAAAATAATAAAATTTGTTTTTGAAATTTTAGTATTTATTCATAGTTCACCGCTTGACATCACTAATTACCACCTATACTTATTTTCTATCAATTTTCATTAGTCAGCAACTTTGACTGACAATCACCTACTATCATTCTTTCAATTATTGATAATTATCCATCACCTCCAATCACATATTACTAATTGTCACCACAAATAATCACCTACTGTCACCTCCCACCAACCATCACTACCACAGTCTTCTCGTGGTGGTTATCGATCGTCATATCTAATCAGTAGTTATTGACCACCATCTCCGATTATTGGGTATCAATTGTCATCTATAATTATCATTCACTAATAGTCATCTTTAACTGATAGTCGTTTTTCATAATCTCCATTTATTGATCACAGATCTCCACCAACTACCTCTATCTTCAATATCAACTATCACTTCAAATCATCTGTCATTAACCATCTTTAACATAATGTTTCAATTTTAAAAATTAAAATAATATTTTTAAAAATTTAAAAACTTAAAATTAAACTGTGGTGTTTTTATAAAATGGGACCTTAGACAACTTAAATGAGATAATGGATTGAAATCAAAGTTAAGCTTAAGTAATTATTAGATGATCTCAAATCACAATAGTTCTACTATTTAGTATGTAATATATTATTAAATTAATACAATTTATAAGATATGTGTGATGGTTATGTTTAGAGTATAAATAACGAGTTTGTTTTTACTCATCTAATAGTTTTCTCGAAAAAGTGGTCCTGTAAAACTCAAACTGGATAATTAATGAAGAATGGAGGATAACGAACAACTCCCAATCAGCAATAAATTAATTATACTATTAGGCCAAAAATATAGAATTTCAAAGACGAAAAAAGGACGTTTGATCTTGACTTTAATATCCACAATCGGCTTTACCCAGGACTTATAGTTGAACAACAGATGATTAAATAGCAATTTAAATTTTACTTTAGCACACGAGAGACAGAATTGCAACACCGTGTTGTTGCTGACCGAGATCGAGAAAAAGTCAGAGATTTCTTTGACTTTCTTGTTAAGCCGTAAAGGTAATAATTTAGATATTCATTTTTAAATGACTTTCTTGTTGACCCATAAGGAAACAATTTTTCGGTATTTAACGAAAACCGTGAAGAAATTTACTACCTCCTTCCCATTTTTTGAATTTTTCATTTTAAGTTATTTACAAATATAAAAAAATATTTTAATAAAATTAATCTTATTAGCAATTAATTCATTATGAATTTAATTATTTATTAGTAATATTATAAAGAAGATATAAGTAAAAATGTAATTAATATTATATTTAAAAGTTTTTTTATTATTCATATTCTCTTCATATGAATTTTTCTAGAAGATGAACATTATAACTCCCAATATATTAAAGAGTTAAAACCATAATTACTTTTAAACATAGTTTTACTTAAAGAGGACCATTATAATGGAATATTAAAAAATAAATGTAAAATATTTTTATAAGATATTATTGATATATTAATATATAAATTTGAGTTGTTACTATTGAATGAAAGATTTGTAAAAATTAACAATATTCATGTAATTTAAAGCATTTAGTAATCTACATTTAATGCTTTTATATAATTTTTTTAATGTTATCCATGAGAGATAATATTTGTGTACATCAGAAAGAAAAATTATTCAATTTTCCTGCAATTAAAAAAATATAATTTATCTTTAATAATATTTTTTATATTATTTTTTAATACTATATATTTTTTCTATAAACACTAGAATTATCCGGGAGAGGCAATTAATATTACTTTATTGGTTAAATTATAGTAAGATCTTCTTTGATGTAATTATAGATACACGTTTTGCTTTTTTATTATTATTTTTCGTACTGTGTTATTGTAAAATTTAAAAGAAGTTAACGTAATAGTTTCAGACAAGGGTATTAATGTGATATTTTTAAACTTAAACGATTGGTAGTATAAAAAATTAAATTTATATATAATTTAATAAAAATTAACGGAGTACATTTGCTTTACTTTATTTTTTTACATCAAGAAAAAAAATCAACTATAAAAATCACTCTAATAATATACTCACGATATCAAATTATATCTTCAAATATTTAACATATACAAAATTATTAGTAATTAAACTAGACCAATTTCATAATTTGCATCTCAATGGTTTATATTATGGGTAATTAAACAATCTCATATATTAATGCTTTAAATTCACAAGTAAAAATTAATTTAAATTTTTTTTAAGTAAAAATAATAATAATATGGAATGTTGATTAAAAATGAAAAACTTTATTAATTAGTTCTGTAAAACAATGATTGAATAATATAATATTTTTTTTAAAGTCAAATATAAATGATAGAGTAAGTACCGGAGATGTTTCCTATTCCAAAAGACAATGTCAATTAAACATGAGAATATAATAATTTTTTTAATTAAAAGTTACCTTAAAAATCTGAATAAGTTTGTTTCTTAATAAGAGTTTTGAAAATAATCTTACTGTTACTGTTAGGGCGTTTATGACGTTTACTGGATAGTTTGATTTAGTTTTGGCCTGAAAAGTTATCGAAATTAATGTAAGAAAAATAAGTATAATTCAATTTTATTCAATTTAAAGGTATTATAAAATTTGAATTGGTTTTAACTTTATGATTTTAAAAATATCTTAACATTAATTATTATAGTTATATATGTCAAGTACTGTCAAATATTAAATATAATAATTCACGAATAAATTATCCGTTTTAGTGTAATCTATAATAGTTTCTTTAACAATTCCATTTTAACTATGATTTTACGACTACGTTAAATGATTGTTATTTTTTTATGAAGAGGTGACATTTGGGAGAGAAAAAATAGCATAAGATTATATTTTGTGGTTTAATTTGGATTAATTTTTAAATATTAAATATGTAAATAAATTAAATCTTAAATATGCAAATAAGACCATGCATATTATAAATTTAACAAATTGAGCATAATAAATCAATTTTAATTTCTCATAAGTTTTTTAATTGATTTTCAATTTTTAGTTTAGATTTAATCGGTTTTAAACACTCGTACTCCCTCCCCTGAACTATTTTACAATCAGAAAGCGAAAGCTTAATGGAACTTCAACATTTTCTGCCTGTTGATCATTTAGTATTTAAATTGAACATATTTCACAAAACTAACAACCTCAAAGGCAAGAGGTTTTGTTATGATGACAAGGGTATGAAACATGAAGCACGCAGTCACGCAATTGGGGTTGTAATTGATGGATGTTGTCTAAATTCAATGGAGTTAGGACGAGATTAAGAAAGTAAAAGATAACAATTAATATTGTTTGCGTCAGTGTTATACGATATTGGATGGATCTCGATTGCAAAGGGACAAAATCTGTTTCCAAATTTAAGGTTTCACTTGCTCGGTTGAAATTTTTGAAGAGTTTATACTTCAAATTTCAGGAATACACCATTCTGAAAATGACGCCCACTAATGACCCGACCCCTTCAAAGAGGCGGCGTAAAAGCGCGTTAAAACTTAAAACGGTCAAAAGTAAAACGACTGTGTGCGTCATAGTGTACACACACGCCCATGTGTTAGATTTTATATTGGTTGTCAAGACTCAAGATTATGCTTAAGAATATCATGCATTGTATTTTTTGTATTTAAGCTTAGTTTATTTATCTTAGGGTTTTTTTTTTTACTTTATTTGGAATTTGTGTTACGCTTTTAGTCTTTTACATCATTTATTAAAATTTGAGTGGTTTAAAATATTAGAGTAAATGTTTGATGTTTCAGAGACAAGTAAAAAAAATAAATAAATTATTAAATTTAAAAGATTATATTCTGTGAAAGAATATGTGTTACTTTGTTTAATTAGGAAAGTTCAATTATAAATTAGGGTTTTAAATACTTTTTGTATTTGATGGGAGAAAATTTGGCGAGGGTTTGAAGTTTGTATTCTCTTGTGCTTACTTTTTTATTTTTTGTACTTATGATTATGTATGAATAAATTCTTTTATGATAAGATTGTGTTTAGTCATTAACTTTATTGATGATTGATTATAATATTTTTTATGTTTTATTGAGTTTTCTTGTGTTTTTCTTTATCGGTTTTCTATATGCAATAAATTTGATCATCATTTTTGTAGTTATATATAGTTAGAAAAAAACTTAACAATGAACCTAATTGGTGAAAACTTACAAAAGGGACCCAGTAATTAAATTAGAAAAGTAGGTTTGATGATTCAATAAATTAAAAAGAAACATAATGTGTTTAATTAAACATAATTTATCATAAAAATAAAAATTATATCAATTAGATTCAATTATATACACTTTCATATCTTGAAAGAGGATCCATGTTTAGTTTAGATTGATTTCATCTAAAGAAGAACTCATAAGAGCACAAAGTTAATTAAATTAAGTTAATAGACATAGTGCGAATTCTCAATGTTGAATATTTTCTAGAATTTGAATTTTGATATCTATCTGTTAATTATCTTTCCTTTCTTTTCAAATTAAAAAATCACAAAATCTATCTTTTATTTTAATAAATATTTTATATACTTCTTATATTTTCTCTTAAATCAGTTTCTAGGTTTTACCTTTAATTTAAATTCTTAATTTTGAAATTATAGAAGTTCGATCTTCTTTTATTCTTATTTTAATATCTCCAATTTAATTACAGTTAATAAGTAATTGTCTCATGCATGATTCTATGGAAGAATGATTTTATAACTTGACGATGACATCTTATACTTTGTGATTTTTACACATTAAAATGTCATAAAAAATAATAAAATTTTTACACATTAAAATGTCATAAAAAATAATAAAATAAAGTAAAAATTTAGGTTGTTTAGATAAGGGTACATCTCCTCTTTTTTATTATTATCAATTCATTTAGTTGTTCTAAACTCTTAGCAATAATAGTTTTTCTACATTTTATTTTCTGCTGTGGATAAATCATTTGTTCCAAACATGCTACTATAAGGCATTTTTTAAATTAAAGAGTTAATTACAGTAATACTTATGAATTTTTTACTATTACACATACACTATTTTTAGACTTTTTGATAAAACAGAGGATTCAGTAAAAAGTATATAGCAAAGTTAGAAATATTACAAACTAATTATCAGTCTAAGAGTTTTTATTGTTGCATTTTTTATTTTAGTTGCATTTAGGTGGTGCCAACTCGCTTTGGACAACTGGCTGAAAGCAAGTAGAGCTAAGAGTAAGGAAACCAATTATGTGAGGGTGGCACCAAGTTCTTTTGGGCAACAAATTTTGTGAAGGTGGCACAGGTGGTATTTGACAACTTGTGTGTTTCTTTTAGTAAGTGACACCAACTTGCCTCCAATTTTGCAAAATTTAGTCTATTCATGTTTAAATTTTAGTCTATGACATAAAAAACACCAATTTTTTTCTTAAAAAAAAAAGACTACATTTGCGTATCCCTCACACATATGTGCTTATATACACAATGACGTGTGATTCATGTTCATTGTAAGTATGGAAATTTTTTTATTTGTGTCACCTTTTTTATCCTACACACAAGATAGTGTACAACTATTTGTTGCATATTAATTGTTAATTAATTGAACTTTTACAATTTAAATATGTATGTAAGAGATAGCTCTTTTGTTTAAAAAGTTGAACATGTAATTATCCTTATGTGTTAAACCTTGTAAAAAAATACTAGGTCTTTTCTTTAATAGTCTACAAAAACTTTCATTTAATAAACTATTTATTTCGAATGAAGCTACATATTACAATAATGTTGGGCAAAAAGTTTATTAGGGAATGAGCTTATCTTCGTTGTGCTATCTTTATCCAATCTATTTCATTCCTTAACAAGTGCCTGTTGACTGGACGACCTAACCAAAGATATGCTAGAAATAATATATAAAGTATATAAGAAAAATAGTGGACATATGTTTTGTTGGATACTTTTGGTGTAAAAATGTAGAAATCGTATTCTCAAAGCAACCTTGTCCTAAAAGATTTATCTCGCAAGTCTTCCAGGATAGGTTACAAAACTAACAAGATGAAACGATAACCTAGAGAAAAAGGTAGAAAGAAACGATTGCATTAATCATGTGTGCAAAAAAAGCAAATTGATGAATTTGTACTATAATTGGCCCATGAGGTGTGAGACTTCCTCCTCTTACTAGTATATTTACCAAGTCTTTAATTCACAACATGTTTATGATGTATTGATACATGAATGTTTTAAAAACAATGATTATGAATTATAAACTCACCTTAATTTTTTTTTTAAAGAACCCACCTTCATTCTAAAAATATGTGAAATGCTAGTGCTCATACACTATTTTTAGTTGAAGTACATTAACAAGTAACACAAAAAAATATTCGACAAAAAATCATTGTCTCTTAAATAATTTACTCAGTAATATTATAGTCATTTAATACTCAATTAACCCTTAGATTAAGATAAAATAGTAAATAGTCAAAGATTAAAATACTTAAAATTCAAATAAAAAAAGTCATTTAAGCATTTTTTTTTTAAATTTTATTATATGAAAATTAAATCTATATATTTTAATTATCACATCTTAAAATATCTTAATTTTGTCATTACCATCACCATATCATCACTTACCAGCTTTAAATATTTTGATAATTAATTTTTGTCAAAATATAATAATTTTAATGGTGACTAATCTTAATATTAAAAATTAAGTTATACTATTTTTATAGGCTCGTGTTATTTATATCTTTATACAATGATTTTATTTTTATATTTATTATAGCTATTTTCTTAAATATCCTTGTAATTATATTTTTAACAGAATCTTTTCATAATTAATCAATGTACATTTTCTCTTTTATAACCTTTATTATTAAAATACCATATTTAATAAAAGTAATATAAATTCTACTTTCATTTTATCTTTATTATTTTTTAAACCTTAATTTTATCCTCCCAATTTATTATTTTTAAGCTATATTTTTTTTGCAATATTTTTCTAATATTTTTTAAACATATTTGTTTTACACAGCTATAATTTTTTTTACTTCTACTTTGATATCATTAATATTATTTTTTGTTTTATCTCAAACAATTTCATCCATAATGGTTAAGAGAAATCATCATTGCATTTTAGGGCTTGATTTATTTGTTTTTGTTTTTTAGTTTTTGAAAAGACTTTTCAAAAATTGTTTTCGGGAAAAAAAGAAAAAAAAAACTTGTTTGGCAAGTGATATTTGAAAATTGTTTTGAAGATGTAAAAATGGAAAAACTTATTCATGTTTATTAGAATTTGATTCATGAAAAACAAAGAACAACATATTCTGGTTGTATTTTGAGTTTTTAAAACAAAAAACTGAAAAGCAAAACTACTTTCAGCTGTTCCAGTTTTTTAGTTTTTAAAAACTAAAGAACTAAAACTGTTTTCGAAAACTTGTTTGGCAACAGTTTTATAAAACTTTTTTCAGTATTTTAGTTTTTAAAAACTAAAAAACTTGCTTAGGTAGTGTTTTCTGAAAACAGTTTTGGTTTTTAGTTTTTAAAAATAAAAGAACTGGAACAACTGAAAGTAGTTTTGTTTTTCAGTTTTCTATTTTTGTTTTTAAAACTCAAAATACAATCAGGATATGTTGTTTTTTGTTTTTCATGAATGAAATTCTAATAAACATAAACAAGTTTTTCCATTTTTACATCTTCAAAACAGTTTTCAAATATCACTTGTCAAACAAGTTTTTTTTTCTTTTCCCAAAAACAGTTTTTGAAAACCATTTTCAAAAACTAAAAAACAAAATAAAATAATCAAGCCCTTATTCTTTCCTATTATAAGGATATATATATATATATATATATATATATATATATATATATATATTCTTGTTTGTTTTTATTTTTTCTGATTTAAGAATGAGAGCTAAGAGATGATGTTGCTGCTGAGAAGGAGTTCTTTCGAAAAGTACTTCCTAGGACTTTTATTTTCTAATATAGTTTTAAAAAATACTTTTCAAAAAATATGAGAATGGCAGGTACATTTTATTTTTTCCTATTATAAGGATGTATATTTTATTCTTTTATATGTTTTTTATTTGTTATTGTTTTTTCTGGTTAAGAATGAGAAATCAAATATCACACCACTATTGATAAGGTGTCTTTTGAAAAAATACTTTGTAACACCTTTAGTTTCAAATATAATTTTGGCAAGTACCTTCTAGAAGTATAAATACATATTTCATAAAGTAATTTTGGAAACCTTGAATTTTCGAACATATTATTTGAAGGTGGATTATGAGGTTCTAAGAGGAGATAAATTGTAGGTATATAAATAGAAAGTGTACATTTACTATTTAGAGTATTTTAAGAAATGTTTAAAATAAAAATAAAAAAGGTATATTAATTAATATATGGTGGAAATATAAATAATATGAACATTTTATATTGGAATGTGGTGCATTTTAAGGTTCATAATTTCTCACTGGACCTCCATGTAACACCTCTGGAAATTTCAATTCATATTAAAAAATACATCTCCAAGATGGAGTGCAGGAGAAATTCTAGAATTACAGGAAGAAATTGTCCACGTTGAGAAATCAGAGCCCATCTGAAAGAAGTAAACAAAAGAAGGTCCAGCCCATGTTTATGAATCACCAAACAATAAACATCAAGTTTCTTTCAAATTTAATTAATTGTAACTTTCGTTGTAAGTAATTTTTAATCAGTTTCTAATACACTTTCTCTCACTAAAAACAGTAGTCATCATTAAAAAATATAAAAGTAGAAAGTAGTGGATGCTAAAATAATTCAATTAAGAATAATATAATAAGAAGACATAGTGCGTGTTAAAGCAGAAATAATTTACAAATTTGTGTCATATAAATTCATTTCTGACAGAATTTTGCATTGGATTCTTTTTTCATATTTTGGTTCCCTCCTTTACTTTCGTCTCCTTGTCCCTTGTCCTAAATACTTTGCCTATACAAATATGATATTCTTTATTCGTGGCCTTCAATTATGTAAACCTTCACCACATTATGGGCCCTGATTCCCCCCTTCCCTTTTCTCTTATAAAATAACGGAAGAGGAAAAAAAAATACTGTTCTATTAATAAAGCATATTAAGATCCTAATTTTGTTTTCTTGGTTCGACCTAAAATTGCTCACAAGTTAAGAATTTAAGTTTTTATCAAAGTAATTGTTGTTTTAGCTTCCCCAGCTTCAATTATTTTCTTGTAAGGAGTTTGATTTAAGCTTTTATATAAAGGGCAGGGGTGGATGTCTGAGTTAACTTTGCATGTTTAACAGATTATGCTTGATAAGTATTTTATTTAGTTTTTTTTTTTTACTAGTTAAAAAGTTTATTTAACTATTTGGTTAACAACTTTTTAAATAGTTTTTCAAGTATTTTTTGAAATGCTACTTCAGGTAGCGTTTTTTAAAATGTTAGTTTCTAACTTCTTCTTTTTTTGTAACTATAGTATTGGTAGAAGAAGTGATTGTTTCTTCTAACTTTTAGCTTTGTATATATATTATTTTGTTTTTAATTATTTATTGGATTTTCTTTTTAATCTTTTCTATATAAGGCAGTAATTATTATATTTTTTATTTATATTATTTTACTTTTCATCTATTTTATAAGATATTTTCATGAAACACTTTCGTTTTACTAAGTTAGTTTAAAAAGCTTTAATTAATTTTTCATCTAATTTTAGGGGTGAGCACTGGTTGTGTTGGATCATATTTAGGCAAACCTAAGACCCAATTCAATTATAAAATGTTGGGATGAGGTGAGTTTTTGCTCCTTTTATAGGAAATTTAAATTTGCACCTACTTTTTTTTAAAAAAAAACACCAATCATTTAAAAAAAATTATTATCCCCATTTTATCTATAACCCTAATTTTCTCTTTTTCGTTCCTTTTCTAGTTTTCTCAATCACCTCTTCTTCTTTACTTATTCTTCTTCTTCATTTCATCTTCCTCCTTAATTAATTCCAATCATCTCTCCCTCCTTACTTTCACTCCCTTTTCCTATCTTTTTATTTATTTAAAGTTCTTCCTCTCCCTCCTTTTTCTTTTTGTCAAGCTCCTCCCTCGTTTAACTCTTTGGTGAGATCTCTCTGAAGACTCAAAAAATTGAAACTTTTTTAAGTTTTTTATGAGATTGCTAGAGAGTTAAAAAATTTTCAAAATTTTTTAAGTCTCTAGTGAGATCTCACCGAAAAGTTAAAAAAATTAAAACTTTTGTAGGTCTTTGGCAAGGAAATTTTTCTAACTATCCAGTGAAATATTGTCGGAGAGTTAAAAAATTGAGATATCGCCAAAGACTTAAAAAAACTTATAAGGAAAATTATACAAAAAACATATAATTTTTTTTTCTGTGATAGTATGTGTGAATTCAAAATGTGGAGAGTGTTAATTCAAATTCTCCTTTTTCATTAAATCCAACCCAACCCAACTCGTTCTTGAACGGCTTGAGTTGATTTAGGTTAAGTTTTAAAAAATATTTTTTATTTTTTTTAAAAAATAAATTTAGAATATTGTTTTGTTAGTTTGTGATATATTTTTTTTAAAAAAATAGACTATATAATCATTATAACATAAAAATAAACAATAAATTATAGTTACAAATTATATATCAAAACAAAAACAAATTAAAGTTAACATGCAACTAAATTTTTTAGCAATAATAACTAAAGAAATATTTATCCAAAATAAAAGTAAACACAATTTGTCTAAGCTAATCAAGTCATACACATAAATACAAATTACATAATTTGTCTAAATTAACAAAAATATAATATCGAAAGCAACACATAATTTTAGATAATAATAATATATAATAATTTAATATTATGGTTATGTTAGGTTGAGTTTTGAGTTCAACTTTTGAGTTTTTGAGTCGCCTGACCCGAACATCCCTATCTAATTTGTCAAACATAATCTTAATTTATATTGATTTGTATATAAATAAAGAAAAAAAAAAGATATACAATAGAAATGTAAAAAAATTCATTTCTATCTACATATATGTAGATAGAATTGTGGTTTAAAAATTTTCACAATTTTTTTTGCAAAACGTATGTGTCTATATAATTGTATAAAAAACTTTGTTAAAGCATGACAAATTTGATGAAAAGATTTTCAAAAACATTTTAGAAACAGAATTCAATGTTAGAACATAAGAATATAAATACAATTTTTTTTATACTGATTCATCTCAACCTTAATATTATAATTCAATTATTTAACAATCACTAAGATTTTACTAATTCTACAAAGTTACAAATATTCTTTCTTAAGCTATTTTTACCTTATCCCGATGTATACTTCACCTGTCTCTTCAAGCTAATAATATTCTAAGTATTCTTTTACACTAAGTATTTTCAGGTTTTTTTTTCTAAATCAAATGATTTAAAGGTTTATATGACCTAAGATAACTTATGTCTTACAAGATAGATATACAAATTGATTTAACAATAATTTACAAATAGAAAAAGCTTTATGAAGAATAAATAAATTTAAAATTCACACTTAGATATGATTTGAACATGAGGTTCTCCATCTTTAAAAACTTTGTATGTATTCAAAATTCACGAAAGCTAAAATATGATGCGTCTTGAATTTTTTTTTGTTTGAGCACTCTTACCTTATTATTTGCGCTAGTTGACTTATTTGTAACTTATATTCAATAATTATGTCAAATATCTCTAACTACTTTTCATGTGTTGAACTTATATTTTCGTGTTTTTTAACTCATTATTTTTGTCCATTGAAATCTGTCTGGTTGTAAATAGATGAGAACATTTATAAACACTAAACAAATATATTTAATATAAGTAAGGTAAATACAAATGCATTAAGTTTTATTCATATGCTTTTCAAACGTGCTAATTCTTGATAATGTGTTTGTTTTACGTAATTCGTAGGTAATTTAGTTCCATGTAATAAGCGTATTTCCTAATTGTTTATATCCATGTCTATTATGCATTATCTATATATCTTTTTTTTTTAAAAAAAAAATCATATGTATATCTGAAATGAAAACCTAGCCCTAATATAAATTTTATATTTCAAACATAAAATCTAATGATACTTATTTGTTTAGTGATTTAACAGTGATTTATAAGTTTGCTAATTTTATAATAAATATCTTAGAAAATTATACCAACCATGATTTACAATTAGATGAGAATATAAATTTTTTTTTACTATCTTATTTTTTTTTAGATTGTTTTTGCTCTCTCAATCCATAATTATAATTAAACTCTTAAGTAAATATACCAAACGAAATTCCCATAGAAGGAAATAGTTTTACTTTTGTCTACTGCATACTTAGTTCACTTAAGTTAAAAGGCTTAAGAATTAATTATTGAGTTGAGTTGAATAATGTGAGGTATTAATACATATATTAATAATATAATTATTGAGTTGAGTTGAATAATATGAGGTATTAATGTATATGTTAATAATATAACGAATTTTTATTTGGTCCATTAATAAGAAATTATGATGTATGCATCCGGAGTGAACTTTTTTTTTTTCATAAATTTTAATCATAATTTTTATTTATATGATTTTTTAAATATTAATGAGTAAAATCAATCAATTCACCATAAATAAAATATGGTAATTTTTACACTGGTAGTGCATGCTAATTAAATTCATAATTTTATTAATTTTTATAATACTCAGTTAAAATGCATATGTTTAATTTTTTATTATTAATTTAATATTGTTAATAAATAGAAATTAAACTCATAATAAGAAATTAACAATATTCGAAAAGAAAAAATTTAAAAATGAAAAATTTCAACATAAGATTAACAAAATTCATAAAACACACATGAATGGATAAAATAGTAAAAGCAAAAGAAAAACTTCATTTACTTCACTGAAGTATCAATTAAAGCATAAAAACTCTCAATATCTTTAACTTTTTTGTATCAATACATTATAAATACTCAAAGATTAATGAAACAAATAATTCATCATAAATTTTATTAATCATTGATACAAATTAATTATTAACAATTAACTTTGTTGGAGATTTGTTTTTTTGTGTGTGTGCAGTATGCTGGAGACCTTTAACACCCATAAGTGGATATTCTTATGCTAATATTATTATTTATGCAGGATTATGGTTCTCTGTGGAGTCGAATTTTAAATTTCATGAATCCCAACCATTAAAAATAAGTTTTACCAGTTAAACTACAAAGGAACTATAAAAAAAAAAAAAAAGCTATAAATAGTGACGGATGTTCTTAGAAGAGGGAACCATGACCTTCCAATTTTGTAAATATATTTTTTTTTAAAAAATTATAATATATATTTTTTTAAAAATTATAATTTGTTTGTAGTATATCTATTTTTTTATTTCTTCAACCTTTTTTCTTTGCTTTTAATAAATGCAGAATTTTTTAAAAAAATATAATTTTTTAAAAATATATTTATTTTATTTTTTTACTTTCTCCAATATTCTTGACAAAAATTCACCACACTAATAAAGTGAAATGTAAGTTAAATATATCTACACCATTAATTAAGGTGATCATGTTCCTACAACTTACTGAGTCACACTTAGGGGTAAAATCCATTTCCCATTTCTGAATTAAATTACATTAACATTGGTGCCGTGCTAGAGTCACTGACAAAGGGGTAAAAAATTAGTAAAAAGTTATCTCCCATCTCGGATTAAATTACAAATGTACGGCAAAAAGAGAACTCTGATGCTATAAGAAGATTGTGACGTTATCGGTAATCACTAAATCATGAAAATGTTATTATAGGTTTTGGCAGAGAAAAAGATTGAAATAGAAAGAATATTTTGATTATTTATTACTGATTTCACTTTTTATTTAATTAAAAGAATTTTCTCTTTTTATATTTTCCTAAAATTTGTGATATCTTTAAAATGTAAGTCAGTGTGAGTTAAAGAGAATTGATATTTGTTTTACAACAGTTTTATAAAATTATTTTTAATATTTTAATTTTAAAAACTAAAAAATATTTTTAAGTAGTATTTTTTGAAAACAGTTTTCGAAAACAGTCTTGATTTTTTGTATTTTAAAAACTAAAAAACTGAATCAGCTGAAAGTAGATTTGCTTTTCAATTTTCTGATTTTGTTTTGAAAACTTAAAATATAATCAGAATATGTTGTTTTTTGCTTTTCATGAATAAAATTATAATAAATATAAACAAGTTTTTTCATTTTTACATATTCAAAATAGTTTTCAAATATAATTTTTTAAACAATTTTTTTTTTTAAAAACAATTTTTAAAAACTAATTTTAAAAACTTTTTTTAAAAATAAAAAATAAAATCAAAGCAAATAAATCTTGTTGAGCCAGGAACAAAAATGATGGGAATGAGACACTTAACAGGTTTGGCATGCAGCTGTCAATACCACAGTATTTTCCGTGGTTAAATCAGACGTGCAAGCTTTTGCTATTTCGATCGTACTTTCTTCCCTCACCGTCTCTGCTTCAAGTCATTTACGTGAGGACAACCTCGCTAAATCATTAATTGTATTAAATTAAAGAAAATAAACATTTATCTGCATCCTTCCAACACACAAATCCTGGATCCCTATTTTCAACAACAACAAAGCAAGAACACACTTGATACTGAATCATAATCAGTACAAAATCATGTGGGAAGAAGACTACTAGTCTGTATAACACCTCCTCATTATTAAACAATCAACATCTTGCTTTACCCGTCTTCACGTGATATCATGAGAAAAACTTTCTGAGCCGTAATTAGCATATTTAATTTGGTGAATCTAATCGTTTATACTTTAATAAACCTCATATAAAAGTCCAAAATTTCAATCACAGACACACAAAAGTCTAAATCATTAAATTCATCCATTTCTCTAAAAATTTCTCCAAGAGAGGGGTTGTTTTTCTTGTCCCCACCTTACGGATCCCTGTTCTTTATTTTTATTTATATTTATAATAATGGAGTTGGAGAAATCTTATAGAATCGCCCGATAGAGTTAGGCAAGCCCAACAAAACAGGACCCCACTACCTACTTTTACAAGGTCTTGATTAGGTGACTTTTAGCTACTAAAAAGTTTTATCCAAACTCCAAATTCTCAAGAGAAAGAGACCATGCTTTTCAATCCTCAACTTAACGCTAAAAAGGAGGGAGATCTTTGAGAGTTTGAGTGTTTTAATCACAGCAACGAGCGGGAGAAAAGTCCAATAAGTAATAACTCTGCCTTTCTGACAAAACTTCTTAAAAAGGCGTATAAGACAAAAGAATTAAGTCAAAGTGGAAGGAGGGAAAGACATTGCCAGTGTTGTGCTATGCTATGCTATGCATTAACACTAACAGTGGTGTTTGTAGAGTAGAATTGATTAGGATGAGAAGAGATAAGAGTGTATGAACAGGGAAGTAAAGAAGGACCAGTACAACCACAACTGCCAGGTTCAGGGGTTCCTTGGAGTAGCATTAAAGACACTGTTTCAGATCTTCCCTCACACATCACCAGCACCACCCAAATGACAATTCTTGGAAAACCAATGGAACAAAATGGAAGCAAACTACTTTTATAAGAGGAAAGCTGCATTGATGTCTTGATGACTTTTAGTTGGAAGAACAAAAAGAAATGGGTTGCGGTTCTGAGCATACTATCATCTTCATCATCACCCTCTTCATGCTCCTATCATCACAAAGCACCCACATTTTGACTCTGGCTGGTTCTCTATTCAATGTAGTGGGAAGCTTCCAAGTTCATGCCCTACCTGACAAGTATATCATTGAAGAGAATGAAGAAAAGCAGGTTAAGAAAATCTCAGGAATAGATGAGAATGAAGAGAAGCAAGCTTTTATAGTGGAAAAGTTTAGATCCTTGCTTGGACTCAAGAGCTTCCACATCAAAGTACCATCCAATGGTGATTTGGAGTTTCTCTCTCCCTCACCTTCTCCATCACCAATCATTGAAGAAACTCAGGCTCCAGCTCCTTCTCCTTCTCCACTTCCACACGTGCACCATCATTCCCATCATCCATCACATCATAAGAATCCACCACTCCACAAAACTCATCATGAAGATAGAGGCAGGGCTAAAAGAATACTAATAGCGGTTCTTGTATCTGCGGGAGTTGCTACATTGATTGGTGCTTGCGGGATATTCTTGCTGTGGAGGAAATTCTCAAATCACACAAAAAAACCCAAAAGGACAATGTCTCTATATAGCAAGAGCAAAGGAAGTGGAGTTGCTTATCAAAGTTCATCAAGTAAGGTGAGTTTAAACTCAGGACTAGATCTGTTTTATCTTAATGCTTTAGGCGAGGACATAGAACAACACTCTTGCAGCTTGAAAAAGACTTGCAGGGATGGTTTAGAATACGGTAATGTTAGCGGTTCTTCCTCTAAGGAAATTGCATCTGTTCATGAAGATGCGGAATCACTGGAAGGTGAGGCTGAATCTGATGGCGGCAACTCTTCTTCTGGGGATAAGATTATCCCTGAAGATTGCCATTCATCAGACAATGAAAGTTTTCACTCCTTTGTTGATGATTCACGCTCAAATAACAGACTTTCCAGTGCTTCAGCTGGTAGTCTAAGTGACACAAACTCTCTGTCCCGTCAAAATTCAAGTTCATTAGCAGACCAATATCCTAGTTCTCCACGTAATTCAAACTCAAATATAGAATCTCACCAATCATCAAATAGTGCAAAACATGAAGAGGAAGAGATTGAAACTACTGTCCAATGTCCAAAAACATTTGCTTCTCCTCCTCCTCCACCACCACCGCCACCTTTGCAAATGCCACTGTTTTCTTTGCATTCTCTCACCTCTTCATCTAGAATCTCCTCTCATTCTCCACTTTCTTTGACATCTAATAATTTATCATCTCCGGTAAATTCAGCCACTTTCTCAGGCTCAAATCAAAGTCCAGAAAAGGAGTTGCCTTCTCCACACGGACCTTACCCTACACAATCTCCTCCCAACATTCCCCCACCACCATGTCCACCTCCATTTCTTAAAGGCAACAGTAACAGTGCCAAAACTCCACCTCCTCCACCATCTCAACTCCCTCAATTTACCCCACTTGGTAAAGATGGTGCACCGTTGCCAAAACTCAAACCTCTTCACTGGGACAAAGTAAGAGCTGCACCAAATCGCACAATGGTTTGGGATAAGCTACGATCAAGCTCATTCGAGTAAGTTAGACTTCATTAGTAATTAATAGCAATACTTCTTCATTTTTATTTTTCTTTAAGGTTTAGGCTACTAAACACATTATGAATTTGATTCAGGTTGGATGAGGAAATGATCGAGTCTCTTTTTGGTTACAATTTGCAAAGTTCAATTAAGAATGACGAAACAAAGAGTAAAACCCCGTCTCCAAGCAAGCATGTACTTGAGCCAAAACGCCTCCAGAACATAACAATACTCTCAAAAGCTCTGAATGCGACAGCCGAGCATGTCTGCGAGGCCTTAATGCAAGGTAACTAAAACTCCTCAATTATGAAAATTTGCCTCAAAAGAGGGTCCTTTCCAGGAGGTAAAATTATTGTTTAAAAATGTTCCTAACTCCAAAGCGCATCTTGTCATAAGTATATATGGTGGAAATAATAATACAAACTGATAACTGTCCTATACTCAAGAAATAAAGCATCTCTTACTCAAGTAATAATTAAAATAATGCAACTATTATGGCCATTTATCACTAGGTAAAATTGCACACCGACTTTTATTTATATAGCATCAGATTATTGATGCGCATTTATACTATACCACATGCTGAATAAAGTTGATGGTGAAATTAATGTTGTCAAAGATCTTAATAATCTCTTGAAAACCAGGGAAGGGGTTGTCTTTGGCGCAACTAGAGGCACTAGTGAAAATGGTACCCACCAAAGAGGAAGAGTCCAAGCTCTTCAATTATAAAGGTGACATCAATGAATTGGGGTCCGCCGAAAGGTTCGTGAGGGCGATGCTTGATGTGCCATTTTCCTTTCAAAGAGTAGAAGGCATGCTTTTCAGAGAGACATTTGACGATGAAGTAGTTCACCTCAGGAACTCATTTTCAATGCTCGAGGTAGCCAGCCACCAAAGACAAAACTTTAATAAAGTTCTTTACTTGTTAAACTTCTAAGTTGTTGTCTTTGAATTTCATGTTATTCGTGTAATAAAGGTTTGCATAAAAAGTTAACAACATTGATTATCAGATGAACTCCAATTCTAATGGGAGAACAACACAAAAACCCATAAGAAAAACTGTATTTAAGTTTTGTTCATCCATCAAACCGAAGTTTTTTCAGCCCATGGAAGGCTAAAGAAAGCTTTATGAATTCTCATATTGTCTTTTTCCCATTACTACAGGAAGCATGCAAGGAACTACGATCAAGCAGGCTCTTCTTGAAGTTACTAGAAGCAGTGCTCAAAACGGGAAACCGTATGAACGTTGGAACCATCAGAGGAGGAGCTAAAGCATTTAAGCTCGATGCCCTTCTCAAGCTTGCAGATGTTAAGGGAACTGATGGAAAAACCACGTTGCTCCATTTCGTTGTTCAGGAGATTGTTCGTTCGGAAGGAATAAGAGTTTCAGATAGCATTATGGGGAAAATCAGCCAGCGAAATAAGAACAGAACGGAGGAAGAGAAGGAAGAAGATTACAAAAGAATGGGGCTGGAACTTGTTTCTGGCCTCAGCACTGAGTTATACAATGTGAAAAAAACAGCCACGATTGATTTGGATGTTCTTGCAAGCTCTGTGTCAAACCTATCAGAAGGAATGAATAAGTTGCAGCATCTTGTTGAGAAGGAGTTGCATAAGGATGAGAGAAGCACGAACTTTGTGCAGTGTATGAAGTCATTCCTTAATTATGCTGATGGAAACTTGAAGGAGTTGCGAGGAGATGAAGATAGAGTGTTATCTCGTGTGAAAGAGATTACCGAATATTTTCATGGAGATGTGAGCAAAGAAGATGCAAACCCACTTAGGATATTTGTGATTGTTAGAGATTTTCTGGGGATGTTAGATAATGTGTGTAAAGAACTTAGAAGGTCTAAAGCTCCACGTAGCCCCAACCCTCTTGCTATGCTCCCATTAGATAGATCATAGATTATAATTAAACATTGCTTTGTGAATTATTCATAGGAATTGAAAAATTTTAAACAAACTGAGTGTAACTTTATTTTGATTTTTGCGACTTTTGGAGCATTTGAATTTTGTATTTTCTGACTTTTCTAATCATATGGAACTTCGATTCATTAAAACATTTCCCCTGTTCTTAGGGAATCATCAACTAGGGGCATATCTTAAATTTAAAAGGGTAAATATGTTTTTTTAATGTAATTAGAAAATTCTCAAAATATTAAATATATTTTTAAAAAACATGTTTTTTATTTCTTTAATTTTAAAATATAATACTTTTGTTTCTTGAAGTGATTCAAACATTGTTTTCTAAAAAATAAGAAATAATTTAGATAAAGTTTGAGGATAAAAATTATACGTTTTTAAATTAAAAAGACAAAAATAAACACAAAATTTACATTCATATTTAATATTTCAAGAATTTTTAAGAAACTAAACTATATTTTTCCTTTTTACAATAAGATGCATGTTCTATCAAAAATGGAAAAATAGATTAAAAAAGAGAAGATGTAAAATAGTTTTATAATCCTCCAAACCCATTTTGATAAATTTAATGACAATAAATTAAATTTTAAAAAAAATATATACTTCTCAATAGCAAGACTGGAGTTAAATTCAATATGAGTTGTTTTCACTTTATTATGTAAAGATAGTGACTTTATTTTTTACTAAATTGTTTGAGCCAATTATATAATAGTACCAACATTAGCTTATTTATATATGTTTTTTAAATTGTGAAATTTAAAATATGTGTTATATAAAGATCTATTAGAATCGGTTGTAGTTATGGAATATAAAGAGTCTCTTCAAATTTAAATATTCTTTGAATTTAATTATTATGTACCAAAGAGTAAAGAATAAAGAATATATTGATGTTTAAAAATATAGTGATGTTTAATTATAATTTTTTATTAATTTATATTATTTTTAAAATATTAATTAATAAATTAATTGTAAAAAAAAGTTATGATTGAATATAAGTGTTGTAAAATTTTTTTCTTATAATCTTAATATTTTTTTATCTTAGAGGTTCATGGCAACTACCAATTTTTTTTCTTTCATCTATTTTAAATTTTAATTTTTGTATTTGATCTTTTTAACTATACAAATCTTTCGATCTATCATCTTTATTTCTATTTTTAAATTAAATTTCACTCTTTTCTTAAAACAAAAAAACTAAATTTTAAATTAATCTTATTTTGCACTTTAAATTGTTGTTGGTAAATCTAAATATAATTTATGTATTTAGATGTTTTATATATTATGAATTTTAATTATAACATAATTTATATATTAAAATTATTTATTATGAATTTAAATTATATGAAATTAGTTTTTTTAAGATATAAGCAAAGTTCAACCAATAAAATTAAGATGCAACAAACATAAAATTCAAGTGAGACGGATAGACACCCACCAAGGAGTCTCAAACATGAAAGAGATACAAGATCTTTGGTCTCAAGACTTTAGTGAAACGATAAGCTAGTAATAGAGGTATACATGGATCCAGATGGATCCGTGAACTCAAATTAATTCAATTAGATATATGAATTGGTCCATACGTAGTCGGATCAAATCCGATGAAATCTGACCATAAACAGATTGAATCACAAATTTAAACTTTAAAAATTTGTGGATCAATTCGTTCAATTTAAAGTTTAATATTTTTTATTGACAATAAAATTAAAATTTAATTGACAAATTAAATATTAAATATTATTTAAAGTTTAAATAGAAATTAACAATAAAATTTAAAGTTTAAATATTATTTACAAATAAAAGATGTAAAGTTAGAAAAAATATATTAAGTAGTGTAGGGATGAAGATCGTGAGTTATTAAGTTTTATTGTTTTTAGCTTTTTAGGATTTATATTTTATCATTAATAGACTATTTTTATATGTAATTTTACTAATATGTTAGTTTGAAGGAAAAATATAAGTCTTAATATTTTGTTTACAAATTTTAATGTTTCCTATTTTATTTTCTATGTTTTATAGAGAACAAAATAAATCTTTTTTTTTTTTGTAATTTGTGGATCCAATATGATTCGATCCATTCTTAATAAGATTGAATCGGATTTGATCGCTTTTTTTTCTTTTTTTGGCAAATCCGATCCAATTCGATGAAATTTGATCAGATTGAATTTCATATCTTATCCCTGAACATCTCTAGCTACCAAGTTCTCCTCCCTGGGAGCATAGATACGATTCACTATGAAAAAAACACACTATCAATAGCACACCCTTCGTCTAACAATTTAATGGTACTTAGGAAGTTAGAATTAATGACGAGATTGTGAAGCCCATGTTCGTATGTCACTGTAAGCGCTTGAACAACAACTAAAACTTCAGCCTTATCCATATCACAGGAGAGAATTTTGTTTGTGAAGCCCAAGAGAAAATGACTACCTTTGTAATCACATAATACACCATCAATAGTCGTCTGCTTGCAAGTACTAAGAAATGACACATCACAATTAATTTTCAGGGTGTCTAAGTCAAGAGCCTTCAAATAATTCGATCCCTAAATTCAACATACTTAGTTTTGTTGTCTTTTAGAGTATAACATATTTGATGCACATCCTTGACATCATTAAACAAGTTGTTAATAGAGTATAAACCTAATCATTAGATTCCCATCGACCTCAAAATATAAACTCAATTTATTTCCACCAAATACAATCTAGCACAAAACCAAATATTTGAGTTCACCTATAATTGCTGTGATAACCGTACAAACGCAAAATTTGACACCAAATATACGAAGTTATTGTTAGGATTATTTAACTTAATTTACAAATTGAATGTTAGGACTATCGTTAACTAATCTTGAGCATAGCATTGAAGTTGAATATTGAGAGTTGAGACATGTTTTATCTAATTTTGTATTGTCACACTTATAACGGGTATGTAATTTGTCGGCGGATTCGATTTTTATTTTTTTTTTTGGGTCGGCATTGTGCGTTCGAATTTGAAGGCTACAAAATACTTAAAACTCGTTTATGTTGTGTTGTCATACATCTTGTTGTTTTTTTGTTTTTTTTTTTTTTTAAATAAATGTAATGCATATTGGTTTGAGAATATAAAGTGACAACAAGAAGTGACAATAAGTACGTAAAAAGGTACAACAGTCTCTCTCTTGTGCTCTCTTTTCTTTTACTAGATCTCTCTCTTGTGCTTGAGCTTCATTATTGTGTCGATCAGATTTCATATATATAATGATTTTGCTAATAAAATCACTTGATTTGGGAGAGAATTATTTGTAGAGAATAATTTTGTTAAAACCATTATTAGAATCTCCTTGTAACAAGACAAATTTCACTTCAGAGTAAAATTAGGAAATAAAAGTGAGTACAAAAAACAAGAATAACAAAATATATGTTAGCTAGTAGGAGGTTCAATCAAACATCCCACACATGCATAGTTTTTTTTTTTTTTTTAAATAATGTTTCAACATGTAATTTTGCTTCATGGGTATAATAATAAAATCAAATCCCCTTACCCACCCAACAAGAAAAACATTGTAGTATATGTAGTGTTAAACCTATTCGGAATATACATTTCTCTCCATATTTCACGTTCTATTTGATAAAAGAACACTAAGGTTATTCTTGGTAGCTTTTAGTTGGGTGTAGATTCAATATTACAAACGGGAATCGAGACACGTTGATAATGGTATTAGGTTAATTGCTTTAGGAATAAGAAACATGCAGTACCTGAAGTGTGAAAATTAGCTGAAAATTAAAAAATTAGTTATAAGTATTTGGTGAAATTAATTAATCAAGTAGTTGCAAGTTGTAAAATGACAAATAAAGATATCATCAGATCAACAATGAAGTATTTAAAAAAATTATAATATATTTTAATAATATAAATTGATTATATTTTATATTTATAGATTATTGTAATTATATATTTAAATTATAAATTTTTATAATTATATATAAATTATAAATTTATGCAATTACATATTTAAATTATAATTTTCTATAATTACATATTTAAATTATAAATTACTAAAATTACATTAGTAATGAGAGAGAAAATAAAGAAAAGAGAAGTTGTATAATGTGAAAACACGAAATTAGTCGCAAACATTACATTAATTAATTATGGGTGAAGTTGTAAAAGGAAATCAGCTAGTAGCTTAAAACAAAAGATCTTTTTGGAAAATGATTTGGAGTTACATTTTTGGAAAAGTTAGTAGCTCTTAAAAAAAACATCTTTTTTTTTTCTCTCCAATGAGAATTGAAACTATTTAAACTAGTTTTTTAGTTTTCAATCAGTTGAAAAGACAAATCAAACACACTTATTGTCAAAAATTGAGATTTATTGAAATATATAATATTAGGAGAAAGAAAATTTAAATAAGATGAGACCCACTAAAGTTTATATTTTTAATAATTTTTAACTAATAATTAAGAGTGTATTGCTAGCAATTTTTTCAGATACTTAAGAGAAAAAGTCACCATGTAAGAAAAAAAATGCATGGAGAAGTTTAACTAAAGACATGTTACCTTGATGTGGATTTTATAAGCGTAGGAGAGTTAGTGAAATTTAGTAATTGTTTGACAACAGTTTTATGAAACTGTTTTCAGTATTTTAATTTTTAAAAATTAAAAAACTTATTTGCGTAATGTTTTTTGAAAACAATTTTCGAAAACAACTCTGATTTTTTAGTTTTTAAAAACTAAAAAACAGGAATAAATTTTTGCTTTTCAGTTTTTTATTTTTGTTTTAAAAACTCAAAATACAATCTGAATATGTTGTTTTTTGCTTTTTATTAATGAAAGTCTAATACCGATAAAAAAGAAAGAAACGGAGGAAGGAAATGAGAAGAAAAAAAGTACCTTAAAAAAACTGTTTGAGCAATAGGAAAAAAAGCAAACAATGGGTGAGGAAGAAGAAGAAGACCAAGAACAACAAGAGGAAAAGGAGAAGGATAAGGATAAATGAACAAGTTTTTCTATTTTTACATCTTTAAAACAATTTTCAAATAAAATTTGCCAAACAAGTTTTTTTTTTCTTTTCTTCTTGAAAACAATTTTTGAAAACTATTCTTAAAAACTCTTTTCAAAAACTAAAAAACAAAATTAAACCAATCAAACCCTTAAACACATTTGTTGAAGTGCTAAAGCAAATTATAATAATGGAATAACTATTTGGTTACGAGACTTTCATTCCAAACTTTTATTAGTGTCAAATTCTAAAGTAGATGATGAATAACTATCTATGTATCAAATACACTACTAAATTAGTAGTTTCTTCTCATAAGATAGAAACTTGTTTTTAAGAACATGCACTTCACCCTCTCCAAAATTATCTTATTTATCTTCAGAACAAATCCATTTTATTAAGAAATTCACACAACAATTTTATACTTCTTCACCCTTTGCTTCGTGCATAACCCCCAACTAGTCCATTTTAATATATTAATAAAATAAATTAAAAAATATAGGTTTGAAATAGAAAAATGAGAAAAATAGAAAAGTGAAAGTGGCAAAAGAAATTTTCAAAGACTCAAATGCTCTTTAATAAGGAAAATGTCATAAAAATTAAAAAGATTAAAATAATAATTTAAAATACATGAACGATTATTATAAAAAAATACAAATAAATAAATATATTATTATTATTATAATAGATTGTAGTTTCTTCTTGGGGTTTGGGCACCTGTTCGGTCGGAAAAGAAAAAAGTGTTTTGGTTTTCTACGGGCAGTACCTATTTTAAAGAGCGTGAAAGGAGACGGTGTCGTTTAGAGGCAGTGGTTTTGAATTGTGTTTTGGCTGACGATGCCTTCATTTCCATGGATATCTCAAATTTGGCGGGACTGAGTCACAGCATGACTGTCAGGTATGCATTCCTCTCTGCTCTTTGGGAACGAAAACAAGCCTTGCAGAATGTAGAACAATAGAAGGAGACCTATAGTTATATTTGATTTCCCCCCCTCGTTTTTCTAAAACAAAAACAAAAAAAAAAAAAGATCTTTTTTTCCTATTTATAGTTTGTAGCAAATGAATGCGATGGACGGACAGTCCAAGATATTCGACCACTTCCACTCCAACCCAATGGGAATTGATCCCAATCCAACCGTGCTTTCTCAGCCTTTTGAAGCTGATGATTTGGATTTTACGTCTGATTTGGAGCATAGACTTAGCTATTTGATGCAAAAGCATTTTGGTTTTTCATCCTTGAAGACTTTTCAGAAGGAAGCCCTCTCTGCCTGGGTTGCTCATAAGGACTGTCTTGTCCTCGCTGCCACAGGATCTGGTTTTACTCTTTAACTATTCATTACTTTTGCCTTATTGTGTAGTTACTGTGCATTTATTTATAGCTTTCTGTTGGTACAGGGAAATCTCTGTGCTTTCAGATTCCCGCACTGTTATCTGGGAAAGTGGTTGTTGTGATTTCGCCTTTGATAAGTCTTATGCATGACCAATGTTTAAATCTAGAAAGACATGAGGTCAGCGCTTGCTTTCTTGGTTCCGGGCAACCTGACTACACTGTTGAACAGAAAGCGATGAGTGGCATGTATAGTATTGTGTATATTTGCCCGGAGACTGTTTTAAGGTATTGTTAGGAGCCTGTCTTGATCAATCATCACATGTCCTTGGCTCCAAGGATACAAGTGGATCTTCAACCTCACTCTGTTTGTGTCTTCGAAGTTTTCATCTATTTACGCTTGTTGACTTTTAATGTCTTGTAACTATAATGTAATTCCATGTAGATTGATTCAACCACTGCACAAGCTTGCAGAAAGTCCTGGTATTGCTTTATTTGCAATTGATGAGGCACATTGTGTTTCTAAATGGGGTCATGATTTTCGTCAAGATTACGGGTCTGTTTTGTCCCTTCTCTTTCCTTACTCTTTATGGTTATTGGAGCCCAAATAGATTAATTCGTATACTCAGAACATCTTGTAAACGTAAATTGTGGTTTGTATATTGAAGTAAGATAAGTTATTATTTTACTGATAATTATGCATGTTTGTATTCTTCACTTCTTTGTGTGGTACACACTTCACAATTTCCCTGATGTCTTTAGTCTACAATCAGAAGTATGACGCCTTTTTAAATGTCTGTATTCTTGTTTTAGACGACTGTCTGTGCTGAGGGAAAATTTCAGTAGTAGCAAGCTAAAATTCCTGAAATATGATATACCTCTGATGGCCTTGACAGCTACAGCCACAACAAGAGTTCGAGAAGACATTTTAAAATCATTACACATGTCAAAAGAAACAAATGTTGTTCTTACATCATTTTTTCGATCTAATTTACGCTTCATGGTTAGTTTGTTGATTTTAACTTGTATATCTCTGAATATATCATCTGTTGTTGTACTTAAGATTCACTATGGATTCATACAGGTAAAGCATAGTCGAACATCACGGGCTTCTTATGCAAAAGATTTTCATGAACTGATTCAAGTATATGGTAGAAAGCAAAATGTCAAAGGAAATGAAAAGGCTTTCATTTCAGATAACTTTTCTAATAAATCTGATGCTAGTAGTAGCTCTGATACGGACAGTGTTTCACCTGATGACGTTGATGACAACCAAGATGATAATGCTTATAGACATATTAATACATTGCACTCAGTCAACACGGATGAATTTTTAAAGGGACAAGAGTTGTCTGTTGAGTTCCTGGAAGATGATATTGATGGGTTTCAAAGTGTGGATAACTCAGATGGTACTAATCTTTCTGCTATTTCTGACTTTATTACAAATACTAGTTAAGAAAGTGAAAGCAATTTTGGTGCAAATAATGAACAAAATATTTCTCATGAACATGTATAATTCCTAATTGTATGTATTGTTACATTTTATAAATGCAGTTAACCATGGTGAATTTTGTGTACAACCTCCTTGCAAGGAATGGGAATTATCTGAGACAAATGATCCACCTAAGAAACAAGAAAGAAGACTTAAAATTCTTGAAGAGCCTTTGGAACAAGGACCTGCAATCGTATACGTACCCACCAGAAAAGAAACACTGGAAATTGCAGAGTATCTATGCAAGTTTGGTGTGAAGGCTGCTGCTTATAATGCAGGGGTATGGGTTATATATTATAATGAATCATGTTTGATTAGATGGTCATTTAGATGTTAGGGATTTTCATCATGCCAGTCAACAAATGACAAGAGAATCTTCAATTCTAACTTCTAAACCCTAAACTTTCAAATTATTCTAGCATGCTCTATTATCGATTTCATCAAACCAAAACTTGATAGTAAGTCTCATTATTATCCAAGAAATGTTTGTTGCACATTCTCATCTTATCATTTGATTTATGTTAGGTTTTAAACTGATTTACAAGCTCAATCTCTTTTTCCAGCTTCCCAAATTGCATTTACGAAGGGTTCATAGAGAGTTTCATGAAAATTCTTTAGAGGTATGTATTTTGAGCCTGAACTAAATATTATAGATGTCCTTGGGGCGGGGGGGGGGGGGGGGGGGGGGGGGGGGACTGTTAAAACAGAGAGGGATCAAAAGGTTTTATTTGGATTGAGATGGCCAGTTATCAGTTATGGTATGTCATCATTGCATCTTCTTATATCTGTGGTGTGCTATTCACATTAACATTACAAATGGATGCAACTTTTTTGTCTTATTTTGATTGTTTCCTGGGTTTGACTTGTTTTCATGCCAAATCTCTTCCTCCCTCCTCTTCCTATCTTAGCTTAGTCTTATTTTTACATTCTTTTTTCAACACAGGCTGCTTGAAATCCTACCTTGCCTATCATACATCTAAGTTTGGTGTTTCTTTTGTTATTGTTGCTCCTGCTTAAGTTCCTGTATAATCCCCCAAAAAACTGAATTGGATTTCTTGAAAATTTGGTGATTTTGAGATATGGGATCTGATTTGTTTTTACCCTTGTTTATCCCTATGTTATTTGTGTGTTTACTACATAATATTAATTATTTCCTTAATTCTGGACCCATAAAAAGTATTTCCAAATAACATGTATGTGTTAGGTTATTGTTGCTACAATAGCTTTTGGAATGGGGATTGACAAATCAAATGTCAGAAGAATCATCCATTATGGTTGGCCTCAGGTTTGTTTTTCAAATACATTTTTCCTGCGATAATTAATTATAGAATTAAAGCTTATATGTATTTTCTTGTACATTCCAATGTTTTTTTTTTTCCCCCACTTCCCAAACTCTTTTATTTATTTTATTTTTTTTGGAGAAAAATCTCAAGTAATTGAGTATGCACTTTGATCAGAGTTTGGATGCCTACTACCAAGAAGCTGGGCGGGCTGGTCGAGATGGGAAATTAGCATATTGCAGTAAGTTAATTAGACTATAATATTTTTTTTTACCTTGTCATACACTTTTCCTTTTTCCATAAAGTTTTGTTAGATTTTAAACTTATTTCACTCCCTGATTCACATAAAGTACTGTGTTGCTTATTTTTTTTGCACTACTTACATTTGCCCACAACCAGTTCTGTATGCAAACTTAGCAAGCAAGCCATCACTTTTGCCTAGTCGGAGAAGTGATGATCAGATAAAACAAGCATATATCTTGTTGTCTGATTGTTTCAGGTTTGCTTTGATAAATACATCTTCTCCTTTTTCTCTTTTATTTAGTACAGAATCTTAATGTATATTTACAGATATGGAATGAATACTTCTTGCTGTCGAGCAAAGACACTCGTTGAGTACTTTGGAGAGGATTTCGGTCATCAGAAATGTCTCTTGTATGTAAAAAGTTTGGTCTCAATTTTATTATGTTCAGCATCCATTGAAGTGAAAAAATATTCTAAAATAGAATGGCTGGTCTTGAGTTATCTCGTTGTTGCATTAGCAATATTTGCTTCATTTTGTAATCAAGGGATCGTCCTGTGGCCATAGTTACTTGTAGTGAGTTGTGAGTAATTTATTAATGCATGTTAGCCTTCATATCGACACTTTCCTTACAAACCTCCTTTCATGCAGATGTGATGTGTGCATTGATGGTCCACCTCAAAGGCAGGATGTAAAAGAGGAGACCAGTATTTTCCTGCAAGCTATAGGTTGCCATATGGTATGCACAATGATTAGTTTCAATCTTATACCAATTTCCAACTACACTATCAATTAATTTGGTCTTACATTTGAATTATGGGTCTGTTTGTTTTCACATAAAAAAGAAAAAACTATCCTTAAAAAGCAATTATAAAAAAAAGCATTTTTCTGCTTTTCTCAAGTAAATAAAAAAAGCTTAGAACTATTTTTTTAAGCAGAAATATTTTAGACAAAAAAAAAGAAACTGTTTAGTGCAGTTTTTATGAAATAAGCTGATACTAATAGACCCTGTATCAAACTTGGATTCTCACAGCATAATTTTCGAACATATGCACCTCTTCCTACTTCATGCTATCTGTGTGTATATTTCTCTGGGTTAAGTTTCAATAAGATACCAGGATTAAACAAATGCTTTGTTTTGCGGAGTTCCTGGATCTATAGTTTTAATAGCTCATGTTTTTTGGAACAAAATTCTTGTGTTTTCTTTATTCTGTTAGAGGAAAGAAAAGAAAATGAAGTGACATGCTTTATTGCCCAGGAGCGTAGGGATCCCATGGCTTTCTCATTTGATGATGATATACATTTTGAGTCCAAACATAGAGGACTAAGAGAGAGACCAAATCTTAACATGTTGGTTGGAAAAATAAGGCAGCAGGTGAACCTAGTTACAATTGTTATTTCTTACTGTTTGTTATGTTGATGTTTCTATCTTGTTGCTAATCCATGTAACCAGTCTTCTTTTCATATGTGAATGTCCTTTACAGTCTCGAAAGTATGTAACCACTGATACATTATGGTGGAGAGGTCTTGCTCGAATTTTGGAAGTTAAAGGATACATCAGGGAAGGGCATGCCAAGGTATAATTAATTGATTTACCCAGAAATAACCTATTATAGTTATGTCAATAAGTTTCATGTTTAAAACTGTTGGATTTGTTGCCTATGCAAATCAATAAATGTTGCATACAATTAAGTAGTGATCCTACAAGTAGGCAATTCAACATAGAAAAATACCACTAACATACTTTCTGGCACACTTTATCCAATGCACTTTCTATTATTATGTGAGATGTGTGTTGGATGGTTATGTGAGAGTGGGCTTAGATTTTTCAGTTCTACTTAAATTCAGCATTGCACTTTTACATAATGAACTAAAACACAAACCACGGGGAACAACGGAAAGCTCTTTTTAATGTGTTTTGAAAATATAAGGAGTTGTGATCAGAAAGATATTTCTACATTCAGCATTCAAGTGGAAATGTGCCACTGCACTTCAATAATCAATACATTCTTCCAAGTCCTAAACTCCAAGCAAAACTATGGTGTGACTGTCTTAATTGCTGTCTTATCTGCATGTGTGCATTTCATGTGCTACTAGTGTGCATTGGTAATTCTATGATTTGATCTCAAATTTTCTACCATCATAAAATTGCAGACCCATGTTCAGGCAAAATACCCAGAACTAACAGAACTGGGATTGGAATTTGCGAACTCTATGAGTGGGCAAGCTTTCTATGTTTACCCTGAGGCAGATATGTTGCTTGCAAGGAAAACTAACAAGCCATTTTCCTCATTCTCGGAATACGGAAAAGGTTGGGCTGATCCTGAGATACGTCGCCAGCGTCTGGAAAGAATGCGAGTCAATAGAAAGCCAGGGAAGCTGCGAATGCCCAAAAAGCAACGAAAGAGAAAAGCTAATAAACTGCGACCTGATTTGAGGACTTCTCGTGGTAGACTAGCCGCAAAACTGTCAACATTCAAGTGATACTGTTTTGGTATACTTTAGTCTACAAAACTGTAGTATACTTTTCATATATCTTTATCTGGAAAATGACAATATTTTTTGTTATTTGATAATGCAATGAGTATTTGTGGTACTAATGATAAGCTCGACTTTGCTTCTCTATTCGTTGTGCTGACTTGAGCTTGAAATTGTTTCAAGGTTGTAAAGTCTGTTTATAAAATGTCTAAGAATCATTAATTTGCAAATGCACAAAAAAAGGTGGCAAGATGTGGTCTCTATTTTTCTTTGACCGCACAAAATGTTACTGGAGAAATTTTCAAATTTTTCATTTTTTCCCCCTTTTCTTCCATCGAAACATAAGGTAAAAAGGTGGCAAGATGTGGAGCACTTGAATATGTATATTCCCATGAATAAAAAGAGAGAACAGAAAATTAATTCAAGTATAAGCAATGTGGTAACCCCAAATCGAAGCAAGGTACAAGGGTCTCCATTGTCATCGTCATATATGGTGTAGGACATGTTGAAGCATAAAGCAACATGACTCGTGGACTTTGGCAAAACATCGTTTTCGCCATAATAGGCTTCTCCGCATCATTCTTGTTTTGTTTACCAAACATGAAGAGATGGCAGGGGAAACAGGTGGCCGCAGAAAAACTAAAAATGGTTAGCGAGGCTTTGGAAGCGGCTGAGGAAAGAGCAGTGAGATTCCAAGAGAGACATGATAGAATTTTGAGCCAAATATGCGCGTCTTATTTGACCAATACAGAGCTCATTGAAGCTCTAGCGGGGGCCCGAGCAACCATGAACCAGGCTTTGGATTTTGCCGTTGAATTGAGGAATATTCAGATTAAAATCATTACTTCCTTCCCCGATATTCTGTTGGATTTGCCAACAAATAGATTGAGCTTGGGCTCGGGTCCTTCAGCAGCTGCTTGAATTGCTCTTAAGTCTTAATTTCAATGTACACAGTCCACTAAACCTTTATAGTTCATACACATTACCATTTTCGTAACATAATTGTATTTTGTATTTGCTATTTAGTCAGCTTTATCAACTTCTACATATTTGAGAAGAGTACGAACATTGAGCCTCTTATATATAGTCTTACGGAATCCATAGTTCCAATATCTTATCAGTTCATTTTCTTTCATTTTTAGTAATTATTTAAGTTTTTTGTATTTATACTAAGATATTTAAAATTTAAAACGGTTAATAATAAATTATTTTATTGATGTTAAAATAATATTTTCAAATAATTAAAGCATATTCCCACCAGAATTAAAGTATTTTTTAAACTACAAAAACATCAATATATTATAATCATTTGAAATTTTTTAAAAAAATATAAAACAAAAAGAAATATGTTTAATTTTAAATAATATACTTCTTATAATTAAAATCTCGAAGTTTGAGAGTGAAACTTCCACTTATTCAATTAGAGATTTTCAACATTTTACTTTTTTAGGTGGTAAATTTTACATAGTATGTTCACAAATATTCTTTTTTATTTGATCTGCATATTTAATTTTCTTAGCCTCTATCTATTTCAATTTAAAAATAATAACTTTATATCATAATTTGAATAATTATCATCAAAATATATTATAAAAAGAGTGAAATGAATTCAACAGAAAATAATTAGTATAGCAAGAGTGTAAATGAATCTGCAGCGAATGCTGATGACAATTCATTCTAATTATAATAAAATAAGGAGTTAATATGTACAAGCCAGTAGAGTGAATTGGACAATATTAGCATATTTGACAATACTCGTATTTACAGTTTAAACGTTACAAATATCGCAGTAAACACAAAATTAAAATATTATTCACAGTAAATGCGACTGAAGATATATACATGATTGTATCCACACTACACTAGAATGTCTCTTCTGCCTTCAGGAAATTGTAATATTCAAGTTGGGTCATCTCTCCGCCGGTCGCTGAATCAAACTGACATCGATAGAAGCTGCATTAACAATATCAAGGAAAATGAGCAAGTCAGAAGACAAGGAATTAGTGGTCATTTTGGTTTACAATAACATACATACTATACTGATTGGATAAAAGTTTATCATTTGACAATGCAAATGCCCTCATTTAAATCATTCTAGTCTAATATAATGTTTCCCATAAATAAAAACAAAAATACAAATGGTGAAGCTAGTCGTCTGGTGACAGTATTAAACATGCGTCTTAACCTTGAAGCGTTAAAAAAGAAAAACAATAAGAAATTGTCAACTTCATGCTTGTAGAAATCAATCTGATTGTTGTTAAGAAGCCACCAACGTTGGACAATTTTAGCAATGTACAGGTATGTAAATAAATAAAAGTTTAACGAAGTGGAAGGAAGTAAGCTTAAAGTTTAGTTTTCAAATCATTATTCCACCAATTCTGAATATCTAAAATCTCTTAGAACACCCGTCTTTTTTTAAGAAAAAGTGATATAGAAAAAGGCAGAGCATGGCAAACTAAAGAGAGCACATATATGATGAATTACTGACATACCTGCCATCCATGCCAAGAATGACAACTGTATTCTTTTGATGGCCAAATGCAACAATATACTGCAAACCTTCTTGCAAGCGAAATTGAGCAACAGACCACTCTGAGCTAAAATACTTAGGTAGCACACCTATAAAAGAGAGAAAAATAGATTAATAGTGAGCGACAATTAACATTACAAAATTCTTAATTTCCAAAGTAACAAGTGCTGTTAGAATGAGCAAGGCTATAAAAAAATGGTCCGTCCAGAACAGAGACATTTGCATGCAATATCAAGGATTGTGAAAAAAGTAGAATTGAAAAGGTAACCACAAATGAAAAGCTTTAAGCAACAAGTGCTGGTGTTGAAGTTGTTTTAGAAAGAAGGAAGCATTTTGGGAGAGAAGAGAAATGAGAAATAAGTAACCTTTAATAAAGGAAAGAGAAGAAACGGCAGGGGGGTTAGGGTGAGAAGTAGAATGTGGGGTGTCAATGGCGGAAGGAACCTTGAGGTTGAAAACGTGAACGGTGCCCTTGTCGCTTGAGACAGCCAGCCACTGCGCAGTGGGAGAAAAGGCAAGGCTGTATATCTCGGCTCTGTCTGCACCCCTCCGAAGCTGAAAAGTGAAAATGAGGGCATTGAGAGAGAGAGAGAGAGAGAGAGAGAGAGAGAGAGAGAGAGAGAGAGAGAGAGCAAGTACCTCTTGGAGCAAAGAAGCATCGAGGGTATTGAAAAGGCGGACGAGGGTGCCCTTGGAGCTGGCAGTGGCGAGCAAGCGGCCATCGTGGGTGAGGGCGAAAGAGGCGATTCGGGAATCGTGGGCGGTGATGAACTTGGTCCTCTTGGAGGCGTAGTGCTCAACCCTAACCTGGCCCTTCTGCAAGCCAGGGCACACCAAAACCATCGACCCCGAAACATGGGAAAGCTCGCACAGCCCCTTTGGATTCGCAATCGTCTCGATTTGATGGAGTACCTTCAGATCGGACAAGTTGTACACGAAGATCTTGTGGGCCAGCACCACCACGATTCTGTCTCGCCGGAGCCGCACCCCCTTCACCTCCGACCGGAAGGACAGTTCGCCGATGCACCGTGACTCGTGGTCGTCCCAGATCATCACCTTGTTCGGAGGGTACCGGGGGTCGCTGCCGCCCCCCACGAAGGCCAGGATGTTGCACCGGAATAGCATGTGCACCACCCCGACGCCGCCTCCTGGCCCGAAGTCGCGGCGGAAGATCTCGCGGAACGGGTCGCAGTTGTAGATGCGGAAGCCTCGGTCGGTGGCGGCGGCGAAGCAACCGGAGTCCTGGTTGAAGGAGAGGTGGAGGAGGGTGGAGGAGTGCGAATCGGGGGATTGGGTAGGGTCATCGGAATCTAGGGTTTGTTGTGGAGGGGTCTGAGACATTGTTTTGTTTTGTGTCCCAGGATCAGATCAATTTTTCAATAATTAATGAATGAAAGTGCCTCTGTTTTGTAAATTGTAATTAATCCCTTTTTGCCACGGCATACCTCGTTGGTTTCACCCAGAAAAAAACACGGTTAGTTGACAACCTCCCACCTCTTCGTTGTAATTTTGCAATTCCCATATCATACTATACGCTTCCAGCATGCTACGCCATTCTATTTTTAAATATTCAATTAATATCATCTCAATTTTAATAAGGTGTTCTTCAATTCATTTAAATATTATAATTTTACTATTTTTTTAATATTTAAAACTAATCTAATAAAATATTCTCTAAATTTATTTTAATGATCAATAATAGTCGATCTATAGTATTTATTTTTTTCACAAAATAAACTGGATATTAATACACTCTAACATTAATATGCATTTAAAAATACTAATAGTATCTTTCATGCAAGTTGCTTAGATGAGTTACATAAAAACTAAAATCGTTCTTCTTACATTTTTATATTTTTATAATCCTATAAAATATCAAAAATATATTTAAATAAAAAAAATTAAAATTTTGTTCTTCGCTCCAGTACATGTTTTTACCATTCTAGATTAACCAATTTAAATTTGTAAAATAATTTGGTTTTACAAATATCGATCACCCAATTGAAACTTATAAAAAAATTGTAAATCAAGATTGAGTAGCTAGTTTTAAAACTTTACATCAACTAATGCAGCACAAGTGCTTACTCATTATAAATATATATGATATTATTTTTCTTTTAAAGTGGTGATTGATAATCTGGATTTCACCATCTGAGCTTTATTAAAAATAAAGTGGGGATTGTTTTTATTAGTCTAAATTATATAATTTAGACTTGTAAAAAATTTGCTTTTACAAGTTTAAATTACGAAATTCAGGTTGAATAAGATTACATATATGAGATGACAAAATTTTAAATTTCTTTATTTAAAGTTATTTTTATTATTTTTAAAAATGATAAAAGTGCATGAAGAAAATATGAAAATACAAGAAAAAAAACCTAAAACTATTATTTTAATATGATTTCACAAGTTGAGTTATTTATAACTGAGACAGAACAATTTTGATATATTTTTAAGCAACTCAACTTATGATATCCATATTAAAATAATAATATTTATATTAAGCAATTCTCATTAAAAATACTTTAATAATCTTGTCTAAGTGTCTTATTTATTAATTTGTGCATGATCTAAAATTAAATTTATAACTCATTTTAATGTATTAATTTTTTTAATTATTTTTTAAAAAATAATATCGTAAATATAAATATTAATTATTTTATATCATTTTAATGTATTTGTATGTTTTTTTCATGAAATATTAATCACACGTATATTTTATTAGAGTCACAAGTCTTTTTGGGATCATTATGACAGTACGTAGTTAACTCAAATTTTGTATCGATGAGACTTAAATATAAAACTATTTGTTAAACTGGAATAATTTGTGTTATTATGTTATCTGATTCACGTGTTGAGTGGTAAATATTTTACATAACTAGTACATAAAAAACATTAATGATAAAAAAATATTGTATTCTAAGATCATTAATTTATTTTCTCATGTCTATAGTAAAAGAAATAATATCTTATTAGATTTTTTTTTGTTTAGATAAAAATTGAAGAAAATATAAGTGGCTTATAATAATTCGTACACATTCTCATGAGTTAGACCCCTTAACTTATTAGATTAATTTAATATGAAATAAAGCCGCATAAAAAAATGAAGCCACATGTCAACATATAATTATATTTAGGCATAATTGCAGTTTGTGTTCTATATTTTCTAATTTTTTACATTCCTTCTTTTAATTATGATATTTTTTCCTCAAAATTTTAAGACAGATAAGTTTTCATTCAATCTTTTTTGTTGAATAACAAATGTGAATTAAACATAAAATTAATTTTATAATAATTTAATAATACGACAAACCTTGTGATTTAAAAGCAATAGAAAGATGATAAATTTAAGAGGTTAATTTTAAGAATTTATATTCATATTTAATTTTTAAAGTATTAATAGGTAAAATTAATAAATTTATTATAAATAAATTATAGTAATCGAATGTTATACTGTATATACTAATTAAAATATAAATTTAAATTACATAATTTAAACTTGTGAAAATTATTAAATTAATATTTGCCACTTAAAAAAATCAATTTCAATTCACCAAGTCATAGCAATTTGACAAAATTAGGGTAGAGTGTCATCATCATTTAATCATAACGAGAAAAGTTTGAATACTGATCTTAATCTTTATGTATTAAAATTTAGATGACATAATAAAATGGTGTTTCCTAATAATTATATTAAATATTTATTTATAGTAACAATTAAGAAATGATTACGTGGGGTTTGAATGAGAGAGAAAGTTAGAAGAGGAGTGAGGGGGGAGTATGGAACAAGTTGGAGAACGACTTGGCATCCTAGGTACGCGTTGGGGAAGGTACTTTTCATGTTAAACATATTATATAGGAACTCAAGATTTGGATTTATCATGTTAAACATCCTCTTAGTTCAGAAAATTAAGGAACTCAAGATAAGAGTAAACTTGCCAAAAATTCAGTTTAAGACCATAAAAATCGACTCATTCATCCTGGGGCGCTTCTTAAAGGTGAAGATCGACAACATGCTTTGCTTCCTTTATTGCAATGAAGCATTTCGTTCAGCAATATAAGAGAAGGATTGCAGATGCATTTCAGTGCAAGTGTGGAATATTGTAGAATCAAATATCGAATTGCTAGAAAAATGCACTCTTGGTCCAACTAAGAGATCCAAACCAATTGAAGTTTTTACAAGAAAGCTTCAAATTTCAATTCACAATCACATTCCTGAGTTGTAACATCTTAAATTTCATAATTAGAAATAACAAGCTATGAAAATTAAAAATGATAAATTATTTTGAGAAAAGTTAATAAGTATAATAAATTTAATAATTTGTGATATATTTTATAAGTTATATTTTTAATTAACCATATTAAAAATATATTTATATTTTGTCATATATAAGTTAATAATGATAAATAACGCAATTATATTTTTATATTTAGATAATTTTTATTTAAATTATTGATAATAAATAATGTATTTATCTTTATTCATTTAAGTTAGTTGTATTATATAATATATTTATCTCATTATATTTAAATTAATGATAATAGATAATGTATTTATCTTTATTTATTTAAGTTATTAATATTAGATAATATATTTATATTTTTATATTTTAAATAATGATATAAATATTTTCTGTGTGTTTTCTACGGATTTTTAATAATTGAAATTGTTTTGTATAATTTAATTATTGTGACTTATGTTTTTTTATAATATTATATTTGTGATTTATAAACAATATACTTACGTGACATATTGCTTATAAATTTTATTACTATTTGTGAAATTATGATATTTGCTTGATATAATTTTAATGATTGTGATTGACACAATGTTGTTTGAAAAATTGATATAATGACTATTTCAGATATCTCCATTTAGAATAAAAATGAAATATATGTGAGATACGTACATGAAGATGAAACTCGATCTCATATGCAAAAGAGGTATACCTCTATTAAATGATGGCGAAAGCAATGTGACATCATTGAATAAAATATGCATGATAGGCTTTTTATGAATCTATCTTGTAAAATATTTAGTTCCAGCAACCAAAAATTGAGTGACATCAAATGATAACAAGAATATCTGTGTTGTACTTATGAGTTTGTATGTATGTGTTGAAGTGTTAATTAAGAAAATATTTTTCTTTTTATGTGAATTATGAGTAATTGGTTATTTATTATATTTCTATTTTATGATTGTAAATAAATATTATTTTTAAATTGTGGATGATTGATTTTTTCTGATTATTGAGCTGACTGAAAACAAACATTTTTAACTTGTTATATTTAGTGAGATTATAAGTATATTTGATTTGTCATTTTAGCTAGTTAAAAGCTGAAATGATTTCAACTTCATTTGGATAACAAAAAGTTAGGAATTTTTTAGGACCTACTAACATTTTCAAAAAAGGTATTTTAAGTAGTTTTTTTTTTTTTTCGAAAAGTCTCCTATTTTCAGCTACTAGTTTTTTTACAACTTTATCTTTCATTATTTAGTTTATTGTCCCTCACTAATTTTCTATCATTCATTAATATAATTATAATAATTTATAATTTAAATATATAATTATAGAGACTTATAATTTAAATATGAAATTTAAAATTTATATATTTAATTATAGAAAATTATAATTTAAATACATAATTATAGTAATCTACAATTTATATATATATAATTATGTAAAATTATAATTTAAATATGTAATTAGTTTATATTATTAACACTAGCAAATGTCAAAATAAGCATCAAAGTTTCGAAACATTAAAAGATTCTGATACCCAAGTTAATATCAAAATAAAAGTGAGAAAATAAGTGTGTATAAAATAAGATACCTAAAGTGGACTTTGATTGTTCCTTTATATTTATCTTTATGAAGAGTTTTATCCATAATTATTTTTTTTAGGAGGGTGGGCTTCCTGGCATTTGCCTGCACCGAGGTGGTTTGTCGGTAGGTGTGTTGCCGAGTAGACGTGCAGGTGTTGAGGTACTCAAAATACCAAGTATCTTGCTTAAGTGTGCATGGACGCCAAGTATGATGAGTATCGAGGTGATAGTTTTGGGCTTCGAAGTGAGTGTGAGATGGGGGTACAACTACCATGAAGGTTTTTCATAAAAAAGTTTTAAAATTCTAATTGAATACACCATCCTAAAGCTTGATACTTGTTTGTTACACTTCAATCCCAAGATACATTCAACACAATTTATGTGAGAATTTGACATTTTACATGGTTGAATCCAAATCAAACGTTAGACGTGTGTTTTGATTTCCAGTTTAAAATCACATTAAACGAAAAAACATGCATTCTATGACAAAAAAAAGAAGTAAAAAATTTGTAAGAATAACTTAATTTTGAATCTAATTGTGTTGAATGTAATTGGTTTCTAAACAAATTCCAAGCTGAACTCAAATGGAATTAATGAAAAAATAACCATTCTACCTAAGGTTATCAAAATCGATAGTTTCCATAAACTTGTGAGAGTACAGTAAACTCGACTTGTAAAATTGTAAGAATTTACTTCATTAAAAATATGACTATAAATCACATAAAAATTGAAAGTTTTCAATGCATAATAATTTCAAATTCACATAATAAATTTAAATTACTTCAAATAGGTAGAAATTAAAGTTAAAACACTTAAAATTTCAAAATGTTTTTAGACATAAGAATAAATTATATTAAAAACACTCAAAATAGGAGTTAACATAGAAAAATATTACCTAAGAAGTTTATTCACGAGTTTACTATGATTTTATGAGTTTACTCCAATTTTACCGAATTTACTACTTTTCCGATTTTACTGCGATTTAACTCGTTTAGGACGTGTAAACTCGTAGATTTTATGAGTTAACTCACGATTTTAATAACCACGATTCTACCTTTTAATTCTATTGAAATTTGGAATAAATTCTGTTTTCAATTAAATGTGAAAAAGAGGAATGCTACACTCTGACACACTCCTCCAAACACATTTTTTATTATGGGTGGACATGTATTGAAAGAGTTTAATTGGTATATATTATAAGTGTAAATGATTTTTACACTAACATTCAATCATAACTTTTCATTTATGTGACTTTTAAAGTACTAATAAGAAAAGTCAACAAACTTACTATGAATGAAAAGTTGTGATTAAATGTTAGCGTAAAAATCTATAATGTGTACTAGTTAAACTCTTATTGAAACTACAAAATTAAGAGACAGTCATTTAATAACAAAACTCACATAATTTATTGTTTTCGACAAATTTCAACAAATCATGTAAAGTTTGTTAGGAGAAGTGTGTAGAAGAATGTGTTATTAACATTTTTCATGCGAAAAAGAAAGAAAAAAGATTGTGCACAATTAGTCTAAAAAAGTTTTCCGATAAATTTGTTAACTTTATCCATTAATACTTTAAAAGTTATAAATGAAGAGTCATGATTCAACGTCATTGTTAACCTCTTTTACACTGTAGGTGCATATTAATTAAATTAAAAAAAATCAAACATATTTACACAGCATTCTAAGAAAAGCTTTATGTGTATTATGTATTTACTTCAAACTCCAAACCATGCTTTTTAATAACTCATAAATCTAATAATACAGCAGTTAGTAGCTCTCCCAAATTAAAAATATTTATGTTTTCATTCAATAATGGTTTCATCTTGAATTGAATACAAATCAGCAAAACTGGCAGGAACATCAACATGCAGTATATGTGTATTATGTATTACTGCAAGAACCCTCCGGGGTTTTCTTTGGCCAACTCTAACAGCAGCTAAATTTTATTTCCTTCACTTTTAAAAGAACCGAATAAAAAAATAAAAAAATGTATCGGACATAAAAATTGGCTAATGAAACTAAATGCAGAATAGTTATCCAGTTAGTTGAATCACGCATCATCTTCTTGGGTAGTGGGAGTACCAGCAAGCCAACCCCATACCCCTCCCGAACCCTGCCTTTGCTTTGCATTTAAGGCAGCCTGCTCGGATACAGCTTTTTGCCGCTGGAGGAGCTCTAGTTCCTTCTGTAGTGTACCAATTGTTTGGAGCTTCTGACTTAATTCAGCAACCTCTACCTGTCATCCCAATCACTATTTAGTGAAAAAAATCTAACTCTTTCATCAATACTAAAAGGAGACAAACGCCTGACTACAAAAGCGGCCTCCGAAACCTAGTCCATAAATTACAAAGATTCTCCTAGGCAGGTATGCATCACCAAATACTCTCTACATCAAAAGTACTCCTCACCCACAACCAATTCCATTTTATATTTAGGAGACATGTTTTGTGATTTCATCATGGCTTTTTCTCCAACAACAACATATATTGTGAGTTGGGTCCACTATATAGATCAGACATACTTTTTACTTTTTAGCCATCGTGTAGTTTCAGTTCTCGCAATGATCACGAGAGGAAGGTTGTCAGATGCATTAATGATTACCTCAAGTTTGAAACACCTTGACTGTTCAGAAGCAAGCTGACCACGTACTGATTGGAGTTCCTGCATTCTCAGTGTGATGAAAGTGAGGACATCTTGATAGCATTATAGAATAATATTCAAATTGTTTATATCTCACGCATTCTTACTGTATTTATTATTTACTAATATATTATTAGAAAAACTATTTTTACCATACAACTGAAGTTCTTAGTCCTACATAAATACGGGAGTTGCAAGCCATAGTGAAATTATTTGATTTTATCATAATCATTTCCTAATAGTTCACCCATGCTACAAAATGAAAAAGGAACTTCAGCAATTAACGTAGTTACCTTGCAAAGGTCAGAGTTACGAGTTTCAGCTTCAGCCAGTTCTTGCTTTAGTTGAAGAGTATGCAACTTCTCCTTGTGGAGAGATGATTCCAACTCTTCTTTCTCAACCTTAAGGACTGTCATAAGATCACCTTTTGATTTCTGTGCATACACAAAAAATAAAAATGTGAAAAAAACAGTGCCTAGCAGGAATTGAAATGAATTGCATCAAATACAAGATATGATCATGCCTATAATTTGACTAGTTCATACAGAATTTGCAATCTTTAAGGAGTAAACTTGGAATCCACTGTCTACAGATGCATAATAGGGTATCTTTGTGGTTAGAGATGTCAGTCTATGTTAGTCAAGTGAAATAGTACTCGCTTTACAATAATACATACTATTGAATCAACATTGTCCACGGCAAGTTCCTTAATTTTCCCTTGATTGCCTCCTTCAAATTCAGACTCCAGATCTCGAGTAGCATTTGTGGTATTGAGCACACCAGAAACGCTGTCTGGAATGGGGTTTTCCGTTATTTTTGATTGCAAGGTTGATTTGTGACTTGGTTTAAGGACATAGACCTGAATGCAGCAAACAAAATCAGGGGAAAGAGAACAATAAAACAGCAAAATAAAGCAGATAAGACAAAAAATTTTGAAATAATCTTCAGTACTTCACCTCATTGTTGTAACGTCCATTGTATCCTCCAAAAGATACAAGTATGTCTTCACCATCATATGAACTTACAACCAAACTCGAACCCTACAATGGAAAACACTAAATATTTTAAGCAGACGACACAAAAAAACTGTGAAAGGTTTGAGTATCTTCCAGATGAATGATGACAGCATTGAGTTATCAACTATCAGTAAGTTGGATAGAATTTATAGCAAAATGCAAGTATGCAATCCAGTAAAAAAATCATGAGTAAATTACAGTAACCCCCTGAAGTTTAGTGTAGTTACACATGCACCCCAGGTTTTTTTTAACCATTACTTTTGCACCTCATAAGGGAGTGTTATATGGTTTGAGAGAAGTGTTAGTGTAATGTTTTCAAATGTATAAGTGGTGGTAATGTAATTTTTTTGAACTTAAAGGAAAATTAGTCTAGGAAAATAAAAAAGATTAAAATTATGTATAATTTGATAAAGTTGAGGGGAGTGTTTTTGTAATTTGCTCAAAAATCATATATCATAATAAAGTAGAGAAGTTTAGAAACAGAATTACAGAAACCTTGATAAAAGCATTTATCATCAAGGGACAATAGCTACTTGGAGGGATTATTTAAACTAATATATTATAGTTTCTACATAAACCAGTTCATGTGGTTATTTTCCAACTTGGTTAATACTTTTAACAAGAATTTGTTATTTTGAATTCTCCCATGATAGAAGGTCCCACAATTAAATTCTCCCATGATAGAATTTGTTATTTCGAATTCTCCCACAATTAAAAGTACCTCACTGGCAACAGGAACACGCCCTTGAACAGAAGTCACCACTGACCAAGTCAGGGTAGACATATTCAACACAACAGTCTCTGAGACCCCTGCAGAATCACGGAATATAATTTGAAACAGGACATGTAAAGCAATAATAAGACAGCACTAAAAATATCCACAAATCTAAAATCAACAATAAATTTGCCACAACCTAGGTGATGAATATGCAATATATAATAACTTCTTAGATACCTATTAGTGTTAGATAGTTGTTAGCAACTTCGCACCAGAGTAAGTCAGAGTGGGATAATCAGAAATTCAGAATAGATAAAGGAAGGTATGTAGCCTATAAATAAGGATGGAGATGGAAAGGCATGTTATCATTTAAGAGGAAATTGAGACTTTAGAGTATCAGTGGGTGTACACCCTCAAAGTTTTACAGTGGTCTAATAAAGGAAGATTTTCCCTGTTCTTTGTAATAAGATACATGGTTTCTAACATAGCTACACTACACCAGAAGTTTCCCTTCATAAATGATCCAAATAGAACAGTAATGTTTTTCCTCTAAAACTCATTTAAACAGTAAGCTGGAAAATTTTCCACAAAAAACCTCGTATGTAATTGCATCAATTCATAATCAAATGATAAATAGTCCTTTAAATTTTTACTTCCCTTTTTTAAAGCCACAAATTTATGCTTGTTACTGTAACTCCAGAATCAGTTAAAGGATCAAGAAAGTTAACGTTGGCAATTAACCTCCATCTATGTATGAAATATCCAAAACCAGGGGAAAACCAAAGAATGAATTGTTGGAGATGCAACCCCAATTAAGTCATCTCGCAATATACGTACTCTCTAGTCTCTGTAATAGATTCTATAGGAGAGGGGTATTGGATAAAAAGCTGTTTTTTACCATAATGCATTTGGAGTGATTCATTGCTTTCTCATTTTCATAAAGTTAATAGTTACAGATATAACAATGCATTATATAGTATCTACTATCTATGTAAGTTGATTAAGTTCACAAGTAATTTTAATTAATGACACCTAATGAAACTCATTTCTAAAAAATTACTTTCAGGTGAAAATTCTAAACATAGAATTCAAGCTTCCAAAGCAAAATACATTCTCTTCAAAAGTTATGATCTGCCAATTACCTAAACAATGAAGGACTAATCTCACTGTATCTCATTGTTGGCTCGATGATCTTATACATGCTTTGATTTTATTTGATTCTCCGCCAAGTTTTAAGCTTACACACTATCACAGGTGCTCTATCTAAAGATCAAAGTAATGAATTTTTTAATAAAACATGGTGGTACCACTTCCATTCACTCATAAGGCACATAAAGAGGGAAGCAACATTGACAAATAGGTCATATTGGGCCTATTAATGTTTGTAACACATTAAGAACTTAACAAGTTTTGAAGAATATTATGTATTCACATATTGTAAATCTTTACTGTATGTAAAAAAACTGTTTAAACTGGAATGGCTATTATTAACTTGAATCTTACTCTACATTAATTTTTCTACCATTTTAGAACTCGGCCATGACTGACAGCACAAATATACATATAAATAAATGTCTTTCAAAGATGAGAATTAAACCAGTTTAATTAGTTTATTATACACATAAACTCAAAAAAAGGTGTATGTTTGAAAGCATGCCAGACCAATTAACTATGCAGCATCACCATCAGAAAACCAATTTTTATTTATTTATTTAGTTTGACCTCTAAGAAAAGGGTGTGTCTCCTCCATGAATTCAAAACCGTTGTTCCGGGATGAAGCAATATTTTATGGAGGAAAAATTCATTCCTAAAACGAAATATATTGTATTTAAGTGACCAGGTGTAAAAGCCATACCACTCTTGTTGTCACCCCCACCAACAATGAACCAATTCTCCCCTACTGTCACACCAGCATGTCCAGCACGAGGTGACGGTATTTCACCCAATTGTGTTGGTCGAGACCATTCCATCTGTGTAGTTCACATAGAAGATTAGATGAAGATGATTTTTCAGGTCCACGGCTTAATAGAAAAGAAAATGGTCTTACAGTCTGCATATCGAGAACATGTAAATCATTGTAGCAAGTTGCATGTGAACCCCCACCGAAGATAAGTAAGTATCGCTCCACATGAACAGCAGCAGCATGATCAGACCTTGGAGAAGGAGGCACCCCACTGCCAATTAATAATTCATTAGCATTAACATGTTTCCTTTTTCATTCTTTCATCTCAATATAGGAATACAAAAAACAATATCTCGCACATTTGCCACCATTAAAAATGTGTAACATAATTACCATGCATCAAAACCAGATTTTGGAATAGGAAAAAAGGTAGTTGCAAAACAAAGTCAAACATCAGTTTGCTCTAGTGAATTCTTTTTTTCTTTTACACCCTTAAAACATTCACATTTCCCAGCATACCAATTAAAACTTTCATACCCACCCACCCCCATCCAACAAAATAAAAAGTGTAATATAAGAAATAAGGGAAAAGGTTTTTTGAAGAAACTTCTTACACAGCATCTATTTCATCCCATGTCAAGGTTTCCAAATCAAGAATATGCAAGTCATTCAAGAGAGTTCTCTTTGCATCTTCTCCACCAAAAATTACTAAGCTTGTCCCAACTAAGGTAACTGATTGTCCTCCACGCGAGACCTAAAAATGATATACAAAAAAACGCAACTAACAGTCCATTAATGTGTTTCTTACAAAATTCCACTTCCCATCCCTCCCTTGATAGAAGCTCAAACCTTTTAAATTAGACTGACCTTCCCTCTATTTTTTTTTTTTTTAAAAAAAACCTAACTTCTCCTAAGATTAAAATGTGCAACATTGTGATCCATTTTAATATGAAAAATCCATTTAGGGGCTTTTTGTTCCTCTGCACAGTGCTCAACAATGTTGACAACTAAATTTAAATCACTAAAATCATAGAAGACACATTGAACTTTTTATTAAAGTTCCAAAACAAATAGTAAAGTTGTTTAAAATTTCATTTCATCTTCTAAAAGGCTAAAGCCTAAAATCAACAATAGGACTCTCAAAATTAGCTACAGATAACACTGAAAGTTACAAAGACGGAAAATTCCCCTGTAAGGCTTGTTCATAGTTGACTGCCATCTAAAAAATATTTATTTACATTAAAATGGACTATAAAGTTTAGAACATTCGATTCTATATTTCATGGGAGGTAAGTGTAATCTTTAAAATTATAGGGAAGGAGAGTAATTTAAGTATCTCTCAAAGAAGACGAGCGTGATTTACCCAAAAAGAAAGGAAAAGGAAAGGCAAAATTGTATATGAAAAATCACTAAATTATTGCATCTCTTCCAATTTTTTTTTATCCACAGGAATCGAACAAATGTCAAGGAATTTATAATAATTCATGCTTCAAAACGGAGCTAGACCCCCTTAACAAATCAATGCATCTCTTGTTAGGCAGTTAGAAAAAAAAGCAAATGCATCTGTTGCAGTCACACAAAATATGCATAAAAGAAAGAATAACAAATACACACCGGGGGCTTCCCATAAGTCTTTAGAGTTGACCAAGTAGCTTTTTGCAGATCAAACACTTTCACTGTTATAATACAATCAACATTAAATAATGTTAAAAATAGATGCTTAATTGTAATTAAAATGAAAAAGATAAAAATAAAAGAATACAAAAGTAGGGAAAATATTACATTACAATAAAAGAATACAAAAGTGGGGAAAAGAAAACCACTAAACAGGGGGAAAGCACTGTATTAATGGATATATAGATTGAATCAACATTGAACAAAGTGAAATGTTACATTTTATTGTTCAACAAAAATTGACTTGAAAGGGCCATGAAAATTTGTGCATAAATGTTTCACTCACATATGTACACTAAAATTTCATCACACCCAATTGTCTTGATTGCTTTTCATTAAGGTGAATAATATAATAGTATCATGTCTTTTACTTTTTTAAAATAAATAGTAAACCATCAAATTTCGTAAAGCTTCTGTTTTCAAACACATCTAAATGAAATTTCCATATTTCCCAGTTCTACTTACTTCAAGTTATGCTAATTCACCAATAGAATGACAAGACATACAACATTGATATCATATGTATACCTTGTATACTTTCATTAGGATCTTTTGTATGCCCAGCAATTGATAGAAGCTTATTTTCCCATGGAATCTGCGGTGACAAAGTTTCAAATCATTAAAATCCAAAATATTCCAGAATTGGTACTATAGCAGAGAAGATTGAGTAGGGCTTTTCATACCAGGGAATGACCAGCACAAGGGTATAATGTTACTGAGGATGACGAGTCAGTAGACTCAACTTTGGCATCAATCTTTGACCAAGTCCAACTTCTCAAATCTAGAACCTGTATTGTTTCAACGTAATTCAAAGTATAACTGCACATAATCTAGTCAACTACAGAGAGGATGAGGGAGGTTAAGAAAAGTTAAGCCGCACAACCACAAGATAAACCATTACTTAAACCAAAATTGGAGGTTTGAGTAATGTATACTTCATGCAACAGAGATATTAAACACATGCTTACAAGGATATCATTAAGGTAACGACCATTGTGGTTTCCGCCATATATGTACAATTTATCTTGCACAATTGCAGCTCCATGCTGAACATATAAAAAACACAATAACTTGGGAAAAGGAATAAATTGATCAAACCAAAAAAAATAGCAAACAAGAATGAAAATTATAGTTTGACCTCATATCTGGCTTTTGGACATTGACCAGATACTGGAGGTGCAATCCATTGGTCATAGACTCCAACTGAACCAAAACCTTCAACAACAACGTCCTTATCCTGAGTTCTTACTTGACTTCCATTTTCAGTAGAAATGGTTTTTATCTCTGGATATGTGTTTCCATTCTCAATTACTGACTCAACTTTGGAATTGTGCTGTAAAATAAGCTCAAAAGAGTGGAAGAGGGGAAATTATGTTAGCAGTAGCAGCAAAAGTGGAGAAAAAACATGTTTTTATCGAATTTTTTTTTATGTGACTTCACAGTGACATGGTGCTTATATTAATTCAACTCTAAATATCAAATCCTAAATGCAATATCAATAAATCAGCAGTTGAATTGAACATATGATTTACAGCCAAAATCATTCAAATTACTATAAGTCGCAAGAGAATTGGATGCATGTCTTGTGGGTAAAAGAAAGAAGACTAAGCAGTATATATAGCTGTGGCAATACTGACATTCATTTGCACATCAACAACAGGGTCTACAACAGAGTTAGATGCTCTTGAATACCAACCAGGATCTTCTTCCTACACAACAATGGAAAATAAGAATGAAAGTAATGAGCTACCATTCTGCATTATACTGAGGAAGAAATATGAAAAACATTATTAGCATGACCTCCAATATTTTAACAAAAAGACGCATGGCTTCTGTGGAAGACATGTTTCCGAGCTGGTTCCAGCTGTGTATCAACAACTGCTTTTAATGATATTCTCAAACAAAACAAAAGCAGTAATGCAATGGTCCAAATTGCAAATATAGTATAAAAATGAAGCGTTGATCAAACTAATGCATTATACACAACAAAATATTAGCATAACCTATAACTGTATACGGCACAGAAAAGCATGATAAAATTTGATTATGCATAAACTCATATGTTATTGATTGGGGAGATCGATACAGAAAGATTAGAAAAAGCAAAGGCAGCTTGAATGTTTAAAAGCACACAAACCTGGCCCATTTGCTGTGCTCCACAAGTTTCCATGAACTGGGTTCTGGGACGTTACAAGGTCCAATACTAGCCTGGCATGACAAATCAAGCATTAAATATACACATAATCCTCTCCAACAAATTCCTACTTCAAAATTCAAATCCATGTAATACTAGCAATCCAATCAAACAACAAAAAGCCATTAGATGCAAGGAAGCTCAGGGTGAGACGGATGGATCACAGCATTGGCATATCAAAATTTGACTCATGAGTGTTTCGAACTTCACCTACGTTGATTTATGTGCATTTCATCAGAACGTATAAGACTTATTTAATTTTATTTTCATCCTACTGAGTATAAAACCACTGAGTGGTGGAAATTATTTACATTGCTGTCACACTCATAGCATTAAAAAAAATAATTCGAGATCTACCGAAATGAAACCCTTGGATTGATGAGAAGCACCTTCCATCAGGCATTAGTTATTAGTTGTAAAATTAAAATTGGAAATTGCATAGATATTGACGCGAATTGGAGTAGTGTGGAAGTGAAAGAGGAAATGCGCAGAAGAGATCGAGAAGGTACCTGCTGATAGAGGCTATATAGAAGAAGAGCGGTGGAGTTGGCGAACTTGGATGTGATGGTTTTGGTGGGAGAGTTGGATCCGTCGAATCCAGCGTAAGAGGCCGCGGCGTAGAAGCGCTCTGGGTATTGCAGACCAGAGCTTGCTCTAGCCATCGCTATGTTTACTATTCACTCACTCTTTGCTAATTCTTATTCACCTCTCTCTCAGATCCTACACTTACATACACCACTGCACTACTGCTATACTCCGTATCAGATATGAGTATTATTATGCCTCCTTCTTCTTGCCTTGCTCCTCCAGTTTACCACACAACATAAATGGAGTTGCCGTTGGGGTGAGCAAGGTGTAATTAAATTAATATTATTAACTCGTCTCAGTTTTCTGCTACGTAATCGCAAACTTCACAGATCCGCCTTAATGGCCCAAAATTCAGCATTAATCCCCCAACCCCAATGTTTAGCTAATTAGTAATTACACTCTCATTGTCCTTTTTTGTACATATTCTAGCTCATACAACCCCTATCAGCATTTTTATTTTACTAATTTTTTATATTTTTTCATATATTTAAAACATGGACCCAATTTTTGGCACTTAATTATTAAGTGATAAATATTGATTAATATAAACATGATGTGATAATTTATATTATTAATAAAATAATTTTTTCTACCACAATTTCGCTCTTTTCAAATGTAAATTTGTCACTAAATCACTTTTATAGTCTTAAGAAAAAATTTACTTTATATCTAACATATATAATTATTCTACTATTTATAATTAATATATATATATATATTTATTGGCTTCATCTTCAATATTTTTTATTTTACTGTTTTTTATATTTTGTGCCTATATTCAAAACATGGTATTGACCTAAATTTTGACAGTTAAATATTAAGTGATAAATATTGATTAATATAAATGTAAAAATCTATAAAAGGAATCTTTCTAGTCATAATCTCATTTTCAATAAATATAATTTTTTTCATTAGATCAAGTTTATAATCTTAAGAAAAAAATTACTTTAAAATATTTATCTCCAACATATATAATTGTTCTGCTGTCTATAATATATATATATATATATATATATATATATATATATATATATATATATATACTATTAATAAAGGGAATTCACATATCCACTTTTTAAAATATTTATACCTATTTGAAAATTAAGAAAATAAACTACTTTGTGAAATGAGGGATTTGAACTAGGGATGTTTATTAGGTTGAGTGACCCAATGACCCAATCTAACCCAAAGTGATTGGGTTGAATTTTTTTTAGATTGAGTGAAACCCAACCCAACTCAATCCCCTACGGGTTAAGAGACGAGTTTAATGAGTTGAACCCAATACTTAACTCAACCCAACCTAATAATTATATTATATTATTATTTATTATTTTTAATTAAAAATATATTTAATAGTTTAATTTAAAATAGTTTCTAGAGTTATTGATGATTGACTAAGCATATTTCCAAAGTTACAATAATGATATGTCATGAACATGTTACTGATATTGTAAAAAGATGTTATGTTAAAGACTAAACACACAAGCTTTTAAGATTTAGGATAATGAAATTTTTTTATCTGAAAGACTGTAATGTGTCTTTGAGTAAAAACCTTTTAAACACTAACAAAGTTGAGACAAAATACTTTGATTGAAAATATAGATTAATTAGAAGAATGGAGGCAACAATCATCCTACTAATGAAATGATGTATGGTTATTGATGCATGTGTTATGACTTATGGGAATTGATTCTTCTCACTATCAGAGCTAATCGCTTATTATTTATTTTTATGTTACAACAATGATATATTCTATTTTTAAAAAAATATGCTAAAAAATTATAAAAAAAATGTTCTAAACATTCAATTTATTCTTTTAAAAAAAGATTTTTTTAAATGGTAACTAATTAACTCAAACCAACATGTTCAATGGTGGGTTGGGTTCGGTTTAATGGAAAAAAAATGAAAATTCAACCCAACTCAATGAGTTGTGATTGAGTTGGGTCTTGAGTTTGCCTAAACCTGACCTATCCAACCCGTGAACACCCCTAATTTGAACTCACAATCTCTCTCTCGACAAAGGTAAACTTTATCAATAGATCAACCTTACAACCTTAAGAAATAAAACTTTAAAACATTTATATCTTGCATACATAATTGTTCTACTATCTATTATATATATATATATATATATATATATATATATAATATTTATAATATTAATAAATGAAATTTTCATGTCCACTTTTTAAAATACATATTGTAGCCTTTTACCTATTTGAAAATTAAAAGAATAAACTACTTTGTGAAAGGAGAGATTTGAACTCACAATCTCTCTCTCCCCAAATGTAAACTTTGTCACTAGATCAATCCTATAACCTTAAGAAAAAAATTAATTTAAAACGTTTATATCCAACATAAATAATTGTTCTCCTATCTATAATATATATATATATATATATATATATATATATTATCTATACTTCTATACTATTGATAAAGAGAAATTTTCTTTTAATGTCTACGTTCCAAAATACATATTCTACCCTTATACCTATTTGAAAATTAAAAAATAAACTACTTTGTGAAATGATGGATTTGAAACCACAAGCTCTCATTCCCCAAAGGTACACTTGGTCACTAGATCAACTTATAACCTTAAGAAAAAAATCACTTTAAAATATTTATATTTAATATACATAATTGTTCTACTATCTATAATTTATAATATATATATATATATATATACTATTAATTATCTATACTATTAATAAAAGAAATTCTCATATTCACTCTTCAAAATACCTATTCTACACTTATACCTATTTGAAAATTAAAAAAAAAACTACTTTGTGGAAGGATAAATTTGAACTTCCAACCTCTCTCCCCAAATGTAAACATTGTCACTAGATCAACCTTAAGAAAAAAAATATTTTAGAACATTTATATCCAACATGTTCTACTATCTATAATATATATATATATATATATATTATCTATACTTTTATACTATTAATAAAAGGAATTCTCCTTTTGATGTCCACTTTTCAAAATATCTATTTTACCTTTATACCTATTTGAAAATTAAAAAATAAACTACTTTGTGAAATGAGGGAATTTTAACCCATAAGCCCTCCCTCCCCAAATGTAAACTTGAAAAAATTACTTTAAAATATTTATATCCAACATAAATAATTTTTCTACTATATATATATACTATTAATAAAGGGAATACGAAGAGATAAGATAACACTATTTGGAACATGAAAACACACCCTTCATACCCAAGATCATTATTTGAGGTGAAGGGGTGGGAAATTACTCCCACATGACATGTGTATGAAAAATGGGTAGTGAAGTAATCTCTAAACTTCAATAGGTTTTATGTACGCCATTGAAGGGTTATTAACACTCGCAACAAGGGCTGATAAAATAAACGTGATTGTGTGAATATATTGTTTCATTTAATCGGAGCTTTGAATTTAAATTATGGGAAAAAATGACAGCCTAAAGTCAATGCATTTGGTGCCCCTGAATTGTAAAGGGGTCTTTGCTTAATTTATTCTATGTGATTGTAAGAGGAAATAGGATTAACTTATGCATTTGCATATAAAAGAAATAAGGTAGTGGAGGTGAACCCTAAGTTTTCCTAAGGATAAAGCTTAATGTGTTTTATGAGATTGATTAATTTGTTTATTTCTATGAATGCTATTGATTATTAAACTGTAAAGAACTTTAATTTTATGATAATTAATATAATGATTAAAGAACTTATTTGTTATTTGAATTGTTCTTTATAACTAAAGGATTGGGTGTTAGGTGTTAAGTGTTTTCTTCCATGGAGAAGATTGATGGAAAAAATTGATTATTATTAATGCAATTATGAGGTTGATGATAATAAAAAAAAGAGATAAAGAAATAGAATGTTTGAGGGTTTGGAATTAGAATTATATCGTAGGAACCTGGTATAAGTTGAGTACTTGTTATATGAAATTTTTTTATGAACACACCTCATTGTTTTTGTTATATCTTTTTATGTGGTTAACCAAATTGAGTTTCATTTATTGTGTTAAAAAGTAGAAATTTAAGGCTACAATTTAGGCTAAAGAATCACATAAAAATGTTAAGAATTAACCAAGTTATGTGAGTTATAAGTTGTGTTTCTAATCTAATATGTGAAACATATGTTTATGTGTTGTAATCCCTGCGATGTGACCTAAACGACCTCATTAGATTTTGTGTTCTTCATAAAAATTGTAGCCTTATATGTTATATTTCTTTTGGAGTTTAAATCACTCAAAATGGATGTCTATAACTCAAGTTATGAATAAAATAATTAGTAAATATTAAGCTGTCAAATTTGGGGTTAGTAGTTGTGCGTTTGTAATTTTTAAAAACAGTAGATGATAAAACTAACTCTCGACATCAAACATAAAAGTTTTAGGTAATTGTATTATATTTCTAATAAAATTTGTATCACCATTATATCATTAGTACAACTATACATATTGTATTTAGACTAAACAATGCAATAAAAGAGTAAGATAAGAAAGGATAATGGAGTTGTAATGGTTTTGATTGTTGTGGAGTGAAATATTATGATGTATCTTATAATTACGAAATCATGAATGATTGAATGTTTGAAAGTTGTTTGGGGAGCATGGATTGGGGATTTGAACCATTGTATGATATTGATGTTGATTACAATTGATCGTATAATGTATTGATGATCGATGATAGTCAAAGTGTGTCTGATGATGTGTCATCCTAGCTGCGGTTGGGGCTGGATTGTGATGACATTATTAGATTATTGTAATGTATCTTGTAATTATGTGGTGAATGATTGAATATTTGGAAGTTATTTGAGGTGTGTGAATTGAGGATTTCTTCCACTGTGTGATATTGATGTTGATTTCAATTGGACATACAATGTGTTAATGACGACGGACAGGGTGTGCTTGATGAGGTGACGTCCTAGCTATAATTGAGGGTGGAGTGTGATGACATGATTAAATGTTGATATTGTGATTGTTGATGATATAGTCAAGGTGTGCCTAATGAGTTGTCATCCCAGTTGTAGTTGGAGGTGGAGTATGATGACATGATTAAATGTTGGCATTATGGTTTATATTGTGGATGTCATGATGCATGAATAAGGTAGTCAAAGAAGTTTTGTAAGGATCACCTATTGTATAGTGCTTTGGACCAAATTTTTTGGATTGTTTTGTGTAGAAGAGGATTCACATCGGATGGACTTATGGTGAGATAGTTGTACCTACGTGTTACTGATGTAGAAGAAGATCACTTTGGGCGCATACCCAAGAGAGCATGCATAAGTGTGACCGTCGGAAAAGATTTGTAAGGATCGCCCATTATGTGATGGTTTAGACCAAATCTTTTTGGGTTGTTTAGCATTACACAATTGTATTCACGTGTTACTAGCGTAAGAGAGGATTCACTTCGGGTGAACCTATAGTGAGGTAGTTGTACTAACGTGTTGCTGTTGTAAAAGAAGACAGTTTCGGGCGTGTACTTGAGAGAGTATGCATAAGCATTATTAACATGAATGATTTATATGTGTGGATGTATAATCTCTGCCATGGTGTAGAATGAATTTATTTGTTGTACTTTAGTTAATTGCTCATTCTCTTTATATGTGCCTTAATACGTGTGAGACGTATTCTTACCCATTTGCTACTTGTTGTTGCATTTTGTTTAGGCTGAACGCCACTTTCAAGTGATCAAGATCTTGATGATGTCATAGGTGATGAGTCTTTGACTTTTCTTTACCTCTTTTATTAGGTGCTCTGATTAGGTGTGATATCGTGCTAGAGAGAATTAGCTAATAATTTTTCATGATGTATATGAATTATTTAAAGTTTTATTATGAGCTTTATTAATTGAAAATATTGTAAAGGAAATTTTTAAAGCCTAACATGTTTACTTATATGTCTACTTTTTGTTATATCATAATTTTGAAAAATAAGTATATATTGCATGATGTAAATCCTCTTACCTAAGAGTCAAGTCTAGTATTTAAATGAGAAAATTTATATATTATTTTATATTAAAGAATAAATAGTTTTGGAGTAGAAGAGTGTGACATTATAAGGTTAATCTAATAGCAAAGTCCTTATATGGGGAAATGGGGGAGCTAGAGTTTGTGGGTTTGAGTCCCTTTTTTAACAAAGTAGATTTTATTTTTGTGTGGACACTAAAAAGGTGTATTTCATTTATATATGTTATAGATAATATAATAGAGTTTAATTAGTATGCACTGATAGTGTAAAAGAGTTTTACACTGATGTTTAATCACAATTATTCATTTGTATGACTTTTAAAGTATTAATTGTTAAAATCAACAAATTTACCATATATAAAGGATAGTGATTGAATTTTAGTGTAAAATTTGTTACATGACAGTACATACTAATTAAACTCAATATAATATTATAGATAGTAGGACAACTATGTATGTTAAATATAAATGTATTAAAGTAGTTATTTTTAGAAGTTTACAAGGTTGATCTAATGACAAAGTTTGTCTATGAAAATGCAAGAGGTCACGGATCCAAGTACCTCTTTTAACAAAGTAGTTTTTTGTTTTTTTTTTTAATTTTCAAATAGGTATAAGGTTAAAATTGTAAATAAAATATGGACACAAAAAATGTGTATTCCCTTTATATATTTTATAGATGGAAAAATGGACATCAAAATAGAATTCTCTTTATGATTATTAAGTTTATAAGGTTGATCTATTGACAAAGTTTGTGCATGGGAGAACAACAGTCGTAGGTTCAAGTCCCTCTTTTAACAAAGTAGCTTTTTGTTTTTGTTTTTTAATTTTCAAATAGGTATAAGGGTAAAATTAAAAATGAAATGTGGACACAAAAAAGATGCATTTCCTTTATATATTTTATAGATAGAAAAGTAGACATAAAAAAGAGAATCATCTTTATTAATAGTATAGATAATATAATATAATATAACATTATAGATTACTGATTAAACAAATAGATTATAGATAGTAGGGCAATTATGTATATTGAATATAAATGTTTTAAAGTAGTTTTTTTCTTAAGGTTATAAGGTTAATTTAGTGACAGAGTCCGTATATAGGAAAATGAGGGAGTGAGTTTGAGTCTCTCTTTTAACAAAGTAATTTTTTCTTTTTGTTTTTTAAAAATGATAGAATATGTATTTTGAAAAGTGAACATTAAATGAGGAATTCACTTTATTAATAGTATAGATAGATAATATATTATTAATGAGGAATTCTTGATTTTTTTTTTCTTTCATACTTAGATTGATGAGTTCATTTCTTTTTTGCTCATAACATTACATACACTTTGAGATGCATTGAAAAATTTTGCTTTGCTTTCTTTTCTTTTCTTTTGCTTGGAACTACAAAAGCTTAAGTGTGGGGGTTTTTGATGACTCATATGTTGAAATCACATTTACTGTTTTGGTGCATTTTCTAAATTTTTCTGTCTTCCTTATTTCTTACATTTAGCATGCATTTATATCCTTCAGCATAAATACGAGTTTTTTTAAATACTAATTATAGGTTACATTTTTGTATTGTATTTTGCTTTCCTGACATTGTCTAATGTTTTGGCCACAACTTTTTTTGTAGATATAATTTTTTCTTGATTCTTTTTGTGTTGGATTTCTAACTTCTAGGCTTTCAATTTTGGACATATGAAGCATGGTGTTTGGAGTTGGAGCTATTTTTAATTATTTTTACAATTTTGGAGTTTTGTGTATAGGATTTGTTTTTCATTTTAGTTTTGTTTTTTAGGCCCATTAGGCCTATCCTTGGCCGTTTAGAGTAAAACCAGTGGGCTGAGAGGGACTAGAACACACAATTAACACATTTAGATTTCATTTTGCGAGTTTTTAGAAATTTTTTAGATTTTTCAGGGTAGAGAGCGAGAAGATTTTCAATTTCCAGTTTCTGTTTTTACCTTCAATCAAGCTTTTCATTTTCCAATTTCTGTTCTTCCTTTCTTCTCGTGCTCTGAGTTAGTTTTCTATCCTTTGCCTTTAATACTTACAATTCTTGCGCAAGAATTGTGTAGGTTGTATGTGTTTTTAAAATTCGATTGAATGAATTAACTATTAATAACACGAACTATTGATTAATTAAATTTTTGTGGTGAAATGTTAGGTTAGAACAAAATTCAGTTCTATTTCAATTTCTGTTTTTTTTGTGCGATTTAATTCTTGTAATCTTTAATTTCTACATTTGCAGTTTCAAATTATGCACTTTCTTTTATTCCTACAATTTTATTTTCAGTTTCCTGCAAATTTCTGTTTCTACATTGTGTTGTTCTTGTTTTTATCTTTTTTTATTTAATTCTGTTGTTTTTAATTTTGTATTATAGATTAATTAAAGAAAACCCCCCATTGTTAATCTGTTTTTAAAAAAAAGTATGAAGCTATAGAATCTATTTGTGTAATGTGTTTCATCGAGAGTCGATCTTGGTTATCCCTATATTGCATTAAGGGAACTTTGTTGTTTTTGGAAAGCTTGTGCAACTACAACTTTTGTCAAATTGGCGCCATTGCCAGGGATTAGAGACTTCTTTAGCATATTTTTCATTGGATGCCTTCATTTTGATTCTAACTTTGTGAGTAACAACTTTTTAATTGTCATTCTTAGTTGGGAGTTTCATAACATTGATAGATTTATTTCTTGCATTTGAGTTTAGTAAGTTTTTCTTGATGACTCATATTTTGTGCTCACATTTATCGTCTTGTTCATCTTCTAAAATCTTATTTCTTCCTTATTTCTTGCATTTAGCATGTATTTATATTTTTCTACATAAATAGGAGTTTTTTAAAATATTAACTATAGGTTACATTTTTACATTGTATTTTGCATTTTTCTGGCCTGACACTGTCTAATGTTTTGGCCATAACTTTTTCTGTAGATATTAGTTTTGGTTGATTCTTTTTTGTATTAGATTCCTGACTTCCAATGCTTCAATTAGGACATATGGAGCATCGATTTTGGAGCTATTTTTAATGATATTTTGAATTCTGGAGTTTTTTGTATAGGATGTTTTTTTTTTCATTTTGATTTTGCTTTTTAGGCCCATTAGTCCTATCCTTGGCCCACTTCGTTTGGAGTAAGACTCAGGGGGTTGAGGGGGTTGAGGGGGACCAGAACACAGATTTTACACTTTTATATTTCATTCTACGAATTTATAGAAATTTTTTAAAGTAGAAAAGAAGAAGATTTTCTCTTGGATTTTCAATTTCCATTTTCTGTTTTTACCTTAAATCAAGCTTTTTGTTTTCTAGTTTTTGTTCTTCCTTTCCTTCTCATTCTCTGAGTTTTTTTCCCTATCCTTTGCATTTAATACTTACAATTCCTTATCAAGAATTGTGTAGGCTTTATGTGCTTTTAAAATTGGATTGAATGAATTAGCTATTAATAATAGGAACTAATGGTTAATGGAATTCTTGTACTGAAATGTTAGGTTAGAAACAAATTCATTTCTGATTTTAATTTCTGTTTCTTTGTGTGATTTAATTCTTGCAATCTTTAATTTCTGCATTTTGCAGTTTCAAATTATGCACTTTCTTTTATTCGTACGATTTTATTTTCAATTTCTTATGAATATCTGTTTCTGCATTGTCTTGTTCTTCATCTTTTTTTGTTTAATTTTGTATTTTTTAATTTTTTATTAAAGACTAATTAAAGAAAACCCCCATTGTTAATTTGTTTTAAAAAAAGTATGAAGTTAGAGAATCAGTTTGTATGATGTGTTTCCTTGAGAGTCAATCTTGGTTATCCCTATATTGTATTAGGGGAACTTTGTTGTTTTTGAAAAGCTTATGTGACTAAAGCTTTTCTCAAACTGGCGCCATTGCTTAGGATTGGAGCATTCCTCAACATATTTTTCATTGGATGCCTTCGTTTTGATTCTAAGTTTGTGAGTAAAAACTTTTAAGTTGTCATTCTTAGTTGGGAGTTTCATAACATCATATATTTGTTTCTTGCATTTGAGTTTAGTAAGTTTTTCATGATAATTAGATTTTGGATCAACTTTTGGTAGAATATACATAATCCTTGGTGAGTTTTTGAGCTTATTTTCTTTCTTGTGTGATTCACTCATGTTTGTAACTATTCTAGAACTTGATTTGGCTCTTTTTTATATTAGTTGTTCACATGCACTTTTGATATGATTTAGACCTTCTTTCATTTAGCCAAATTTCCTACCTTGCATTTATTTCCCTTGTTTACCACTTTGAGCTTTATTAGCCCTTTCTTTTTTATTTTATTCCTCATTACAAGCCTTAAAACTTGAAAAAACCATGACGTTAAGAGCTTTGGAATTGTTTTCGGAATGGATTAAAAAAATAAGTGTGGAGTTTATACCTTATGCTTTATGGATAAAATGGAAGAGATTCTTAAGGCACTGTAAGTTTCTTGAAAAAAAAAGGGAAACAAAAGATTATGCATTTCTTAAATAAAGGTGTTTGAAGGATAAAAATTGTGAAAATGTTTTTTTGCCAAATTTGATCCATGATTTAATTAGATTGAAGATTTTCTTTACTTTGTGTTTGGAGCATATTCTTGATTGTTTTTGGTTCTTTCATACTAAGATGGATGAATTGATTTTCTTTCTTGCTCACAACACTACATACACTTTGGGATTGATTGAAAATTTTTTTCTTTGCTTTGCTCTCTTTTGTTTTCTTTTGCCTCGAATTGCAAAAGCTTAAGTGTGGGGGTATTTGATGATTCATATTTTTTGCTTACATTTATTGTTTTGGTGCATCTTCTAAAATCTTCTTTCTTCCTTATTTGTTGCATTTAGCATGCGTTGATATTTTTCTGCATAAATAGGGTTTTTTTAAAAACTAACTAAAGGTTACATTTTTACATTTTATTTTGTATTTTTTGTTCTAACACTGCCTAATGTTTTGCCCATAACTTTTTCTGTTGATATTATTTTTGGCTGTTTATTTTGCATTGGATTCCTGACTTCCAGAGATTCTATTTTTAATGATTTTTCGAATTTCAGAGTTTTGTGTATAAGATTTGGGCATTTTCTTTTAACACCCCCTATTTTCTAGTTTCAGCCCCTCAAAGTTTATATTTTTTTAAAATTCCTAATATACCCTTATCCTTATTTGATTTTAAATTTTTGAATTTATTTTTTTATTGTCTTGTCTTGTTGTGTTTTATCTTGCTACTCTTATATGTTAAACATCAATTGTCACATTTTACCCTATTGTAGATTCCTAATCGTTCTTATAAGTCTTTAGGGTATTATGTGTTGATTTAAGCGCTATTTGAAAATGAAAACACAATTTTATTCAGGTTTGATTTTCTTGATTTAAAGTTTACGCTTTAGGATTTATGATTTAGGGTTTGTTTGTGTTTTTATTCATACTAACGTCGATTCACGAGTGTTACAGTGTTTCAGATCAGTTGATCCAGAACGCAGAATAATAATATGCATTTGATCCACTTCCGAATTAGTTGATTCGGAATGTACATAATGCATTCTGGATCAACTGATCTGGAATGCATTATGTACATTCCGGATCATGTTGTCCAGAACATACTTGCTGAATTTTATTTGCCTTCCGGATCATGTGGTCCAAAACATACTAGCTAAATCCCATTTGCCTTCCTGATCATGTTGTCTGGAACATACTTGTTGAATCTCATTTGCCGTCTGGATCATGTTGTCTGGAACATACTTGCTGAATCTCATTTGCCTTCCGAATCATGTTGTCTGAAACATACTTGCTGAGAGGTCCTCGAAGAGGTGACCAAAAGGTGCTTTAAGCGGTGACCGGAGACATGCTTGAAGCGGTGACTGAAAAAGTGCTCGAAGCGGTGACCGAAAAGGTGATCAAAGCGGCGATTGTAGAGGTGCGGTGGTGGCGCGCGCAACTGCTGTGATGTGCTTCATCAGCTAAGTAAGGTAAGAAAAGGGGGGTATTTTTGGGTTTTGAAAAAAATTGTGAAGCCTGAGAGGGTGCGAATAGAAAATAGGGGGTATTAAAAGGAATTGCCTAACATTTGTTTTTCAATTTGGTTTAGTTTTTGTAGGCCCATTAGGCCTATCATTGGCGCACTTCGTTTGGAGTAAAACCTAGGGGCTAAGAGGGACCAGGAAACATGTTTACACTTTTAGATTTCATTCTATGAATTTTTAGAAATTTTTTAGAGTATATAGGGAGAAGATTTTCTCTTGGATTTTCAATTTCCAATCTGTATTTTTACCTTCAATCAAGCTTTTCATTTTTAAGGTTCTATTGTTCTCTTTGTTCTCGCCCTCCAAGTTAGTTTTCTATCATTTGCCTTTAATACTTACTATTCCCTATAAAAAATTGTGTAGGTTGTATGTGCTTTTAAAATTCGATTGAATGAATTAGCTATTAATAACAGGAACTATTGATTAATTGAATTCTTGTGGTGAAAGGTTAGGTTAGAACCAAATTCATTTCTGATTTCAATTTTTGGTTCTTTGTTCAATTTCATTCCTGCATTTGCATTTTCAAATTTTGCACTTTCTTTTATTCTTGCTATTTTATTTTCAGATTCCTATGAATTACTGTTTCTTCATTTTCTTGTTCTTGTTCTTGATATTTTTTTATTTAATTTGTTGTTTAATTATGTTGTTTTTCATTCTGTATTCAATATAAATCAAAGAAAACCCCATTGTTAATTTGTTTTTGTTTTTTTTTTAAAAAAAAGTATAAAGCTAGAGAATCAGTTTGTGTAATGTGTTTCCTTGAGAGTCATTCTTGTTTATCCCTATATTGCATTAGGGAACTTTGTTGTTTTTTAAAAGCTTATGCAACTAAAGCTTTTGTCAAACTGGCACCGTTGCTGGGGATTGGAGCCTTCCTTAGCATATTTTTTTTTGGATGCCTTCATTTTGATTCTAAGTTTGTGAGTAGCAACTCTTCGTTTGTCATTCTTAGATAGGAGTTTCATAAGATGATAGAGTTGTTTCTTGCAATTGAGTTTAGTAAGTTTTTCATGATAATTAGATTTTGGAACAAATTTCAGTAGAATATACATAATCCTTAGTGAGTTTTTGAGATTTTTTTCTCGTGTGATTAACTCATGTTTGTAAGTATTCTTGAACTTGATTTCGCTATTTTTTATATTAATTGTTCACATGCACTTTTGATATGATTTAGGCCTTCTTTCATTTAACCACTTAGCCAAATTGGCTACCTTGATTTATTTCCCTTGTTTACCCCTTTGAGCTTTATTAAGCCTTTGTTTGTGATTTTGTACCTCAATACAAGCCTTAGAACCTAAAAAAACTATGAAACCTAACCTTAGAGATTAGAAGAGTTTTCAAATTGTTTGGGGAATTTGTTAAAAAAGTAAGTGTAGGGATTATACCTTATGCTTTATTGATAAAATTGGAGAGATTCTTAACACATTGTAAGTTGCTTGAAAAAATAAAAGAAAAAAGGGGAACCTTGCCTTTCTTGAATAAAGGTATTTGAAGAATAAAATTATGAATAAAAAAAATTCTTGCCAATTTTGATCATGATTTAATTATATTGAAGATCTTATTTACTTTGTGTTTGGAGTATATTCTTTGTTTTTAGTTCTTTCATACTTAGATGGATGAGTTCATTTTCTTTCTTGCTCACAACATTACATACACTTTGGGATCCATCGAAAAATTTTGCTTTGCTTTCTTTTCTTTTCTTTTGCTTGGAAGTGCAAAACCTTAAGTGTGGGGGTATTTGATGACTCATATTTTGTGCTCACATTTATTGTCTTGTGCATCTTCTAAAGTCTTCTTTCTTTCGTATTTCTTACATATAGAATGTGTTTATATTTTCTGCATAAATAGTTTTTTAAAATCTAACTATAGGTTTTACATTGTATTTTGCATTTTTTTGGTGACATTATCTAATTTTTTGGCCATAATGTTCTGTGGATATCATTTTTAGCTGTTTATTTTTCATTGGATTCTTGACTTCCAGGGCTTCCTTTGGAGCATGGTATTTTGAGTTTGGAGCTATTTTTAATGATTTTTAGATTTTTGGAGTTTTGTGTATAGGATTTATTTTTCATTTTGATTTTGTTTTTTAGGCCTATCCTTAACCCACTTTGTTTGGAATAAAACTCAGGGGTTGAGTGGGACCGGAATACACGTTTTACACTTTTATATTTCATTCTGTGAATTTTTAGAAATTTTTCAGAGTAGAGAGGAGAAGATTTTCTTTTGGATTGTTTTTACCTTGAACCAAGGTTTTCGTTTTCCAGTTTTTGTTCTTCCTTTCCTCCTCGCACTCTTAGTTTGTTTTCTATCCTTTGGCTTTAATACTTATGATTCTTGATCATCAAGAATTGTGTAGGTTGTATGTGCTTTTTAAAATTCGATTGAATGAATTAACTATTAATAACAACAACTATTGATTAATTGAATTCTTGTGGTGAAAGGTTAGGTTAGAACCAAATTCGTTTCTGATTTTAATTTCTGTTTCTTTGTGCGATTTAATTCATGAAATCTTTAATTTCTACATCTGCAGTTTCAAATTCTACACTTTCTTTTTTTTTCTGCGAATTTTTGTTTTTGTAATTTCTTGTTCTTGATATTTTTTGTTTAATTGTGTTGTTTTTAATTCTATATTCAAGATTAATAAAAGAAAACCCATTGTTAATTTTTTTTAAAAAAAAAACAATTATGAAGCTGGAGAATCGGTTTGTGTAATGCGATTCCTTGAGAGTCGATCTTGGTTATCCCTATATTGTATTAAGGGAACTTTGTTTTTTTTTCAAAAAAGTTTATGCAACTAAAGCTTTTGTCAAACTGGCGCCGTTGCTGCGGATTGGAGCATTCCTCAACATATTTTTTATTGGATGCCTTTGTTTTGATTCTAAGTTTGTGAGTAGCAACTTTTAATTTGTCATTCTTAGTTAGAAGTTTCATAACATGATATATTTGTTTCATGCATTTGAGTTTAGTAAGTTTTTCATGATAATTAGATTTTGGATCAACTTTTTGTAGAATATACATATCCTTAGTGAGTTTTTGAGCTTATTTTCTTTCTTGTGTTATTAACTCATGTTTGTAAGTATTATAGAACTTGATTGGGCTCTTTTTAATATTAATTATTCACATGCACTTTTGATATGATTTACGCCTTCTTTCATCTAGCTCCGTAGCCAAATTGTGTACCTTTCATTTATTTCCCTTATTTACCCCCTTTTGAGCCTTATGTCTCATTACAAGCCTTAAAACCTGGAAAAAAAAACAACCATGAAACCCAACCTTAGACATTAGAAAAGCATTGAAATTTTTTGGGGAATGGGTTAAATAAATAAGTATGGGGGTTTATACCTTATGCTTTATTGATAAAATTGGAGAGGTTCTTAAGACATTGTAAGTTGCTTGACAAAAGACAAGAAAAAAAAAAGGGAAACAAAAAATTTTGCATTTCTTGAATAAAGGTATTTGAACAATAAAAATTGTGAAAAAAAAATTCTTGCAATTTTGATCCATGATTTAATTAGATTATAGATCTTATTTACTTTGTGTTTGGAGCATATTCTTGATTGTTTTAGGTTCTTTCATACTTAGAATGATGAGTTCATTTTCTTTCTTGCTCACAACATTACATACACTTTTGGATCCATTGAAAAATTTGGCTTTCCTTTGCTTTCTTTTTCTTTTGCTTGGAAGTGCAAAACCTTAAGTGTGGAAGTCTTTGATGACTCATATTTGATGCTCACATTTATTGTCTTGGTGAATCTTCTAAAATCTTTTTTCTTCCTTATTTCTTTTGCATTTAGCATGTGTTTATATTTTTCTGTATAAATAGGAGTTTTTTTTTAAAAAAAACTAATTATAGTTTACATTTTTGCATTGTATTTTGAATTTTTCTTTTCTGACACTGTCTAATGTTTTATATATAAATTTTTCTGCAAGTATCATTTTTGGCTCATTCTTTCATTTCAGACAGATGGAGCATCGTGTTTGGAGTCTAGAGCTATTTTTAATGATTTTTAGAATTTCAGAGTTTTGTGTATATGATTTGTTTTTCATTTTGGTTTTGTTTTTTTAGCCCCAAAGCCTATCCTTCACCCACTTTGTTTGGAGTAAAACCCAAGGGGATGAGAGGCACCAGTTTTACATTTCTAGATTTTATTCTATAAATTTTTAGAATTTTTTTATAAATTTTTTAGAGTATAGAGGGAGAAGATTTTCTCTTGGATTTTCAATTTCTAGTCTCTATTTTTACCTTTAAGCAAGTTTTTCATTCTCTAGTTTTTGTTCTTCCTTTCCTTCTCACGCTCTGACTTTGTTTTATACTTATGATTCTTGATGAAGAATTGTGTAGGCTTTATGCATTTAAAATTCAATTGAAAGAATTATCTATTAATAATAGGAACTATTGATTAATTGAATTCTTGTGGTGAACGGTCAAGTTAGAACAAAATTTGTTTATGATTTATATTATATTTGTTTGTGCAATTTAATTACTGTAATCTTTAATTTATGTGTTTGCAGTTTCAAATTTTGCACTTTCTTTTAATTTTCTTGTTTTTGTTCTTGATATTTTTTGTTTAATTTTGTATTCAAGATTAATCAAAGAAACCATTGTTAATTTTTTTTTCTTAAAAAAAAAGTATGAAGCTAGAGAAGTGTAATGTGTTTCCTATAGAGTCGATCTTGGTTATCCCTATACTGCATTAGGGGAACTTTGTTGTTATTGAAAAGCATATGCGACTAAAGTTGTTGTCAAACTCGCGTCATTGCCGTGGATTGGAGCATTCCTTAGCATATTTTTCCATGGATGCCTTCATTTATATTCTAAGTTTGTGAGTAACAACTTTTAATTTGTCATTCTTAGTTTGAAGTTTTATAACATGATAGATTTGTTTCTTGCATTTAAGTTTAGTAAGTTTTTCATGATAATTAGATTTTTGACAAATTTTGGTAGAATATACATAATACTTAGCGAGTTTTTGAGCTTTTTTTTTTCTTGTATTATTAACTCATGTATGTAAGTATTCTAGAACTTGATTTGGCTATTTTTTATATTAATTGTTCATATGCACTTTTGATATGGTTTAGGCCTTCTTTCATTTAGCCAAATGGGCTACCTTGCATTTATTTCCCTTGTTTACCACTTTTGAACATTATTAACCATTTCTTTGTGATTTTATACCTCATTTCAAGCCTTAAAAAACTGAAAAAACGATGAAACCCAACCTTAGAGATTAGGAAAGCTTTGCAATTGTGTTGTAACTTGGTTAACAAATTAAGTGTGGGGGTTATACCCTAAGCTTTATTTATAAAATTGATGAGATTCTTAAGGCATTGTAAGTTGGTTGAAAAAAACAAGGGAAACCAAAATTTTGCATTTCTTGGATAAAGGTATTTGAAGAATAAAAATTGTGAAAAAATTTTGATCCATGATTAATTAGATTGAAGATCTTCTTTAATTTGTGTTTGGAGCATATTCTTGATTGTTTTTGGTTCTTTTGTTGTTAGATTGATGTGTTCATTTTCTTTCTTGCTCACAACATTACATATACTTTAGGATCGATTGAAAAATTTTGCTTTGCTTTCTTTTTTATTCTTTCCTTTTGCTTGGAAGTGCAAATGGTTAATTGTTGAGGTATTTGATGACTCGTATTTTGTGCTCACATTTAGTGTCTTCGTGCACCTTCTAAAATCTTGTTTTTGCATTTAACATGCATTTATGTTTTTATGCATAAATAGGAGTTTTTTTAAAAACTAACTATAGGTTAGCTTTTTACATTGTATTTTACATTTTTCTATTCTGACACTATCTAATGTTTTGGCCATAACTGTTTTTGTAGATATTATTTTTGGGCTGATTCTTTTTGCATTGGATTTTTGACTTCCAGGGCTTCAATTCGGACATATGGAACATGGTGTTTTGAGTCTAGAGCTATTTTTAATGATTTTTAGAATTTAGGAGTTTTGTGTATAGGATTTATTTTTAATCTTGTTTTGTTTTTTAAGGCCTATCCTTTACCCACTTCGTTTGGAGTAAGACCCAAGGACTGAGAGGAACCACAATATAGGTTTTACACTTTTAATTTGTTTTTGGTTCTTTCATACTTAGATTGATGAGTTCGTTTTCTTTCTTGCTCACAACATTACATACACCTTGGGATCCGTTGAAAAATTTTGCTTTTCTTTCTTTTCTTCTCTTTTACTTAGAAGTGCAAAAGCTTAAGTGCGGGGGTATTTGATGACTTCTGTTTTGTGCTCACATTTACTGTCTTGGTACATCTTCTAAAATCTTCCTTTGTCCTTGTTTCTTACATTTAGCATGTATTTATATTTTTCTACATAAATAGGAGTTTTTTTAAAAAATACCTACAGGTTACATTTTTACATTGTGTTTTGCATTTTTCTGTTCTGACACTATCTAAGGACATAACTTTTTCTGTAGCTATGATTTTTGGCTGATACATTTTGCATTGAATTCCTGACTTCTAGGGCTTATATTCGAACATATGGAGCATGGCGTTTGGAGTTTAAAGCTATTTTTAATGATTTTTAGAATTTTGGAGTTTTGTGTATAGGATTTTTTTTTCATTTTGGTTTTGTTTTTCTAGCCCTATCTGCCGCCACTTGGTTTGGAGTAAAACCAAGGGGGCTGAGAGGGACCAGAATACAGGTTTTACACTTTTAGATTTCATTTTGCAAATTTTTAGAAACTTTTTATAAATTTTTCAGAGTGAAGAGGGAGAAGATTTTCTCTTGGATTTTCAAATTCCAATTTCTGTTTTTACCTTCAATCAAGTTTTTTTGTTTAATTCTTGTTCTTTTAATTCTGTATTCAAGATTAATCAAAGAAAACCCCACATTTAATTTTGTTTTTTTAAAAAAGTATGAAGTTAGAGAATTGGTTTGTGTAATGTAGTTCCTTAAGAGTCGATCTTGTTTATCCCTATATTGCATTATAGGAAGTTTATTGTTTTGGAAAAGCTTATGTGACTAAAGCTTTTGTCAAACTGGCCATGTTGTTGGAGATTGGAGCATTCCTTAGAAAATTTTTCATTGGATGCCTGCACTTTGATTCTAAGTTTGTGAGTAGCAACTTTTAATTTGTCATTCTTTGTGAGGAGTTTCACAACATCATAGATTTGTTTCTTGCATTTGACTTTAGTAAATGTTTCATGATAATTAGATTTTGGATCAACTTTTGTTAGAATACACATAATCCTTAGTGAAACTTTTAGCTTTTCTTTTTCTTGTGTGATTAACTCATGTTTGTAAGTATTTTAGAACTGGATTTGGCTCTTTTTTATATTAATTGTTCACATGAACTTTTGATATGATTTAGGCCTTCTTTCATCTACCCACTTAGTCAAATTTCCTACCTTGTATTTATTTTCCTTGTTTACCCCTTTTGAGCCTTATTAACCATTTCTTTGTGATTTTATACCTCGTTACAAACCTTAAAACCTTAAAAAGCCATGAAACCCAACCTTAGAGATTAGAAGAGCTTTGCAATTGTTTTCGGAATTGGTTAAAAAAAAGTGTGAGGGTATTGTAAGTTGCTTGAAAAAAGAAAAGAAAAAAAAAGGGGAAACCAAAAATTTTGTATTTCTTGAATAAAAGTATTTGAAGAATAAAAATTGTGAAAAAAAATATCTTGACAAATTTGATCCATGATTTAATTAGATTGAAGATCTTTTTTACTTTATGATTAGAGTATATTCTTGATTGTTTTTGGTTATTTCACACTAAGATGGATGAATTCATTTTCTTTCTTGCTCGCAATATTACATACACTTTGGGATCCATTGAAAAATTTACTTTGATTTCTTTTCTTTTCTTTTGCTTGGAAGTGCAAAAGCTTAAGTGTGGGAGTATTTGATGACTCATATTTTATGCTCACATTTATTGTCTTGTGCATCTTGTAAAGTTTTCCTTCTTCCTTATTTTTTGCATTTATTATTCGTTGATATTTTTCTGCATAAATAGGAGTTTTTTTAAAAAACTAACTATAGTTTACACTTTTACATTGTATTTTGCATTTTTTTGTTATGACATTGTCTTATATTTTGGCCAAAAACTTTTTCTGTGGATATCGTTTTTGGCTGATTCTTTTTGCATTGGATTTTTTACTTCAAGGACTTTAGTATGGACATATGGAGCATGATATTTGGAATCTATAGCTATTTTTAATGATTTTTTAGAATTTCAAAGTTTTGTGTATTGGATTTTTTTCTAATTTTGGTTTTGTTTTCTGAGGCCCATTAGGCCTATCCTTGAACCATTTGTTCAGAGTCAAACCCATGTGGCCGAGAAGGAGCAGAACACATGTTTTACACTTTCATATTTCATTTTACGAATTTTTAGAATTTTTTAAGAAATATTTTAGAGATATTTTAGAGTAGAGAGGGAGAAGATTTTCCCTTCAATTTTCAATTTCCAGTGTTTGTTTTGACATTGAATCAAGAACAAGAATAAGAAGATGCAGAAACAAAATTTGCAGGAAACTGAAAATAAAATCACAGGAATAAAAGAAAGCACAAAATTTGAAACTACAAATGCAAAAATTAAAGATTGCAGGAATTAAATTGCACCAAGAAATAGAAATTAAAATCAGAAATGAATTTGGTTCTAACCTAACCTTTCACCACAATAATTCAATTAATCAATAGTTCTTGCTATTAATAGCTAATTCATTCAATCGAATTTTAAAAGCACATACAGCCTACATAATTCTTCATTAAGAATTGTAAGTATTAAAGGCAAAGGATAGAAAACAAAACTCAGAGGGCGAGAAGGAAAGGAGACAACAAAAACTGGACAACAAAAAGCTTGATTGAGCGTCAAAACAAACACTAGAAATGGAAAATCGAAGGCAAAATATTCTCCCTCTCTACTCTAAAATATTTTTAAAATATTTCTAAAAATTTGCAAAATGAAATCTAAAACTGTAAAACATGTGTTATGCTCTTTCACAGCCACATGGGTTTGACTCCGAACGAAGTGGTTCAAGGATAGGCCTAATGGGCCTCAACAAAACAAAACAAAACCAAAATGAAAACAAATCCTATACACAAAACTCCGAAATTCTAAAAATCATTAAAAATAGCTACTGATTCCAAATACCATGCTCCCCATACTGAAGTCCTTCAAGTCAGAAATCCAATGCAAAAAGAATCATCAAATAAGAATATCCGCATAAAAAGTTATGGCCAAAATATAAGACAATGTCAGAATAGAAAAAGGCAAAATACAATGTAAAAGTGTAACCTATAGTTAGTTTTTAAAAAAACTCCTATTTATGTAGAAAAATATAAATTAATGCTAAATGCAAGAAATAAAGAAGAAAGAACACTTTAGAAGATGCGCAAAACAATAAATGTGTGCATAAAATATGAGTAATCAAATAGCCCCACACTTTAGCTTTTGCACTTCCAAGCAAAAGAAAAGAAAAGATAGAAAAGTAAAAATTTTCAATGGATCCCAAAGTGTATGTAATGCTGTGAGCAAGAAAGAAAATGAATTCATCCATCTTAGTATGAAAGAACCAAAAACAATCAATATGCTCTAAATATTAAGTAAATAAGATCTTCAATCTAATTAAACCATGGATCAATTTGTCAAGAATTTTTTTTTCACAACTTTTATTTTTCGCATACCTTTATTCAAGAAATGCAAAATTTTTTCAAGCAACATACAATGCCCCCCACACTTTTTTTTAACCAATTCCCAAAACAATTGCAAAGCTCTTCTAATATGTAAGGTTGGGTTTCATGACTTTTTCAGGTTTTAAGCCTTGTAGTGAGGTATAAAATCACCAAGAAAGGGTTAATAAAGCTCAAAAGGGGTACACAAGGGATTTAAATGGAAGGTAGGCAATTTGGCTAAGTGGCTAGATGAAAGAATGCCTAAATCATTTCAAAAGTTCATGTGAACAATTAATATCAAAGAAAGCCAAATCCAATTCCAGAATACTTATAAACATGAGTTAATCACACAAGAAAAAAAATAATGCAAAAAAATATCAACGAATGCTAAATGCAAGAAATAACGAAGAAAGAACACTTTAGAAGATGCACAAGACAATAAATGTGAGCACAAAATATGAGTCATCAAATACTTCCACACTTAAGCTTTTGCACTTCCAAGCAAAAGAAAAGAAAAGAAAGCAAAGTAAAATTTTTCAATAGATCCCAAAGTGTATGTAATGTTGCGAGCAAGAAAGAAAATGAATTCATCCATTTTAGTATGAAAGAAAAAAAAACAATCAAGAATATGCTCTACACATAAATGAAAGAAGATCTTCAATCTAATTAAATCATGGATCAAATTTGTCAAAAAAAAAAAACTTCCTCTAATGCAATATAGGGATAACCAAGGTTGACTCTTAAGGAAACAAGTTACCCAAACCGATATTTTTTTAGCTTTTTTTTATATTAATTGTTCACATGAACTTTTGATATGATTTAGGCCTTTTTTTAATCTAGCCACTTAGCCAAATTTCCTACCTTGCATTTATTTTCCTTGTCTACCCCTTTTGAGCCTCATTAACCCTTTCTTTGTGATTTTATACCTTATTACAAGCCTTAAAACTTGAAAAAGCCATAAAACCCAACCTTAGAGATTAGAAGAGCTTTGCAATTGTTTTGGGAATTGGTTAAAAAAAAAGGTTTGGGGGCATTATAAGTTTCTTGAAAAAAGAAAAGAAAAAAAAGGAGAAACAAAAATGTTGCATTTCTTGAATAAAGGTATTTGCAGAATAAAAATTGTGAAAAAAATATGTTGACGAATTTGATCCATGATTTAATTAGATTGAAGGTCTTCTTTACTTTATGTTTAGAGAATATTCTTAATTGTTTTTGGTTCTTTCAGATGGCTGAATTCATTTTTTTTCTTGCTCACAACATTACATACACTTAGGGATCCATTGAAAAATTTTACTTTGCTTTCTTTTCTTTTATTTTGCTAGGAAGTGCAAGAGCTAAAGTGTGGGGGTATTTAATGACTCATATTGTGTTGTGCATCTTCTAAAGTCTTCTTTCTTCCTTATTTCTTGCATTTAGAATGCGTTTATACTTTTCTATATAAATAGGAGTTTTTTTAAAAACTAACTATAGGTTACATTTTTACATTGTATTTTGCATTTTTCTGATCTGCAGTGTTTAATATTTTCGCCATAACTTTTTTTGTAGATATCATTTTTGGATGATTCTTTTTGCATTAAATTTATCACTTATAGGACTTCATTACTGACATATGGAGTATGGTATTTGGAATCTGTAGCTATTTTTAATGATTTTTAGAATTTTGGAGTTTTATGTATAGGATTTGTTTTTCATTTTGGTTTTGTTTTTTGAGGCACATTAGGCCTATCCTTGAACCGCTTCGTTCGGAGTCAAACCCATGTGGTTGTGAAGGAGCAAAACACATGTTTGACACTTTCAGATTTCATTTTGCGAATTTTTAGAAATGTTTTGAAGATATTTTAGAGTAGAGAGAGAAGATTTTCCCTTTGACTTTCAATTTCCAGTGTTTGTTTTGACGTTCAATGAAGTTTTTTGTTGTCCAATTTTTATTGTTCTTTTCCTTCTCGCGCTCTGAGTTTTGTTTTCTATCCTTTGCCTTTAATACTTACAATTCTTGGTCAAGAATTGTGCATGTTGTATGTGCTTTTAAAATTCAATTGAATGAATTAGCTTTTAATAGCAAGAACTATTGATTAATTGAATTCTTGTGGTGAAAGGTTAGGTTAGAACCAAATTTGTTTCTGATTGTAATTTTTGTTTCTTGGTGTGATTTAATTCCTGCAGTCTTTAATTTCTGCGTTTGCAGTTTCAAATGCTGCACTTTCTTTTATTCTTGTGATTTTATTTTCAGTTTCCTGTGAATTTTGTTTTTGCATCTTCTTGTTGTTGATATTTTTTTGTTTAATTTGTTGTTTAATTCTGGTTCTTTTAATTTTGTATTCATGATTACTCAAATAAAACCTTATTGTTAATTTTTTTTTTAAAAAAGTATGAAACTAGAGAATCGGTTTGTGTAACTCGTTTCCTTGAGAGTCGACCTTGGTTATCCCTATGTTGAACTACATGAACTTTGTTGTTTTTGAAAAGGTTATGTGACTAAAGCTTTTGTCAAACTGGTGCCATTGCTAGAGATTGGAGCATTCTTTAGCATATTTTTCATTGGAATCCATCATTTTGATTCTAAGTTTGTGAGTAGCAAATTTTAATTTGTCATTCTTTGGTTGGAGTTTGATGACATCATAGATTTGTTTATTGCATTTTACTTTAGTAAGTTTTTCACTATAATTAGATTTTGGATCAACTTTTGGTAGAATATACATAATCCTTAGTGAATTTTTTAGCTTATTTTTTTCTTGTGTGATTAACTCATGTTTGTAAGTATTCTAGAACTGGATTTGGCTTTTTTTTTTTTATATTAGTTGTTCACATGAACTTTTGATATCATTTAGGCCTTCTTTCATCTAGCCACGTAGCCAAATTGCTTATCTTGCATTTATTTTTCTTGTTTATCCCTTTTGAGCCTTATTAACCCTTTCTTTGTGATTTTATACCTCATTACAAGTCTTAAAACCTGAAAAAGCCATGAAACCCAACCTTAGATATTAGAAGAGCTTTGCAATTGTTTTAGGAATTGGCTAAAAAAATAAGTGTGGGGGTTATACCTTATGGCTTATTGATAAAATTGGAGAGGTTCTTAAGGCATTGTAAGTTGCTTGAAAAATAAGAGAAAAAAAAAGGGGAAAGAAAAAATTTTGCATTCTTGAATAAAGGTATTTAAAGAGTAAAAATTGTGTAAAAAAACATTCCTTCCAATTTTGATCCATGATTTAATTAATTAAATTGAAGTTTTTCTTTACTTTGTGCTTAGAGCATATTCTTGATTGTTTGTGGTTCTTTCATACTTAGATGGATGAGTTCATTTTCTTTTTTTGTGCACAACCTTACATGCACTGTGAGATCCATTGAAAAATTTTACTTTGCTTTCTTTTCTTTCCTTTTGCTTGGAAGTGCAAAAGCGTAAGTGTGGGGGTATTTGATGAGTCATATTTTGTGCTCACATTTATTGTCTTGGTGTATATTCTAAAATCTTCTTTCTTCCATATTTCTTGCATTTAGCATGCATTTATACTTTTCTGCATGAATAGGAGTTTTTTTAAAAACTAATTATAGGTTGCATTTTTATATTGTATTTTGCAGTTTTACATTACTTGATGTTTTGGCCATAACTTATTCTATAGATATCATTTTTGGCTGATTCTTTTTGCATTGGATTATTGTCTTTTAGGGCTTCAATTTTAACATATGTAGCATGTTTTTTGGAGTTTGTAGCTATTTTAATGATTTTTAGAATTTTGGCCCATCCCTCTTTAGCTCTAGTCATTCTCTTATTTAGTTCACCTAAGATGACTTTATTTGCTGATTCTGCTTGACCGTTTAAATGTCAGTGTTCAACTAAAGTTACCTTATGCTTAATGTCGAGCCCTTCAATGAAAGAATTGAGTTTTTTGTCTGTGAATTGGAGGACAGGATGCCATACCTTGTGATGACATTCTTCCAAATGAATACATGCAGAATGGCCATGGTGCAACAATTACCTCCAGATCGTCTGCTGGTTAGTGTACCAAATTGCCATGGTTTTGACACTGCAAACATTTTCTAATGAAAGCCGAAAAGTCTTCTTGGAGTGTGGACCAGTAGTAACCAACTTTCAACACCTTTACCACCAAAATTCTCCCTCATGTGTGCATGCCACAAAACTTGCTTCCTCTTATGGTAGGCAGTTTAGTAGGGGTGCTGAAAACCCCCTCTTGTATAGCTCTCTTGCGATTACTGTGAACTTTGTTGCCTTATTCGTAGCTCATTGGATTGCACTAGATTTTTCGGGAGTTGGTCGTGTTGTATGTAAGCCATGATGTCACTTCTCAATCATTGGTCACTGCCGAAGTAGCACATACCTCTATGCTCAGCGTTGGCAGTTCTTGCTGGATAAATGTCCTGAGTTGGCCAGTTTCCTACTACTTGCTAGTTTGGCAAGCTTATCTACTCTCTCATTTTGATGTCAGGCTATGTTGACCACCTTTACTCTATCAAACTTAGATTTGGCTTCTCTAAAAGCATGATAATACTTCAACAACTTGGGCTCATTAACTTAGAACAAATTGTTGACTTGTTTGGCGGCTACCTTTGAGTGTATTAGGCACTTAAATCTTCTTGCTCCTACCTCTTCAACCAATTTTAGTCTAGTAAGCAAAGCCTTGTACTTGGTTTGGTTGTTGGAAGCTTTGAAACCAAAGCATAAGGATTGTTTGATAGCCAGTCTGTTTGGTCACTCTACAATGATGACAACCCCGCTACCTTCACTGTTTGAGGATCCGTCTACTTGAACGATCTACTGGGTTGCTTGATCTGTGGGCGCTTCGGTAAGGGGGTGAAATTCTTTGAGAAAATCAGCCAACAATTAGGACTTGATAGGCCATCTTGCTTCATGATGGATGTCGAACTCAGATAGTTCTGTGGACCAAGCTACCATTTTTTTTGCTATTGGGTAGTCAGTTCAGACGATAATCATGTGACTTTGAAAATATGGTCTCAGCACCTTGTCGTATTCACCAAAGCCAACACCATATTTTCTACTGCTTGGTATCTGACTTTGACATAATAGAGGATGCAGCTTGTGAAGTAGATGGACTATTGCCCCTCCCCAGTCTCTTGCATGATTACGACGCTTAGTATAGAGCATGATACTGATAGGTATACGATGAGGTCCTTCATGTTCGGCTAGGTTAGGACCGATGGTGTTGCTAGAGTTTCCTTTAGTGTCGTGAAGGCTTCTTCACATTCTTTAGTCCATTTAAATGGTTGTGCATTATTAAGAAGGGCTATAATGGGTCTAGCCTTTTCAGCGATGTATGAGAGGAATTTGGATAATAATGTTAGGCATCCCATTAAGCATTGAACCTTATTTTGGTTTATTGGGATCCTCATTTTCAATATTGTCAAACACTTGTCAGGGTTTACCTCAATTCCCTTATTTGTGATCATGAATCCCAGGAATTTTCCCACTCGCACCTAAAGACACACTTCTTTGGGTTTAGCCTCATAAAATGCTTCCTTATTGTTCCAAACACTTCCCTTAAGTCTTCTACATGATTTTAGATTTCTTCGAATTTGATGACAATGTTGTCTACATATACCCCCAATATTTCGGCCAATCTGTTTGTAAAAGACTTTATCCATGAGCCTTTGGTATGTAGCCCCTGCATTTTTCAAGCCGAACGACATGAATCAGTAGCAATACGTGGCCTTTTCAGTGATAAACATTGTTTTCTCTTCATCGAGGGGGTGCATTTGAATTTGGTTGTAGCCTAAATAAGCATCCAAAAAACTTAGGACTCTGTATCTTGCAGCTCCATCAACCAACTTGTCTATGCTAGGTAGTGGGTAGGTGTCTTTGGGACACGCCTTGTTGAGGTTGGTGTAGTTAGTACACATCCTCCATCTTCCATTTTGCTTTTTCGCCATCACCATATTGACAAGCCAAGTGGTGTATTTAACTTCTCTTATGAATCTAGTAGTCGTCAGCTTTTTGACTTCTCCCCTGGCAACTTTGAGTCTTTCGACTCCCATTTTTCTCTTCTTTTAAGCCACAGGCTTGGCCGAGGTACACACAAACAATTTGTATGATAGAAAATTTGGGTTTATTCTTGACATATCTGTCATTGTCCAGGTGAAAAGGTCATAGTTTTTGTGCATTACTAGCATAATTTCCCTTTGGTGCTTCCTTTGTAAGGAAGAGCCGAAATATGTGACTTGTGTTGGCTCCCTTCCTAGCTGGAAAGGCTGGATGTCTTCGGTTGGCTTTGCCTTTTCGATTTCATTTGGTATTGGGTCTAAGTCTAGATCTAAAATGTTCAAGTGTGCCAACATGTTGACGATGCTGGTTTCTTGATTGCCCTCATATGTTTAGGTGTGCCAACATGGACTGTGATGATTTTCCCTTCTTCGGGTAGGAATTTCATGGCCAGGTATAGGGTAGCTACTATTGCCCCTAACCTATTGAGAAATGGTCTTCCTGTTAAGATGTTGTAAGATGTGTTCGCATATACTACAATATATCTTATCTTTATGGTCTGACTTAGGCCTTTGTCTTCCCTAAACTTGGTATACAGATCAATGCAACATTGAGTAACCACTCTCTCCCCCGTAAATCCAATTAACGACTCATCATAAGGCATTAACTGCCTTTCAGGATACCAAGTTCTTGGAAAGTTTTCCAGTATAACATATTAGTCGAACTTCCCTGATTCACCAGGTCTTCCTTACTATACAGTTGAATATCTCCACATTGATGACCATAAAGTCATCTTGTTTAAGGTCTATAGCTTGAAAGTCATAATTTGTGAACGTGATGATTGACATCTTTGGTTTGAGACGGTGCATCATAGAGTTTACTGATCTCACTGCTCAAAAGTGCCTTTTTTAAGAGGAATAGGTTAAGCTCTCTCTCGCAAATCTTCTTGCTATCGTGTTTATTAATTTTTTGGGATGGTCTCCCTATTGTCATTTTGTCTCTCCCTAAACCTACTCCTGCTCCATCTTCTGTTGCTCCCGGGTCGGTCATATTGTCTTCGACAACTATGGTTGTCTCGACTATACTCTTCTCTGTGGCTAGACTGGTGGTAGCCACTCTTTTGCTTGTGCACACAATCTTTGAGGTGATCTTACTTGATCAAATCTTCTATCTTGTCCTTGAGAGTCGTATATTCCTTAGTGGAGTGCCCCTTGTTTTTGTGATACTTGCAATGTTTGCTAATATCTGTTCCAGGTGACGTGTTGGCCTTCTTAGGCCTAATCAGGAGTTCGACCGCCAATACTTGCTCCAACACCTTGGAGCGAGTGGTGTTTAAGGGTGTATAGTGGTTGTATCTTGGTCCTTAAGTGTTGCCTTCTTTCCCTGACCTCCGTTTTTCTTGTCTTTTGCATATTGACTTGAGGCTTTCAACATTTTCCTTTGGAAGGCTTGTAATTCCTCAATCTCTAAGAATAAGACAACTCGACTTCTTATTTCCTCCATACTCTTTGGGGGGACGTGGATCATGCTCTTGGCAAAATCCCCAAGCAGGAGATTTGTTAGGAAAGTGTAAAGAGTCACCTTTTAACGCAAGTATTTTATACCCAAGGTTGCTTTTCCAAAACGGTCTATGAAAGACCTAAGAGGTTTTCCCCTCTTCTACTTAATGGTTGTCATCGTTTGCAAGGTGAACCTATCCTGCTGAGATGTTGTGAATTGGTTGCCGAAAATGGATACCAATGCTTAAAAGTTATCCACTGAGTGTGGGGGTAGCTGTATGAACCAGTTCAAGGTTGGCCCCTAAAGGGACATAGGGAAGATGTTGCACAAAGTTGTCTAATCTTTAGTATACATCCCTACTTGGGTGATAAAGGTCGCCAAATGAACATCCGGATCCAAAGTCTCGTCATACTTCTCTAGTGACACATGTTTCCAACTTTTTGGTAGTGAGATCTCCATTATTTTTGGCGTAAAGGGGTGATGAGGCCTAACCACCAGGGCCCCATCCATGGGTGTATCAAGTGGTGACACTGCCTGAAAAAGAGACGACATGGATGGTCCAACTTGTGTGCAGCTAGGTGCTTCCTTCGGAGACTCTTAGTTTGTCTTTGGTAGAGTGTACCAGTTTGGCTCTAGGAAGGTTTACTCTTAGAGGGAGTCATGGACTGGCTTAGGGGAGGTCAACTTTTGGAAGGTGTTGCTGATTCTCCTCTATGCGAATCTTTTTCCCCCTTCTCGGGGTCTAACTCGCCGCCCCTTACCTCGGTTTTTGGTTTCGGATTTTGGCCGTCTCACGCCTTAGCTTTGCCATTTATTCCCTTAGTAGCTTGAGGACCTTGACTATACTGGTTTTGTCCACCACCTTTGGGTTTCCTGTCAATGTTCGCGTCCCTTCTCCTTCAATGGCTTGATTTCGAACTTCACCTCCATTGCTTCTTATAATCGTCATGATCAGTTGGTAGTTAACGTTGAAGTGGGATCCAAGGTTTTACTCTGTGCCCCACAGTTGGCGCCAAATGTACTTGTGTTTCTTCTCCAAGCACTTATATCTTCAAGTCTTGATATGACTGAGCCTTCGATATCCTTCTCAAGAGGTGGAGTACCTGCAAAATGCACTCCGACACTTAAGTTAGGTAGTATTCGGCCCAAAGTAATGAACAATAGCTTTGTAATATCTTATTATTTTACCTCGATATCTGTTACATATTTATAGTGTTGGGACTTTTACCTATTGGACCTTCCCTAATCAGTCAGGAATTAGGTAATACGACCTTAAACTCATGTTAGACATAATAATCAATATTAAGTTGGTTAACTTTGTTGGAGACGAACATCGAGCTCATTTTTTCGAAGACCGAATATTCATGACTTGAACACTTCTGACCCGTGCAAATAGTATAGATGAACAAGTGGGTGAATAGTTTAATTTGACAAAAGAAAAATCATTTGGATGAATGATGGATAAGAAAAGTTTAACCCAAAATGTAGAGATTGATTTTACATAAAAAGTTTCCTCAATCTTGCTTTGTTTCAAAATCAATTTTGTAGAATTAAATCATGTATAGCTAAGGATCTAAATATATTAGTTGTATCCCTAGAGCTCGATCCCTACCCCTTCCGAGGCCCCGTTGTCGGTACCATTAACTTGCAACACCTCAATGTTCTGCTCAACACCCTAAGTTCGGTGCTCATTACCTTGACACCGACCTAACAATAACTAGATCCAAAATCCCTAAACAAGGTAACTAGAGACAAATCTTAAGAAGAACTGTAAAAAAGGTAACTAGAGACAAATATTAAAAGGAATGGTAGAAAAGATAACTAGAGACAAACCTTAAAGAGAATGATAAAAAAGGTAACTAAGAGCAAAATCCTTACAAAAACTAGCATAAAAGGATAGTTAAATTTCACCCTCAAGGACATCATTCTATTCACATTTCACTCTCTTACTCTCATTCCAACACTGACTTGGGTGTTGGAATTCCTTTTACAGGTACACACCTGTCCCTTTGGAGTCCCGGAGACAACTCGAGAGAGCATGAATTCTATCAAACTCTAGTAAGAACATTAATTATTGAGGTTTCAACGTTTGATCATGAAACACACACTCTTAAACTCTCACAACTATGTCATTCATAAATAAAATGATACATTAATAATATTTTTTAAAAATAAATAAAATTGATTATTTTTATAAGTTTAACACTTATACACTGTAGGTATAAAAAAGCTTGATATTGAAGTTCAATGACAACCCTTTATTTATATGACTTTTAAAGTCAACAAACTTACTATAAATAAATGATTGTGATTGAATATTAGTATAAAAATTTTTATATTGACAATGCATAAATGTTTTTATCTATTTTTATTAGTTTGTGTAATTATTATATAATTTTTCTTGCAAAAAACATTACTATATATTTCATTGGAAAAATAATCATTAGCATGTGATACGGTAGGAATGTTTCCCATGACTACACATGTTTTTGGAAAGGGTTTAATTAGTATATAATGTCAATGTAAAAAGTTTTACTCTAACATTCGCTCACAATTTATAAACTTTTTAAAAAAAGTTTGTTAATTTTATCAATTAATACTTTAAAAATTATATAAATTAAGAATTATAATTGAACGATAATAAAAAAGTGCATATTAATTAAATTTTTTTAAAAGTAAAATTTTGAAGAAAGTGTCTAGAGATAGATGCATATATGATTTAGTTATTTTTCTTTTGACAAAATATAATATAGTTAATGTTGATATAGTTTTATGAATTTTTTATTCGTAATTTAATAATTTCAACAATCATGATAATGATGTTCGTGAGATAGGTACTTGATTTTTTCGTATTGTTAATAATTTCACTACTCTACTTCAACAATCTACTCTAGTGTAATGTTTTTTTTTTTAGAATTGCGCAAAATCTAGTTAGTTTAAAAAATTGAATCGAATGATTTTAACCGGTTTAATTTTTAATCCAAATTTATGTGATGACTTAGAAAATTAGTTTGAAATTGAATTATTTTTTAGTAGAATCAATTTGGAATTGGTTAGAATTAAACTAGTTTAAAAACCTTGTCTTCAGACTTTTTTCTTAGAAAATAATTTTCTAATTTTTAAATTTCTGTCATCTATTTTTAAAATAGTTCAAAGTAAATGTGATTTTTTAACAGACCTAGGTGATTAGTTAGTGCAACAATGTCAATTAGTAAAATTAAATATGGTTCATAACAAAATACAATTTGATTCAAAACTGTTTTTTAAACCATTTAGGTTTTTTTAGAAATCATTTCGGTTTAAAAGTCAAACCAGTTATAAAAAATAATTAAGTTTTTTTTACACAAACTAATTGAATTACAATCTAATTTAATTTGGTTTACGTCTAAAACAATCCATTTGAATTAGATATTTTGCACACTTCTCAATCCATGATGGATGTATTTTTGTTAAACTAGAGTGTTATATTGGGACGACTTTAGGCAAAACTAAACTCCTTTAGAACCAAGAATGATTCGATAATAAGTCGAGGTATATCTAGCGACCTCACTCATATCATAACTAAAACACTCATAGAAAAGTATTGATCCGGGCAAAATACTTAGATTGTCCTCCAAGATCAACTCGTGTTTAGCATACCCACACCCAAGATAAAACAGTATAAAAAGTAACATTTACTTAAATTTGACTCACTCATCATTATATTCTATCTGACATATAACACTTTTAGACTGTGTTCATATAAGATAACCAGCTCAAATCTTCAAAATAAAAGAGTTGAAGATCTCAATAAAGACCTGAGTACGCGGACACATTTGTGCAATTACAATTGCTATGGTGGCCAAGAGGGGGCAGAGAAATGATAAAAGGAAAATGATACATGTACACCTTATATGCTATTACACACCTAGTGAGAGAAAGAAAAAAGAGAGAATATATATGTATATGATGAGAGAGATAGAAAGAAATAAGAAATGTTGATAAGGTGTATAAAATAAAGAGGTGTATGTGTATCATTACCCATGATAAAATATGTGTTGAGTGAGAGGAAAGATAATAGGTGTGGATATGGGAGAGGTGTATAATTAGGGACTTTTAACTATTTTTTAAATATTAGTGGAAAATAGTAAAATTGGGGCGGAAATAGCAAAGCCCATTCAACACATGTGGCGTAGCCCAATATATTGGGTCTTACTGGCATCAGCTACGCCCGCCCCCGGTGGCTGTTACTTTCGATCCTTCCTCGAGTACAAACCTAAAGAAAGGCAATTGTCCGAGACATGCTAGTAGTTAATGTAACGTTGACATACATCAGGTGCGCCAAACTCGAACCACTCTAAACGACGCGGCGGCTTCAATTTCCGAAGCATTATTCGAAGTTCCCACGGTTCCCGGGCTGTGATGGCGGAAACGACCGAAACCACGTCGAAAGAAAGCGTTCGCGAAGAAGAAGAAACCGAGGAACAAAGTTTCGAAGAGCTCGGCGTGGACGCTCGTCTTCTTCGCGCCTTACGCAAGAAGGGAATCGAGAAACCCACTCCAATTCAACGCGTCGCCATTCCTCTCATTCTGGTAACACTCCCCTCCAACTTCAACTATCACTATTCACCATTCAACTTCACTTAACCTAAACTAGTTCACTCGCTGTTTCAGGAAGGGAAGGACGTGGTTGCACGCGCGAAAACAGGTTCAGGAAAGACGCTGGCGTATCTTCTCCCGTTGCTTCAGAAACTGTTCACCGCTAATGCTGATCGGAAGAAGCTTGCGCCCAATGCTTTTATTCTTGTCCCTACTCGCGAATTGTGTCAACAGGTATTTTTGCTTGTTTCAATTTCTATTCTTCCTTTTTTTTTCTGAATAAATTAATTTGTGTTATTTCTTTTTGTCTATAATTTCAGGTGTACATGGAAGTGTTATCATTGGTTGAATTATGCAGAGTTCAGCTGAAAGTTGTGCAGTTGAATAGCAACATGCTTGCTAATGACTTGGTTGGTTATTACTTTCCAAAATCTCTCTCGTTTTTGTGATTGTTTTATGAAGAAAGTTAGTCCGTGTACCTGATGCATGCATGGAAGTTCTATTAGTGTTTTCTATTTGTTTTAGAATGTGCATTACTGTAATTGTATCTAAATTGGGTTTGCAGAGAGCAGCATTGGCTGGACCTCCTGATATTTTGATCTCCACTCCTACTTGCATAGCCAAGTGTTTGTCCAGTGATGTACTTAAGGCAGCATCCATTAATGCATCCCTTGAAACTCTTGTTCTCGATGAGGTGAAATCAGATACAGTGAAATGTTTCTTGATAATCTTTATTGTTTTTTCTTATTGAATTATATTCACACAGTAATTGCATTATGCAAATGTTTTAACGACACAACTTGGTATCCAAAATGTTTAATGGTTTTCATTGATTTGCAATTTTCACGTTTTGGTTCATTTTAATTTATTAATGCCAATTGGAGTAGCGGACAAACAATCCTTGATTCTACTGGGTTTGTATTTGGTGACATGATCGATATTCAATATAATGTTTTCAGGCAGATCTTCTATTATCATATGGGTATGAAGATGATATAAAAGCTTTTACACCTCACGTACCCAGAAGTTGCCAATGTCTTCTTATGTCTGCAACATCAAGGTATGTTAATTATGGTGTTCCTTCCAACTATGATATTTTTCATGTTTTCCATCCTTTTTAAATCTCTCTCTCATGTGTGTGTGCGCGCTCATATTAGGTGCAATTAGTTTACACTAATATGAGATATACTCACTTTTAAACTATCAATAGCTTTATATACTCACTTTAAAACATTATATACCTGCATTATTTGTGTATAATAACAAGTTCTATATTCATATATTTAAAAAAGAGTTTAATTGGTATACACTCTTTTACACTAACATTTAATCATGACTTTTCATTTATGTGACTTTTAAAGTAATAATGAATAAAGTCAACAAATTACCATAAATGAAGGGTTGTAATTGAATGTCAGTGTAAAATTCTTTACATTGACCGTGTGTACCAATTAAACTCTTTAAAAAATATTTGTTATAATTTTTATGAGTCTACATGAGATATCAAATAACTTTGGGTTAATCTAAAATTTTGCTTATATGATCTGTATTATAAAAAAATTGTATACTGGTGGAGTTCTGGGATAAAATTATCTAGTAAAAAGTTATTGAATGGTGTGTGACGATGATTTACACTACCAATTTGTTTTCGTCCCCTATATTATAATGTGCATACTTGTTGTTTCTTCATATTACATATGAAGCTGAGAACAAAATCGACCTCACCTCACCTAGTGGAATAAGACTTTGTTGTTATTGAAACTAAGAAGTGAGAACAAACATGATGATTTTTCTTGAACATTTAAAGATTATACTGTATGCAAGCTATATATGAAATATGAAATAATATCTCTCTACTGTTTTACTGGTCAACTGTTTAAGTGTTTTCCCGTGTATGGTCATTGACCATTCCATGGCATCATTTTAGGATTAGGCTTACATTTATTATGTCTATTTGTTTAATCTCTCCTCTATTGTATTGATTGTTTTTCCTAATCTGTATGTAGCACGGATGTGGACAAACTAAAGAAGTTGATTCTACACAACCCCTTTATTTTGACTTTGCCTGAAGTGGGAAATCATAAGGATGATATCATTCCTAAAAATGTTCAGCAATTCTGGGTAATATATTTCTATCTGTCTTTTTTACATTATGAATTTTATTGAGGTTAAGTTGATTCTTTGTTGTATCCTATTCCACAGTTTCTTTCTATAGAGAAAAATGTGCAGTATCTGTCTTCTGCATTCATATTAGAGGGAAATGAACCGTTCTGGCAAGGAAAATTTTTATTTGGAGTGCAATTCATTTTAAAAGTAAAAAATGTCAGTTGATTCAATGATCCTAACAAATCTTAAGTTTGTTTTTATGAATTTAAAATCTTTGATATTGTTGTGTTCCCTCTAGAGCATGTTTGAAGGCTATCCCTTTGCACAATAGATTTTAGTGTGTTTTTTCTTCGATTTTTTTCCAGTTATACTGTACTTTCTGATTCAACATTTTTTTTTTCCTGTGGAATTGATCAGGTATTAACTCTTTTCATTAAATATTTTTGTGTTAGATCTCATGTACTGCCAGTGATAAGTTACTCTACATCCTTGCTGTGTTGAAGTTGGGGTTGGTCCAAAAGAAAGTTCTGATATTCACTAATACGATAGACATGAGTTTTAGATTGAAACTATTCTTGGAAAAGGTATGTGTTTGATATTTTGATATATAACAATTCATGAGCATTCACTTGATAGGTTTCAGATTTAGTTACATATTAGATATATAACTTTCCTTGTCAGCTGATGCATTGTCATCACATCAAGCCCATAGAACTTGATAAATTTTTGTGGTAGATGTAAAATCATTCATGATCCTTCATCTGATAGCTTAAACTTTTTTTATACTTGTTTCTTGAGAGTGTGAATAGTTTTTTTTTAATGTAATTACTAAGTTAAATCCACCTGGACTCCTTTAGCCTGAGAAGCCCACACCTTTAGCCTGACAAGCCTAGTGATAGATCATGCTATCATATACATTAATGAAACAAAGAGCTATCAGAAATTCAGCAGTGTTTTCCCCCTATATTTTGAATATCTCAAATAAAAGTCTTGCCAATGACGCAAGTATATATGCCCAGATTCAATCATCCAAGTCATCAATTAACACAAGTTCTCAAAAATAATAGTTATGTATTAATGTACTAACAATGACTAACCAACTAGAATCCTAAAAGAAAAGGAGAAAATCCTATCCCTCTGTATGCATCATGCTAAAGCCAACAATTACTAGCAACCACTCACAATAGGAACCTACCAAAATATGAGGGAACTACTCGGCAAACCTTCAACCTCAGGGACAATCTACTTGGTAACATGAGAATCTGAGGAAAAGGAGAAAGAAAAGAGGTGAGTCATTGAGTATTAGTAAGATTATGATAAACAAAGTATTTAGAAATGAGAACAAACATTGCATTCGCATTCAAATACTTCCTCGGGGGAACGTGTGTGTGTGTGTGTGAAGAGAGTAATTGGGGTGAGAAAAAAAAAAGTGAAAGAGAGAGCCGTTTATCGTTATGTTTGTATTTTTGCATTAATTTTCCTTATTCAATCTTCATGTTTGTATTTTTTCTATCAATATCAATGTTATGTTTTACGTATATTTAAGTATTTTTATTCATAAAAAATTGAGTTATTAATATTTTTTATTTTGTTCTAAATTTATTTGATAATTAAACTATATAATTATTTAATTTAAATTATTTTTAAATAAATTAAAAATAAATATTAAATTTGATGATGTGGTTTTTTGGGGTTCACTAAAAGTGTTCCAATATCACAAGATGTGATCTTCTGTTGGAGTAAAAAATAAAATTGATCTTCGGGATAACATAGCAGTGTGGGGTTTATAAAAAAGTAAGGTAAGATCAAAGAGTTTGATCTACCCTTGGAGATGCTCTAAGTTCACAAGTCATCTTATCTCTTCATAGGCTGCAAACAGTATGTATAGAACTATGCGCATTTAGCTTGTAGGCTGCATTTTCTCTGTTGCAACAAAGTCTCCTATTTTTATTCTCATAATGAAATCAGTCAAAACATAACCAAATATACCTTGACAAGTAAAATTACAACAGTCTATGAAGACTATATTCTATTATTCTACCTTAAAATCTTTCATCATTCTGTTTAATGTCGTCACAATTTTATCATCAAACATAAATACTTGCTTAAATTGTACACAAAGTCGTCATTATGACCATTTTGAAGTATAGAATGTCATAGTAGAAGAAATTAAATGAAAGAATTATTAAACAATGGAAATCAATATAAAAAATAGTGAACACTTTTTATAGAAATCTTTTTCTTGGAATATTCATAAAAATTGGCACCAAGTAGATTGGCCACTAACTAGCTTTGCCTATTCCAAAACCCATAACAATGGGTAATATAGATTTACCAAATCTCAAATTTACAAGGCCTAAATTTTTAAAGCAACCTATATAAAATCTAGGTTAACATTGGAATATCCAGATGCTGGTCATTTTTTAGACAAGAAGTTTTTTCTACAACTCTGCGTCTAGTCTACAAACATTTATAGTTGCAGTAGGATTATTTTGTTGTCACTATTACTTCCGTTGATTTCCCCTCCTTTTTATCCTTGTAGTTTGGGATCAGATCTGCTGTTTTAAATCCTGAGTTGCCTCAGAATTCCCGTCTCCATATTCTTGAGGTATGCAATGTTATCTGGTTCCTTCTTTCATTTGGTACTATAGCTGCTAATATTTTGTATTTAACCTGGTGCTACAGCATTTTCCTGTCAATGAAGAATGAGAAGTTTATGTTTTCTTCAAAAATTGATTTTATTATCAATTCAATAATTATGGATCTTCATTTCTCACATGATATTGACTAGCCTGTTTTTATCAGGAATTCAATGCAGGCCTGTTTGATTATCTAATTGCAACAGATCTTAGCCAGTCAAAGGAAAAGGATGAAGTGCCTAAGGAAAGTAATGTCGGATCACGGAAGTCTAGAAAACATGCTAAAATAAAATTAGATGCTGAGTTTGGAGTTGTAAGGGGAATTGACTTTAAAAATGTATACACGGTATGCAATTCCTCTCTTATATCTCTTTAGTATATTTATGTCTAATTTTGATATGTAAATTGTTGCATTTTGGTAAGAGTTGTATGCCTATGTTAATGTTACTCCCTCCTTCCCATATCTTTTGTTGTTTTAGCCTTTCATTTTTTTCCATAACAATTGATGTTTTAGAATTTTAAGTCTAATTAATGCTTGTTTTTACAAATGTATCCGTATGTAATATCCACTAACAGTGGTTCAAGCATTAAATAAGAACATTTTTGTATAAATACAATTTTTAGTTCCATTAAATATTTCTTAATTTATATGCAACAACCTTGAACATAAAAAAGATATTCATCTTCTGGTTTATATACTTGTTTCATGGGGAGAGTTCTCTGTTTGCTTAAGTCAATTAGTTAATGCTTTTTCTTGTTGATGAACAGGTTATAAACTTAGAAATGCCTCAAAGTGTTGCGGGATATGTACATCGAATTGGACGTACAGGAAGAGCATACAATTCTGGCGCTTCTGTGTCTCTGGTGAGTTTCTTGGAGAAAATAAACCCGTTTTTAGTTTTTTCCATTATGTAAATTCTAATGTTTTGGTGCATTTTGCCTTCTAAGCCTGTGTTGGTATTGGGTATTCTATGGAGATCCTAGGTGGCACCAAGCTGCATAATTCTGGGTCATTTATATATTCCTTTGGTTGCATCTCAGGTTTCTCCAGATGAGATGGATACTTTCGAAGAAATTAAATCTTTTGTTGGGGATGATGAAAACAAAGACACAAATTCTATTTCCGAGTTTCCCCTCCTCACCAAGAATGCAGTTGAATCTTTACGGTATAGGGCAGAGGTGATTTTTTATTTCCTTTCTCATGATGAAAAATTAAAATAAGGTTTCCACTGATGCATCAAACCTATGAGAACCTTTTTGGTTGACTTAGTATATTTTTTCATTCAGTATTAGGTGATTAGATTATAATTAAGAATCCTCTTGTTAAAAAAATTGAATTTATTTATCCTATGTGTCTATTTTTAAAGTTTGTGATAACAACGAGAAACATTCTTGTGATTTTCTTATTATTCAGTCTTGGTTAAACTTGAGAATATTGAAAAGCATCTTGCACTTATTCTCATCTGTTTTTTCTTTTGAACAAATAATCTATAGAAGATATTTTTCACCTTCTGTTTTTCTTTTCCTGTTTTTAGGTGGATTATGCATGCCTAATATTTGGTGTAACTAGCTGCTTTTGCTAATAACGATTATTGGCTTTTTCTCGCAGGATGTTGCAAAGAGTGTAACTAAAATTGCTGTCCGAGAGTCACGAGCCCAGGATTTGAGGAACGAAATTTTGAACTCTGAAAAGTGAGTACCTGGTATCCCATTTCATGTGGTATTATCGAGAACTCTAGCTATGATCTTAAGTGTATTTCCTTTCTAATTCATTGCTGCACACCTGTTCTTTTATTTTAGGTTGAAAGCCCACTTCGAAACTAATCCAAGAGACCTAGGTAATGTAATTGTTTAAGTATACCGTTGGTTTTTTTTTTTTTTTTTTTTTTTTTTTTTTAAATTTTTGAAGTTGAACTTAAAAGATTAAAATCTAATTTGAACAGATCTACTGAAGCATGACAAAGTTTTGAGCAAGAATGCCCCACCTCCGCACCTACGTGATGTGCCTGAGTACCTATTAGACAAACCAACAAAAGAGGCAAGGGAAATGGTCAAGCTTGCAAGGGATGCAATGGGAAATAACAATCGCCGCAAGGGGTCCAAGAGAAAATTTAGAAAAGATGGAGACCCTCTGAAGGCTATCTCTGCTATGGTATGATTAACCTTTTCCCATGCATTTTACTTTATTTCTCTGAATCTATAATGTTAAAGAGAAGTGGACATGGAGGATGGAGAAAAAAATTATGTATGGTATGCGTATAAAATAAAATATAAATACAATGTTGCACAGATCTAAAGATAAGGCTTAAGAGTGTCTTTAGTTGCTAGTACTTTTTTCAATATCATTTCTGTATTTCATGACTTCTTTTGTACATTTTGTCAGGCATCGAAAAGACCGGCCAAAGTTAGGAAGACTGGTGGAAACGATACCAAGAATAGCAATGATAGAAATAAACGCAAAAAGAGTAAGGGCATTTGATTGATTTGCCCGTTTCATGCAAAGCCTTATTATGACAGGCTCAATTTTGTTGTAATTTAGTTCGAAACTTAGTAACCTGAAAATAGTAGAGTATTGGAATTGTTGTTCCCTTTATACCGCAAGGGTCTGAAGATAGTATTTGTCATTGCAAAATCAAATTTTGCTTATTGGAACTATAATTTCGATTTTGTCTATATCTCGTTGCATGTGGAAGTTAGGTTAACACTAGAATGTCTTCCCACAATCCAAGACGTTACTGGAGTTCCATGGGGCCAAGCCAGTTTTCATTGTTACTATTATTAAAGAAAATAGTTATTTTATGATTTTTTATGTTTTTGATGTCTTTAATTTTAAAATATATCGTTTTTGGTCTTTCAAGTTTAAATACCACGTAATAGATAGATGAAAAGTGATTTAATGTTTGAAGGATAAAAATTGATGTATTAAAATAATTATACATATTAGGGAAAACATAGATGTCATTGCATCTTTGTATATGTATTTTTATTTTGCTATGTAAATTAGTTATATTGAAATTTGATATAATATATAATATTATGTGCTTTTTTTAGTTTTTTACATTATTTCAACTTGAATTATAGTCATGTGTTTCGGATACTTGTGAAGTATCTGAGGAGTGCATGTTAGCGATTTTTTTTTTTTTTTTGTGAAAGAGATGGTAAGAATAGAGGAAGAAGTATGTTTTTTTATAAATTGAATTTGAAAGTTAAATAAATGATAATTTTGGTATCAATAATTGTGATTCTAAGAAAGTATATCTTTCTATAATGGTATAGATGACATTAGTGTAGATAATATCTATAAGTTTTGCTAATGAATAATTGTGGACACAAACAACGTATTCCTCATTTGTGGATTTATTTCAAGCCTTTGTGGCTAGTTAAGGCAAGTCATTTAGTAACATATTGATAGTTGCTCTATCCTTACCAATCACCATCCTCTGGGTCAGCTACAAATTTGGTCGCAGCAGGTGCAAGACATCACTCTGACAACCATAACTTTCTTATTGGTAGTATTTGGTCCTACAGAAACAAACTGAGATTTGGTATTGTAAAAGTACAGAAGAATTCAGTAATTAAATAGCATCCAAGCCACTATTCAGATTATCGAAAATTCAACCAACAAAAGATGTAATCTTTTATTTCCAAATTTGTTATTCTATCTTTTTTGTAGTTGTGGAGCGTACCAAAAACAAGTCTTATGGCATCCTACTATTGTAGGGTGGGTTAATGCAACATTGATAGTGCGACAAAGTGGTTTTCGAGGTTAGCTGGAGCTCGTTGGATATTCGGAGACAATAGCTGCAGGTTTATTGGTTGCTTCACTAAACATGTTGACACTAAAAATGCTTTATTTGCTGAACTGTCAGGAACAATCACCACAATTGAAATAGGTCACAATAGAGGGTGATCTAAGCTTTGGTTGGAAACCAATTCTATGTTGACACAAGCTTAAAAGCTTTTAAATATGATAAATTGGTCCTTGGCATCTTAGAAACAAATGGAGAAACAATATCAAACTCACTAAAAATATGTTTTTTTTGTTAAGTAGTTGTACATTAAAGGGATTTTAGACAAATAAAAAGACAAGAATACTCCTATTACTAATAAACATATGCATAAGAGACCTTGCATTTCGGCAAAATTGAAATTTATATCTAACAGGAAATTAATTAAGGAAAGTAATCACAATTAATAAGGAAAATCTCATATTATCACCATACCCAATAAACTTAGCAAATAAAAGCAATATTTGAAGGATAAAGAAAATATCCATTCACAAGTAGGTAACACTCAATAGGTAAAGACCTAAATAACTTCTATAAGTAGGTAACTGCATTAATGACAAATGTATGTGTCATTTATATACTTTTCATAAACAAAACTCTTTCCTACAGTAAACTTGAATAGTTGCTAACTTGACAGTCAGAGTTCTTTTTGCAGGTATTCCCCCTCCGTTGACTTGAATCTAGGATATTTTAGGCAATATCAATGGTAAACAGTGTTCAACCACTCTAAGTAAGAATATTTTGGCGCTCACCATGGAGCTCGAAGTAAAACCAGTCCCCACATTACTCGAACCTTGAGCAATTATGGCAATAACAAGAAGTCACACAGCAACGTTGCGAAACCAACCAATAACGAAGAGGAAGAGCACATACTACACCTCGGCAACCAAAGGTTGTCGACTTGAACAACGTTACAGAAATCCTCAAATTACTAAGGGAAGAAATTGCGGAGTTGAGGCGTGAGAACGCCAAATTTCATAATCGCAACTGGCAAGAGAAGTAGTTTAGTAGAAGAAAGCTATAGGAGATTCACACAAAAATGAACCCGTAGCCCCATCCTAAATGGACATTCCCAAGGACACTTGGTAGGACCGCCACATAGTCTTCCTACACACAGTCAATTAGCCAAACTGTTCAAAGAACAGGACCCGAAGGAGATCCCTTTGCTTGTCCAAACCATGCCTTTGCCTACACCCCCTCCAGTTATGCCACCACTTGCTCCAGTACCCATAGTATGACCAGTGGAAGTAAGGCCTCATCAAATCTTCACGGTTGAGATTATGGATATACCATTACCGAAAAGCTGAAAACATGTGGCTCTAGAGAAGTACGATGGGACCACGGATTCAGACAACCATTTGGCTGCTTTCATGACACAGGTTGACATGTACACCAAGGACCAAACAACCCTATGTAATATCTTTCCAATGTCTCTCAAGGGACAAACGTTGAATTGGTTTATTCAATTACCACCAAACTCAGTTGATAACTTCCAAACCTTGGCTATGCGGTTTGGAACTCATTTCGCAACATCCAGACTACATCACATTCATTGCCCTCACCACAGTCAAACAAGAGAAAGGCGAGCTGTTGAGAGCATACATAGACCATTTCGGTCAAGCAACTCTGAATATCAAGAACCTTCGACTGGATGTAGCCTTGCACACTTTCATGACCAATCTTCAACCACGAGATTTCGCAAATAGCCTAATTCATATACCACATTTTGATATGGATGAGCTCCAAAGAAGAGCAACATCATGCATAAAGATTAAAGAGCTGAGCACTTTTCAAAGAAAAGCTCTAACAAAAGTGCTAGGAAGTTCTCAAAAGTAAAGGCAACCATAGTAAAAAGAGGGATCAGTACTCAGATCACCTGCCTAGAGGATCGAGATACTCTCAGTACACTCCACTCAAGACGACTAGAACAAAGATTTTGGAACAATCCTTATTAGTAGAACTCATGGTCATGCCGAAGAAAGCTTACATACCTCCCGGTGTCGACACCAATAAACATTGCCGATACCACCAGAATAAGGGGCACTAGACTAAAGAGTGTACGACTCTAAAAGACAAGATAGAAGACTTGATTAAGCAAGGACACTTGAAAGATTATGTTTACAAAACGGAAAATAGTCATCAACCAGCAAGGCAGGAACATTATCAAAGAGACTACCGACCGAGACATAGGGACTATGAGCGATCAAGAAACGACAAACACATAAGCATAAGGATGGTAACAAGGTGGGGCAGGTGTGAGTTCAAGCAAAGTGCAGGACGTGTTCAAGTATAAAAAGAGAGGGTATAAAATTTTAATCCTCATCTTCGTTCCCGTTGGGTATTTTCGGGTTCGGGTATACCCGTGAGTACCTGTCATATTATTTTTTACAATTTAAATTTACTTATTTATTATTACATAAATTACATATATTAAGTTATTAATTATATTTTAATTTTAAAATTATATAAAGAATAATTAATAACAATAAATTATAAGTTAACATTTAAGAATTAAAATTTTTAATTAAATATATAAATTTAAACTTATTATATAATCATTAAAATTATAATTGGGCGAGTAGTCACATACCTAGTCAAAGTGGGTAATACCATCAAAATCAAGTAATACCCGCATCCGTACCCTTATCCGATCAAAGTGGGTAATACTCGTCAAAATCGGGGAGGGTTCGGGGGTACCCCACAGGTATGGGTATTTTTGCCATTCTCACATAAGCAGGAGCTGAAGTAGATCTTGAGAAAAGAGAGAAGAAAATCGTGATGAACCTAAAAAAGTCATTAATACCATAGCAGAAGGATTCACAAGAGGTGGATCAACATCCTCCTATAGGAAGTGCCATGCAAGGACAATTTGGTCTATCAATTCAGTAGCCCCCATGTTAAGCCAAAAATGTTGGCTATCACGTTCACTGATGATGATTTTCAGGCTTTAGATTTGAAGCAAGATGACCTCATGGCCATAAGTGTAGAGATCGCTAATTGTATTGTTTGAAAAACATTAATGGACTAGGAGAGCTCGACTAATGTCTTGTATTGGAAAACTTTTTGAGGGTTAGGTTTGTCCGAAGATCAACTGATGTCGTACGACGAACCATTAATTGGTTTCCCAGGAGAGAAGGTGTCAACTCGAGGATGCATCAATTTATACACCAAGTTTAGTGCAGGAAGAGAACCTAGTAGCATCAGGATTCAGTTTATTGTGGTGCAAACCACCACTTCTTATAACATTCTTCTGAGATGACCTTCAATGAACAAGCTTAAAGCCATCGTATCTACACCTCATTTGGCTATGAAGTTCCCTTCGATCAAAGGAAGGATTCTCGTTATTCATGCCGATCAGAAGGCGCCAAGGGAATTTTATCTGGAAGCTTGAAATCTCAAACTTACGTAAAACACTGTGAACCTAGCACTATCAATATAGTAGCACTGAAAAAGGATGTAGACCTCGATTTAGATCCTAGGAGCAACAAAATGGAAAGAGCCGAACCAATAGAAAAAGTTGAGGTATTTCAACTAGGCAGTAGGCCTGATCAAGTTACCTACATAGGCTCCACTGTTCAGGGAGCCTTAAGACAAACAATCATGGGTGTGATTTTGAAAAATGCTGACCTATTTGCATGGATAGCAACAGACATGCCAGGAATTGATCCTAACTTTATGTGCCATAGATAGGAGTATGTAAGGAGGCTTGACCCATAACCCAAAAATGAAAAAAAAGGAGTCAAAAGAATAAGCCCAACTCAGGAAGAAGTATTGAAACTTCTTCAGGAAAAATTCATTCGAGAAGTTCAATATACCACTTGGCTAGCTAACATCATCATGGTATACAAGAGAAATGGGAAATGGAGAATGTGCACATACTATACTAACCTGAATAAAGCATGCCCTAAAGATGCATATCCTCTTCCCAGTATTGATAGGCTAGTTGACGGGGCAATAAGGCATAAACTGTTAAGTTTCCCAGATGCGTATTCAGGTTACAACCAAATTCGCATGCATTCAAGCAACAAAGATAAAATAACTTTCATCACGAGATCAACCAACTACTGCTATAAGGTAACACCCTCCGTCTTAAAGAACACAGGAGCAACTTACCAGAGATTGATGGACAAAGTATTTCATAAGTAGATTGGCCGAAACATAGAGGTTTATATGGATGACATGGTAGTAAAATCGGAAGACCTAGGCGAACACGTGAAGTACCTCTAAGAGGTGTTCTGCACACTTCGAACATACTCTATGCAATTAAATCTAGAGAAATGCATTTTTGGAGTACAAGGAGGAAAATTTCTCGGTTTCATGCTTACTAACTGAGGTATAAAGGCTAATCTAAATGAATGCCAGATGGTGTTAAACATAAAGAGCCTGACTAATTTGAAAGAGACACAAAGATTAATGGGTAAATTGGCATCCTTGGCTAGATTTCTTCCTCGAACTTCCAAAAGAGCAAAACCAATAGTTGCCCTTCTTCAAAAAACCAAAAATTTTGCATGGATGATGGAATGTGAAAAGACCTTCACAGCTCCGAAGAATTCCATCGCATCCCCACCCATTCAGACAAAATCTGATCTTGGTAAACCACTGTTTTTGTACCAATCAGTCTTTGACGAGGTCATAAGCTCAATTGTAGTACAAGACATTTCGAAAGGACAACAACCAGTGTATTACATGAGCCAAATGCTCCAAGATGTCGAAACCAGGTATCAACTAGTAGAAAAAACAGCCTTAGCTTTGGTGAATTCGGCAAGACGACTCCGACCTTATTTCCAAAGCCATAAGATAATAGTAAAGACAGATTCCCCAATCTCCAAGGTCTTGAGGAAGACGAAACTAGTTGGACAAATGATGACTTGGTCTATTGAATTATTCGGATTCGATATCCGATATGATCCTCGAGGACTAATCAAAGCCTAGTGTTTAGCAAATTTCCTGAATGAATTCCACCTGATATCACATATCCAATCTCCTCGTTGGACTTTGCATGTTGATAACCCCTCTAACAGTGCAGGGAGTGACACAGGGGTTATCCTAGAAGGGCCAAATGAGATTGTAGTAGAGCAATCCCTGCGATTCAACTTTAAGGCATCTAATAATCAAGCTGAATATGAAGCCTTGTTAGTAGAACTTAAGCTCGCTAAAGATATGGGAGCAACACACATAAAATGCCTTACAAATTAAAAAATTGTAGTTGAGCAAGTGAACGACTCTTTTTAGGTAAATGACCCCTTACTTCTACAATACTATCATGCCTTAATCAACGTAAAGGCAAAGTTTGATCAAATAGAAGTAACCCATATACCAAAAGAACAGAACGTCCAAGCTGATCAGTCGACAAGTTCACGAAAGTCAGACCAGCTACATACCTTTTTGCAACTGGAGTTACCGCTACGTAGCATTTCAGTATGCTTGATCTTTTTGGCTATCGATGACTGGTGTACCGAAATCATAGATTATATACAAAAGGGAACAATCCTAACAGACCTAGGCAATGCAAAAAAGATGAGAACAAAAGTGGCATGATATACTATTATCACGAGAGAATTTTATAAAAGAGGATTTTCAGCGCCCTTGCTAAAATGCTTAAACAATGAAGAAGCATATTATGTACTTAGAGAGATTCATTAGGGCAAATGTGGATTACATTAAGGTGCTCAATCCATGGCAACTTGAGTATTGTGCGCAGGATATTATTGGTTAACAATGAAAGAAGACTATTCAGAATTTGTCAAGAAATGTCTATAGTGCTAGAAGCATGGGAACCTAATCCACCAACCTGCTAATGAGCTAAAAATAGTAATCACGCCATGGCCCTTCTACATATAGGGAATGAACATTCTCAAACCTTTCCCCATGGCCCAAAGGCAATGTAAATTTCTCTTGGTCGTAGTAGACTACTTCACAAAATGGATAAAAGTTGAATCCTTTGCCACCATTTTGGCCCAAAATGTCCAGCAGTTTGTATGGTATAGTAACATGCTTTGGCATCCCTCACTCGATCATCATGGATAATGGTCTCTAGTTCACAGACAAAAAAGTCAACACCTTTTTAGAAGAATTAGGCATGAGATACAAAGTAACATTAGTAGAGCATCCTCAGGAAAACGATCAAGTCAAAGTTGCTAACAAGGTAATACTGGTCGAACTGAAGAATGACTTGAAGGCGCCAAGGGAGGATGAGCAAATCAATTGTCTGAAGTCCTATGAGCATACTAATGCACCCTGCAATTCTCCACCTAGGAAACACTATTTTGGCTGACGTATGGAACATATACATGCTCCCAATTGAGGAGGGTGAACCTTCATTTAGAAAACAACAATTTCGCACCGAACAAAACTTAGAGGCCCTTCGGGCAGACTTGGATTGTGCAAAAGAAATCAGAAATCAAGCCATACTAATATCAGAGACATGTAGACAAAGGATGGCTCGATGATTCAACTTTCGAGTTCAGCCACGAAGCTTTCTTCAGGGCAACTTAGTATAAAGGGCAACATAAGAGGCAAGAAAAGAAAAAACTAAAAGAAAACTCACAGCTAAATGAGAAGGACCTTTCCGAATCCTCAACATTTGCACAATGGAGCACACAAACTTGAGGAATTATCTGGGAAACTAATCCCCAGGACTTGGAATTCCACCTACCTCAAACCATATTACAACTAATATCCATGTACTTATTTGTGGACACTATTTTCCTTATTCAATTTTTTGTTCCTACTAAGGGTTTTTTCCAAAAAGGTTTTAAACCAGGCCTCACAATTATCAAATAAAGATGAACATTTTGGCTCTATTCTAATTTTTTCATTTATATAAGTACATTTTCAGAGTTTTACACTTCAATAGGAAGTACCTAGAGTACCCTCCTGAATTTTTAAATAATTCAGCCTAGGTAGTAGTTAACCTACCTTCTTACACTTTACAATTTGGATAAACATAACATCCATTATAATTAGAATCAATCCTAACAATGACATTTTCTAAAGCAAGCAATTCCAACAAACTAAATAAACACAAGTATTCAGATATGCATTAACAAAAAAAAAAAAAACCCAAAAAGAAGTAAGATTGTATTCATATATAAGTGCTATATGGGTAAACACTAAATGATTAATTATAAAAAGTAATTGGGCATATATTTCGGACCACAAGTCAAGTTTCATTAAATACAAAAAAAGAAAAAGCAAAACATATCCTATAAAGTGGCTTTATCGTCTTCATCACTTTGGCCTCTTGCTTCTTGGGATTCTTCTATATAGGCGGTCTCATTGACTTGTGTTTCTCCGTTTGGTGACGGAAGAAGAGTTTCACCATCTGGAGGCAAGTCATTTGGGACATGATCCAAATGCTTGTACTCACCCCCAAAGACATCATGGTCTTCTAGAACTCAAACCCCTTAGGAATGGTGCAAAAAAGATGTGCTTGGAGAAAACCAGCCTAATGTTCCTTCATCATGTCCTTTTCCACCTGAGTTTTATAAGCTGCAAAGTCCTCTAAAGCTTGATCCCTCTCCAACCTATAACTTTCTTGGCTGGTTTCACTTTGCTGGTACATTGCCTCCAGGTTTTTTATCTTATTTCTGGCCCCTTCCAACAACTCATCCTTTGCTAGCAACGCTTTTTCGTAAAGATCATTTTTTGCCTTTCACACAAACTCATGATCTTCAACTGAAACCATCAAGCTCACATTCTCTTTTAGCTTTTCCAGTTGGGCAGAAATTGTGAGAAAGGCATTCTCGGATTTCCTTTGGCATTGTTTCACCTACACCAACTCGTTAGCAAAGCTTGGATTTAGGGTAACAATTTGTAGTAATTCTACCATTGGATTGATAACTTCATCCCCTCTAGAGCCTTTCGACACTGTTTAAAGATGGAGTCACCTGCTTTCCCCATCGACACTAGTGTCTCAAAATCTTCACAAAAAATGTTGCATAGAAGAATATGAGCGCTCAAGGCTAGGTCAAGGGGAGGATCAGAGACCCCTTTGGATTTCTTGAACTTGCTAGAGGAGGATTTTTTGCGTTTCCTCTTTCTCTTCTTTTCTTTCTCCTTCTCTTTCCCCTTTTCCTGTACTTTTTGTTTTTTCTTCTTGAAGTCGGAGATTGGGGCACCACTTCCACTGATGGAGATCTCGGTTGAGGTTGTCTTTCTACCAAAACCCTCTGTATGGTCGACTTATCCCCTTGAGCAAGAGCTCAGTGCAACTTGTGAAAATAAAAAATTTTACCTTCAACAGACATGATAATATCTGCACCAAAATACATACACATCAGTAAAACAAAAGTTCAGATCATAAACACCAAAACTCTTCATAACATAATTACTCACCCTGCAAGTCTCCGAAAGAAGTAGAAAACTCGAAAAAATAGAATAGCTTTCCCACTGGAAGAAGACGAGGCAACGAGTCCAAGTATGTGGCATCAGCCTTTTCCTCAGCAGTAAGCAGTTCATTTGGGAACTCGGTGTACCACCTCAACACCCGTTCCAAGTATAATGGAAATAAATGACCTTTATTTTGTTCGTAAAAATTATTACAGACAGACTCGAGATTAGTCATGACCTTGAAATACCTAGTCTAAAAACCTTTGAAGGAGTTGGTATAGGTCACAAACAGAAGGTTGTCAACCTTTCAGTACAAAGAAACCCACTTACACTTCTCATATGACTAAGTACTAAAATAACGCAAAAACAAACTAGGCATAGCTTTGGTGTAAGTGAAAAGGCATAATGCATGGAAAATTTGAATATAGCCCTAGACATTTGAATGAAGTTGCGTGAGGGCATAGTTGAAAACTCATAATACCCCCATAATAAAATCGTCATAATGAAGACTCACATAAAACATGCAATCATGCACTAGAAAACATCTTGTTTTTCCTGTTCGAACCTACCTAAGAATACAAAATCAGCTTTGCAATAAAAAAATCTTTGCACCGTCGAATAAGGAATGGAAACTCTTTGGTGTCATAAAAACGAAACACATTGAAGTTATTTACAAAGTGACTCAACATGACCCTATTATTATAGCAGGACTAAAAAGTCATTACTTCCCCATTCATCCATTGGTAGTTGGGGTCAATAATATGGGATAGTCCTTTTTGGATTCCCCTTATACTTATGCTTGGTTGTGACCTTCGCAAGAATTGTGACCTTCTAGTGAGGAAGAGACTTCGACTTAGAAGACCTTCCCCGAATACCTTAGGAGTCACCAACTCCTAAGCAACCGTCTAGTTGGCATTACTGCCTGACCTAAAAAAGACAACTTCGATGGAATCCGAAGAGCCCCCTCTAACTGATTGAGATCCAAAAGGAATCTTGGAAGAACGGGAGCAAGAAGACATTGGCCGAAAAATAGAAAAAGATTTAGGTGTACCTGACTCTGAAGACAAGAAGACTCAAAGAGATTAGGGGTTTTCGACACAAAAAGATGAGGAATTTGGCAAAGTGTAATTGAACCCTCACCCCTCTTTCTCATTTTATAGAAATTTTACACGAATGAAATATTCAACCTCGACCGTTTAGATCTAGCCAATCAATGGACCAGATCATGTGAATATTCATTTCCCATCATCCAATAGTAAACCTAATATGATTTACTGTTCACCCATACCCTCGAGACACTTGGCGGGAAATGCCATTCCAACAAACTCTTCCATATCTTGGCCACATTTCACTTGAAGGCACACATCCCGTTGTGACATCTCAGTTTTCGGCTTTACTGAAAATCCCCCCAATAGAATTCCACCCTCCTTTTTCCTGTTCTTCCAAGACTCCACTTTTAAATTTCATGTAAAGGGTAAAGCCTAGGGCAAAGTGTACATTAAAGGGATTTTGGACAAACAAAAATACTAAAATACCCCTACCACTCACAGACAAGTGCATAAAGAGACTTTGAATTCTATCAAAGTCAAAAACCGAAACACATTGTGCTAATACAGGGCAAATTATGTTCTATAACATACGAAATAGGCTTTGGATTTCGTCAAAATTGAAATCTATATCTAACAGGAAATTAATTAAGGAAAGTAATCACAATTAATAAGAAAAATCTTAGATTATCACCACACCCAATAAAACTCAGTAAATAAAAGCAATATCTAAAGGGATAAAGGAAATATCCACTCACAAGTAGGTAATACCCAATAGGTAAAGACCTAAATAACTTCTATAAATAGGTAATTGCATTAATGACAAAGGTATGTGTCATTCACATACTTTCCATAAACAAAATTATTTCCTACAATAAACTCAAATAGTTGTTGACTTGAGAGTTAGAGTCCTTTTTGCAGGTACTCCCCCTCTGTGGACACAACATCACCAGCAAATAATGTCCAGTCACTCCAGGTATGAACAGTAACATTTACCAGTAGGATAATACATGTGCAAATAGACTAGCCTCTCATGATATCATATACTGGATTCATCATGGTGGGACTGATCTGCCTTTTTTATCTATACAAAATTCACTAAGAATGGGTTGAATATTTTTAGTTATTAGTTTTTTGTTTCTTGCTTGAATTTGGTTCATGTTCGTCTTATGTCTTGTATTTTCACTTTTTTATCAATATATTAGGAGTGTGATGTAGATGATTGGTATGAATTAGAGTACTCACTTACTTAGGATTCCTTTTCATGTAGTGTGCCTTTGTATTTTCTTTTTTTTTCTTTCTTTTATAAAAAACCTATCTTAAAGTGGTATAAAAAATAATGTAAAAAAAACTATCTTAAAGTAGTATAAGAATGTAAAATTATTCTAATAACAAAGCGAGATATTATTAATTATTATTAATTTTAACTTAAAAAAGCATTGTAAGGTTGGTTTCATGATAAAGTGGAGAGATAGGAGGAAGAAGTCGTGAGTTCGAATCCCTCCACTAACAAAAACTATCACATTAACAATTAAGATTTGACTTATAAAAAAAACTTATGCCTTAATTCAAAAACAAATATATCCCAGCCACTTATTTAAACAACAAAAAAAAACCTATAAAAAGAGTTATTTTAAAACAATCCTTCTCAAATTCATTATAAACAACTATGCTTTCAATTTAAAAATTTAAAATATACTTGGTTTTTAAATAATTTATTTTATTTTAAATAATCTAAAATTTTATTAAAAAGCTATTAACAACTTTTACAGATCATATAATTAAACATTATATCACTAAGTGAGGATTAATTGACACATAATTGTTCAATTAATTGGACTTAAGTTGATCAACAATATGCATTTACATTAAATGTTCAGAAAAAAAAAAACAACTTTAATGAGCATCCAACTTAAGCATGATTGTTGTAAAGGATATTTATGATTTGTATCATAAAAATATATAAGTGTGTATTATCATCACCGGTAGTTAGATTAAGGATAAATAACTATTTTCTTATAATAGAATGAACTGAGATTTAAATTTCTGCTAAGATATGTTCGTAGGGTAGTTGTGTAAAAAAAAAAAAAACGTAAAGTGACATGCACGACTGTAATGGAAAACATAAAAAGAAAAGGGTCACTTGTACTCTTGTAGTGATCATGGTTGTAGGTACTTGATAGACAATTTACATGTTTGTAAATATAAATAAACCTAAATATATAGATGGGAAAATAATTTTTCAATAAATTAGTTAATTAATAAATACTTCTTTACAATATTATCGCTGGTGGTATCAATTAAAAAAAAAAGTAGGTACTGGAAAGGAAATACATAAAAATATCACTTACATTAAATAAAAATGTTTTATGTATGTTTAAAAGCAAGAAATAAGTCTATAGGTTTATAAAATCAATACATAATAATCCATTGCGTATAAAAAAAAGAAGGAACATTTCATACATAAGTACAATCACAAAAATAAAATCAATTTAGTCCTAACCTAACAAATTGTAACCATACAAACTCACATGATTCTTACAACTTTTATTAGGAGTCACTGTGAATACTTATTATTCTCACTATCATCACGATCATGACCCATTAAGTAACAAACTCACCAATATTTGTTAACAGATCAAGAGAAAAGTAAATGCTTAGTGATTACTTGTTTTCCTATAAGCCATCCTCCTTTTAGCTACATAATTTGGGTAAGATAGCTAGAGAGGCAACCTACCCGTTAATGCTTAGTTAGACTAGGGTTGTTATTACGTATAACACTAAATAAAAGGTAAGTAGGTAACTGTTGAAAAACAAGATCCCAAAGCATGATTCACCCTTTCTGCTCTCCATAGATATTTACTCTCCTACCCTGCAGGTGATCTACATACTTGTTATCTTTCCATCCTTTGCTTGAAGATAAGTAGGGTAATAACTAAGCAACAAAAGATAAAAGGGGTGAAATAGTCATTTATACATTAATAACTATGGCATATTTAATTATAATAAATTTAAAGATTAAAATTGGTTTCTTAAAGACCATAATTAAGTATTAATTTGATATAGAACGATAAATAGAGAAAGAATGTTTCTAGTTATTGTATAATTTTAATAGAGTTATTTCTAATCGTCAGAATTCATTCTTTTAAAATATAATGGTTAAAGTTAATAATTTGTTATAATTATTAAATTTTATGAAAATGAATTTGTAAATTTAAAATAAATGAATTTCTCTTTTTATATCAATAAACTTTTGGATAAATAGGGGAATAACTATATATATATATATATATATATATATATATATATATATGATTTATGTTAAATGAACTATTAATCTAATGATAAGTTTTGAGATAAAATTATTCAAACGAAAGTTATTAAATGGTATAATACTTAATATTGATGTAATTTGATTCTCTGTGTATATACAACTAATTTTGGAATATATAAATGATTTTGGTAATATTTCATTTTAATAATCATTTGTCATTTATGGTTAATTTTATAATAATTTTTAATAAGATTTATATAATAACTATTTAATTATAGTTAAAGTTTAACATTGATGTAAAAATGATACAGTGTTCAGTAACAAATATCTATTTATATGATTTTTAAGATAATTGTTGTAAAAATTAAGAAACTTTATTTATATATATATATATATATATATATATATATATAAATATAAAGAGGGAGAATGGAAAGAGATATACCAATGAAAAAATAATTTAATAATAATTATAAGATTAAATTTAACAATGTTGATTATATTGATTATTGAAAGTAACATGATAACCTCTTATTAAAAGTAATAAGGTTGGATACAATATAATTGTAAGATTAAATTTAACCGTATTAATTACATTATTTATTAAAAGTAATAAAGATTAAATATTTTATTATTTTTAATAAATAATGTATTACCATTAAATTTAATCTAATGGTTATTATTAAATCCTCTCATTTCTTAAAATAATTTTTTTTCTCACTTCATATGCCATCTCTCTATATATAATATGGACTTAATTATACTGTATCTTTTTATCTTTTACCTTGTGCCTTCTAATTTTTAAAATTATTGAATTGTGTCTTACTAGATTGGTGTCAACCATTAAGTGACAAATACATGATATTAAGAATTTAATGATGTGACAAGTCTTAATTTTGTTATTTAAATGTAATTTAATTAATTACAAGTATTTTTTTCATCATGCAAATCACATTTAAATAACAAAAATAAGAGTTGATATGCCACTAAATTACTATAAAATTAACATCACCTGTAAGTTAACAATTAACACTAATTTAATAATAGTTGGACACAAGTATTATAAGGTCTAGTAATAGAGTTCACACGTGAGTAGAAGGGAGGAGAGAGATGTTGTAGATTCAAATCCATCCACTAACAAAAACTAACACATTAACTATTAATACTTGACTTATAAACAAAATAACTAGTTATAAATTAAATAATTTTTAAAATAAAGGATACAAAATAAAATTAAGTTCCCTCTCTATATATGTTAGTTCTTAATTTGATGAAAATATAAAATATGCATATTCTTTTTCTTTTATAACCATATGTTATAGTCACCGTTGTCTTGATAACACTCGATTAAAATAAGCTTAGTTTTAATAAAACCTGTTTAATTTACTTCCATGCCTAAACTTGTAAAAATAAGTTATCATAGAAATTATTATCTAGGACTACATACTTTAAATATAAAAAAGGAGTGATTACAGTAGATAGCTTAAAACAACATATTTCTATTTTAATAAAACATGTATAATTTGAGTTTCTTAACTTTAGCATAAACCTTTAAAAGAAAATATAATTATAACTCACATTATAGTCATCATATAAATTATCATTTTTTATTAATAATGCCATAATTGCTTAGCTCAAGATTTAGTCAAGGCTCTTCATCTTTTTTTAAAAGAATAATCTATGGGTTCAAACTTAGGTCCTTTCTCATACGCTCGACGTGTGTTGTCAACTAAATTATACTTATTGAATATATAAATTATTAGCTTATTAATATAATGATATTATTTTTTATACTTCCATAACTATGTTCTTTATTATATTTATTCTTTATACATACTGTAATCTTGCATTTATTAATCTAAGGACATATTTTATTTCCATCAATTAAGAATTATAATATGTATAGATAATAAATATATAAAAAAGAAAAAATTATGCACTATATATGTAGAATTGAAGTTTCTTACTTCTTTTCACCTTTGAGAGTTTCTACATACTTTTTAGGGAATTATTATAGATGATGTGTCTGTCCATTTACCTGATGAGATGAAAATTTATAGTCTCTTAAAGTAGGCTAAAGATCCCTTAAATGACTTTTATATAATTGACCTAATATATCACAACGTCAATTTCTATTGTAATCTTGTTCAATAATCATAAATATATAATAAGATATGATAATCACTATATATTAAATTATTAAGTAATAATAGTGAAAAATAATCGATTAATATTGATCCAAATTATGTTTAGCATGTTATTCTTTTATATATTTCCACACCATTGTTCTTAATTTAATAAAGAAAAAACACTTATACACTATAAGTTTAAAAAATTTTATAATGATATTTAACCATAACACTCTATATATATTAAATTTATTGACTTTATCTATTAATATTTTAAAAATTATATAAATAAAAAGTTGTAATTAAAGAATAATATTATACTTTTTTACACTATTGTGTATAGATATTAAACACTGCTAACTTTGAAAACCTAATGTAATTAATATAAGCTGGTATAAAGGAGATAATTAGAAGCTTTTTTTTTCTTCATTTTACAAAGAACATGACATTAATTGAGCAATTTAAAACTTTAATTGATTAATATAAAAAAGACTAATATGGTACATTTCTCTTAAAACATGAAACCATCTTTTTCTTTTACTGCACATGAAATTATAGTATGGTATATATCGATCTTAATTAAAAAGCAGTACAAGGATCCCAATAGAACAACCATATAGTCATAAAAAAAAGAAATAAAACAACCTTATAATTCCTTATAGTAGTTGGAATTTTTTTTAAACCAATATAGTAGTTGGAATTAAAACAATAAAACTTATACATTTATGATGGAGGTATGCACTTGTACTATGTGTTTGTATGTACAAACTCCTGCCAGAAACAGGTACTTGTTGGCTTGTTGCTTAACGCGGTACAAGGTGATTGCTTAGCCGGAGTTTTATTAATTTCGTGGGATTAAAGATTTATCATTTAAGATGTTACACCTGTTAGTAATAAAAAAAATTATATATTATTAAATATAACTAGGTAAAAAATATACTTAAGATGGTTTTTGATTAATCATCAATTATCAATGTAAAACACGTTTTTTTAAAACGGAGAATCAAACTTCCAAAATCAAAATGTTAATAAAAATTCATACATATAATTTAAGCAATCAAACTAAATCCTTTTAACATTTTTTTACAGAGTACACTTAAAATTAAGCTCATTATTAAATCATATGGGATGTTAATGAAGTAGAATGAGATGGGTTTGACAATTCTTAATGCGGGAAATATGAGATGTACATAAAAGAGGTAGACTATGATAATATATAAAATTTTAATATTTATCTTCATAATTTTTTTTTCAGATATATTCGTGGATAACTTAATATTTGCACATAAATATATTATTGTCATCCTAATCATATTTATTATTTACTGAGTAGTAGCCGTGAATAAATTATTATTAACAAGATTCAATCCCAACTAACTTAACAAATCCTGCAATAAAATTAATCAATTTACATTGTAAGATATTGAATTTTTTTTTAATTCAGTTTACTTGGTATATACAGTAAAAAAATTTTATATTAATATTCAATTATAATTATTTATGATAAATTTATTTTACTTGTGATTATTTTAAAAGTTATATAAATAAAAAATTATAATTAAATATAAATATAATTATTTTATACTGATAATGTACCGATTAAACTTAGAAAACAAATTACAAAATAATAATAATTTTAAAAATAGGACTTTAACACACTTACTAATTAATTGCTTAATTCAAAGTGGCTCCCCTCCAATATATGAAAATAAAAAGATAATTAGTTTATTTTTATTTTTTTTACCGTTCGAGTTGCAGGCGCAGAAGGGATCACCATTCACCCCTCTCAGGCCATCGTTTACTGTATCTAAGCTTTTTTGGATTCTTATTATCTCACACAGCTGTCTTCATTCCAACACTAACCGACGCGCGCCGCCGCTGCAACCTCAATCTCCGAACCATTACACCGCGGCCACCACCCTCACACATTCAAGTCACTAGCAATTCAATTCCTCTCACATGCAACAGTAAATAGGGTTTGCTTTCGTGCTTCCTCAGTTAGGGTTCCGCTCGATATGGATCACTCGCGATCGGCGAACGGCGAGGACAATGCGTCGGGAATTCCCGACGATTTGCGGTGCAAGAGGTCCGACGGGAAGCAGTGGCGGTGCACGGCGATGTCGATGCCGGACAAGACGGTTTGCGAGAAGCACTACATCCAGGCGAAAAAGCGCGCCGCGAATTCCGCAATGAGAGCAAATCTCAAGAAGGCCAAGAGGAAGTCCCAGTCAATGTCGCTCGGAGAGTCTGATAACGTTTATTTGGAGAGTAAGAGCGATGATTTCAACGTTCCTCTTTCCTCCATAAGCCTTTCGCAGAAGAAGCTCTCCAAGAACCAGTTTCGCTACACGCCCGAGCCTGGCGCCAGAAGAGCCTCGTCTGCGAGGCATGTTCATGATGACGTGGATGTGGATGTGGATGTGGATGCGGATGTGGATGTAGATGCGGATGTGGATGTGGATGCGGATGCGGATGCTGATGTTGCTCTCTATGAAGAAGAGAATTGGGTTTCCTATGATTCCCCGCCGGATTCGTCGCGCAAGAGATCGCGGAGGAGCTTGGATGCTAATGCTACTACTGTGAGTTGGTGTTTGAGTTTTATTTTGGTGGGAGTGTAGTGGATTGTGCTGAATTTGGAAGGTTGTGTTGTGTGGCAGGAATATTCCGATGGAACCTCCGGTTCTTCTGACGACACCGGCGGGCAGACTTGCCATCAGTGCCGGAGGAATGACCGGGAACGTGTTACTTGGTGTCAACGGTGTGACAGAAGGGGATATTGTGATGGCTGTATATCAACATGGTGAGCTTGGCGTTTTACTGATTATAAGTGATAATTGGGTTATGACTGTTAAGTTAGTTATGGTCTACTTGTTTTTAGGTACTCGGACTTTTCACTTGATGAAATTCAGAAGATATGTCCTGCTTGCCGGGGTATATGTAATTGCAAGACTTGCTTGCGGAGTGATAATTCCATTAAGGTATTTTCATTGTTGTAGACTTGGACTATGGTTTTTCATTTTTGGGATACTCCAAACTCAGTTTGGAGAGTATACTCATTCTAGTCACTTGTTCGATTACTTCCAAAAGTACCCTAGCACATAGAATATTTTCCTGGAAACTTAGTTTTGTAGAAGCAATTTGGTGTACTTTTGTAAATTCAGTGGGCAAACATAAGTTTAACTTAAATTTAAATTAGCAAACTTTAATCCAAACATGCACTTAGCCTGTTAGGATAAATTTCTCTATGAACACTTACAGGAGAACAAAATAAGAAGGCAAAATGAATTGAGTTTTCCCATTAAAATGATAGATTTTCTACAAAAGTTAAGGGGTCAATTCATCATAACTTTTTATTTTCTTCTTATAAGTGTTCATGAAGCAGTTTATCTTATCAAGGCCAGGTCTTAAAATGAGGCATGCCTTTGAAGTTTAGCATGTGTAATTTCTTTTCTTGTTAGTGAATTTTCTGGTTTTGCTGGAATTAAGGTTCGGATACGTGAGATTCCTGTTCTAGACAAGTTACAGTATCTCCACGTGCTGCTGTCATCAGTGCTTCCTGTGGTAAAGCAGATCCATCGTGAACAGTGTTTTGAAGTTGAGCTTGAAAAGAAGTTGCGTGGTAAGGTTTATTTGGGTTTGCATGTAGCTTTGTGGTTGTCGGTGTTGTTTTTCTTTGTGTGATGAACAAGTTTCAATGATGCTGTGAAAATGATTTCTCTCAGGTGCTGAAATAGATCTTCCGAGGATAAAATTGAACTCAGATGAGCAGATGTGCTGGTACATTTGTAGAATTGTTTATTTTAGTGGGTGCTAAATCGTCGTGCCCTTATTCATAGGTTAAGGTTCATTACTTATTTTGATCTGTTTTCTTGCAGCAATTTCTGTAGGATACCTATTACTGATTATCATCGGCGCTGTCCAAGTTGTTCATATGATTTGTGCCTTAATTGCTGCCGAGATCTTCGAGAAGCAACTGCAGATTGCAATAAAGAACCCCAAAGAGAGCAAGCAAAAACTTGTGGTCGAAACATATTAAGTAAATTTCCTCATTGGAGATCCAATGACAATGGAAGTATTCCATGCCCCCCTAAGGATTATGGTGGTTGTGGTCATTCTTCATTAAATTTAAGCCGAATTTTCAAGATGAACTGGGTTGCAAAATTGGTGAAAAATGTAGAGGAAATGGTTAGTGGATGCAGAATTAGTAATGCTGATGGTCCATCCGAAACCGGGCTCAATGATCTAAGACTTTGCCAATATTCTCATAGAGAAACCAGTGATGATAATTATCTTTATTGTCCAACATCTGAAGATATGAAAACTGATGGGATTAGCAAATTTAGAAAGCATTGGAAAACTGGCGAGCCCATTATTGTTAAGCAAGTATTTGATGGGTCATCCATTTCAAGCTGGGATCCAATGGTCATATGGAGAGGGATTCTAGAGACAACTGATGAGAAAGCAAAAGATGAAAAGAGGATGGTTAAGGCAATAGATTGCTTAGATGGGTCTGAGGTACACATATATCTATACCTCTTCTCTTTTTGGTGATTGAGATTGTATTGGTTTTATCTATTGCACTGTTTTTGGTTCATCATATAAGCTAAATTACTGTGCACTATGTCTGCATTTTATTATTTTTATATTGACAGATTGATATTGAGCTTGCTCAGTTCATGAAAGGATACTTTGGAGGACATATTCATGAAAATGGTTGGCCACAGTTATTGAAATTGAAGGATTGGCCTTCACCTAGTGCTTCTGAAGAATTTCTATTGTACCAAAGACCCGAGTTTATCAGCAAACTACCTTTACTTCAGTATATTCACTCCAAGTGGGGCCTTCTCAATGTTGCAGCTAAATTGCCTCATTACTCCTTGCAGAATGACGTAGGACCCAAGATATATATATCTCATGGAATTATTGATGAACTTGGTAGAGGTGATTCAGTGACAAATCTCCACTTCAATATGCGTGACATGGTACATTACTTTATCCTCATTAATGCAAGAGATGATAAATGATCCTTTTTTTGTCATTCATAGTTTGAGTAGATACAAGTAATAATTTACAGCCACTTTATGGTTACCTGGGTTCCCAGACACTGCAACTTCTTTATAATCTTTGTTCAAATTTCAAGGGCCTTAACAATATCAATTTGATGCTTCATTGTTAATTTTTATATTTGTTTATCATGATCTTCTGTTATTAATATATGCAGGATGATGTTTGTACATAATTACAAATTGTCAATAATAAGTGCTTAATGTCAACTCATGGGCTGGTTTGTTTAAACTTATTTGTTGAAAAATAAATTATTTTAATAAAATAAGAATTTTTTTTGTTTGCTTTGTATGTTTAAAATGTTTCTGTTTAAGAAAAACTGTGTTTTGCTTATTTTAATAAGCAATTCCTATTTGCTTATTAAAAAAGTATTTTTAAGTGTTTAATTTTAATTTTAAACTAACTGCCCATAAAGTGCTATTTGAATTCATATGTCTAAATATGAGGGGGGGAAGTGGGAAGGAGAGGTTGCAAGTTTGAATCCTTCCATTAGCAGGTAATATTTGTCTATAAAAAAATGTCTATACATGTGGATGCTTATCCAAACTCTGCTACATACAGCATGTGTTTAATATTTAAAGTTCATTTTTTCTCTCTCTCTTCCCCCCTCTTCTCCTTGTCATCTTTTCTAGAGTGAAATAATGGAATTTTATTTATTTGAAGAAAGAAAGGAACAAAGAGGGCAATGAGTAAAGTAACAAATAATTAATTTACTGAGTTTTAACAGGTGTACCTTTTGGTTCATACAAATGAAGTAAAGCTGAAGGACTGGCAAGGAACTAAAATTGAAATGATGCAAAAAGGTGAAGTTAATAAGGAATCTGAGGAAAAAGAATCACATGGGGATCTTCAAATATCTTCTAGGGGGAGTTCACCTGATTCATCAGTTGGTACAAAAAGTAGTGGACTGGATATGGATTCAAACCAGAATAAGTCAATTATGGATGAAGGGTTTGAAATTTATTCTAGTGCAGAAGGTAATATGGCTGATTGTAAACTATTGTTCACACAAAATGGAGATGTCTCTGAGAAAACACATCCTGGAGTTCTTTGGGATGTTTTTCGTCGGCAGGATGTTCCAATATTGACTAAATATTTGAAAATACATTGGAAGGAATTTGGGAAGTCAGATGATCTAGGAAGTGAATTTGTAAGTTCTTAAGAAAACATTTAAAATTACATTGCTTCCCCCTTTTTATTGGTTAACTAATTTTATTTTTTTATATTATTCTATATTCAAGGTTGCGTGGCCTCTTTATGATGGAGCTATTTTTCTTGACAAACACCATAAAAGAAAGTTGAAGGAAGAATTTGGTAAGATCTTATGTTTTTCTTTCTTTGAATTGTTCAAGAGCTAGATAGGTAGAGAAGTGGTGCAAGTTAGTTTGACCCAAGTGGAATGACATAGGTCCTTGCCCTGCCCTGCCCCTGGGAACTCCATCAGACCCCCAAAGTTGACAAAATCTTGTAGTTTCTTTTAATGATGGTAATGAGAGAGATGGATGGGGAATAAAATGATTCCCCTTTCTTGGGAGTTCAAGAATTTTTTAAGGGAATGTAAATATGAGGAGAACAATTCCCTCTCATTGTCCTAGTGCTATACTTGGAAGCTTTTGATTGATGCTAAAGGCAGGGATGGTCATAAATTATTGTTTTTAGGTTTTTAAGTAAAGGAAATGAGTGGAGTTCTTGTCCTAGTTTTAGTGGTAAATGGAATAAGAAGGGGGTTGATTGCTTTATCATTGTCAATTTTTTACAAAGGCTTTAAGTCAATTTGTTGGAAAGCATTTTTAATTGTGGTCATCCCAATTCACCTTAATTGCTGCCAGTTAGAGTTTGTTGTCAATGCCATAGAAAGGGCTACTAATGAAGTGTTTGACCAGAAAGGCTGAGTGAAGTGTTGTAGTGTGCAACAATGACTTTTAGGGGGTTGAGATCCCATATTGATTAGACATAAGGTTTAAGTAGTGCGTATAAAACTTGGACAATCCTACTGTACAAGACAATTTTGTCGTGTTGAGAGTTAGACCTTAAGCCCAAATTCTAAGATGATAATTAGAGCTTATCCTAGATGTGTCACCGGGACACCAACATTGCAGTCACTTGTAACCCATCTTAAGTGTGGCATATCAGTTTTGGTTGCCATTGTCTTAGTGTTGGAGATCTCACATTGACCACTGATATAGCTAAACCTTAGTTTATAAGGGAGGTGCAAACCTTATCTTACAAGCTGGTTTTGAAAGGTTGAGTTAAACTTAATTTTATTAAACAATACTTAGAAAGGCTATATCTATGAAGGGACTAACTAGGAAGGCTGAGTGAAGTGTCAAAGTGTGGAATCATTGAAATGTCAACTCTTAGGGGGTTGAGATCCCACATTAAATTATGAGGCATAAGTGGTGCTTAAAAAGCTTGAGCTATGCTCACCATACTAGCCGGTTGTGGGATTGAGTGAGGTCTTAGGTCCAAATTCTAAGAGCACTTATCCCTTTCCTTCTCCCTCCCTCCTTACCTCCCCATCTGAATATTGCATAAAACTCTCACTTTCCCTTCTTTTTTTAATTGAGGGCAAGGGGGTAGCTTTGCCTTGTATTTAAAAAAAACAACATATCATTTACTATTTTAACCCTATAAATTCAGTTACTTAAAAATTGTTAGTTTTACAATTACATATTAAAATTTTACACTTACAGCTTTTTTTTTTTTTTTTCTTTTTCTGTATAAATTTGCTGGTATATGAAAAGAGAGTGAGCACTTGTAGAAGGCATAATTGTATGTATCTGAGAGTGTTTTTCTCATGTATACTGTTTATTATTGGAATCTTAGTACTGATGTGCTAAATTGTGGGTAGCCCTAAAAATTTCTCAACAATTAATTTTATTTATCTTCTTCCTTTTTAATGTGATTAGTATCCTTCCTAAATAGGAGTGGAGCCTTGGTCATTTGAGCAGAATTTGGGGGAAGCTATATTTGTTCCTGCTGGTTGCCCTTTCCAAGCAAGGAATGTTCAGGTGAGTTCGTTCACCTCATGAGTTCATTGCATATACTAATTACTAAATTGATGACGTTCATAGTTTTATTTCTTTTTACCACAATTTTTTATCTGATAAAAAGTGTCTAACATTATTAACATAATATCTTTAGTTTTTATGAATATTCAACCTACCGAGTTATGAGGCCTTATTCTAGAGCTGATGCTACCATAAGTGGTTTGAATTATATGGTGAACAATTTTTGCTTCGTTGTTTGTTTTCATCTCTGGTTGATTTAAGACAAAATATTATGATGTTGATTGATCCATGTAACGGACTGCACCTACTTAAGTTAAATTGTGCTTTTCCTACTGGGATTATTAGAAACCAAATGATGAAATGATAGTTGAATTTGCTCTATTGTTAATCTGTTGAGCATATTGAATTGGAGTCCTCCACTAACATTAATAATCATTCTTTTTAGTGTGGACCACCCCTCCTTTCCAAAGTTAATGTTGCCTTGCTTCTATTAACACTGATGTTCCTATCATTTTCCCAAATTACACTTACCCTACCTAGATCCTGTATAGAGGTGGCACCACGGCAGTTCTAGGCTTTGGCTTGTCTGGAGGTGGAATATTTCTTAGAGTAATTACACTGATGTTCCTAACATTTTCCCAAGTTACACTTGCCTACCCTCTTGATATAGAAAATTAGAAGTAACACCAACTTGCCTTACCAATAAGAGGTGAGTTAAATGTGATATGGAGGTCAATATAATGTAATTCTAAATTTTCTGAAAGATTTGAACTCTATTAACTAAAGGAATCAACATTTCGGAAGTGATTATAAATGCTTTCACATGCTTCTTCAATTAAATTTATATTGCACTTCTTTTTGAATTGAAATCTTTATATATTTTGGTTTTAGCCTAGATTCATTACAATCCAGGTGTGACAATTATCATAGAATATTAAATATGTTGAATTGAATTGGATTTTTTTTGTTTAATGGAAAAAAGCCTTACCAATAAGAGGTGAGTTAAATGTGATATGGAGGTCAATATAATGTAATTCTAAATTTTCTGAAAGATTTGAACTCTATTAACTAAAGGAATCAACATTTCGGAAGTGATTATAAATGCTTTCACATGCTTCTTCAATTAAATTTATATTGCACTTCTTTTTGAATTGAAATCTTTATATATTTTGGTTTTAGCCTAGATTCATTACAATCCAGGTGTGACAATTATCATAGAATATTAAATATGTTGAATTGAATTGGATTTTTTTTGTTTAATGGAAAAAAATATGGATTCTTAGCTGAAATTTGTCATAGTATATGTGATCACTCTCTATATTTCAGTCCAATGTTCAGTTGGGACTTGATTTCTTATCTCCGGAAAGCCTGGGTGATGCTGTAAGATTAGCTGAGGAGATTCGCTGTCTACCTAATGAACATGAAGCAAAGCTCCAAGTATTGGAGGTCAGAAGAGAGAAGAGTTACATTTAATTATTCAGTTTCATCTTTTTTTTTCACTTGCTTATCCCTCCCTATTTTCTCTTTTTAAAAAACTTGTGTTTAAATAAATATTTTTTTGACCCTTTGGCGTTGATGTATATTTGGACATTAATGCAGGTTGGGAAGATATCCCTTTATGCAGCAAGTTCAGCAATCAAAGAAGTTCAGAAACTTGTACTTGACCCAAAGTATGCAAAATCCTCAACTTGTATTAGTCAATTGCAATAGTTCTTTCTCTCCCTTAAAAATGGAAAATAAATTATTTTGCTTGACTGATGGTTCTCATCCCGTAGCTTTAAATTGTCTATGCATTTTGGAATTGGTCAGTTGTCCTGTTAGGTCCCCCTATAAGGTCAACCATTGACAGAAATGTCATGTTGTTTCCTTCTTGAAGTTTTTGGATAAAATAATTTTGCCAACGTCAACATTTTCTTGTTGCCAACTAAATAGTGAAACTGCTTTACTGTTGTTTTGTTAGACTTGGCGCTGAGATTGGATATGGAGACCCACATTTGACTGCAATGGTTTCTGAGAATTACGAGAAGATGGTGAAGCGGAGGCAGATAACTTGTGCTTGAACTTCCACATTTGGTTTCATCATTGAATCCAGAAAGGGGGGATTATGTACATTAGTTGTATTTGAGCAATATTTTATGGATTGGTATTTTCAGTGTAGTTTTGATCAAATACCTAGGGTAATCATTTAAATGTGTATAATAGTTACGTTAGAGAATCATATAATGACAAACTTCAAATCTGTATTTTATTTGAGAATGTGGAAAAGAAACATGTAATATATACAAAGTCAAAAGCTTGTTTCTTTTGTCCTTGTATAGTTAATTAAGAAATTTTTGGATGGTTTAGAACTGGCAACAGGCGCTCCAGAACCATGCTATTAAAAAACATAGCTTGGAAACAAAGGAGTTACAAGGTGACTTAGGAGAAGTCTTTCTTGGTTTTGGTCTGTGGCCTTATTTTGCCATTGAAGATCAGTTCTGAATCACTAAGTTGTGAGGCTAAATGAGTCAGCAATCCTATAAAAATCCGACTTCAATCTTGGCCACTCTGATTCAGGTGCTTGAGCATTTAAAGTGAAAAGCTTACCACCACGAGCGCAGCATACGGAAACATTGTGTCGCCTAAACGAGGGACTCTCAACTCTGAACTCCAGTTCGTAGTATTTGGCATTTCTAATGGAATCCTCTCTCAAAGTTGATTTAATCAATGTGCCATTCACGTTGGGGCGTTGTCCGGATTCTGTTATGCTTCGAACCACTGCTTTACCCACCTCATCTGGTCCTCCAAATGCTTCAATCCTAATGAAAAGGTTCGAAATGAGACAGGTGTCTGGTAAAAACTATTTATAAATTTTCATTATGCGGTTTTTGGACCCAACACTTTGCACTAAAAGGAAAAAGTTAAAAGTTATGTTTTTATTAAATATGTAGTTGTTTTAGTGGGACATTTGGTTGGTAAGGAATGAAGTGAAGTGAAGTGAAATTTACAAGTTACTAATGGTCATACTCACGAGAAGTCTGGAGCAACAGACGAAACAATGACACTAACATTGAGTTCTCCAGTGGAACCGGGGGGACCAAATGCAACAACCGGTTCATTGATGTTAGCACGCCTCCGTACATCATCATTCAGGGAAGGAGGATCCAATGATAGTTCCATTTCTCTTTTCTTAGCAGCTCGATACAGCAACGTCTGATCTCCCACCCAAGTTGCTGGGTATATGAATTCTGATCATCCAAATCCAAATATATAATAAAAAATGACGTTTTCTTTTTTATGCATTAGTTCTTAATATGTATATAATGAATTTTGAATTTGAAGGCGAATTACCAAATCCTTCCTTTGTGTCAACGCAACGGCTATAGCCTGCAATGGGATAAAGCACGTCGAGCTTGAGATTACGACCATTTTGTGGTGACAAACTGAGAAGAAAACTGGTGATGCCACCGAAGTTTGCACCCAGAGCCACAAGTGAAGCTGAGCCAAGGCCCAGGAGAAGCCGCCTCTGAAATTTGGTGGCTAAAGGTGCAAATTCCTCAGCCGGAGATGGCCCTCCATTTCCATTGAATTTGAAAGGGTTGCATGCCCCAAACCTGCATTGCACTGTCATTGCCATCTGCTAGCAGGGCAGTTGTGGTGGTGTATGGATGCAATAACTTTAATTTACGCCCTACACTCTAGTTTATGTTTGTCCCTACTCTGTTCATTGTAACCCTTTTAAGTAACGCGGTTCTTTGGATTCCAATCACGATAAGGGAATCCAAGACTTAATAATCTACTCCTCCATGCTCATGCTGCCATGTTCCTCTGAATGGGATAACTCTTATCTGCTTCTTGCGGTTCACATTCCTTCGCCTACATAAGTTACCCTTTGACTTTCTTGTAGCACCACTTTTCCCTCTACCATACTCTTTTTTTAAGGTTTCTTACGTTACATTCAGTCTCATAACTTCTCTTGTCACACTCTTTCTATTTATTCAAATTTATTAAATTTACAAAAATAAATTAATTTTAAGTTTAAGAAAGAGAGTTACCTTAGGTAATATATAGAATAAAATTAAATGAAACATGAGAAAATTATAGGATAACGCCGGTTAAGAAAAGAAGGTGGTGGAATTCCGAATTCCAAATTCCGAATTCCCTTGTGGGTTTGATCCCACCGTTAACAAAACTAATTTTAGTAGTCAATGTCTTGCATTTATTTTACTTTTTTAAATTTCACTCTTTTTACGTTATCCTCCCTTTATTTCTTTTAAAGCATAGGGATTCCACACTAATTTATAATAGTTTACTTATGCCAAAAGGTTTATAACATGCATTTGTTCAACTAAATCAGGTAAATCCTTATTCTTGATCAATAACAAGTGAAACTTTAAAAGTTAGTGATTTTAAACTTTAGTCAATAATAGAAACAGTTCAAAGAGCTTAAAGAATAAAAGAAGAAGAAAGAAACAGTTCAAAGAGCTTTTTTAGAAACAGCTGTGCTACTATTTTGTACGAAAAAACAAAGGAACGAATGACACGAAAGAAAAATTCAACCGCCATGATTTATTAAAGTGAATTTTGATTAAACAGAATTGAAAACATAAAACCTATTAATAGACAGAACTCAAAGTCACACAAACTAATTCCTAAAAAAAGCTTTTTTCTTTTAGAAAATGTTTATAACATTTCTCTCCTTTTAATTCTTGTCTTTATTTGGAAAGATTTTGACTACTCGTCAAATGTGAGAAAAATTAGTTCAAAAGTATGAGATATTTAACTTAAGCCTAATTTTTATAGTTTATTTTCATTATATAGTTAAAATTAATTGTTTCACGTGATAAACGTCTCCTTGCTATCTATAAATTATAACAAAAAACAAAAGTGCGCATGATCATGAATAGTAAATTCTTAATTCTTTTCCATTAATTTTAATATTTGAATACTAATTTATGTGGTCAAAATTCAAAAATAATTTTCAAAAACTGTTTTCAGAAAGAAAAAAGAATTTGTTTGGTAAGTATTATTTGAAAATTGTTTTAATGATGTAAAAATAGAAAAACTTGTGCATATTTTTTAAAATTTCATTAACAAAAAGCAAAAAACAACATTTTTTAAGTGTATTTTGAGTTTTCAAGGCAAAAATAGAAAACTGAAAAGAAAAACTATTTTCAGTTATTCCCTGTTTTTTAGTTTTTAAAAAATGAAATACTCAAAACAGTTTTATAAAATTGTTACCAAACAAGCATGGTTTTTAAAAACTAAAAAACAGAAACAATTGAAAGTAGTTTTGCTTTTCAGTCTTCTATTATTGTTTTGAAAACTTAAAATACAATAAGAGTATGCTTTTTTTGCTTTTCATTAATAAAATTCTAATACATATGAACAAGTTTTTCCATTTTTACACATTTAAAACAGTTTTCAAATAAAACTTGTCAAACAAGTTTTTTTTTCTTTTCTTCCTAAAAACAATTTTTGAAAACTATTCTTGAAAACTCTTCTCAAACACTAAAAAACAAAACCAAACCAATCAAGCCCTAAGTGTTTGTTTGACAATATTTTTATAAAACTGTTTTCAGTATTTTAGTATTTAAAAACTAAAAAACTCATTTGGCTAGTGTTTTTCGAAAACAGTTCTGGTTTTTTTAAAAAGCAGGAACAGTTCAAAGTAGTTTTGCTTTTCAGTTATCTATTTTTATTTTGAAAACTCAAAATATTATTTTTTTCTTTTCATTAATGAATTTTAATAAATATGTTCTCCATTTTTACATCTTTAAAACAATTTTCAAATAACACTAAACAAACAAGTTTTTTTTTTCTTTTCTTCTCGAAAACATTTTTGAAAACTATTCTTGAAAATTCTTTTGAAAAACTAAAAAAAAAATCAAATCAATCAAGCCCTAGAAAACCAAAATTATTTTCAAAAACTATTTTTAAAAAACACTATCCGAATCAATTTTTTAGTTTTTAAATATTAAAATTTATAAAACTGTGATAAAAGAACCGCTGAATTTCTCCTGTACATAGTTGATCATTAACATAAAATTTCAAACAGTCTTTTTTTTTTATGACAATGGCAATAAAATTTGAACTTAAGATTTTATATATTTCTTTTTTATCAATACGAATCAAAGTTAGAGTTAAAAATTTGCAAAGTCTTATATAAAGATTGGGTTACTCTTTCACAAAGTCTTATATAAAGATTCTTAATGTTCAAGAGACTTAGTCTAATAGGTTAAATATTCAATGCCAACTTATTGGTGCATTCATTTAAGGTTTTGTTCTTGCATTTATTCATGACTGTTTATTAGTAAGAAAAAAATTAAAAGCAAATATTAATGTCACAAAAGAAAAGTAGAAAAACAATAGTTTTCCACAAATATAAAATTAACAATTTAGTTTCCATCAACAATCTAACATTAGGTATGTAAATTTCTTATATATTTAACATGCTATATTTAAAAAATCCTGAAAACCATATTCCAAAATAATTTTGACCCATTTTCACAAATTGGTTCTCAGGCATGTAAACATGAAAATATCCAACTTTCCTAACTTAGCAGATAAGTTTTAATGATATGAACAAATCACAATACCTTCATTAGTCACCCAATAATTAATATAAAGTTTTGAAACATTGTGTTATAAAATATAATAAATAATTAAATTTAAGAATAAAAATAAAAAGTTCAATATACTTATTATAATTTTAGAATTATTAATTCTTATAAAATATGTTCTAATTAATAAATTAAATATTACAGTTTTTAAATAATATATTTTAATTTTATTTTTTTAAAAAAATTCATCAAAGAGCTAATAAACGAATCGTTTAGGAATATTAGTAGAAACATATTATCGTTGCAACACTCAAGAAACATATTAGTAGACACTGCAAAAATACAAAATTGAAAGAATCGAGAAGATATGATTGTATGTTAAAAACAAAGGAAAATATTAATAATCACGCCAACATATTTTATAGTTTAAAAAATTATAAAAATATAATTTTACAAAAAAATTATTCAAACTTTCAATTTGATTAAATTAATTTTTGAGTTTAATTGATATAAAAATTCAATGTAAACTGATATTCAATACAACCCTTCATTAATAATAAATTTATTAACTTTATTTATTACTACTTTAAAAAAAATCAAGTATGATTTAATATAGTATAGAAAACTTCTACATAATATACACCCATTAAACTCTCCATCTTTATCCAAAATTTGTTTTACAACAAATATTGTGGAGATCCTCTCCAAATGTTATATTGAATTATGGATGGAAAATAAAAAGGTATTTTGCACTCTGAACTTAAGTTCCGTTCTCTTGCTTTCAATCTCGGATCTGTCAGGAGAAATTCGTATTTGTAACCGGTATTATTACTTGTTGTAGGGTATTCGTTTCTAAAAATATCATATTTATAGATATTTGCATGTATTTTTTAAAAAGATTATATTTTACATGAAAAATTATCAAGTAAATAATTTATTAGCTATTAAATTTAAAAATAAAATTATATTATTTTTTATGATATTAATTAATTTGTTCTAAAATAGATTAATCTAATATTAATATATATATATATATATATATTATATACAAAATATTTAATATAATAGAATTTTCATTTTACATTTCCACATTTTTATAAAAAATAATTTCATAAGTTATATACTTTTCATAAAAAATATAATATTAATAATAATAAAATTTGACAATTAATATTTTAAGTTGATTTATTTCACAAAAATATCATTATTATTAAATTAAATAAGTAATATTTTAATTTAGCGGATGCTATAATATCTATGTGCTCATTAATAAATAGATATAAAACAATTTGTACCTATAAGTAATGGATACCCAATTAAGTTATTTATCCAGATATTTTTATGAGTTTTATTTATATGTGTTAATTTTTTTACCATTCCTTTTAAGCTTTTAGCAACCATCCTAAGCAATATGAAATTATTATATACTTATAGATTGTTATGTTAGCTCACTTGTGGTGTTAACTAGTAATAATTCATTGTTTATGATTTGATTAGATATCACTTGCATAATGTTTAGATAAATTGATTAGTTTTTCTACACTTTAGTTAAATTAATTAATAATTTATGTATTATGTAATTATTAATCAACCTTACAGTATATAGTATGGATAACTATATATATAATAATTTCTCTCTTACGACAACTTTTTTTCCTGTGCACATTGTGTGTTTAGCATTGAGATTTAGTGTTGAAGCACTACAAGTCTTTACTAATCTAACATTCAATGTTATATGTAGGAGTGTGAGCTCTTTACACATTCTTTTTATAAGCTAAATAAATTGTATTAATAATAGTGGAAAAAACAAGAAATGTTTTCCTATATGTTATGGAACAAAGTTTTCATTACATGCCAAGAAAAAAAGGCATGAGCCACATGGTGAATACCAAAAACACACTCAATAAACCTATCTAAAGGAGAAAAATCACAAACCATCAACACAAAAAAGGAGACACATTATCTGTTCTGCAAATGAGTGAGATGTAAGTTTAACGATGTGACATCACTCCCATAAATGCAGTGGTGTTGCTTCGATATATCATGTACCTTTAATTCTTTTACCTGGAACACTACTACATTTCTAGTCTTCCATATCTGTCATATTCTAGCAAACCACACAAAGGACTATGCTTTCTGTTGTTTGTAATATCTATTGACAACCCTATAAATTGCTAGTATTGACCTTTTAAATCATTAATACAAGCAACATAGCTTTTGCAAAATCTTGTAGGACTTAGCACAATTTAGCAATAGGTTCATGCTTGTTTTTACTACCTTGTCATAGATCCCAAAAATGTCCTTTTCAGATTGTAAGATTTTTTGCTTTAACAAATTGCTCCTTGTTGGTAGCCTATTTTCTTCCATTCTCCATGTTAAGAGTTGAACCTTTGGTGGTACTCCTTTCACCCATATCTACTTGCATAAGTCATATATTTCATTTCCTTTTTCCAAAGATAAATACCTGTAAATCGAAGATATAGAGTATAAACCCAACCTATCTAAAGTTCATACCTACCCATCTTGTACCCCTTTTGACAATGTTAGAAGTTCCACTTTCTTCCCTAGCTCATTTAACATCTTTTCTTCCCATACAAATAACTTCCTTCTCTAAGTCCACCTCCAACCCAACTCACCTTTCCTCTTTTCTATGATTATGACGTTTTTTTCTAATGCAATCCCATGTAAATGAGTGAACTCATCCCCAAAACTAGTTCTCATACCCACATAACCTCCTAAAACACAATTTCACCGCCTTTCCCAAGACTTTGTCAAACATTATTTGACCATCAATCTCACTACCCTTGTCCCTCTAACTCAATAAAGTTTAAATCAATCCACCATGTAGAGTAATGCTTTTCTCTCTCCATCCAAACTCCCACTACATGCCTATACTTAAATATTTAAAAACTCTAGTCCACAAACTCTTGTATTCCATCTGCATCCTCAATTTCCACTTTCCTAGAAAAACTATATTAAACTTGCATATATCTCTCATGCCCAACCCACCTTCGTTCTTAGCTCTATACATTCTCACTCATGACAGCCAATTTACTTTCTTGTTATCTTTCTTTTCACCCCATAAAAACTTTTTAAAAAGAGAATGGAGTTTATAAATATATCTACTAGAGACTTGGAGAAAGAAATAAAATAGATTGGTAAAGAGAACAAAATGGATTTTATGAGCACCACACAACCTGCCATCGAAACTCACTACTTACATCATTAATTTCCACATCTCTAATTTTGTAGAGGCAACTCCAATGGACAAGTCCAAATATTTGAAAGATGTTGATTGTATTAAGTTTGATTTTCCATTGAAAGGGTTTCCATATCCAAAAGGTATAACAAATTAAACAGGAAAAAAAATAAAGAAAACCATGACTCTATTTAGATTTTTTTTAGTAAGAGATTAGGAATATTTTGTTCTTTGTGTGTTTGTAGTCTCAAGTTTGTAATTTTCTAAGTTACAAGTGTGTGTGTTTGATTTGTTGTTGATTAGGGTATTTGTAAGGACATGTTTATTTCATAGGTTATAAATTCGTAGAGTAAATAATATGAGGAATTAAATTTAAGTTTTTACTTAAACTACTGATTGAATTGGGATGTGATAGATTTATTAGTCATGTTATTGCTATGCGTTTGTATTTTGATGATAATTAGAAGGGCGGGAAGGTGAAAATGATCATTACCAATTTGTGTCAGGATGTTTAGACTGAATTTTGGGAGGTTTTAAAAAACAACTATTTAGGAGAGGGTGAAAATAACAAGTTGTCTTTACTAAGTACACCCTGCCCCTTTTCTTTTCCTTTTTCTAAACTTTTTTCTTTCTCTTCTTATTTTCTTCTTTTCCTTTTCTCCTCCATTATCTCATCTCTCTTACTGCCAAATTCTCTCTCTTTATACATGGTTGGCAGAAAGTTGACAGAATCTGATACAATTTCTTTCATTACTCCTAATTCTTAGTGGTGATTAGTATAAGTAAGTCTGATCATACTTTTTTTAACCTTTTTTCATTCATTTTCAATCCTATTGTTCTCTCTAAAAAATGGAATTCCTTTAGAATCCTAATTTCTTAGGTTTTTGTATAATTCATGGTTGTTGATAGGTTTAGAGTGATCCCTTCAGTAGGACTTTTCCTTATTTGTTGAATTCAACTCAATCAGGGAGAAGTAGGTAAGGGAAGCTAAAATTGAATTCTTAATTTAAGAAGTAGTGTTGTGGTGAATGTGAAATCAATAAAAAGTTATTGATTGAGATCTTGAACAAAATTGGATTGTTAGGTGAAGTTGTTTATGTTGGTGAATTTGATGATTATAGTGTTGTAATTATATAAATGAGAAGAATTTGGTATTATGTCTACTAAACCTAATGATTATTATAATTGCACTGAAATGCATGTTATGTTAATGCAAGAAGGTGAAATGTTATATTAAATGTATGATGATGAGATGTTGTGCTAAATGAATGATAATGAGATGTTGTAATGAATGCATGATGAGGAGATGTTGTATTTAAATTGATGATTATGGAAGTTACAAGAGGTAACTTAGCCCTAGGTGTTTTACATATATATATATATATATATATAAGGTGTATTGAATTAAGGATACAATTAAGGTCAAGGTAATACTAATACCATATATGCAAGTAGGCGTACACAGCTGATTTACATTGTGATCTTAGTACCAGATATGCAAGTGAGATGCTTGAGAGATATACTCAAACAACAATGGTTAGTCATAGGGTCAACTAGATACCAAACAATAGTAGAGTGGTTGTCAGATGAGTATGCTAGACTTAATTGGTTGTCAAAGTGAGTTAGATAGACGCCTGCACCAATTGGAAGAAGTCATTAGGTCACCTTGATATCCGAACTCAATATAAGTCTTTCCAGAAAGCGTTATTTAAATGTTGTTAATACTTATGTTTTGAGGGAACATAAATGTGGTTATTCTCTATCTGTAGTTATATATTGATTGGATTGAATATTAAAATTGTGTAACTTTAATGTTTATATGTATTCTATGATGTTATATGCTTACCCTTACTTGTGTGTGTATTTTGCATGACTATGATGATCATGCTTTGCATGGGAGAAAAAACTAGTGGTGATAGTGGAAGTCAAGACTAGTTGGTGTGGCAATGGCTCTAAGGCAGGAACAAGAATATCTTTTTGTAATAAGAATATTTTATGGTTAATGAGTGTAATTGAAATTATGTATAGTAGTGTGTATAACTAGACCTTTTGGATGATTGTAGATATGTGTGTAGACCCAACATGATGTCTTATATTTTATTATATATGCATTGAACTTGATAAGTATGTGGGAATGTGAATGACGGTGAAATGTATGGTTTAAGTGTTAGTAAGCTTTAGTTGAGTAGTTGAGGTTCAGCAATCTATAAAGTCTCGCTGGGTGGTGAGTCTCACCCAGCGAGAGTTAAACTTTGTTAAGCAGATTTTTAGTTTTGCGTTCAGCGAGGGACCTCTTCCAACACAAAATTTTTTTTTTGGAAACCAAATTGGATTTATGCCCAGAATTAATTTGGGTTACACCTAACAACGTATCTCGTTGAGTGAAGTCCCTTTGCTGGGATAATTTATTTTAGGCTCCTTGTTGGGCGACATTGATTATTGGGTGAGATACCCTATTACTTGTTGGGTGACCTACTTCGCTTGGTGAGCTTGTATAGGATACACCATGTATTATTGTTATGTGAAATTGTAATACTTTAAGGTTTATGTTATATAATTTAACTTATGGGAGAATTAAAAATATATAGTGTAATGTAATTATTTCTGGGATGTTACAATATTTGTAGTGTAATATGGAATTTTTAATTTTGGTTTTAAAGTAATTCGAACAAAAAATAAATCTAGTTCTTTTTGGGTTTGTTTAATAGTATTATAAAATATGAATCAAACTACAATGTCCCCTGCAGGAATAAGATCCTTGCTAATCATAAAATCGAATACCAAAAGCTACCATCAAACTACAATAACTGAACAAGAGAATTCATAAGAGATCATGCTAACAGGGTCCTAAATTGCGTTCTCTTTCTCTAAAGTTTAAACCCTTCAAAAGTTCTGCCTGTTTTTGTGGTTTCTTTATGAGTTTTCCTCCATTGCCTACCACGATTGTTCAACCACCACTAATCCTAACTAAACTTCCTAATGGGGGTAAACCACTATAGTTTGGAGATATGGTTATGGGTAAAAAGTCAGTGTTTCCACCAATTCCCAAGATTGACCTCTGATAGGGGTGTTCATTGGTTTAGGTCAACCCGATGGAAATTCGAACCAAACCAATTTTTTTACTTATCAGGTTTGGACTTGAACTAAATTGAGCAGAATCAACCATGTTCGATTTGCGGATTTAGCACTTCAAAACCCTAACCCAACCTAACCTAACCCGAATCAAACCAAAAATATATATATATATATATATATATATATATATATATATTATATTTTGCTTGTATTGAGTAGCTTTAAATATATAAAATTTGTTGTTTGTATTATGTTTCTTTAATAGTTTTATTTGACTAATTTTGCATATACGGAACACTTGTTATTTTGTTATATGAAAATAAATTCTTTATAATTGAATGAAAAGAAATTTGATTTTTTAATTTTTTTTATCGATTTTCCCTGCATTTGAATTGAACCAACTAGATTATCATTAGTTCAGTTTGATTTGGGTCAGGGAAAAACGTTCTATCAATCTAAATCAACCCAAACCAATTAAAATTAATTGGTTCGGTTTTATTTTTCTCCCAAAATCTAACCAACTTGAACAGTGAACACCTCTAACCTCCTAGTGAAAAATCTTGCAAATATCAAATTTGAAGAAGGAAAATCGCCTACTACGAAAGATTTCTTACGGTCCATCCTTGATTACAAAACTAAGCTCTCCTTGGCAACATGCATTGATAGTCAAGCTGCTTGAGAAATCTTTAAGGTATAATTTGATAAAGGATCACCTACAGAAGTTTTGGAAACCTATGGGGGGAATTGATATAATGGATATTGGTAACAGGTACTTCATGGTAAAATTCAATTAGCTAAAGGATTGAACGAAGGTAGAAGAAGAAAGGCCTTGGATTCTCTTTGACCATTACCTTGTTGTGGGCAAATGGAGTCCTATTTTTGTCTCTTCAAAGGCTAAAATTGACCGCACTCTGATTTGGATTTGTTTTCACTGCCTTAACTTGGTTGACTATGATGAGAGCATCCTTCTTGCTATGGCCTCTCTGGTAGGTTAAGCCAATCAAGGTTGACATGAATACTCTAAAAGTGGAACGAGGTTGCTTTGCTAGAGTATGTGTTCAAATTGATTTGAACTTACTAGTGATGGGTAAAGTATGTGTGATGGTCATTGATATCTTATGGAATATAAAGGTTCACATCTTCTTTATTGTTGTTGTGGTTGCTATGGGCATCTCTCTCGGGAATGCAACAAGGTCCTTGCTACACCAATTGCTCCCCAGAAACCAGACATGAGCCAGGTTATCAAGGGCATTGATGGTAATACTTAAAAAGAACCCAAAATCCCTCCTCATGAGACACATTCTGTCAACAACACTACCCATGGTGACTGGATGATTGTGTTAATAAGAAAACATAATCCTAATCTGGGAAAGAATGCCAAAACTTCCACCAATAAGCCCCTCCAGAACCTTCAGGATAATAGTTTCAATCCTTTGAAGAATAACCAAAGAAGTGCTAAGAAATCAATGCTTGATAAAGAAGTCCACCCAATATTCTTAGTATTAAACCAATTTTCTAACATTGGGACCAAGAAGAAAAGACCGAGGCCATCCTTGTCTTCTTTCAAACCTATTGACATCTCTAAGCTCTTGGAGAATACCTTTAGAATTGTGGCAAACTCGACTGACCGTGAGAAAAACAGTGTTGCTGCCAACTCTATTGCCTTGAACTTAAAACAGGTGTTATCTCTACCAATAGCTCAAAGGCTTGGAAGATAAAAACTCAACAGGAAAAATCTAAAATGCATATGAAACCCTTTGATATGGAACATACATCAATTAAGGACCCAAAACTTGATGATCATATGGAGTCAAGTGACCTAGAGGATAAGGATGAGCAATATTCTTCAGAGGAAAATATGGAAGTTTAGAATGTTGAATGTCCTTTTCTTTTGTGTTTATTATCCCATTTTGGATTTCTTTAAAAAATTTAGCGGTCTAACTTGGAAGGTTAGAGGTTTTATGAGGCGTGTTGATGAGAATTCTATCATGAGCTAGTTCATAAGCATAAACCTAGTTTAATTATCCTTTTGGAGACTCATTGTCCTTATTCAAAAGTAAAGAACTTTTAGGACGGTCTTGGCTATCATTCTTGTGCTATCTTTGAAGCTATTGATCTTTGAAGCTATGAAGATGAGCTCTTGATTGCTATTAAAGATATTCACCCTTAATGTGTGTCTATTAATTTATCCTATGGTAATGTTGCCTAGACTTGCAATGTTGTTTATGCTAACCCGACACCATCTCAACTTGAAGGTCTTTGGCAATATCTAGAAACTTTAAGCAGCTCTATAAGTTGTCCCTAGATATCTTTAAGAAACTTTAATGAAATTGTTTTCCTATCTGAATCTAGAGGTGGTCAATTTATCCATCAAAGAGCCTTTAAATTCCAACAAATGATGGACATATATAATTTCATTGATCTTGGATTCATTAATCTGAGATTTACTTAGCACCATCATCTGCATAGGTCTTTGTTCATGGCCAAACGTTTGGATAGAGTGTTGGGCAACATATCTTGGCACCACTTTTTTTCAGGAAGCTTATGTGGAGCACTTGTGTGATGTTTATTCAGACCACTGCCCACTCCTCCTGCAATGTGGGTTCAAAGACAAAAATTATCTACCAAGGCCATTCCACTTCCAAGTTAGTTGGATCACTCATGATGATTTTGACTCTCTGGTGCAACAAGCTTGGGAATGCAACAAGGTCCTCATAAGGTTAAGGAGAGTGGTATCCTTTTCAATAAGGATGTTCTTGGAAACATCTTTACTAAGAAATTTAACCTTGAAGCTCAACTTCACAACTTAAAAAAAGTATTAACAACCACCCAACCCATAGTCTTTGTCTTCTTGAACGAGACCTTCAGTATGAATATCAGAGGGTTCTTCACCAAGAAGAACTCATCTAGTTCCAGAAGTCTAGAGAGAATTGGGTTAAATTTGGGGATCGCAACACAATTGCTCCACACACAAACCAAAGAAAGCATATAAAATTAATGGTCTCACTCTTATAAATGAGTCATAGTGTAATGATCAAGACCAGTTTACAGAAGCAATTCTCTAATTCTTCAAAAACATTTTCAGCCCTACTACTGATGCTCGTGTTTAGCATACCCTTCAACTCCATAGTATTCCTAAAATTACTTATGTTGAAGCTCAATCCCTCATTGTCCCAGTCTCTAAAGAGGAAGTTTGGGTTGTGTCTCTACTATGAATTCATTCAAGGCTTCGGGACCTGATGGCTTTTAGGCATTCTTCTTTAAGCATTATTAGGATGCTATTAGGGAGGATGCTTGGTACCTTGTCAAGTCAACTTTTGAGCACAAAATCTTTTATGCAAAATTGCTGAAACTCTTGTCAACCCACTTTGTTAAAACAATTTAGATTTATCAGCCTCTGTAATGTTATTTACAAAATCATAACCAAAGTCTTGGTCTACAGATTGGGCCTTATTTTGGTTTATCTGATCGAGCCCCTTCAATCTAGTTTCCTTCCAAAGAGGGGTACTTTTGTTAATGCAATCATTACTCAGGAAGTCATACATCTCATGCACAAGTCTAAAGCAAAAAAAATGTCTTTTATCTTTCAAAATAGACTTAAAGAAGTCTTATAACAGTATAAGTTGGGACTTCTTCAGACTATGCTCTATGATTTTGGGTTTCCAAAATCTTCAATTCAGTTGATAATGTGGTGTGTTCAATCCACCTCTTTGACCCTCCTATGGAATGGTGCTCAACTTGATCCCTTTGTCCCTACTTGGCCCTCCTATAGAATGCTATTGATTCCTTGTATAGGCAATTTCTTTGGGCGAATAAGAAGGGTTCCCATGGGTTGTATCTTGTCAAATAGGAGATAAACTCGCGTCCTAAAAAATCTAGTGGTCTTAGCCTTAGGGATGCTTGATTGTCCAACGTGGCATTTCTTGGAAGATTAATTTGGAGTATGCTAAATGATAACAATAAGCCTTGGTTTCATATTCTGCAACACAAATACATTAGAAACTCAACTACTCTTCAAGCCTCGTACAAACAAAGTGGTTTGATCATCTGGAAGAGTATCTGCAAGGCCAATACGATGCTTAAAGACAGGTTCTCTATTAGATTAGGCTCAGGCTACACTTCCCTTTGGAATTAAAGTTGGTGTATACTAGGAAGACTAAGTAACTTGGTTGATTACGTCCATAGTTTTGATAACAAGCTTCAAGTTAGAAACATTTGGGCCAATGACGCATTGACCTTTGATGATTTATCTACAACCATTCATGTTAATGTTAAAGAATCAATTCAGTCAATTCCTACCCCAAACGTCTATCAAATTAGCGACACATAGAACTGGAATAAAGCCATGGATGGGTGCTACTCTGTGTCAGCTAGCTGCGATTTTCTTCTTAACCAGTTTCGAGAATCGTCTCTAAACACCTCATGGAGTTGGATTTGGAAAGCTAAAATTCCTAAGAAATCCAAAATACTGATATGGCAATTGCTACACAATGCCCCCCATTTAAATGAATTTAGGCTTTGCCGCCATCTTGTTTCATCATTTACTTGCCCTTGTTGCAATAGTGAGATTGAATCCCCACTTCATTACATGAGAGACACCCCCCATGTCAAAGAAGTCTAGTCTCGGCTTGGTTGGTTTGTGTGTGCTAATTTTTCTAATCCTAACTTCATAAACTGACTACATAAATTTGCATATAAAAAAGGTGTTCTCTTCATGATAATTTTTTGGTGGCTTTGGAGACGACACAATAACTGTGTTTGAGGACGTGCTCTAGAATATTGATAGAGTCCATATGAGTATCAACTTATAGTATTATGGATTCACCCTTAAACCCCATCAATGTCAACTACGACTGAACCTAGCTTTGTTCGTTGGATCCCTCATGCTATTAGCACTATCAAGGTGATGATAGTTGTAATGGTTCTAATGGTTTCTGCGGGACACGTGGGCTATTGTGTGACTGTGATGGACATTAGGTAACTGGATTTTCTACTAAAGTGGATCAGTTAGGAGTGATAATTGTCGTATTATATGTTATTAGACAAAAGCTAATGATTTGCACTGAACTTGGCTACAATTCAGTTTGGTGTGAGAGTGACTTTAAACAAGTAATTCATCTTTGTCTTCTCCATTTGATTCCCCAACATCACCGCTTTGCTATGATTATTGCAAATATTCACCACCTACTAAGGCAAAGTTGGAGTTTCCACCCTTCTAATGTTTTTCATGAAGGGAACTCCTATGTTGATTTATTGGCCAAGTACAGTATAACTCAAGTTAGGGAGCTCAAGGTGTGGCAAGTGCCACTACCCGATTTTAGTAGTGCCTTATTAGTTGATACTGTAAGGGTTACCTTCTGGAGGTAACCTTGGGTTGTCCTAGCTTTGTTAGTTCTCTTTTCTTCCTTTCCTTTATTACCAAAAAAATCCAAATCAAACTAAATTAATCTTTCATGATTTGATTTGGTTCAATTTTTGTAGTTTGTAAAATATGTTATGAAGTATTATTTAGTATGATTTCTAATTCTTTTAGGAATACTCAAATAGTATGTTTTATTTTAAAAATGTTTTAAATATCTATTGGTAATTTATTGAAATAAACATCACTGTTCCAAAATTATCTAGAAAATAAATTTTTATTACATATTTAATTAACAAGTAGAAATCAATTGTATTGTCCATTATTTATTCCGAAATTTGTTTATAAGATGAGTCATGTCATATCTTTTGCATTAGACATTATTTTGGAGAAAAAAAATAAGACTTTTACTTTTTATACTAAAACAAAAAAATATTTACTAAAATTATTCACCCCTACATTATTTACCTAAATAACCTGTTTTACAATTCATGTTGAGAAATTGGTTGTGGGGGAACCAATTTCTCAATGTGCTTTTACTTTTTTATGTAAAAAGCCTATAAGAAATTAGTTGTTACCAATTTCTTATAAGGTATTTTTTTTATATTTGTTTTTTTTATTTGTTTTAATTTCTTTTTAATTTTTTATGTACGTATGTTTTTCTAAAGTATAGTTTTAAAAATTTCTTAATTTAATTTGTATTTCATTTTTTTATGTGTTTTATTTTTATGTTGTGTATTTTTTCGTTATTTTATATTTTTTTAAAAGCTTTGTAATTTATTTTTCAGTTTAAACTTTTAAAATTAAGATTTTAAACCTAATATTTTAGATTATTTTTAAATTAGTTTGGTAAAATGTGTTTAAAAAATTTAACTTAAAAAACATAAACCGAAAAATATATAAAATAAAATATAAATTAACAAAAAAAATTAATTTTAAACATTATCTATCTTTTTCATTGTTTTAATTTTTATAAATGCTTTGTAATTTATTTTTTAGTTTATATTTTTTAAGTTAAATGTTTTAATTGTTTTTTATGTTTCATTTTTGTGACATTGTTTATTTTTTTGTATACTTGTATCATTTAATTTTTTAAAATTATTTTATGTTTTTTCCAATTTTTTTAAATTTTATTTTTAGATTTATTAGGTAGATAAGTATTATTTTTTTATGTTTGTTTAAAAATTTAAATTGAAAAATAAATTACCAAACATTTAAAAAAAATTAAAATAACGAAAAGAATACACAACATAAAAATAAAACACATAAAAAATGAAAATGAAATATAAATCAACTTAGAAAATTTTTAAAATCATACTTTAGAAAAACATACGTACATAAAAAAACAAATTAAAAAGAAATTAAAATTAAGTTAAAAAATAATCTAAAAAAAAATACTCCACAAGAAATTGATTACCCATCAACAAAATTCTGAAAGGCTTTTGACATAAAAAAAACTTAAAAGTATATTAAGAAATTGATTGTCTCACAACCAATAGTAAAAAGAAATCTAAACAAAAAAATGCATTTTGTTAAATAATAAAAATAAAACACATTGAGAAATTGGTTCCCAACAACCAATTTCTAAAAATAAATAGTAAAATAGATAAATAATGTAGAGATGAGTAATTTTGGTAGATTTTTTTTTTATAAATTGAAAAAAAGTAAAAAAATAAATAGTTAAGTATGTTGTGATTTTTTTTAGTTTTAATTGATTTCTAAAACTTAAACCACAAACTGAAATAAGCTGCACCTTTTAAGAATTTAATAAACAAAAGAAGACTCAATCAATTTTGATTTTTATCAATTCTTAATTTTTTAATCAATGTTTTATTTTTAAGTTGTACTTATTCGATTTTGAATTAGATCTATATTAATTGCTCTTGTTTAATTTAGTAGGATCATTTACTTGTTTACCTAACTGTCTCTAGGTATTTTGAATGAATAAACTTAAAAAAAAAAAGACAATTATCCCTATTAAGATGATATATTAAATTTTTTTATATATTTTACATTCTATCAATATCTATTATCTATGTGTTTTCTCGTGTAACTTATTATATCTGTATATTGTTTTCTTTCTACCTTTTGAAACAATTATGAGATAGTATCAACATCAAATTCGGTCAGACCAGTTTTTACGTGACATGCATTAAAGTATTTTAAATAAAAAATTAACAATATTCAGTTATGTGTCAATAAAAAAAAAGGTTCAATATATGCATGTCATATGAAGATTAGTTGGAATAATGCATTCCTACATTACGCAATAATTTTCTCTTCAGAATAAAATTTAGTGTGTAATAAAATTTTCCTTATCTTTAATTTTTCTATTCTTTTATCTTTTTCATTATTACACGTAAAAAATACATCTCAAACTCAAAGGAAAGAATTTTTGTTGGAAGTAGAAATTGGTGTTTACAAAATATTTTGTGCATGGAGAGAGATGGAGGAAACGTATATAAGGTTACATAAATAATGTGATGAAGGAAGAAAAAATGATTATAAAGAAGTGTTTCAGAAATGAAAATTGTTCTTAATTAATTTCAACATTTGAAGAGAAATTTATGGGATTAAGGAGGGGTGGTCTACACTGTTACAAGGATGGTGATGGTAAAATGGACCACTGTGGACGATTCAATGCGTAGGTCTTCCTCTTTAGAAAGACACGTTGCATGATTGATTAATTTGTATTGTATAAGTGGCCGAAAGGGAGGATTAGTTAAAGAAAAAGAAGCACATTCAGCTCAAAGTTCCACCCTTTTTGACTATTATTCTTCCTTTCAAATGCTGCTCGTTGCTGAAAAAGATTCAAACCCTGCGTTTTTACTAGACCAGTTTCTCCAAACCTCATCCGCTGCAGCAGTTTCACCTGGTTGAGCAGCAGCATACAAGTTTCCATGTGCACCTCCTCCTCCTCCTCCACCACCGCCACCACCCCCACCACCCCCTCCTATTCCCAAAAAGTCCAGTGTCATTACATCCCCACTTGCTTTACTTCCACCAACATTAATAGCACCACTGGAACCTCCATTTGTTGCTCCTCCACTACTGCTTCTATTGTTTTGCTCTATGATCTTCGACAAAGCCTTGCTTTGATCCAAAATAGCGTTGAACATGTCCACACCGTTCATTCCAACGCTCCCTCCACCCATCCCATTTCCACCGAAATTACTATACTGAGAAGAAATGTTAACCTCATGCTGCCCACTGTGCAAGTATTGGTTCATGAAGGATTGTCCATTATTTGGTTGTTGTTGTTGCAGCACGCCGAACGATGGTGGTGCCATGTTCGTGGAAAATGTTTTTTCTGTCACTGTTGCTCCCATTTGTGCAGCTTTTTGCAACAGTGCTGTGGCTGACATGTGTGGTGACCCTGCAGCAAGGTGAAGCCCGTTTTCCTCGAACATGTTTGAGCTTAGTTGAAGAGAGGGGGAAGAGGTTGATGTGAGGCTTCTGGCGAAAACGGTTCCGGGTGCAGCCATGTTGTTGAACGGTTTTCCTGCAGGCATTGGCATGAGCTCGTGCGGGAGTGACAGTGGGTGCTTGTGATCACCATGGTTGAACTCCGAGGTGCCACCCATCTGTGGGTTGGGAACAATGCTGTTGGTGTTGATTGGTAATGATGAAACCAGGTTTGGGATTTGTTGGCATTGCAAGTTTGGACCTATCTTTGGCAATTGCCCTTCGTTGGCTTTGTTGTTCTCCTCTGCTAGTGCGTCACAGAAAGCTCTGTGCGTAATGAAGCTGTCTCTTCTGCAAACATAATTAAACCCACCATCAAACTGTCTCTTCTACATGCATTAAGGGGAACAAAGACATACCAGTTTGGCCATGCTGCATATAAATAATGCCAACTAGTTATATATGTGGATGTTCATGAGGACCATGCATGGGTATTATTATTATAAAATAAAAAATGGTTCAGACCCGGAATCTTTGACTCAGCCAATTAAATTTAATATATATACAGTGACTTATCTTGTAGACCGGAATGACTTGGGCTCTTTATGCAAAAATATTATATATAGATGTTACTTGCTTGTTTGTTGATTATTAATCAAGGGCTGCGTATATATTAAAAACATAGGTTTATGAAAACTAGAGAATAATTTTCAAACAGATAAACTAACTTAGAAAAGGTTTACAGAAACAAATTGGAAGATGGAAAGTAAGTAATTAATTGATTATTTGAGGTCAACAAGGGTATGTGTGGTCAAGGTAAGACCCCATGTAACATTTAATCTATAAAGGACAGGTACTGCCCACGCGCACGGAAACCATGGATGAATATTGATGAGTCAAATTTGATATTAATATAATATATATGACGTAGAAATTCTATACATGTATCAACCTGGAAAAGATGGTACCACAGTCACATTTGTATTCCCTTGTACCACAGATTTTTGAGTGGGCTTTCCAGTCAGACTGAACAGCGTATTTCTTTGAGCACTTATCACATTTCCACTTCTTCTCGCCGTGCTTTCTGCAGAAGTGCTTTTTAATGCCGGTGAGATCACCGAGTGCTCTTGCTGGGTTGTGGTGAACACACGATGGTTCTGGACAAACATAAACCCTCTTTCTAACTTCTGTACTCGTTCTCTGCTTAAGCTTCCATGGCAAGTTGTGGCCTCGCCGGTGCAACTGAAGGTTTTGGTCCCTTTGAAACCCTTTATTGCAGATTTCACATATGAACCTGTTTGTGGCCATTAGTGTGTTTGGTGATAGAGCTACCACTTCTGCACTTGGATCTGCACCCGTGTAGTGCCAAACAGGTATTAAATTTTATAATGTATACACATCTCTTAGCTGTTTAGCTTCAGAATTAATTATTAATGTGTAATTATATATGCACTCAAAGCAAGATAATAATTATTATTATTTCTAGTTGGTTCATTAATATTTAAATTGTGGATGAAGAAAGTGACAAGACTTAAAAAGAGAAGAAAATGTAATAGTAATAATAATGGAGAAGAAGCAAGAAGAAGAAAAATGCGCGATATCTGATTCTTTGTTCACACTTCAGCCACGAAGATAAGAAGAATGAAAAGAGAAAGATAGAAATATATAGTTTAAATTAAAGCCAAACTCCAACACCTCTCTCTCTCTCTTTGTCTCTTCCACATCCTTTCATTTATTTTTTTTTACGCATCCAGATACAGACACAAGGAAACAAACACATAAGAAATACTCATAAACACCGCATAATAAAAGCATATGGTCCTTTATCCTGAAACAGTTGTGAAACAAAAAACAAAGGAAACAGGAGGAGAACTAGCAGTCAAGCAAAGTCAACAGTGAACAACAATGATTGTAAAGCCCTTCAAGGCAATAATTGAGCTTCTTAGCCTACTAGTTACTCCCCAATAATTTCATCACTTTGGCTATCAAATTTTGGCTTAAATCATACCCAGATCCTTGTCTGCGTTTGAAAGAAGGTGACTTCTAACAGATCAAGGCCCTATTGTCTTAATTTCATGGAGCCTATAAAAATATCTTAATGTGCTCTAATTAATTAAGCATGTCATCATCCAGAAATTTAATGTACACCTTTTGTGGATATCATTTTCTTAATTTTATTGTATAAAAGCTAATTTTATTCATTATTTCATTTTTAAAATCAACGAGAAGGATGAAGAAAATTAATTATATGCTTTTTTCCATGAATGAAAGATATATATACCAGAATTTGTTATATTATATTCTAGGAGTTACATGTGCAGGCCATGGATAACAATATTCATCTATGGCTGCAGATTTAATTTGACTATCCATTTTTTAAATCTGTAAAGAAAAATTGAAAACCAAATAATTAGAAAGGATTACTTAAACTAGTAAGTCACAGAAGGGAAGAAAAGAAGAAGAAGAAAACAAAGAATCATCTATATATATGTAAATGGGGCTGAAAAAGAGTAAACTTTTGTGAGATGGTTGTTAGAAAAGTTACCTGGATTTCCCGGTAGGCTCCTTTTCTTCTTAACAGGTGCAGGAGGTTGTGAATTTGTGTTGGAAACATTGCTGTTATTTGTTGTTGTGGTTGAAGCATGAGAATGTGGACTATGGAACTGACCAAGCATCTCAGATTGCTGTTTAACTGTTGCATCTTCTCTGGTATTCTCTGTAGAGAAGCTCCCACTATCACAACTTGTGATGTTTGACATTGAAGGTAGCCAAAGAAAAATCAAAGGGAAGAATCTATTGAAAAATATTCCCTTTATTTAATTTACAAACAAGTGTTTGTTTGTTTGACTCAGCTTGTTGCAGCTGCTGTATAGCTAGCTGCAGCAAGATGAATTTTGTTAAGAAAAACTAAGGAAAAAAGGAGAGGTAATTGAGACAGAAAAGATGGGATTTGTGCAACTAGAGGAAGACAAAAACCAGGAAACTCTCCTCCTTTTATGGTGTGGAGACGAGGGTGTTTGCTGGCACAAGAATACAAGAACCACGCTTTGGATTTGCATTGTAATAAAAAATATATCATACTTCTTTTAGGCACTGTTGTTTGAACCTATTATATGCCCCTACCATTGCTACATATTTATCAAAAGCCCTTCACCTATTTCTCCCGGTATATAATTAACTACTTTTTTTTTTTTTTTTACTTACACCATACTCATTATATTTAATTAATCAAAAACAACATTACCATTTTATGCTTACAAATATAATAGTTTTAATATCGTTATTTTTTAAATCAAACAGGGAAAATAAACATTTATATAATTTATCTTTTAAAATTAAATAGTGTAATAATAAAATATGATATACAACATACATTTGCCAAAAATAAATATCTCACAAATTGTTTCAAATATGGGTCAAGATCAACATTAATTCAACATCTTTCTTAGATTAATTTGAGATTGGTTTGGCCGCAATGTAAATAAATTAATATGCTGTGTAAGTACATGCCAATCTCATATTTAAATCTTGGAAAATCAAATACTAGATGTATTAATTATGTAAAGAGTTGCTCTAAAAAATTAGGTAAATAATTTTTATTATTAAATAATATTAGAGTAAATTTCTAAAATATTTATCTCCATAATTCTTGAAATTCTATAAAGTTACACAAATTCTTCCTGTTTTTATCTATTTCTACATAATCTTTTCAATTTTTGAAAAATATACACTAATTTTTCCATACATATTATACTAACACCTTTTAAGTATTTAAAAAATATTACAAAAATCTCTCATCCTTATAAGAGAGTTTAAGATAAATACTAAAAAGACAAAGAGCATTTATTTATTTTTATGAAATTTTAGGAGCAATTAATGTAATTTACTCCTAACATGATAACTTTATTCATTATTTAAAAAGTTATATTTTCATGCTTTTTTATTAGTTAAAAAGTGTAAATTTTTTATGCTTAGTACGTATATAAAACAAATTTTGTGTATGTAACAACAAATTACATTCAATAACCCACATAAGTTGATCAAGGAATGTAGCTTAATAGATTGAGAGAATATGTAAATTGTTATAAACTTTTTTACAGCTTCTTCAATTCCTATTAGAAGATAAAAAAAACCAACATAAGTTTGGTTATTACAAATTTTCACGACATAAGAAAGTAATTTGCAACTTGTTTGGACAAGAAGAATAAGTGTTTGGTTGTTTTAGATTTTACCAACGTCGGAGAGAAGGAAAATTGATTGTCAAAAGTGCATGAAAACGTGTGCTAATGTCGTGAAGTAAACTTTATCCAAAAATGCTATAAATAGATTGAAATGCAAATAAATTGATTCCCATCCTTTATTTTTGTTTTGTTGAAATAGTTAATTAATTGTATAAAATGGTGAGGGGGAAAAGAGAGAGAGAAAGAATGTCTACAAATATTCCTTCTTAATAAGTATTAAGCAAGGGTATTGTGGGTACTTCATTTGGGGTAGTCTTTTAAAAGTTTAATTTATTTGACGATGCTAGCGGACGAGGGCTTCAAGTTGGAAAATTTGTCTGTTTCTGAGGATATTTTAAAAGGAATAATATTGTTCCTAACATGCCCCTGTCCTTTGTTCAAAATAACAAAAATGCCACTATGAGTAAGACTCAGCCGCTTAGAGCATGCAGTTACCGATTTGACCTTACCCCGTCACGGGTTGATTCTGATCGAATCATTCTCGAAAATGACCCCACAATAATACAAAAATTCTTCTGTTCACGTGTGTTCGGGGTAATTTCCGATGGGTCAGACTCGGGGTAACTTTGAAATTAAAATTCAAATATAGGGCTCTTTTGTAATTTCTCATAACTTCTATTATGCTTACCACTTACCAGTGTCAGTGGCGTGTGCCAATTGATCTTCCTAATTTCTTTCTTTCTCTCTTTTATCTTTTAATATGATATATATATAAAACGTTTTACATACCGTTGGAGAAACTAAATTAAAATGAAACGAGAAAATAAATAAATATAATATTAGAGCAGACTTAATTTTATATACACCAGGACAAAAAAAAAAAAAAGAACAGAATTAATATTGAAATTACATGATAATTTTTTTTACCATATTCGTTGTTTGATAGTATTTAGCAAATCAAATAATATTATTCGTTATTTGATAGTATTTAAAAATAAAATAATACTAAATTATTAAAATATTATTTAATACTAATTGTCTTCATATAATTGAAATTCAAAATATAAAATACATATAAACAGTAAGGGTAATAGATATATTGTTGCAACTAGTAGATAATGTAAATTTAAAATATATGACATGATATATGATAATGTGCTGTAAATAACATATGATATGAATTTAAATACAATTATTCAAATATAAGGTAGATGATGAAATATATGTGTTTTTTTTAATACTTGTCCCCCAAACAGAGTTTGTATCGTGATTTTCAGAATAACAAAAAATTAAAATTTTTGTTCTATCCTCGTTTATTTAATTTGTGCTCTCCATAATTTTTTTTTCAAATACAGGATTTTTTTTTCATACCTTAACTTTTAACAAATTAAACTAAATCTTAAGGTGACCGATCGAAACTGAGAGGAACAAATTAAACAACTAGTAAAATCAATCGATATTCAATTAATTCCTTTTACTGTTTGAGTTACTTCACGTCATTAGACACTCATATATTTAATAATAATAATAATAATAATAATAATAATAATAATAATAATAATAATAATAAATAGCGAAATTAAATATTTCTTCGAAAGTTCAAGTGGGGATTTTCAATAATAAATGGCATGAAGCATGATTAATTACTTACATTACTAGCTTTATCATAAATTTGGACCAGGCCAATTCATCCTTTATATGTTGATCTATTTTTTTAACGAATGTTATTCAATAGTATATATTCATTTTGACTATATCCAAAAAATATATTCATTTTTCATAAAGTGTTAATATAAAAGATTCAAAATTTAGTCACCATGAATCAACGAACTTTTGTAACTAATTGAATTTTTTTAGGTACAGCGAATAGAAATTTATTTTTAAATGCATATAAAAATTATTAAAAAACTAACATTTTTATCCACTTACTCTAAAAATAAATATAAAAGATTTACTTCTTCATATTTTTTATTTTCTTAAAATTTAATAATTAAGATTAGTTATTCATTACCATACTAGAATGAATAAAATAAAGAATAAAATATTTTATACTTATTGTTTGAGTAAGTAGATTTCCCCTAAAAGACTTTTCATTTTACAAAGATTAAAATCTTGCCATCAATTCAAAACCGTACCATTATTTTAAATAAAAGTCATAATCATAGTGACTTTTAATGATATACGTAAAAATTTTTAAATTTGATTTTTCTTTTGGGTTGGCAATTTGGAGCGTTTTTATTTGATTATATAATCTATCAAATAGATTTTTATAGTCAATTTGTCATAGTCACAATTAAAAAGAAAGTAAGAGGCTAGGGTAAAGAATATTTCGTTTCACTTAATTTAATAATAATCACCTTTTTTTAATAATTCTTACTGCATCGTTGCATATATATATATATATGGTCGAAGGTACAGGAAATATACTGTAGAGTAAAAACTAAATATATACTGTAAAGTCTATGCCTACGCATACCGTAAGATCTTCAGATAGCTTATAAGATCTTGAGATTATTTAACAATTTTGTTTAAATGATTTGATTCTTATATCATTTTATAATTTAAGATACAATTCTGACGTAAAAACGCGAGAATAACTTTGTTAGTGTGTTGGGTAGGAAGAAAAGTTTGTAGGTTTAACATTAATTTTTTATTTTAATTAAAAAAAATTGACTTTATTTTTTTCTAAGAATAGTATTAAAGAGGGAATATTATTTTGACTCTTAATGAGATAGAATTAAAAGTAAGTAAAAATGTATGTATCATATTGATGGGACTTTGGAACCGCAGGTCTGCATTATGATCACGTACGCCTTTTTGGTACATGATGAACAATATTGAACCACTTATTGGCTCCTGCTTTTGTGTCTATCTTCACTTCTCTGTTTGATGGTGACAATTTTTAGCCATTCTCTAAATTCTATTCTAATTTATTCAACAAATACATATAATAGCTCTTTCAAATAACCAAAGAAAGTGACTATTCCATCTAACGTGCTGTCTTCCGTCCTTTACGTTCTTTTCTCATATGCGTCTCCTGCCAGTACAAATTCATCATTATACACTCAATTTTTTAATTTCCAAACTATAAACACTAATAAAAAGTAAATCAACATATCTCCTGCTCCTTAAACATGTGACTTGTAAGAGTTCAATGCTTCTTAACTAAGGAAATCTTAAAAATATAAAAATAATATTATATTAATTATACGTTTTATTCATTTCTATTAATATATATACTCTCAATCAAATAATAATTTCATTTTCATATTCTTTTCAGTTTAAAAACAATTACACGGCCAATTCACTAAAAATTATAATAATCTTCATAATATTATTTTTTATATTTCTCTTATATTTAAACGCCATTTTTTAAAATGAATTCAATTACTCATAACTAAAAATAACGTTGTATTACAATTTAAATAATTAATTATATATTTAAGAATAATAAATTAAAATATTTTAAAGGCATTCATTAATAAATTAAACTAAAAAAATATTATTAGTATATTTTTTTGTTTCATTCTATTTATCTTCCACTAAAGTATTTTTTTTTAGATGATACATTTTTTTACTTGATGTAATTGCATAGGTGTCTATTTTTGTATATTTTTAGAATAATTTTAATAAAAATTTCTCTGTTAATTTTAGAGATTTGTTAATAACATCCATATAATCAAAGAAACTTATCGTCAAAATAATATTGGACACAAACTTATGTTAATAGATGCATAAGATGTGATGTTGATCTTGACGTCTGTATATATTAAATGTTTGTAAAATTCCTTTATGAGCAATTGAAAACTTTAACATTACCGATTAATTTCAAATATAAATAAATAAACTTAATCAAAATAAAGTAAGTAAATTAACGGAGAATAAAAATGAAAAAAAAAATATAGTTAACTTTTTTTTTTATATAAGTTAGTTAAAGTAACTAACGAAAATAAATATTAAAATAAGTTTTAATGTCAAATATACTTACTAGCAAACAAGTGATTAACAATGTTAGTGATACTCCAAACCAATGTTATAGGTAAAAAAAAAAAGTAACTAAGTTAATCAAAATAGTTTATAAATTTTTTGAAGTACCAAATACACTCTAAATTTTATTTTCATAATAACTTGTAAAACTAAACTAGTTCATAAACTATTAGCTTTTTTATTTATCTCACTTTTGTCCAAATTTATTTAACTTTTTTATTTAATTTAAAATTTTTTACCTATTTTATAACTCTCACACATTATGATAATTCATCTATTTTACCTATGTAAAAATAGGTAATTTAGACAGTTATGGTTTTTTTTTTTCAAGACTCTCAAAAGTATCATTTTTAAATTTTATTCTTTGTTTAAGAATTTTTTGTGGGGCACAAATAAAGGAGGATAGTAGAAAAGTAAATTAAGTGATGTAGGTGTGCAAGGTGAATAAGGAGGGGGTCAAATTGAGGGATATGAGCAGGTTTAACAAAACTATATTAGGTAAGTGGAAGTGGACGTTGTGAGTGGAACCTGAGACCTTGTGAGGTTAAAATTTTAAAAACTAAGTATGCGTATGCGGACGAGGGTTGACAGGTGTCAAAGGTAAGAAGTGTTCTTCATGCATAACCTTAGAGATTGGTGGGCTGATTTAAACTACATTAAGTCAAGGAGGGAAGGACTACAAGATTGGTGGTCTTCAAATGTTTGGCGAATTGTAGGAGAAGGTAGTGAGGCTTCATTAGGATAAATGGTTAAGGGAGCATAACCTTAGAGATGAATACCCACATTTATACGGGTTGACGCTAGATAAGAACACAACAGTTGCAAACAAGTGGGAGGATGAGTTGACTTTGGAAGTAGACTTGGAGATGGAGGCTATTTGCATGGGAAGAAGAAAAGTTAGAGGTGGTATGGAAGTGAATATGGTGAGTAATGCAAATATGAAAGACTAAAAATGTAGTGATATTCAAAACACAAAGGTTAAATATACATGATATAGTCTAAGCAGGGCAACTAAGCTCTTGAAAGTGTTAATAAACTAAGCTAACAATACACTCCCTGCCAAATTGAGGATGAATTCTTTGTGTTTAGGTAGTGTCTTCCTAGTTGGATTTACTATTTTTAGTAGTGCTTTATTGTAGTGTATAAGGCTTATGTGTATTTTTCTTATATGTGCTTTTACACCTTAAGGAAGACATACCTTATGTTTTCCATTTTTTCTTAATAAAATATTTTTTATTTATAAAAAAAATACCTCATCAAGTTAAGAGAGGGGGTTAATTACTGATATTAATGTTAAATATTTTTAAAGTTTAAACACAAATAAAAAGTAAAAAGGTAGTAAAAATATTTTATAGTTACTAAAAATTAATTAAGCTTAAAAAAATTATGAACTTTGATTAGCTTTAAGATGTAAGAGAAATGCTTACCAGTATTTTTTTAGAAAGAGAAATTGTGCTTTTTTTTATTATAATTTCAAATTACAATTGCATGTTATTGTTAATAAATTGTTTTAGTTTCTTAATCTAAAGACACAGGTTAGTAAAATCCTGATTTTAACTGAATTGAAAATATGAGAATTCATTGGTTCGTTCAATTGCATATTAATCAATCTAAAGCAAAATTTTAGGTGTCGATCTATTGACGTCGGCCACAATGCTCATCAAGTCTTTGATTTACCTGTCTAAGCATTGGTTTCTTAACTTCTAAACATTGACTCAACAACCATGATTACACCTTTTTGCTCTTACTACTGCAAAATAATTTATGCAAGTTAAATAAAAAAAAAAGTTTATATAAGTTTTTTTTCCCTAACAGTTTACTAAAAATTAATTTTAGATCTTAAAATTCAAAAAAAAAATTGAGTCTCTTATTCACTTTTAATCTTTCTTTTTCGATTAATGTCGTAAAAAAATTGTCGATAGAGAACTCATTTTTGTACTCGTAAATCACTCTACTTATCAACCTTAATCCTCTCCATCTTCAATCTGACATCCGATACAATCAAATATATTGAAATTTATAAATGGATAATATTAATACAAAAAATAAATTAATTTTATGGACTAAATTTTTCTTTTTGAATTTCAAGGATAAAAAGTCATTTTTGGTAAAACTTTATGGTAAAAAAATTTATCTAAACTGAAAAAAATTATCTATCTCTCATCCATAAATTATTTGTTTTTACATATCACACAATAAGCATTTTTATATGTTCTTATTTATCTATCTATATATATTAAATAAGAAAAAAATTATTATAATAATGATTAAATTTAAATATATTAATTGCATTGATTATTAAAAGTAATAAAATATTTAATTCTTGTTATTTTTAATAAACAATGCAACTAATACCGTTAAATTTGATTCTATAGTTATTATTAAATTCAATTACCATATTATTTTTAATAAATAACATTATCAACACTATTAAATTTAATTTTATGGTTATTATCAATTTCTCTCATTTTTTTATAATATTTTTTTTCTCACATGACATGTCCTACAAAGCAAGACATATCAACTGAGCAAAATGCTTATTGTGAGAGATGAGAAGATTTAATAATAACTATAAGATTAAATTTAAATGTACTGATTGCATGGTTTATTTATTGAAAGTAATAAAGTGTTTACTTTTAATAAATAATACATCTGCACTGTTAAATTTAATCAGAAAATTATTATTAAATCTAACCTTATTACTCTTAATAAGAGGTTACCTTATTACTTTTAACAAATAATACAAACAACATCATTAAATTTAATCCTAAGAGTATTATTAAATCTTCTCATTTCTCACAATAAACATTATTTTCTTGATACATTCATATATATATATATATACTTAATTATCATTGGTGTCCCCTATTTAAGGTTCAGCTCATTGTTTTGCTTTCCAACTTTTAATAAGTGGATAAAATTTGCCTTCTGTCAAATTTCCACGATTGACTATTAATATGTGCATGTTGACTTGCTGAAGTGGGTGAATTTTAGAAGTTAATGACAGATGGTGGCTAGGATAAATGTAAAAATCTAAAACCAAAGATCCTTCCAAAACCAAGGACCTCTTACATCAAAAGTGAGAGTCATACTACTAAACCAAAACCCACAGAATTTTTATGGTACATATAAGAGTCTTTTCAAGGTTCGAACCAAAGACCTCTCACACTCAAAGCAAACATCAAACTACTAAACCAATACCCATTTAACTTTAATTTATGCATTTTTATGGTACATATACATGCATGTGTATTTTTTTTTTCCAGTTTTTAGTGTCTAGTTTCATAAATTTTGTTATTGTTATTGTTGTTGTTTTTGTTATTATTATTTTTATTATTATTATTGTGTTGTCGTTGTTGTTATTATTGTTATTGTTATTATTATATTATTATTGTTATTGTTATTATTATTATTAAAAATAAAAAAGCTACAAAATTTATGAAACCGCAGTAGGTATTATTAACATTAATAATAGCAAAATTTATGAAACTAGACAAATGAAATTGCACATATATGTAGGATAAAAATGAGTAAAATTAACATAAATTTGACATTTGGTCTAGCTGTATGATTCTTGATTCTTGGAAGGACCTTTCTTTTGGTTTTTACATTTATGATTGAAACTGTACTTATATGTACCATAAAAATGCATAAATTAACATTAATAGGTATTGTCTAGTGGTATGATCCTTGTTTTAGGTGTGAGAGGTCCTTGGTTTGAACATTGGAAGAATTTTTTTTTTTAGTTTTTTACATTCATGTTTGAAACTGTACTTATATGTACCATAAAATGCATAAATTAACATTAAGTGTGTCTTGGTCTAGTGGTATAACTCTTGCTTTGGATGTGAAATTTGCTTCTCTCTTAATGACTAAGATTTTCTTCTCTCACTTTCATATAAATTTCACTTCACTAGATTATGGGTTTAGTTCATCGGTTCGGGTCAACCCGATGATCCCAGTAAGCCGAACTGAACCAATTAGTTTGGTTCGATTTTTCACTTGATCGGGTCTAGACCGACCCAACCCAAAAGTGTATGTGTGTGTTTATATATATATATATATATATATATATATATATATTATACATTTTTTTTATATTTTTAAGTTAGTAAATTTAGCAACCTGTTTCATTTAGAGTTTCGCATTTCAAAATCCTAACCAGACCCTATTTTATATTTTATATTTTTAAGTTAGTAATTTTATTAAATTTATTTTATACTTTAATTTTATATAATTTTGTTGTTTGAATTGTATTGTGTTGTTTTAATAGTTTAATTTGACTAATTTAGTATATATGAAATACTTGATATTTTGTTATAAAATTATGAATAGTAGACTAATGAGTTTGGCAAGTTTTAGGTATAATTTTTTTTTCGATTTAATAAAAATTGATATTTTGATCAATTTTCCTTAAAATCGAACCAAACTAACCTGATGATTATCATTGATTCAGTTTGGTTGTCAGGAGAAAAATTTTCAGAAAACCAAACCAACGTAACCCAATTAAAATTAAATGGTTTAGTTTTCATTTTCCCCTAAAACCAAACCAACCTAAAACACCCCTACACTAGATATGTTCTATACATAGATAGATAGATAGATATAGAGAGAGAAAATTTAATTAGTATACACTAACAGTGTAAAAGAGTTTTTACATTATTGTTCAATTACAACTTTTCATTTATATAACTTTTAAAATATTAATTGGTAAAGTCATTAAATTTACCATAAATGAAAAGTTGTGATTGAATATCAGTGTAAAAATTATATATATATATATATATATATATATATATATATATATATATATATATATATATATATGACATATGAAGCCAAATTTATATGAGAATGAAAGGAGCAAATATTTGTCATTAATGGGAGGAGAATTTAGAGAATTTAATAATAACTATAGGATTATATTTAGCGTGTTAATTGCATTAATTATTAAAAGTAATAAAATGTTTAATCTTGTTATTTCTAATAAAAAATACAATCAATATATTAAATTTAATTGTACAATTATCATATTGGGAGCGTATCAAGTGAGAACAAGGTTTATTACTAGAGATGAGAATAAATAATAAGTGTAAGATTAAAAATAATGATTAAGATTAAAATAGTTCGGTTAAAGATACCATGTACCTCATTCATCGTAATTGCCCACACCCTCCACCCCACAAAGAACCCTACCCCTAACCTTATCCCTACCACCACTGGAAGTGATGCCACCACCACCATATCACCTTACCACTGTGGTCACCAACCAACCATCACAATCAACACCGCCACCACCACAACCGCCATGGAAGCATATCAAGTGAAGAAAATGTTTATTATGAGATATGAGAGAAATAAATAATAAGTGTAAGATTAAAAATAAGGTTCAAATTAAAATTACCTACTTAAAGATATCACGTACCTCATTCACCATAATTTACATGCACCCTCCACTCCCTACCTCACCCTATCCTCCCACCACCACCGTTGGTGCCACCACCACCACTGTCGTCACCATCATCTAACTGCCGTTGTCACTGTCGTCACCATCGTTTAACTGTCGTGGTCACTGCCATCACGATCACTACAACCACCTCTCTCTCTCTCTCTCTCTCTCTCTCTCTCTATATATATATATATATATATATATATATATATATGACAACTTAGGTGAAAAAAAGGGTTACAGTGGGAAATGAGAAAATATAATAATAATCATAGGATTTCAATAAATGGTTTAGATTTAATTGCTAATTAAATAAACTCACGTGATTCTCTTACACAGAAACTTCTCTCAGAAACTAAATATTTGTCTGTTGCTCTTCATTTATTTATTTTTATCAATCATGTTACTTATCAGATTTTTATTTTACTCTTTTAGATAATAATTAACATTAGTTTTTTATATATAATTTATTTTATTTTAAATTTGGGGGAGGAACCATGGCCCCTAGGTGGCAGTAGTGTCAACGACTTATGGTAGGGGTGGTGGTAGCAATGGTGGTGGTGGTGACGATGGTGGGGGTTGACAGTGATGGTGACGATGATGGGGGCTAACAGTGGTGGTGGCGTTGCCTAAATTGTCACTATTACCGTCATCATCACCACCCCTATCGTCGTTGCCACCAGAGTCAATACCATCACCCTCACCATATGTCATCCCCCAAATTTAAAAGAAATAAATTATATATAAAAATTCATGTTAATTATTATCTAAAAGAGTAAAATAAAAATCTGATAAGTAACATAATTGATAAAAAAAAATGAAGAGCAACAAACAAATATTTAGTTTGTGAGAGAAGTTTCTATGTAAGAGAATCACGTGAGCTTGTTTAATTAACAATTAAATCTGAACCGTTTATTGAAATCCTATGATTATTATTATGTTTTCTCACTTCTGACCGTAATCATTTTTCTCACCTAAGTTGTCCTCTATCTATCTATCTATCTATCTATATATATATATATAGATATATATATATATATATATATATATATATATATGAATTTACTTAGTCCAAGAATAAGTATAAGAGATTTACTCTTGATCTCACAATTTATTTTCTTAAAATCTAATGTGGTTTAATTAGTTATTTATTAAAATATTTATATTTTAAAAAATATAACAAAAGAAAATAAATTTTTATATTTACTCTTAAAAAAATAAATTATATATGTGTGGAAGTAAAAAAATAGATTATATATGTGTGGAAGTCTGCTATAATTACTGTTCGTGTAGAAAGCAACCTAGTAAATTATATCACAGGTATAAATAGTAAATATACCTATCAATCAATGAAAAGGTGAAGGATTGTTTTCAACCTTTTTTCCTTGAAATATGTTGACAAAATGAAGCCATTCATGTCTATTCAACTAATTGGTGACTCTATCATCGGTTGTCTTTATTTTCTTCTTTTTTTTTTCACATAAATATGAATCAACAACTTGCTTTAATTAGAATATTAAGCAGTAACTTATTTATATATATATATATATATATATATATATATATATATATATATATATAACATCATATGATTAGAGTTAATAAAAATAGTATATTTTGGAAATCCTACATTATTCAAGGTATATGTTAGAGGAAGTCTCATGTAGCTTAGAATAAATAAGGGAGTGAGTGAACTAGACTACATAATAAACTTGAGTCTATGGTATCAAAGTGTCTTAGTCAAAGACACTTTTAAGTTTGTATTTAATTTTTCTTATACTCTTGTTTGAGTATTGTGAGGTTTAATTGAGTTACTTGTTTTGGAGATTGTGAATGTACTGGGGTTAGGAAAAATAGTCTATGCATTATAAAATTTTTTACATAGGATTATTCTCTGATTGTCATTAGACAATTATTATGATTTTTTCTATAACGTTGGGGATTTCTATGTTATATATTGTATTATTTATTTTATCTACTCTATTTAAAAGGATAATTCTCAATGATAATAATATCTTCTTTTACCTAATATATGCTGACATATATCGTTGGACATATGTATAAAATAATATGTTGTTTTATTTTATAAGAAGATATTGAAATATGTTATGATATATTCTTCCTTCGAATTTACTTATAACGACTAAAAAATTTTTTTAGACTAAAATCTGAATAAATTATAAATCCTGTTTAGTGACTTCTCTTGAAAAATATTTTTCGTTAATTGATATTCTATTTTTAACATTCTTTTTAATCTTTATAAATTTTTTTTTAATTAATACAAAAATTAGTTAATTTTGTTAAGTTATTTGAGTTCAAAGAAAGTATTACTATATTATATATATTCATAAAAATAATTATACAGCTTATTATAAAGCACTTTGTTTTATTTTTTCATATATTTTAATCATGTTATTTGATTTACTACTCACGTTTTCCCTTCTGTTATTAATAAAAAGAATTATAAAAAAAATATAGTTGTATACGTAGAATTTTTCATGTGCTGTATTAGGCTCATGAAGAAAAAATAATTTGCTTTAATCTTCGTGTTGACGTTGTAATTACAAGAGGAGATTGATTGAAGAAATTAAACCAAATAAAGCAACTTCAACTTATTACCTTACTAAACTCATTATTTTTTCATGAAATATATTTTATTGTTGATAATTTACGTGTTATCCAAACAATTTATTTTATATATATATATAATAATAATAATAATAATAATAATAATATTATTATTATTATTATTATTATTATTATTATTATTATGTCATTCCCCTCCACTGGTGTGAGATTTGTTGTAATTGAGCCATATGGCATGACCCATTGGTCCCCACTAATTTCTGATAAACTTGGAACAATAGGCCCGTTGATTAAGATTGAAACTTTAATGTCGTCCACTAGCAACAATAATATATGAGACTACATTTACTTATAAGCCTGTAGCCGATGTTATTGTCGTTTGCATAGATCAGACTTCATATAAATAATATTGTTGCCTCATGTTGTATTGAGTGAAAATTAAGTTATTTATAGGGTAAAGGAGAAAATGGGAGAGAATGAGAATGGAATTTTGAGAAACGGTAAGCCCTAAAAGTTGGGTCAAGCTCTCTACATACCAAACCAGTAACGGCAATTTTGTAGTTTCATTGCTCCCATACTTTGTCATTATTTCCAAATCATGCCCTTTGTTATTATCGATGATTATTGGCCTGTGCGAGAGAACCAGACATAGAATACCACACTCAATCCATATATGCAAACAAACAATAACATAAATTCAAACGAAACTTCCGATTCACGTACAGTTAGTTCATTCAGTCATACGAACATACCCATTCAGCATCTAGCCAATAAACCATCACCTTTGTTTTTTTCTCTAACAATTTCCCTTGACCAGATTGGGTGCTTAACCCGTTTGTATTATTAGTAGTTAGTCATTATTTTTACCTTTTTTCCGTTTAACCTTATTCCAGGGTGACAAGATTTTGTTCACAAATTTATATACCTAGCTAGCATAGTAATATATACCATATGTTGATTATATTATCAATTAAATGGATTACATATATTATCTTAAAATTAAACTGTGTTCTTACGATTTCTTTTGTTAATCTTTTTCACGTGCATCGAGGGTGCAGGGGATAATGCGCTCTTATCTGCTACCACTGTAATTCTGTAAAGGCAATCTTTGTGCTATGGATGAAAGATCCTCATCAATCATTTTAAGCAAAAGTTTCATTCATGCAGAATTTAAATATGAGAAGAAGGAAGTTGCACTTAGCACATGTGGGACATTCGTCTGGTTGTATCACTCGCCTGTGGGGCAAATCTTGAGTTTTTTTCTCCCTGTTTTTTATGTAAAAAAACTTTATTCATGTCTACAGCCAGCGTACTGTACCATCACGCTCGATCTATCTATTTCTCTTGATCACATATTCCGTGTTTATAATATATATATTTATATAAAGTAATTAATTTATTAACAGTTTTTTATTTATTAAATCTTAGTTTAATATATTAGTTTTTTTAATAAAGAAATTCAAATTTGTGATTTTTTTTCCCACTTTATCACCTAACTACTTTATATCTCCTATTAATTATAGAATTATTTTAAATAATAAAAATAAAAATATTATTTAAAAATGTCTATTACGTATGTACACTTTATGATATATGTTATTAATATAATAAACAATATCTTTCTTCAAATAAAAATTATAGAAAACATTGTATCATTGAATAAAACTTCATCTAATTAATAATTAACATGTATGGTAAATTCCTCATCAAGTGCAACATAACATGCATTTTGACAATGATATTATATAAAAATTAAACTCTAGATGTATCAATTGCTACAATTTTTTATTAGTATATAATTTTTTTAATGAAAATTAAATTATTAATATAAATTTTGAAAGGCCTATAAAAAATATAAATTTTGAAGGATACACTAATATTATAATGTGTACGTAAATGTTTAATTTATATTTGATAATATTGTATACATTAATATTCTATAAAATTATTTATTAGAATTATATATCATACTATTAGTATAAACTTACGATATTTATACTAATAATTTAAAATTCTTTATAAATGGTAAATTTCCCTGTATATCATTTAAAATCAAATTCTAAATATTAAATGTATATTTGTTTTACCATTGGAGCACTCCCAAATTGTCCTTGAATAAAAAACTACACATTTCTACTTTTCACATAACATGAAAAAATCAGGTAATGACAAAATCTAAATCTACATGTAAAAATCTTGAACAACTTAATTTTATATTGCTGTTTTTGCCCTAAATTGCATATTTTTCTATTTTCCCTTAGTCACAACGTTACCAAAAACAAGTGTTTTTTTTTTTTATACCATACTCCTTGTATATTTATTATATAATTGCTATGGATGAAAAAATAGATAAAGATTTTACAGGTACTCGCAAAATACTCTTAAAAAATATGCGAGTATGGATACTATAGTACCTAACCCATCCCGCACCTTATATATATATAGAGAGGGAGGACAATTCATGTGAGAAGAAAAAGAGTTACGGTGAGAAATGAGAAAACATAATAATAACCATAGGATTCCAATAAACGGTTCAGATTGAGTTGTTAATTAAACAAGCTTATGTGGTTCTCTTACACAGAAACTTTCCCAGAAACTCTACATATAAACTGTTCTCGTCACCCCAAAAGTATCCTTTGTAAGGTCATCACCATGTTCACCTCACCACCACTACCATTGTTCTGTTCCCAATAACAAATAAGAGAGAGAAATGTGAGTGTGTGATGAGAACTCAAATTGAATTCTATAATTATAGTGAAAGAACAAGTGCTTCAAAAACGCAATTTGTTTTGCCTCTTTCTAATTTAAAACAACACCGATTTTTTTGTCATTTTGTTTTTGTCTCATATCTCATTGTAATGCTCTGTATTTTTTGAATTCTTTCTCTTCTCAATTACATTTTTTTTTCAATTTGATTAGGGTTTTAAACTATAACAGGTTATGTATGTTTCACTCACCACCACCATTATAGAAATGGTGGTCGCAGCGGGTGGCGGTGGTGGTGACAAACTTGTAGAGGATTTTGCAAGGGTAACAAGAGCAGCATATTAAGAGTTTTTGTGTTATCGGTAACGATGATGGTAGTATTGATGACAATGGTGGTGGTGATGGTATTGATATACAACTTTGTCTGAAAAGTTTTTGTGTAGTCGTAACAATAGTTGTGGTTGTATTGATGACAATGGTGGTTGTAGAGACCTTGAAGAGGATTCCAGACATTATTTTTTTTATAAGTTCTTGTAATTTAGTAGATGTAACTTTTTTAATATCTCAATAACAATATATAATAAGTAACTGTTTAACATACTTGTCTAAAATGTATTTTTATCTTTGAAATTTGTTAAATTCAAATTATTAAAATTAACAACTTTGTGGTTTCTGTGTGAGAAAACCACGTGAGTTTATTTAATTAACAATTTAATCTCAACCATTTATTGAAATCTTGCGGTTATTATTATGTTTTCTCATTTCTCACTATAACATTTTTTCTTACCTGAGTTGTCCTATATATATATATATTATTTAATATAATTATATTATCTAATTTATATAATTATAATTTTGAGTGAAAATATTATAAAAAATATTATTTATATTATAATCTATGATAAATGATATAATTACAGAATAAAAAAAATTGTAAATTTAATAAGATAAAACTACAATTTACCAGAAAAATTAAGTTTTTTTTTTAAATATCTCTTAATAAACTTGCAACATTATTTAATATTATGGTAAAAAAAATACAGGTTTATGCAAAATCATATAAAACTTTAAAAAATATTTAATAATTTGTTTTATACTTAATGTTGTTAGTTTGTTTTTTTTATATTATATTTATTTATGTGTAAAAAATATTGATTTTATTATTTCTATACATAAATAAAATGTGGGTTAAAGGTGGGGACATCAATATTCTTTTTAAACATGAATATAAAGACAATTACTCTAGTACCTTACTTAAACTCTACCTATTGTCATTCCTAATAATTATTTTTCGAATTCCTTAACTACTTTGTTTGTTTTAATTTTTCTGGTGTTGGGTCGGTCCCTATTCTTCAGAGAAAAAGAATAGTTGTAGAATATTTTTGGATTAAATCTATTAAGAAGGAAGTGAAAGTGATATCAATTGGTTTATATATGGTCATTTATGAAAGCTGAAAATAAAAAGAAAAGTGAAGAGTAATAAATTAAATAAATGTAAGAGAAAAGGTAATTAAAAGGACTTACATATACACATAACGGGGACAAAAAGTGATATATTATCACATGCATGAATGGCTTCCAGCGGGTTTTATAATTATGAAGATGTGCATCTTTTTCTTCTTTTTTTATATAATCTCATACATGAAGGAGTACGATATGACGGGAATAGATGATTTTATCATTTAGATGGTGAATTTGTCGAGAAAGAGAAAAGAAATAATTCCCAAACCCTAATGATAAGGTCCACAAAATTTAGGGTTTGATGGCCGTAAAAATAAACACTAAATAGCTGTGACCTTTTTGATTCCCAAATGGGGCCGACTTGGTTGCAAATGATATGAATCTGCCCAATGCTATGCTCCTCGTCATGTGCAACTGCTTATACGTCTTTGTTTGAACTGCTAAAAGTAACGTTTTCCATCAAAGCTTTTCCTTTTCCTTTTTACATATATATATATTTGATCATCATTCTCTTTCCTTGTCTTTTGGTATATGGGGTTGGACAGAGAACAAGTTTCAGATTTCTTTCCTTTTGCAAATATGATCAAACTTAGAATGCCATGGTAGATCCACATGGAGATTATCAGCTCTTTTTGTTGCCGTTTGGTAAATAATGATAAAAAGAAACCCCAGTGGTTCAGCAATGATCATGGTTAAAGCTTTTAGCCTTTTACACTCTTAGTTCTTCACGTTTGTTTCAAATTTTGAATTTTTTCCCTGTCCTCCCTTGATCATAAGTCAATTATAAAAGTGGTAAAAAAATAATTAATGATTAATGATTAAGTACGTAAAGCGGATATACTTTTGAACAGAGCCATAGATTCTATATATATGTGCTGTCTCCTCCCAATAGATGATTTGAATGGCTTTAAAGGTCTACATGACTACATGTACGTTTTGAATCATCACGCAATTAAATACTTGTATGGAAATTAGATTTTTGTTTATCGTTAAGTCAAAATGACTTATTTATTTCTAATAAAGTTTATGAGAGAGTTTTTTTCCCTAACAAACAGCACAAAATCTCTTCTACTAACCAAATTACCGCTCTTAAAAAAGTTTAAAAGGACAGTTTCTATTTCTATAAGGTAAAAAAAATTGACTTTGAAAAATACTTTGGAAGATTTACATTTGCTTTATTTCAACTTAAAAAAGATGATGTAACAAAATAAAAAGACGAGGAAGATCTTGAACTTAATTATAACCTATTATACAAAATCATGTTCCATTTTACACGACAAATTCATTAAGGTGATCAGTCTTTGATCCGGTGTATGGAAAATATTTTGCTGGAAAAGACAAAAACCCAATTTCTTTTTTGGTTACCAAAAAAACCCAATTACATAGGTGATAATTAGTACAAACTTGACATGTGAAAATAAATAATTCTTCAATTATTAGTTGACTAGTATCTTCCATGCACGGCAAAAAAGAATTTAATAAAATAACTAGAATTTAATTGGTATAGACGGATGTATAAAAAATTTTATCAATTAATATTTTAAAAGTCATGAAAATAAAAAGATATAATTAAATATTAGTGAAAAACTTTTTTACATTAATTAAATTCAGATAATTATGACTTAATTATATTTTTAATTCCCTTTTACTTTATTGATATAAGTTTCTTAATTTTAATTGTTTCAGTTAGTTGTCACAATTTTATAATTATTAAAGTTAAGTTTCTTATCCGTAATCTCATTAAATTTTTTTTTGCTGAGTTAATTAAATATGTAATGTAATGAAATGTAATATATCGTTAATTATTTCTTAACAAATAAAAAAAGTAAAATATAAAAATAACAAAAAAATGTCAGCAATTAAATTCTTTTCTCTTGTTTTTACTTACATAAAGCTTGTTGTAAGAGACTTAATTTCGACAGTTAAAAACTACACATGAAGATTAAATATGCAAATAATCAAAACAAAAAGCTAAAATCATATATTAATTAAAATATGGTGACAAAAGTAAATTAAGCGAATAATTAACTAATCGTCAATTTCTATTTCCAAGACTCTAAAGTAATGGACATGAATTTTGTGTGCGTGTGAAATTATAAGAGCTTTTGTGTAGGCTGTCTGTGAAAATTATAAATTAAACTTACTTATTCGAAAAATGAGAACCTTAATATAACTGAAATATAATAATTTAGCTTGGAAAGGATTAAAAACAAAAAAGTTTAACTTGGAATATTGTAATTAAAAATCAATTGTAACATATGATTTACCGTGTTAAGCTATAAGCATTACGTAATCATACATAATGTTTGGCAAAATAATTAAAAATTATATTGATTAATATATCAACCTATTATATTTATTTGGAAGCTTTTTGATTGTTTGTAAAATCAATATAACAACAAATTAAAAGCCCATTTTTGTTTCTTTCTATAAGGTTAGAGTGTAATTATGATTTTCTTTTAATTTAAAATTTTTAGTCGTGATTTTTTTCGTCCAATTTTTTCATTCCTAAATTTTAGAAAATATATACTTTTGATCAAATTCACAATTTTTATGCATATAATTTTATTATGATTTTATATTTTGATTATTTAAATTCTTTATTAATGGTATCTTAAATAATTGTATCAAGTTTAAGGTTGAATTAAATAAAAATAAAATATATAAAATTAAGGATAAATTTTTTTTTTTAAATCCCAAAACTAAAATTACGAAAAAATACAAAATTTAAAATCAAGAAAAATTTAAAAAGACTAAAATTAAAATTTATTTATTTTTATATATAACAAATTAAGTAACCTAAGTCGCATCAAGGTAAATGAAAAAAAAATAATTTTAATCTAACTTAACAACTTAATTTTAAAATTTAGATCTACTCAATTGATATTTGAAAGGCAAAGAAAATTTATTAAAAAAGCATGAATAGACAAAACCAAGGATTTCTAAAACCTTGAAATAGCAAATCAGAAAAACCAAAACTGCATGGACACCTTAAGACACTACGACACCCTTACCATAACCCCTGCAATAACTACATATTCAACAAACATAGTCTGGGATAGCTAGACCAATAAAAAAAGACACACCCCTATTAAACTCAAACCTATAAGTTAGCCACTTCCAAAAGGTGATATGAATTTGGCCAAAGATATCTAGTAACTCCATTGAGGTATTGTTAAAAATAATGGAGTTCCTACTAACCATATACACTAACAGACTACAAAACCAAATAAAAACATACAATTGCTTCTCCATTTACCTACCACCCAAGAACTAACTGAGAGAAATAATTAGGGAAGATCATCCGGTAAAAGAGAATGAATACCAATCCAAGCCATAACCTTATACCACAAAGATAAAGCTACCGAACAAGTCAAAAAAAGATGTTTACTCTTTTCTACTCGATGCTCCTTGCACAACTGACATCACTGCTCCTCCAGGGAGATGGAGATTCTTCTCTTAAGCAAATTATCAACAATCGGTAACCTATTCAGGAGAAGCTTCCAAGAGAAAGCTACTACTTTAAAAGACACCTTGTCTTTCCAAAGCCTCCAAAATAGAAGCAACACAGAGGGAGACCTGATTCCACTTGTAGCCCCTTCTTGCAGGATCCTATACGCACCTGCTACTAAGAAACCCCTCTGAGCAATTAGGCAACCAGGACCACCTATCTTGACGCTGAGGGTCAAACACAAAAGACTGCAACACATCTTCTAATGACGTTACCAGCTCCTTCTCCCAAGCAAATAATCTTCTCCTTTACTCCCAATTCCATCTTAGAAGACCCGACTCACCACCTTTCATAGCTTTGATCGAAGCGGTCTTATTCAGAGCCAAGTAAAACAACCTAGGATAAAGCTCTCTCAGTGTGCCTTCACCTGCCCAGTTATGGGACCAAAACAGTGAGTCACCCTTATCTCCTATCTGCTTCCTAGTATTTAACTAGAACCACCTCGGAGAAAGAGCTGAAGGACCATCTATAGACCAGATATCCTTCCACCAAATAGAGCACTTTGACCTAGAACCAACTTGGTATGGGAGATTCTGAAAATCACCATATCTACTCCGAATTAAAGGAGCCCACAAGGTATTCTTAGCATCAAGGAACCTCTACCACCATTTTGCAAGCAGACTAAGTTTAAAAATTGAAAGACATTTTAACCCCAAACCTTCTTTTCTCTTTGGTAAGCACACTTTCCCCCAATTGACCCAAGAAATTTTATTACCCTTTACATCCCCACTCTAAAGGAATCTTCACTGTAAATCTTTAAGAGACTTAATAACCTTAACCGGAGCCTTGTAAAAAGAGAAAAAATAGAGTGGAAGGCTGGATAAAACTCAGTTCAACATAACCAGATAGCCACCAAAGGACAAGTTTTCCCTTTCCAACTTGTTAACCTCTTTTTAAATAAGTCCACTACCAGTTTCCACATTGCCTCCTTCTTAGGGTTTACCCCTACCGAAATTCCCAAAAACTTGAACGAAGGTGAACTTATCGAGCAATTAAGAATACACTTCACAACATGCATAAACCCTGGATCACATTTAGGGCATAGAGTTGACTTTTAAAAAAATTGACCTTCAAACCTGTAGTCATCTCAAAGCTTGTAAGGATAACCTTCATGGTCCAAACTGACTGGAAGTCTGCCTCCCATCAGAATGGCATCATCTGCATATTGGAGTAAAGAGATTTTTGCCTCTTCACTCACACTAATCTCTGTGAAGACTCTTTGCTGGATAGCTGATTTGAACAACCTTGTCAAACCTTCTGCCAACACCAAGAACAAGAAAAGGGATAAGGAATTCCCCTAGCAGGTTTAAATTCTGGAGTAGGACTACCATTGACTAATATCAAAATATAACTATTCCAAACTAAATTCGCCACCCACATCCTCTAGCTTTAGCCAAACCCTAACCTACTCAACATGTAATCAAGGAACTGCCAATTGACTGAATCATAAGCCTTTTCAAAATCAACCCTAAACAAGAAGCAAGACTTTTTTTACCTATGAGCCCAATCGATAACTTCATTAGAAACTAAAACCCCATCAAGAAAAGATGTTTGCACCCCTAAATGATTTCTTCCAACACTCTTTTCATAATTTCAATAAGCACTTTAGAGATGATTTTATGAACACTCGATATGAAGGAAATAGGTCGATATTGAGATAAATTCCCAGGCCTTGTCACCTTAGGAACCAGTGTAAGAAAAGATGAGGTTATACCTCTAGGAAGCTTCCCTAACCCATAAAATTGTGGCACTACCTTGACCAGATCTTCCCCTACTATGTCCCAACATGATTTATAGAAATTCATCCCGAACCCATCTGATCCCGAGCTTTCCCCTCCCCTCTCCTTACAGGCCCAAACTACTACCTTGATTTCTTCCATAGAAAAAGGGCATTCTAAAGAGACATTGTCCTTTTCAGATAACTGACTAAACTGGACCTCATCAAGGGTAGGTCTATTCACCACACCTTTCTCCAATAACACTTCCTTAAAATGTCTAACCACCTCATCTTTCACCCCTTCAACTGACTCCACCCACCAGTGCTCCGTCTGAATGGCCAGGATGTTATTCTTGGAACACCTCTGCTTCAAACAATTATGGAAGAATTTTGAATTTGCATCACCATAAACCGCTCAAGTAACTCTTGACTTCTGAAGAATAGCTCTTTAAATGCTTCTTGCTCAGTCCCAATACTCTGCTAGCAAAAACTTTCTATCTTTATTTACAAAGACAATACCTTCTAATAACTTCTGGTCAAACTCCTTCAGCTCCTTTCCCTTAGCCTTCAACCCTTCCTCCTCCTTATACAACACTGAAGAGCTCCACTCTTTAATGACGCCCTTCAACCCCTTTAGCTTAATGAAAAACTTATAAGCCTCCCACCCTTGAGTATTATTGGTCAACTAGAAATTTTTAACCACTTCGAAAAAAGAAGGATGCTGAAGCCGGTGATTGAAGAATTTAAAAGTTTTTTCCCCCTAATTCAAGCCATCTACTTTAGTAAGAATCCAACAATAATCTAAAAACTCCCTAGTTCATATCTACTGAGAGCCTATTTTACACATATCAATCAAAACTTGAGAAAGCATAAATTTGTCTAACCTGGTAGATGTTACTTCATCGATAGAGATCCAATTGAACTTATTCTCGTAAACTGGGACATCCACCATTCCCATTTGATCCATAAAACCTTCGAAGGCTTCCATCTCCACTCTCGAATGGGAATTTGAAGAGCCCACCACTTCCCTATTGTTAGTAACAACATTGAAATCTCCCTCTAAACACCACAACATTCCTTAGAAGCCCTTTTTAGTCATCAGTAAATCAGCCCATAATTTCCTTTTGCCAGACATCGAACAAGGAGAGTAGATATTTATCAGGAAAACATCAGAACTCAGACCAAAAAGCAGAAAAAGCAAGCCCCAAGAAACCTTCACCCTGATAATGCCACTTAACCTCCAATAGACCTTTCCTCCATCTAGTCAGCAACCTACCACTTAACCCATTAGATGGAAGAAAACGCCACTCGCAGTCTTTCACTCCCCATACCTCCTGTACCTCCCAGCTTGTTATGCAATAGCATTTAGTCTCCTGAAACAAACAGATATCTACTTTATTAGATTGCAAAATACGCCTAATACACTGACGTTTAACCCTATCATGAAAACCCCTCACATTCAACGAGAAAATCTTCATTCAAAGCTTTCCAGGGTTCCTTCCTTCTTTTTCAGCTCTATCTCTCCTTTCCAATCTAAGAATTTCCTCCTAATACCTGTCATTTGGCTGGGATCCTACAATCCCTGGACTTTGTATATCTTTCCACATCCTGTCTGAGTCCACCCTATTTCCCCCCTGCAATCCCTAAAGGAGACTTGACGCCCATTTGAGTGAGTAACTAGAATATGTTGAATCCAATACCTAGAGATCATATTAGAAAAAAGGTTGATATCATCCACCGAGCGTCTCAGCCCCATTTCACTTCCATCAAAACTGTGCCTCCTCTCTTACTTCCACACTCCCATTATTCTCCCACCTCTTTCATCCTCAAACCGAAGGAACTTCCATTTTTTATGATCAAAAGGCTTTGTCATGAAGCACACTGTACCACAACCATTCACCTCCACCTTTTTATGATTATCATCGACAAAATAGTCTGCCACTACCTCACTTGGTGAGAAAATAAGCAACCTAATGGAGGAGGGAGATGCCAATTGCCGAAAACCAAGCCCCTCTTGTTCACTCATTTGCTTCATAGATTGGTCCATGAACACCCTTCCACCCATCACGGTATGGCCCATTTGAGAAGTCTAATGCAGGCCCAAAGAAGATCCTTTGCAACCCACACTTGTGCCTTTCACTCCATGCACCTCCTCCTCACTTTCCACTAGCTGTGATAAACCAACATAAGTGGTCTTTCTCTCTATCGCCTCGTTCATTTGCATGAACTGCCTAAACATGGAAGCTAGTGACTAAAAGAACTTGATGTTCCAAGCTTGGAGAGGGACCCCGCAACACTTAAGCCACACTAGTCGTTTGATATCAACCACCGTAGGACTCCATCTCTTAATCTCATTAAACCATTCTTTCACCCACTGAAAGCTTTCATTGAGATAGTCCTTGATAGTCATGGCGTCCTCTGATTCAAGCAACACCAGGTTCATGCCTATAAGGGAAGCCTTAATGCCATATACACCTTTGTAGTGCAGTTTCTCTTGAGTAGAGTACGAGCAACCTCTGTTCACTGCCTTTCCGATGTAGGCTTTTTGAAAGATAAGCCACCTCTTCAGCTTCAAGTATGTAAGACAAGCCATGCATTGGGCTCTTCACCGAAAACTTTGCTCCATTAACACCACCACCATGACACCCGCTAGAGATTTTAACTGTGTCAACATAGGAGGTCGACCTAATTGGAGCCTCAGAACCATGGTTATTCCCCTTGCATACCTCTCCATGTCTAGCCTCCATGACAACCAGTTTCTCAAGGGCTCACGACCTGCCTTTACCCTTAGAATGGCTATACGCGAAACACAACTAGTTTACACAGATTTTCATGTCCCCTATGAAGATGTTATCAAGCTTAAGAGTCATCCTCTTCACGTCTTCAACTCCTACAAACCTCACAAACCCAAATCTTTGTCCTTTAGTGTCCACTTTGTTTGGAATGACCACCTCCTTTATGATCCTATAGCACTTAAACACCTCCCACTTTCCTTAGCATTGAAATCCTATGGGAAATGGGTAAAGAAAAATGAAGAGATAATTTCCTTGCATGCACTGTAACTAGCGCTAGCTTTGTGACTACCACCTCCTGCGCCACCAGGTCTACCCCTACCTCTAAGCCTCCTCTCTTTTTCGACACGCTTCCACCCCTCTCACCTTCTCGTCACACTACCGCTTCCTTAGACATTGAAACTCGTACTTGTTTGGCTGACAGCTAGAGATCACATATTTGTGATAAAAGATACTAGTGAGCATATATAGGCATAACTCTCATCCCTTTCGAAACTACATAACAATATATCATCAATTCAATAATGAAAGTGTCGAGTTGGTTATCAGAATAGACATAACCAATCCAATGTGACTTGTTGACCAGATGTGGTAGAAACGGTTTGGTGAATTACTGTAGTTAAACTAGTGATGACCTCTATTTTGCATCTTCTTTTTATCTTTTAGATTTTTTAACTTTGTTTATCTTTAGTAAAAAAAAATAAATTATGCTTCCATTTGTTATGTTTGAGAAATACAAAGCTTAACTACTTTAAATAGTTGAGACTTTATTTATAGGTAGTGTTTTTTTTAAAATTTTTTTAAATATAAATTAAAATGTTTATATTTGTTTCCGAATTAACCGAATCAATTAGTATTTCATTGGTTGGATAGTTGAGATAGTACCTTGACGGGATATATCAGTGAGTCAATTTTTAAAAGTACATCAATTATCTCAACTAAACTAAATTTAATTAATCAGAGTTCAATTTTTATTCTTTTAACAAATTATCAACCCAACCTAATCCATAAACACTCTTTTTATATATATATTTCTTGTGAGTAAGTGCTTTCGGTAATCTTTAAGTGGATCTTTCAACTTCTAACGTGGATATCTCTTAAGTACGTTTATGAGTGTACTTTGGCGAACATACATTCACATGCATGTTAGGTTGGCTTTCTTTTCTTTTTCTTTTTTTTTTCCCCATTTTGCCTGTTATCCTTCTGAATCATGCTCCACACACAAATCGTTCGTAGCATATCACCACACGAAGAAAATAGGAGACAGAAGTAAATTGTGTTTGGTGTTTTTAGCCGTGAAACGAGATACTATAGATAGTAATCTTGTTGAACACCTAGTTTTATAAACCATAAGTAGCTATTGAAAAAATTAATTAATAATTAAATTTTATTAATAGTAATCGTTACATATTAATTGAATTTAATTACATAAAGGTAAAGTAATAAAAACATATAAACTATAATGGGTTTGAGATGCAATTACAATGTGAAACTTTGCCTATTTGTAACAACATCAAGCCTATTTCTTACATTAATCTCCTATGTATCATCAAAGGCAAATAAAACACTTTTTGAAAAGAAAAAATTCGTAGGTTCAAAGATGTAATGTATCGTACATGGTGTAGCAAACTATATAAACTAAACCTATACTAGTAGGACTTAACACATAATGTATTTGACATAACAAGTTATAGGAACAAAAAATATTAATTTAGCATATGACAATGGTGTATCAATTACAATATACCCGCAATCATTGTCGTTATTAATGTGTTTCATTTTTAGGCCATGTTGGTGTATGACATTCATAAGTACTCTAAAGATTTGTCAAGATCTCATGTAAACGCCTCCATTTGATGCCTATTTAAGTAATTTCGTCAAGTATATGCTACAAATCATACATCACTCATAAGAAATATAAAAGTCATTAAGAACTTTATAAGATGTTAAGTTTTATCATAAAGCTTAAGTATCAAGTTTTATCATAAGAAATATAATATATCCGCAATTGTTGTTATTATTAATGTGTTGCATTTTTAGGCCATGTTGGTGTACGATATTCACGAGTGTTCTAAAGTTTTGTCAAGATTTCATGTAAGTGTCTCCATTTTATGCCTATTTAAGTAATTTCGTCAAGTATATGCTGCAAATTATACATCACTCATAAAAAAATATAAAATTCATTAAGAACTTTATATGTTAAGTTTTATCATAAATCTTAACTTTCATGTTTAACATCTCATTAATGTAGCATTTAACACTTTCTAATGTAGACTAAAAAAAGAAATTGATTAATATTGACTATAGTACTAGTAGAAATGATAAATGACTTGTTTTTATCCATATAAATCTTCTTCATGAGATCTCCAATTGCAAAGGTTGAATTATCATCGTTGTCTGTTTTTAAGTGACTTAATCATACCTCTTAATGTTTTAAAAAAAATTAGTTCTTCTATAGAGGTTTAAGTCATATGATCGATCATATTCATTATTAACTTCACACAATAAATTATTCTACAACATTTATATCTCAAAGAAATATTTTCTTAAATAAGTTTTTATCACTAAGTCTCTTAATCAATCATTTATAGACTAAAAACTCTAATTCAATAATTATTTATTTGGTCAAGTGCTAAGTACCTATACCATAAAGGCATAACGACACCAATACTAGTATAAATAACACCATATGCATGAAAGAAAAACACATTTGATAATTGCTATAGTTAAAATAATTAATCAAGAAATCAATGAATTTCATTTCACTTAATATCTCATGCATTTTTTGGTTACTATCTATTTTAAAGGCTTGTTCCACATCTCTATAGACCATAACACAGTATTGTAAGAGAACCCTAAAGCATTTTCTCCTTTAGCATCTCTAATAGCCACGTGAAATTTCTCACAACTTTGTGGAAAACTCCTAATGCATTTTTTCCTTCTACGTGTCTATCACACATTGATATGGGATTTAACACATCTCCATATATGGGAGAAACTCTAATACATCTTCGATCTCCTTTAGTGTGTTTCCCACATCATATGGTATTTCAGACAGATTTGAGGGAGAACTCTGATGCATCCTCTCCTTCATTGTCTTTCCCACACTCATGTGGTATTTCACACAACTCTATAGGAGAATCCTAATGCATATTTACCCTATCATCTTACACATGTCTCCCACACTCACATATCACATAATCGAAGGAAAAAAGAGGAGAGTAAGAAGTATTAGTGTATAGTATACTACTCTAATTGAACACCTAAATGTTAGAAATTGCTAGTAGCAATTAACAAAATTATTAATAATTAAATACAACTAATAATAGCAGTTACGTATTAATTATATTTAATTATCCAACCATAAATAATAAAAAAATATCATTATTATAATAGTTTTTATATGCAATTATGATGCTTATTTATAGTCAAATAAAGCCCTTGAATTGCTTTACAACAAAGGCATCTTAATTTAATATTAATTCATGTATTTCTTAAGGTAAATTACTTTTATAATTAATTAAGTTGTAAAATTTGTTGTATCATAAAAAAATTGAGATGGAAGTCAAAATTTGGAATCTGCCTTGTGTATCCATAAATAAAAAGTGAGCTCATTAAAAAAACTATGACTAGTACATTATTCCACCGTTAAATGATGTTGTAATAGTTTTCTCACCACTAATGATACATTAATTTAGTTGGCATGAAACACGTGGACAACGACAAAGTCTTGTTTTAGTTTTTATTTTTGGTATTAAGGAAGACTAACAATCCAAGAAATAATTACAGCTAGACCATTCAGTCTACAAAAATTCCCATGGCATCCTTATGTAGAAGGAGGGAATAAGATACAGGTGGAGAAATAAAAACATGTATGCCTAATTATAAGAGTGACTCATATTAGCTAAATGGTTTGCCTCTCTAAAAATATAATCAAACACAACTTCTCACTCTCTATGTGCCCAAACCCGAATAAATTGCATTATAGACCAGCAAGGGTGTGATCCTACCACCCTATTGTTAATAAAGTCCACGACCATAGTAGAATCACATTCCACCTGCAATTTTCTAACACCTTTATTCCAAGCAAAATAAAGGGTTGAGGCTATTCCCCACAGCTTTACCATGAAACTATTTGTAGAGCCTAAATTACGAACAACACCCCCCACCCAGTGACCTTCATCATCATGTAACAAACCAACACATGTAGTAGATTTTCCATTCTGCTTAACAGACTAGTCTGTATTGGCTTTAATCCATCCTTTAGCAGAATATTTCCACCTAACATGTTGGATCCTAAAAGATTTCGAAGTAAGAGCCAAATGGATATCCCAAGCATATGAAGTTTGCCTACCTCTATATATCACTGAGTTGGAAACTTGATATCAATCAAACTACACCCCTTGGAACACATAGCTATTATGAGCCTTCCATATCATACTTAAGGCGATTGAGAACAACACATTCCACTGAATTCCATATATAGGTTTTGAGTTATGGATATTAGGTGTTATCCATACATCAAAGTCTAGAAAGAAGAACACATGAGGCAACATCTGATTTATACACAACCAGACAGTTTTGGAAAATGCACAATCTTCTAAGATATGCTCTTCTGTTTCAACCTGTTCAGAACATAACGAGCATAGAGGGATATTAGTCATACCTCTAGCATACTTGAATTCATTTGTAAGTAGACCACCATGCGAGTACTTCCACAAAACACTTTCTCTCTCATTGGTGTGTTTATTGCCAAAGGGGGGAGGGATTTGTAAGTTCCTAAGACATAATTAACTCATAAGTTATCTTTGTAGAAAATTGGCCATCAGTGGTTAAACTCTAAATAACTCGATCATCCTCTAAATATGCATATGGCAGCATAATGCTTATAATCTCCCTAAACAGCCAGTTAAGGACTAAGTGTTGGAACAGGTGAAGAGACCAACAATTCTCGTTAGTGGCAAAGGTGGCTACCACTATAAAATTTCCACTAATTAACTTCGTATTGTCAACGAAATGACCAATGATGAGTCATGAGGGAAGTCATCTATCCCACCAAAATTTAACATGTCTACCATTTCCCACCAACTATCTAGATCCTTCAGTCACTTTTGACTATATTTTATTAATGCCACGCCACAAATCAAAAGCATTATTAGTAGTCGATATGTTGGGTATGATGTCAATTCCACATTTTTACTTTCTATGGAGAACACAAACCCAGAGAGCATATTGGTCATTAATAATCCCCTATCCCAGTTTCATCACCAAAGCTTGGTTGAATATGTGTAAATCTCTAAACCCCAATCTCCTCTGCTTCATAGGGGCACAAAAATGATTCCAAGCAATAGTGTGACACTTCTTTCCTTGATCTGTACCTCCCCACACAAACTGACGTATCATGCTTTCAATCTTGGAACATACCTGCTTAGGAATAATAACAGTTTGCATAGTGTAAGTTAGCAACACAAGTACTGATTGGGCCAAGGTGCATCGACCCGCAAAAGATAAGTTGTTAGCCCTCCAAGTGCTTAACCTTTGTTGAGTTCTTTCAACTAGGGAGTCATAAAGAGCTCACTTCTTCCTTCTATGGATCAAGGGGACTCCCAAGTACTTTCCAAGATCATTAGCAAATGAGTACCTAAATATGTTACTAAGAAACTACGTCTACCCATGCGAAACATTCCTTGATACAAACAGTCGAGTTTTTGCATTAGAGACCCTTTGTCCAAATGCCTCACAAAATTTAGCCAAACACTTCATCATCACTTCCAATTGATGCCCAAAGGCTTCCGTAAAAAGCAATAGGTCATCTGCAAAAAACAAGTGGGAGATAGGTGACCCTTCTTTACACAACCTGATTGGAGTCCAATGTTTAAGATTTACCTCATGCTTAATCAGGTAACCCAACCTTTTAACACAAAGAACAAGTAAATATGGTGAAATAGGATCCCCTGCCTAAGGCCTCTTGATGTTCCAAAAGAATCAAATAGAGTCCAATTGATCATACTCTACATGTTAACAGAAGATATACAGGTAAGGATAAGATGACAAAAATGTGCTTCAAACCCAATATCCTTGATAGTGTCCAATAAAAACTCTCAATTCAGTCGATCATATGCTTTTTTTCCAAATCAACCTTTAGGACCATAAACCCATGTCGACCTTTCTTAATGCACGCATAGTATGGGAGATTTCTTGAGCAATAATGACATTATACGTCTTATGTCTACCAAGCACAAAGCTACATTGATTTGGGCTAAATAACTAGAAATGGCAACAGGTCGGGGCGGGCACGAGTAGTGGTTACTCGTCACTCGACCCATTACAAAAATTCGCTACCCATTACCCGCTAAACACCCGACGGGTACGCGCTACAGAAATACCTGCGGGGTTTTTAAATACCTGCGGGGTTTTTTAATATCTGCGGGTATCCACGGGTACCCATGGATATTTAAAAAAAATTAAATTAAATATTTTTTATAAGAAATTTTATCAAATAACTCATGTATTTTTTGGAAAAGTTAGAAATAAAATTATACTAGTTTCTACAAGATTAATTAGATCTAAAAGTAAATTAATATAATATATTATAAGAAAATATTTAATACAAATAAAATCTTTATTTTATATTATCGAAATTTTTATAATAAATAATTTTAGTAACTATGAAGTTTTCGTAAAAAAATAAGATTGGTATCAATTAATTTTGATAATTAATATTTTAAATTGATTTATTTTTTAAAAGCATTATCTTTTTTAACTTATATATATATATATATATATATATATATATATATATATATATATATAATTTTAGTTTAGCGGGTAACGGGTACCCGCGGGTACGGATACTATGATACCCGTACCCGCACCCGTTAAGGAGTGGGTAAAAAAAAAACTCATACCCGCAAGTAACGAGTATCCATTTATACTATCCATACAGATATTTTTGTGGATTTTATCTACGGGTATTTGCAGACGCCATCCCTAGGCATAACAGTCTTAAGTTGATTGACAATAACCTTTGTAATAGCCTTACAAATGATATTACAAAGACTAATCACTCGAAATTGAGTCATCTAAATAGGAGCTTCACACTTAGGAATAAGAACTAGGAGTGTCTGATTTATATCCCTAATTTTAGCAGGAGCATAATAATATTTTCGAACCATGTCACACACGGACAATCCTACCACATCCCAGTTGGATTGAAAGAATAAGGGGTGTAACCCATCAAAACAGATGCCTTTAAAGATCCTACGCTAAAAATTGCAACTTTAATCTCTTCATCCGAAAGAGAGTCTTGAATTCGTTTTAAATCCTAGGAAAAGGGGTCTTGTTTTAGTCTTTGCTAGATACTTCGATGGATTGATGCTGTTCGAAAAGTTACAACAGGATGTGTCTTTTATACTACTAATAATAAATTAATTTTCCTATCATTTCCTACGCGACTCGGCAACCCCTAAGTTAGGGTGTGTCTTTTATTTTAAATTTAACTATAAATGTATAATTTATTAGTGATTATACAACTTCCTTCAATAATTGTTTCAACTTTCAGGTGCACGTCATCTGAGTCTTTTTTATCTTTAATTTAAATATAAATTTGTGATTGAAAACTGTTGGATAGTCGACAGCTATAAAATTAAAAGAATACTATTACTTCTTTTTTTTTTTATCTGAATCGATACAAAATCAATAATTTATATATTAAAATTACATCATAAATACACAAGAGATTCTACAGATCGTTTAGTGATTACAAATAAAAAAAAAAACCTATATAAATCATAACATCTATTCAATGCTACCTATAAAGTGAAAGTACAATCACATGTGGTATTATTGTATACTCAAGAAAAATACTAATACCCATTGAAATACACAGATACAGTAGAATTTGCCTCCTGATACACTTGACTTCTCCGTCATATTAATTGCTTTTAATTTTAATTTAGTTGTAGTGTTACTATTGGGTTAGTTTGATTTTGGTTGAAAATGAAAATCAAACTCATTAATTTTAATTAGGTTGGTTTAAGTTAGTTTCATTGAAAATCAATAAAAAAATTAAAAAAATAATTTTTTTATTAAATTATAAAAAAATAATTTTATAATTGAAACTAGTCAATCAATTAATCTACTAAATTCATAGTTTTATAACAAAATATCAAGTATTTCATATATACTAAATTAATCAAATTAAACTATTAAAACAACACAATACAATTCAAACACCAAAATTATATAATTTAAAGTATAAAATAAATTTATTAGCTTAAAAATATAAAATATAAAATAAGGTCGAGTTAAAGATTTGAAATACAAAGCCCTAAACAAAATAGTTTACTAAATTTACTAACTTAAATATATATATATATATATATATATATATATATATATATATATATATATATATATATATATATATATATATATATATATATATATACTTTTGGATTGATTTGACTGGATCAAAGTTTTGAAACACGGAAACTGCAAATCAAACCAAATATTGTTAGTTCTAGTCAATTTGAATTGGATCCAGATTAAATCAAGTAAAAAAACCCAATCAAACTAACTCGTTTGATTCTGTTTACCGGATTCGTCTAATTATGAAACCAATTAACACTCTATAATTTAGTACCGAATTACTCTCGTTAAGGTGCTATAAAATTTTACTCCAATCATTTCAAAATTATAATCCTTTAAGATTAGTGTATATAGATTACAAAACATTAATTAATATATTTGTACGGTAACATATTTTTATCGGATGACTTTTGTGTTGGTAAGAACATTATTTATCAATATTTTTATTCCTGGATAGTTATTCATTTATTTAGTTATTTTTAAAATTTAATATAGTCTTAAATTAATTATAAAAAAATAATTTTAAAACAAAACTAAAATACTAAAATAACTATAATTTCATTAAAGATAAATTAATATATAAAGTACATAAGTTTACTTCTTCTAAGGAATAAAAATAGAATGCAAACTTTCAGTTGTCATCCCTCATATTCTTATAAAAAAAAAAATCCTTCTTCATTTTATTCACGTAAATATTTCAACAACAATAATAATAGTTACATCTTCACACATAAATTTCTTAAAATATTTTTACTTCAATTCTTAATTTAAAAGAATCTTGATATAACTTATGCTTTGGGACACTGGTTAAAAGATTAAAGAGAAAATTTTAATTAAAAAATATATAAAAATTAAAAATCATAAAAAATACATTTTTACATATCTGAATAAAAAATTCTATTCTTACTTTTTTATTGGTCCATGAATTTTATTTTTATAACACATGGAAATAAGGATCTAGTAACACAATAAATATCTTTTTTTTCTTAAATACAAACACATATAGTAATATATTAAAGTATAATTAGGAAAGCCTGTGAGATAAATGAGTTGCGTAAATTAAAAAAAAAAAAAAAGGCATTCCATGCAGCGTGGGAAAAGTTTGTGTGTTGTACGGTGAGTGGTGGATAAATAATAAATAATAATAATAATAATAAAAAGAAAGCAATAATGGAAGAGGAGATAATCGGAATAGATTCCCTTGTTGGAATGATATTGGACCCGTGAAGGTCAGTAGATGTAGGACATGGGGCGGGGCCCAAACGAAATTGCCAGGTGGAGCCCATCATGCATGTCCTTCGCTTCACACTTCACACTTCACACTTGAAATCTTGACAGTGAGAGATGAGAGCGGGAACTTCCCCTCTTGAAATTTCCACGAAATCTTTCACTTTGTTCTTTCTAACTATATTACCAATTACCAATTACTTATGCTTTTCCAATTCATGTTCACTTGCCTTCATTAACAAGATACTTGTCTCTATCTACAACTAACCTCAAATCATTTTCTTTTGAAACTTTGCAAGTCCACCATCAATCTTTAATGCAAATAAATACGTATTTTCAATTTTCTTATTGTAGAAAAAATGCACCATATTAGGTCTTTTGCCCTTTGTCGGTCAAATTTCCTACTTACAACGCCAGAATAAATGGCCAAATCATTTATACTTTTCTTTAAAAGAAAATAATATTTTTCCTCACTTAAGTACATTTTTTCTTTCTTCTTTTGGAAATACAAAAAATTTAACATGGAATTCAATTATTTTAAAAGTATAAGAAACTTAATTTTCATCTCCAACAATCATTCTCTTCAAATGTAATTATAGTGATAAGTAATTAACCTCCATAATTATATTTAAAAAAATGAATGGGATAAATGAAGAATAATTTTTTTATACTTGAATGAATATTTTTTGTCCTTAATAGATGTTCTCATCTCACAAATAAAAAGTCATATTATTTAACCCGTTACAATTTTTTTTATAATTTTTTATTTCTTATGTAACGGATTAAACTACATAATGTTTTTTTATTAGTATAGACAAGAGATATTGAATAGAAATAAAAGATTTTCATCGGTTATACCAATTCTTAAAGTGGTACATCCTTTGTTTCTCACTTATTACAGGACTAACTCTAAAAAAGTACTTATTTATAATTATTTTTTTCTAGATAAATTTTAGTTAATAATGTGCTAACTTTGTTAACAAAGAGATACAAATATATGACTTCTCCCTCTCACCTTCTTCCCATATTAGACATCACTATTATACCAACATTATAACTTCTAGTTATTCGTAATCATTACCATATATCTACTTGTAATTTAATAGGTATAATTAATTACTTATTATTAATGAAAATAATAAAGTGGTGAGAAATAACTTTCTTAGAATTACTATAGGAGGAAATAGATTTATATTTTGTCTCTTCCTTTTTAGTGACTCCAAGTATTCTTTGTTTCATCCTTTCATTTTTTTTTTTAATCTAATGATTTTGGAGATTGATTTATCTTGACTATTAGATAGAAAAAATAAATAGAGGGCGACAGGGGAAAATAATTACTCATAGAATAACTTATCCTTCCTTTGTATACATATAAGTAAAGTTGTACTTTGTCAAGTCCTATTTATAAAATCCAATCTAAAAGTACTGTTGGATTATTTTTATAAGATTCAATTTAAAACGTCTCTTAAGTTAATTAATTTTAAATTTAATACTCCTAATTAAATAAAATTCTATAATGACAAATAAGCAGAGTAAAAAACTTAAAGAAAATAACAGTTTTGAAAAAAATATATATTTAGGATATATTTATTTCTATTAACTAATCCAAAAATTATTTTTAATTAGGGGTGAATATATGAATGCATGTTTGCATATCTCTTAAGCTTGTGCAACTTTTAGACTTTTTTTTTTCAAAAAAAATAAATCACAATTGTAGGAAAAATTTGAGTTCAGTCTACAAAACTCATGAGCTAAATTTGCAGACTTACAAGTTTGGCCCATATCTCATTAAAGAGACAAGTTTGTTATTTAAACTATTAGTTTATGTTAATGTTGTAATTTTTTTATTGTAAATTGTGATATTTTTTACTTGTATGGAAAATATTTAAAGTTTTAAATTATTATAAATAATTATATATTTTTAGTATTTTTTTATACAGAAATTTTTATTTATAAAAAGCAAGACTCCCACAAGTCACAAGACATGACAACGGGGAGATTGCTTGTTACAAGTACACAAAGTATTAATATTGCAGAAATACAATGTAATGGAAAGAGTTAAATTTATGAACGCTCATGTAATCCTTTTTCCAAAATACTAGAAAAACACAACCTAAGTTGAGAAGACCACTCAACAAATACTAACGAGGCAATAAAGTACGTTTTTACCCATAATTTTTAGTATGATATATTATAGTCTAATTAGTTTAAAAAATATTACAATTTTTTTAATTATTTTTAAAATATGTGTGTGCATACCCGCATACCAATATGTTAAGTATGTGGGCTTCGCGAGACGAGTTTAGGAGTTTTTTCCCTGCACCTCCATAATTTATCCTTGCCACTCCATAGTTTTTAAAATGACAAAAATGTCCTTATGTAAAAAAAGTTAAAAATTTGTGAGTTCGGATTGACTATTTTGGACTTGTAAAAAATTTGTTTTTACAAGTTTGGATTGACTAATTTGGACTCATAAATTTTTTTGCATGTTCAAATTAGTTAATTTGAATTTGCAAAAAAAGTTTGCATTTGCAAGTTTGTAAAAAAATTTACAAATTATTTTACAACTCCGAATTAACCAATCCGAACATATAAAAAATTCAAATTTGAGCTAATTCAACATGTTAAAATGACAATATCCACCCTATTATTTGTTTAACTTGTAAAAGAATTCCACCTTACTCCGCATGTTAGAATTCACTCAAATTAACTTGCAAATTCCGCTAAGTTAAACAAATAATAAAGCAAAAGAATTATGCATAGAATTATGCATTTTCTTCAAACTTCTTTAGAGCAATTTGCACAAATTGACAATTTTTTTACAAGTCCTAGTTGTTTAATCTGGACCTGCAAAAACAAACTTTTAACTTTTTTTATTTCATAAACGAAGTATGTGCACAAAAGAAGCTATGTCACAAACAAAGTTGCATAGAGAATGGAGGTGCATTACAAATGGAGTGTGCATCTGGATCTAAAGGTCAAAAAATGATTGTTAAACGAGTGAAGGAAAGGCGCAAAAGAGAGAGATGAAGTTTTGACTTTTTTTATCTAAGATTATTTTTTACATTTCATAGAACTATGGAGGTGCAAGAAGAAAAATTTCAGATTCAGACTGTTAAAAAAGTCCATTTATTTTTTAAAATTGGACTTATTCATTCTGTTTAAAATATGGGGGAATTTCTCAATATAACTTTGCCATTTTTTAAAATAACAAGAATACCCTCAATAAAAAATGTAAAAATTTCATTATCTTTTTCGTGTCTCTCTCGGAAAAAAAAATTGTAATTTTTTTACAAATTCAAAAGGGTTTGTTCGAACTTGCTCAATGAGGTCATTACTCGTTACTCATTGTTGTTCTTTTATTCCTCTATTGTTGGTGATAGCTCATTGTTGTTTTCTTCTTTTAGGGGAGTTTACTCTCCGCGCTTTTCTTAACGGTCATTTGGATCTCTCACTATCAGAAAACGTTGCCAGATTAATCAGCGCAAAATTTGTGGCTGCCGCGGATGCTGCACTTGAAGGAATCCAGGCATCTATAATTCAATTCTATTTCCATGCTCTAATGCATCATTATCATAATAATAATTGATGTGTTTGATGTAATGCTTGGCTTGCCTAATAGGGTGGTTTCTCTTCTGTTGTTCGATCATTGAGGACTAAGTGCATTAATTTGCCCACTGAGATTGAAGCGTGTTTAGATTTTGACGATGAGATGCCACCTCTGGATTTCAATTTGATTATGGATAAAATCCATAACATGTCACAAGACGTTCAAAATGCGTTGGAGATGGCAAATTATCACAAGCTTCTGTGCAATCTGGATTGTAGGTATGGTTTGGAACACTATTCAGCTTCTTAAGATGTTTATATTTGCATGTAGTTATCCTACGTCATAGTATGTTGTAATAGATACAAAACTTTGCTCTTTTCAGTAAAACATTAATATTAGATTCTGTTTCATTGTGAGTGTCAAACTTTGAAGAAAGAGGTGAAGGAGAGAGAAGGAGCTTTAATTTTTTTTTTTATCTAAGGATATTTTAGAAATTTCATAAAATTATAGAGATGCAAGAAGAAAATATAAACGTGCAGAAAGAAATTCCTAAAGATGTATATTTCAAGAATTGGACTTAAACAAGTAAGGGTTTATTTACTATACTTATTTTTAACAATGGCAAATTAGATACTTTAAACAAATAATGTATTTTTTTCTAAAAAAATGTTAGTTATTAATACAAAATAAGAGAGATTTAGAAGCCTTGAGGGGAGGAAATAGTTTAAACATGGAAACAAGTTATATTTTTTGGGGGAATAGATTTATTAAAAGACTTTTGATATTTTAATTTTTTAATTAATAAGTAATTATCTCCTTTCTCTTTAATATAAATTTTATTACTAAAATATATTTATGTATAATAAATATAAGTCCTAATTTTGACCAATCTTTATTATTTTTAATCGTAATTTTACACTGAGGTTGTATTTTTAATTACTTGTGTTTAAATAAGTGTATGTAATTTCATTTAAAAAAATTTAAGTTAATTTGAGTATTAATTTATTTAATTAAATTTTGATGTGTGGATGTAAAATAATTATACTACATAAGTGGGTTTATGATATAGGTGAAAATAGTATTTTTGTGGTGTATTTAGTTATTTGTAATAGGTTATTAGTGTGGATTATGTTTCGTCTGGGCCTAGATTGAGAAAACTAAGAAAAAATATACAAAGTGGGGTGCGGTTAGGAAGAAAAAAGTATGTGCTTAGTAATGATAGAGACACTCCCGTGAGCCTTTCTCCCCTTCAGTCTTCTTTTTCATTTTCTGGAAACTCTCTTCTTTCTTCCCCCAATTATTCCATTTTCTATGCAATTGAGCTTATAGGTTGGTGATCATTGGGTTTGTCGTCTTCTCTTCTCCTTCATCTTAGCCGTAATTTCTTTTCTTTGTGTCATCTCCTTCCTTGAATCAACATAAAGTTCATGTAAAAGGATGGTCTAAATTGTGTACTAATATGAATTGTTGCATTTTCATAGATTAATTCATGTGTATTGAAATGTATCAATGATGTGTGATGATGTATATGATTAATGATATGTTGGATACTTTTATATTATCTGTAATTTAATCTTGTTTGAAATGTATAATGTGCATTGAATTTGGAACATCCATAAGTATGTGTTTGAATGCCTATTGTATTTACTCATTAGCAACGGAATATCTAAGGAATTTGGTAGATACTGACCCCAATTGAATATCATATGGTTGCGACCTTAACTTCAATTGGATTCCCAATAGATGATACAGAGGTCTAATATTTGGAAATCTGATAGGTGATGACGCGAACTCAATGTTGATTTTTGGAAGGTTTTAACATGTTATAATGAACATTGATCATTTATGTTCAATTCACCAATAGATGATATAAATGTCTAACAACATTTAGAAGTCTGATAAACGACAACCGAACTAAGTTTTGATTTTTGAAAGTCATGTCATATTAAAGTAATTTATGGTTTATGTTGAATCCAGATATAAGTGTGTTTACTTTGCTTTACAACTCTCCAGATTGTATCAATCAATTTAATTGTGTTATATTTATGTTTATAAAAGAAGTAATTGTATTTTCCTGATGTTTTTTGTTTTTGGAATTTTCCTGATGCTACGCACTGGTGGAAACGTTACAACTTTTAATTTCCACCATTTCTAAATAATTAACACGATAGTAACCTTACTTGTGTACAATTAGATGATGGCATAAAAGAAAAATAAAAAAGAAAGATATGATATTCTTTACTTTTTTTTTCTGTATTAAATTAGTCGCCTTCAAGTACAGAGATGAAAATAAGAGAAAAATAATTAAAAGATGTAATAAAGATCAAAAGTGAAAATATTCATTGTTACTTTGAGACTTAAAATTAGTAAGATATATAAAAAAAATATAAAAATGAAAATTTTAAAATATAAATAATAAAGAAATAATGTTTTAAAACTATGTGCTTAAGCCAAAAAAATTAAAATATGCTGTTTTTTATTTTATAAAAATAAATGTAAGTGTTTAAAAGTAATGATTAAAAATATATTAAAAATTTAATAAATGACAAAGTTAAAAAATAATAAAAATTCCAAATATTTAAAATAATATACCGTCTAGAAAAATAAAATTAGAAAAAAAATTATTTTTTTAGATATGAAAAATTTAAATAAAAAATTTGGAAAGTATTTATTATTTCAAAATAAATGCGAAACACTTTAAATGTATTGAATATATTAAAAGTATACTCCTCTGTCCCAAAAATCTTGAAATGTATTTAAATAAAATAAGAAGATGATTCTATTACATTATTAATTTTTCTTGGTTGATATAAAATAACTTAGAACATCACTCATTTAGGATGAAGTATGAAAAAAAAAATCAGAATTAGAAATATGAAAATTCTAGAAATTGGTAACGTTTAAAGATATATAAAAAAGTTTAAAGAATAAAAATTTAAAAATCTGAAAAAAAGTAAAAGCAACATTTAACATTATAAAAAATTACAAAGAACAAATGCTCAGACGACGATTAGGTATTTTGGGGCTGAGGTCAAGCAATATGGGTAGAGGGAAGACTTCCTTTAAGTTCTGGAATAGGTTACGGGATTTTCATTTATCAACTATAAATATTTCATAAACTTTTATATTTTATAATATAAGATTTTAATAAAATTTTAAAAATTATATTATAAATAAAGTATATTATTAAAATATAAAATTTAAAAATGTAATATAAATATTATAAATAAATTTTCTAATTAAAATATAAAATTTAAAAATTATTATGGAGATTTTATAATATAAAATTTTAAAAATTATATTATAAATAATTTATTATTAAAATATAAAAATTTAAAAATATAATATAAATTAAAAAATTCTAATTAAAAGAAAATTTTAAATATAAAATTTATAAAATATAAAAGTTTATTACGGAGAAGGTTTCCCGTAATAACTTTTATATTTTATTTGTTTTATAATATAAAATTCTAATAAAATAAAAAAAAAATTATATTATGTATAATTATATCATTAAAATATAAATTTTAAAAATATAATTTAAATATATAAATAATTTTTTAATTAAAATAAAATTTTAAAATATAAAAATTTTTAAAATATAAAAGTTTATTAGGGAGAAGGTTCTCCGTAATAAATTTGTATATTTTATTTATTTTATATTTAATAATATAAAACTTTAATAAAATTTTAAAAAACTATATTATAAATAAATTATATTATTAAAATATAAACTTTAAAAATAATATAAATATTATACATAAATTTTTTAATTAAAATAAAATATAAGATTTTTTTTCAGATATTTCCTTCCCTTAAATAAAAAAGCTGAAAAGTTTATTCTGCAAAAATATATTATTTTATTTTTAAAGGTAAATGAAATTAATTTATTATAATAGGTGGCAGGAGAGAAGTAAGAATTAGCTACAGAGAAGGGAGAGTAAAATGAAAATTATATTAAAAGATATTTTTAAGTTTTTTAAAAACTATTTAGATGCATAGATATTAAATAAAAATAGAATAAGTGTAAACGGCTGAATTTTATACATTGCACGAAGAGTATGTGGTGCAGTTTTGCTCCACTCTATGATATGAATATACATGTTTTACTTGAAAAAAAATGCTCACAACAATGAAATCTAAAAAAAGAAATTGTATGTGAAAATACTTTTGAAATATATGAAAAAAAATAAAAATAAAAAATTTAAAGAATATGAAAATGGGAAAGAAATATTATAAGAACTAAAAACAAAAAGTTAGCTTAATTACAATTTTGATCATCTAAACCCAAAATTTTAGGATACAAGTTTTTTCGCACTTTTTACGGTCACATCTTACAAAATTCACACATTTTATCGATTCATTAAATATGTTTGACATGTCTAAAAAGTACAAAACAAGATGTTTTGTTACATCACGATGGATAATAATTGAAAAAGATGACAGGTAATATGTGAAAGTTGAAAAAATTAACGCTAAATTGAAAACATAATGGTAAAACTACGGAAAAAGAAACTTGGACCATAAATTTTGCAGAAGATTAATAACTGAGCAGTAAATATGCAGTCAAGCCTGAAAATTTGGAACATGCTTAAGTGTTAAAAAATAATATTTAAAAATATAGATAAAATTCAATGAATAACATTTTTACAAATTAGACAATTGAAAAAATGAAATATTTTATAAAACACTAAAAAGTTGAAAAAAAAATTAAAACAATGACTATGTTCATAAAAAAATAAAATTATAAAAAATATTTTTAAGAAATATGAAAATTTGAAAGATTAAAAAAAGTTTGTAAAAAACAATGCACTAAAAAAATTAAATGACGTAGTAATAAAAAAAATGCATGAAAAGGTTGAATAGAAAAAAAAATGTAAAATATATATTTTTAAATGATAAAAAATTGTTTTCTCTTTAAAAAGATAATATTGTAAAGTTAAATCTGAGAAAAAACAATATTTCAAAATATGATTATGTGTAAAAGTGTTTTTGAAAAAATATATAAATAATTATAAAATAAATTAAAAATATTATAAAATAATAGAAGTAAAAATTATTACTAAAAAGTTCAAAAACTAATATTTTAAAAATATTTTTTTCAAAAATATGATATTTAAAAGGAATATAATATAAAATTTAAAATAATTTAAAATATTTAATGTATAAAGTTAGATAGTTCAAAAATACTAAAAATATAAAAAAATAAGTGAAGGCATCACCATGAGGTGGGAAAGACATGTAAGATATCTTTCGTCTTTATTTGTGCTCTCCAAATTCAACCTATTCGTGTCGTCCTGTGGAAACAAGATAAGTGTAACTGTATCATCTAAATCTCACTTATAAAAAAATATTTTATAAAATTACATTTATATATTAGTAAATTAAATATAATAATTTATAACATAAATTTAGTCTATTATAATATAAAATATATAAAATTCATTAAAAATTAATATAAATTTAATAACAATATTTTATGATAACAAGAATGATTCTAGGTTAGATAGTTACATATAAACCAATTTCTATGTTTCTAGAAATCGGATATTATCCATATTTATCTGAGTATTTCTTATTAAAATTGAATTGGATTGTGATAATTTTTTTAGTGCGACTATTATTATCATCTCCAAATAATTGTTTTAAATATGTCATTTTTTATAAAAATAAATTTAAGTGATCAAAATAAAGTTTAAAAGTATATTAAAATAAAATACATAAAATTATAAAAAACAATAAAAGTAAAAAAGCAAAACTTAAAAAAATTTAAAAGTTCAAAACAATAACATTTTTTTATGGAAAAAACGACAACCACTGATCATAATAGGAACAAAATATAGTAGGATCAAGTGTTTTGTAAAAAATATGAAAATTTTCAAAAATATAATTGAATATGTAAAAGTAAGAAAAAAAGTAGGACATCATTCTCCGCAGGGAGGCATGAGAGAGAGAGCAAAAAGTAGAAAATAATTATTTTTTTATTTATTTTTAATTAATTTTGAAAGTTCTTAGTTGTTACATTATCCTTATTTGAAACACACTAAGATGAGGTCTAAAAAGTTAATATTCAAATTTGAGGGGGAAAATAATTATTTTTAGTTTTAGAGATCAAAAGCAAAATTACCTCAAATTTGAGAGATAAAAAACTAAATTAAACTAAATAAAAGTATCAAAATGAAAAATAAATATTATAAAAACATTTTAAAAATAATATATGGCTTAATTGCAAAATTTGCCATCTAGTTTTGTAAATTTTATAATCTAAATATTTCGCATATTTTACTATTATATTTTTAAATTCACACATTTTACCAATTCATTAAGTACGATGATGTGTAAAAAAAAGAAATAATATATATATATATATATATATATATATATATATATATATATATATATATAAACCGAATTGTTTTGCTACTAAAATGATAGTTGAATACATTTGAAAATGTGATGGTAATATGCGATGATTTAAGTGATAAGATGTGTAAAAATATAATGGTAAAATATGCGGAAAAAAAAATGAATGATAAAATCTGCAAAATAACAGTAGTTGACTGTTTAAGCATGTAATAAGCCTTAAAATTTGGAACATGTTCAAGAATTCTATAGTAATGTTGAAAGATTGAAAACAGTAATGTTTTATAAAATACTAAAAAATTTAAAATAATAATGACGTTTATAAAAAGTAAAATTATAAAAGTAGAAAATATTTTAATAAATATAAAAAAATATTACAGTATTATAAAAAATTTAAAAAAGAGTATTAAAAACACATGCAAAGATTTTAACACTCATATACTCATAGTATAACAAAGTTTTATATTTACATTCAATTACAATTTTTTATTTATATGAATTTTAATTAATAAACTCAACAAACTTATCATAAATGAAGAGTTATAATTGAGTATTAGTGCAAAACTATGATAGCACATAATTTTTCTCATATGGAAATTCTAAAAACAAATTAGAAAACAATAATGTTCCAAAATAAAAATTAACATGAAACATAATGTTGAAAATATATCAATGAGTGAACAAGAATATATAAAAGTTCAAAAAATTTAAAAGGTTTGAAAAGAATAAAGAATTGTAAAGATTAAAAATTTAGTAAAAGAAAGAAAAAACACAAAAATAGCAAAAAACTAAGGGTTTAATTAGTATGTATGACAAAAGATTTTACACTTATATTCAATTACAACATTTTATTTATAATAAGTTTGTCGATTTTACTAATTAATATTTTAAAAGTCATATAAATAAAAAGATGTGATTCAACGTCAGTGTAAAATTCTTAAACTCTTAATGTATACTAATTAAACTCAAAAACTAATATTTAAAAATATGGTTAAATGTACATTAAAAAGTATTGCAGTATTAAGAGATGCTTAAAAAAAACAAAGAACAAAAGTTTTAAAATATGGTTCAATTTTTAAAATATGATTGTCGGCAAAATACAAAGTTATCTCAACTCAAGCATGTCAAGTCAGACTTTATTAGTGTCGGTTGAAGTTTCCCATGTTATAAAAATTGAAAAGTTAAATAATATATAAATAAAAAATATTCATAATTTTAATGTTTTAAGGTTTTTAGGTTGAAAATAATGCCTTATCCAACCGTAAGAATCAGACAGATTATACATATTATATTTTTAAATAAAAATTAATTACTATTTATTGTTATTATAATATGTTTTGAGGTTGGATGAGACTAAAATTTATTTATAATAATATTATCAAAGATAAAGAACATTTATTGAATTAGAATTCAAAGACAGTAAAACATGATAGTTCGTACTTAGAAAATGGCAAACAGTTTCTATCCCTAGAATTTATTTATTTTATGACAAGAGTTCTACCCGAAGATAGAACCTTCAAAGACGATAATCATGCAATTCAAGAAACTTACGCTAAGCACAGAATGTACAATGCCACTCCAACGTGATTGAGATTATTAATAATGCCACATCCTAACTAAGAGGCGACCATTATTAATTAGCACAACAGACTCTTCAATTTTGAGGTCCTCAATTACATGCCATTGAAGTGTAACAAAAAATAAAGGTGATTATGTGTGTTCCAGCAAGCCACTGTAAGGATTTATACAAGTTGCTCATACAAGCCACGAACAACAAAAGTAAACTAAATAATACACTCACTTAGATATATGAAATCAAATTTGCCAAACCACAAATGTCCACCGCACCGACTTCAATATTAGGGCCAAGGGTGGGCCTCCAGGGTTTCTGGGGCTAGTTTGCTGCGGACTACCGGTACGCCAGATCTAAACTATCTCTTTTCCCTTAAAATGATCTATTTTTTTTATATTTAATAAGTATGTTGTACTGTTGTAACATATTTCCTACGTCTATGGACTCTCGCATTCAACATTTCATTTCAATGATTTTTTAATATTTTTAAATAAATATTGATGATAACTTTTTAAAATTTTTTTAACTAACTTTTTCACTCTCCAATGTCCATAATGAAGTTGAGTTAGATATGTATTCAATGAGTTGGAGTTATAAGGTTGGATAAAGTCCACACGAATACTAAAGAGAATGGTAAGATTGTGGATATAGATTCCTTTTATTAAAAAAACTAACACACAAACCTTGGGCACACGTATATTTACTTTTGAAAGGCAACAGAAACTATATATTTATATATATCACAATGAAACAAATTGTTTCATCAAATGTAGATCCAAAAAAAACAACACCTTTCTGATCCAATAAGTGTCTCCTATTACTTATTCTCTTACACCACAAAACCCCTCACAAACTTTATAAACATTTGCCTCTACATATTGTTAAGGCTCAACAAAAGGATTATTACACCAATTAAAGAAAAAGTACTTTCTATTAAAACTAAATTTACACAAAAACTATTTTGAAAATATAATCGGAATAAAAGACAGAATATCCGATCTTTTTCGATAATACACCTCCTACCAATCTTTTTCTTAATCTCACTTGATAGTTGAAACCATAAATAGGCATCAAATTAAATACAACTTAAGCACATGATGTGAAGTTGCACCTTTGAATAGATCAACTGGATTCTCACAATCGACTCTCTTGAACCGTCAATGATCAATCCGCAAAAGTTTGCTAGTGCTGCTCCCTAAATTGTCATTTGATATTTTGATATGTTTAAGATCATAGATATAGCTAGTTGAGAACTAAAAGAATGCTCAAACAGCTGAGAAAATGAACGGCTTTTCTAGCTTGCTTAAACTCAAATAAAGAGTTCGGAACATTAAACTATATACAACATGCCATAAAACAGGATATGTTTTACCTATAGCTTACTACATGAGTTCACTCGGTAGTGTTCGGTATATTTGAGAGCTTGAAGATGTTTTTAAAAGCCATTCTCAACAGTAATTTGGTATATGATCAAGAGAAGTCACATAAAAGTGCTGTCCAACGCGGGAGAAACTGTTGAATCCTTTATTATATAAGTGAACAAATTTTGTTCTTTTAAAGTATGATAGCTATGTACCTCTGAGCATGTTTCATGGAACTTACACTTACCAGAAAACAAAAAACCTTTAATATCATCAAAGTTCACATATGGCAAAATTCTGTACATTGTGTCTGTTAATTTCAGAAAGCAATAAAATCAAACATGTGAAATATTAGTTCCCAAAAGTCAAAACCTCATCATGATAGGTATCTTCAGAAATTCCTAATATAAAAGACCCTAAGATTTAATATAATCTAATCATAAAGGCTTACTAATACTTTCGTTGACACTAGAATCTCCATTCAAATGCTGCTCTTCGATTGAATCTGGACTCCCAATAACTTGAACTATGACTATGCAACATTCTTTAGGCCTTTGGTATGACTGTGAGCCTTGGGGCTGCAAGTACCGAATGGGTCTTTAAGTGTCAGGGTGTCTTTTCTTTTCTGTTTCCTTTGAACATGCAAGAATTCATTCGTTAAAGATTCCAGTGCTCTAACAGTCAATGGTCTGTTTCTTGTGCTCTTCCTCCTTGGAATTATGTCTTTTGGCTTTAGGCCCTGACCATCTTCCTCCGCTATTGCCATCATTTCGCCATCTTCTGACTCCAGTAGAGCCTGAGGTGTGTTGAAGTTGATGGGGTGTTGTGATTCACTTTTCTCAACTATGTGCTTCTTCAATTTGACACTTCCTTCAGCTGAAGAAGTTAAAGCCAGGTCCTGCTGAAGTCCAAGTGGATTACCTGCTTTCTTGTTGGCATCTGGAAAGCAAGATGACTGAGAGAGTCCCAGTTTTTCTGATCCTAAGCCTCCTGAGGAGTTCTCAAGAACGTCTGTCTTAGCCTTAGCCCAAGCAGTAAGTCTTTGTCGTTTGATGGGAGGAACTGCGTGATCTGAATGATCTGATCTTGCTCTTCGACTGAATTGATGCAGCATGATTCTCTTTGGTTGATTGCCATCAGACACACAGGTTTTCTGATTGTCACAGTTTTCTGCCATCTTGCTTGCATCATCCTTATCAGGATTAAGATTCACTTCTTTTTGGTTGGTCGCATCTCTATTGTGTTTGCCATGGCAATCAACATTTCTACAATTCTTTCTGCTGTATACCATGGCAGCTTCTGTCTCATTTGGTGAGATGTTCTCAAGCTTACCTTTCCTGTGGCTTGTTTTACTAGTATGTTTGTTCCCTTTATTATATGCTATATCATCAGCATCTACATCAACTGTACCCACAGAATTGCCAGGTAAAGATTTCAAATACCTTAAATCAGATAACTTCTCCCTGTGCACCAAACCAGTATCTAAAACTGTACACTTCATATGCTCTGCATTGTTACTAGAAGCTCGGTGTGTGAGACAACAATGGTGGTGGTTATCAATTTGACCATCCTCTTTGGATCCCTTTTCTCCCTCTTCCTCATTGCAGACACCAACTTTAGTAAGCTTAAGGAGATTTGGTTCAGCTATCACTTTGCTCAAGACATCACTGACAGAATCAAAGTAATGATCACCTTTCACAAGTTTTCTCTTTGAAAACTTCTTAACACCGGGGAGAAGAAACACCACAAAATTTCTTGTGCTAAGAGAACCTTGATTCTTTAGTTTCTCTGAGTGCCAACCTCTTGCTAATAAGCGGGGCCAAACAGCTTCCCAGAAGATATCATTACTTTTGGCTTTGCTCAGTCGATATCCTCCAGTCAAATGTTTGATTATATCACTGGGTCCAAGAGAAGACCAAACTTTGCTAGTTTGTATTGTAACCACCTTTGTTTTCTTCCTATGTTCCACAGCTGGGCTGGTAAGGTCTTCCTTACCCTTACCAATACCTACAGCTTCCACAAGAACATCAAGTCCAACGGTAGACTTCAAAGAAGAGATATATTCTTCTAGAGAAGTTTTTGCCTCCGAATACGACTTGGAAACCTGATTATAAACATGAGCAAAGTGAGGATGCAAGGGAATCAGAGTCCATTGACAATTAAGGTCTAAATAATATCATTGGTCCATCATTAGCAGAAAAACAGCAGGCGAATCAGATATTTTGCCTTAACCTCTGTATATACATGCAAAACATGTAATATCATAAGTAAATAAAATCCTTGGTGACTTTGTCAAATTTAAGTTATAATGATTAATCAGATTAGGAAACTACAAACTAGATAACACATTAAGATTAAGTTCTTTTGTAAAGATTCTATCTAATGAACAAGTACTACACCCATTAAGCGAGCCCTTTTTGCTGATGGCTCCTATTCTTTACAGGCGCTTGTGCGCAGTGCGCACACGCACACCTTATAAACTAGATTTTCCTCAACAACATTATTATGTAATCGCAAAAAAAGAAAAAGAAAAGGAATCATATAACACCAAGAGGGTTGTCTATAAAATCACAAGAGAATAAATCCACCTTGCAATTTACAAATGACTAAATCAGAAAAGTAATACAGGAGAATAAAAGATTATTGACATCATAGAATGCATTGACACAAGCTCAGCTAATAATCAGGTAGCTGAAACATATATATTGTAACTGTAGTTCATCAACAACACTGAGCACAATAAGAGAAAGTAAGGTTGAATACCTGTTGCAAAGCATCTTTAAATTCTTCTGAGACATGGGGAATCAAGCGGGACAATAGTTCACGTTGCTTCCGACCAGAAAAAAGTTTGTGACCTGTTATATATTTCCTCCCTTTCATTTTCTTGCAGTCTGACCACCTACGATATTCATCAGACTTATAAAACTTCCCATAGTAAAATGACAGTATTTCCCCCATTCCTTTGTTCTCTAAAAATCTTTTTATTTGAACAAAATTCTTTCCAAAGATAAACAAACCAAGGAGAAAACTTTTTACATCAGTGTCACTCCATGAGTTATTCAAATTCGCTGCTGCTACGTTATCCTCCACTTCGTTATGTTCAAGTTCTGAATCAGCAGGGTTTATTAGAAGTTTAACCCGTTCTGATTCTTTTATCATGGAAGGAACTTCCACCTGGTATTCAAGACCAATTTGAGGATTTGACTTTGCGGCTCCAACTATGTAGCTTATATCAGGAGAACTTGGAGGAAGTAGATGCCTATTAGATGCATGCTCCATGATATTGTCATACTCCTGGACAGTTGATTCCATTTGCTAAGCAGCATAGGCTGGTAAATTTATAACAAAAACTCAATCAACACTAAATGTTAAAAGAAAATATAGATTAGATAACATGCTAAGAACACACTTCACACAAGTTTAAACATATACAAGGAGTCAGGTAGTTCCATTAGTCACACACTAGCCGTTTCATATTTTTCTTGTCAGCACTTAAGCAAAACATCATACTTATTGGAGGCATTCAATTTTGATAACCTGCCTATGTATTAAGCTATTTTGCTAAACATCATACTTATGCATGTATTAAGCTATTTTGCTAAAAACAATTCTTTGCTTTCTAAATTTTCCTCCCCATATATGCATATGCATATTTAGCTATCTAACAAAATATTAGTATCACCTTGTGTTCACTGTCCATTAACTCTATGTACTGCTTGTTTGAGTATTAAGAAATAAAAAATCTCTAGCAACACGCTGGCTGATTTGAAAGGCAGCACAACGTGTAAAAGTATTTTGCTCCATCAGTTCAAAGTAGTCAAGGGTAAAAAATCGAATTAAATAGTAAGCGTACAAGTGAGAGATGAGATGAGAGTGTGAAAGAAGTGTTTTTCGGTCTTATAATTAAAATGAATAGTTGAAATTAGAGCTAATAAAACAATCTTAATCACTAGTGTACAGTTCCATAGTCAAGATTAATTCACTCACATACGTACCTACAGACATACATATTTTTGCAGTTGGCTGGTTCCCCACTGATGCTTTTGGAGGTCAATGTATAGTACATGATTAGAATACAAATAATAAAGGGGCAACTTTTGCGGAAGGAATTCTTCACTGAACAGTAATTGGGAATTTTCACTGATCAGCAATTAGGAATTCTCCATTGATAAGTAACCAGGAATTATTCATTGATCAGTGATTCAAAAGGATATCTTTTCTGAACCAAGGTAATTAGAACCTAGCTCAAATTAAAATCATTAATTGCTAGTGTGATAAAGCAACAGAATCCTGAACAATGGCTACCAAAAGAACTCACATAAAACCCTATCAATTCTCATTGCTAGAAAAGCAATTTCAATTTGCCTACCCAACTCCTTCTCAAATACAACATTCTTCACAGGTTGAGACAGCTTCAGAATATGATAAAAGCATATAAACCACCACGTGTATGCGATCTTAGCAGGGGAAAAAAAATTACCCTTTGTGAAAAATGATATCAACGCGAAGAATTTTGATTACCAACCAACTATAAGATAAAATAAGCCCATATCCTCTTACATGTAACTCTATTATCAAAGCTAACGAACATGGTAGCAGATTAAATAATTAAATATACAAAAACAGGTTGAGACGTATATTAGCAAGGCAAAGTATATGTAATAATGGAAACCAGAAAATAAGTAGGATGACACAAAGATTGATCAGAACCCCAGAAGAGATGATAACCATATATTGCTAACAATGAACGAAAGCATTATTTATGAAGGAAAATATTTAAAAGGTTGTTTCTTGGAATTGTGTGAATTATGATATACAAAGAGCTGCGCATAGACACACATTGGAGAAGATGGTGAGTGATAACAAAGATGAATATTTGTTAAGCTGAGTGAAAGTGTTGGAAAGCATAGAAATATGTATGTATGCATATACAAGAAGATGAAGATGGATGGTGATATATTTTATGATGATTTACACACACGTGCTATACATTGAAGCTGTTAAGGGAAGGGAGGAGTAGTGCTTAGAGAAAGACGTGAAAGAAGAAGAGATAAAACGAGAATTAACCTTATTGTAAAGAGGGGCTTCGAAGGGTGAATTGGCTCAACTTCAGAGAATGAATGAATGAATGAACAAAATAAAGCATACTCATATACACTCCACTTTTAAAACGCCGCGACGAGTTACCTTAAAGTACTCACTCGCCCGAGTCCGTCAAATTGGCGCTGAGTTTACTAGATTACAAACTCATCAGAACAAAGTCTTCTCTGCAAAATTCAGTTGACATTTTTTTTAAGAGTAATACACTTTTAAATTTAAATTGCAAGATTTAAAATGGGTAACCTACCCTTCTCAGCAAGTATAACACATTGTTATATTAGTTTATAAAATCAAAAAAACTTTAAATCAGTTTCCAAATGATTAAGAGTAGAAGAGAAGTAGCTAGAATGAATACATATATACTTTTTTGAAAACTATAGAGATTACATGTTTGGAATTTTATTATATGTCAATCCTAATACCAATAATTAAAGATTTAACCGCTCCTATCTATAAAATAAGCAAATATATAATATGAAAAAAAGAAAATACACAGGACAAGAGAGAGAAAATGGTGTCCAAAATCGTCCCCAACCAACTTTTGAAACAATTTTTACTCCATTACAAAAGGTTGTGTTATGTATTTTCTTATACCAACTAAAAAATGTGACACTCTCAATTAAGTCACGATGAAATCTTGTTTAACCACAGTTTCATGTTGCTTTTTGGTGTCTTTCTTGCTTGAGCAACATTCCGGTCTTGCTTGAATGAGAAGTTATTTTGCTTTCTGGAACTTTTATCCTTGCCAAATGTAAGTGTTGTTATTTTTTTTTTTATAAGATATCTTGTTGTTAGTAATGTTAGATTTTGAAACTTCTATCATTTGAGAGATAGTCAAGTCTTGTTTAAACGTAATTCAACTATCCAAAGTTGCACCCTGCTTTAAGTTTGAATCATTAATCCTTGATAAACTTTAATCAAAATTGAATTGAATTAACTTCTTTTGACAAGACTATTTTTCTATTTTATTAATATTTAAAAATGATATTTTTAATTGAAAAATTAAGAACAACTGTCGACCCAAAATTAAGAGTTAAGAGTGAAAATCAAATTATCAACTATAATGTCAATGCTTAATTGTATATTTTGTCAGTTTGAGTATTTTGCTAATGTTTATTTAATTGTGAAATTAATTGTCCCATGACAAAAGTTTAGATGAGCTAAGTCACACTATCGTCAAAGCTTAAGTTGCTATAATTAAGTAGAATGAATTGTATTCTAATTATTAACTATAACTTTTGATATACGGGTAAGTATTTGATCTAAAAATTAGTTTTAGATTCAAGGTAGTTTGACTCCCAACATGACAATTATTGAGGGAGAGATTATTTGTCTAATTGTAGTATCAATTGTCCTGTGGTCGAGACTTAGGTGGAGTAAGTGACAGTTGAATTGTGACGCTTAGGTTGCTAGAAGTATTGACATGACATTGTTGTATTGATAAAATATGAAAAAAAAATTGAAAGGCAAAATGAACAAATTTTAAAAGTATAAACTAAGAGTTTAATTTGTTGATTTTACTCATTATTACTTTAAAAGTCACATAAATGAAAAGTCATCATTGAATGTCAGTATAAAAATCTATCTTTATACTGACAGTGTATACCAATTAAACTCTAATCTAAATACACAAATATATTATGCACGACCTGTATAAAAAGTTTTACCATATATTACAATGATAAAACATGTTAAAGATGCCATTAGAACCTTTTACACTTTGTCCCTTCCATTAAATAAATAAAAGCCTATATAAATCATGTGAATTAGCATAAATAAAAATTAGGCTTAAATATATTTTTTGATCTTGAAATTAAATTAAATTTCTTGTTACAATCATCATAATTTTTATGTTTTTTTTTTAATTTGTGTTGTCAGTATATGACAATGAATGATAATGATGTCATGCTAATGTTGTTAGGAATTAAAAACACACTTAACATAATTAAAGGGACTAAAACCAAAAAAATTCAGGTGACGTGGGACTTTCTCTAATTTACCTTTAACAATGTAGGACTACCAAAATGTGTTATTTTCATCAACTTCAATAATCTCCACCATGATTAAAATATACATTGGTAAATATTGTCTATAATGAAAATTATATTCTATCATAAAGATTATATTCACTTGAAATTAAAGCACTCCAAGAATTTTCTTTTACTTCATTACCTACACCGATAATAATTGTCTATACCAATAATCACACTCCACCATAAAGAGTATATTCACTTGGAATTAAACCACTCCAAGAATTTCCTTTCGCCATACACCCTGCATCAATACCAACCAATGCCTATGTAAAATTGCCACCATACACCTTACATTAATGTTAGTCAATGTCTGTGTGCAATTGTAGATCCGTTGTCAGTGACTCATCCTTTTCCATGCCTAACACCCTGCATTCCATGCATTAATGTCCACATACACTCATTATATACATTACATCAATGTTAGCCAATGCTTGTGTGCATATATGGGTTCGCTAGCAATAACTTATCATTTTCCATGTCTCACACCCCACATCAATGTCTATCAATGCTCATGTACAATTATCATACACTTTGTATCAATGTTAGTCAATGCCCGTGTGCAATTGTGAATCTGTTAGCAATGAATTGTCCTTCCATCAAATTTGTCTATGTCACATTTGACAGCACTTACAAAAGATGTTGCATCAACTATAGACCATACTGAGAATATCCTCAAAGCATAAGCTATGATACTACTGTTGGGTAAAAGAAGTTGTCATTCCCCCTTGAGAAATATCCTTTTAAACAAAAAAGTAAGATAAAACAGATAACATAATAATATAACATGGAAACCCCAAAATCGGAGAAAAAATCACTATCAATGTCTAATGTCAACCTAAAAATAACACTATGTGAAAATTTTTACAACGCATAAACTACTCTGTCAAGTCCCCAGTACATCTTCGTTCTCCAAAGCAAGTAACTTAACTAAACCTTACAACACTCTACAATAAGAATATAAGAAAAGTCAAATACAAAAGGGTTTTTTACTAATGCACTTTGATACTATGGATTCAAGTCTATTATATAACAAATTCACTCATTCCTTTATTCATTCCAAGTGATGTGAGACTTCTCCAACTTACTTGAACAATATGAAACTACCAAAATGTACTATTTTCATCAACCTCAGTACAATGAATCACATTGTATATACTCAAGCATTTATAGCTCTATCAAACAATCAAGTTAGATACACTTATCTAGTCAACTTACTAATGAGCGTGATTTGCATATTCTTCTCTTAATGAAGTAATTTATTCTAAGCAAATAATATATTTTCTTTGTGAGAATAGTCTTGTATTAAACACAACCTTCTCATATTATATCTAAGCACGGAGTGATTTATAGTTCAAAGAATACTTAGTGATAGCTAAGAATGACTTTGTGTACTAGGTCTTAAACTCAGAGTAGTCATTTAAATATAAAACTAGGAGTGATTTATATACTCGTTGTAAGCCAAAAATGATATAGAGAATACTTGTTTTATAATAGTGGATGTAACTCAATTTGAGAGAACTAGTGTAAAATTCACGTGCATTATCTATTACAATGTTTACAAAACATTTTTTATAAAATAGTATTTGTCAACTATTTTAAACTATAGGTAGTCTATTAGATCATTACTTACTTAAGAAACTCCATAAAGCTTTTAAAATGTATTTTCAAAATTATTGTGAAAATTTTTATATGAGCTCTATTCAATCCCTTATATATGCTTTTATTTTGACTCTTACATTGATTGTCACATTGAAAATACATTCATGAATACATTTTTTAGCAAGAGTATAATTTCTTTATCACTTTTCACTTTGTGTTTAAGTTAACCACAATTATTTTATAAATTTATTAATTTTGTATAATTTATAAATTATTTTGTAATAATCATTAAGAAATTTTAAAATATATTAAATATTTTTTATAATTTATTTTTGAACAATGTAGAATATCTAATAATTACATTTGCATAACTGTTATGATATATAATTTTAAAAGAAGAAAAAAATATATTGATGAGAATTATTGGATTTTGGTTATTTGAGCAATGTGTGTGTAAAATGAGAAGAACTCTTAATGGAGTTTATTGTTAGGGAGAGAGTAAAATTGATTGACCATCTAAAGTTCTTTTTTTATTTTGACTGCATACAACTAGTCTACTTGATAGAATAGAGTAGAATTTTTGCATTCCTCAGCTATCAAATATGAATGTCTTCTAGACACCAATTAATGGTTTGATAGACTTGTAGTTTGTATTTGCAATTACTTTGATTAAAATTTAAAAATTAAAAAGTAAAAATATTTTCTTTTACAAAATTAGTTTAAAGAGATAAAACCACTATTTCAGCTCCTACAAAATTAATAAACTTATTTTACAACACTGATACTTACTGGTTTTACTTTATAAAAATTCTTCTAATATTATTCTATATATTTACTAATATTATGATTCTCTACTACGTGTTAATTGAGTTTTTAGTTACAAGTTTACTCACCTAGGGTGCTTAGGAGATGGAATCAAATGGCCCGAATCATCACAAGTATAGGGCATGCATATAATAAACAGTTAATTCTTCCAAGTTCTCTTGACATTACATAGTTAGAGTCTTAAAAAAATTGGTCATGAATACCCAGTGGGAGATTTTTGTTGGGTAAATGTCATTACCTCTTGAGAATTATTATTTTAAATAGAGAAGATTAAAAAAATAATACAAGAACAATTATCATTTTTCGTGCTTCCCTCTACATCAATGCCAACCAATGCTCGTGTACAGTCAACATACAATTTGCATCAATATTAGCCAATGCTCGTGCATAATTGTGGGTTAGCAATGACTCATTCTTCCATCAAACTTTTGTATCTCACATTTGACATCACCTGCAAAAACACACTGCACCAACCAAAGATGATTCTCCAAACAAGGAATTTCTCTTTTATGATATGAAGATCATACCAGACTGCAAGCACGTAGCATACTAAGAATATCCTATTGAACCATAAGCTTTGATATCATTGTTGGGTAAAAGAAGACATCATTACCCTTTAAGAATTATCCTTTTTAAATAAAGAAGTAAGATAAAACAAATTAAACAAAAATATAACGTGGAAACTCCAAAATCGAAGAAAAACTACAATCGTTGTCTAATGACAACCAGAAAATAACACTATGTGAAAATTTTTACAACACATAGACTATTCTTCCTGGCCTCAGTACATCCACACTATCTAAAGTAAATAACTTAACTAAACCTCATAACACTCTAAAACAAGGGTATAAGAAAAGTCAAATACAAGCTTAAGATGTCTTTGACTAGTACAATTTGATACCATGAACTTAAGTCTATTATATGGCTTAGGTCACCCACTCCCTTGTCCATCCTAGACGATGTCAGACTTCCTCCAACATACATTAAACAATGTGAGACTTAAAAAATGTAATATTTTCATCAACTTCAACATTCCTTCCATGAAAAAAGAATAAAAATGACTTTGACTTCTAATAAATCCTGCATATACAGAACTTGTACACAATGAAGTGGAGGACAAAGATGATGCAATCAATATAATTGTACTTGTGGATGCAGCTAATTTACTTGTGGGAGTGATGCTAATGTAAAAGTTTCTCCTTGGTTTGTTTATCTTTGGTAAGATTTTTTTTTAGATAAAATGATTTTAGAGAACAAGGAATAGGGGAAATATTGTCGTTTTACTACGGGACACTTTATAAGTCTGATGGATATCATGGATGGTTAGACTGCAAGAAAATTAAAGGAAGAAAATGTATAGCATGACACTTTTTTTTCTGGTAGGAAGCAAGTTAAACTATTGTCCCACTTGATTTCCCATATTTAAGAAGAATTTGAAGATGCTTTGCAACTGGTACAATACATATGTTTATGGAAATAAAAAGAACCCTTAAATCAATAGATACAATATTATAGTATATATAGAGAATAAATATAAAAGATAGAGGACAAAAAATTTGTATACCTCATATATATTGAATTGAATTTCTTGATCTTCATGAAAAAAACTCTATGAATGATTATTGTAGAGATATGAGTTCAATAAGAACTCTTCAGGGTTTTACTATCTACTTTCCAGGAGATTATTTTAGAGAATGTGTGTGTAATTTGCTTAATGGGATGACAAATTTATAATTTCTCAGGGTAGGCATGGATCCCTCAAATGAGCTTTTTTATGATTGACTTAACCCATCATAGAGTCAATCTAACTATAATCTCATTCAAATAATCATAAAGATATGATAAGATATGATTATCACCATATCTTAAATTTCCATATAATGATAAAAGATAATTGATTTAATACCAATCCACTATTATTTCCAACATTCTCCTACTTGGCTGATATTAATCAATAATACAAAGATAAATCATTAAGCTAGAATGAAAATTATAGACAAATCTTATATTAGATTACTATATGAGAAATTTGAGCTACAAAATAATATTCGATAGAGATATATATCATGCACCTTAACAAATATTTCTCATAAAGTAAATAGAATAATGTAGTTCAATAAAATGATACTACATGGTCCCAAGCATCCAAAAAAGCTAAGAGATATGTTACTAAAATTATATTACTTGACACATACCTCATAAGAGAGTTTTCAGACTCCCACTGATCTAAGACATCAAAACTTAACAAAATCATATGAGTTATAAAAATCCAATAGTTGAGTATTTGATTAGTGAATAAAAAAAGTTCTATTAATATCTTTTTTACTTGAGTCTGAAAAATTATAAAGGCAAGAAAGCATAATTCGCATGCATCTAAGTACTCATCATAGTCCAACAACAAATATAATTACATATAGGCTACGTAAATATTTTATAATATTTGACATTCAATTAATCCGAGTTTCAAAAAATGAGTGACTATGTAAGAATCCAAAGACAAGTAGGAAATCCTTAAATTCTCTACTTGGACCACATAGACACCTAGTTTACATAAAATGACACTTAGATAATTGGTCCAAACAAAAAATTCATGAGTACTTCAATAGTGCAAAATTGTACTTGACAGGAGTACTATCATAATAAGCACTTTTACAACCTAGAAAATCATACTCGATAAGAGTATTGTATATATACTTATAGAATTTTGACCAAACAAAATATGAAATTTTGGGGGAAAAAATGCATAATACTTAATTGCATACCAAAAGGATTAATGTGCAATGTCTGACAAAATGATATTAACATTCATTTAAAATGTATATTAAAATACAATAAATTTTATATATCTCAATTAAAATAGGACAAAAATAAATATTCAAGGCCTATAGAGTATGTCATATCATAATTAAATGTGCACAAGAATATATGACAATAAAGATAGATAAATCTTGAGACATAATATAAAATAATATAATTGTAAAATTTTAATCAATTAAAATATAAAATTTGGGTAAAAGAGATACACAATTGTATGCCAAAAAGATTAATGTACAGTACCCAACAGAATGACATTAACATCTGTTAAAGATGTCTCTACAAAGATACAATAGATTTTATGTATCTCAATAAAAAAAGGACAAAAATAAATAAAGAAGTCCTATAGAATATGTCATATCATAATTAAATTTGCACACGAATATATGACAAAAAAAATATATAAGTCTCGAGAAATAATACAAGATTATATATACTCCCACTAATCATTAATATATCAAACAAATATTAGGATTATCATGAGGTACACTAGTATTAAAAGTTCTAGTGATAGTGGGATAATGACTTTATACGATAATAATAAAAGTAATTAAAATTCACCATTTTTCTACTTAATGAATTAGAAAGTAGTAGAATAACAAATGATTAATGAGAGAAGTGGTTAAAAAAACAAGAATATGAAACCTACAAATTCATCCATAAGAATAAATAATTCTCACAAATGGTTTCATAATTAACCACATATTAATCAATCCTTAAAAAATATTAACCACTACGAGGATCTTGAAAAAATAATTACATGAGTGAGAAAAGAGATATATTGATAATTTTACATAGAATATGAAATCATAAGCAAATTCTTACATAGTCATAAAGAAATCAAGTGCTACAATAAACAATATCCACATACACTTGAAAATAAAATATGATTACACACAGCAGAAAAATATGAGACCTATTCTTACAAATATTAAAAATATAATAATAAATAGCCTCTAACTCTCATCATAATATAATGGACATATGTTTATTTATATATCCCAAAATAAAGCATATAACATTTACAAGAATACGATCAAAAACATTATAAAATATGGTATGAAGAAATTAATCTCTTCAAATTTGGGATTCCTATATTATCCTTACAACAATTGTATGCTAATATTGCATATCAATAGAAAGTTTATTATACAAGAAAATATTCTATAAGAGACCAATACAAAAATCCTTAATATAAATCTCAACAATGTGATCACAAATAGTATGATAAGAAAATATAATTTTATCCAGAATTTTTTTTTGCACATGTATGATTAATTAGACATTTAAGGTAAAAATTTTATACCAAGATAATTTATTTTATAAGATATTAATTAAAATTCTAATATATAAAATCCTTCCACTTGATAAATAAAAAATAGTTGACATAACAAAAAAATACTTAGAGGACTAAATGAAATTCAACTATTTCTTTATCACACTAAAATTATGTTAAGTAATGTCATACCGATAGGGTAAGTCCACTACATACATAATAGAATATGTATGTATATATATATATATATATATATATATATATATATAGAGAGAGAGAGAGAGAGAGAGAAAATTTGCACCACAAAAAAATGCAACAATTTTTTTTTAAAGAAAAATATCCAATTAAAGGTTATAAGTCATTATGGAACAAAAAAGAAAATGATAGTATAAATTTTGGTTCATATAAATATAACTAAACATAATAAAATCAGTGAAATAAACTTAACATTACAAAAATAGGGAAATGTTATGTAATTCTAAAAGTTCAGTTAAAAGTGAATCTCTAAGCAAATTACAATGCACTATAACTTATATCAATAAAATCCTAATACCGATAAGGTATCAAAAGCAAAGATAAGTACATTGTACAACACCAAAGTACATTAATAACAATACACCAATAGGGTATAATTATCATCAATCCAATAAATAAAAAAATAATTATATCACAAAATTCACATAAATATATCCATGATAGGTGAAATTATAATTATGTAAATGAAAAAAGAAATGATGCCTATTGTCTAATAAATTTGCATAATTTTAATCATATATATATATGACCAACATACAAAATTCACATTACTATACCCATGATAGACGAGTAATAATAATGCAAGTTAATAAAGAAAATTATGTGCATAAGAAAAGAACAATTAAGATTGTGCATAATTAATAAAATGACCTAAAATTAATTTATGAATGATAATTTAATATTAAAGAGAGGATATAATTATAGAATACAAATACTGTAAAGAATTATCACAATGAAAATAGGTCCAAAATTCAAGATTATAATAGTAAAAAAAATTGTAATTTAATATTGGATTAATCAAATATATTTTTTTATACTCAGAAATACCAATAATATTAAAATATTAAATAAATATGGTATTTGTGAAAAATAAGAATATAAGAAATGAGTAACCTTATTCAATGTTTCTGAGAGTGAATTTATTTTATCAAAATGACAAGATTCTCGTTTGACCAAACAATCAGAAAAATATGGGTATAAAAATGAGTTCATGCAACCCCTTTAACACTACTTCCCAAAGTAAAGTTAACACAAATCATCTTATGTTGCCTACACAAATGACTCAGGTCAAACATTACAACAAAAAAAGGAAACACAAATAATTTATCTTGTAATTAAATTCAAAATAAAAACTAGGTTTTAATGAGGTATCACTTAAAACAGAAGTTTAAATATATAATTTACTCATGTAAGAGTAAGGCAATGAAACTTTAATATGTTATTTTAACAATAAAAAATAGTATAAACCCTCAATTTTTTTTGTACAAAAGATAATAGTGAATTATATTATAAAATTTCACTAATAACACAAAAAATCTTCAATTCAAATTTAACTCTCTAATAGGAAAACAACCATAATATATATCTAATTTGACTCTTATATCAATGGATGAAAATAAAAAGAATCCTTAAATCAATAACCCTTAAATCAATAGATACAAGATTATAGTATGTATAGAGAATAAATATAAAAGATAGAGGAAAGAGAATTTGTGTACCTCATATATATTGAATTGTAGTTCTTGATCTTCATGAACAAAAATTCTATGAATGATTATTGTAGAGATGTGAGTTCAATAAGAATGTGTCTGGTAATTAGCATAATGGGATGACAAATTTATAATCTCCAGGGTAAGCAGGACCTCTCAAATGGGTTTTTTTTATGATTGACTTAAACCATCACCAGAGTCAATCTTACTATAATATCATTCAAATAATCATAAAGATATTATAAGATATGATTATCACCATATGTTAAGTTGTCAGATAATGATAAAAGATAATTGATTAATATCAATCACTATTATTTTCAACATATGTTTCACTATTTCAACTACCTGTCATTAACTTAGCTAGCTTCTTTCACTGTCTCATTCTGGTTTAGTCCTTTGTAAATTGCAAGGTGAAATCATTCCCTTCTCAATGTTATGTGATTTTTTTTTGTGACTAAATAATAATTTTTAAGGATAGTCTCATTTCTATACACTACATTGTACATGTAAAATAGAGGTCATCTGTAACAACAACTCACATAGTGGTTGTAGTACTTCTTTATCATATAGTTAGACTTTAGAAAATAACTCATATAAAGGGATATCTTGACAGAGTTCTAACTTGATCTATATGAACTTCAGTTTGTAAATTATCCTTTTAAACAGAGAAATTAAATAAAATAAAAAACACAAAAATTTAACATAGAAATATGTAAAAATTTTTACAACATATAAACTACTCTCTTTGACTCCAGTACATCGACACTTTCTAAAGTAAATAACTTAACTAAACCTTATACTTTGATACCATAAACTCAAGTCTATTATATAGCATAATTCACTCATTCCTTCCTTTGTTCAGCGACAACATGGGACTTGCTTCAAACTTCCAATGTACTTTGAACAATGTGAGACTACCAAAATGTACTATATATTTTCATCAACTCCAACCATGTATGCATTAGATGAATCAAATGAGTGCTTCTCTTTCTTCAGCTTATCTAGTTTGCATTTTCTTAATCTCATTATTCATTAGAACTTAAAAAACTTCAACAAGTTACCAAGAATTTTATTTACTTAATATTATGAGCTTTATATGTTAGATACATAGGTTATCAGGGCAATATATCTGATTTACCAGTTTTTTTTTTCTTGTAATGATGGATCAATGATGTTATTAGACCTTTATTGTCAATAATGGACTCTTGTTCCCTTTAGTCCTCATTTTTTTAATGTCTATAATCAGGTTTCCAAGTGATCATATTGTGATAGGAGAATTTTTTTAGAAGAATATGTGTTTATTTGGCAACAGTTTTATAAAATTATTTTTCGTATTTTAGTATTTAAAAACTAAAAAACTTGTTTGGGTAGTGTTTTCTGAAGACAGTTTTCAAAAACAGTTCTAGTAGCAGAAATAGCTAAAAGTAGCTTTACTTTTCAGTTTTCTATTTTTGTTTTCAAAACTCAAAATACAATCAAAATATCTTGTTTTTTGTTTTTCATTAATGAAATTTTAATAAATATGAATAAGTTCTTCCATTTTTACATCTTCAAAAAAGTTTTTAAATAACACTTGTCAAATAAGTTTTTTTTTTTCTTTCCAAAAACAATTTTTGAAAACTATTCTTAAAAACTCTTTTCAAAAACTAAAAAACAAAATCAAACCAATCAAGGTGAACTTGTGTTCTTGTGGATGCTATAGGTATTGGTATGGAAGAAAGACATTACCAGCCCAGCTCATTCTGTCGTTAATTTTGATTCTGTGAGTTATGTCTTGTCAAAGTGACTGTTGACTCAAATCCTTTTCAAACTTAATTTGTTTTTTATTACACACAACTTCACTCCAAAAAGTGGTGCTATCCAAGTCTCAAGAAAAAATAATAATAAATCTCAATTCTTAGATTTAAAAAAAAAAAAAAGAATAAATTTCTTTTACTAAATGAATCTCCTCTCATATGTGTGTATATATATACACACATTGTACATGTGTATTAAAATTTGTACGTTATATTTTAAAATCCATGTTTAGTGTTATAAAGGATAATTAGATAAAGCTAATGACTTAGTATGAGAAAAAAAAATGGTTCTTTGTACAAACTATATCTTCAGTTTCCTATATTTAAAAATCATTAATTTACTTTGCCTACAAATTTTTTTTATCTCTTTTTGTTGTTTGACATTCCAAAGAATTACTATTAGAGTTTAATTGGTATACACTATCAGTTGGATTTTTACACTAACATTCAATCATGACTTTTTATTTATGTGACTTTTAAAGTACTAACGAGTAAAATCAACAAATCTACTATGAATGAAGGATTGTGATTGAATGTCAATGGAAAGATCTTTACACTATAACAGTATATACCAATTAAACTCTTATTATCAATGAACATGCTTTCCTTTGGTTTCTAATGTTACAAAAAAAACTATCACATTTAACGAATGTTAACATGAAATTGACGTATATTGTGTTTTACGTTTTAGTATTTATATTTGCACTATTTTTATATGCTTTGGTTCTATAGCTGTACATATATACTTTAGATTTTATTTTCTACACTAAAATATAATTTGTTTTAGTCAACCAACAAGAACTTTTAGTTTTATTTTTGTTCATTGAAGAAAACATAAACTGATTAAAAGTGGATGACGTAATACAAAGCTAACATTTGCATCTTAAACTACTCATTTTAATTCTTATATGAGCATTATTTCCTTCTTCTTTTTTATGTTGTCTACAATTTTTACTTATTTTGAATCATCTTACTTTAATAAATTCTTATTAATAAATTGTTATCTGTAGGCTTCCTCATTTTTGCCTAAGAAATACATCTAAATTTTACAATTTCAAGATTGTGATTTAACGTAAATTAGAATTGCTTAATGTAGGAAAGTTTAAAAGAAAGAAAACTTGCAACATAAAAGGAAGAGAAAGATATTGACAAGAAAAAAAAAACAGAAATATATTGGAGAGAAAATGAAAGATTAAAAAAATTATTCAAAATGATAGTTTACTAATGCAAAACACATCAAATTATTACATTAAGACCACAACATGAGAGTTTATATAAGAACCAAAACAAATGATTTTTTTAGGAGAAGAGTAAAAGGTCAACTCTGTGTAATTACAAAGATTAAAAATAAAAATAGTATTATAAGTACAGGGAGCAAAACAAGCATTAGTGATATATCAACAGTTGTTAATGATGTCAATTTTTTTAATAACAAATAACAAAAAAATATTTGAAAGTAAAAGTAAACTATTTTTTTAAATATAGAGATTAAAAAGATAATATTTGTATAACAGCAAACAAATGAGTAATTTTTCTTTAATAAATTTTGGATAAATTATAGATCTAGTAAATAAATTGGGTTGTTTTCTATTAAGGTTCAATAACATTTAGTATATTGTTCTTGAATCGAAATACTCACTTTTAACAGCATCACATCTTCATTGTTCAACAACATTAAACATTGATAAAAATGTTAGTAAACTCAGTTATTTAAATATTGTAGATCTTATAAGTTATTATTTTGATTTATTATATTATTGAAATGTTTAACTTATGTTATTTATAAATATTTTTTATTATTTTAATATAAAATAATTTTTTACAAGTTGAGTTCACAAGTATAGTTTATGGAATTCCCAATATGAGTTTACGTAAACTCTCAAATTTGACAAACTTAACTCATGTGAAATGAATAACAATTGATAAATTGATAAGTTAATAAAATGGGCCTAACCATTGGATTGACTCGTGAATTTGTAGAATGAGTCAAACTAAATTTTAAAGAGATTTTTATTTCACACCTACTCCATTTTCATTTCTCACCTACATGGTGAGAAAAATATACCCTTTATTTTTTACTCTTAGGCATTGCACCATCTCGGAGAGTAAAACAATTTGCAAATTTTTTTGCTTCTCCGACCGTGCACAACTAGAGAAGCAAAAAAATTTGCAAATTTTTTTACTTCTCCAGTTGTACATTACCGGAGAACAAATGTAATTAGAGAAATTAGACTCAGTAATTAGATTAATTAACATAATATAATTAGATTCAAATTAATTAGAGTAATTTACAAATTTTTTTACTTCTCTGTATTGTCTAATAAGTTAAAAAAATTTAAGAGAAGGTTTATTTATATATAAATCTTTAATTAAAATAATAAAATATAAAGTTTATAAATATAAAAGTTTATTAGAAGAAGGATTTCAGTAATAAACGCTTACATTTTATTTATTTTATATTTTAAAATATAAAATTTTAAAAAATTATGTTATAAATAAATTATATTATTAAAATATAAAATTTTATAAAGATAATGTAGATAGTTAAATAAATTTTGTAATTAATTTTTTTCTTTGTTTGAAAAGCTTATTTCATAGAATAAGTTATTTTATTTTGAAATGTAAGTGAGTGAGGTTAATTTATTAGATTAAGTGTTAAGAGAGATAAAGTTAATTTATTATGGTAGGTGTTGGGATAGATAATTAGGTTAAAGAGTATTTTTGAGTTTTTCAAAAATTATTTAAGTGGGTAGGTGTTAAATGAAAAAGGGATATACGTGAAATGAAAATCCCAACTCCAAAATAGGTAAGTATAAACATGTCTTCTATAACTACAAGCTTTACAACACTAAATATGTAGGTCTTACTGACTAAAACAGTAAAACTCTACAAGTCTAAAACTAAAACCTAAGGTTGTGCCATCGAGTTTCTATTTTTTTATTTTCAAATGTATTTTGAAAAAATGAATGTGTTTCATAAAAATGACTCTAATTTAGTTTTTTTTAGCTATTTTTGAAATAGTTTTCATCCAATTTAAAAAACAATAAAAATTTAATTTTCAAATTTCTGTTTTTTTTTTTAACTTCATCACTTGACATTATTTGTATCATTGACCACCACTTTTGACCAGCATCACCTTTAACAATGGTCACCAGCTGCCACATCCGACCGGCGATCATTGGCTGCCACTTTCGACTAGCTATCACCAGTTACTACCTCTGATCGTGACGACCTCTGCCGATCCCTGACCAAAATTTCTAACCATCGGATCTGGACACCATTTCCAACCTCCACCTCTGATTGTCGATTTTCGGTCTCAAGAGGAAAGATTCATATGTGCTTAAGAATTTAAAACAATCTTTTAAAGTTAAAAACCAAATCAATGTTGTTTTTAAAATTTTGATAACTTAAAACCAAAACTAGTTTGTTTTTATAAATTTTAAAACCGAAAATCAAAAGTCACCTCAGTGGGGCCTAATATGGTTACATTCTAAAAGAAGAGAGAACAAGATACAATAGTTGAAAAATTTGGATTTAGATTTTTCTTCATTTTTAATAAAGGATCATTTTGTCTCATTGGCTTGCTAGTTTGATATATGGGTCAAAATCGACTTAAAACATAATAACTCAAATAAAATATAGATCGAACTAACCTTATTCAATATCCTATGTTTGCTTATCGGGTTAAGCCAAACTGAGTGATTGATCCCCACTTTGTCATGTCTAATGATAGGTTCATGTCACATGGAATTGGAAGTCGAAAGAAAATTTATAGGGAAAATGTTTTTGGATATATATAAAAATTATATTAACAATTTTATAATTTTTTACAATAATAATTTTATAATTTTTATGAGTTTAATCAATATACACTGTCAGTGTAAAAGATTTTTACACTCACATTTATGTGACTTTAAAGTAGTAATGAGTAAAGTCAACAAATATCAGTGTAAAAATCTTTACACTGACAGTGTATACTAATTAAACTCATTTTTTATATTATTAAAAAATAAAATAATTTAATATTTTTAATGAATAATATAAGATAATTTAATGATATTATTTTTTAATATAACTATAAAATTAATTTTAAAATTTGTTACACAGTTCGTGAGCTCATCATACATGTAGTATTTTCAATAAGTAAAAATCATCTCTTTGAAAACTATGTAATACTAAAAAATTGTTATTCAGCAAACTTGGTTGGTTGATTGATTTTATTTTATTTTTTAGTTTTTAAAGAGTTTTAAAGAATAATTTTTAAAAACTGTTTCTCAAATAAAAAAAAAAGAAATTGTTGAATAAATGTAATTTAAGAACTATTTTGGAGATGCAAAAATAACAAAATTATTCATAATTATGAAGATGTCATTGATGAAAAGCAAAAAACAATATTGCTTTCCTTTTTAGTTTTTAAAAACTAAAAAATCAAAACTGTTTTTTAAAATTATTTTAAGAAAATACTATCACAATAATCTTTTTAGTTTTTAAATACCAAAATACAAAAACCAAATTAATAAAACCCTGTTTGGATTCATGTTTTCCAATTTTAAAATCACGTCCAATTCCACATAATATGGAAAAGCTTATATATGATGTAGCTTCCATGTTGACGTGAAGGATCACGTAATGGAAGTGGAAGGGAATACAATATTAATGTCTTGCAAAATTTAACTTGGCAAGTGAAGATAAAAGAAAAATAATTACAAGTTCATAAAATAAAATAAAAAATATGAAGAAATAAACTATAACAACGAAATAATAATATTGAAATGGCTTAATAACGACACATAATAATTTATACGAACAAATTTTATCCAAGATTATCTACAAATTCTTTTATCGAAAAACGTCGTCTTTACTTTATGATCCGAAAATGTTAGGACTCAGTAATGACTTAGAATCCTTTCATGAAATATGGATGATGATTAAGGATAAAGGAAAGTACAAAATCGTCATTCATTTTTTAAATATTATTTTATGTGGTGTTCTTCGCGTCTTTAACTTAAAAGCATTTGGCAATACCCTTAAGTAAAAAAAAAAAAAACATGCTTTAAGGTTATTATCTTTGGCTAAATTCAGCTGAAATCTTGGAAGTGGATGATTAATAGATTTGGTTTTAATAAGGTGTGTCTACTCAAATTAGTATAGTAACCCTCAATTGTGTATGATAATTATGTAATTTCTTTAGGAGGTTGAGTGCAGGAGTATTTTTTAGATGTATTTTTCCTTTTCTTATTGTATTAGGGTTCAGAAACTTTTGATTTTATCTGTGATTATTTCTTTAATAAGATTATCTTTGTATTAAAAAATAAAAACCTAAAACAAGTAACAAGAACAAATAGAACAAAGTATGTGAAATAAAAGATAATTTACATGAGGATTGTTCAGTACACTAATCCCCAACTAAGAGTGCAATTAACTTTTCATTGTCATGAGGAGCAACAAAAATGGAACAAAGTTAATGGACGACATTGATCATCCACGGTGTTGGATTTGTCTTTCCTAATAGAGTCGTTAGTTAAGTTCAGTGGCCTTTTCACTGAAAGATTATAGAGTAAAGAAGAAAACTTCATTATTCAAGGAAGAGATAAACCTTTGCAAATTTACTCTAACCATGGGATCAGCATGCACCACACGGACATTCCAAACTAGGTGAACTCCCAAAGCCTTGGGCCTTCTCAGTCAACTGAACAACTTTTTTCAAAATAAAACATTATACATGAGATACAACAAGACAAATAAATTATATATTTACATATAAAAAATTAAACAAAAACAAAATATATTAATAAAAATTAGTATTTATATTAAATAATATTTTATGAAAATTTCTAATAAATTGTTCATAAAATTATCCTATTAAAACTTAACATCAAATAGTCTTTATTTTTAAATTAATTATAAGACTAAAAAAATATCTAATTAATAATGTAATATTTTATATATTTTAAAATATTAATAAAATATTATTATTATTAAAAATAAAATCAATAATACTTAAATATTTATCTAAAGAAGAAAATTATAATTATTATCATACTTAATATTAAAATAAATAAATATAATATAGCTTTATAAATGGAGAAAAAATAGTTATATAAAATATTTTATCTAAAAATAAAAATAACACGTAAGTATCAAATAAAAATAATTAAATAAATAAAAAATATTGAATTTTAAAAAATAAATATTAAAATATTATATATTAAAATTTAGTTAGGGAGGTCAAGGCCCCTAGACATAGACAATAATTTATCCCTGATGGTGATCGGTCCCGCATAAACTTGAACCAAATATAAAATCCCTGCATATTATTGTTATATCACTTGATCCATCTCATTTAAATGAATACATTATCATAACATTATAATCTCAATATAGGTTTTTTTTATAGAATCTCAATACAGCCAATAATCATAATAATATCATAATACACAATTTTCAATCATCACATTAAATAAACATTGTAGTTGACTAATTCCTTTATTAATTTCACAAAAATTCACCTATTATGATAACTATCAATTAAGAGTATGATTTATAAAATATGATCATTGGTTATATTTATCATTATGCAGGTAAACAAAAAAGAGGACCAACTCCCCAGTAGCCTCAAAAGAAAAATGGTTGAGGCTTGATTTAAAACCTAATTAAATCCATTTTATTTAATAAATTTTATTATAATTTAAAAGTCTAAATAATTGGGAAAAAAAATTGTTTTGAAGCTCTATGCTTTGCATTAGCCTTCTTTACTCCTTATAGACTTGATAATACACAGAGATGTATGAAAATGTTTTGCTAAATGTGAGACTTATAAGTTTTTCATGGTCAAATGACCAGTTTTAGGTAGGAGCACTTTCTCCGAAATTAATTAATAATGGAGTAAATTAAACATTTACAAGAATATTCTATAAAATTTTATGTAATTCCATATGTATTTCTTATTTTTTTTATCATTATTTTCACAGCCTCTAAAGGATCTTAGTGTTGTTTTTTTTAATACAAAAATATTAGTGTAAGATTTAAGATAATGTTAATATAATATTTTCAAGCACATATGAAATGTTAGTGTCATGTTTTTAAATTTTAAAAAAAGTTAATATAAAAAAATAAAAAATAACTAAAATCATTTCAACTAACTGAAAATCCAGTTAACTGAAATAACAAACCAAACACACTTTTAAACATACATGCATTTTATTTTTTATAGGTGTAGTTGCCCCTGGATTTGTTTATTTGTTTAAGCTTATTTCTAAAATAATCTTTTTTAACGAAATAAGTAATTTTCTATTTTCTTATATGTTTGTCTAAATTTATTCTATTTAAAAGGCAGTTTTTAACCCTTTTTTAATAAATAAACAAATCTTATATGTTTTTGGAAGAAAAGTATAAGTTAAACAAACAAATCATTATTGCTTTCTTGATGCCTGCAAAAAAAGGACATCTTAATAAATAAATAAACTGTTCACATGAACCATATAAAAATAAATTAGGTGGTTTTTAATTTTTCACATGCATATATATATATATAGAGGAAACATATCAAGTGAGAAAAATGTTTATTATGAGAAATAAAAGAAATTTATAATAAGCATAAAATTAAACATAAAAACTCACATTAAAATAACTCACTTAAAAGATATGATGTTATTCACCATAACTTACATGCACCTCATCCTCACCCCCAACATCACTCCTACCCCTTCTACCACCAATGTCGTCGCTGTCCCCACCGTCATCAGTCCATGGTCACGGTCACCATCACACTGTCACAATTACCATTGTCGCCATCGTCACCCTCACCCCACCATTGTTGCTGCCACCACCCCACTACTGGAAACAACGGTAGGCTAGTGGTGACTACGACGGTGAGGTAGTGATGATAGTGACCACAACAGTTGAACAATGGCAACAGCTGCAACGATGGTAGTGGTGGCAGTGCGACACCAACGGTAATGGGAGGATAAGGGTGAGGTTTCAGTTATTTACCAGTAATGTTGTCTGACCAACTGTTTAAATACTCATTAAACTTTTGTGATAGCTAAAACATATTTACCCAAACTTCACGTTAATCTTGCTCAATGGATCAAGTCAATAAGTATGAAATCTATTTTTTATAGGATAAACTCAGTTTCTGGCATTGGAGAAATGAGAATTTTGTTTTTCATTCTTAAAGCAACACCACATGAACATGCGCACCTACATTACTCTATTCAAATAGAATAAATAAATAAATATCAAAGCAGTAAGTACTCAAAATATATATCTACACTAAACTGCTTTACTAAAAAGCACTACACAACGTATACCTGGATAACAAAACTAATCATTTACCAAAACATCAAATATCAGAGTAAATGAGTAAGAATTTATAATTGTCGATAAAGCTTGTTGAGTTGCCATAAATCCATCCATAAAATAAAATTCCTAAGATACAGGTCATTGGCTCTTCCATGATATCACTTCCTCAAAACAAATGAAAGAAGATTGCATTTTACCTCTTTATCTTCTTATTTACAGAAGCAGCACCTTTACTGAATTTACCAAAATCATTGGTGGTGTCAGCAGTATTCTGCTTTTTCAATCCCTTCTTGCCTCCAAAACCAAATTTGGAATTCTTAACATCTCTTTTCTTCTGTTTCTTTCCTTTGCCAAAAGCTTGCTTTGCCTTCCCTCCCGATCGATCTCCTGGCCTTTTCTTATTTGACCTCTCAAATACTTTTCCATCCTCGAAGTCAAAACCCATATCTACATCATTGGGATTGTCAGTAAACCCACTTTGTTGCCTCTGCTTCCTCCATTTCTTAACAGATTCAATACCCTCCTTTTTCTGTTTAGCCCTTTCTCTCAAATTTTTGAGCCTGAATCTCTTTAGCCAATTTCTTGGCCTCCCTGGCCTTTCTTCTCTCATCAGCCTCTTCCATCTTTCGCTTCTCAGCTAATAGCCGGCCTTTAACCTTTTCCATGTGACCATCTGTCTTTACCATTTCAGCATAATAGTCTGCAGGTCTCAGAAAAGGTAGACCCATCGACTGAAGTTTCTCAAAGGCATGCCTAGTTCCCTCCAATGCCTGTGTGTAAAATGCAAGTTCTCGTGCCAAATCGTCATTGACATCTACTTCTTGCTCTTGATCAACATCAATGCCGAGTCTATGTATCCATTCCACATTCTCTGGCCAACTGATGTCTCCAAGTTTATAACAGTGCATCTCTGTTATACACTGCAGTTTTAGATGGTTCAGTTAATTTTACATCTTCCGGTTCTGATTCAGATGATATTTCTTCACTTAGATCTTCAGTTTCATCCTCAATCATTGTATCATCATTTTCCACTTGCATTGCCATTCAACATGTACAAATAAAAGGGAAAATTTAAACCAACAGAGTACAGTCTGGCATTTATAACCATTGTTTCTTTATTTCTTTAATGTGTTAAATGGAACATTATTAAAGAATATTAAAGGGACAAAGACTTGTCAGGTGGAGAGGAGGCAGAAAGCAGATACAAAGCTTAGCATACATGTGCCAAATAAACCATATTACAGATATAATGTTATAGGCAGAGCCCTTAACATATCATATGCATAATAAACAAATAATCAACACAATATCAGATCAACAACGAGAAAATAAAAATTTTCTTCTTCCACTTCAAATAAATTGACATAATTATATGCATAATGACACATAAATAATAACTGACATATTATTGGATCAACAATGTGTATAACTGACATATTATTGGATCAACAATGTGTACACCAAAACCTCGAATCTGAAAAATAAAGGCTCTTGAGTTTTGACTTAAGATTGATTAGCTTTAACAGAGAACCAATCAGACAGAGGATGGGCAATGAATTAAATATTAGTTAGGAATAAATATGAAATAAAACCCAAGAATTTCAACTAAGACAACTCATTGAGGACAAAAAGTACTTAAAAGCTCAGCACAGTGAGATGCAGTAATCATGAGCTTAGTCCCAACCAGTTCCTTCTCAAACCCGAAACTTGCTTAGTTGCTTTCATTTCATCTACACTATAAAAAAAACAATGGCAAAAGTGAACAGAGTTAAACAAGCACAACCATAATCCTTTGTTTACCATGAAAAACAGAAAATCAATTGGCTTTTTATGATTTAATGAGAAAAACAGAAACAAGGGTTGGGGAGAACTAAACTAATAGTTTCAAAATAAAAAGGAACAACACATCCAATCCAAGGCAAAACATCCAAAGAAAACTGACCTAACAAAGCTGAGAGTGCAACTGCCACAGACAGCAAACAGACTACCAAGAGAGAAGCTGTGTCTCTTGTGGGGTTTAAGGTTTAGAATCTCAATTCTTGTTTTGGGCTTTAAATATAAGGTATTTTCTGTTCAGGAAGAGAATTTCTCTCCTCACCTCTATGACTTATTTCTGCACCTCTATAAACTTTTAAATCACAAAAAAAAAAAAAGTAAAAATTGAATTACCAATTAAATTACCACTCGCAAGGCTATCTTTCTCTTTCTATGTACCTCTCTTCCTTGCTACTCACACCTCTCTTGTTTTTGTCGCTCGCACTTCTTCCTCTTTTATTTCTCGCACCTTTTTCTTATTTTTTCATTGAATCAATGTATTTTTTTTCTTTTTTGTTTGTGAATTATTGTGTGTTTGTGTTCTTCTTTTTTCTATTTAATATATTACGTAGTACACTATCTTAATCCTTTTGTATTTTTACAGAATCAAAGTTTTTGTAAATTTTTTTACAAGTTCAGACTTGTGAAAAAAATTGTAATTTTTATTATAAGTCTAGATGATCCTATCCGGACGTTTTAATTTTTATTTGTGTTGTTAATAAAATATACTTTAAAATAAATACATTCAAAATCATAAAATAAAATTATTTTTACATAAAATATAATTTTGTATTCCTATTTTAAGTACAAAAATAAATATTATGAATCCTTTTAAATTCATAGTCACATATATTAATAATATCATTAATTTTCAAATATATACAATTTTTTATATTATTTATGTTATTATAATATTTAGTTTTGCTTTTGTCTAATTTAAAAGAATAATATATTTGTACATTATATTTCCAGTTACTTAACTTAGATCAATAAATTTTCAATTTATTAATACACTTTATATACATAGATTCTAATAAAAATTTATACATATAATATAATTATATTTTAATTACTGATTTCAGTAAATATTGTATTATTAAATACTATTTAATAAATGTATTTATTTAATTATTTTAAAATATTATATCAGTAACATTAAATGCTACATTAATTATTGTGAAATATAATTAAATTCAGTAGTTATTATAAAATAAATGTGTATATAAAAGAGACCACATATCATGTGAGAAAAAAAAATTACAATGAAGAATGAGAGAACTTAATATTAAGTGTAACGTCCATCGTTATGATAGTATTTTAAAAGTATATCTATTAAATAATTCATAAAAATAAAAAAATTTGAAATAATAAATAAACCTCCTTTAAAAGATAAAATTCTTAAATGTAGATGTTTCTAATCAAATATAATCAATAGCAATAAAATATTCATAAAAAAACTTAAATTACGAGCTAAGTCTTCGTACCTTCATGTTCTTCTAACTCTGAAGACAACAATTTTTAATGAGATGGGAATCTCAATTAATAAAACAAGTTTTAAAAAAAGGTTGACAAACAGTGTTGTTCTCAACTAGTGTGTGGAATACGGAAAAACAATCCGCAAATAAAGGATATTTTTTTAATAAAAAATTATAATTTATTATGAATAATTCCTAATATGAGTAATTAATAAAAAATGATGAAAGAATGGTGTTCTTAATTAACACACTTGTAATGCACACAATATCACAATACTCATGATCACTCGCTCTCACGCAACTGTTCCTAAGGTTTCTAATAGATTCATCCAAAGGGTTTATAAGCTCATATTCCATACAATGGTTTTTCGTTGCCTTCCTTACGCTATTATGAAGGTATTAAGAATCTCTTCTCCATCCCGTTATCTAAAACCTCTTCCCAGTATAGGTATCTTATACACCCATTCCAACTATGTAAATCAAATTTCATTCTCATTCCAAATAAATATATCTCACTCGATTAGCACAATATAAATTTATACAATTAACGTAGTACACTAATACTATTTCATGATTCAAACATATATATATATATATATATATATATATATATATATATATATATACTTTTAAAAGTCATACCATGGAAGGTTTAAAAAGTCGTTTTGATCCCCCCACTTTAATTTGTTTTCTTCAACTCCTATGTTCCTTTTTCTCAACCCCAGTATAATCAACTTATATATATATATATATATATATATATATATATATATATATATATGAGATATTCTGAGGGAACTAATTAACCCTATATATAATAATTTAGGGTTGATTTTCCTCTCTCTATATTTTTTTTATAAAAGATTTGTTTTTCCAAATTAAATTCAAAATAGTATCAAATATTTAATTATTTTATATTATTTCTATTTTAAAAAGGAAATATTATCTGAATCTTAGTTATTTAAAGTGATATCAAATCTTTTATTTGTTTTATCTTATTTCTATTTTAATGGAAATATTATTTGGTTATTCAAAATTTCTAACAGTTTTAATCTTTTAGTTATTTGATTGATTCTCATCTAATTATTTTTTTTTAATCAAATAACAACTTAATATTATTATTTTCCAAGTGACCAAATATTATTTTTAATTTATTTTATAAGGTAATTTTTTTATTTAGAAAAAAAATATGATGAAAAATAATAAAACTTAATATTAACTCTAGAATTTCAAACAATTCATATTAAGTTGTTCATTAATAAGATTTTTAAAATTGGACCCATCATTGAACCGCTAAAGACATGAGTTTAGGGTTCAAAGGTTCAATCGGGGTTGAACCGAGGTTGAACCAAATTTAATAAAATATTATATCTTTTTATATTTTACCACTAATATATTAATTTTTTTTTGCAAATATAATACATCTTATTTGCAAATATTTTAATAAAATATTTTTTATAGTACACAAATATAATATATCTTATTTAGTTTTAAATATTTTTTTGCGAAAAATTATTTTAAATTTTTTTTATAGTCTTAAGTATCTTTTGCAAAATTTCCTTATAAATATTTTTTTTATTTTGCAATCTTATTAGAATACTTCTCATTTATGTGCCTAAAATTTCAATAACCACTGTTTTTCAATTTTTTATTTTTTCACCTATAATTTTTTTAAGAAAAAAAGGGATTAAACCATGAACGATCGATTTTGACCGGTTTTCTTGGTTTTGTGTCAGTTCAATTGGTTTTTTTGGGTTTTGAAAGCCTCCGATTATTAGGAAATAATGGACCACACACTACTTTGATTCCCAATTCAACTGGTTGAACCGACCAGTCCGATCCAGTTTCCAAAACATGATTCATTAAACAAGGCCATGTGTCTTTCTGATACAACGTCTCCCACAAAAACTTAATGCAATGCTCTATTTCGTCCCCCGTAGAATCCTTTGCAAGGTCATACTCTCTCATTTCAAATTAATTGATCCTTAATATATTATGTTAATTTGAGATAAGTTGATCTATGGTACTCTAGATAAGTTGATCTAGAATTTCATAATGTATTCTGAATTAATTCTATTTTTATTCTTTTTCTATTGTTATAAGTCTATAATCACTCGAATTCCTATATATTTAGTATAAGTATATAGCAATTCGAGTGATTATAGCTAACCCAAGAATATATATATATATAATAATACACTCTTTTTTTATTATTTTAGTATTTTTCTATTATTCTTTTATTACTTTGATACTGTATGTTTTCATTTTTTATTTTTGTTTCATAATTTCTTTTATTTTTAGTTATTTGAGAATTATCCAATTTAAGTTATGGGGTTATAAATATGAGGAGTTATTTTTTTTCTTTTCAGAAAGAAGAAAGAAAAATACTTAAGCCATAATTTAAGGTGATTGTAAATTGTAATAATACATACCTATTTTTACTCAAGATAGGTATATTCGAAATTGTACACAATTAGCATTCTAAATTTGTCTTGTCAAAAAGTGTAATATCATATTGATATTCCAAATTAACTAATACGGAATATTAATTATTTTATATCTCGAATTGGTTGATTTGAAACACTAAAAATTAATAATAATCAACAAGAAAGAAACAATGTCCAAAAAATTAACAAAATTGCATTTTCATTTTTTAAATGAGACAAATGATTGAGTGAATTCGACTTCGAATATTGAAGTCCTCTTCACGTGCATTAAAATGAGAAAAATTAGACACATTAAAGGTATTGTCAACACCAAACTCATTGGAAAAATCTATTTTGTAAGCATTATCGTGTATTTTGGACACCACTTAGAATGGGTCGTATCCTTGCGATTGAAGCTTGCATTTCTTTTATGCAGAAAACCTTTCACTTACAATTTTTTTTTTATAAGCACCTGTCACTTACAACATCCCTACGTAAAGCATGAAGTCTAACCACTTCTTTGAAAAACAAATCAACCACATGACAAACATTATCTACTTTTTTACAAGGTCTGAAATGTGTCATATTTGAGAACATATCCACCATCACAAAATCAAATTTACTGTATTCATATATATATTGATAACTAATTAGATCGACACTTATTAATTAAGATGTTCTCACGATAATTTACTGGGTTGAAAATCAAATTCAACTGACAGAACATACTAAAATATGAGTTTGACACTAACAGCGAAAGAATTTTATATTAATATTTAATCGTTATTTTTTATTTATATAATTTTAAAGTATTAATTGTTAAAGTTAATCAAATTATATAATTATTATTAAATTTCATTGTAAATTTTTTATACTTATAAGTGTTTTTTTTTCTAAAATATATATAAGATAAAAGTCAAAATATTTGGTTCAAAAAAATAACAGGGCTAATAATAAAATTTTCATTCAGTTAATTAGAACTTGACAATTTCACAAAACATCTATATGCACATCTTGTTTCCAAGATAAGCACTTTATCCGTTTTAAAATAAATTTAGTCTTTAAAAATTTTTTTTTAAAATAAGTGTTGTATTTATTTTTAATATAATATTAATATTAAGGTTAATTTTTTAAAATGGTAACTCTCTTTTCATTTATTTGTTAGTTTTTCTTTGTATATATAAAACAATTTAGGACGAAATTTATTCAAGAACGAAAAAAGTATCTGATATGAAAAAAAAATTGTTCCTAAATAAATATCGTAATTAGTTTTTCAATGTAGTATTAATTGTATTTTTTAACTAATAACCCTAACAATGTCAATTTAATTTTTAATATAATATTAATATTAAGGTTAATATGTAAAGGATAGATGGATTAATTAATAACAGATTAATTAATATTAATATTAGACGCTCAGTGATTAATTAATCCTAAAATCTTAAGTATGGGCGCTCCGTTTACTATTTTATGCATTCAAAAGTAATAACAGACTGTATTCTTAATTTCTTTTCTGTTTAAATTATGAGATGTAATCGAACCTTTTAACATATCTACATCATAATGTTGAGAATCAATTATGTTTTGTCAATTAAGATTAAGTACGAGAGTTCTAGAATTTGCTAAGGAATAAAAACCTAACGAATTCGAATTTATAATATAAAGAAGAAATTCTATTGCCACAAAAGATTCAAAAATATAATTTAACCTAAAGTAAGAGCTGTTATAAAACATTATGGTGTGTAAAGACTTCTTTTTAGGTATATATGTTTAGATCGGATCAGTCACAGAATATGAAAATGCTCAAACGCGCTCCACTTGTGAGCAGTACGAATAATAAGATTATATATTCTCCAATAAATAAATTAAGGGCATTAGAGTATGGATATATAAAATGGAAGTAGGGACCAATTGTTCCTTAACCCTTTGATTCTTCAACAGGAATTTTTGAATAGTAACTCTTTCATGTGTACAATATATGAGGCATACAGTCTGCCACTGATCAGCTTTATTCCCACCCAAAATAAAAAGTAAATATATGCCCGACTTCCAGATTTTTTATCGAATTTCCCCGGGAAAACTACAGCCACTTACATACTCCATTTAATTCAAGCATTTTGTTGACAAATTATTTTTTTCTCACATATATTTAGACATTTAAAATCTTAAACAAATTATTTGAATTCATTTTTCATATCTTTGACTTTACAATACTAGCTACTCTCAGGGTTTTTTTTTTCTACTTAATTATTCTCATGTGTATTTATTTCCTAATTTTATCATTAAAATAAAATTTGATGATTTATATTTAAAGGAAGATAATTTTGTAACTATTTCATTAACAACTTTATGGTTATATATCACGTTAGAGGAAAAATAATAAATTAAATTCAAGGAAAGATAATATACTAAAACCAAGGAAACTATTTGTAATATGAAACTTCTTTTAAAAAATCATAGATATTATAGGTTATATCTATAGTAACTAATTTATTAACCTGAATACTATATTATAACTCAATACATAATATCATATATTCTATCATATCCCTACAGTCGAACCAAGAGGTTGACGTATGTTAAGAATGTTTCGAAAATCTTCAAACAAAATCAATGAAAGACCTTTTGTAAAAATATCAAAATTTTGATAACGTGACGGCACATGTAAGACTCGAACGTCCCCTCGAGCAACCTTTTCAGGGACAAAATGAATATTCATGTCGATATGTTTGGTGCATTGATGTTGAATTGGATTTCTAGAGAGATATAGCGCACTAACATTATCACAATATATCAATGTGGCTTTTCGAATTAGACAATCAAGCTCTAAAAGAAAGTTTGGTAGCCAAAAAGATTCAGAGACCACATTAACAACACCTCTATATTCCGCCTTCACACTAGATCGTGACAAAGTAGTTTGCCATTTAACAGACCAAGAAATCAAATTATCACTACAAAACAAATAATAACCAGATGTGAAGCATCTAGTGTCTGGGTACCCACTCTAGTCAGCATCTATATAAGAAAGAAGAATAGATGTGGATGATGGATAGAGATGCAAGCCATGATCAAGAATACCTTATATGTATTGCACAATGCACTTAATAGCATGTATGTGTGCCTCCTCTGGTCATGCATGTATAAATACACTTATTGCATAACATAAGTGATATCAGGTCTTGTGAAAGTAAGATACTAAAGCACCCCTACAAGGCTTTGATACTGATAAGGATTGGCATATGGCATGCCAACATTACCACCAAGTTTTGGTTTAGTGTCAATCGGAGTAGGAGACGGTTTACAAGATGTTATGTCAGCTCGTTCAATGATAGTAATTGCATACTTCGGCTGGGATAGAAAAAGAAAGGTGACAACTATACCCAAAAAATAACTTAATGGCCCCAAATCCTTTATATCAAATTCGGAGCTAAGAAGTGATATGATTGATGTGTAGGTAGTAACAAAGGAGATTGTCAATATAATATCATCCACATACAAAAGAATGTAAATTGTAGTTGTACCTTCTGATAAATGAAGAAAGAATGATCAGAAGTACTATGAGAAAACTCAATAGTAGATACATAATCAACAAATTGTTGGTACCAAACCCGAGGGGTTTGTTTGAGCCCATATAGAGATTTCTTCAACAGACATACATGATGAGGATGATCTGGGTCCTTATAACCAGTGGGTTTATGCATGTAAACAATCTCATTGAGTTCTCCATGAAAAAACACATTCTCCACGTGAAGTTGATGAATAGGTCATGCGTTAGATATGGCTAAACCGAGAACAATGGGAATGGTTGTTGGTTTGACTACCGAATTAAAAATGTCTCCACAATCCACACCAACCTGTGAGTTTTGCCATCACCTACAAGTCGAGTCTTATGCCTCTCAAACACACTATCAAAATTTTCTTTATGAGTAAAAATCCACATATACTGAATCACATTAACATCAAGTGGACGAGGTAATAATACCCACGTGTTATTTTTAATAAGAGCATTAAATTCATCATCCATAGTCAATTTCCAATTTGGGTCACAAAGAGCAGACACAAGGTTACGTGGCAAATGAGATTTAGTGACAATAGTGTGAAGGTTTAATTTTTGTTTGGGCTTGAACATGCCATGTTGACTATGTAGCACAGGTCGTGAAACCGAAATGGGTAAAAAAGTAGGGTTAGGATAAGTGATGGTATGTGAGGAGTAGGTGGGGCACTGGGATAGGTATTTTGAGAGGTTAAGTGGTTGATCATGTAAGGAGAGGGACTATCATCCATGAAATTGTAAGTGTGGGGTTGTGGATTGTGTAATTTAGCAAATGGGAATTGGGTCTCACAAAAAATCACATGATGATTGAATATGATTTTACGAGAGGACAAATCATAGCACTTGTAACCACGATGATGAGATGGATATCCTAGAAAAACATACAAAGTGGACCGGACTTGAAGTTTGTTTATGGCAGTAGAGGAAAATAGCGGATAATATAGACAATCAAACACCTTATGATGAGAATAGGAGAGGCCTTTTTAATAAAGAATTTTAAGTGGTGACTGATATGCTAATTGTTTATTTGAAAGAATGTTAAGAAGATAAGTTGTCATTTGCAAAGCATGATGCCAAAATAAAGGTGGTAAAGATACATGTACAAGTAAAGTACGAACAATGTTATGGTACAAATTTTTCTTTCGGATTTCTCATTTTGTGATGATGTATGTGGACAAGAAAAATGAAAAACTAACCCATTTTTTTTACAAAAGTCCCAAAATGATCCATTATCAAATTCCTTACCATTATCACACTGTATTTTTTTACATCATGTTTAAATTGAGTGCGAATGAATGCTCTAAATGATAGAAAAGTAGAAAAAACTTGAGACTTTTTAGACAATGGAAATGTCCACAAAAAATTAGAGTAGTCATCCAACAACAAAATATAATAGCAATGTCCTGAAGAACTCAAAACAGGAGATGTCCAAATATCAGTATGTATAATATCAAAAAGCATAATAGTGTAAGACTTAGAAGAAACAAATGGTAACTTAACATGTTTCCCAAGAGAACAAGAGTGACAAATATGAGAACTGTGATTTTTATGACACTCAATAAATTTATTCTACTTAAGAGAGTCTAAAACAGATGGTCCTGGATGACCTAAATGAGCATGTCATAATGATGGAGCTGAAATAGCAAATGCAGATGGTAAAGCGACTTAAGTGGTGGTAATGGTTATGATTGGATAAAGGTTCCCCTAACTCTCACATCTCATTAAATGCATCTCTGTTTTCAGATCCTTCACAGAAAAACCAACAGGATCAAATTCAACAGACACTGAGTTATCAGTTATAAACTTTTGAACAAATACTAAGTTTTTAATAATTTTAGGTGCATGAAGTACATTTTTCAAGGCTAAAGGAGGATTTGGGGGAGGCAAACTAATATGACCATAATCTTGAACTGGAATTGAATGACCATTACTGACAAGTATACCATGATTACTGCTCAAATTAAAATAAGGCGTGAGAGTACCTTGCTCGAATGTCATGTGGGAAGTGACACCAATATCCATGTACCAATTTGCATCTGAAGGATTAAGTTCAAGAGTGTGTATTACGATTGCAATATCTGTTGGAGTTTGTGAAGTTGTTACCGTTGTGTATACCTATGGCAGTTTTGGCCTGAGGATGCCTGGTTGGCACTGCTGGTTTTTTTGAAACTCAAGTCTAACCAAAGGTGAGGAGGGGTATTGGCAATGTGGAATTGCCCAAGGCATCCATGGCCACTGACACTGCCTCGTAGGCCTGTGGTACTGGTGCGCTTGTTGTTGCGGGCCAAATTGCCTCTTCCAGCCACCACGATGACCACCATCATTGTTCTTGGCTCCACCCTAATTATCATCATTGTTTCTTTCCCTATTGTTATGGTTTGAGCCTTTCTTATTAACGTGGTTGCTACGATTTTGGGGAGTCTTGATGGGAGAGTGAGATTCATCAGTATCATGAGCCACCATGGAGAACCCATGCCAGTTGCAACCTTATGAGACCAACTTCTTCTAAAGGGAGCACAGAGCGAACTTGATAGAATGGTGGTAGAGGATTGCTTTGGAAAATGAGAGTCGCAACTCTATTGTAAGCCTCTGTAAGGCCGTTCATAATTTGAAGAACAAGATGGTTATTTGGAATCGGTGCTCCAACATTCTTAAGTTGATCTGACAACTCCTTGTCGATGATAATAAGCAAATTCGTTTTGAAAATCCTCCATGTTTGTATGGAAGAATTTTTGCTCAAGAGTGACAACCCGAGCATTCTTATTGTTCTAGAATATATCACACAGTCTATTTCATGCCTCAATTATCGTTGCATCTAGTTCAAGAACCATATGCAACAGGTCGTGGAAAATTGTTTCATAGATCCATTGAAGAACCGTAGCATCAAGGGTTGACCACAACTCCTTTTCAGAATTAGTGTTCAACATTGTCTCCTTTCCTGGCTCTAATGGAATGATGTGGTAAAAGCACCATGTGTGTGTGAATCTTGAACAATTATGTCCACGTCGCATATTGGATGTTTTCCATCTCTAGGATGATGGAGATATTGTTCTTAATGTTTGATATAGCAAGAGTTGAGTGGAATTTTTTGGAGTCAGTCATGGTTATTAATGCAAGAAATAGATAGGGGAAAGGAGAATAAAAAAATAGGATAGAGGAAAGCCTAGGAAAGTGACGAAAGCATGAGAGGATTTCAATCCCTTAACTCTGATACCATAAAAGAAGATAATTTTGTAACTATTCCATTAACAACTTTGTGGTTATATACCACATTACATGAAAGATAATAAACTAAAATTAAGGAAAAATAATAGACTAAAATCAAAGAAAGATAATAGGCTAAAATCAAGGAAAGATAATAGGCTAAAATCAAGAAAACTACTTATAATATGAAACTACTTTTCAAAAATAATAGATATCATAGGTTATATCTATGGTAACTAATTTATGAACTTGAATACTATATTATGACTAAGTACATAATATCATATATTTTATCAATATTTATTAATCTTGTGAGAGAAAATAGTATAATATATATACAAATATCTTTTTTTTGTTTAATTATAAGTACATGGGAAAGTAATCTTTCTTTTGAAGTATTTAAAACAGAATTCAAACTCAAAAATATACGTTTAAATTAGAATAATTCCTATCAATCCACACATGTTCGGTAGTATCCAAACATCTAATCTAGCTCATGTAGTATATGATGATGACTATATCTATTTATATATTATTCTACCCTTGTATATATGCAAAAGAGTTTTTTAGATAAAAAAACCAATAACAATTAGGTTGATCAACATACTAACTTATAATTTATAATTAGTGTTCTATATTGATTCCAAATTTTGTGTGTTTTGTTTTAGTTACTATAGTTAACTAACTTAACTAACTTGGTGTTGGTTAAGTTAGTTGTCCCAACTGAAGCGTGCATACTTTTAAATAGTTGTGTTATTTTGTTTGTCGCTGCCATTGTGATCACTCTTGATTGAAAGAGTTTTATTCAATTCAATTCTTACTTCTCAAGTTTAGTTCTTGAGAATATTACCATTTCTTTCTATTCTTTTCCTGTTGCAATTTCTTTCTTTTCTGTTTTGGGATTGAGTTATAGTGAGTTTGCAACTCTGTAAGTGTTCATACTTGACCATAACAAGTGGTGCAGTGAGTGTGGAGGTTCTTGATCCATTCAAGAATAGGATCAACTAAGTATGAAGTTGAAAAGCTTACGGTAGAGAATGACTTTGGTCTTTGGAGAATCAAGATGTAGGCTCTCTAGTCCAACAAGGGCTGATTGATGCTCTTGCTAGTGAAACAAAGGTTGAAGGAAGTATGGTCGCTGAAGAGAGTAGAATCTTGGCACAAAAAGCACATAGTTTTATCATCTTAAGCTTAGGGAATAAAGTCTTGAGGTAAGTTTCCAGGGAGAAAACTGTTGTAGTCGTATGGTCAAAGCTTGGGTGCTTGTACATGACCAAGTCCTTGGTGAAAAGGCTTTATCTCAAGCAATCCCTGTATTCTTTCAAGAGAAGTGAAGATAGACTTGTGGGGGAACAACTAGATCAATTTAACAAGTTGATTGTGGACCTTGAAAATGTGGATGTCATAATAGATGATGAAGACCAAGCATTGCTCCTGCTGAGTGCTTTGTCTAAGAGCTACTCTCACTTCAAAAAAACCATGTTATATGGGAGAGATTTGATTTCTATAGAACAGGTGCAAGCAGCCTTGCATGCCAAGGAACTTAATGAGAAGAAAGAAAGAAGACAACCTGAGAATGGAAATGGGTTATCTGTGAAGGGAAGTTGGCCCAACAAGAATGCCTAAAAAGATAAGAAGTTTTCCAAGAAAAGGCCATACCCGATAGGAAGAAGGAGACTGTAGGAACAAAACAAGTGTTATCACTGTGATAAGGAAGGACACACAAGGAAGTATTGTCCTAAGAGAAAGTCAAATTCAAGCAACAAGGAAGCTAAGAGGCAACCTAGAAATATTGCTCGTGTTCAAAATGAAGGCTATGAGATTACAGAAGCCTTGACTGTATCAAATAACCACTCAAATAGTGAAAAGATAATGGATTCTGGTTGTTCTTGGCATATGACACCTCACAGGTCTTGGTTTGAAACCTTCATTGAAATTATTGAAGGCCTCGTATTTTTGGGAGACCACAAACCTTGTAAAATAAAAGATGTTGGTTCAGTGAGATTAAAACTTCATGATGGAATAGAAAGGGTGCTCACTGAAGTGAGGTATGTTCTTAAGTTGAAAAGGAACCTCATACCTTGGTGAATTCGATATAAAAAGGCTATGTTTTCTAAGGTCAGGACGAAGTACTCAATGTTGTCAAAAGCACGAGAATTGTGATGAGAAGGATCATGAAAAATGGGTTATACTTTGTTGATGGTATAGTAAGTGTAGGCTCAGCTACTGCAGCCACTGAAAACACAAATGCTAGGTCTGAATTATGGCATAGGATGCTTGCCCATGTGAGTGAAAAGGGGTTGCAATAACTTAGCAAACAAGGCTTAGGAGGTGACAAGGTAGAGAAGTTATAGTTTTGTGAACATTTTGTTTTTGAAAAATCCAACCAAGCCAAATTTAGCACAGGACAGCTCAAGACTTATGAAATACTTGAGTATGTACATGCTAATTTATGGGGGTCTACAAAGGTTGCATCTCACTCAGGTGCTAGGTACTTCCTAAGCATAGTTGATGATTATTCTAGGAAGCTTTGGATTTTCATCCAAAACTCTAAAGATGAAGCTTTAGCAAATTTCAAAGAATGGAGGCGGCTGTGGAAAATCTAATAGGGAAGAAAATAAAGAAGTTGAGGACAGACAATGACTTAGAATTTTGTTCTGAGAACTTTAACCAATTATGCTTACTACATGGCATTATTAGGCAAAAAATTATGGTTGGCACACCTCTGCAAAATGGCCTTGCAGAAAGGTTCAACTGAACTATACTTGAGAGGGTGAGGTGTATGCTAATCAATGTTGGTCTTCCTATCTGGGCAGAATTTGCTATGACAGCTGCATATCTCATAAATAGGTCCTCCTTCATATTACTAAACTTTGAAACACTTGAGCAAGCTTGGTCAGGTCACCCTCCCAACTTGAAACACCTGAGGGTATTTGGGTGTGTTGCTTATGTGCATATTAGGCAGGACAAGCTGGAACCAAGAGCTCTTAAGTGCATTTTTTTTTTGCTATCTTGCTGGAATAAAGGGCTATAAATTATGGTGCTTGGAGAATAGTTTTAGAAAATGCATAGTGAGCAAGGATGCCACTTTAAATGAAGCACAGATGGGTTATGGAACTCCCACTAGTTCAGCTGCAGTAGAAGAAATAACTCATCAAAGATTTGAATTTGAGACCGAGCATAAGGGCAAGGTTGATGCATTACAAGAAGATGAATCAACCAATGAAGAGGAGGAACCAGCTGAGTATCTGCTGGCAAGGGACAAGACAGGAGAGAGATCAGACCTCCTAGCAGGTATGGCTATATGCTGAATTGACTACTTTTGCCTTGGTTTCAGCTATGGAAATCTTAAAGGAAGACCCTGCAGACTCTAAGTCAGCTTTGGCTAGCAAAGAAAAAAATAGATGGCTTGCAACCATGGAAGAGGAAATGAAGTCCTTGCATGATAACAAGACATGGAAGTTGGTCAAGAAGCCCCCAGACCAAAGAATAGTATGTTGCAAATGGCTATTCAAAATGAAGGAGGACATTGAAGGAGTTGAACTAGTTAGGTTCAAAGCTAGACTGGTGGCTCGAAGCTTTACACAAAAGGAAGGATTGGACTACAATGAGGTTTTCTCACTAGTTGTGAAGCATAGGTCCATTAGAATATTAATATCCATGGTTGCTATGCTGGACTTGGAACTAGAGCAAATGGATGTTAAGACAATCTTCCTCTATGGAAAATTAGATGAAACAATCTTAATGTACCAGAAGGATTTATTGAAGATGGAAAGGAAGACTATGTGTGCAAGCTCAACAAGTCCTTGTATGGGTTGAAGTAGTCCCCCAAGTAGTGGAATAAGCGATTTGATGAATTCGTGGAAAAATTAGAATTCAGCAGAAACAACTGTGATAGTTGTGTTTATTTGGATTCAACCATTTTGATTTCTTCATCCTCATGTTGTATGTTGATGATATGTTGGTAGCTAGCAACAACTTGGAGGAAGTGACTCAAGTAAAGGCTAAACTGAATAAGGAATTTGAAATGAAGGACCTTAGACCGACCAATAGGATACTAGGAATTGACATTCAAAGGCGAAGAGGAAAGAAGTTGTTGCACCTATTTTAAGAAGGTGCTTAGCAAATTTGGAATGACAAATTCCAAACCTATGATTACTCCCTTATCACAACAATTCAAGTTAAGCTAGAATCAATCTCCCAAGTATCAAGATGAGGCTGATTATATGGATAAAATTCCCTATGCTAGTGTGGTTGGGTTCCTCATGTATGTCATAGTCTGTAGAAGGCCTGACATAGCTTATTCTGTCAGCCTAGTAAGCAGATTCATGTCTGACCCAGGAAGAGCACATTGGCAGATGTGAAATGAATACTAAGGTATCTAAGAGTTCAATTGGAAGGGATGTGTCCTATGGTGAGCTAGAAGTGCAGCCAAGTTAGAAGAAGTTCTAGAAGGTTTTGTTGATTCAGACTATGCAGGGTGCCTTGACACAAGAAAGTCCCTAACTAGCTTTGTCTTCACAGCTCATGGCAGTGAGTTGGAAAGCCAACCTTCAAAAGGTGGTAGCCCTCTGAACTACTGAGGTAGAATATATTGCACTAACTGAAGTTGTTAAAGAAGCTATGTGGCTGGAAGAAATAGCTAGAAAATTGAGATTGTAGGACACTGTAATCACAATTTTCAGTGATAACCAAAGTGCTATTCAGCTGGCCTGAAATTCATTTCATTATGAAAGGACAAAGCACATTGATGTTAAGTTGTATTTTTGTAGGGAGGTGATCAACAAAACATCAGTAAAAGGGAGGAAGGTTCACAGGATCATAACCTTGCTTATATGATCACAAAACCAGTTCAAAGCACAAAATTTTATCACTGCATGAGCTTGCTAAGAATGCAGGGTGATTAAGAGTTGAAATTGTTATATCCCTTGTTTATGTTGTGTTGAAATTTTGAACCATAGTAGAGAATTGTTGTATATCGGTTCCAAATTTTGTATGTTTTGTTTTAGTTACCACAATTAACTAACTTAGTGTTAGTTAAGTTAGCTATTACAACTGAAACCTGCATACTTTTAAATAGTTATGCTATTTTGTTTGTCGTTGTGCTTACTCTGGATTGAAAGAATTTTATTGAATTCAATTCTTACTTCTCAAGTTTAGTTATTGAGAATTTATTACCATTTCTTTCTATTCTCTTCCTCCTGCCATCTTTTTCTTTGTTGTTTCGGGATTGAGTTACAGTGAATTCGCAACTCTGTAATTGTTCATACTTGACCACAACAATCAGATAAACTCGTTTTTTTTTCTTTAACAAAAATAATAGTGTCGCCTTCTAAGTATAAATTTCGCAAGTATTTTGGTTAGTTTTTAATGCTTTTAGTAGCACAAAAGTTTGTTTGATTAATTATTAGTATATATTGCACGAAACAAAAATATTTTACTATGTTTTCAAAATAGCTTCTTTAAGTAATGTTTTAACTTCTGTCTAACTCAGTCTATTTTATTACTATTTACTTTCAAATATTTATTAAAATTAATTTTTCCTTTTTTACATATAATAGAATTTTATTATTTCTTTTTAATTACATACATAACATAAGGTAGGGTTTTATTATTTATTTTATTTCATTTAAATTTGGTTGAAATAGTTTAAGATGTAATTAAGGTTAATTAATATGTAATTTCAAAAATTAAAATTAAAAGCATAATTAAAATAATTATCTTTAAATAAAAATTAAAAAAGTTAAAAAATAACTAAAAATAAAGAGTTTAGAAGTGATGCATTGACATGCTAAAACCATTATCTTCAATCACAAATTACAGTATGTATGACTTTTAAGATATATACTTATTAAGTCAATACACTTACATTACGTAATATGATGGAATGATTTTAACACTATTTTATATTATTAGTGTACATCACCCTTTGTTTTAAAAATAAAATTATATAATCATAAAAAATATCTTTGATCTATAAACTAAAATTTATATAGAAATTTCAAATAAACATGTTTTTTTTTTACAATTATATATTTATCAATGAAAAACTTAACAACTTTCCACTATTAATTAGCTTTTAGTCAATTTTGCAACTTTTTTAACTTGCTTTTTAGCTACTTCTGTTAAATACTGCATAATTTTATTGTCATGTATAGAAAAAATCATTATTACTAATGTAGTAAAAGTATTGATCATAATAATTTTTTTTTATCTCTAATTGTCATATCTTTATATCTTTATGAAATGTGACCTATTTAAATCCACTAATATGTTGCGTTACAATAAACACACCAGCATTTTCACATGTGACATTGGTATCGTGTTTCACAAAATATTGTTTTCACTTGCACACACATATGTGTAATATAAACAGATAATCTATTTATAAGATTTAAGTTTGTTGATACATGAAAATCTAAGGAGTGGAAGAAAATAGTTTAGGAAATGGATCAGGTGGAGGAGCAAGATAGAGCGTTGCCGATTGCAAATGTGGGTCGAATCATGAAGCAAATTCTTCCCCCTAGTGCAAAGATTTCCAAAGAAGGGAAGCAACTAATGCAAGAGTGTGTGACAGAGTTCATAAGTTTTGTGACTGGTGAGGCTTCTGACAGGTGTCACAAGGAGAATCGCAAGACCGTTAATGGGGATGACATCTGTTGGGCTCTAAGTTCCTTAGGGTTTGACAACTATGCTGAAGCCATAGGAAGGTACTTGCATAAATACAGGCAAGCTGAAAGGGAGAAAATCACTCACAACAAAAACTATCAAGGATCAGCAACAAAAACTCTGAAGCAAACTCCAATCATCCATGCTCCACCTTCACCAGTACTAGTGTCTAGGGTTACTCACAAGGTTCAAATCCCTCCCACTGCAAATCAATCTGGATGAATACTTAGTTTCTGTGTCTTTCTCAAGATCAAACAAGGTGATGACATGAAAAACACTTCTAATTTTGTTGGATATTATTGTGAGTTTCAGGTAATTTTGCAACTATACATCTGATCAAATAAGGGGACTTCCTCCCCTTCTATCTTATTTGAATAGTGTTCACTACTATATTGAACTTCTGTAATGTTGTATACAGGTATTGAGAATATAGTAGCTCTGAATTTTCTACGACAATCATTAATAAAATTTATCTGATTCATCTTACCATATCTAGATGATAAAACTACTGGATTGTCAAGATTATGAAACAGCAGATTTCTTATGATCATTATTATCATGTTCAAGATTTAATTAAGAGGACATATTATATATAACTTTAATTATTAAGATTTAGGGTTCGTGAATATAATTTAGTTTCTAGCTACATCCATTTTATATTGCAATTTGCAAGCTGTTATTTAATTATCAGTTAACGTTATCAATCATTTGAAAACGGATGTTCTCTACCCATTAGTTAGTAAACTGAGTTCTAACAGAAGAATTAATAATGGAAACGAGTAACAGTGGTAACTAAGAGCTAACATATATTGTCCAAATTTTTCAAAGTTTTGAGAACTGGATTGAAAGGACAAGCCAATTCATAAATGGAATTCTTCTCATCAGTTTCTTTTTTACCATTGTATTTTGAAAGGACAGCAAAACTTCGGTAGCGCTCTCAGGTTGGTTACTTAATTGATCTGTGATGCCTTCAATCCACATTGATCATTTGTTCCAGATTTAAAACCTCCCTGCGTGATGCAGTGACACTAATTAATTTGTGTCCTACTATATATCATAATTAAGTTAACGGCTTATTTTGGAACATTCGCCAACTATTTATCCAGAACATATATTTTAGTAGTTTATTTAGTATAAAATCCCCATCAGTCTAGCATTTCCATTGGACACCACTATGAAGGGAATGAAAGAAGTTGATGATGAGTTAAATTAGACATGCTTGTCACTGATATTATATAATATATCATAAAATTAATAGTCTTTCCATAAGGAGGGTTTAACCGCAAGAGAACCACAAGTTTGTTACCCAAATGCAAGTAAATTTTTAGCCAGTACTATCAGTGAAAAGAGCTATATATAAAATAACTGGGACATAAATGTACTAGGTTTTGATTTTCTAACCCTATAAACCGGGGACCACTATCTCGTTGCTTTACATGTGCATAATTAACCGTGAAAGTCGAATCATATCTCAGGCATGCCTGCATTCTACTATATTTCAAATGAACTATTAGGACATTGTCCCATTAAAGTTGACATCAAATTCCTTCTCAATTTTATCTTCTGTCAGAATTAGGGTTTCAGAGATGGCCTGGGATTTTCACTCAAGCCCTTGGGACCACTTCTCAACTATTACCTTAATGGGTTATACTCTTTCTCTCTCTCTCTATCTCCTCTCTCTGACACACACACAGAATAAACTTCACCAATAACTGAGAGATACATCATACATGTTTCCCATCTTAAGAGGCAGAACTAACAATAGAGGGGGATGATGATGTTAACTTTTTACATTAGACATTTTATATTAAAGTATAAAACCGCAAAACCAAAGAGAATACATCAGTTAAGAATTAATATTGTGAACCGCAAAAAACTTTTTGGACTATCTATACCAATGCAATGATGCAATTGACCGTTTGACTTTGAAAACAGTAAATCATCACTAAGACTACGTTACTACGTATACATACCACCGGAACTGCAACACTGAGATATGGCTCGATTTCTTGATAGAATAATTATACATAAAAATCTGTATCCGATTATGAATCACGGGATGATTTGCACAGTTGAAGACATTGAAATGAACAGTGTTCCCATGGGCTCCGACCACGAAATTGCGGCATCGAGATTCATAACCTTGCTGCATAGCATTCCTTTTGAGGGAGTGGGGACTGACAATTATCAACCAATATGGCAAACCGCGTCAGATGTGCCTTTTTTTCAGGATCATGGGGTTGTACTCCATATTAGTTGCAGAACCTCATCACAAAACAAAAACCTTAAATATATGCCGTGGAACACATTCTCAATATATCAAAATATTACTGAATGCCTGTGCCGTGGTGGCCTGGTACCACTGTTCCATGCAACACCTCCAAAAATTAGATTGTTAATGGCTGTGTGTGGCTTTAAATATATCAATTATCTGAGTTATGAATTTTTATGGTTACACCAAAATTTCAAGTTCAAGCTGAAAGCTTCTCTAATGTTCGAGTTCTGCTTCTACAGTTAGGTGGAGGTCAATGAACTGTCAAATATATTCATCCCAGTATGGTATTTTAAGTATGATTATTCTGAATGTCCCTTCTCTTCCATTGATCTCCCCTCATGAGAACACGAAATTTTGATGAGTCCCTTTTCATTACGTTATGTTGATATAAATCATGTGCTGCACGGATTGGATTCCTTTTACCAACAGTAATTAATTCTTTGTTTAATTCGTTGAACAGGCTAGCTAGGAACACACGCGAGACTGAAATTCGTTAACCATATCTTGCATATAGTTAGGTTTCTTATTCCCTTAATTCGTTTTGGAAATACAAGACTTCACAGAAAACCAGTGTGATTAATGTCACCAATTGTACTTATGTTTAACAGAAGTTGAGTACTAATATGTTTAATTATACTTATAGTTTTGGCACAATTAATTTACTTCAGTTAGTAAGTTAGTCCCGACTTTAAATACCAAGCTTGGTCAACCTGGTGTGAGAACTTATACAAAATAATATCTTTAAAGTATATCAGCTTTCATTTTTTGAATTATATATATATAGTCCTCGTGCAAATTAAGAGCATTTTGCGAAAGGGATAAATTTTCCAATAATATTTTTGTTTATGTTCATTTTGAATCATATGACTGCTCCGCAATCAGTATCTTTCTGTTGGCATCTTGACATATATATGCTGACCAATCTGCTCGTTGTGTTTGAGGTTTGGCATAAGTAAACTTGCCTAATCATTTCGCAGATAAAAAACTAACTCTTGAAAGCAATCAAAGTTAAAAGTAATATAAGTAATGACTATGTACTTTTACAAAATCAGCAGGTTCAATCAAATTAAATGAGAAGAAGAAAGAAAATAAGTTCCAAATTAAAGAAGTAGAATATAAATGCAGAAAGGTATAGATGAAGAAAATCTTCCCATGCAAATTATTAAACTTCACTCAGAAGTTCTACTCAGCTGACCATGTATGCGGAAGCAACTATTTTGTGTTGTATCAATCCTCTCAAGAAATGGAACTCAAATATAATAGTTTCATCTTTTAATTCGTATCCACAAAATAGCAAGGGGTTTTGCAATAGTCAATTACAAACCACTCAAATGGTGACCACCATAATTAGAAACATGAAAAACCAGGTTATAACCATAAAAAAAGGGCTGCCAGAAAATCAATAATATAATAAAAGACAATAAGAGCTGGGTATATCCAGTTGAAAATTGGTAACCTGTTCAGCCACAATTGCTACTATTTACCCTAAGCCAACTGAGATCTCCATATAGAGGGGGAGACGCACGGAAGAAGAACAACTGTTCTTATTGTCGATGCAAGCCTAGCTATTTTTATTAATCATACTTTTCTGGTGACGACTTTTTTTCGTGCAATCTTCTTAAGGTTTTCATCAAATTTCAGGACATATAATTTGATGAAATATTACAATCTTAGAGTCAATTCCACTCTTTCGATCATACATATGACATACATCTGATTCTAATCTCAGTTAGATTCATTAAAGAAATTACGCAAAGGATAACATTTGAGCATTCGAAACTGTAGATAAAATCGAAAATCTAATAAATCAGCTGAAACATGAAATATCTAAATAAGCATCTTCCAAGGCTAAACTCTCCAGCTGAAATATAAGTAAATCTAATTCAAAGGAAGATATTACAGAACTTACAATAAGACAAGATTAGTTATAATCAAAGGAAAGGACGATGGACAAGATTCACATGCTTGTGTTCTTCCTGATTCCTCCATTAATACTGCACATCAAAGCTCAAGATATAGGTTTATGGATTTACAAACAGAATCCAAAGACGCATCGATCTGTTATTGCTTGAGTTAACATTGTTTATCCATCATGTGTTTCAAACCCTCAGACTCACTCTATACTAACAATACAGTATATATATATATATGAGACGATCCCCTTATAAGATTAAAAATGGTTGAAATGAGTCATTTAATTTATCTCAAATGACTTCTTTGACAACTGAGTTTATTTTAAATTACTTCGTGTGCTATTATATATGAATTAGACACTTTTGAGTCGATGCTAAAGACACCTTTTTTAGTCAGCTAATTTAGTAGTTGATCTTACAAAAAAAAATTAACATGAACCAATTTTTAAGTTTTCAACTTTTCACCTAGTTTATATATTTCAACTGGTTAATAATTTTATAAATTGGTTTTATCAAATATATAGCTGCCTAAAATAACATATAACTTTTGCTTCAAATCGAATATATAATGTAAACGGATTAATTATGTTTTAATATACCCAACATGAAAATATTTATTATATAACAATTAATGTATGAGTGCTATACTTAAAAGAAAATTATCACACTAAATAAAATATTGGCATAACAAAAACTAAGAAACAACAACTTTTCAATAAATATTTGTGCGACAAATGGTTTGGTTTTGATTTTTAATTTTTGAAAAAAGTTTTAAAAAATAGTTTCAAAGAATTATTTACTAATAGAGATGAAAAAAAATTGTTTGATAATTTAAAAATTATTTTAATGATGTAAAAATAAAAAATTTACATATACTTATAAAAATATTATTAATAAAAAGCAAAAAAACAACTTCTTTTCTTGTGTATTTTGAGTTTTCAAAATAAAAATATAAAACTAAAAGATAAAACTACTAACAATTGTTTCACTTCTTTAATTTTTAAAAAAAAAATTATTTTTAAAACTTATTTATAAAAACATTAATCAAACGATTTTTTTAATTTTTAAATATTAAAAAAATGTTTATAAATCTACATCAAACAAGCAAGATACCTCTCCCCACCTTCTAGTTTTCGCTTAATATTATGATGTCATTCTGTTAAATGCGTGTGGCTGGTTAATATATAGCCTTTGTGGGTAAGCTAGTTGAAATTGGCGTTTTGCTTCTGTGAACCATCTAAACCTTCACATTAGCTAGTTAACATCTCTGCCAAAATAAGTATACATTAATTATTTTTGTACATTCCGCATTAGTGGATACACTTTAGGTGAGATTTAATGAAGTTTCAGCTAAAAACATTGGCGATCAACGATAAATGTTAAAGGGTTTTTAATCAGACTATGTATTTTTAGTTAACTATCGTGGATATTTTCTTTTTATTGATTTGATAAGTTCTTTTTATTGGGTTATTATGTGTACTGTGTACGGCAGGGATTACTATTAATTTATTGATTTAGCCATTAACTAATATTTATAGAGTTTAATTAGCGTATACAAGAATATAAAAAATTTTTACACTATTAATTAATAAAATAAAAATGAAGATTATGATTTAATAATAATGTAAAACTTCTTATTCATTAATTAAACTTATATTTATATTCTCTTATATTCTTTGTTTATGCTATTTATGTTCTCTAACTTTAAAGAAGATATGTGTTAGACTTAATAATATTTATTGATTTGTTAAAAAATAATATTTATAATAGAAAATTTTATATCAGTTATCTTTAGTAGTAAAGTCGTTTCTTTTCTATATTTTTTTTATTCGTGTGCCTTAAATTTAAAAAATGTGCTTAAGAGATTTGATAACAACCATAATATAATATAAGTTGGATTGACGTAATGATATGCACATATAATAATCCGTTTTGAGAATATTTTATGGAACGAAATTATAAATAAAGTATTTTTTTATATAAATATTTTGAAAAAGTAAATATATATTGTTTAAAAGTAGACATTTAATTTTATTAAAAATTATATATTTTAGTACATTAAATCAATATAATTTTAATAATTTAAAAATGTATGTATATATATTATATTTTTATTCGATGTACTTGTACAATATTATCTACTATTCAATTCATATCTTTGTAAAAGAAATATATATATATATATATATATATATATATATGTATTTATATATAAACCTAAGTTTACAAAATATACAATACGTATATATATAATTTTTAATAATAATTTTATTTCTTATAAGTCTTCGATGGTACTTTTTTTATTTTACTTTTTCTTTCTTGTTATATTTATATTATTTTTTATATTTATATTTATTATTTTTCATTTCTATTTTTGCTTTTAGCTTTTCCATTTTTCTTACCTATTAAGATGGATACATGTCCTAAATAGTATAAAACCATATTTTTTTTAAAAAAAATTAAGGTCTCTATTATTTATTAAATAGTTTTTAAAAAAATTAAAAATATCATTTAATTATTTTAAGCAAAAAATATATTATTTTTATTATTATTGATTAAAAAAACATTTTTAACAAAATTTTGAGAATCAATTTTGCTTTTACAATTTTAAACATGTATATAATAAAATTCTTATATTGTGAGTGAAAATGATTATAATAAAACTTAAAAGTTAAATCTTTTTCTTTTCTAATACAATTATAACTTTATTAGTGATTGTTTATATTACTTTAAAAATAATTTAATTTAATTTTTATAATTTGAGTTTTATGTTTTTTAACATGGTATTGACTTGGATTAATTATCACCACAAAACTGCGAAACTCTGTTGAGGACCTTAAGTGTATACAAGGTAAGTATTTTTTCTTAACACATTTGCTCCATATTTAAGGTGGCATGGATATGGTTAAGGAGCACAAATCACTATTATTTGTGTCACACTTTAATTTAGATAAAAAGAATATAATAATTTTAATGGTTTGTAAAATAATATAAAATAATCTAAATTTTATTTACCTAAATAAAAATATACTTTTTTTAAAACAAATTATTCCATTTGTCCTGGACCGAGATAGTTGCCTCTCTAATCAAGATGAGGCCCGGCCCTGCCACATATGTTATGAGAACACTGAACAAAAAATGCAAATTAGTAGGGATGAATAAAATGCAATAGCATTAACATTTCAATTTCGTAATTATAAATTGACTAGTGAATCTTTGGATGATTTTGTGTGTGTTTATTATTTTATCAAAAACATGTTCTCATACTTGTTTAACTTGATGACAGCTGTTTCACAATGGGATTGGCGTGGGGTGAAACCCAATACCAATTCAAACACAATTAAAACAAAATACACTATGATTTATAATTAGAGTTTAATGGGCAACTGAGAATTTTTATTTATATGATTTTTAAATAATTATGAATAAAGTTAATAAATTTATAAAAGATTGTGATTGAATGTTAGTGTAAAAATCTTTATATTATATACTGTATATGTCAATTAAACTCTTGTGATTAATACCCTTTTACAAAACTAATTTTCTTCTTCTTTTTTTTATGAACAACTAATTTTTTTCGCCAAAGCATACAGGTACCGAAGAATTATATTCCTCCTGTAACGTCGATTTTTAGAAAATTTTTGTTTCTATTTATATGATACTTATAAAATTTAAAGTTACATTAATTATATTATATTTTTACTAATTATTTTTATGTACACAAACCTTAAACATCACATAAAAGAAACGAAAGATAATTATGATGTGGAAAAATAATCTATACCTATAGATAAAACTTGTTTTGGATAAAAATAAATAATTGAATAGAAATTCATAGACAAAATAATATATTTTTTCTACTCACTTGTTAACCTGAGAAGATGAATAGTAAGATATCATAACTGCAATTTGAAATTATTTAACTGCCCTTGTTTATATATTAAAGTAAGTTGAAATGATTTGTTTTTAGTATAAATGTGTATTTCAAAATCATTTTTTAATATAAATATATTTTAAAATTATTTTTTTAATTTTACATTTTAATAATTATTTAAGATACATTCAGATATTAATAGATACTCGAACACGTGTGCAACTGATGCAAAAGAAATTTGATGATTTCATTCAATGGTATGGATGTTCATTAGGTTGGGTGACCTAATAACCTAATCTGACTCAATCTAATCCAAAGTGATTGAGTTAGGTTTTTTTTAGATGGGTGAAACCCAATCCAACCCAATCAAACATCCCTATGAGTTGGGTGACAAGTCTAGTGAGTTGAACCAAGACTCAACCTGGTAATATTATTACATTATTATTTATTATTTTAAATTAAAAAAATATTTTTAATAGTTTAATTTATAACTTCTGACCTGAGATTGTCACGCACTACAAGGGTATACACTCACTCTAACTAGCTAATGTTTATTGGTAGATAAAAAACAAAAATTGAGCTCTTAACCGATAGTTTAAAGTTTCCTGGGAATTGATTCATCGTACTATTAGAGCCAATAATTTATTGTTTATCTTTTATTATAACAATAATATATTTTATTCTTTTAAAAAATATCTTCAAGAATATATATAAAAAAAGTTCTAAACATTTAATTTATTCTTTAAAAAAATATTTTTTAAAATAGTGACTCAAATTAACCCAACTCAACCCATTTAATAGCGTGTTATGTTGGGTTTAATGAGAAAAAAATGAAAACTCAACCTAACTTGATGAATAAGGGATTTTCATTTCACATTTATCCTTTTTTTCATTTAATACCTACCCACCTATATAATTTTTTTAAAACTAAAAAATATCCTTTAACCTAATTATTTATCATAACACCTACCATAGTAGATTAACTTGATCTCTCTAAACACTGTAATAAATTAACCTCACTCACTCATATTTCAAAATAAAATAACTTATTCTATGAAATAAGCTTTTCGAACAAAGAAAAAAATTAATTAGAAAATTTATTTAACTATTTATATTATCTTTATAAAATTTTATATTTTAATAATATAATTTATTTATAACATAATTTATTAAAATTTTATATTTTAAAATATAAAATAAATAAATATGAAATTTTATTAGGGAAAACCTTCTCCTAATAAACTTTATATTTATAATTTTATATTTTACTATTTTAATTAGAAAATTTATATATAATATTTATATTATATTTATAAAATTTTATATTTTAATAATATAATTTATTTATAATATAATTTTTTAACATTTTATTAAAATTTTATATGATAAAATATAAAAATAAATAAAATATAAAAATTTATTATGAAACCTTCTCTTAAATTTTATTGCTTCTCTGGCCATATACCATGGGAGAAGTGAAAAGAAAATTGCAAATTACTCTAATTACTTTGAACGTAATTATATGACGTTAATTACTTTAATTATTTTGAGTATAATTACTCTAATTACACTCCTCGCCATTCCTCATTAAGCTAATAACTTTGGATCAATTACAATAATTACTCTAATTAATTTGAGTCTAACTATTTACTCTAATTATTATTATTATTATTATTATTATTATTATTATTATTATTATTATTATTATTATTATTATTATTATTATTATTATTATTATCATTCATTCATTCATTCATTCTCTAAATAGTATTTTTATGTCTATTACTCTAAAATTATCCTCTCTTTCATGCACTACTGTACTCATAATCCTTACTTAAATAAGGAAGATTAATTTTAATCAAATTCTAAAAAAAATAAAATACCAATTGTCTCAATATTTGTTGACGTATAATTTTTTAGTATATCAACTTTTTTAGTTAATCTCCTTAATTTAATTTTATGTTATAATTGAATTGAGACTAACAAGATTTATGAGTAATAAATATTTTTTTTAGTGCACTCTCAGGTTTTACTTCTCCGATAGTGAAGTAAAAAAATATATAATTTTTTTTACTTCTCCGGTTGTGCACTGTAGGAAAATAAAAAAAAAATTACAAATTTTTTTATTCCGACAACGCGCTGCCAGAGAGTAAAAAATAAAAAGTATATTAGTATTTTTCTTACCATTAGATAGGAAATGAAAATGGGATAAATATGAAATAAAAATCTCATAAATTATAATTAGATTAAATCTTAAATTTACCTACATGTGAACCAACCTAAACGTGAAAACCCTATAGGTCACTCTCCAAATTGCTACTCATACGCCAATTCCTGCTTCCATTAGAAAATTTATTTTGACATTTGTCTCTCAAAATGCCGCTCTTCTCAATTTATTTCCAAAATCATGATACCTGACATATTAAGAAACTTTGGATCTGAAGCTTGGTTTTGACTTTTGATGGAAGGTTCCTTAGGCGTATTGAGGAATTGGTTTCCAGGTTATTGTCTTGCACTATGAAGAGTCACCAACCTTTTGATAGTGTTACTGACCATCGATTTAATTTTGTCTTCTTTAATTGATTCTAATAGTTTTAAATTTAAAATAAATTATAACAGCTTAAAACTGTGATTTCTTAAAAATTCAATATCATTACTTGGAACATCTCTAATGGATTCCTTACGAATTGTTTAACTTCGAGACATCGTATCTTTAAATAATTGTTACTAAAAATTGATTTGCATGATAAGATAGATTTCTTAAGAATAAATGAGTATATTATCCAAAATACAATTTCTTTTCCAATAACAATCAAAAGTGAATATTTTAAACTTTTACCAATCAAAGGCATCCTAAAGGCAAGACAAATATATTAAAAATTATTAAAAACCAAAAAAAAATTAAAAATTTATTAAGCACAAAAACATATTTAAAACCTCATATTTATAACTTTTAAGATTATTAATATTAAAGTAAACATTTATTTACAAAAAAGTCAACAAATTTACCATTACCTGTCAGAAATTTCTCAAAACAAAAGACATATAGAGCTTAGAGATATTTTATCAACTTCAGTTTTCATTTTGTTCCCCCTCTCGCTCAATTTAGTACTTTGACTTGCATCACCTTCTGGCTTCCACCAACAGGTTGAGCAATCTAAATTAAAAACTAAAAACAGTTCTGAAAATAGAAATCAAACACCTTGAGCCTCTAGTTCTGTTGTGTGTTACAGATTGACAATGACCATGTTACTACACTAGTCACTCTCACAGATGAATGTTCCATTATGATACAATGTTCGGGTTGAGACTTCTTCGACAACATGCCTTGATAGCGATAGTAAATAATAGATATTTTTATCTGATTTAAGTTCGGTCAACTTCAGTAACCTATCCCAAAGACTAGACATTGTTTTCAAAGTTCAATCTAAGTCAACTACAGTTTCGGATAAGATAACTAAAATAATTCACAAATCAAAATGTGAAAACTAAAACCCATCCATCACGCCTTTCACTAACTGCATCAATAATAGATATAGCTCTCCAGTATTCTTTTATACAAGTGACTCTAATTCTTCCTAAAGATTGATTAGTTTATGAAGCCTTTCAATAAAAACTAGTCAGGTTAACGAGAGCCGCACTGCCACTCACATCTTCAATAAAAATAAAGCAAAATCAACTCTTATCTAAAAAAGAGAAAAAAATCAATTCATTTGATTAACTACAGCTTCCACGAATCCCCACCCATCATCAGCATCAGGTCCCACCCAATATCCATATATAACTATTTCAGTTCTATCATCTATATCCAAACTATGTGTGTAAGTTTCATGTAGAAATCTAGTGCATGACAGCAAACAACGTTGACAGCTTCCTTTCACAGATAATATGTGCTTTTTTGAACTGCAATAGCCAAGGAAATTTTGAGCTGCAAATATAATATATACTGTTAGATTAAAATGGATACCAAGTACAGACATGAAATAATTCAAAACACTCCCAAAAAAATTCCATACAACTTCCGAAAGTTCTCTATGTTGAATCCTAAGTTGAAGTTGAAGGTAGCACAGATATATGTATGATAGAAACACATGGTTATGTGGATATAGTGCAGCATACACTACCCAACATGCTAAAATTATTCAGATCTCATTTTTGCTTTATAATTTCTCATATGTATCGCAGCATTTTTCCTTGCATTTTTAGAGGACAACAAAGATTTAGAAGTGAAAATTAACCCCACTGAGAATGGAGTGATGATACTTATGAAATCTGAAATAAATCCCCATCCAAGGAAGCCAACACATGAAGAGTATCGCTATACAATAAATGAATCTACAAAAATAACCATAAACAGACAAAATCCAGTACCCAGGATGCAGCTTAGAACATTCTAATATTGTATATTTCAAAGAATCTTAATAAAGCTAAACCATGTGCATATATAATAAGAAGGTATCAAAATCCAAGATGTCTGTCCTCTCCGCTATGTTTTTTAAGAGTGAGCAAGAATGTGAAGGTAAACTTCAGCTTTTTTTTTCATTCGCAAGATTTGGCTTTCCTATTTATCCTCTTGTTCCATTCATAAACTGGAAATATAATCCCTCCACAGATCACATCTAAAAGTAAGTGTGAAAACTATGAAGCAGGTTCAAAACTCTAATCAAATCTAACCACTAAATGGCTGTAGCAATTCCCCCAAGCAGCAACTGTTTCACTTCCAAGAAGCCAGTATGACCCAACAAAAAGATTGCATAGGTTGCAACTTGCAAGTTTAAATTTGGCATAATGCAGCCTTACGATTTCACATTCCACTAATTACTAGGGTGAGTATTCCAAGATCCCGGCAGTGAGCTTGCCTTAATGTAATAATTAAGCAACAATGAGAATTATCAAATTAAACAGCTAAATATTAAACCATATCCCAAACTGAAGTAGCCAGAATCAAAATTGTCAAAAATTTATAATGCCAAAAGAGGGAAGCAGAAAGATCCAAAAATCAAATGAGAGGTAGAAAAGAAAAACCTGCACGAATATTTGCTTTGCTTAAAAGTCTATCCAGAGCAAAATCTAATCGAAGTTGATACACTCCTAGCTGGTAAGTCATCAAAAGTAATAATATTTCATTCAACAGGAATATACATAGAGAAACAATTTTCCTGTATCTAATTAGAAAAGCAGCATCAGTGCATAGAACAAGTTGTGCAGGAAAGGGTTGTCATGCAAGTAGAAATAACAAGTTTAAGCTGCTGATATTAATTTTATTCACAATATCACACCGAATTAATTAGAAACTGAATGATTCGTCCTTTTTGAGTTTTGATTAGCGTCCAGAGAAATGGAAAAAAAAAAATTAGAAAAAATAAGATTCACTACAAAATGAAAACGAACAACAGTGGATGTGGTACATTGTGAAACGCAAATGGATTTTAGGTAAAAAAAAAAAACAAAGGTGTGAAGTTCAAAAGCATGTACCATGAAAAAAAAAAGTTAAAAAGAAAATAGAAGAAAGTTAGGGTTATGTATGTGTAGAATGAGAAAGTGAAGAAAGTACCTTATTGAGTGGTGAATCGGGCGTAGGAACGGCGAAACTCGAGGAGACTAAGCACGCCATTTTGACGGTTTCAAGTTTCAATTTCGGAAATGACTGCCAACTAACTAACATTCTCATTAGCGTTCGCAGCTGTGGGCTAGGCCGGTCATTCATGGGCGCCCTTTTCTTTTTCCAACCCTATTTTTGCTATTTATAGGCCCCAATTTACTACTTCCCCCAAACTATCCTCATCTCCTTCGTCTCAGCTTCCACCCACGCCCCCTACCTCCTTTTGCAGATCATGTCATCCTCAAGCTAAAAAAATATATTAAAAAACATTCATTTCACATCTTGTTAGCAATATGTGGTACATAAATGTGGGTCATTTGATTCATAATACATATTTTTTTATCATTGAGGATCACATGATCTGCAACAGGGAGAGGAGAGGGGAGGGACTGAGTGCATGGAAGGGACGCGGCAGTGTGGGACACGGAAACCATGAAAAAGAAGAGCCTTACCCAAAAAAATAACAATGAAAAGAAGAGGGCTTGGGAATTCAAATAATAAGGTGCAAATAGAAAAATTAGTGTGAAAAGAAACTCCCTTTATGGGTTTTTTCTTTTAGAGCCCATACTTTTTGGAATGTTTATTTCACACTTTTCCCTTTTTCATTTAACACCTATCCATCTAAATAATTTTTTAAAAACTCAAAAATACTTTTTAACCTAATTATCTATCCTAACACCTACCATAATAAATTAAAATTATCTCTCTGTACACATACTCTAATAAATTAACTTCACTCACTCACATTTCAAAATAAGATAACTTATTCTATAAAATAAGTTTTTCAAACAAAGAAAAAATTAATTAAAAAAATTAATTAACTAGTTATATTATCTTTATAAAATTTTATATTTTAACAATATAATTTATAACATAATATATTAAAATTTTATATTTTAAAATATAAAATAAATAAAATATAAAACTTTATTACAAAAAACCTTCTCCTAATAAACTTTTATGTTTATAAATTTTATATTTTATTATTTTAATTATAAAAATTATATATAATATTTTTATTATATTTATAAAATTTCATATTTTAATAATATAATTTTTTAACATTTTATTAAAATTTTATATGATAAAATATAAAAATAAATAAAATATAAATTTATTACTCTAATTTCTTTGAGTCTAATTCCTCTAATTACACTTCTCGTCGTCTCTCGTTACTCTAATTACTTTGTGTCTAATTAGTATAATGGTAATTACTCTACTTATAATAATAATTATTATTATTATTATTATTATCATTATCATTATTATTATTATTATTATTATTATTATTATTACACTGACATTAATTACTCTAATTATTATTATTATTATTATTATTGTTGTTATAATTAAAATGAGACTAACAATATTTATGAGTAATTTAATTTTTCGTTATAATTAAATTGAGGCTAATAACATTTATAAGTAATAATTAGTTTTTGAATTTTTTCTTCTCCGGCTGTGTATTGTCGGAGAAGCAAAAAAATTTGCAATTCTTTTTACTTCTCTGGTAGTGCACTGCTAGATAACAAAAAAGTTTGCAAATTTTTTTGTTTCTTCGGTTGTGCACAGATATTAGTATTTTTCCCACCAATAGATGAGAAATGAAAATGGGATAGGTGTGAAATAAAAAACCCTACTTTTTTTTCTTCATGCATCTCCAAAAGAAATAAAAAACCCACAAAAATATCTTTATGATATCATCCGGGATAGGTGTTTTGTAGCATTTAGGAGAGAGTGGATATTTTCGTATTAAGTAATTTGGATTGGTTGTTGAAAGAAGTAATCCATAGATCATCTGATGGAGTGGAGCGAGGATGGAAATAGGTTTTTGATCCACTTCTTACTTATTTATTTATTTATATATATATATATATAGTAACTTTGTTTATTTGCTAATTAATATTTTTAAAGTTATAAGTAAAGTATAAAACTTTTTCTAGGTTTATAAGCATTAAACTAGTAAAAATATACGTACTTTATTTTCAACCAAACATTTCAATAACTTTGTAAAATCTAATGAAGGTTAACAACTTTACCTAATTAATATAATACATTTTTAAAAACAAGAAAATAGATATATACAAACGAAGAATTAGAAAGTTTAAAGTGGACCTATAAATCTTTTGTTTTAAAAAAAAGAAACTATGTAAACGAAAACTTCATGACGTTTTTCTTATGTTTACAATCGTCATTCATTTTTTGTATAAAATATGTTTAAGTCTTGAAAACTTCTCAATATTTTAAATACGTCATTCAAAATTTTTTTTTTATAAACTGTGTCTTGTTAATTTGAAAATATGTCATTTTTATCCTTTAAATACTGTCCAATTTATTTTGTATTTCTCTATAACTAGCTATTTAAATCACTTGCAGACAAAAAATGTTATATTTAAAAATGATAGGAAAAGGAGAGGCGGGACGAGAGGAAAAAGAAATCAGACATCACAGTTTTTCAAACATGTATTTAGAGAAAAAGTTGATAGGTGAAATTATCAGTAACAAAATGGGAAAAAAATATTTTTGTTCAGGTTCTCTTTAAGTTCCCTTGTCTCATTATCTTTTTAAAACAAACAAAACAGTTATAATTAAACTCTTTAAACATAGAGATAACAGATATGAATAAGATAATTACATCTATACTCATCACCTTTTCTGTTTAAAATTGAATATTATCTGCACTCAATTAAAATAGATATTACTTGTGAAAATTGACAGAAACAAGGTGATGCTACATATACATATTGCTTGACATGCTTTGACATTATCATGGCACCGTCGTACCTCTTCGGGTAAATTCTTAATTAACGCTGTATATATAAAACATTTAAAACAAATCTAATATGTTAACAAAAAACACTTAATGTCCATGTAAAACTTTCATAAATTTTTATCTAACTTTATCAATTAATACTTTAAAAGTTATATAAATTTTTAAAACTTTTATATTGTCAGTACATAGATGTTAAACTCATATATTAAACAATTTTCTTTAACAAGGTAAAAACATATAACTAATCTATGGATAGGGAAGAAACTAACATAATGAGAGTAGTAGGGTAGTTACTACAATTTAAAAGACAATTGATTACTGAATGATTTAAAGAGCAGTTAAAAAAAATATAATAAAATAGGTATACCAAATATAAATATTCCTTTATTATTAGTGTAGATTAGAAGCCATGTTTTTCATTCTCGAGAGTACACCCACATTTTAAATTATCTATCGTTAAGAAAAAGAGGAGGGGGATGGGAAAGCATGTAAATAATTAAAAGAATATACTGTACTCCATATGAGAAGACAGATATTAATAGATCATTTGCAAAAATAAAATAAAATACCACGAGCATGGAATTTGAATTGATTCAATTGAAGCGTTTTCAAGCACCAGATTATTTGAGGCAATAAGTTCATTTGGGCACAAACTAAGGCCAAAAGTTAAGCAACAAAATCAGCCGCACTAGTAAGCCAGCGGATGGAATTTTCAAAAGATTGCTTGGCCACTGACCAACCCTATTGCATCTAGGATGAGGAAAACGTTATCTATCGGTTAAAACAAAAAGGAAATTAAATGCCGTCCATATGAAATGAATATAGCTAGCCAAGAGATGGCATATTTTGTGCTTCATTTGAGCTCTTTTTGGATTTGTGTTTTGATTTCTTCTCCCGCTTCTTGCCCCTGTAAACCAAGCCAAAGTTATATATAATTTTTCTCTATAAAAACATCTTTATTGTGTGTGTGGATCTGTGGAACCGACAGCTAATTCTGTAAGAGAGAAGGAAGTACTCGTCATGAGAGCTATGACCCCAACAAGGCCTTAGTTTTCTGTCGATATGCTTCAATTCCTTGTCAGAAGGACTTCTGTATTTACTAACCTGCATACATAACAAAGGTCACAATGGTCCATGTAAACCAGAAGTAATTCACAGTTCCCAGCCAATACAATAGGTGGATTTGGAATCACACATTAGCTGTTCCGTTAAAGGACAAATATTAGAATGAGCAACAATTACCCAAGAATCAATTGCATTCAGTGATTCAGAAAGCTCAGAAATTGTATGCATGGAATTCTGATGGGAAAAAATGCCCCTGAGATAACTGCAATTAAGTTCCAGCGTAAGAGTAAATGTCTGAGCAGATACATAAACTTGAGTCAAAGAATATACTACAATTCACAACCCAGGAAGGCAATTTTATTACACGACTTTGAACCAAATAACAACAAAAGGGAAAAGAACAGGGGAGAAGGGTCAAAATAAATTATCGCAGAGAAACATGTGAAGCAATAATAAGTACCTATCAAAGTCAATTACTTTATGGAGTGCATTTGAGGTGCGTAAAGCAGCCAAGGCCAACTGCATCAAAGTCATAGACAGGTAGTAAGATTTTGAAGCAAATGGTTTTAAGGAAAAAAGCTCAACTAGAATATTGGAATCTAGATGGATCAGAAAATGTTTAGTTGCAAAGGTTTTCTGCTTTTCTGATGATTTAGGAAAATAGTGGTAAGCATTTACATTTTGAAACAATAAACTGAAATTTTAAAAAATATAGGTTAATTAATTTATAGAAAGTGATTAACGATTGACCACTCTTTCTGAATTTTTTTTTCATTTATTTTCACTACCCTCGTTGTGACTTGTGACATAGATTACTTGTTTTTGGCTGATGGATTGAATTTAATTAATTAGAGAAGTTCCAAAACTTTGTTTTAAATCCTTGGCAAAGGCAAGCCAGAACAAGGATTTTTTTTTTGGCAGCTACTTGTAACAAAAAACATTGCTAAGGGAATTTTGATATCTACAGATTTTTGAGAATACCTGCCCAGGAGGAAACAAAAGTGGTGCATCTGTAAGCATCATTTTATCAACTTCAAATCTTGCAGTATCTTGCAAAGTCTACATCAGGGGAAAATTTAACACAAGACAAATAAGTAAGTTGAACATCTTTTTATACACCTAGGGAAGAACATGTCAAGGTAAAGCGAACGCATAGTTTTTTATACCTAAGAAGAACATCAGTTAAATATATTAAAATTATCGGTCCACGAGATAAGTATTTTATACCTAGGAAAGAACAATGGGTTAAACAGATACAAATTATTGTTTCATGAGAAAAGGGAATAAAGGAAACAATCACTACAGAATTTGGAAGTGCATTGGGAAAGTGTCAGATGCAAGAATAGCCAATGTGAACCATCCATATAAAAGATTGAATGATCAAGATTAACTCCTTCACACCTATCCCTTGATATGTCCCATCTGTGGTGTGTGTAGAGAGAGGGAGGGAGATTGCTGCAATACCCCGTATTTTTAAAAGAGAAGCCCTTTAGTAATTGTGCTCAATATTTTGCCAAGTGGCAAGTATTCCATTTAATTGAAATATAAATTCAATCAATATATTTATTTTCAAGCCGGAAAAAATGGATTGACATCATCTACAGCCTAGAAAAAACCTGCAAGCTGTGAAGTTCCCAGTGAAATTATTTAATATATTATGTTTAAAATAAATTTTAGTCTCAGAAAATGAATAATGGGCACATTTGTATATATTAAAATAAAGAGTTTAATTGGTATACACTGTAGTGTAAAGATTTTTAAACTGACGTTACATCACAACCCTTTATTCATGGTAAGTTTGTTGACTTTATTAATTAGTACTTTAAAAATCATATAAATGAAAAGTTAAGATTGACTGTCAGTATAAAAGTCTTTTACACTGACAGTGTATACCAATTAAACTCTAAAACAAAATGATTATAAAGTAAAATATGTTACTGATTACTTTTTAGAGATTTAAAAAAATATAAACTAATTTATGTTTGATGACAATTATAAAAAGCACTTTAAAAAAACTACTGATTTCTATTAGAAGCTATTTAAAATAGCATCTGATTTAATCAGATTTTAGATTTTTTTCAGCTGATTTTAGATTATTATCCAAAATGAACATTTTGCAAAGCTCAAAAAAAATTCTAAAAGTGGTTATTTAAAAAAAAAAAGTGACTTTCTTATGAAAAACAAACTGTAACAAACTGGCAGGGTAGATAGTTACCAAATAGACAACCTACATATAAGTCACAACGACTGCTCAGCCAGACAATTACTTTGAACAAAATGATTATTTGTACCTTGAGCATTTCAAGCTGGTCATCACCAGCATTACAGAATTCCTGTCAATGCCAATAATCACAATTTTTAGCATAAAATAAAATCATTGAAGAAAATCTCTGTTAACATCAGCCAAGTCATACAATTACTAAGTCAAAAGAAAGAATAAGTAGGGGATTTATTTTGACAATTTGATACAAAAAATTATTTTTCTACTCATAGGCCAAGTCATATAATTACAAACCTCCATATCATTTATAAAACCTTCAACTGAGCGATACGGAGCATAAACAATAAGATCAAATTCCAAACTCTGCAAAAGAAGGGTTTCTTGTCATAAACAAAAAAAAAAAAAGTAAGAGACGCTGCTGTGAAATAAGAGTTGTTATTTGAGGCCTATCCATGCCTGATAAACTATCATCTCATAATTGAGAATCATTTGATGATCCTGTGAAATCCCCTTACCAAGCTCCTCAGCAGACACATGATTTTCTTCTATCTTACAAGCAGCATATATGCAGGTCAACCTGTGAAAAAGTTCATTTAACATACTAAGAAGCTAACAAGTAAATAAAAACATGAAAACTGATGACTTATGCAAAACACATTCAAATAAATCAAGTAATGAATTCACTATAATGATCAATTAGTTCCAATTCCAACATCATATGGCCAAAACTACAAGTGTGATACCTCCTTGGTCTAGAGGTCCTCACAAGACAAGCAAATCTTACATAATATGTTTTGGCTGATGTTCCATCACCGACCATTGCAGATAGAATCTTTTAAAATAGATAAGGGCTGTTGCCTGCATATCATGAACAATTTCAAAATATTGACAATACATAACATGTTTTCCTAATCATTTTATCAGTACAGACTGCTTCATAGTTACATTAAAAATATCAGGAGGAAAGCTACCATACCTGGATCTTATGAGGGAATCGGAAATTGTTACATACTTCTTGTAGCTTGTTTTCGTAAAATACCCTTATACATTGTTCTTCTTCAATACTAATAGGTTTTGCCCGAGAATGCTTTTCAGCTGACATAAAATACTACATTTGTGAGCAGCAGAAATAGAAATTCATAGACAATTAAGGTGAACAAAAAACCTAATTATTTGTAAAGGTGCAGTTCAAAAACTGCAACCTGAACTCTGTCTCAGGTTAGTTAGCCTTTTTGTCCCCTAGCTGTTTCTATTGTAGGTTAGTGGGACCCAGCTGTCTCCTGACTGCCTCCTTGTTTCAGTTAGTTATGACAGCTGTATTAGTTTTCTTTGGCTGTGTTGTTCTCTATAAATACTACCTGTGTATTCTCTTATCAGTGGGAAAAATAAAAGAATCATTTCTCCTCTTTATTTTCTTTTTCTCTCAAATTCTCTCTTTTTTCTAAGATGGTATCTAGCACTCAGTAAGATCCATCAATGGCAGAATCCAATTCTTTTCCCACCTCTTCCACTCCCCAAACATTTCCTCATCCAATCACTGAAAAGCTTGATGAATCCAATTTCTTGCTATGGAAGCACCAAGTTGAACCTATTATTAAGTCTCATCATCTTCATCAGTTTGTGGCAAATCCTTCGAATCCTTCGCGTTTTCTCAGCGAATCCGATTCTGAAGTTGGAATAGAAAATCTGGCTTACATGGATAGGAACAACAAGATCAATTGTTGTTGATATGGCTCCAATCGACACTTTCTTCGTTGATTCTTTCACGAGTTCTTGGGAGCGTCCATTCATACCAAGTTTAGGAGAAAATTCATGACTATTTTCACCAGCAAACTCGCACTAAAGCTTGCCAACAATGAACAGAGTTGCGTGTCACTACTCTCGCTAACAAGACAATGCGTGAGTTCCTTCTTTGCATCAAAGCTCTCGTCAACGCTCTTGCATCTGTCGGAGATCCGATCTTGCACAAAGAGTACGTTGATGTTGATGGTCTATACTCCTTCCCAAATATCCAGCTACAGCGTTCTTCTAGTGATGCAGCCTCATGTCTCCTTTCAAACTCTCTTAATTTTGTTGATACCACTGTAAATACATGTACTAGTTCTAGTTCTCCATCCTTGTGGCATTCTAGACTTGGTCACCCCAACTACCATGTTCTAAATATTGTAATGCAACAATGTAATATACCTGTTTCTACTAAAAATGCTCAAGTTCTATTCTGCTTGCTGTGTTGACAAGTCTCATAGACTTCCATCTTCCTCTTCTACCACTGTTTACACTCATCCCTTAGAACTTGTGTGTAGTGACTTGTGGGGACCTGCACATATCCCCTCTACAAATGATTTTCTTTATTACATTACCGTTGTAGATGCTTTCTCCAAGTTTACATGGATCTATCTGCTTAAAAATAAGTCTAACACTCTCACTATGTTTCAACAATTCAAAGCTATGGCTGAACTTCACTTTAACACCAAAATGAAGAGTCTCCAAAGTAATTGCCTTGGTGAGTTTAGGTCTCTAACCCCTTTACTTGCTAATCATGGAATTACTCATAGACTCATTTGTCCACATACTCACCATCAAAATGGAGTTATTGAGAGGAAACATAGGCACATTGTTGAACTTGGTCTCACTGTCCTTGACCATGCCTCTATTCCATTAAAGTTTTGGACTTTGCCTTCACTGTTGCAGTTTATCTTATCAATAGGCTTCCTACTACATCCTTAAAATTCGATGTTCCTTACATTGTCCTGTTTAAGCAACCACCTGATTATAATTTTCTCAAAATTTTTTGTTGCTCTTGTTTTCCATTTCTTAAACCTTATAACAAACATAAGCTTGACTTTCGATCCCATTGGTGTCTTTTCCTTGGGTATTCAACCTCCCACAAGGGATATAAATGCCTTTCTCCAACTGGAAAACTCTTTATTTTTGAAGATGTTATTTTTAATGAGACCAAGTTTGCATACAAAGAGTTATTTTTGGAAAAGTCACCCTCCACCTCCATTTCTTTCCTTGCCCTCCATACCTATTGTTCCTCCTCCCCGAGGTATTCATTCTTCCCCTCAGGTCACTATACACTCCAATTCCAGTTCTCTATAGTCCTCAACACCTACAGACAGTGTAAATTCAACTGAGCCTAAATCTAATTCCCAATTTGCCTGCAATCCCATCTATTTCTGCTGAAAATTCTCTGTCCTTTGAGTCCAATGTCTCTTCCTCTAAACTTATGAATACTCACTCAATGCAAACCAAGTCGAAGTCTGGAATTCCTCAAACCAGAATACATCCCTCTCTGTTTTTAGCTCATTGTGAACCTAAAAGTGTGAAACATGCCTTCGCTGACCCAAAATAGTTTTCTGCCATGCAAGAAGAATATGCAGCCTTGATGAAAAATCATACATGGGATCTTGTTCCCTTACCACCACACAGGCAGGCTGTAGGTTGCAAATAGGTATTTTTTATTAAAGAAAATGTTGATGGCACTGTTAATAAATACAAAGCTAGACTTGTAGCCAAAGATTTTCATCAAATTGCTGGGTCTGATTTTAATGAGACTTTCTCTCGAGTTATCAAACTGGTTACCATCAGGCTTGTTCTTACTTTAGCCATCACTAATCAATGGAGTCTTTTTCAACTTGATGTTAACAACACTTTTCTTAATGGCCTTCTTGAAGAAACTGCTTTTATGCAGCAACCTCCTGGTTTCCTAGCTGCAGACACCTCTTTAGTGTGCAGACTCAACAAAGCGCTTTATGGTCTCAAGCAAGCTCCAAGACAGTGGTTCGAAAAGTTGCAGTCCACTCTTGTTCAGTTTGGATTCACTGCCAGTAAATGTGATCCATCGCTGTTTGTGTACAAGTCTGGCTGTCACACTGTGTATCTCCTTGTGTATGTTGATGATATTATTCTCACTAAAAGCTCTCCCCAGTTGCTGCAACAACTTACAGCCAAGTTAAACTCCAGCTTTTTCAACTTGATGTTAACAACACCTTTCTTAATGGCCTTCTTGAAGAAACTGTTTTTATGCAGCAACCTCCTGGTTTCCTAGATGCAGACACCTCTTTAGTGTGCGAACTCAACAAAGTGCTTTATGGTCTAAAGCAAGCTCTAAGACAGTGGTTCTGTCTCAAGCAGCTTGGTAAACTAGACTTCTTGGGAATTGAATTCAAGTACTTGCCAAATAACTCCATCCTCCTTACTTAAAGCAAGTATATTTGTGACTTACTTCAGAAAACTAAGATGACTGAAGCTCAGCCCATCTTTTCTCCCATGAGATCCAATTGCAAGTTAACCAAACTGATTCTAACCTCTTTTTTTATCCCATCTTGTATCACTTAGTGATTGGTGCTTTGCAGTATTCTCTCATCACTCGGCTTGAAATAAGCTTTGCTGTTAACAAAGTATGTCAGTTCCTGTCAAACCCCTTGGATTCTCACTAGGTAGCAATTAAACGTATTCTTAGATATCTAAGGCTCCCTCCATCATGGTCTTCTTCTTCGACCAGCTCTTTCTAGAACTCCTCTCTCCATTAGAGCTCTCTGTGATGCAGATTGGGCATCAGATCCTGAGATCGCAGGTCTACCTCCGGAGTAGCTGTTTACCTTGGACCAAATCTGATCTCTTGGTGGTCCCGTAAACAAAAGGTTGAGGCCAGATCTACCACTGAATTTGAATATTGGAGCCTAGCTCAAGCTACAGCTGAAATTCAGTGGATTATAACACTCCTAGCTGAACTTCTTGTGCCTTTTACAACTCCTACCTTGTTTTGCGACAATCAAAGTGTTGTGTCTATAGCCCACAAACTTCTGCTTCATTCCAAAACCAAACACATGGAAATTGACATATTCTTTGTCCGGGAAAAAGTGCTGGCCAAGCAGCTTGCTGTTCATCATATCTCAGCTCTTGATCAATGGGCAGATGCTTTAACCAAGCCCCTTTCTCCCTCTCATTTTCTTTATTTGCGATCCAAACTCAATGTGCTTGAGCATTTGGGAAATTCTCACCCACCTTGAGTTTGTGGGGGTATTAGAGTACCTTGTAAAGGTGCAGTTCAAAAACTACAACCTAAACTCTGTCTCGGGTTAGTTAGCCTTTTGTCCCCTAGCTGTTTCTGTTTTAGGTTAGTGGGACCCAGCTGTCTCCTAACTGTCTCCTTGTTTCAGTTAGTTATCACAGTTGTATTAGTTTTCTTTGGTTGTATTGTTCTCTATAAATACTACCTATTTATCCTCTTATCAGTGGGAAAAATAAAAAAATCATTCCCCTTTACTTTCTTTTTCTCTCAAATTCTCTCTGTTTCTAAGACTAATGAAAACATAGAACAATTAAGAGACATAATGCTATCTATACATTGAGGAAAAGAGTGAAATTTAAGGAAATAACATTACCATTATCCTTTTCAGTCATCCGGGGTTCAGGATATGACAACGATCCATCAACATCTACTTCCATTAGAGTTGATCCACACTTTAAAAAAAATTAATAGTCATCAACAGAGAGATAAACTTTCAAAGGATACCATGAAATATTATGGAGGCATTTGTAAGAGCTTATGAGGAGCTTAGGAAGATAGCTTATGATTCTCATAGGCTCTTTTTAGTTTAAATTTATTGGCGTAGCTTATCAAAACAAACTCTTTTATTTTAACTTATTCCAACAAGTTTTATTGTCAAATTTATGGCAATAGCATAAGCTGTGATACGAGCTTATTTAATAAGCGTTTAATTAAGTTGTTTACCAAATGACCCTCTGTCTACAAGGAACAAGTGAAAGGCAGCCCCACCAAGGATACATTGTTCAAGAAAATATGCAACAAAAAAAACATATAAAGGCTTATGCTCCTAATGTTTGCAGGTTAAAACTCTCATTAGCATACAAAGATATTTATAACTTATAAGGCAGGGGGAAAGTATGCATACCTTCTCTAGAATTTGTTTGGCTCTCTGATTGGCAGCTCTATATTTCTCGACCTAAAACATAAATAGATATAAGAATTAAGGAAAAAAGAGAGTAAATTGCACACATAATATAACAGAAAATAGAATCTCCTATATTTCTTGAATCTCCTCTTGTGCAGAAAAACTAGATCAGCCTCGGTTGGGGAAACAAATGTGACTATGAATCTTGATTTTAAATGAATGGCAAAGACATACGAAACAAGTACCAGCTGTTGAGGAGAGAAAATCCACTTGGCTCTATGGGTAGAGGTCTGAAAATCAGCCATGATCAATCACGACTTCTAACTTAGATGTGTTTATTTTTTTACCCACAAATTAAAATGGCCAAACACTGATTATTGGTAGATCAATGTTCTCCAAGCTGAGAGTATGTCAGGTAGCAGTGCTCATGCTGAAAAGTAATTAGACTATCAAACATTAGGATTTTAATTGGTACATATTGTTGAATAGCTAAAACAATATATAAAACTCAAAAAATCTATCAAGTTGACACATTACAACATAAAATAAAGGACCCTAAAGCTATCAAAGAAAGAGAGAGAGAGAGAAAGGTTTTCAAATTATTTAGAGATTTACAATTGCATTAGGTGTAAGTCAAGATAAAGGAAAAGCGAGAAGATAAGGAGATTGGGTTGTGAATTTGTGATTACAGTATCTTATAAAGCATTACGAAAATACAGCCACTCCTACCTACCACATATGAGTAGGAGTGTAGGACAATACAAAAGAAATAAGTTAAAGTAGCATGCATAAAAAAAGTATACATCATGTTCAGGACTTCAGGTTAACTGATCTTCCACATCATCTAACCAAATAATAATCTTTTTATTCATTTGGTTAAGAGTCAAAATCAAAAAAAGATGGTGATTAACCAAGTTGTTAGGCCTCAGTTTGTCTTTTCAGAACTGGAAAGTCAGTAACTAAGTATTACTGTATCATTCTTCAGTGCTTTTGTCACCTTATAACAAGCATTTGTCAGTTATCTTTACATTTATAAATTATTAAAGGAGGCACCCTCCACTCCACTCACGGCAAGCAGTACAGCTACCCTTGAAAAAGAAAGTTAGTAGGTCACTCAATTAATGTTTTCTCTTTCTTGCAAGTCAAGACAAGTAGTGTATCAATGATGGATAGCGGAAGGCCAAAATTCTGCTATAAAATTGCGTCATTGTGTCACTATGGCAGACATTCCTTCACAAATTATGTATAGCAGTTGGCAAAAAAACCACCATGTCATGGAAGTTATTTAATAACACTGAAGACAAGAGAAACAAATATGGCCTATACAACATTAGAAATTCAGAATCATGCCTATGTATTTTGAATTAAAACTTCAAGATTTTCTAAAATGTTAGAACATATTGTGTGCTAATTGCTAACCAATACATTCACAAAGTTATCATAAGATGAGAGATATGTGTGAACAAAAATGTTTGAACATATTGTTTGCTAACCCATATATATATTGGATATCATGTGTTATTTTAAAACAATCCAGCATGACAACCATAGACCTTTATTTAATTTATGAACATATCATGAAAATAATCATATAAATTACTGGCCACAATTTTTTGCTTATTGATGTGATATTGTAAACTTGATATGAATGGATAACACTAGTTACGTATGAAAGTGTTGACTGACAGTCAGCCTCCATCATCGATTGGAAGTTTTCCTGGCAAAATGTTATTTCAAGTGTACTTGATTTCCTCGTACTAGATTTTTTATGGACCTTAACATCAAATGTGATTTCTTTTTTTGCATTTTTTATTATATTTCAGCTCCAGTTACAAAAAGTATCATTGTGTAAAGACTGAAGATGATGCATTTGCCTTTGTGAAGGGTGACAACTATGCTGATTCTCTTACATATTTTACTTTCTCTGAACCACTCTGTCAGGTACTTCATATCTACTAATATATACAATCATGTCTATTCCAATAGCAATAGGCAACAGGCAGGTAACTCAATTGGCACCTGTCAAAGTAAAAGGTCTTTGCATCTCCTATGTAACCCAAAAAAAAAGGAAAAACAGACTTACACCATATCATAACTTTTACAGGTAAAGTTAATCAGTATGCCTTATGAACTATGCTTTCAAGTTTCAATCATAGCAAGATCTATGGAATCAAGCAGAAGTTTATGGAAATGGTGCCACCAACTTTGAAGTATTCAAAGTATATTATATATCTTCATTTTTTGGACGATATATACAAATATGCATGCAATTTTAAGTTGTAAGTGCCCAATGCTGTGTGCATGAATGTTAAAATTTTGTGATAAAGATCACTAGACAAAGTGAAATACCAAATATCTAGCACGCACATGGTATGTTATTATTGAATAAAATGGTGATAATTGACTTTGTATTGCAACTTAGACATTTGGAATTTTACATGTCCAAGCATGTGTTGGGAAATTTGGATGGGTATATGGAGGATGGTAACATAGAGCGGGAGCATGAAAGGAAACCATTGGTTTTAAGGTGAATAATCCAATGCTTCATCCACATGAAATGAAAAATTGTCAAAGGACTAAGGCCAGAAGACTACTCTTTTTCTGATAATGCTGGACTCACAGCTGTGCTTTCACCAGCAAGGATGCTATGTTCTGGGTCACAAAACTGTACTTAGCTACCTCAATACTTCGTGGAAAATAATAAAATTTAATTGATACAATTCAGCAGAAGCCTGACACACTGAACACCATGGTCATCTTCATGAGGCTCCCCTTTGGCTTCAGGGTCTAATTCAACCTCCCCCTCCCAGAAGGCATCTGCATTATACCTAGAAAATGCTGGGTATTAAGCTAGTCATCAGTGGCCACCACCCTTTGCTGACATTTCCAGGCACCCCCTGCAACCTCTATGTCTGCAACCAAAGCACAGCCATGGACCCCATTGTCATCACCATCACCCCAACTGCAAGCTCTCCTGCTCACACCTACACAAGCTCCCCAGTTTCCTCTATCTGAATGAAAAACAGAAGCTTGCAGCACAGCTAACAGCACAGAAGCACCATCGTGTGATCTGGTACCTTATATTGATTGAACAGTTGGAAAGTATGCAACGGGAGCAATGTGGAGAAGATTAAATCCCAAGTGTTGTACCAATGTGGTGGCAGACTTAGGGTAGTGTAGAAGATACAAATTGAACTATTTCCCCAAATATTGAAGACCACGGGCTAAGATCCTAACTTTTTCTAACATCACAATAAAGGGACTCCACCGTATAAACCCCTATCCTGAAGAAATATATTTGTTTCTTACGATGACAAGGCAATTTATTAACCAAGAAGTCAAATGGGAAAATACAAACAGATTCGCAGCTCATGATGTATTTCAGTACTTGGCGTAGACACAGGTCTTGGATAGCCGAAATTCAAGATTAACAGAGCAATAGAAGTAAAACCAACAGAAGACGAGCGCAGATACTCGATTGTAAAAAAAAGAAGTGATAGGGGAAGGTGATTTACCTAGCAGCGGTGATGAGCGAAGAAAGAATAGAGATTGTGCGAGATGAGAGCAGTGAGATTGGGTTTGGGGTGGGAGAAACAAACTTCACAATAATCTCAATGTTATTGCTTCCAACATTTCATCCATTTTGCGGATAACCAATAATGTGTAAGTGTAACTCAGAACCTAACTCAACGTCTTTAATTTTTTAAATCAAGTACTTGCTTTGCAGACTTGAAGGGGTTGGGTAAAAACTAGAGGCAACCTTTTTTGGAAATTTTGAGAATGGAAAATAATGATTTTGTTGTAATAAAATTGATGCTTATAGTAATTTTAGTTACAGTAATTTATTAGCATTTTTTTTTATTTTTTAAAAATAAATTAAAACAGATTTCTACAATTTATTATTATTTTTAGATTAAAACATACTTCTAGTTCTAGTCCTTGAGTTTATTATATTCCGTAAGTAAAAATGGTGTTTTCAAAACAATTATTTTCTTTAATTTTAAGATGGGATTTTGAACCACTTGTTGATGTAGTGAACACATGTAATTAGTAGGTGTGTGCATGATTGAATTTTTTAAAATCCAAACCATATCCATTTAAATGGATATGAATTTTGTCCATATCCATTTAAACGGATATGGATTTAAAAAAATGGTTTTGGATATTCTAAAATGGTTTAAAACCGATTTTAAAATCGTTAATAGTTTAAAATCAGTTTTATATAAAAAAAAGTTGTTTTTTTTAAAAGACCAGTTTTAATAAAGCCACTTTAAAAAAAAAAATAACTGTTTTAAAACCACTTTTTTTTAGAGCAATCTTTAGTTTACCTATTAACCACATTTGCCTTCTTATGGCAATCTGACAGTAGTTTTATTCGCATTTCTGTTAATATATATATATATATATATATAATAAAAAATTAAAAAGTTGAATATCTATTACTAATAGTTTTATAATGACAATAGTAACAATTTGTCACTCTTAAGAGAAATTTAACTTCGTGATGCACTGTTGCAATAGCAAAATTTCTACTACTACTTCCTTATCTGACTTGGGCAACATGATCTTGTTAAAATATGTCACCATGACAATGTCCTAAAAACTATATGCTCAGCTGTCTCAAAGGCTAGATAGAAGGTCATCATGATTCGCCATTTTGAAAAAAGCAACAATCAAGTAACATCAACAAACTCCTAAAAACAAGGATAAAAATCTTAATAATATATAAAATTAATTTCTATAAAGTCTATGGCAGAAAATAAAATTCATGCGTAATATTATCCTATTTTTGAATCCAACAAGCTATGACAAAGAAGAAGGTTCTGCATTTTAGATATGTGCTTAAGGTAGTTCTGTGTGTTGAAATACAAACCTGTGATGATGCAAAGCAGGGTGCTCCACTAACCGAATACACACTTCACCTGACTGGTTCAGACATAGAGCACTATATAAGAAAGATGTTATATGATGGGGTGATCAAGTATAACATGAATGCAAGGGTTCTGAATTTTGGCATGGTTGTTAAGATACAAAAGATTTTCCATAAAAAAAACAAAAAGCTTTGCCACTTTCAATGATAATAATAGTCTTTGATATTAATTCTCTGATTTCACATGGCATGAAATCTTAATTATAAAAAAAAAAAAAAAATATTATACCCTACATAATATATATTCAAAAAGAAAACTTAGATGGTGACTCTAGGTTCGGCAGTTGCTTTCCAAATGCAGGAAATTCAGGTCCTCTCACAGTTACTCTCAAAATTTAAGCTAAAAGATATGTAATTGTGGCTCCTTTTCTTTTTAATTACATTTTGTTCCCCACTCATATACAGTGTTATTAAATTGCGGCTATGGCGGCGCTATGGCAGAATAGCGTGGCAGATTTGCAATAAAGCGCCACAGTATAGCAGTTGCGTTTCAGCGTCCGGATTGCGGGTCATGGCGGCAAAAAACTTTCAGGTCTCGGACCCGACCCGACCCGGAAGAGTTTTTAACTCTTTAAACCCTAAAACAACTCTTATTCACCTTCTCACCTGAGAGAGCCTGAGAGAGATGAAACCGACAGTGAGCGACGAACACACGACGACCGACGGCGAGCGACAAACACCAACGGCGAGCGACGGCACTGGCCGGCAACGCGACTAAGACCGGTGAAGGCGACAAGGACCAGCGACGACGACCAGGACCAGTGATAGCGACGGCGAGCGACAGGGTTAGTTCTCTCGGGTTTTTTTTAGTTCTTTGATTCTTTATATATATGTTTTTCAATTCTCTCTTATTTCTTCTTCTGCCCACAACCCACAACACTCTTTTCTTTTTATTTTTTAAACTTTTTTATTTGTTTTAAATAATTTTTACATTATGTAAAAATTATTAATTGTGTTATTTGTGGAGAAGTTGCTCTGTTTTATTGATGAGTAACTCTGTCTTTGTTAATTTTTTTAGTATTAGTACATTACAGCCTTTGAGCAAGTTTTGCAATGGCTGAAACACCAACACCAACTCCAACTCCAACAGATTCAAGGGTTAGCTCTAGAACAGACCTCGGTTGGAAATATTGTCATCAACTAAATGAAACTGATACAAACACAGTTGTTTGTAATTTTTGTGGAAAAGTTATGAAGGGGGGAATAACAAGAGCGAAGGATCATATCATGGGGAAGAAAGGGAACGTGGCAGCTTGTAAAAAAAGCCCACAACATGTAAAGGATGAACTTTAGAGACTTTTAACTAATAAAAAATCTATAGCAACTTCTGCAACTTCAGTTGATTTGCCTATCAACATTAGAGAAATGGACTTTGCTCCCATTGGATGTGATGAAGATGAACCAGATGAATTTGAGGACTCTAACAATAATGTAGCTGTTGCCAAAAAGAGTATGGCTAGAAAAGGGCCAATGGACATATTTTGCATAAATCCACTACAAGGAGTTAATAAAAAACAAAGGGAGAAAGTGCGACAAATGAACATAAAGGAGGTATGTGACAAAAAACTAGTGGAGAAGGTTCATCAGTATATTGCTCGCTTTTGGTATCAAACTGGGATTGCATTCAACCTTATTAAGTTGAAGAGTTTTGAAGATAGGGTAATTGCTATTGGTCAATATGGACCACATTTGCCCATTCCTAGTTACCATGATATTAGAATTCCACTGTTGAAGAAAGAGATGGAATATACTGAAGAGTTTATGAAAGGCCATAGGGAGCTATGGGTGAAGCATGGATGTTCTATCATATCTGGTGCATGGACTGATACGAAACAAAGATGCATCATTAATTTCTTGGTGAACTCTCAAGCTGGGACAATGTTTTTAAAGTTTGTTGATGCTTCTGATTATGTCAAAACTGGAGAAAAGATTTTTGAGTTAATTGATTCAGTTGTGGAGGAGGTTGGAGAGCAAAATGTTGTGCAAGTGATCACTGATAATGGGAGTAATTATGTGTTGGCTGGTAAGAAGCTGGAGGAGAAAAAGTCACACTTGTTTTGGACCCCCTGTGCAGCCCATTGCATTGATCTAATGCTTAAAGATATTGAGAAACTTCCATTGGTTAGGAAGACAATTAGAAGGGCAAACACACTGGTTGGGTTTATCTATGCCCATTCTAGTACTTTGAGCATGTTGAGAAATTTTACAAACAAGAAGGAGTTGGTGAGACCTGCAGTGACTAGATTTTCTACTTCTTATCTCACGTTGGAAAGACTTCATGTTCAGAAAATCAATATTAGAACTATGTTTGTTTCTAGTGCATGGACATTAAACAAGCTATCAAAAGAAGCTAAAGGAAAGGAAGCTATGAAAGTGGCACTCATGCCTTCTTTTTGGAAGAATGTGGTATATACCCTTAAAATCATGGCACCACTTGTAAAAGTTTCATTTGACCTTTATTTATCTTACTTATGTAATGTTTCAGATTCACTCCAAAAAAAGGAATAGGATTGAGCACCAGAAGTTGCATGACTTGGTGTATGTTAAATACAACCAACAACTTAAGCACAAATATAATGCTAGAGATGAAATTGATCCAATTTCTCTCAAGGACATTGATGCTTGCAACGAATGGTTAATTGGAGAGATGGATGATGCTACAGATGATGGAAATGAGTTGGTGTTTGATAATGATGAAGGTTTAAATTGGGCAACTGTGTATGAAGCTTCAGAGGTTAGAGAGCCTAGGATCTATACTAGGCGTACCAGGAAAAGAAAGGACCCAACAAATGATGGTGCCCAGACATCTAAAAAGCAAGCACTAAAAAAAAATAAGCAAGTTCAAGTTCAACAAAAGGATAAGGATGAGGAGTTTGAGGAAGGGAAGTCTGAAGAAGAAGCAATCAGAGCTCATTTTGACAATGACAAGTCAAATGAAGATGAGGAAGAAGGATATGCTTCTCTTGATGATAATGAGAAGAATTTAGATGAGGATTATGTTGGAGTTAATGAAGATGAATAGGTTTTAGGTTTTGGAAAGTAGAAATTGTTTTTTGTTTGTTTTAAGTTTCATGATTTTGGTTAATTTGAATTTTGGATCATGTTTTAATTTGAATTTTAGATCATGTTTTCAGTTGAAGTATGAGACTATGAGTGTTGTTTTCATTGTTTTTTTAATTATATTTCATGTTTTATATTCTCTTTTTGTAATTTTTTAATTTATATTTAATATTTTGTTAATGTTTATAACTTTATATATAAAAATATTACTATATATTTCCCGCAATGCCATCCGCTATCGCCATATGGCATTTTTTTAGCAAACCGCCATCCGCCATAGATAACATTGCTCATATACCATATATGTGATTAATAATAACTTTAACCATAAATCAACTGAAATAATGACATATCACATATTTTTTATGATATATTGAAAGTGCAAGATCTCACTGTTATTTCTCTAAAGTGAGCTAAATAAGTTTATTTGAATTCAAAGACATTTCCTCTCCTCAAATGTAAGTATCTGTCACCATTTCTTCTTTCTAAATATAAAATTATAGAATGATGTGAATAGTAGCACTCTTCTTATTTTGAAATTTGGAAGAGAATAAATGTGATTTTTTTTTGGAGTTGAGAAAAACTAATGCAAGCCTGAAAACAGAGATAGTAATGTGTGCTGTTTTCTTTATTTTTAAACTTCAAATTGCATTTAAAAAACCATGGCAGCATTGCATTAGTTCTTGGTGGGGGATTGTGTGGGAGTAAGACCCTGTTCAACTCCTAGTCTGCCATATTTTTCTTAACAGGGTTTGAAACTTGTAACCGTCTGCTGCTTCCATCATTATCATAGACAATAATATAATTAGTAATAACCTTCTTTTGTCGCCATAATTAAATCACCAAGAATCTCCATGTTTTCCCACTGTGCCCTAACATATATTTAATCCTATGTCCTTACATTCATGCTTAATTATTACCATTATACTGCAATCAACAGTCTGAATTAGTCCAGGCACGTTTCTGAAAATTAAATTAAGCACTATAAACCTCTGATACACTGCATGGGCAATCAAATTTAAAACCCAATTAGCATTGACATCAGAGACTTATTGGAAATCTAGTTAAGTGCTTTTTATTGAGTTGTTAATTCTCATAAGCATTTTCACAAACACCTTATGGGGAGAAATAACACAACATGAAATAAGAAGAAGAAAAAGACGTACCTGAGATGAATTGAAACTGCAGCAGATTCGGTAACTAGAATTTCAATTTGGAATTATGGCTTTCAATATCCCCTTTCAATCGGAGAAGTGGGAAGAGAAGAATGAACGCAAGCAGAGGTTGAAAGCACAAAAAATCACAGGCAGTGAGAAGAGAAGAACCAATTACATCCAGTGAGAAGAAGGGAAGAATGAACAATAACCCACGCGCACTAGATGTTGTTCCATTCTTATCATGGCAAGTATTTTTATATGATTTCATATAAACACAAAAGTATATATCAAATAAACTTATTTTATATAAGTTTTTAGTAATAATATTTTTTAATATTAATAAAAATATTTATTAAAATTGTGTTAAATAAAAAGATAAATTATTCAATATTAGTCATTTTAAAAAATATAAAATAATAAAGATATTAAAGATTTTGAGAAGATCTTATTTTTCATAAATAATATTTGAAATTTCGATATAACTAAATTATTTTAATTTATGATATTAATTAGATTTAAAATATTTAATATCAATATTTTAATAAAAATAAATTATAAAGTAATTTATTAAATTATAAAAAAATTGTCCTAAGATGATGTTTTTTATAAATAACACTTGTAATCTCTATATTAATTAAAATTATTTTAACTTATGATATTATTAATTAAATATATTTAATTTTTTTAATATAAATATTTAAATAAAATATAAAGTAATAAACAAATAATAATGTTGAGTATAGTAAATAGTATATTAGTATTCTTTATCATACTTAAAAAGGAAAAACATTTATATATTGTTTGTACAAAGTTTTACATTATTATTTAATCGCAACTTTTTATATATGGTAAGTTTGTTGACTTTATCAATTAATACTTCAAAAATCATATAAATTAAGAGTTATAACTAAACAAAAGTATAAAACTCTTTTATACAGTTAGTGTATAGGTGTTAAATTCTAATTAAACCTATTTGATATGTTGCATGTTATTTTTAATTTCGAGTTTAATTAATATGCATTTTTAGTGTAAAAAAGTTTTATTCAATCACAACTCTTTTTCTATCTGACTTTTAAAGTATTAATCAGTATATTTTAATAAACTTACCTTAAATGAATTAGTGTAATTCAATGACAGTGTAAAGTTGTTTAGACTAATTCTATTTAGGTCTTATTTTAATTAAGATTTTATTTCTTTGTATGTCATTTTGACTTAAATTTTGCATTTTACACATCTTCTATTTTATTTTTTAACTTGTTACATTTTTTGTATTTTATTTGGAGTTATTCAGGACATTAAACACATGTTTCTTATTCTTAGCTACTAGTTTATTTTCCTTTACAATTTTAGAATATATTCGGTTTGTTATTTTATTTAGTTGAAAGTTAAAAAGTTAATTGAAACCTTAGATAACAAGAAGCTATAAGCTTTTGTAACAGCTACTAGTTTTTTTTTTTTAACTACTTTAAATAGTCTTTTCAAAATATCTATGTCTTCAATTACGAGTTAAATTTCTTTTTTAACTTTACCCTTCATTATTTAATATATTACTTCCTAGTAATTCTATCTCTTCACATGATACAACATCTATCTCTTTCATTTAACTCTCTTTTATTAATATGATTATGATAATTTATAATTTAAATATATAATTATAGAATATTATAATTTAAATATATAATCATAGTAATTTATAATTTAATTATATAATTATATAAATTTATAATTTAAATATGTAATATAAAAATTTATAATTTAAATATATAATTATAATAATTTATAATTTAAATATGTAATTAATTTATATTATTAAAATATATTTGTATTATTTTAAATACTTCACACCATTGATCTAATAATTAATTATATCATTATTTGTTATTTTACCTTTTAACTAGTTTTACTAAATACTTACAACTAGTTTTTCATCTTTCAACTAGTTTTTAAATTAATTTTGTTAAACATACCCTTACTTGTTATTAATTAATGTATTGTCTTCCATTAGTTATTTCTCCTCACACAACTTTCATCTCTCCTTTGTCTTTCTTTCATTTATTAATATAATAATTTACAGCTTAACTATATAATTACAAAAAATTATAATTTAAGTATGTAATTAAAATTTATATATTTAGTTATAGAAAATTATAATTTAAATATATAACTATATTCATTTATAATTTAAATATATAATTATATAAATTTATAATTTAAATATATAATAATAGAAATTTATAATTTAAATATATAATTATAATAATTTATAATTTAAATATTTGATCATTTATATTATTAAAATATATTATAATTATTTTAAATATCTCACTGTTGATCTAATTATTAATTATGTTTTTGTTTGTTATTTTATAATATTTAACTAGTTAATTGATTTTATCAAGCACTTACAGCTAACTTTTAAATTTCAACTAGTTTTATCAAACACGCCGAGAAAATTCAAAAGAAAAATAAATTTATTTAAAATTAAAAAAAAAAAAACTTCATGCAAGAATATACACTCTGTTCATGTAATCAAGTTAAAATCTTACAGAATCATTAGTGTAAATAATTTTTTTTAGACTATAGTTTGAAATATTTTATTGTTGACCAGAGTTAACTTTGTAACTCTCCTTCCTTTTCCTTTCAAATTCCAATTTGATATTATTTTATCTTATTATTTTAGTCTCCATAACTATTTGAATAGATTATTTTTTTTCTAGAATTGTAGTTTGTCATTGACTTTATTGATACTTAATTTAAATATTTTTACCTCTTAAATCTCTTGTTTATTAATTTTATCATTGTTGTATGTGATTATAAATAATTAATGGATGAACAACAAACTAATATATGAACTTAATTTTCAAATCTAAATTACACATTATGTTAATTCTTGAAGGACTTGACCAATTAAATTTAATTATCTTATTGAATTCGATATTACTATTACAAAAATAAGAATCAACACAAATAAAGTTGATAAGTATCATTTCAGGTTGATTTGCATGAGTAAAGAACCAAGTACTACAAAGGTAATTAATTAAATTGAACTAACTAGGAGATTTTTAAACCTTACTACCTTTTAATTATATTTTTTTATTTATTTTTTCTTTCTTTTGAAATTTAAAATAAAAAACCATTCTTCTAATTTAATTTAATTTAGATTTATATTTTTATTTTTAATTTAATTTTGTATCTTTATTTTAACTAAGATACTAGAATCTACCTTTTAATTTGAATTCCATATTTTGAAATTATCTACTTTAATTTATTTTTATTGTTTTAGTATTTTTATTTAATTACAATTAATAAGAATTAACTATTTTTCAAATGTAGGATACAAACGATATTATGACTTAATAACATCATATATTCGGGTTTTCTCAAACCAATATTGAAACATTATTAATTATTTCATTTAAATTTTTTATAAATATTTAAACATAAAAGTATTACAAAATAATTTAAAAAATAATAGGTTTAAGTAGGATTTTATTTTTCATAAATAATATTTATAGTTTGTATTATAAACAAAATCATTTAAATTTGTAATAGTATTAACTAATTATATTTGATTTTTTTACTATCAATGTTAAAAAATATAAAGTAATATAGATATTAATGGTGCAGCATAATTTATAATGAAATATTTGCATTTTTGTTAAAATTAAAGTATTTTAATTTATGATACTATCATATAATTATATTTAAATTATTTTTAGTATAAATATTTTAATAAAATTTATAAAGTGACTATATTAAATTATATAAATTAATTATGTACGAATGATTTTGTCTCCTATAAATAATATTTGTAGCCTTCATCTAACTAAAACTATTTTAGTTTATAATATTATCAACTCATTGATATTTAAAATATTTTTAGTAAACATATATTTAATAAAAATAAATTAAAAAATAAAAATTAATATTATTGAAAAAAAATTATTTTATCATAAATAAAAATATTTAATATTATTATAATTTTATGAAATATTTTTATTTATATTTTTATTATAAATATTTAAAAAATAAATTATAAATTAATAATATAGAAATTCATGTTCTTGAGAAGGATTTTATCTTTCTAAATTTGTATTCTTTATACTAATTAAAATTATTTTAATATATGATATTATTAACTAGTTACCTTTAGTTTTTTATTATAAATATTTTAACAAAAATACTATAAAATAATAAAAATTAATGGTATTGAGTATCATTTTATTGTCCGTAAATAATATTTTTATTCTCCATCATGATTAAATTATTTAATTTATGATACTTTTAGCTAATTATGTTTAATTATTTTATTATAAATATTTCAACAACAAATTATAAAATAATCACATTAAATTATAGAATTAATTGTCTCTAGAATTATTTTATCTCTCATAAATAATATTTGCAGCATATATACTAACTCTTAATTTATGATATTAATAACTAATTATATTTAATTTTTTTAATATAAAGATTTTAATAAAAAAAACATTATAAATTAATATATAAATTAATGGTATTGAGCATTTTCTATGAATAGTAACTGTAGTTTCTATAATAATTAAACTATTTTAATTTATTACATTATTAACTTATTATATTTAAATTCATAGTATAAATATTTCAATGAAAATTTATAAAATAACATAAAAATTAATAGTGTTGAACAGACTTTGGTTTCTGATAAATAATAATTATGACTTTTATTTGAACTAAAATATTTTAATTTAAGATATTATTAAATAATTATTAACTAAAATATTTTTATTTGAATTTCTGATAAATAAACAATTCTACAAAAATATATACAACCCATTTTTCATGTATATCATTTCATTATGAATTTAACATATATATACTAAAGTATAAAATAGTTTTATGCTGACATTTAATTACAATTCATAATTTATATAACTTTTAAAATATTAATTAATAAAGTTAATAAAATTATCATATATAAGTGTTTTTTTTATTATTCTCTTCACAAAGAATATCATTCTAATGAATGAATTTTTAATTAAACTAATAAATGAATTTTCCATCCTCAATATTCAACTAAGGAGCATAACTTTAATATTTTTATCAAACTCAACATGTACAAAAAGATAATAATCAGATGTTAGTATAGGAGGACATCTAGCTATAATTAATTATTATTAAAAAATATTGAAAATTTTATATTAATTTTATTTTCTTATCCATGCCTTATAACATTTAAAATTTTTGGAATCTTTTTTAATCTTATAAATTTATAAAACATTTTTAAATTCTTACTGTATAGATCCATTAAAGTTTAGAATACAAAATCTAAACCATACGTGATTTTTTTAAAAAAATATGATAGGTCGTAGCATTCTTATATATATTTTTAAAATTTATAGGGCTTTTTAATGTCAATATAGTCTTTTAAATTCAAAATCCAGTATATCCCTGAAAAAGAAAGATAATTAACATATTCACTTAGAGAAAAGGTATAACTTAATTGAATATTTAGTTGATTAAAAATTATACTCAAGTCAATTGTCCTCTCATAACTTAAACTATTGATATATAAAAAATAATAAAGTGAAACCCAAAAAGTAACTTGTGATAGACACCAAATACTCTTTGGCATTACATTTTTTAAACTAATCAAACTTATTTAAGCCAAGTGTGACTTGATAAAAGACAATATGACATTAACGCTATGATTTCTTGGGTGATAGTCATAGGAAATGTTGTGATCGTGGTTTAAGGATTACTCCATGGATTAGCTCTAAAATAGAAATTTGGAAAAGCAACAAATCATGGTAGCACACTCGTAGATCCATTAAGTAACTTTCACGTATTGCCAAACCTTTAAAATAGTCTCTCCTGGTCACTACAATTGTCAATCTATACTATTGTTCTATAAAAAAATTAATATCAAATTAAAAAGCTAAATATAACATCTATTTTGAAACAATTTTTTTCCTTACTTATTTTAGAATGAATGAAATATTAATTTTGAGATCATACATGTTTTGCACTAAGTCTACTTTGTGTTTTTAGGCTCTTAAGGCTTGACATCACCTCTTTAATCTATATTTATATTATTAATAATCTTATTAATAAAAGGAATACCCTTTTTTTATATCTATTTTTTAAAATACTTATTCTACCTTTACATATAGTTTAAAATTAAAAAAAATAAATTAATTTGTCATAAAAGAAACTTGAACCCATAACATCTTATTTTCCAAACATATATTTTACCAATAAACAAACTTTATAACTTTAAGCAAAAAATTACTTTAAAATATTGATATTCAACATACATAATTGTCCAATTATATCTACAGTGTATAATATATGATATTATATTATATACTATATCTATACTTCTATACTATATACTATTATTAAAGGGAATACCACCTTTTGATGTCTACTTTTCAAAATACTTATCCTACCCTTACACGTATTTTAAAATTAAAAAAATAAACTATTTTGTTATAAAAAGGACTTGAACGCATAACCTCTTATTTCTCTAACATATACTTTACCACTAGACTAACCTTATAGTTTTATCTATACTATTAGTAAAAGGAATACCCCCTTTTGATGTTTACTTTTCAAAATACATATTCTATCCTTACAACTATTTTAAAATTAAAAAAATAAACTAATTTGTTATAAGAGAGACTTAAATTCATAATCTCTTATTTCTCTAACATAAACTTTACCACTAGACCAACCTTATAACTTTAAGCAAAAAATTACTTTAAAATACTGATATCTAACATACTTTAAAATACTAATTTTGGGTTTGAGTGGTTGTGAGTTCAAGTTCCTCTTATGCCAAATTGATTTATTTTTTAATTTTAAAATAGGTGCAAGGGTAAAATAGGTATTTTGAAATAGGACATCAAAAGGGGGTATTCCTATTATTAATAGTATAGAAGTATAGATATAATATCATATATTATACATTATAGATATAATTGAACAATTATATATGTTGGATATTAATATTTTAAAGTAATTTTTTGTTTAAAGTTATAAGGTTGGTTTAGAGGGAAAATATATATTTGGAAAATAAGAGGTTATATGCTCAAGTCCCTTTTATGACAAATTAGTTTATTTTTTTTAATTTTAAAATATGTGTAAGGGTAGAATAAATATTTTGAAAAATAGACATCAAAATGGGGTATTCTCTTTATTAATAGTATAGATATGCATACATTTCATGATAAATATTTTTAATAAACATGCAAATACACAAGTGCGACAATATTTTTTGAGTTACATTAAAACTCTTCTCTTTCTATTTTTTTATATGCATTGTATATTTGACATATCTATTAATGATCTGACATGTTTTTATCATGTTATCATAAACAAAAAAATATAAAATTAACAAAATATATTTTAAAATATGTTATATAACAATTTATATTTCAAAATATAAAAATTTACAAAAGATATTAAATTAAAACTCTATAATTGTTATAACATATTAAAATAGAAATGCGAATACACAAATACCCCTTTTTTATGTCTACTTTTCAAAATACCTATTCTACCCTTATACCTATTTTAAAATTAAAAAAATCAACTAATTTGTCATAAAAGAGACTTGAACCCATAACATCTTATTTTCCAAACATATACTTTACCACTAGACCAACCTTATAAATTTAAGCAAAAAATTACTTTAAAACATTGATATCCAACATACATAATTGTCTAATTATATCTATACTGTATAATATATGATATTATATTATATACTATATATTATATAATGAAAATATGACCTTTTGGTGTCCATATTTTATGACTATTTTATCTTCTAAACATTTTATGACTATTTACACTTTCACACATATAACTTCTCCCTATTAATATATGCATACATTTCATGATAAGTATTTTTAATAAATATGCAAATACACATGTGCGACAATATTTTGAGTTATATTCAAACTCTCCTCTTTCCATTTTTTCATATTCATTGCATATTTGACATATCCATTTATAATCTGACATGTTTTCACCATATTATTATAAACAAAAAATATAAAATTAAAAAAATATATTTCAAAACATATCACATAACAATTTATATTTCAAAATATAAAAAATTACAAAAGATATTAAATTAAAATCCTACAATTGTTATAACATATTAAAATAGAAATGTGAATACACAAGTACAACAACGCGTGTGTTTTCTTTAGTTATTAATAAAGGGAATTCTCCCTTTTGAATCTCCCTTACACCTATTTTAAAATTAAAAAAATATTACTTTGTCATAAGAGAGATTCAAGTTCAGAACCTCCTACTCCCCAAACATATACTTTACACTAGACAAACCTTATAACTTTAAGCAAAAAATTACTTTAAAATATTGATATCCAATATACATAATTGTCCAATTATATCTATAATTTATAATATATGATATTATATTGTATATTATATATTATATATTTGTACTATTAATAAAGAGAATACTCATTTTTTATGTCCACTTTTCAAAATAAGTATTCTATCCTTACACCTATTTTAAAATTAAAAAGTAAATTACTTTGTCGCAAGAGAGACTCAAACCCTCGATCTCTTACTTCCCAAACATAAATTTTACCACTAGACAAACCTTATAACTTTAAGCAAAAAATTACTTAAAAATGTTGATATCCAACATATATAATTGTCCAACTATATCTATAATGGGAGGAAATTCACTTACTTTAAGAGAAGTATAAAAGACTTTGATGCATTCTTCCCTAGCAAGGGTCCTTTTACAAGGGTCATGACTAGGAGGATTGAATGAGATATGGTTAGAGAGGAGGGAAGGAGACCTCACCTTTTCATAGAGATCAATATGATAGAAAATTAGGTCATAGTCTTCTTTTTAGTCCTTGTATTATATGTTTTTTAATTTGGGATTTGGAGGTATTTTTAGTTTCTTTTTTTGCCTTGTATTTTGAACTTTATGTCTATTTTAGATTAGGAGCTGTAGTTAGTCTCTTTTGTGGAGTGTGTTGAGTAGTTTGGGTCTTTTTTTGGAGTAACTTAGGCGTGTGTTTTTTGTGAACCACACACCCTAAGTTAGTTCCACACCCCTCTAACTCACACATGAAGCATGAGAGGCATGTGGGTCCCCTTGGTTCCCTCCTCTTTGGACGTCACCTTCTTTTTCCTCCAAGGTGACATCCACATGTCTTTTATATATCTCTTTTTTGAATTTGAATTTTGAAGTTGCCATGTAACCTCCCTCCAAAATTAAATTCAAATTGAGAAGGGACCAACATCTTAAAATTAAGGGCATATTTGGGTCTTCCTAGAAATTAATCAAGTCCTAATTGGCTCTAACTCAATTAACACTTGATTAATCTCTCTTAGCATTCCCTAATGGTGGACGTCCACCTCCTAAGCTTTTAGGCCATACTTTGCTTATAAATAAGCACCTCCACCCCTCTTATACATTTTACACTTGATTTGAATACAAACACACTTGTGAGTTCAATTTTGAGTGTCTCTTTTTTCTCCTAAATTAAGAACTTCTACGACTTTTATCAAGGGTTCCTTCCCTTATTGTAAGCTCCTTCCATGACTTATCTCGCCTTGAGTGGCGCCACCACCACCATTGCTACCTCTTCCATCACTTACTTTTTCAAAGGAGCCAAGCTAGAAGGTAATCTTGGGAGAAGCATCAACAAGAATGCATCAGACTTACTCTTCATTCCCACTCTTTATTTTTTTAAATCTAATTATTAAAATTAGTTATTCATCATAACCATTAAATTTTAAGAAAGCGAATGAATAAGATGAAGAATAAGTCTTTTATCCTTACTCTTAAAGTAAGTGAATCCACTCTTTCTATATATAAATACTTCAACCAATATTCTGAAATTAAATTATTAATTATGCTTAAATTAAATTTAATTTCCTCTTTTAATTATTTCACACACTTATATTGTATTAATAAAAATGAGAGCTTACATAAAATATAATATGATATTCAATAAATAACCCTAAAATATTATACTATAATAATTATTAATAAGGTAACTATAGTCAATATCACTAGAATTTTGGTAAGAATTTCCTTTGGACTTATTTTTAATACTTAGGATTTTGGCGTGTGGCAATTATTGAATGTATGGTAGAATATCAATTAAACTCTACTAATTATTTTAAATTAAAAGTTATTTAAATGATAATCGGTGATATAATAAGAGTATAATTATCAAGCAATTTAAACTCTTAAAATATTTATTGGAAAATGTCTATTTTATGCATGATGGTTACAATATAAAACTGTGAGAGTATAATTTGTTGTCTTCAACAGCTAAGTATTCAAATTTAAATATTTCATTTATATTATCCATAATAAATATGCATCACTATGAAATAAAGAATAATTTATTAGAGGTAATCAATATTTATTACCAATATCACCAAGGATTGAATTTTTGTTTTTAAGTAATAATTTAAAGGGGGTATAAAAAAATAAATGTTTAATTTATATTATCCATAATAAAAATGCATGAGAAATTGATGATTAATTATTAGGGTTATTTTATTCATTATTTATTCCAGTTTTTACAATCATGTTGGTATCCTTTTGCATTTATTTTTTTTCTCATCATAATTAGTACTATATTTTTCTTCTTAACTTAAATTCTTATACATATTATATACTATTTAGATTCGGCAAAATGTTTTCCTAAGTTATTATCAATCATAACTCTTAAAGATAAAATGTGTTTTAACAAAACAAATTTAAGTTGGATTCTTAGTTATAGCAATTTTGTTATATAAAATTGAATGGTTGGTTATCTAACATGTATTGATAGTGGCATATCAACACATATTTTGCACTATTATAATTCAATTCAACTCCTTAAATAGTATCAATTTTTGAGGGGTGTGAGGTTAATAATGAGTTATTTTTTATAGTGAAAAATATACATAAAAACAGTGACAAATTTCTGCAGTGTCATTTCTCATATAAGTGTCATTTCTCATATAAATGACGCGAAGTAAATGTAATGATAGATGAATTTGTTAAGATGAATTATCTTTTAGTCAAGAGAATTCTTTATTTACTACTGTATCTGAGTGTCTAATGATTATATAAATTAATTAGGATGTATACTGGCCATTAAATTATGTTTTATTTGATACTAGTCATTTCTTAACTTTTTTTCATACATGTGTCTGATTCATTGAATTAGGTATATTTCATTTTCCCTAACTTTTGTGGCAGCAAGCATTATACAGAGAGAATTAGGTAACAAAATAAAGACAAAAGCCGAACAAGAAAACTAATCGAACTAAAGAAAAAAGAAGCAAAGCAGAATTGTTAGAGTATTGAAGGAAAGAAAATGTGAGACGCATGAAGGGGAAGCTGTAAATGTAATGTTGGTGACATTGGAAACGCAGTTACTCATGTTGACAGCATCGGTAAAGTTAATATGTGAACGCAAATAAAAAATATAATTGAAGAAACAGCAATGATTAAAAACGATAGTCCTGAGATGGCAAAAGCATGGATCCAACGACGGTTAGGAGTTGTGGAACACTGGGCTGGCACTTGGCAGGGGCGCAAAATTTTACTGCGCAGTGTGTTTTTTTGCTCTTTGTTTCCCACTCTATCCCTTTATTCTCTCCCCGTTTTATGGTGGTTGCCCTTGTAATTTTTCTGATTAATATTTTATTATTTTAAATTTTATTTGCCCCTCTCGTCCTTCCTCCATTTCATTCTGTAACCAACAGAATCTACAATGCAACAACATGCTCTCAAAGTTTTCCCTTCCCTCTCTCTATACCTATAAGACCACCTTCTGACCTAAACTCAATCCTTCAACTTCAACCTTCATCGTGCTCTCCTTCATTGCTGCATTATTCCTTTCACTTCTTTTCTACTTGTAATCCAATTTCTCTTTATTCGTTTATGTCTACACACTCGCTCATTGCTGGAACCTTGTGTTTCTGTTGCTTATTTCGATTTTTTCATTTCAGGCACTCAATTATCGATCGCAACTTTCATTAACAGTGCCTAGTTTTTCAGTTTCGAGTTTTGATATTTTTTATCGCGAACAAGGTATTCTGCACTGCATGCGTCACTGTTGAGTGGTTCTCTCTTGTGCTTTGAAGGATCCTTGTGCTAAACTTTTCCGATGATTAGTATAGGTGGAGTTTGGCGAGCATTGGGGACTGCTATGAATTTTGGAGTGGAAATGTTTGGGGCAACCAGAGGGCATGGTAGCGACGGACTTGTGGAGCCCGTTTTGATTACCAAGCGTTTTGTTTGGCCTCATGGAGGAACAAGGGTGTTTCTAACTGGTTCTTTCACGAGGTAACAGCTTCAATTACTCATTTCTTTATCGAGATGCTGCTTCTGTTGTAGTAGCCGTTTTGATCCTATTATGCGCGCGTGTTCAGTGTGTTAAGTCATAACTGTGTGAGTGTGACTGGCTGTCACTTTGATGTTTTTTTTTGGCTGTTTTCTAACTTTTTCTGGTTTGTTTTTTTAACTGCGTTGTGGAATTAATTTAAATATTTTAACTTTTTATAAACAGATGGTCCGCATTTATACCTATGTCACCGATGGAAGGATGCCCAAATGTATTTCAAGTTATTTTCAGCTTACCGCCCGGATATCATCAGGTTCCTTGGCTTGGCCTCTGTGATTTTGGCAGACATGAGGATATTTTTTTTTTGCTTGTATCTATATATGGTCAATGACCTTTAGGTCCGAATGTGCCTCTTTCTCTTGATGATCTCTTACTTGCAAATCATCTGTTTTAAACCTCGTTGTCTGATTAAGATTTTGATGTGATAAAGTAATCACAGAAACAAGTATAACTTCATGATGATCATGATTTTTATCTTTCTTCAGGAGTAAGTATCATTTTATAACAGTATGTTTTGTATCATATTGCAACACATTACAATAACCAGAATTTTATTCAAACTCTGTTCTCTCAATTTCCTCCCTCAATGCCACTATTCTGCTGACAAATCATGCCTCTATTCAATTATTTCCATATAGCAATATCCCTTTTGCTGTTGTTGTTCGACAGTGCGAGCAAATTTTTGTGTGGCACCTTTTTTTTAGCAGCAGTCTAGCCTCAATCTTAGTCCTAGTCAAGGTTTGGCCACCATCAGTTTTTGTACCAGATGTGATCTGGCCCCAGTTTTTGTGTTGGATATTGTTTGTCCCTGCTAGCTAGTCTCCAGTCCCTGAAGCTCTTGCCCTACTGGTCTTTAGTCACAAACAGTCTCACCTTGTCTCTATCCCAAGCCATCTGATTTTCGTCACGATGTTTTCTTTTCACCCACAATCATTTTGGTGATGTAGTTTTACCAATGATTTATGTAGAGATGGATTGAATGATTCTTGTCAGCCTCCTACTAAATCATTCTGATGGTGATTTCTCCTATCTGAATGATGGGTCATGCAACATTCCAACTAGCTCTCTAATGATTATTCCCGCTATGTTTGGTAGAGCCTTCAAAAGGTTTTATCTGTAACAAGGTTAAAGCTTACAAGCTTAAACTTGAGTAAGGGTGTTAAAATATATGAAAATTACCCAACAGACTTTACATTATTAACCTTAGTAAGCTTTAACTTGAGGTTGGGTAATAGAATATATGAAAAATATCAATAGTATCTTGATTTATCCTAGAAGAATTAAGAGTAACTTAGATTATTCCTTTGGATTACTTTCCAATTCTTTTTTGTTAGGATTACAGTATTAGTATAAATATGGGTTGGTGCTTTGTGCTTTGTAGTTTGTACACATATGGAACACATAACAATATTTGAGAATTTTGTTCTTAGTCTCCATTCTCCTAATTTCTTCCCTAAATAGCTTCCCTATCATCTCAACAAGGACATTTAGTAGATTTTGTTGTTATAATATCATTACATGTAATGAACATTGAATAGAATTAAAAATTTAACTCATCACATATTTGGCATGAATGCATTTCATTATGTTAACTTTTGATGAGATGTTTGTTCCATATGATGACAGGATTCATCCTTAAATAGAGAACTTGACTTGAAGCTTTGTTTTTCATTTTTTCTTTGATGCTTTTTACAATCTGGTCTGTCATAATCACTAACTTGTTGCTATTTTTTTAATATAATTCATTTGTTTTGCTGCACATTGTCTGATATTTTATGGAAAAACTGATGTTTCTAAACATTACACAATATGGAAATTGTATTTCTTTCATTCTTTTGGTGATAACATCATTTCCCCTTATGTGCAGTACAAGTTTAATGTAGATGGTGAGTGGCGGCATGATGAGCATCAACCATTTGAAAGTGGGGACTGTGGGATGGTGAATACTATTTGTTTAGTGAGAGAACCAAATATTTTGCTTCCTATCTTAAGATCTGAAACACCTTCTCGATCCCACATGGAGGTCGACAATGATGTCTTTAGGCACGTGGTATGTTTTTTCTCCCTTACCATCTTTAACCCCTTGCACTGTTGCATATATAGTTCTGCTTGGATAGTATTCTAAACTATTACAGGTCAATGACAGTTATAATTATTATTATAATTAAAGTATGGATTTATTTCCTTCTGTGAGCTTATACGTAGCATGCATGCATTTTAGTCCGACCTGGACACTTTTGTCATATACAAAACCGCCTAGAGTAGACATTTCTGACTTTGATGGAATGCAAGAAGATGCAAATGTGATCTAACATTTAAGATTATAAATTGGTGACAGTTCTCATCTTCTGTGAATCCACCCAAAAAAAATGCAATAGCCTTCTCTGCTTTCCTACCTTGAATTTGATATGAATTTTGAACATAGTCGTAATGTAACCGTTTATGTAATAGTCATACAAAACTGCCTAGAGTAGACGTTTCTGACTTTGATGGAATGCAAGAAGATGCAAATGTGATCTAACATTTAAAATTATAAATTGGTGACAATTCTCATCTTCTGTGAATCCACCCAAAAAAAATGCAATAGCCTTCTCTGCTTTCCTACCTTGAATTTGATATGAATTTTGAACATAGTCGTAATGTAACCGTTTATGTAATAGTTGTCATGACTAGGATCAGGACAATCTATTGCAACCAGGGAGATGACAATAGTAAATCCCATTTCATTAAATTACTAAAGTTTCAAATTAAGATGAGAATCCTCAACTGGTTAGAAGGAAAAGGAAGATACATTCACTTTAAGGAACTTCTTTATTTACTTTTTAATGAAAATATAAAATCAATCTTAAACGTTCATCTATCATAAGCTTTTTGGGATGATTGGTATTTGACATGGTATCAAATTCTCTTGTGTATGTATCCAATCTTAAGCATTCACTTAATAGCTTAAGTTTTTGCATCAATTCATATTTTACCACCTTGATCCACTTACCGCAGTGACATAGAAAAAGGAAATCATTAGAAGAAATTGATTTCTAAAGGATTATTTGACTAACTGGCAAGGTCAAATGTGTTTGCATGATTCCCTTAAGGACTAAGGAGTTTGTTTATCTTTTTATTGAGAGAACTTTTTTGTGGACATTCCCTTGCCCGTTTTCTTTTGTTTAGCTTTAAAGGCTTTGGTAAGGAGGGGAAGTCTCTCTGGTGATGCAGTGTCTTATGCTGCTTTATGGTGTATTTGGCTTGAGATATATATTTAATGTTCAAGAACTCTTCTCAGCCTGTAGATCTAATATGGGACAGTCATTTGGTTAACTTTTGTGAAGGGCCTATAATTTTTTTTCATCTACAGGACCTAAAATCTATTTAACCGGGTGTTCATAACATGTACAAAAGGATTGGAGAACCTTATTCTATTAATAATTTAGCTTGTCTGTTGATGGTTGCTTTCTTCTATAGAATGTTGTTAACATGTTCTCTCTCTCTGGTTTGTGTGTGATGCTAATCCTTTTTGCCTGAAATTATGCTACACAAAAGAAGCTACCTTGACTTCAAAACTTTTTCAGGAAGTTAATCCGAGGATGTCAGAGTCTGATCTTCAGGTCTCTCGAGACCGTATATCTATATTCTTGTCTTCATGTACTGCTTATGAGTTGCGTCCTGAGTCAGGCAAGGTTTGGATACTTCCCTCTTAATTATTTTAATGTGTCCAACTGTCCATTCAATAATATATCTGATCTTATGTGAAACCTTCTCAGGTTGTAGATTTGATTTATTATAATTTCAGGTTGTTGCCTTGGATATAACTTTACCAGTTAAACAAGCATTCCATGTTCTTTACCAAGAGGTATGCTTTTTCTTCCCCTCATTACACATTTACACTAATAATGAACAACAGTTTATCTTTCTTTTCACATTTATCTTTCTTTAAACATCTGCTTTCAGGGAATATCTATGGCTCCTGTATGGGATTCTAGTAAGTGCCAGTTTGTTGGAATGCTTAGTGCAATGGACTTCATTCTAATACTAAAAGAGGTTTGTGGGGAATAAAATAATAAATAGCCTTTGTCAGATTTCAGTAGAAGTAATGAAAAACGAGAACTTGTCAAATTGTAAATAGTGACAAAATACGAAATTTGCAAAATGTATATCATTATCAAGGTCTGTTAGGAACCCAAAATTAATAAGAGAGAAAGAAGAAAAAGAGTTTTATTTAATAGTGAGAAAAGAACAAAAAATCAGAGAGCACTCTCCACCACCAAGGGTTTCCCCTACACAAAGGATTTCTCCTTTCACAAAGAGCTAATGCTGAATTTACGATGACAACCCAAAAAACCTCCTCTCCCCTATCCTTTTGCCCCTATTTATAGCTAATAAAACCCTTCTAATTGACTAACTAATTCATTAATATTCTAATTAGTCTAACTAACTTTCCCTTCTCTTTATATCCTAACAATACACCCCTCCTCAAAATCAACCTTGTCCTCAAGGTTGGAATTACAAAAGCTTAAAATTCCTGTTAAATAAGACAACCATTAGTATTGACCCATGACCACATAGATGAAAGCAAACCCCTGACCTTTGCATAACAACTTGCATCTGGTGACTTTGGTGGTGGTAATGGCACTTCAGGATTATGTATACTTCCATTCTCCCTATATGTCATTTGAAGATTTTGATCTTGCTGTTCTAGTTGCATTAACAGGCTAGCCAGATTTTTTGAACCCCGTAGTTTATCCACCATTTCTTGTTCCAAGGCATTCATGGATGAATAGTGCATACCAGTAATTTTTCTAGTACCTAAGGCATGGTTAGACCCAATTATTATTGTGCAAAAAAGTTTATCCAACAATTTTGGTGGTGGCAGTGATAAGCTGACCTGGTTGATCAAGGCACAAAATTTTCTAGGCATCAACCTCTCCTTCCACCCATGCTTGATCATTGTGTATGAGTCAATCTCCATCTCACTGCTTATGTTGACACAGACACAACCTTAATTGTAGGGGTTTTTGTTTTGCAGTAACAAGATCCTTTTGCAGTTTTTCTGTTGTTGGGTTAGCTAAATCTCAGTTTTGAAAACAGTGGGTAATTTCTGCATCTCTTTATTTTTTCTCCATCATCTTCTCTTCTTCCACGAGTAATCTTGAATCTTGTTCTTTAACACTTACATCTTCAACTTTCTTTACCGTGACAACATATTTGTCAACCTTTTTCTTGATCTTGATTTTAGAGGATTGCACCTCCCCCTTTTCTTCCCTTTTAGCCTCAAGAACAATTTCTTGATTCTTCAGCTGTTTATGATTTAACTCTAATATGTTGGTCATGCAAGAATGTCATTCAACCCACAAGAATTTGTCGTTTCCTCCAAAGGCACCTTTAGATATCCATCTTGTTCCGATTTATTTTTCCTGGTTCTTCACCAACTGCTGCAACATTTGTTTAAGGTTAGAAAGATTGTTGGTGCTCTCTTTCGAGAACCCTGTGGAAGTCTCCTTTTCTTCAATGCAGTTGTTCTCTTAGTTTTTTCTAGTTTCAAGGTAGTCAATCTTTTAAAGACATGCCTATCATAGCTATCTCCAAATCTTTTGATCAAAGCTGTGCAAAATGACTCCCAATCCAAATCTTGATTCTCTTGAGACCAAGAATAGAACCAACAAAATGCCACACCCTCCATGCCATTGAATGCATATTGTAGCTTATTGAAAGAAGGGATTTCTTGTACCGCCAAGAATCTTTCAGCCTTAGCAATCCAACCAAATGGGTCTACCCCTTCACACGCTGGCAGCTCCTCCTCCGCAGCCCAAATTTGTGTTTCCCCCCATCTCTAACACTGACTACTCGTTGAAGATCCGATAGGTCGGACCAATTGTTAGGAACCCAAAATTGATAAGAGACAAAGAAGAAAAAGATTTTTATTGAATAGTGAGAAAAGAACAAAAAATAGAAGAACACTCACTCCACCAAGGGTTTCCCCTACTCAAAGGATTTCTCCTTTCACAAAGAGCTAATGCTCAATTTACAATGACAACCTGAAAAACCTCTCCCCTATCCTTCTGCCCCTATTTATAGCTAATAAAACCCTTCTAACTGACTAACTAATTCATTAATATTCTAATTAGTCTAACTAACTTTCCCTTCTCCTTATATCCTAACAGGATTATTGTGAAGTTGAAAGAAATTGTGAGACATGATAATACTTGATCTATCCTTTTGGTTTATTTAGAACATACATTAATGTTGCAAATCTTAATTGTATTTTTTTGTCATCACTAATAAATCCTGTTACCATCATTTTAGGCTAATTACTTACCATTTATGAAACTGGTTCCCAAAAGAGAATTTTATCCGGGCATTGAACATGTGCCTGCTGAATCCCCTTCATTCTTTGATCTTCTGAAACTTCTGTTCTTCTGAAACTTTTGTTCTTTTTTTCCCCTCTCCTTGCAGCATCCTTGTTGCAGCAGCAGTTACCCTTTATATTTTTATGGCCTATGTTATGGCTTCTGTTCTATCCTACTTGCCACTGTTCATGACCAACAAAATCCTAATTTCTCCAAATATTTCTTTATTTTAACATGGTATCAGAGTTTTATCATCCTTTGATTCATAATCAAGTTTTCAATCTATACAGAAGTTTTTCCAAAAATCTTTATTTTAACTCATTACCAGAGTTGTATATTCCTTTGGTCAATGTCCTCTCAGTAATTTCCACTCGCTTTGTTCTTTCTTATTCACCTCATAATTCTTTTTTTCTTTCCTCTGTTGTGTCGTTGTTCCAGCAGCAATTTCTCCATACATCTTTCTGGTCGCATACTGTCTTCTGTTCTATACTATTTGCTTCAGTTGATGATCAAGAAAACCCTAATTTCTCCCACAAAGCCTTCTTCTGTTATGTCACTTCCCTGTAATGCCTTTATTGATAACATTTCTTTATCTGTATAAATGCTGTGCCTTGTCTAGTCACTGTAATGTTTTCCATTAACCTGTGGGTGCTCAATGCTAGATATCTACCTTCCTAGCTGTTATTGGAGCATATACCTGTACTGATTTTCCATTCTTTGATTGCTCCAATTGGCTTTCTTCTAGAAGTCTATCACTGTACAAACCCCAATGAGCGAATCAATGGAATCTGTCATGTCTTGCATGGTGGCATGTGAAGGAAAGATGCACTTCTGGCATCAATTTAAAGAGAGATGATTACTGGCCTATTCTGGTGCAATCCATTAGTTTTGGAAATACGTATCCACTGAGGCTTATCCTGTTTGGACATGTCTTCACCATGTTTTGATGCTGCTTGGCTTGGACTGGCTCTGTTTGATTTTGCTTCTGCATGCATTGTTGACTTCTTGGGTTTGGTAGGCTGGTTTTATCAATTTTATTTGTCACAAGCTGAAATTTTACTATACTTCTCAGGCGGAATTGTTAGAATATATAGTCAACTGTAATGACTATTATCTAGATTAGGTTACTGATTAGCTTCTTGATTTCATCATTGATTGATTGTGATCATGCTGTAAATAAAAGATCAATTCTACAGTCCATACATGCAATTTTCTTGAAAATACCCTCTGTTTCAACATGTATGATATGAGGGAACTCTAGAGAAATACATAGCACGGTTCTGTAAATTCTGTGGCTCATCCAACATGCTAAATTTCAGCTGAGGATTCATGGATCAAACTTAACTGAAGAACAACTTGAGACTCATACTATAGCAGCATGGAGAGAGGCAAAGGTACAAGCATGCGGAGCTGATACTAATGGGAGAATATATCCTCAACATTTAGTTCACGTAAGTGCTCCTGAGCAGTTGGGACAAAATTTCCTCAAATCAAATTAATTTTCCAAATTTTAATATTTGCAATATTGTTATTTTTTTAGATAAATTAAAAAGATTGTATGCTATGATTGTATATTCGGGAATAGGGAATTAATCAGGGATTCCACAACATGATTGATGAATGTTAAGGTCGTAAATAGGCAGGTAGATAGATAGGTATGAAAATAGATAGATAGATTAAATGCAATTTCAACATTATATTTTGATGTTGTCTGTTGGCCATGTACTTCCAGTTAATTGTGTTTTCGTGGTATGTTTGTCTTTTGTGACTTTATAGTGTTTCATGCTATGTTTATATTTATTATGTAGGCTGGGCCACTTGAGTCTCTAAAAGATGTTGCTTTAAAATTTTTGCAAAACAAGGTGGCAACAGTTCCTATTATCTATTCTTCTCCTGAGGACGGTTCATTTCCTCAGTTGCTACACCTTGCTTCCCTCTCAGAAGTACTAAAATGTAAGCCTAGATTTATTCACTAAGCATAAATGGTTTGGTACTAATGTATGGACTTAATTTTCAGGTATATGCAGGCATTTTAAGCACTCTTCTGATTCCTTACCCATTCTTCAGCTACCAATTGGTTCAATACCTGTAGGTACATGGGGGTCAAAAGTGGAAGAACACAATAAACAGCCACTTGCTATGCTAAGGCCAAATGCTTCTCTTAGTGATGCTCTGTCTGTGTTGATTCAAGGTAATCATTCTTCTCTTTCTAAGTAGTTAAGTCTTTTGTTCTGACTAGATATTGAATGGTCGTTTGGTTTAGTGCTGCAAGTTGCAGTTGTTTTTCCTCCTTAACAAAAGGAATTCTTTCAAAGTCATATATAAAAAATGTGTATTACTTGATGAAGAGAACATAAATTGAAGGATAGATTCTTGGATAGGTACATAAGGTGCACCATTCATTTATGCACTGAACATTGGAACCTATAGAAACAAGTAATGAGCTGATCAAAACTGCATGATGGGACTCAAATCTGAAAATGTCAGATCAATTTAGGTTTTTGTTAATCCAGCATACAAAGAAAATGATAAACCTTTTCTACCTCAGTATTTGCCAAAATGCAGTGTTCCTATCTTTGATTAGTGAATAGTTATCCCCCTTGCAGTGGGAACTGAGAACTTCATAATTATAGGTTTATTATAATAATATTGTAGTGGTATTCATGTTAGAAGGAAAATGCATTCATAATTTCATATTAATTATTTTATAGTTTATGTTATCTTATGGTTGCTGTCCTTTGCAGCTGATGTTAGCTCAATACCAATTGTGGATAATAGTTGTTCATTACTTGATATATATTCAAGAAGGTAGAAACCCTCTTTCTGCTGTGTTCACATGTGTGTGTTTCTCATTTTTATGCCTAAAAGAGGGGAGAAGGTGTTCTTCAAGCATATGTGTCTATTTGGTATTGATATTTTCTTTTCAGTGATATCATTGCATTGGTTAAAGATAGAATGTATGCAAGGATAAGTCTGGATGTGTTTAGTATCCATAAGGTAATATTCCTCTTTAAATTTATGGGGTTCTTTTATTTTTAACAGCAAAATTTATGGGGTTCTGTATTGGTTACTTATCTTGAAATATTGTATTGATTAGAGGAAATTTAAAACAACAGCATTTCTGACATATAGGAAATGAAAAGCTAATTAATATGTAGTTTTCTGTTTTGATGCCTCAACTGTTTACATGTGAAGGTTACTGTAGCATTTAGTCTTCTACAACTAAGAGTCAGTAATTCCTAAGTCCCTAGCAATGATCTTATTTCAATGGAATGTGGCTCATGTTCTTTTTTTTTTATCCTAATCATCAGTTGCACACATTGCTTTGTGGTAGTTAACCTGAACTATATAATAGCAATATGCCACTTCTAGTGTAACCATAGACTGAGTCAGCATGAGTATTTATTAGTTCACCATTCTAATATACTTGAGCTTTAGGCTCTTGGCTTGAACATGGTGGACTCTAGCTTTGGCTTCTTGTGCGTGTTTGGTGATGGAAATGGACAAGAGAAAATTGGGGGACCAGGGGGGGGGTTATATTGTGTCTACATCCTTCTTAAATTTTCACTCTTTCTTCATTCCTCTCGTTTTCTCTTCTACCAAGCATGTATCGGTTCTTATACACATTGAGCTCAACCATCCATATATTTACACAAAATGGAATCCATATATAGCTCATTATTATTATTCTTTCCCTCCTCCTTTTCTGGTATAGAGAGTCACATTCCGAGATGCATGCGAGAATAGATTGTAAGTGTTGCATGCTCATATTTAGAGATCCGTAATTATCCCTTCACTGCAGCATCTACTTCAGTACTTGTCTGCACAGATAAGTTTTCTTGTGGTACTCATGCAAAAGTTGAATCACTTTATGGTTGTAGGCATTGCTTTTGGGACGAGATGCAAGTTTTCCTTATGGGCTTCGTAATGGCCCGAGATGTCATATGTGTTTGAAATCTGATTCATTGCACAAAGTGATGGAGCGCTTGGCAAATCCTGGTATTTCTTCTATACATACAAACAATCTCCATTCCCAATAAATATATTCTTGGGTCATCAATTTTCTTTCTCTATACAGGTGTTAGACGGCTTGTGGTTGTGGAGGCTGGCAGCAGGCGTGTGGAAGGGATCATTTCCATAGGTGACGTGTTCAGATTATTGTTAGGCTAGTAGGGAATATATGGCTACCGTTTTACATGAAGAGAATTCTATGAAAACTTATGCTCCTGCCATCGTGGCTTGCCTATTTTTCCTAGTCTTTGGTTAGATGGGCACCTTCAGTTGTTGTGTCCACGTTGCTTTTATATATAGGATAGAAATTGTAGAGGGAAACAAAGTCTGTAAATTGAGGGATTAGTTTTTTCTCCTTTAAACTTGTTGATATCATGATTTTCTCCTTTGTGCCGGCATAAACGCAATGTTTGTGTCCTGTGCTAATACAAATCAAGGAGAAGGGTAAATATTTAGCCGCATGCGGCACTGGCTGGTTGTAAGTAAAAGGTATTTTGGTTGCATTATGATTCCAGATTTTTCTTATGACTGGTGAGTTCATGACTTCATGTTGCTGTACTTCATTTGAATGTACTCGTCTTTTCCTATTGCATCACTTGCCTGGCTAATTGATAGAACCATAATGATAGGTAAACATGACTGGTTAATCTGTTTATTATCCATTAATACTTTTGAAAAAATTTAATCCACTCGATACTTTTATTAACTAAATATTCAATTTGTCTGCTAGGATTTTCTAATGGTTGAATATATCCCTTGTTCATTTACAATACAGATATGTTTCAATTTTGAGTTTCTCAAATTCATGCTTTTCTCCTAAAATTCATTCTTATATAAACTCTCGAAAAGCTTGTTCTAAACAGTGCTATTTGGATTTCAAGTTGAATTGATCTTTGTCTGAATTAAATAGTTAGCACATTTTTGCATTATATGCCTTTTTTGTTTGTAAACATAACTGATCATTAAAATAAGAGTGATGAAATGACAAACATATATTTGCATTATAATTGTGGTTGTCTTTTTTTTTTTTCATTTTATTTACAAAATATTTTTTAAACTCACAAAATTAGTTCATTATTTTTTAAATATCTTGAGTGTTTTTGACTTGCTACCACTAATAGTTAAAAACTGAAAAGTTAGGTCAAATAATTTCAGTTTCGCTAAGTAAGCAAATAGTTATTACGGTTTAGCGAGTAACTTTAATGAATTGCCTTTCCTTATTTGCTTTCTTCACATGTCACCTTTCCATTTTCCTCTCCATCATTACAATTAAAACATATAATTATAGTTATGTATAATTTAAATATGTAATTATAGAAAATTATTATTTAAATATATAATTTAAATTAGATATTTAATTATAGAAAATTATAAGTTAAATGTGTAATTATGCTAATTTATGACATAAATATGTAATTATCGAAATTTATAATATAAAATGTAATTATAGTAATTTATAATTTAAATATGAATTATAGAAATTTATAATTTAAATATGTAATTATAGTAATTTATAATTAAAATATGTAAATAATTTATATTAAGAAATTTTATATTCTTAAAATAAGTTATAATTATTTTAAATACCTTATTATTATTCTAATAATTAATTATGTCTTTATTTATCATTTTACAATTTTTAACTAATTTTATCAAACAAAAACATTCAACTTTTAGAATGATTTTGTAACTTATTTTGTTTTATTTTTATTTAATTAAATAAAGAAATGACATATAGGATTGGTTGTGTATGTAAAAAGACTTTAAATTGACCGTGTATGAGTGATTAACTCTTTTGCTAAAAGTTGATCACTCATACTATCAGTCTAAAATCTCTTTACATCGGCAATTAATTCTATATTTTAATTATGTTATGTCATTCATTTATTTAATAAAATAAAAATAAAACAAAGTAAGTTTAAAAATCATTCTAATAGGTGATCTCTTTGCTTTTAGTCCCACTACACTTTACTCCAACTAAACACGTTATTTCCATCTATAAGTTTGACTTTCATTTATTCATTATATTGTTACATCACACTCTTTTGTTATGATTCCTTATCTTTGAGTTTGCTTCAAGTCTATTATTTCTATTTATTCATTATTAATTTTGCTTTCATTTTTTTAACGTGACTCTTCTATCTATACTCAATTTGAATTCTTAGATGTGAGACCTCCATATGTGTTGAAGTAAAATTTTATTTTATTCATTATTCATGTTGCAACATCCTTTCATTTCCTTTGGCAATAAAAATAAGAGTTTAATTAGTATATATTTACAGGTATAAAGTTTGAGTTTAATTGGTATATACTGTCAGTATAAAAATTTTTATACTGACAATCAATCATGATCATTTCATGATAAATTTATTGACTTTACTAGTTACTACTTTAAAAGTCTCATAATCATAGTAAATTTATTAATTTGATCAATTAATACTTTAAAAATCATATAAACAGTTATGATTATACCTTAGTGTAAAACTCTTTAAGATTGATAATTCAAACTAAATAATTTCATAAAATAAATAAATGGAAGTGAAATATACTGAGAGGAGAGAATGTGAGTAGTTGGAGTAGAACGTGGTGCATAGACATGGAGAGAGGTCATCCATTAGAATAATTTTTTAACTTATTTTGTTTTATTTTTATTTAATTAAATAAATAAATGACAGGACATGTTTAAAACATAGGAATAGTAGCCCTTGTATAAAGACTTTACACTGAATGTGTAAAAGTCATTAATTCTTTTGCTAGACTCACCCTAACATATCAAGTTTTTAAAAATATTACACCTCTGTTAAGGGAGGTAACTATAACAATGAATTCTATTTAAGGTTTTCGTTGAATAATATTCGTTACTTTTATTTTAGTCTGTTAGATAAAAGTTATAGTTGGGTAATAACTATAAGCTACAGGATAATTATAAGAAATTTATAATGGTAATGTATATGCTTAATTTTTTTAGTATTTTGTGCTTAGTATTACTAAATTGTGTTCCTCTTTTATCACTATCATATTTGTATAAAATGATAACTTCAGCAACAAACTTGAAATGTTTGATGCTTTATTTGGTAGGAAAATGTTATTCAAGATTTAGACAAGTTGAAATTGTCAATATATTGAGATGAATTTGATGAAAAATGATATCATGTATATGAACAATTGATGAATGTATTCTCTACTACAAATTGAAAATTGAAAGGGTTTGAAATACATTTTTAATTTTTTTTTTTACTTCTTATATGAATAAAATAATATGTTTACAGGATAAATATAATTAATATTTAAAAATAAATAAAAATCATTATATAGTCAACAGTCAACACACAATTAATAAAACAATACAATTAATAAATTATAAAAACAAAAAAAATCTACTCAATTGAAGGTATATTGCTTAAATAATTATATTATTCAATTAAATATTTCAGTTTTATTAGTTGTTACAATTGTATTTTAGTCTGAACAAAATTTTATTGTTTTTTCAAAATTAAACTACCGTTTTTTTTCTAAGAAGGAAAAAAATAATATTCTATAGCATGAAGCAGATACAGCACAAGTTACCACCTCTACCCTTAAACATAGATCAGCAATTACAAACACCAACAAAAACTAAACTACTGTGTCTCCCACAAATTCACGAACTATTATAATTATAAAATATAGAAAAAGGAAAAATTTAGATATAAAATTTTGGGTGTTGTCTGTGCGTAATAAAAACTTGTGTAATAACATTATAATATCGGTAAAATATTTGAAATTTGGTTCATAAAAAAATCGAGGCACCAAAGTGTGCAAAAGTTTCCGGTCACATTTCCATTTTTAATTAAAGGGGTATTTATATTGATATAAATATCTGTAAAAATAATATGTAAAAGCCACATAAAGTAAGATGTAAAGGATATATATGTGTTTGACTTTTTAATAATATTTGTTTGATATATAAATAAAAAAAATGAACGAGTTTCTTTTACTTTTTATAATTTGAGAGGTATTAATATTTTTTTAATCAATCAAATTATAAATTTTATTTTGATCTTTTTTTATAAATTAAAATAAGTTTTATTTTTTTATTTATACATAAATCTTTAAAAAAAATTATTTTACTATAAACTTCCTTAAAAATAATTATTTTAATCTACATCTTTTCAAAAGAAAATCTCTAGTTTTTGAATATGTATCAATCCATAATTTTTTCTTACTTACTTCTTTTTTTCTTGTTAAGGATATAAATAAATAAAACTTATTTTAATTTATAAAAAATAATAAAAATAAAATTTACAATTTGATTAGTTAAAAAACGAAAGTATTAATAACTCTCAATATGTTTAGTTACATCATTGATTCTGAATTTAAAATTCAGATAAATTATAATATGTTTAATATTGTGTTAGAGAATACTTCAGAATTGATTTAGGTTTTTATTGACTCAAGTTACATTGAGTAATGTTTGTGTTGAATCAAGAATTTCACTGTAATTTTTTTTCTAATTTGCTTTTAAATAATATCAATTTTATAAAATTAATTTATTTGAAATAAAATTTATCAACATGGATTCAAACATGCAATACATTGAGTGTGTATTTCCATAAGCATTAACAAAATTGATTTTGAACATAATTCATTTTGTATAATAGACTTTAATTAAAATTTATGTTGAGATGATATGATTTATATTTTAATATTTTTATTGTAAACTTGAATTAAGAGTAAAATTTAGTGTAAAATTTTTTATCTAACACTTCAAGTTGTTTTAACCCAAAATCAATTATGAACTCAATATCAATTCTTAATTTTTTTAAACATAAATCAATCATATAAAAATTTATTTTAAATTAATTTTAAATGTAGAATCAATTATAAAATATGAAACCTAACCTACTGAATTAATCTATTTATAATGAGTTGATGGAATGGAACACGTCAAAGAAGCAACCGTGCTAGAGGAGAAACGTGGATTGAGCAACCTAAAGTTGTAAAAAGATGTCCCAAGAGATTGATATTGCGTTTTTATTTTTTACCTTTGTTTCGGATGATTGTAAAAGAAAAAATTTAGAAATGAGTGATTTACAAAAAATATTTAATATTTTCATTGTTTGGTCGTAGAAATTTAAAAAGGAAATGTAATAAAAAACTCATGAACTCCACAACAATCTATTTCCTTCCCCCACATGACCACACCCATGATTTCAAAGAAGTTGAAGACTTGTCATACTTACAGATTTACTTATTTTCACAATATATGGACAGATATATGGCTAGCTTTGTAGAATTTATGGTTACACATAATTGAAATCATATTTAAAAGAGTTTTGAGATTAGCACAAGAAGTATATGACAAAACTATGTTTAAATAATGGAAATGGATATTGACACAGGTAATAAATTTTGCTTCTCCTTTTATGAATGAGAAAAACACCCTCTATTTTGTCTAAAGTCTATTACATTGTAAAATAGCCAATATAGAATATGCAGAGGACTAATATACTATTACCTGAATATGGAAATATGGAATGTTATGCATATACCAAACTAGCATTTCTTTTTGTATCACTATGACTGCTAGGGTCAATCTACATACCCACTTTAAGCACGGTTTTTTTTCTCCGTATAATAGAGGGTATTTTATATAAAAAAATCTCAAAATGAAGTACCTTTGTCAAATATTCCTGAAATGGTGGGTTGAGAGAGACATCACACATGTTACGATCTAGTAAAACTACCATGTTGAATGGCGGATTAGACTCACATTAAAAAAACCGTTTTTACAGCCAATGGGGGCATGACACGTGGCACCAAACAGCTAGCTTAATTGACAGTCTGGGCTATTTAAAACCCTAACCCATCCCATGTAATCGTTGCCAGAGTGAGAAAAGGAAAAAAGAAAAACGTTTTGTAGAATTAGCAAAGAAGAAAAACTTTGTAAGTATTTATTTATGTCATTATGTTATAGTTTTTATGTGTCTGTATATATTATAATTTTGATTATTCAGATTATATTATTTTTTTATTGGTAATTGACAGATTTTTATCAACCACACATCTCATTTTTCTAATTTTTATTAAAAAACCAATAATAAAGATTATTAAAAACTATCATTCATCTCTTTTTATTTTATTAAATTAAATATATCATTTCACCATTTTGTAATATTGTAAACCATAAACTTTTTATTTTTCTTCTATATTATTTTTCTATTTTTTAAAAAAATATCCTCTTTACACTTAAATTAATAATTCAAAACTTTTTATCAACCAAAAACATTTTTATTTTCCTTCTTTTCATTTTTCCATTTTTTAACAAAACATCCCATTTTCCTCATTTTTATTAATAACTTTTTTTTCCTTTTTTATTAACAACCTCTTTAAGTTTTTCTCAAATTATATATTTATATTTAAAATTTTATATACTATTTAATTTTGTTACCCATATATAATTTTACTATTATTAATTTATACTAACCTTTTATTTTCTAAATTTTTTTTTCTTTATCATTTTCTACTTTTTTCATTTTACTCTCCTCTTTCCACGTTGGTAACGTGCATGAATAGTGTGAAAGACTATCCAACCCGCCAGTTGGAGAGGAATCTTTAAATTCCAACCTGCCAGTCAAGTTGGCGAATTCCAAGATTTTTTTTCAAACCGCTAACTCAGTTGGCGGGTTTCAAGATTCTCTGCCAACCCGCCAACTTGACTGACAGTTTCCAATCTCCATACCTCCAACCCGCCATCTTAGTTGGCGGTTTTGCAAAAACTACATAATTTCAGAAATATTTAACAAAGATATCCCATTTTGAGAATTTTTAATATAAAATACACTCTGTAAGGAGAAAAACCCACTTTAAACATGTATCTTATATTCTGTTTCCTTTAAAAAGAAGTCAAAAATCACAGGGATGGTTGTGCAATGACAATTTTATAATATTAAGTAACTTATTTTATGCTAGTTTAAATTCAGAGCAGGTATCAAAGTTATTTTAATTGAAATATAAAATAAATCATTAAACCATGCATATTTTATTTAAAAATTTGACGTTATAGATAAAATTGTCTTTTTATAATATTTTTTATTTATTCTTTCTCACTTTTTCATATAACCAAAAACATGAAAATAAACCACCTTATATCCTTCCTTCCTAATTCCATCAATTAAAAAAATACAATGTTAGTGGGAAATTAGTCACTGAAATCTAGAATTGTGTTTAGTGAGTTTGAGCAAATGTTATGCCTGAAATCCAGGTACGAAGTATTTCACCACCATCTAGCCGACGAAAAATAACATTGCCAGTCATCTCTTGGATCTGATAGAACACGTTCTAGATAGTCAAGCCAAGGTCCAAAGAGACCAGACTTTTTATTTTTGCACCGTCTTGGAACGGATAAAAGAAATCTAGTCATCTCTTATATATCTTGTTACATTGGATCTCATAATTCATAATATTTATGAATTAAGGATTACGTCCTCTACACTTATATCCATACATATTGTAAATAATGTGATCTTTAATGTACCACCATACAACTGTGAATCATGCAATCTGTAATATGCCTGTCTGTCATATTGTGGATATGCAATAATAACTTCAAATAGTTGAGAGCAAGAATTTCAAAATATTGGAGTAGCAAAAAGAAAAAGAAAAAGCCTCATTCTAAATCTCAAGCTTGATTAATGTTTGTCTTAAAAAGTGTTTCAGCTAGTTCTATAGTAAGCTGCCAAAATGTTTCAATCACAAAAAAACTCCAGATGACTGGAGACTAAACTATTCAAAAATCTGTTGTTGGGTTTTAGATGCCAAAAAGATTGAAACTGGAGCAAGTTGACGGTTATGATTGTAATAACTAGTGTACTTAGTCACCAGCCTAGGTCCCAAGAGCAGCATTAAAAAACGATAATGATATTCAACAATAAATTAGTGTAAGGCCGTGAATCTAAAGTAAAATTATCTTCAAAATATAATAATTGAAACTTGCACTAGGTAAGTTGATTAAACTTATTGATGCATAGTTGGATGAAAAGTGAATTGAATTTAAGATAATTGAAACTTCAACGAAACCAATTTTTGGTTGTTCCCTGGGTTGCCAATCTCAACCAAATTTCATTATTGAAATGACTAATAGAAAGGGAAATTGGCCCCCAGTCAAAAGATTGTGTAAAAACTTTAGATCTGATTAAACACATATATAATCAAAGGATTAAAAATATTGTGACAAAAGCCGTACAACGTAATTATAATAATGACTAACAACGCCCTAATGCAAATGATTTCTGAACTTGATCCTATACATTCACGTGATTAAAACAATTATATTCATTTACTCCAGACTAATTTCATATCCTATCCATTCATTTTTTTTTTTGTTTAAATGTAATGATGGTAATAGATAATTAACCTTAATTATTAAATTTTAATTATTAAATTTCAAAAAAATAAACGATGAAGAATAAATTTTTTATATTTATTCTTTTTATATATATATATATATATATATATATATAATATTATTATGTACTTTTAATTAACGACCAAGGGTTAATTCTATCTCCACTGTGGAGAAATAGAATTTATAACTTATTCGTATGGTAAAAAAATAAACTCAATCAACAAACTTAAAAGACCCAATTATCTACTAACCCCAACCGTTATTAGTTTCTCTCTCTTTAGATTATGATGATCCCTGAAGACCGTAAGAAACAAAAAAATAACATTTAGTTATTAATTACTTAAAGATTATATAATAATTTTTGGATTTTGAAAACATCAAATACTCATTTTTTATTGAATAATTTTTATTAAGTACCACCATTTGACACCAAAGATTAAAAGAACATGGTAGTGAGTTACATTATTTCTATTATCACCGTTTGACCCTATTGGTGTGGAGTAAAAGAAATTATTGTACCTCAATAAAACGACATTACAAGGTGGGCTCCTAGCCCGTATGTGATCTGAACTAATAATAGTTCAGCATCATATGTACAGCAGCTACATCAGAGATCTGCAGAAAAAGATACAAGTCAAGTAGGGATGAGAGCTAAAATCTGGGTTTTGATTCTTCCCATGCACATTTGAATTTCTCTATAAATAGGAAGGTTTTGAGGGCAGCATGGATGCAGGCTGGTAACGGCAGAATCTAATATCTGGGCTACATCAGCTGGAGGATATTGCCGTTCAGTACAAGTCTGCAAGTTAAACATAAAATTTTAGGAGAAAAAAAGGAGAGGATATTTCTCACTATGCTTTACTGAAAAACACACTCGACCAGATCAATAAATATACAGAATAATCAGAGAGTAACGAATACAGAAAATTTAATTTATAATAAGAAAAAACCTAAGTTATTATAATTTTATTCCCTAAGCCAAAACGAACCTAGGCTACAGCCTACAGGACAGCGGAACAGATTTATCATGTAGTTTCCAACATATGAAAACCAATATAGCCTGCATTCTCCAGATGGTGTAAGGGAACTAAAACGTGATTATAAATATCTTAGTTGAAAGGCAAGATGCAGACACATGGCAATTCAGAAATTGTAGCCTAAAAGAGCATAAGAAGGAACTCATTATGTTTACACTGGGGAAAATTACCTGAATCATGATTAATGTAGCAACACATGAAGTGATAAGATCTGATGGAAGTTCAGTATCAATTTTGTGAGAATAATTATGTAGTTTTGGACCAGATGGATCATTAATTACAGGCTCTGATAGACAGCAAGTTGAATGATTAAGATGATAAAAACTGCCATTTGCATTCCCTTGCTCTTGAGACCTGATCACAGGTAACCTAGACTTGGAGGCCAACTGCTGATGATTAATAGAATCCAATACTTGCCCGATCTTCATAAAAGCATCTTCACCTTCCTTTGTCAAAGACAATGCCTGAATTATAGCACCAAAAAACGCCAAAAGTTCTCAAAGTTTAGAACTTAAGATCATACTTGAATGATGCTCCAATGTATAACATGTTACACTACAGTATAGAGATATCATTATATGTCCACTATTAGCATTTTAAGATTTATGACGCATTACTCCATGCTCCATAGACCATCCATACCTGAAATGCAGCATCTACCATTCCATGTGCCCTTAACCTGGATCCTTTAATAGTTTGAACAACAGTTGACCCTAATTCTTGTGTTAGAGAACTATCCAACATATTGGGAAGATCATCATGAACATTGAAATTTGCTTGTGGCTTCATCCATGGTGGCAGAGAGTTTCCTCTGTAAGTATTACGTTGCCTCAGTTGCAGCATAGCATCAGAAACCTGAAAATTACAAGCAATCAACAAATTTTGCTTCAAGATTAATGCAGACTGCAGAATGTTGTGTTGAAAGAAATAATCCATTGGAAGCCACATGCCTGTCCACTGGCTTCCTTTAGCTCTACCAGTACCGTGGCGTAATGCTTCTTGAAAATCACAGAATCTTTAAAGCATTCTAAGCCATTTTGGTTTTCTAATACATCACTATTTGCACTTTGAAGCTCCATCAACAATGTCTCCTGTAAGAGCAGCTCAAAAGTAGGTGCAAGACCACATAACAAGGGAAATTTACATATAGAGATAGATGAATGCAATTAATATTTAGAAAATAACTAAATCACAACCATTCATGAAAACAAGTTAAACAGTTTCCCAAAGAACTGCACAAAAATATTAATCTGTATGCACGAAAAAGTATGAACCTTTTTATCTAGAGCACGCTTTAGTTCAGAAAGTGCATGTATATCAGCTTCCTTAGCTTGATGGTGTGTCACTTTGCAAGGTTGAGCACAACTTGCTTGTGCACAGAGGTTATCGACGGTAGAAACCTTTGCCTGGGCAGAAACATAGTTAACAATCCGTGTAAGATTTTATCAAAATTCTGAGATAAAAACTTTTTCAACACAATGTTTCTAGCATCAATGTTTCACTGCTGGTAGTGGAAATATGGATTGCTAATCCAAGAAAAAGGGATGTAAAATTCAAAAGAACCACAACTACATCATGTGTTAAAAATTTTAACTTTTCAAGTAGCTATTATTAACTAAGTGACAATATCAAGATACATGACAGATAGCAGAATCAAATTAAATTGAAATTATAATGTCAAGTATAGTTGGACGTATAAAATAAAAATGCAAGCACTAAGTTGAGGCAAAATATAGTATGTTGACATTTGTTAGTAATTTAAGGTGATGTTTGTTTTGCTTGTTTTTTGTTTTTATTTTAAGAGAAAACAGAAAATAATAATGAAAATATGTTTTGTTACAATCTAGAAAACATTTTCACAAAAAACATTTTCAGAAAATAACTGAAAACAGAAAAAAGTTGTTTTCAAAAGTTAACCATACGTAAAAATTTAATAACATTGTAATTATATAAAAAAATAATATATAAAAGTATTTTAAACTATATATGTAAATAATTTATAATATTTTTACTAAAATTGATTAAATTTAACAATATTATTTTTTGAAAATAGAAATATCAAGTGAAAACAAACATTTTCTGAATGTTGAAAATTTGAAAATGAAAACAGTTTTCAGAAAATGAAAATAGAAAATGAAAACAGTTTTCAAAAAATAAAAATAGAAAATAAAAACAGAAAACATTTTCTCAAACCAAACATCACCTAACTTTTCTATAGTTCCACTAAAGCACTAAAGATGTGTACCTTCACAGGTGAGGAATGCATTTCGTAACCCCCAATATTTGAATTTCCATTAATCTGTGGCTCTTTAGTCATAAAAGAGGTTTTTTGGGCGTTGACATGCCTCCTCAGAGCTTCAGGCATATTATCTAATGGATTCAAAGGCATGCAATCAATGTCCTGAACCAAAATTCCACTCGTTAAAACCAAAAAAAAATGTGACAACCATTTTCAGACTTAAAAAATATCAAGCTAATTCATTCAACAGGAAAAAAAAAAGCCTTTAATTTTTTTTTTTTACAGCATGTGGTACAGAAAGTCTCCTTTGCTTGGAGCTACCACAATGTGACCTGTAGACCATAGATTCAAGTCTTGAAATCAACCTCTAGCAGATGCAAGGCTGCCTTCTATAGACACAGTGGGTCCAACTGTTCTTTAGACACTCTGCATAGCAGGAGCTTTATAGCACAAGATAGCTCTTTTTATTGTTTATTACAGCCTTTTGGCATGTGGCAAGCATGCTTGGTTCAATTTATTTTAAGGAAATAATCACTTTTTTTTATTTTCCAGAGAAAGCTTTTGGAAAAAAGAAAAAGCATTTTTTCTTCAGAGTGAACTGAAGCAAATGTGCCAAACATACTGATTGAAGCTACCTATAGAAAAATGGCTATAACATTTAAAATCAGCACGATAATAAGAAATAATTTTACCATTACAAATTCAACACCTAATTCAGGACGGTCAAACTGAATCCTGCACTTGTCATAGTCAACGGTAAGCACACTACCATCATGAATCTCTCTTGTTTTTGGATGAAGAGCAATTACTCGTTGTCCAACATATAATGGTTTAGCTAAATCCGTTGGAAGTCCATCCCTAACACCAGTCCGCAGTTCAGTGTAATGTTTCCTCACTGATTCCCGATACTGTTCAAGTTTTTGCCTTTCTTCACGTAGAAAGTGTTCAGAAAACCTGCGGGGTTTGCCAAGGGAGCTGCAAAAACAATTATGAAAAATTCAAATACATAATTTACTGTTCCCAAGGTTCTGCAGATCATGGTAACCACAACTAAGTGTGTTTGAAAAAACTGAAAATTAGATTATTTCATTGATTGATTATATAAATAATCAATTATTTTATAAGATTATTTTATAATCAATTATAATCAGAATTCAGAATTAGTTTTTATTTGGGTAAGTTTGTTGAAAAGCAATTTGAAAGTAATTAATCTTGTTTGAATGCAACAAAAAATCAGTTTTTATGGAGTACACGAATGTAAAACAGCCGAAAGAAAAAATAAGTTCAGAAATAATCATAAACTACAAATTTCCAACTTCTTAAAAACAACTTATTTTTTCAAAGATAAATTTTTTTTCGAAATTTAACCAAAATTCCCAAACATCCAACTTATTTTTCGAAATAGCTTATAATCTAAAACAAATTATAATCTAGACTATAATATTTCTCAAACACATTCTAAATTTCATACCCTTTTATGACACTCCACTCGACACGAGTTAGCCTCGGGATATTCCCCAGTCCAACATGATTTAAGTACTCCATGAATTCCCTTTTGGCAAACCATGGATAATCAATTGCACTATAAAACCATTCAAATATAAACCATCTGCGAACCATATTAGATGACAAGCAACTAGAAAGCTTTTCCTGCAAGTTATAAAGGGAGTTAATATTTTTAGACAAAAAGCATCAAGCTCCTCAAAGCTTCAATAAACACATAATCAATTTAAGAAAAACTCGTACGTTTAGGATAGAGTACTTGTTAGGTTGAGTTTTCAATATGTAATCAGAAGACTTTTCCTTAGGCAAGGACGTTCTCTGTAAAATCAATTTCCTTCTACTTCGTTTAGTTGGTAAACTAATTTCATTTGAAAGTAGAACTTCTGCAGTTGATATAGTCAAATCTTTTTTATCACTACAGAAGGAACTCTCTGATGATTTAACCGTCTTCAATTGCTTTGGTAGGGTAAAAACCTGATCAGTGTGTTTTCCTTTAACCACTGGTTTGTTCTCATAATCTAAGACCTACACAGGGCATGGACAGCACTGATGAGTACAATGCAAATACATTCCAAGCATATTTAAGGATCAGAGGAGATAAAACAACTAAAATAATAGGAACATTATATGAGATAATTGGATTGATGTCTTCACAAGAATGTGATTTCATATGTATGTTTAAACTATCCATCCATGAATTTCATATGATACTTATCTGTGCCTCTCTATCAATATAACCATGGTAAGAACATCGAAATGATACCAAACTTAATGTCGCTATCAATCAACGAATTTCTTACAATACTTAAGTGAGTCTATCCATCAATGACTTATGGGAAAAATCAGTTCTTATGACATACTAAATTGAGCAGCAACAGAGAGAAGAAAAATGAACACCAAAATTAATGTGGCTTAATCTACAGCAACCGGAGGCCTGTATCAACAGGCAAAACAGAGAGAAAAGTCTGGTCAACGATGGTCATTTAACAATTAAACCTCAATGAAAAAGCCCCAAGCGCTCCTGTGACTGAGATTTTCAACATCTTACGAAGTAGCAACTGATTTTATAATATGCAGGCAGTGGATGTGCAGCAGGTAATATCAGCAGTTTCCCTCACCTTACACTTGTTAAAAGAATGACAAGGTTATATATACTATTCACACTACTCGCTTGTCACTTAACAGTGTCATATATTTTAAATGGAAGAATAAAACACTGATAACAATAAAATTTGCTTCGATTCTGCAGAGATTTACACACATTCCAGGGGAAAATATAAAAAGTTAAAGATTTGCATACCTCATCTTTTGAGGGACCACTTGGATAAGGATCAAGCTTTGCAGTTGCTACCTACAGCCAAACAAAGCTTCCCTTCACTAATAGAGTTATATCAAATGTCATTGAATTGACAAAGTCAAGCCAAGACCAGACAAAACAAAGATAAACAAAAAAGAACCTATTGGATTGGAATAAAAATTGAGAAAGTACTAAGAATGACAGTGGATGTGCAGCAGGTAATATCAGCAGTTTCCCTCACCTTACACTTGTTAAAAGAATGACAAGGTTATATATACTATTCACACTACTCGCTTGTCACTTAACAGTGTCATATATTTTAAATGGAAGAATAAAACACTGATAACAATAAAATTTGCTTCGATTCTGCAGAGATTTACACACATTCCAGGGGAAAATATAAAAAGTTAAAGATTTGCATACCTCATCTTTTGAGGGACCACTTGGATAAGGATCAAGCTTTGCAGTTGCTACCTACAGCCAAACAAAGCTTCCCTTCACTAATAGAGTTATATCAAATGTCATTGAATTGACAAAGTCAAGCCAAGACCAGACAAAACAAAGATAAACAAAAAAGAACCTATTGGATTGGAATAAAAATTGAGAAAGTACTAAGAATATTATTATGACACAAGAATACATTGTTCCATATAATATAAGTGATAATAGTTAGATTTATGATTAATTCAGTGATAGTAATCCGTCAATTATCTTGAATTCCTTAACTTTTTCTTAGCTTTGGACTCATTTGATCATAAAATTTTGCAAGTTTGTTGAGCAACAGTTGGCGTTGAACAAGATGATTTAATTGGCCCAATGCAAGTAAAAGAAAACTTTGGAGGGAAGAATCATAATTGGCCAAGGAGAGAGATAGAGAAGCAGAAAACAGAAAGTGACGAGACAGAGTCAAAGCTTATTTTCTTTCCAATCTTCTTGTACTTTTCATTTTTGCTTGCTATTCATGATAATGAGTAGCTAAATCTACCTTAGTTGGAAAATCGGTATACTATCAACTCTTTTGTAACTATTTGATTTTTAATCGAAGGTTATTTTTCTTATTGCATGTTTTCTCTATTCTTAATGCCTATTTTTTGTTAGATCACCCTTATACTTGTTTTGATCCACTTGGGAGAATTGAGAAAGGATTTGAGAAAAAACACTATATAAATATTACTCATTAAAGATGGTAATTTAACATTTCATTCTCAGCAATGCAGCAGCACTATTAATGGTATTTGGAAACCTAGTAATCCACCATCCCTTTGAAGAACCTGTCTTCAGAGCACCTCACACACTCTTATGCTCTTTAATTTTATTTTTTATGTTTTGCTAATGTTTCTACTTCCAAGCCTCATCTTGCAGCAGGTCTAGATTTGGTCATCAACTCCTCCTAGTTTCATTTTACCCTAATTTGGGTTATAGATCTTCTTTCCACATTTTAAAATTGTAGTCTGTTTTAGATCTTCTTTTGCAAAATCCTAGGCTACTTTTATTGCACCTAGTGGGATAAGGCTTTTGTTGTCGTTTAAACTTAAAAGTTTTCTAATATTTTGTGATTAGTTTCTTTATTTTGCTGGGATTATTACCATATACAAGGATAAGTATTTTAGGTTTTATTAAAACATTACATCTTATTGTAAATTATCATTGATCATAGTTTTAAGTAAATACTATCTCTGACCCTAAAATATGAAATCTTCTTGAGACATTATTTGTCCTTTTTTATAAGACTTCTCAAATTGTCTCTAGCATTAAATGATTTTATTAAAACATCCTTAAACAATAAATGTTGTAAATTAATAACATGAACTCTTTATCAGATAAAAATTGGGGAGGATGAGTAGTTACAAATTAATAAGATAAACTGCATAATCACTATTCATTAATTAGGTGGAAATAGTGATATGATGAATCTGAATAATCTTAAGGATAGTTCTGAAAAAATAATACAAATTGTTAAAAAATTTAATATAACTAACTAAATTAACTAACTTTTTATCTCCTTGTACTTCTAAAACACCAAAGCTTTCAACAAAGAATATAAATAGAATTGGCTTTATGAAGTAAATTAACAACTGAGATACAGAATTATTAAAAAATATATTTGAGTGAGGATAAAATGGAATTTGTTTTCAAAACTTTTGAAATAATTTTAAACCATCACTTTCAGGAATTTTTTTGCTAGAATGGTCTAGCAGCTTGTTACCTAGAAGGGTGAATGATCCCTACCACTCTTCTATGATACCATCCAACAACCAAAAATTCACTCTTATATGATTCCATCCAACACTACTATTAATTTTAAGGCTCAAAATTGATCTAATTCAAGGAGCAATCATAGTTTATAAAAATTTGTGCAACGACCTTTTTTTTATTAATCCAAGTCATTGCAAGAGAAAATCCTCTCTTGTGCAAAAAGCAAAAAAGTTGTTTTTTGGGAAAAAATTAAGCAAAACCAAAACAAACTTAATGCAAAATCTGTTTAATAAATAATACAAGAACGTTACCTTTGACACCATAGATTTTACCTTCCTTTTCCATGTTGTATCAGCAAAAGAAATTTGCTCTTTTGATTCAGAGAGAGTGCTAGCACCCTTTGTTGTTTCCTTTCCAATTTTAGACTTTCTGGACGTTGAAATTTCAATTTCAGGGACCATGCTGTGTTTAAGTTTAGGTCTCTTATGGCTTGTTGATGTAACTTCAGGTAAAGCCGATTTATTATCTTTATCTGCAACCATTCTCTCTCCCTTCAACTGGATAGATGATTCTAGATGGGCAAGAGGGAAACATTGAGAAATTAATCAAAAGACTTTAAATTTGTCTGATAAAGAAGACAATAAGTACTTGTTTGACGGGAGTTTTATAAAACTGTTTTTGGCATTTTAGTATTTAAAAATTAAAAATCTTGTTTAGTTAGTGTTTTCTAAAAAATAATTTTCTAAAATAGTTTTAGTTTTTTAGTTTTTAAAAACTAAAAAAGAGGAACAACTATAACTAGTTTTGCTTTTAAATTTTGTATTTTTGTTTTGAAAACTCAAAACATAAGAAAAATAGATTGTTTCTTGCTTTTTATTGATGACACTTTTGTAAATATGGGCAAGCTTCATTTTCACGTCTCCAAAACAGTTTTCAAACAACACTTATCAAACAAGTTTTTTTTTTCTCTTCTTCCATAAAAAAGTTCATAAAACCTATTTTTCAAAACTTTTTTCAAAAACTAAAAAACAAAATCAAATTAATCAAACTCTAAATTTTTGCAAAATCTCAACAATGACTACGGCAACAAACATGAAAGAAGGAAGCAACAAAAAGTATGTGAGTTGAATAAATGAAAATTGCACCCCAAATAAAATGTAATGAAGAGTAAAAACTCAAAAAAGTGTAATTAATCACGCTCAACAAAAATCTCCTAAACTGAGGCAAATCAATCTCAACTATTTAGTAGTGTTTGAATGTGAAAACACTAAAATTGGAAATTTTCCAGTTTGACTATTGCTTTATGTGTGTACACGCACATGCCAATGCAAAAGTCTCTTAAAATTACACTACTATATATACCGCTTTATCCTCACCAGATTCTATTGTAGATATTGGCATCATTAGAGACAGATCTGCCAAAGTTTGCAACGCATCCAAGGCAGGGATTGCATCTGTAGCATAAAATAATTAAATATTGTGATTTCAGCGAAGAAGAAAAGGAAAAGTCAATTTCAAGGAATTCCAACTTCACCTTGAATCCAAGGCTAAGGGAGAAAAGGAACTAAAAATTGCAAAATAATTTTGCATGTATATATATGTGTGTGTGTGTGTGTGTAGTAACAGAATTACCTCCAAAGAAGAGTTTCTTGTTTCTTTTCCTCTGAATTTTTGGAGAGAATTTTTCAAGTTTTTCATTAGTAACCTCAACATCAACCTTTTCCTTTAGTGAACTAAAACTAAGTCCTTCTTCAGTCCCACTACATGCTTCCCCACCATCATCAAGCTGATGATTTCCAACATTTCTAATTCTTTCTCTCTTTCTATAAAATTTCCCCCCTTTCTGAAGAACTTCAACAGCGCCTATGCCTTCCCTATCCATCAATGAACTATTATCTCTTGCATATTCTCCATTTTCAGCTCCTCTGGCCCCTATACTATCTTCCAAGAACTCTTCATCCACAGAAACATCATGAAACTTGGCACGAGCTGTCTCTGACATTTGGTGCTAGTTGACAAATTGAAAAAAAAAAAAAAAATTAAAATACAATGTATAAAACTCAAGGATATCATTTACAAATATTTCCATTAGATTCTATTGAAAATTTATGCATATTCACACATTCAGAACACACTCATATCTTGAAGTAATAATATAGCCAACAAATACAAGATAATGGCATAAAAATCCAGTGAACAGTTCATACCTTTCTTTCCCAGCTCTGGATGGGAGAAGATTTTTGCTTTACTCTTCTACATGGTGTTTGAGAAACTTGGGGAGAGCCAACTCTTTGTGCAGCCTCAGTTAATGTCAAAGCTACAACATGTGCAACTTCATCATCATTAGCATCAACAGCTGACTTGAGGCTTCTTCTATAAGGTGAAACATAATTTTCTGTATCATCTTTCTTATAAGAATAGGAAACTGGGATGCGAGGAGTCCTTTTACCAACTGCATGAGGCTGCAGCTGAATACCTGATTAATTGAATAATAATTAATATTGAAACCCACTGCAGAATATTTAGCATATTATGCTACAAGAAATATGAGCAATACCAACAATTCAGAATAATCAATAATGTTACTCATATTTCATAGTTGGGTTTAATATACTTGAAATACGATAATATTTAACCTGCACATTTTATACTAATTGAAATGCACTGGGAAGGAGGGGCAGTTCAAGAAGAGACTAATTTTATCACTACTACTATTTAATTTCAAAATTTAAACCACAATGAATTTTCACAGATAGGAAATCAAATCCTGACAAAGGCAGATGAAACCTGGAGATCATTCTCAAATAGACAAATACCAGAGTATATTGAGAAAGTAATGCACTGTATAGTCTATACGAAATTATATTAATGATAACACTTGACATCAACTGAATAACAACCTTATGAAGGTGATAATTCGATTTACTCTAATTGGGGGGAGACGAGGACTTGAAGATAACAAACCCATGAATTACAATATTGGATAATAAATATTATTCCACAAACTTCTTTCTTTACTCCAATATAGATAAGGTTGGTGTTGAGAATCAACTATCTGAAAAGCTTAAGCTCATGGTGAATTATCAGAATAAATTCATTCATGGTGAAAGCTCATGCATGGTTTGGAGTGTGAACAAATACAGACCCATTTTAACATGTTATAAAATTCAATTATTTAGATGAATGACAGCAGCAAGGATTGAACACTTGACCACTTGATTGTAAATGGCTATGATACCATGTCATAGACCAACTCTCATAAAAGCTTAAGCTATTAGATGAAAAAACTCATGAATGAAATTTATATCTAACCGTTAGCCTTGTATCAACACAAAAATAAAGTCCAAACCCTACAATAAATCTTTCATAGAATCTTTATGGGTGTGAATATGGGTTTAGGGTTTACATTTGTTACATAACTACTAATTTGGGTGTGAAGATAACCAATTTCCATTTGTTACATAACTACTAATCTTACAATAACTTTGGTCATCCGGGGGTAATAGAAGCAATTTGTAGAAAGGCAAACCAAAGCATGGTTCCCTGGATGAGGAAAAAATAGAGTGGTACAACAATAGGTATTTTACCATCAAATCGTCTCTTCTTCAAAAGAGAGAGGCAATCATCACTGGAAGCAATTGAATAAGACTGATCTTTAGAGACACTAAGCTGAACTTTTTCACGCTTCCGTTTTGCAGGTTTTTGACACCTTGGTGCATCATTGCTCTCCCTTTCACTATCACTCCCTTCCTGTCAAATTCAAGTCCAGAAAATGACAACTCAACTCTATAGTCAAAGCCAATATTACTTCGACGGGAAAAAATAGTGAAACCAAATGGAAAAGAACACAAATTCATAAATATTAATCTGTCTCAATAAATATAAAGATAAATGCAAAGCCAATATGCCTTGAATTACATCAATAGTAATGTCATGATAGTTGCTGAGGAAAAAGAGGTGGAAATATTATATTATGATGACAAGGGATGCCATGACAAATAACAAGATCAGGTTTTTAATGTAGTTATCAATGAAACAGTTTTATCGTTCTTTCTGGGGAGAAATATTCTAAGAGGTTATTACACCAAAATCTGTTTGCAAATTTTGTTCAGGAAAATAAAAAAATCCACCAGTAGTAATTAACTTTGACCTTACCAGCACATTGTAGTGATCTGTCATCATTGCTATGAGACCAACAACAGAAGCCGTCCCCTCTGGCAGAGAGAGGTATGCCTGTAAATTACAACTTGTAATTTCAATAACACTTAAAACAAAAGATCTACACGACATTAATAAGCCAATTTGTGATAGCTTGAAATAAGAAATTATAAGCAAGGACGTAAATGTGCTAACTAGCCATAAGGAGAAATATGTAGATTTATGGGGGCATAACCATTACAATTTGGTGAACTGACAAGGCTTGATGAATAACGTCCTATTTTTAAAAAAAAAAGAAAAAGAATAATGTAGAGGGAGATGAGGAAAAAGAAAAGAACAAAAATATTAGGTTCCATTACTTCCACAGGTAGAAATAGAACATCTATCTAGTTATCAATTCATAATGGAATAGATGTCATCTAAAGTTTTAGCCAACTCGGTATGCTTATCAGAAACAACACATAACTTCTTGAACAAAAGGTAGAATGTACTTAATAAGATACGTGACATATGACTACAGATTAAGCTATTGTAGTGTTGATTTACCCGATTCATATTGTAAAGAGCTTCTACCATTTCAGTAGATCTATTACGTACAACAGCAGCCACCTGGAAATCCAAATAAATAAGAATGGTGAACAATGACATGAAAAAGCCCAATTGTCCCCAAACGTCCAGATGAAGCAGGATGGGGAGAGAAAATAACAACATCACAAAAGCACACCTTCTTCCAGTCTTTCCCATACTTCCTATATGCTTCATAAAATCGTTCTAGTTCCTCCTTGTTCCACTGAGATCCCAATTTATCAGCCAACTTTTTTTTCTGTGCAAAGGGTACACCGTACACATAACCAGGTTTCAAAAATTTAAGGCTTACACAACAGGTGAAATATTGTCAGTGTTCCATGCACATGTATGATGCACGCATTTTTTGGCTTATCCATATTTGGTGTGTTTATTGTGACTACCCACATCCTTGAAAACATGTTATTTTAAAGATCTAAGATACAGATTCCCTGGCACAGAGCATAATCTGAATCTTGTAGTCTTGGTTTCTTTAAGATTATCACAGTAGCATAGAAAATAGCAAACTGTCATAAATAAATATGTATTTTACATAATATATATAGCCAAGCTTATCTAATAACTTTCAAAAACATTGTTTTATCTGTGTATCATGTCTTTACCTAATACTTGTATTGTCACCTGTGCAACTTAGTTTACAAGTTTTCTAGTGAAATGTACAAACACTAAATCAATATTATACTTCAAGTACAACCCAAGAACTGTCACATCAACCTTTTTATAAAACTGCTATTATGAAAATATGATACCAAGCAGGATGCAGTAATTTATTTATGTATTTTACTTGATGTGTCCTACTGCTTCAAGTTTCAAAATAAAAAAACCATCAGATCAAGACTTACCCGTTGCTTGTTTTTATTTGAATTAACTCCTTCTTTCTCAGGAGAATTATCATTTGAACTTGAAATCCTCTTATTCACACTTCTAGATTTCCTTGTTGGTGCCATTGAGCTCTTAGGTCTTTGAACCCAAAAACAAAGCCACAATCAACAATGTTATCTCAGTTAAAAATCAGCTAACGGACTAATCAATAATGCATAATAGAAGCATAACACACGAATTTCTCCTATGGAATATTTAATTAATATGGAAGTTAAGTCAGTGCTAGTTCTTGTGGCCTTTTACTATTCCACTTACTGCACACAAGTTATGAAGTCCAATAATTAACATCAATTTTCTTGCCTTTCTTGTGGATAAAAAGTAAAAACAATTAGAGGCCAGAAGTTCACTATTTCGCAGCAGGCATTCAGATTTAAAAAAAAAAAAAAGAAAAAAAAAAAAAAACAAAGATGGCAAAGCCAAAACAAATAAGGAAATTACAGTTATTTCACCATCCCCAAAAGAGAGACAGAGAGCATCAGTTAAATCTCCAAAATCAGTATCACCAGCAAACTAACAGAATAAACCGCAAATTGACAATGCACCTGAAACATTTATAAACTAACAGGACAGACAGGAAATTGAAATCATTGCAAGCTAAACATAACCAATTAGCGACGAAGACCCACATCTTTCAGGCTAAACTTGTCACAATCACATCGAATTTATCAATTGACTACATGCTTCACAACATTCAAATCAACCAGAGAAAACGCAAATCCTTCACCCACGCCACCTCAAAATTATTTAGAAAAAAACAGGTGAACGCCGATTCAAATTTACCATAGAAATAAAACTCGGAATCAGACAACCAGCACCAAACAGCTCGTTTTTCAAAAAAAAGAAAAGCAAAAGAATGAAAAAAGAAAAAGAAAGAAGAAGAAGAAGGATATTAGAAAACGGCGAAGTGTGAAGCGAAAACGGACAAAATCCTTGTAATTAACATAAAGAAGACATAAATTTGTGTTTTCCTCTTCGAATTCAAACCCTAAATTACAGATCGGAAAGTGGAAGTGGTTGGATGGGACTCACCGGGCGTAGGGTAGCTGAAGCACAAGAAGAAGAGGAAAAAAGAGTGGCAGGGTTTACAGAGAGAGATGTATAGGTAAACGCCGCATTGGCTTGTGTCAGTTGCCGCGAAATATGAATATAACGAGGGCACTAGCCAATGAGATTTTTCACAGTGCCAATCAGCCCCCAACGCGGTCGAGAGGGAGAATACGGATTTGTATTATCCCATCCTTTACCGTACACGTCACTGGATGCCTCCTATCAACGCTCCACCTTCTGCGCCGCATTGGGGATCCAAATTTTTCGTTGTATCTGATTATATTTGAAATTTCGGAAGAGAATCTTGCACATGCTTCCCTGTCATTTCCCGTAAATTTGAATTGAGTTTTAATTTATGGTTACTCTAAAAATATATATACTCCATTATTATCCATAACAGTGGTATATGCTCACTAAAAAAATCTATAATAGTAGTGTTGGAAATGTCCTGATTCAACTTGCATCTTATCATCTTAATTAAGGAATAATTTTTATCTACTGCTCACAATTTTGTTCGAGAGCCGTAACAATAAAAATTGTTTTTTTAGTATTTAAAATAGCTCAAACTCAAAATTAGAATAATCTCACACCATCTTTAAAAAATCATTTTTGAATTAATAATAATTTTAGTTTATAAAAATTATTTTTTATTTTTATTTATAACTTTCAAAACAATAGTTTTTGTTCCTATATTTTTTTAGAATACCTAAATTTTAGTTCATATAAAAAATATTTTCCCTTATTTAAGGACCAAATTTTAGGCATGTTTAAAAATATAGAACTAAAATTGATTTATTAATTCAAAAATATTAATTAACAAAATACGATTAGAAATGCCATTAGTTAAAAAATATTAATTAATTCTTGAATTAACAATACTAATTAACATTTTCCTATTTATCTAGACAGTTATACCTCAACAACCTTTAACTAGTTTTTAACTAGTGTATAGGCTTGCAAGCTGAGTTATTAATTAAAAAAAACTAAGAACTTAATTAAAACTTGTTCTCTCTATTAAGTTTCAAGTGTATTTAGTGAATCACTTAATAACTTAGAAATTATTCTAATTAGTTTATAAGTTTTGTTTTGGGAATTAGTTTATAAGCTTTCTTTTAAGGAATGAGTTTAAAGTTAACGTGATTAAACCAAATTTATTTATTAACTAAGTTTATTTTAATAATTTCTAATTTAATTTTATAAGTTATTTGAAGTAGTTTAAAAAATATGTTCATATAGTAAAAAGAACTAAATATAAACTAATCAAAATAGTTTATAAATTATTAAAGTGACTTAACAAATTTACTCACTAACTTAGAAACTAGTTTATATGAAGCATACATTTAAGATCAAAAGTCAAAATAATTTATTACTTGTTATGAAGAGATCTTGGTTCCCTTTGTTAATTTGGGAACAAAATCTTCCATAACTTCTAGAACATTTTTTGTGTAAGGAGACTTCATCTGAAAATGGAAAAGTACAATAATTTATTGCGTTTATCAAATTAAAATTAGCTATTAGCTTAATTTATGTTATAAAGGAGAAAAAATCCCATGAAATAGTTGTCTTGTGGCTCCTCTATAGAAAATAGACCAAGAATCAAAGGTGTGGAAATAAAAGTTATGGCTCTGACACTCTGAATGTGGCATCTATAATTGAGCTTTGTTGACATTCCCATTATTTCTTGGATAGATAAAATTGTTGAGATTTCCTTGTTGTTGGATGTGGGCTGCCCCATGACTTGAGTTGAGAGGGCTAGATCTTAATCCGCCACAAATCAAACTTTAAAGTGCGTGTACCTGCTCATAAACCCAAACTCTTTGGAGGACTAGAGGCCTACGATATGGCGAAGGACTTCTTTGGAAGACTTGGTTCCTATTGGTGGCGACTCAGTTGGACAAGTTAGGGCATCATGCCACAGGGGAGGGGTGTCTTTGGAATATAACACAGTTGGTTTGACTAAATATATTGGTATAACATAATATTTCCTAAGACCATCAGAACCTCTTTAGCTAAAATAAAAATGAAGTTTCGACGTGTTCCATGTGTGGGGGACATTTCCTCTCGTGAGTGTTTCCAAACGATATTCCCCTTCTCCCACAACTTTGGCTATTCAGTATGGCCCTGTCCATTTAGGGGAAAGCTTGATATGTATTTATGCCAGCTCTGCTTTCTTTAGCATTAGGTTGCCTTCAAAAAATTGTCTTGGGAATACCTTTGTCTTCTACCGAATTTCAACTCGTCTTTTTGCCGTGACTTCCTTCACATGAACTAGGTCACGTACTTCATCTTCATCAGCAGTATCCAAATTTTAGGCATGTTTTAAAATGTAGAACTAAAATTGATTTATTCAAAAGTTAAAAATCAAAATCAAAGTTTGAAAGAAAAAAATAGGACTAGAAATGTTATTAGTTAAAAAATATTAATTAATTCTTGAATCAAGAATACTAGTTAACATTTTTCTATTTATATAAACCCTTATATTTCAGCTGCCTTTAACTAGATTTTAACTTGTGTATGAGCTTGCAAGCAGACAGATTAATTAAAAAAAACTAAGAGCTTAATTGAAACTTATTCTCTCTATTAAGTTTCAAGTGTATCTAGTAAATCATTTGATAACTTAGAAATTATTCTAATTAGTTTATAAGTTTTCTTTTGAGATTTAGTTTATGAGTTTTCTTTTAAGGAATTAGTTTATAAGTTAATGTGATTAAACCAATTTTATTTATTACCCTACGCTTATTTTAATAATTTCTAATTTAGTTTTATAATTTATTTGAAGTGGCTTAAAAAATAAACTTAAGGCTAATATAATAGGTTCATATATTATAACTAATCAAAATAGTTTATAAATTATTAAAGTGACTTAACAAACTTACTCAAAATCTTTCATCTTTCAGCTAACTTATAAACTAGTTTATGCAGCATGCATTTAAATGTAAAAGTCAATATAATTTATTACTTATTATAAAAAGATCATGTTTCCCTTTATTAATTTGAGAACAAAATTTTGCAGTATCCAAATTCAAGGTCATAACTGGTGAACAGACTAACATCTTTAACCTAGCAAGCCTAACCGGAATAGATCAAAATATAACAAACACATTTCCAAATTTAATATAATGTTAAGATTTTTCAGAAATTTTGACAAAGTCTCCTCTATATTTTTGGCATCCCAAAATTTACAAAGAAGGCCTGCTGACAACATAATGCAACAGCCAGAGTTTCCAACAACGTCAAAATACAATACCTAAACATAAATCTCATAATAGACTTCCTATAGCTACAAAAACTACAAATACTATGGGATCACTCATGATAGAACCAAGAGGCAGCTCCATCTCGTTGATATCCCTCTCCTCCAAGAGTGGCCTCTCTCTTGGGGGCAACTTCATCTAAAAAATAGCTCTCTCCTCTCGGAATCCAACCATGTCTCAATCTCACATAATTGGTGCAGCTTCATCTCGTTGATAACTCTCTCCACAAAGTTGCAGCTCCATCTAACGGATAGCCCTCTCCACCCGGAATTATAAAGCTAGTTGCACCTAGGTTGTTATCATCCGCTAACGACATACGAGATTCTAACTTGGATCCTTATAATATAATTACTAAATTTATTCTATTCATTGCAAAATAAACCTCTAATTTCATCCAACATAATCAATTTAAATTATAAGATGCTCAAACTTTGAAGTAAATTTTTATAGAAAATAAAATCAAATAAAGAGTATATTTCCCAATGTCTATTAAGCAGGCCACATTAAAATACAATCAGATAAATTAAAGTAATAATTATAAAGCTATTAAAATGGGCCAGGATGTCGTTAAACCACTCACACCAATGGAGAGTCAACCTAATCGCTTCCCAACAACTTTAGGAGTACTGTATGAGGTACAAATCAACAGATCTAGCACCTAAAGAGTTCCAACATTTAGAAATTTGTTTGAAGCTCTACTTATTTATAAGTAACCATAAAAATCTCTAAAACTAGTGCTCCACACCCTAAAAGTATTTCTACTTGAAGCTAACACCTGCAATTAACCTATTCTTTAGGTTACAAGCTAGGGGTTTACCTTAGAGAGGCAAAACAAACAACCTTTATAGTGTGGATACTCGTCTTCTTCCTTAGAGCACTATCCTTAACACTAAAAGTTATCAAACTTAGTTCCAGAAAGAAAAGACAACGAGTAGGAGTTTTGGATTTCATTACGTTTTGCTAAATTGAAGAAAAGAAAATTAAGAGAGGAGTGGAGATTAAGAGAAAAAGAATGAGTGTTTTTATAAAAATTGGGGGGAATTTTTTTTTTCTAAAACTAAAACAGGACGTTTCAAGAACATCTAGAATTTTTTTTGTGTAAGGATAGTTATCTCAGAATGGAAAAGTACAATTATTATCTTTATCAAATTACAACTCCCAACAAACAATGGTCTTGTCACTTCTCTATAGAAGATAGACAAGAATCAAAGGTGTGTTTTTATAGATAAAATTTTTGACTTGGATAAAAAGTACCTCTTGATATCAATCTCAAGCTAAACACTCTTAGGCCATGATAAATATTAACTTTTATGATTAATTAAATGAAGATTTGAACATATTGATGGGATTAATCGTCAAAGAATTAAATAAAATATTTGAGTTTTAGATTCAAACATTAGTACAGTTACTGTAGGGAAAAAATAAAAATAAATTAATTTGTAAAATGAAAATAATATGTATGTTCAATTCTTTTTTGTTAATACTGCATTAATTAGTTTAGTAACTTTTATGTTGATATTAATCTATAACTATTGACCTAATCATAATTGATATTTATTATTACACCACAGCTTACCTTACTTAAGTTGCTTTTTATAGTCGGATTAAGTTAACTTTTTCGTGATAAGTTTTCAATCTTTTGGTGATATAATTAGTAGAATTCAATTTAAAATTAATTGATATGAAGTGAATTGTTCATAGATTTCCCAAATTGGGTAGAAGATGTGATCCTTCTCTAACAATAATGTGAGGGATGTTAGCCCAAAGAAAACATGTGGAAATCTAAAATCAAGAATAACATTATGTGCATAGACTATTCTCCTTATTTTTAATACATTTCCACCTTTTTAAACAAGTAATTCAACTAATCTTTACAACACTCTAAGATAAGAGTATAAGACAAGTTAAATTCAAGAGTGTCTTTAAGTGGTATATTGATACCATTGACTCAAGTCTATTATATAGCATATTCTTTTACTTCTTTTTTCATCATTCAAGTTATGTGGGATTTCCTTCGATATACTTTGATCAACGTAGGACAATCATTCTCCAACATAAATAGTATATTCACTTTGAATTTGACCACTTCAAAAAATTTTTTTACTTCATTACCTACATCGTTAATCATTGTCTGTACTGGCAATCATACTTCATAAAGAGTATATTCACTTAGAATTATATCACTTCAAGAATTTCCTTTTTATCACACACCCAGCATAAATGTCAATCAATGTTCATGTACATTTACCATTACATCAATGTTAGTCAATCCATGTGTACAATTGTGGATCCGTTGGCGATGACTCATTCTTTTACATACCTCAAACTCTACATCAATGTCAATCAATGCTCATGTGCAATTAACATTCACCTTGCATGAATATTAACCAATGTGCATCTATGGATCCACTAGCAATGATCTATCCTTCCATCAAACTTCTCTATGTTACATTTGACAGCCACTGCAAAAGACATTGCACCAACTAAGAATGATTCCCCTTTCCTTAAGGTGAAACAACATAATGAACCTACCGAATCATACGCTCTAAACAACTGCTGGTAAAAGAAGACGTCATTATCATAGATATGTTACATAAAATAAATAACATGTGAAAACCCCAAAAATGAAAAAAAAAACACTACACATAGACTTCTCTCCAACCCTGGTACATCCATATTCTCCAAAACAAATAATTCATCTAAACCTCATAACACTTTAAAACAAGAGTATAAGAAAAAGTCAAATATAAATTTAAAGTCTTTGATGGGTACACCTTTTGTTTATAGCGCAATTCACTTATTCTTTTGTTTATTTCAAGTGATGGAAGACTTCTTCCAATATATCTTGAATAATGTAGAACCACAATCATAGTTATCAAAATCGCGAGTTAACTCTTAAAATCGTACAAATTTACGAGTTTACAAGTCTCAGACGAGTTAAATCGGAAAAGTAGTAAAGTCGGAGTAAACTCGTAAACAAACTTCTTAGGTAATATTTTTCTATGTTGACTCTAATTTTAAGTGTTTTGAATATAATTTGTTCTTATGTCTAAAATTGTTTTGACATTTTAAGTGTTTTAACTTTAATTTCTACTTGTTTGGAGTAATTTAAATTTATTATGTGGATTTGAAATTATTATGTATTGAAAACTTTCAATTTTTATATCATTTATAGTTATATTTTTAATTAAGTAAATTCTTAGGATTTTACTGATGAAAGTATAAAGTAGTTTTTTGAATTATACTGTACTAGACACAAATTATAGTATGTCAATCATGCTATTGAATTAATAGAATGAAAATGAATGTGTACCTGAATTGGCATTCATATCCATGAGCACTATTGAACAGAACTCCTCTAGAGGTTCTTCTGGCTACCACCTTCTGAGGGGTTATTGTAGAGAACAATTCTGATGTGTAAATTTGCTTAATGGGATGGCAAATTTATAACCCCCAGGTAGTCAGGGACCTCTCTTAATTGGGCTTTTTATCTGATTGACCTAACCCATCACAGAGTCAATCTCACTGTAATCCCAGTTAAATAACCATATTGATATTTTAAGATATTGTCGGTTAAAGATAAATAACCATATTGATATTATGATCATATCTAATATTGTCGGTTAATGATAATTAGATATTGCGTGATACTAATCCACAATTAATTTCAACATTTACGAGTCGAGTTTACTACACTCTCACGAATTTACTTAAACTCTCAATTTTGATAACCTTGACCACAATAATGCACTATTTTTATAAACACTAAGAAGAGACAAACACTTAGTTAAAGGTATATAAGTAATTAGGTTTCCTTAAATTAAATTTGTATTTGCCCCGAAGGGACACACCCATAATTGAGCTTGAATATTAAACTTTTGAAGCTTCAAACTTCAAGGGATAAACAGATTCGATGTTTTAGACAAACCTTTTTTAAGTAAATGTGATGTTCTAAATAGAGACCGTTGTCTATCTTTTGGGATATCAGGAGTGCATATTAAATGCTAGTTATACTTACTACTAACTGTCATTCTGTTTATGAAAAAGAAATGGTTAAAAGGTTCATATCTCAATGAGAATGAATGAGTTGAATGAAAGATAATGTAGAACCTCTTGTTATCTAGTCTTTCCCTTAAACCGATAAAAAACATAATAAAATTTCACTTGCATGATCTAGGATGGAAATTATTTATTCTCATATGGTGCCTGGTTTTCTATTCCACTCATGGATACCCATGTTATTTAACGAGAAATATAAAAGATAAAAATATTTATAATAAAAAAATTACTAAATGATGTAATTTTTTTTATTGGTAGAAATAAGATATGAGACACGATACAGAACATTTATTGGATTATCTTCATTAAGGCAAAGCAAATTGTAAAATAATCTATAGCAAATTTGCACACGAAAAAGTTTGTTGCTCTTATAAAATTAGAATTCAAAATAACCAAGGTCCTTTGAGGCCACTATCATTATTATTATTTATTACAGCTAAAGACAAGACCTTGCTAACAAGCCCTTTTAAATTGAGATACTATTAGGAACCCCCATGCCAGTTAGTCCACCTTTACTTGTGGGATAAAGCAAGGTGTATGGCATCTTAACAGGACCATAGCGGTTTCTGAATTTCTCATCACTGTTCATTCTCGAGATCCTTTCCTCAATTTCAACAAGTTTTTTGCCAAACTTCTCAAAAGCTTGCAATGGTTCTGCATCAGATGTCCAATCAGGAGTGTCTCTCTGCCCAAGGTAGACCTCATCACTAGAATGTTTGGACAAGATTTCAACAAGTGAAATGCCAAGAATAGCCTGAAACTGTGCAGTAACTGTTTTCAGATAAGCTTTTTCAGGATTTGCCACTAGTTCATCATATTCTGGAGTTCCTTTTTCTGGCATGAACCGTCGGCTTATAGCTGGACGACTTGGTGGGAAACCTCCATATGGATATTGTCCAAAGTTGATTGCAGCATGGAGAGCTGAGGCAATCCATATGATAATAGTGCAAGTCTGGATCAGCTCTTCACATGTCTGCATCTTTGGCCACCAAGGTTCATCCTTCTTGTCACCATGACCCACTTCCCTTATTTCCTTCCACCAAGATTGAAGTTCAGTATCTTTCTTGACTGTCTCATCCTCCTTGTAGTAAAAGGAGCAGTAGTCCTGAACCCATGTCTTGATAGCAAACCAAATCTCTAGCCCATCAACCGCAAAAGGGTAATCCTCAATCAATAGTCGAAGGCCATACGGCGAAGTTGAGTCCTTAACAGCCACACCTCTGAAAGAAGCAAAGATACAGCAACTGATCAACAGCAAAATTCCTCTCACTTACATTAATATGATACAATCCAAGTTATGCTGGTTATACTTATTTTAAACTAGACAAGTTACCATATTACATGATCTATTGAATTCAACCATATTAAGAAAATAAAAACAATTGATAATTAGCCATGGCCTTTTGCTTGAATGGTTTACCTCTTGACAAGATCTTCAGGCAGGGCCTGCTCAGGGAAAACCCACTCCTTGTAAAGCACCGATGAAAGTTCCATAGAATACCTAGACGGACAAACTGTTGACTCAAGAGCACCACCTGCATTAATGAGAATTTGCCGTCCAAGTGCATTTATATTCATGGTGTCACGAAAGTGGGGATGCAACAGCTTATGAATAGGGTGAAGCACACCGAGCTGCCTATTCGTAGCTAAAATGAATGGCTCAATGACTGCATGTGTATGCAACCTGTGACACATGAATAATATCTAAAGTTAATTTCAATTGCAGACAAACTAAGATTTATTTGGTTTCTCTGATATAGTTATACCAGTGGCTGATAAGTTGATGATAGCCTGAGTCTACTACCACTACATAAGCTTTGGCCAGTTGCCAGAAGGTATTTTCAACGCCTTGTTTTGCAGGCGTGTAAACTTTACTGATTGCACCATATTGATCTCCATCGGGATGAGGCAAACTCAACTCAATGGCCAGTGGCTTTAAAGTCCCCTTATTTTCCAAGAACAGAATTGTCCTGCTGGCATATGTCTTTGTAGAAGTAGAGTTTATCCTCCTCATGTATGGTATCAGTGCATCGTGGAGATCTAAAATGAATAACCTCCTTTCTTTAATTGCCTACTCAGCCAAGTGCAAATAATTAGCATGTATCTCAACATTGGATAAAAGTAAAAATGTTGACTCTGACTACCAAGCTTTCACAAAATTTTGTTGTGAAAACTGAAAACACAAAATCCTACCAAACTTGACAATCACCTCATCTACAGTGAGTCCTTCCAAGTTGCTTTCGATGTGTTCTTTGGTTATTGTACTTGTTTGATTACCATAGTGTTTAGGATCTAGCTTGGTTGCTGGTGGGAACTCCTGCAGTTATTTAGGATAATTGTGAGGGAAAAGCAATCATAGGCATTTTTCTTCATTGGTGGGATACTGATCTTAAAAAGTTTAGCAAAGGTAAATTGGACAATCATGACGGAGATTATATTCTTTACTTTAATCCAATCATTAACAATTAATTAAAAAAATTTAGACTTACTTGGAGACCACGAATTATGACAGGGTTTATACCAGCTAGCATCTCCCTAGCAAATTCTTCATCTGTTTGCCATGCAGATTTATCCGCTGCTCCATAATCCAATCATTAAGAACGTCATTTTTAAATAGGATTGTTTTACAAAATGCATGATTTGCTTTGTTTTTCCTTGCAAAGAACATGTTATATATATTACCTATCCATTTCTACTATACCTGCAATCACTTGAGGCACGGGAAATTTGAGTAGCCGTTGTCCATCAGATCGGAAAATTTCCTTAAGCATCTCTCCAGGGATGTTATCCCTAACTTCTGTAAGTATACCCTCAGGCAACTGAATCCCACCTTCATAGAGTTCAAGTACATCTTCAAAACTGTCAAACTCATTAGGGGTGCTGTCAAATCGAGACTCCAACTCCGGTTTGATAACTTGAACTATGGATTTGAGTGCATAGGCAAGAAAATCTGCCATCTTCAAGTGACCAAATCTTTCATCCCTTGGAACATAGATGTCTAAGCTAGAGGTAATATTCAGCCTACTCTCACAACTAGGATCTGCCAAGAAAACAACAAAGTAAATTGACTACTCCAAGTTGCAATAAAAGAACATATTAAGCTTACACATGAATAATATTTCTTGCTTAGATTAAGCTTTTAACTTACTTAACCTGAAGCATAACTATCTGGCCATCTCATAAAATTACATGATGTTCCACAAACAAGGTTTGTGGGAGGTATAAAACTGCTAATTCAGTTAATTTTGTTAAAGCACTTGTGATTCACTAGACATGAAAATATACCTCGGCACTGGAAACAAAAACCATATTAACATGCAAATCACGTCCTCTACCCAATCTTCGAGTTCTAGTGATTATACAAAGCCACACTTTAAGACCACTAACATCTCAATTACATTTCTTCATGTTATTTTCTAAAATATTGAAAAGCAGACTTATGAAAAGCTGAGCAACAAATATAAAAGCCTTGCCTGATTTTGTTGGTGGTCTACCAGTTCTTCCCCTACGAGGGTAAGGGTATTCCTTAGACCCTCCAAGAGTAGGACGAATATGTTGTGGACCCTTGTCAGGATTTCCCAAATCATTGTAGAGAGCATAATCATAGACCCTGTCCCACTCTTGGAGCTGGCCCTTCCCATTACCTCTTAAATTCTCCAGCTCTTCTTCTCTGTACTTAAGTAGTGGGGCTGGTGTTTCACTCGGAAGGTATGTCTGCAATTAGTACAAAATACTTAACTAGTAGCAAACAGATTCCATCAAGTCTTAGAATGAACTGATAAAAATGTCACATTATTTAGAGAGTACATGAATGATAGTGTGTTTATAGCTGTACCTTGTTGGAGAAGAAAATGCGATCCTTTTTATATTTATCAGCAGGGTATACCCAAGAATTGCAGATAAAGCGAATGACACCTTGATCTGGAACATCTTCAAGTGTCAGGCTTTTGAGGTAGAACTCGCTGTGATGATTGTTCCTTATGATAAATGCTCCCGGTGTTCCTATCTCCTCATCCCAGTCAAATGTAACTCCAAATGCTGTTTCTCCCGCAGTCAAAGGTGCTATTGTTGTAATCCAGTTTTCTAGATGAGCAGCCTTCCCAACTTTTCCTTTCAAACCATTATCATTCCCTACTAATATTCACAAAAATAGTAACATTTCAACTTTCTTATAAATTTTAAATTTGTAATAAATTTTGGGATTAAACATGTTTTTAGCCTATCTAAATAGACTAATGTTTGCTTTTATTACTTCCAAATCAAACAGTTTCATTTTGATGCTAGAATGTGTCAGACATTATCTTCAAAAATCTATATCCTTTAAAAAACAATCTCCTTTCGACCTCTTATTTTATAAAAATGTGTGATATGTGATTTTATTTATATAAAAAAATAATGGATTAAAAAACAATATTATCTGATTTTAAAAGACTAAATTAGTATTGATATCGTCGAGAATCAGTGACATAGTTAAGTTTTTCTGCTGTCGCAGATATAAATTGATTAAACAGTATAGATAATTTCTAATCAGGCTTGAACCTGAAAAAGATAATATGTTTATAAGAGGAAGGTTAAACATTTCTTAAAATTTATTAAAAATAATCCATTTTAGAAAAGAGAGTTTTGTTTTTTTTTATAAGTCATTTTCGAAAAGAGAGTTATTTAATAACATATGAACCTATCAAAATTACTAATTTCTAAAAAATTTAACTGACCATAGAAGAATTTTTAAAATTCTGAGAAATTTTTAGCACCTTTTTTTTTTGGGTAAGCATATTTAACACTCTTATGTATTTAAAAAAATCACTAGTAGTAATCGGTGGGAACTAGGGACTCATTTTCCGCAGCACGGGTCTTGACTAATGTCTCCCGATATTTTATGCTGCAGAACTTAAAAATGAAAAGGAAACATAACCAACAGATTAATTCATCGTGACAAGAGAAGTACAGAGTAGAAAACCAATAAATGATAGAACACAAAAGAATAAATACGGTGGGAATAATTAGCACGCAGCTTCCAACGAAGAAAAAGAGTAGTGAGGAGCTTCCCTAAAAATAAATTAAGATAGGATTACAATTAAATTAATGTAAAGTTTAGTAAAAAAAGTGAGAGAGAGAAGAGAACAACAACAATGCAGAGTAATTCTTTTATTTTATTGTGGTCAACTCACTGCAGCACTAATGTGAAAGCAAGTTTGCTTCAAAAAAAAAAAAGGTCATAGTTGACAACTTCACTGTTTCTTCCCTATTTTGCTTTTCTGATAAGGCTAGGCTGGCTAGACGCTGGTGGACAAAACTAAAAACTTAAAAAGGGGTAAATTTAGCAAACCATAGTCACATCATAGACACATATGGGTAGATTTCCTCCCCATTCACCAATAAATATTTTAAAGTATTTATTTCCTATTTGTAACAATGACAGCTAGTTAGGTCTATAAATATATACATATGTTCAATTTCCAATGTGTAAGAAGTTTCGGTAACAAATTACTTTATTCAATTTTAAAGATATTTTTTAAAAGGTTGATTTAGCTCTGATTATTCTCATATTTGCTTTCACACCGGTCACTGGAGTTTTCTAAATCTGTTGGCTTGAACTGTACAGGGACGACTAAATCTATAATATTCTCAGTTGTTCGTAGTTAAAAATTATAATTTATTGTTAAGCATAAGATAAATTGTTAGATTGTTGAACGAAGATTCCTTGACTACGGATAATTCTTTACTCCTAAATTGTATGAAATAGTCAGCAATCCCAAAGTTACATGTTTTCCAACTATATGTTTCAGTAAATAATATTATAAGAACGAAAATAAATATAAAAAAAATCTTGAGGATCATATTATTTTAAAAAACTTCAAATATATGCTAAATACTAACGTGATATTCACAAATTCTCTTTTTCGAAAATATTTTTTTAATCCTAAAATAAATACAAATATTTTATCTGTTGTCACTCGTTTTATGATTTTATAATTTATTTTATCATACTTTTTAATCTATTTTAAAATGTTTTTATTTAGAAAATAAAATCAATTAACTCTTTCTTTTGTATTAAATAATTAAAGCTTCCTCCTTAAAAAAATTGTTGTACATTTTTATCGAGATATTTATGCCATTAAAATTGAAAAGAAAAAAAATTTAAAAAATATTTTAATGATTCTCATTTCTCATAGTAAACAACTTAACTAGATCAAAATCTCAATATTTTTTTTTTTATAAATTAGTGTTGATTTTGTTAAATAAAAATACACATTACAAATTTTTTTCACATTCCTTCTTAATTAATAAACTAAGTAACCTTATATTTCTTATCAAATTCTCAGTGTTACATTGTACCACAGCTGAAGCCCGAAGATTAATTCTTTGCTTGAAATGGAATATTGAACCCAAAAATTTTGATAATGTTTTTATTATTGAATTAGTACACTTTTAAAACTAATTAAAATTAAAATTTATGAAGGACTATTTATTTTTATTTTTTTAAACCCGTTTTAAAAATAATACTTTTTTTCAGTTTTTGAAATAAAAACTACAATTTTTAAGTTATTTTTCATACTTAATTTTTTTTACTCGTGTTCTTGCATGCACTGAGTTAACTTCTTCCGCTGTTTTTTATTATCTATAAATTAAATTTTAAAATTATTTTATATAATATCTTTAAAAAAAAAAAAAAAACACACGCACAATCAACCAAAGTTCTTCCCATAGTTTCAATTTTTTAAAAAAAAAAAAATGTTAAAAAATATAGTAGTAGGGTATATTAGAAAGTGTGGTTTTAGTAGGTAGGGTGGTGATTCCGTGGATTAAAAGATTTGGAGGGAGTGGGTGAAGAAGATATCTTGAATCTAAAGAGTTGAAGAAAAAAGATGAGAGAAACGGAGAGATCGGAAGGTAGGAAGAGTTATAATGCAGAGTAGAGGAAAGAAGTGAAGTGACCTGGGTCAACGTTGACGGCACTTACGAGCTGAATAGAAACTCCTTTACCCAGAAACTCGTGAAGACGATCAAGGAGGGAGGCACTGAAATCGTTGAAGTCCAACACATTCTTCTTCATCAACACCACCGTCCCTTTCACTCTGTGCCGGCTCTTGTCGTCTCCGGCGAACACCTTCACTACGTTCTGAAACATTCTCGCCCGAGGATCAGCAGCACAGCAGCACAGCAGCACAGCAGCACAGCAAACAGTATTGTTTGCCAATTATGATTTATGAACTAACAACTTATGTTCGCTGTCTTTTATAATTGGGAAAAAGTTTAAGAGGCACCCTACAGGAAACACCATCTTCTACTGTACAAGTTATCCCACTCTTTACTTCGTTTACTTAATTCTATCATTTTACAATTGAAATTACTATTTATTTACGCTTGTTCTTAATTTGTTTAACAGTTTTACTCTCTCTATTTCTCTTTAGACAAGTTTTTATTTAGAAACTTATCCCGCTTTTTCAAGTTTTAATTTAACTTTTTCTTTTTATTTTATGTTTCATTTTTTAAATTAATGTAGAAATCCATGCTTTCTCCTTGTAATATATAAAAATTATAATTCCTTACTATTTTAACATTATGTCAATACTATTTTATTCTATACCCATTATTATAACTGTTCACTCAAATTAATTAGTATGTGTTACTTTGGATAACTAATAATAAAATTAATTATAAAGTCATGTAATTTATAGTTGGATATTTTAATTTTAAAGATACGTTTTAATAACATTTGGTATATATTTTTTGTCTAACAAAAAAATTACATTTAATTGTCTCAATCCAAATTAATTTCTTAATATGAAACCAAATATATCAACGTGTAAAAAGAATTACATATTTCAATTTGATTCTAAAAGAGTGTAATATAAATCAAACAAATAGTCACACTCCCTTTTACTTTTTTATATATTTGATTAACCTCTACCTTTTTATTTATTTCATAAGAAATTGAATAAACATGACAAATCATTCCGAACTTAAAGGTACCCACATCAATGTTGATAATTGTTTTGATCGAGTTCAACTACGAAACAAAACATTACTCTTTTTTTTAAAAAAAAAACAAAAATGAAAGACGGTGATGAGTATATAAATGCCACCTCACCCTTGTCCTTTTACATTTTTTTTACAAGTATTCGGCTACATAAAGATAAACATGCACTAATGTATATACCCCACTCTTAAATATATATACACATATATATATATATATATATATATATATGCTTTATTAAAGTTTTTTATACTTTCATTTTTATCCTTTTTAACAATATAAATTAATCAGTCAATAATAAATAATTTAAATTATAAAATAATTAAACAACAAACTTAAAACTATATATTTAATTAAAATATAATTTGATTCTTTTTTTTTATTTCTTTAATATAATTAAGTTTATAGATACTTATCATTAAAATATAATTAATAATATAACATATAACTAATTTAAAGTTGTAAAAGATGGTGGAGCGTTGAGTTACCCAAAGGGATCCATCTCTTCAAAATCTAAAATATAATTAAATTCATCTTCAACCCATTTTATTTTCATGTGAGTACCTCTATTAGAAATATACTTTACGTATTGTGTATTTATTTGCACATAATTAATTATGTGTCTATATACATTAATCTAAAGTAGACAAAATTACTTAAAAGTCATTATCATTTTCCACTTGTGGCTGACAATTAGACAGCCAATCCTAAAAGTCATTGTACTTATCCAAATACACATTTAAATAATTTAGAAGGCATCTCAATATAACTTCTATTTAGTTGATATTACATACAATTGAATTTAAAAATATTTAAAATAAAAGATAGTTAATATAACATTAATACATTTATTATACATGATAAATTATATATGTTTAGATTCTTTTTCTGGCTAAGATTGGATGATTATGTATTGTTAGTATATACATATTGTTTTAAAAGTAGGGACACTGATCAAAATTAAATATTTTAAAACCTGTATTGTAAAATATTAGTAAAAATACTGATTTAATCATATTTTACGTTAAAGTTTTGATGCTGCATAATTTATTAATCTTGTTGAAAACAATATTTTATTGTATTAACAAAAAAAATTATTGTAAAACTATCAATTTAATACTAGGTTAAATGTTAAAGTTTTAACCTGACATTACATCTGTTATTTAAAACATTATTTAAAGTTATAGTATTTATATATTAATCATGTTAAACTATATTTTATTGTAAAAATGTTGAATTAATGTAATCATAGATTACGTTAAAGTTTTAACCTGGTATCACATCTATTATTTATAATATAATTTAGTGATAGATTTATTAATCCTTTTAAAACAATATTTTATTGCAATATTTAACGAATATGAAGTAAATAAAGTATTATAAATTTATAAATTCTACGATATATTTTTCCGGTTTTCCCTCCGGATTATGTTTAATATGATGTTCTCACATTTTGTCATGAACAATATAGTTGATTAAGCCAAAAACTTACTTGAATATAAAAACTTACTTTTTATCTCAATAATTAATTCTATTAAAATAATGAGTAATTAATTTTAATTACTAAATTTTAAAAAAATATAATAAAATAAAAATTAATTTTTAAATATTTATATATAAAAATTTAATTTAAAAAATTTACTCTTTATCTAATAATTTATTTTTAAAATTTAATAATTAATATTAATTATTTATTATAATCATTAAATTTAAATAAAAAATATAAATGATAAGTGTGTATATGTTAAGATTAGGAATTGTACTTTATGGGTTGAGCAGGGGATTCCGGAATTGAATTGGGGTGAGCAGTACGTAAGTTGTGGCTTCTAACGACAACAACTCTATGCATATAATTAATGTTGTCGGAGGAGTTTGATGTCCTCTGTCATGAAAATAATAGTTACTTTTGTTTTGTTACTTTTATGTTAATTTGTATGCATTCTGTAATATTTTTTATACTTACGTTCGGTAGTAAGTTTATTGATTTTATTAATTAATATTTTAAAAATTATATGAAATAAAAATGTAATGAAATAATATAAATTTAGTGTAATGGAAGGTCAGAATAACTCTCAATTCATATTAATTAATTTTTTAAAAGAATCTATTTAATCATAATAATATTTAAACTTAAAATTCCTATAAATATAACTCTAACACTATTTTATTATTAAATGCTAGTGATCTAATATATTTATTTTATTTTATTCTACGCAAATTTTAATTCCTCTTAAAATGCATTGTGTAACCAAAAAAAAAAAGTAATCATTTAAATTTTTCCTCAGGAAAAATTAATTATTCTTAAATTATTTTTAAAAAAATCTATTAAATGTTACCGAACATATTAATAAAGAACTACATCGAATAAATCTCCATAAATATATCTTATAATAGTGATCTAACAAAAAACAATTGTTATAATTTTTTTTCGTTTTGTCAAAAAAAAACTTTCGTTACTGAAAAGTGAAAAATTTTCAAATAATGTTTTCTCTGTGACTTTTGAAACATTTGTTTTGATCTTTATATAGTTTGAAATATTTAAATTTGATTCTTGAATCGAGGAAAAGTGTAGGGTTTAGGACTATACTAACATATTGACGCCTGTAACTACACATGTCACACTGATAAAAATTTTGTATTTTCTCTATTCTACTTTTATTCGATGTTTATGTTTTGGCTTAGGTACTAAAAAAACTAATATTTTAAATTTACTAACAAATATTATGTAATTTCAATTCTTAATGAGAATTTATTTACTATTTCTTTGATTTTGTGAAATCAAAACTAATTTAGAATAATTTTGTTTTGCTTAAATAAAAATGCTTTTTTTTTAGAGACGGGAGAAATAAGAGTGTTTAAAAAATTTATGCTGATCAATATCAGAAAACAAAATAATGAAAATAATAAATATTAAAAGAGATAAAATAAGTTAATATATAAGATAAATGATTAATTACTAGAATATTTAATGTAAATTAATTTATTTTAAAAAATAAGATAATTAACTATTTTGTCTAAAATTATTAATGTAAAATACAAACATACTCTATTTATATATATATATATATATATATATATATATATATTATAAAAAGATGCTCGATATTTTTTTTAAAAAAAGTATAAAAAGTATTGTTTTAAAAGTTGTAGATGAAAACCAAAATTTAGAAAATGTTCAAGGACTAAAATAATCCTTAAGCCTAAAAAAAATAGTGGAAAAAATATATCGTCCTACTAAGTTGTCATGAATAATCCATGTTTAAATTTTAGACAAATTTTATTCTGGTTGTTATAGAATTATAACAACTCGATCTCCCATTTTATTCGAGTTTAATTTAATACCAAATATCATAGCGTAGGAAGGATTAAGTAATAATAATAATAATAATAATAATAATAATAATAATAATAATAATAATAATAATAATAATAATAATAATAATAATAAAATAATAATAATAATAATAATAATAATAATATTTTAAAACATGTGGTACATTCGTAATTGTTCTTACCGACTAAAAAAATTGTTGGTAATTTCTGAAATACTATGTAATTATATATTTTTTATTCTTTAAAAATATTAATGTAATATTTTTAAATATATAAAAAGTGTTTGTGTGACGTTTTCAAACTTAAAAAATATTAGTACAACAAAATAAAAAAATGTATATAATTTAATCAAAATTTAAAAAATATTGATATAATTTGCAGAATGAATATATTTTCAAATAAAAAAAAATGAAAATATGAACTCTACAAGGAATTCAGAAGTCAGAGCTCAAGACTCAAGAGTACAGTGAAGAAGCACCATTTAGGAGCGATTTTTATTGGAAACAAAAGTATTTATTTAATCTATATAAATATTAAAAATATTAATATAGATATTTAAAGTTATATATCTTTTCAAATAAAAATATCATAAAAATTTAAATAATCACTAGAAACCAGTCAACTAATTATGAATGGATATTTTATTTCTTTATTAAAATCTACACATAATTTTAAAAACTTAATCACTGATAATATAAATATGTGCACGATGTTGAAGATAAAAAAATATTGTTTACGTGGTATATTATTTCTTTCCTATGCTTAAAATATGAATCATTTTATTAGGAAAGTTGTTTCGGCTAAAAAAAAAAGTGAAAAATCACTATTTCGATAGCAGGAAAATGAAAATGAGAAAATGTACAAACAAGATTGATAGTTCAAAAATCAACCTGGTCAAATATATAAAATATTAGTTAATAAATGTATAGGTAATTTTGTAATTATAATTATCTTGATTTATAATTTTTTTTAATTATTTTTCACTAAATCAAACAACTTCAATTTGTACTGTATTTTATTTTTTTTCTTTTATTACTTTATTTTCTTGCAACTAAGCATAGTCTCACCCTTTGTTCCGTAGTAAAAAAAATGGGGAGTGAAAGTTGCACTAAAATGAAAGAAAAGTTATATTTTCTTTTACTCGTTAGCAAAGAAAGTGACAATGAATGCATGATCAGTTTAGTACTATTCACATGTTTAATTTTTCACTAAAAGAATACATAAAAATGAGGAAAATGCAAAAAAAAAAAAAGACTTTTCTCAAATTATCCTTGTTTATAAAATGTAAGTAATAAATATACGTGTAATTTTGTAATCATGATAACTTTAATTCATAATATTTTATCATTTTCACACTATTTTCTAAACAACGGAACAACTTCAATTTTTTTATTTATTTCATTTGTTTTCTTTTCTTTTCTCACATTTCCTTTAATTTTCTTTCTCACCAATCAAACATAGTCTTGATGTTAATGTAAATAAGGACATTGAAGTTTTTCTATTTTTCTTTAATCTTATTTGTTCTTCTTGTCATCCTATGATCTATTGCCACTTAAATGTATCATTATTACATCAAACAATTTTTAAGTTATCAATAGTATCATCATATTGTTAAATTGTGTCTTGATCTTTATAATCTCTTTGTCACTCTCTTGAGGCCTGAAATAACCTGTTTATTTAATAGATTATAAGTTAGTAAAATAAACGGTAAGAGAAATTAAATTTAAGTTTTGTTTTAATTTATGAATTAATTGATGAGTAGTTGGTTATAGTGAGGGTATAAATATTATGAGATTGAATTTATCTTATGGTTAATATGATGAAGAGGTGAGAATGATTATCATTTCGTTGATTCGATGAGTTTGGAGTAGTTTTCGATAAGTATTCAGAATTCATTTAGGGAAAGAGGTGTGAATAGTAAACTGACATTACCAAACATACCTCCATTTCTTATTTCTTTCCTTCCCTTTTTCTCTTTTCTCTTCCATTCTTTTTCTTCCTTAATTTCTCTTCTCCTAATCACTGTTTCACTCTCTCTTTCACCGCTATTCTTCATCTCTTTGCATGGTCATTGATTTATAAATAGAACTCGACGAAAATTCTTCAATTGCTCTTGATATTGAGTGTTTGTCAGTATAGGTATGTCTAATCTTAATTTTTTGAATCTTTTTCCATTCGTTTTTTGTTTGATTATTCTATTGTAAAAGGAAATTCTTTTAAAATCCAAATTTCTTAGATTCCTTATTGGTTTTGGAATGGTTGGTAGGTTTTTAGTGATTTCCACGGTTGATTTTCCTTGGTTTGGCAAATCCAATTTTTCTTAAAAAAGAAATAGGTAAGCAAAGTTTAATCTTGTTATTTAGTTGAAATTTCTTACTGGTGTATGTATTGTTGTGAGTGAAAAGGAGTGATTTGTGTTTTGATTATGATTGTGTGATTTGTATAATCAATTATTGGACAATTGTGTTTAAAGTGTTTTGACAATTAATTGCACAGGTGTCTAGTGAATTGTGATTGAGTATTGTGCGGAGAAAGGATGATTTAATGAATTGTTGAGTAATGATTTATATGATTGTGTCATTACGAGATGTAACAAAACCTTGATGTCATACTTTGAATTAGGGATACAACAAGGTAGGTTTAAGTGATATTGGTGTTAAGGTCTTATAGGGGTGATGATGCAGTGCTAGGCCATGTTGGGCAATGATGTGTTGGAGTTAGGACCTTGTTTAGGGTGATAATACACTACAGGATATACTCCGATAGTAATTAGATGTTAAAAGTGGTTTAGGTAAACTAAACATCAGTTGGGTATCGGGTGGGTATGCTTAAACTTCAATTGGTTATCGGATGGATCATATAGATACCGTATACCAATGTGAGGGAAAATAAGTTGGGTATCAGGTTTAAGTTGCTTAAGTCTCATTTTCCTCGATGTTTCTAATATCATTTTTTTACCTAGGGGTTTCATTAGAGAATCTAACAAGTTTCTTTCTGAATTTACAAAATCTATACAAATTATTCCATCCTTTAGAAATTACTTTATCAAATTATGTCTCAATTGCATATGTCTATTCTTACCATTGTAAGCTTTATTTTTTGCTACAGTTATTGCTGATTGCAAATCACCATGTATAGACATTTATGATGTAGATTTCATTCCTAAAGAAGTGTTAGCCAAGAAGTTTTCCAACCACTCGGCGTTAGTGTCAGCCATTTCTAGAGCAAAAAATTTAGATTCCATTGTTAATCTAGTTATAATAGTTTGTCTGGATAATTTCCATGTAATTACACCATCACTAAGTGTAAATTCATAGTACTAGTGGATTTTGTCTCATGTGAATTAGAAATCTAGTTAGCATCAATGTACCATTCTAATACAAAGGAAAATCAATTGTATTCAATATCATAGCCCATGGTACCTCTCAAATACCTTATAAGTCTAGTAAGTGCTTCTCAATGAGCTTTATTAGGATTATGAGTGTATTTACTCATCTACTTACTGCATAGGCTATATCTAGTGTTGAGAAATTCATTAAGTGTAGTAAACTTCCAATAATCTGGGCATATTGAGTTTAAGAAACTAGTTCTCCTCTATTTTTCATTAATTGAGAGTTAACATCACAAATTTATAATCATAATAGTTAAACTTCCTAAGAAATTTCTCCACATAGTCTTCTTGGGATAGAATTATACTATCTCCCTTCCTTATGACTTTAACTCCTAAATTACACTTAACTCACTCATGTCTTTCATATCAAAATTGGATGCTAAGAATGATTTAGTTTCAAAAACTATATCATTGCATGTATCAAAGATTAACATGTCATTCACATACAAACATACAATGACACATTTAGCATCAACTAGTTTAATGTACACACATCTATCAACATCACTAGAACAAAATCCATAAGCAAGTTTAGTCTCATTAAACTTTTCATGTCATTGTTTAGGTGTCTGTTTTAAACCATATAAAGATTTTGAGAGTTTACACAATTTGTTTTCTTGATCGATAATCACACATCCTTCAGGGTTGGTCATTTAAATCTCTTCCTCTAAATCACCATTCAAGAAAGTTGTCTTAACACCCATGTAACGAATCACCAAATTAGGAATATGCAAATGATATCAGAACTCTAATAGGGGAAATCCGGGTAGCAAACACAAAAGCATCAAAATAATTTATGTTCTTCTTTTGAGTAAACCCTTTAGCTACCGATATAGTCTTATATTTACCTATAAATCCATCAGGATTATACTTTTTCTTAAAAATCCACTTACAAGTCTACTAAGCTCCAAATATTATTCTTTTTTATAGAATCCATTTCAATCTTAATAGTTTGTTCCCAAAGGTTTGCATATGATGAATTAATAGCTTAAAAAAAATTCAAAGGATTATTCTCAACTAGATATGTGTAAAAATCATCACAAATAATTTTTTTCTATCTTTTGTCTTTTACTACACTGTAAGTCCTCAATCAGGTTTACTATAGGTTTCAACCGATTGTTCAACTATAGTACTATCACTAGAGGTAGTAGATATACTGAATTTCAAAGGAAATATGTCCTCAAAGAAGTCAACATTCTTAATCTCTATGACGGTGTTGCAATTAAGTACATAATTTTTAATGACAAGAAACCCATAGGTTACACTATGCTCAACATAGCCAATAAACATGTAATCAGAGGTCTTAGGTCCTATTGTTTTAGGTCCTATTGTTTTTTTCATAGATCAGGTAACATAACCTTAGCTAGGCACCCCTTATTCTACTATATTTTACATTTTCTACTTTGTTTATTATGCAAATTAATTAGGTCTAGTTGATGTAATTTAATAACAAGGAATTAAATGTCTTAATCTAGCATGCCATGTATCATACAAATAAATTATATAAGCATATGTTTTATTCTCATTAATTAGTTTAGATATATTAAGTATAAAGAGACTCTGATCACATTAACATTTTCCAACAAACACATTGTTTTTTGTCATGACTATTTGATGAGACTCAAGACCCACTTTTACCTTAACCTTTTCTAACAGTGTCACAAAGACTAAGTTTACTTTGATGGTAGGAACATGCAGCATATCACAAGAGTTAGTGTTTTTCTAGATGTGAGTTTTAAAAGAATTTTTCCTTTTCCCAAACTAGAGTAGATCCATAATCACCAAGGAAAACTTAATGCTTGTTTGGTAACAGTTTTATAAAATTGTTTTTATTATTTTAGTTTTTAAAAACTAAAAAACTTGCTTGGATAATGTTTTCTGAAAACAGTTTTCGAAAACAGTTCTGATTTTTTAATTTTTAAAAACTAAAAAACTGGAACAGCTAAAAGTAGTTTTGTTTTTTAATTTTCTGTTTTTGTTTTGAAAACTCAAAATACAATTAGAGAATATGTTTTTTTTTTTACTTTTCATTAATGAAATTCTAATAAACATGAACAAATTTTTCTATTTTTACATCTTCAAAGCAGTTTTCAAATATCACTAGTCAAACAAGTTTTTTTTTCTTTCCGAAAACAAATTTTGAAAACTCTTTTCAAAAACTAAAAAACAAAACCAAACCAATCAAACCCTTATTCTTCTCCATCCCCCACATGAGTGCAAGAAGAAAATACATTTATATTAACACATATGTTCCTGTAGCCTCAAAGTCTACCACTCATTTACTTACATTCGTCACAATATTTATCCAAAAAATTACCACAATAAAATTATCATCTCGTTCAGTCAAGTTAACTTTAAGCTTACGAGGATTGTCATTTCTCATAGGTAGCAATAAAACATAAAATATTTTAGCTATTCACAAAAATAATTTTTTTTTATTAAAGGTGAGGTTTAAAGTTACACATAGAGTATGAGAATTATTATTGTGATCAGTTTCATAAGCGTACCTTTTTAAAAGCAATCATAATTTGACCTTGCTCTTGCTAGTATAAATTTTTGTAGACGTCCAACAATAATCTAGCATAGATGTCTTCCTGCTAGAGATGGAAATTGTGTCCAGCAAAAACCTCAATCTTAGAGATATCTGACAAAGGTTTGACAAAAACATGTTGGACCTCAAATGCATGATTGAGAATTTCATGGGTAACAATGACATCAAATTGGTCAGCTGGAAGTCTTTTAGATTGTTGTTATCTCCGGTGCAAATCTATGTTGGACATTATCCTAAAAGACTTATCTGAATAATTCTGTCCGCAAGTCTCTCAAAATACAACAAAACCTGTTAGGCAAGATGAAACTACAAAACTAGCATGACAAACATGAGAACCAGAAGAAAAGCTAGAAAAGTAATAATGAATATTGTTGTGAAACCAAAAACCCTATATATACTGGTGTGAGATTGCACCTCATAATGAATATTGTCGTTATAAATATAAATTTTAATAAAAAAGATTAAATGTAATTAATTACATAATTATAAATTAATTATATTTAATACATAATAAAGACTAAATTTAATATGTAATAAAATTAACAAATGATTATAAACATTTTTAGTGGCTTTTAAAACCAAACATTATAATTTAATTTGCCTATTGTAATATTCAAAATTTTCAACGATAAAATCAATGACTTTTAAAAATTATTTAAAGAATTGTAAATAAAATTTTAAAAAATAATAAAATAAAATTAAATATTTAAAAAAATAGTCGATCGAACTTTTTTTTCCCCTTAAAAAAGAAGGAACAAGATAGTTTTACTTCTACATTTTATATTTTGTTTTTAGTTGTTGAATATCTAGTCAGCGCATCGATGTTCCCACTTCCCGATGTCTCAGGTTTGGCTCCCCTTTACAAAATTCTCATGTGCTACTTTTTATGGAACTCTTTAATCTTTTGATTTTCCTCATTTTGTTAAACGTATTGATATTTGCACTTTACGATATCCCAGACTTGTCTCTTTACAATATTTTCATGTGATTTTCGCACTTTACAATGTTCCACACTCTTTAGAATTATTCTTTTCCCAGTCGAATTAATACTGGAATTAAATTCTCAAATCTTTCTAAACGTTCTACAAATCACAGTAGGTTGGTACTTTTTTTAATATGCTCTCATTCGTGGGTAGTTATAACTTGTAACTTTAAATGTTAATGGCTAATTATATGTTCTTTTATCTTAATCTTTTTAAATTTTATCTTTAGTCCTTCAATAATTTTTTATATTTTTAATTCTCTTGTATTTTTAAATAATTTTAGTCCTATTGTTAAATAATAACATTTATAGGACATAATAATTACATTGAAAAATCATTGATGGTTACTTTACTAAAGAGTCTAACATGGTCAAGTTATGTAATATTTTTAAAGAGTAATTTGTATCTAAGTGTAAAAAGTTTTAAATTATATTTGTATTAAATAATATTTTAAATGTCATATAAATAAAAAATATGATTGAATGTGTGTTAAAATTCTTTTACACGGTTTATTAATCTATAATATATATTAATTAAATTTATTTTTAAATTATATTTTTATCTCTTTTTTTTATTATTTTGAATGGATGAGGAATTAAAAATATAATTACATTTATATAATTTACTTAAAAATTCATTAAACTGTAAATGTGATTTTACGTTACTAAAAAGCACAATTATTTAATTGTTGACTAAAACTTAAAAAAAAAAAGACATAAAAAACTAAAATGTCAAAATTTATTTTAGAACTAAAATTAAATTTATAAAGTGTCCAGAGAAAAAAAAGTACTTTTGATTTGTGAATTAAAATTTTATGACTTCTAAAGTTTCACAAAAATTTACTTTTAGTTCTTAAAATTAAAAGGTATTTTTTTTGTCTTGACTCATTTTTAATCCTTATTATCCTGTTAACGTTGTTAAAAAAAATAATGATAAAGAACACGTTTATGTACTCGTGAATCATTTTTCTTCTCAATTTTAACTCCTAAATCTTCAATTTCGCATCCGGTACATTCAAATACACTGGAACTTATAAATAAACAATATTAATAAAAAACAAAATTAATTTCAGGGATAAAAAAATATTTTTAAATTTTAAAGACAAAAAATGATTTTAGGTTAAATTTTAAGGATAAAAACTTATGTAAGCCAAATTTTATTATTGGAAAATGTAAACATGAGGAAATAGCAACTAAAATTATGTAAGTGATTTTTAGTTTGAGAAAATATTTTTATTTTTATTTTATATTTTTATTTTTTGAAAATAGTTTTTATTTTAAGTTTTTAATGTTTAGAATATATGTTTATTTTTCTTGCTATTTTATATTTTTTAAAAATAAAACTATTAAATTTAATTAATTTTAATAAAATATTATTATATGTTTTTAAAATACATTTAATATATAATTTTTTTATAATTATAATATTTTTATTAAGTTTTTACATAATTTTAATTTTTGAAAATGTTGAAAATAATTTTTTTTATTTCCTGTTTTCAATTAATTTTTTAAAATTTTTTAGACAAATTAAATTGAATTAAATTAACCCACGTTTTTCCCAATTGAACGACATACATTTTTTCCAATTGAACAACAAACATCTTTTTTAGCTTGGAGCATTAAAATTCGTGAACGTCCATTTCAACCATTAATAGATTATTTTTGCTTGTTGAGTAAGTTAATTTAATAAGTGTGTTCTGCATTAATTAATTGGAGATACTTTGTTGAAGTTAAAATGTGAATATGAACTCAACAAAACTGACCAAAAAAAAAAAAAACAAACACGAGTAACAGGTATTGAATGGTCGGTCATCTTACGTGTTAGTCAACGAGACTCTCATTCGTATGGGGTTTAGTTTGTAGTTATTATTATTATTATTCATTAAGCTAAAAATAAAACTAGATTCAGAGAATCTAGATCATGTTCAGCTAGTTCAGCTATTGAAGGAAGGAATACATGTTATTAAACTCGAGATTTTTACGTAAATTCATTAAATATTGATAAACTTGAATTATAAATTCGACTAGTATACTTGCAAAAGTTTATTTTATAAATAAAATAATAAAAATTTATAAATAAGATATAATTAAATATTTTAAAATATAATAAATCAAAATAATAAATAATAAATTTCATAATAATTAAATAACTAAGTTTAATAATGCATTATTATTAGATAAAAATTACAAAGATGATAACAATGATAAAACATTTTCATCGATGTTTGATATTGTTGGAAAATAAAGATTTAATGTTCTTAGAAGTGATTGTTCTTCGATTTAAAAACAACATATTAAATGAAAATATGTTAATGTCTAAATATGTATAACATAACTTAATTTGTTGACTTGATAATTCAGTAGTAAACTTGAGAATTTACAGAGTCTACTAAACTTATTTAGAATTTATTAAAAAGAGAATTTGTCCAAAAGTTAAATAGTAGAAGATAAATTGATTCGTAAACCTGTAAGAGTTAAAAAGTTAATTCAAAATTTTAATTACCATGACATCAATGAGCAAACAATAAAGAGAAACATAGAGTCTATGACTCTATATACCATCAACTATTGATTATAGACTCACCTAATTTTTTTGTCTCTCTTCTTGTCTAAACATAGTAGGTAATGAGAGAAACAAGACAAAACAATATCTTAGTGTTGATTTAAAATCATCGTAATGAAAAAACTTATAGTTAGTTAGACATTCTTGATTTAGAATTAAGGTAAAGATTGTTTATGTAAATTCAAAATCTTCAAATTGTTAAAATTTTTTATAGTTTATAAATGAGCAATGTAGAAGTTTTGGGACGAGAAAAATAGAAACTTTTGATGGAAGTGAGAGCATTTAGTGTAGATTATCCTATGTTCATGTGTAGATAATTTGATGTATGCATTAGATTAAAACTTTTGATATTTTCTTTGTAACTTTTACCTTTTAACATTTATATCAGATCCAGGGATGCATGAGTCAATAAATTATGTCACATGACATGTTATAAGTCTCTCACACAAACATGAGTCAATGTCACATGACATGTTAATTTTTATAAAGATTAAAAATTTGTTTAAGCCTTGAAATTAAATTTCAATGGATAATGAATTTATCTACCACACGTAATTTTCCCACATGTTAATTTTCTCTTCCAAACAAGAAAAACAGAGCATCCTTCGTGTTCATATAAAAAAAATATTGTTATACTGCGTTTTTGAAAGACAGAGAAAGAGAGAAAAATATGACGTGTTTGCAAGTTGAAACTACGCTCGAATGTGAAGAGAACAATATAACGTGTTTGAAACTAAAAGCTGAAACCCACATCCAAAATTCCAAACTCATTAATTAACGTAAAAAATAACGGATATGAAGAAAGGTGATATACCACAAAACATGATTTATATGTATATAAATAATAAGATTTTGTTGAAATAACATATACGTAATATAATAAATTAATAGCTAAAATATGACTCCAATATTTTTTTTAATAATATTAATATGTGTCAATCTATGTTGAGGTATCTCTTTAAATATATAAATCATATATAAGCCTGAATTTAAATTTTTAAACAAAAAATAATAATTTTTTAATTGAAGACTCATACCCCATTTAGAAAAGTTTATTTATAACTTATATACGTGTTTGGATAAATTTATAAAAACACTTATATAGAATCCATAAACTGTTTTAAACTTATTTGGATAAGTTATCTAGAATAGTTTTTTTTAAAAAAACTGTTTTAAGTTTATTGAAAATTCACAATTCATTCGACTCACACTTCTCACTTTTTTGTTTCTATCATGATTAAACTTGTTATTGAGTCTCTTTCTCTTCTCCCAGCTCTATCTTGGGTTACTCCCTGCTCTCACAATCTCTCCCTCTCCCTCAAACTCTCTTGCTCTCTCTCTTTATTTTTATATAAGAACTTTTAAATTTGTATATCGAAACATAAATAATTTATTAAAAATTTAATAACTTATATTATAAACTCTTATATAAAAAACTCCTATTAAATATAAACTCTTTCAAACAATATAGGTGCTTGTGATTCTTAGCCTATTTGCTTAATATACAAAGAAAAGTTGAGAAATATTATTTTAAAAATCCCTTTTAATGTTCCAACCATCAGAAAATAAAATTGAGATGAAGTGTGCATGCTCTAATGTTCAAATATTATTTAACTTGCTATTCAAAAGCAACTACGCAGCTATTTTCAAAAGATAGAATCAGCAGTACCTCTAGCTTGGGATTCTATCTCTCTTATCGGGCTCCTCTTTAAAACTAAAACTAAAGGTATAAAGCAAATTCCCGTTAAAATTGTAAATCTATAGCATGGAAACTTTGAGAAGCTCCAAAATTCTCACAGCCGACCAATCAATATAGATGGAAGCTTTTTGAATTTTACACTGAATTGCATGTTGCTCGAGAAAATGTTAATGTCAAGGATTCTGTCGTTACCACTTACCAGTTGTACTAAATGGCATGTAGCTGACCTGAAATAAATCAGATCACATTCTGTTGTTACTTGTTAGAGGAAGAAAAGAAATAGTACCACTGGTGCATTGATGCAACATTCTCCATTAAAAGGTTCTCGCGACTGACAGCACAAGATTTACAAAAGGTAAACTTACAAAGACATAAACTATTACAAAAAGACAAGATTAGAATAGAATATCAAACATTCGTTTCACAAATAGATTCTGATTCCTCACACACTCTTAAGTCTTATCTATGAAGTCACTGGATAATCTTAATGAAGCTTCTGAAAGACTCAAAGTCTACCTCTTTCTTTCTGCGCAACTACCATATTTCATAACAAAGTACCGAAAGTCCATCCAAGGACAAGATAGTGCATCGTCGTATCCATTGTTTTGTTTGAACAGTCTATTCTTGGCATAAATTCTGATCCGGAGTGGTAAATATGAAAATGCTTAAAACTGTGAATATAAATCAAACCTTTTTTTGCCAAGCATAGATGAACAGACTCAAATAATGCATCAATTTCTTTTATAAATAAATTTAGAGTAAATTACACGTGTACCAGTAATTAGGAATCATTACACTTGTACCCCTCGGTTTATATAACATTTCTTTTGCACCTCCTGTGTAAATTCTGTTAAATATGGGTATAATGTTTATTGTACAGACAAAATTGCCTTTATCACTCAGACACTCACATCCAATGTAATTGATATAAATAAATAATATAATAATTTAAATAAAATGAAGGTTAAAAACTGTCCATAAATTTTTTAATAAATTTTTTAAAAATAAGATTACCTACCCTGCTCCTTACATAGTTCCATTCCCCATTGAATCAATGAACCTAGGTGAGTAACAATCACCAAACAGAACCAATTTTCAAACATAAAACCAAAAAGAAGATTCCACGCTAAACAGTTCTACGAATTTCAGCAACATCTACTGTCCATAAAGCCAATGTTTAATTGCAATTTAAGATTTATATCCTTCAACCCTTCCCTCCGCCAAGTAATAGACGTATATATATACCCCTTTTAGAACTCTCCATAACAAATGCAAAAGTTCTGGAACAACAACCATAATTATGCTTGGCCTCACCACCCTTGCATCCAAGCTCCTAGCTATTTGACACACAACAGGCCACAAAATGACCTACCACTTGGGCATGGTGCGGGCTGAGTCGGTGACCAGAAGCACCACTGCAGCAAAGGACTTCAATGTGATGTCGTTGGTGGCAGGGATAAAGTTCATGGTGAGGCACAGGAACTTGAAGGAGATGATGGAGGCTACCAGGGTTTAATTTTTGACTTGACTTATAAAGATGAAGATGGTAGAGAAGGGTATTTATGTAAAAAAAAATTATCAAACATGCATGTACAAAGCATATAACCCCTTTTTATTTAATGGAGTGTTTTGTATATGTAATGTACATAGTGATTTCAGGAGGGGTTTTGTATGATCAAAATTGGATGGGGGGTGCAAGTGTAACAAGTAATAAACTGATACGAGTGTAATAATTCATAAACTGAAGTGTACGAGTGTAATTTGCTAATAAATTTATAATTAATAATAAATTACAAATTACACAGATGCTGAACACACTTGACCACGTGAGTGGCTGAAAGATAATATTTCTCACAGCAGTATATCTCATCTCCGGACAGGAGAAAAGCAAATATGAGAGTATATAAACAACTAAAGAAGTATCGAAGCAGAGGAGAATGAACATAATTTATATGAGGAAAGCTATTGAAGCATACACTTAACAGAAATACAGCCTCTTAATATTTTAATTATAGATTATCATGCGAACTAACCTCCTATAGAATGGCCTGGTTGGCTATCCCAGTTAAGGTCGGCAGAAAATTGGGCAAAAGCAGCTCTTGGATCACCATTTGCAACAGACCAGTAGTACTGAGCAGTTTCATTATCAACCTGCATGCTTCTCTTCAAGGAATGAAGCACCTTTTTGTTGGTGGCTTCAGAGGAAATCCTGTGAGAGACATAGGGAGTCTTTGCGTCGGGGACATCGTTGGGATACAAGACTGCTACTTCTCGTTTTGCATACAGATCGAGCTCAATAAAGCATGTTCTATTAATCAGAATATCAGGATTACTAATAGGAATCAATAACCTTTCTCGTGAGTATATGCCATGGTCGCTCATCATGTTGTTCAGGCGCTTGATGTCCATTACCTATAAAAAGTAAAAATATAAAAGGAGGAAAAATGAAAGATAGGAGTTGAATTTGTAAGGACTAAGGAGGAGGCATAAGAAGAATGTTAAGGTGAAAAGAGGGGGGTGGGAGACCTGAACGGAGTACTTGACGGCGAGGCTGGCAACGGTGTCGGAGCGGGAAATGCGATGGGAGATGGCGAATTTGGAGAGGGAGTTGTCTCGCCAGAAGCTTCCAGAGAGAGGGTGGCCGAGGACGTGGTTCAGTTTCCAAGGGGCCAGGAAGGCTCTGGTGAGCATGTCCCTCTGGGAGGCCACGGAATTCCAGACACGGCAGACGCAACAGGCACGCGCCAGATCGGGGATTCCAAGCTTCTCGAAGATCAGCCGCAGGATGTCGGTGGAGGAGAGTGCCGAGAAATCAGAATTCATTGGAGAGATCACGGAGGACGAACCAGAATCCCAACCCCAATCCGAACCCGAACCCGAACCCGAACCCGAACCCGAACCCGAACCCGAATTCATCAGCTGCCTGAAAATGTCCTCCTCGTCTTCCTCGCAACAACAACCCATCGGGATTTCGGACTCTACTTCTCCCCAACCAATCAACCTAAATTCTTTATCATCAATTACTTTACAAATAAAAAAAATAATTATCACTTTAATATGTTCAATTTATTTTTTTGTTTTTTCTCCTTAAACTCACAAACTACATCAGACAATATATTTTTATTTTTCTAAAAAATTTAAGATTATTGTTTTAGTATCTGAAAATGAGTAAACTTTGGTTTGGTTTCTTGTAAATTTTTTTTTTATCGTTTCAAAATCTAAAATCACCATGTTTATCTCTAAAATTCATTTTAAAGTAAAAAAATTATTCTGTTCAAAATAACTAATATATAAATAATTGATCTTTTAGGTTAATTTAACTTCAAGTTAAAAATTCATCACTAATGTGCGCGACAGTGATATCTAGATGTGTGATATGCGCTTGAAAAGAAAAAAAAAAGTGTATTGAAGATCTAACTATAATAATGTGGTAAATTAAACAAGCTTTTGGTATACATGACAAAAGAGAGAATGCATCCACATGTGTCTTACACCTGTGTGTATTTTTTCACATTACTATTAGACTTTTTATACAATTGCATAATTGCTTTGTCTTTGTTCCGGCAATGATGTAGAGATGCATAAGAAGAGAAGAAAACTTTTATCAAACATCCAACTATAATAGTATGGTAAAAGTCTACAAAGATATACTAGATATAATAAAAAAGAAAGTACATTAACATGCCTTTCCCACAATTCTGTCATGGAACTGAGCACAATAGTGTGGTAAAGTCAGGGTGAGAATTACATAGAAAAAAAATAGTGCAATTAACACATGTAATACAATATTATGAAAATAGATATACTAGCATATGCCAATTCTTGATACACTTTTCTCCCGGACACTTGTACCCATATTAGGAAATATATACACCAATATGGAGCAATGTCAGTCACAAAATTTAACTTTATTTTTAATTAATATTTATTTTAGTTATTATAAAGAAAAAAGATAATTATAAACTTAAAATAAGAATAGTTTTAAAAATAAAAATGATAACATATTCTTCTCGATTCTCATATACTGGTAAATAAAAAAGTACTTAATAATCCCCTCTTCTCTGCTAAAACTTTACTAATGTTTTCCTTAGTTAATATTTGATAAACTCTTTTGCATGTGGGTATATTTCTAAAAATATGTCAAAATAAAATTATTGAACTATGATACCTTAATCATAAGTCCCAATTCATTTTAATAACTATATTAATTTAAAATTTAATGTCTTTAAAATTAAGCTTTATTATAATTTTAAATCTAATGCATGCTACACGTATAAAGAAAAAACAATTTTATAAGTTCCGAAACTGTCTAATATCGATTGTATTATTCTGATTTCTTATCATACATTCTTATAATTACACACATAAAAAACAAATAACAACATCCTTTGAGACCTTTGGTTAGTTACTTTTATTTATAAATAATAGCTACATGCAAACAAATAGCACACAACCTGCGTATCCGCACGGTATAAAAATTAGTTTTATCATTTGAAAACTCATATACTTAAATTGTAATTGTAATTAATAAAGGATTTCAACCATCCAAAAGAATCATACGCAAATGCGAATTAAATATTTCGGATTTCGATAACTTTGGAATCCGAAATAAACTGCATGATAAAAATAATTAATAATTAAATAATGATCATTAAATATCAGGATGTTCAATAAAATTCAATAGAAGAAAATAATATCCCACAGATAAAAATAATATCTTTCCAACAAAAGAATAATATTTAATAGGTAAAAAACTAATTATTTACTATAAATAGAAAGTGACAATAAAACACAAAGATATATGTTATTTATTCACTTTTATAAGTAATAATTTGAATACTTTCTAATTTGAGTGAAGTGTGTTTTTTCTTTTTCAGGTATGTCTTCTTCCAAGATCAAGACAGAAGCGATGGTATTCAGCTTCTAGATAAAGACAAATTCTATCATAAAAACAATATTATGCTTGTAATTTATGATCAACCATTTATTAATCTACCATTGTTTTGAAAATAAAATTTATGTTTTTTATGTCTAATGCTCACATATTCGTGTGTGATGCAAAGGATAAGTTACAATTATGTTAGGCTGACACTGATGTTTACAATTCGTTTTTGTGAACATTAAAAAGGTTTTTATGATTATTGTGAATAGAAATCAAAAGTTAGGCGTCGTTCGGGCTGTTTGAGTTTCTCAAATATATTTTAGAAATAAAAATATGTTTGACAAAAATAACTTTAATTGAATATTTAAGTTATTTTTTAAATATTTAAAATTTGATTTTTAAATTTTTAGTATTTTTATTTAAATTTATCACTTGACATATTTACCATCATGAGCACTGACTAATGACTATATTTGACCGATGAGCACATATGATTACCTCCAATCGACAAACACTGATGATCACCTCCGATCGATGAGCACCAACTGTCGCCTCCAACTCACGAACATCAGCTGTCGTCTCCGACCAATGGACACTACCACCACCTCCGACCAATGGACACCAGCTGCTACCTTCAATCAATAATCATTAGTTGTCACCTCTGTTCGACAGTCACCGAAAGTCATCTTCAATTGTCGAAAGTCACCTTTGACTGATAGTCACCGACTATCAAAGTCGATTTTTGGTCTCGTAGTTGTTTAAATTTGGAAACAAAAATATGACTTACAACATTCGTGTTTTTTAGTTTTAAAAAAGTAAAAAACAAAACTGTTTTAAAAAATTGTTTTAAGAAAATAGTAATCAAACAAATTTTTTAGTTTTTAAATACTAAAATATTAAAAAAAGTTTTATAAAATTATTGTAAAAACAAGCACTAAGTCTCGTAATTGTTTTTATATAAAAAAATGTTAAGTTTAATTTGTATAATATTACACTGACATTAAATCACATATTTTCATTTATATGACTTTTAAAAGTATTAATTAGTAAAATCAATCAATTTATCATAAATTAAGGATTATGATTAAATGTCAGTGTAAGAAGTGAATATATATTAATTAAACTCTATAATTTATGCATTAATATATTTACATTTAAATATTGATATATAAAAGAAGATATAATGATAATTTTTGTGTAAAAAATTAAATAATATAATTTAAATTTGAAATTATTTTACATGTTAATGCTTTCTTACCAAATTTTTATTCTTTTCTTTTGCCTCATGCATATTTTTTTTATATTAATAAATTTATATAATGTGTAAAAATAAGAAAAGAGGTGGTGGTAATTTACCTATAATTTTTTAAGATTTTTAATTTTAAATATTATAAAAATTTTATAGAAAGACTTTTTAAATGTTAAAATTATAAGATTAATTAATATATACTAACCGTGTAAAAAATTATTCACACTGAAAATGTATACTAATTCAACTCTAAAATTATTATATCGATGAATTAAAAAATATTAAATAATTTTCTAGTAATTCATCAAATATTAACATGATTGATGGTAATTTGTTAATCATGTAAGTAAATTTGTTAATTCATTTAAATAGTAGTGAAACACCCCGTTCTAGTTTAAAAAAAAAACCCTTCCCCCCAATGTTTAAAAAAAATTCTTATTCTCCCTTTTTTAACCTCCTCTCCTCTCTTTTTCCCCATTCTCCTTCATTTCTCTTCCCCCTTCTTCTTCATCTTCACTTCCTTCTTCTCTCAATCCTTTGAGGGTTCAGTTTACTCTCAAATATCTTACCTAGCAAAAGGTAATGAAACCCAAAACTCTTACTCATTCTCTTTTCTTTCTGAAACTAAGTTTGGTAACTTTTGGTGTTAGGGATAGTGCCCTGAGGAAGAAGATGAGTACCCACACTATAAAAGTTGTTCGTTTTGGCTCTTTAAGGTAAACTCATAACTCGTAACCTAAAGAATAGGTTGATGACAAATGTTACCTTTGAGTAAAAATACTTTTAGGGTGTGGAGGACCCGTACTAGGGATTTTTATGGTTACCCATAAATAGGTATAGTTTCAAGAAAATTTCTAAATGTTGGAACTCTTTGTTGATGCTTAGATATGTTGATTTCTACCTTGCATAGTATTCCTGAAGTTGTTGAGAAGCAGTTTGGTTGACTTTTCATTGTTGTGAGTGGTTTAATGGTCCTTGTGACCTATTTTAATAGTTTTGTAATTTTTACTTTAATAGAGCTTCAAAAAAATTTCTAAATGTTGGAACTCTTTGTTTGTGCTCAGATCTATTGATTTTTACTCCGCATAGTACTTCTGAAGTTGTTGAGAAGCGGTTTGGTTGAACCTTCATTGTTGTGAGTGGTTTAACGGTCCTCATGGCCTATTTTAATAGTTTTGTAATTTTTACTTTAATTTATTTGATTGTATTTTAATGTCGGCATTGGGAAACATACTCTTTATTTGATTTTATTCTCTATAAAAATTTACTTCATAGGTTGAGTGTCTTATAATTTAAATTGATTATGTTGCATGAAATTAGAGGTTTATTTTGCAATGAATAGAATAAATTTGGTAATTATATTATCAGGATCCATGTTAGAACCCCATATGTCATTAGCGGATGATAACAATCTAGGTGCATATAGTTGTATAATTCTAGGTGAAGAGGGATATCTGTTAGATGAAGCTGCCACTTTGTGGAGAGGGCTATCAATGAGATGAAGCTGCCCTTGATGATTTGATATTAAGACATAATAGGATTCCGAGAGGAGGGGGCTATATGTTAGATAGAGCCACCCCAAGAGAGAGTTCATTCTTGGAGGAGAGAGCTATCAACGAGATGAAACTGCCTCTTGGTTCTATCATGAGTGATTCCATGGTATTTTTACACTTCACTTTATTTACATTTTCCAGTAACATATTACATTTGAAAATTTGCTTATTTTATATATATGTATATGATAAATTTGTTATTGTTGGAATATGCTAAATGTAGCATTTTTATGTTTGGTATAAGTTACCTGTGGTTGTGGGACTTACTGAACTTGGTGATTTAGTAAATACTATATTGAGAAATGTTTTTATAGAACAATTTGTGCATTAATATGTTTCTTTTTTGATTCATGATGGTTGTTAGGTCTCATAAGTCTTTGTGACTTACTTCTTTCCTATTGTTCTTCATTCAGGCTGCTGACATCCTCATCTGCTTTAGTGTTATTTCTTTTTTCTAGGTTCCTTTTGTGTTGGTGGCTGTTTGATGTTATTTTGGAACAATTTGTACTTTTTGCAGCTATAGAAAGTCTATTATAAATTTTGTGTTTAGGTTATTTTGACGTTGTTGGAAACTCTGACTAATGCATTATGTTGTTAACATGTCTTTTTTATAAACTTTGGAATGTTCAAAATACAAAAAGAGACTTTGTCAAAATTTTTATAGAATCTTAGCAATATATTAAATTTAAAAATGTATTTATTATGTTTTGATGTATTCCTGTTAGGCATTGAATTTGGGTGGTGACAAGTAGTTTTTTTAACATTGAAAACAATGTGTCTTACTTTTCTTACATGTCACTTTTTTGTTCCAGTGGAAGTAAGAAAAGAACAAAAGCAGATAGAAAACAAGTAAAGCGAAACCGCAGATAAGACAAACCCAGATGATGTAGAATCAAGGAAGCGACCCCGGAGGGGGTTCCTGCAGCAAGCGTAACGGAATTTCCATGTCACTGAAAATCGGTGAATTTTTGCATCTAATGAATATTTGGCATTGACTGTGATTTGGAAAAAATATGCTATGTACTAATGAAAAATCCTCACACCACCGGAAACCAAAAAAAAAATAAAAGGAAAACTAAGGGCTCACAATTATGGACATGAAAAGAATTATTGACATGGTGGTAAAATACAGCAAAGTAGGCAGAGAGCAATGCACTATTGATGTGCTATTAAATTCCTCTGACAGAGAATTGCACTGATGATGATGATGGGCGCTGTTTGAGTCCACTTACAAACCCATCATTTTTATGTACAATTTTCTTGGTCCTTAATGGTGAAAGTGAAACTAATCTGGATGCTATTCTTGAAGGAGAGAAAGATCGACGGAATTTAGATGCAGCAGAAGTGGATCTCTTAGGAGGACTCTTGCTCAACCTTGTGGGTGAAACAGACACAGTTGGTGGACTTTTGATCTGGATTTTAGATGGGGACTTTATCAAAAACTTGTGTGGTGTTCCACTCCTATTTCTTGATATGACAGGGGACCTGGTCTTGCAAAACTGTTGCTGTCGTGACTGAGAAGATGGAGACTTTATCAAAAACTTATGTGATGTTGTTCCTCTACTTCTTGTTATGATAGGTGACCTTGTCTTGCAGAACTGTTGCTGTTGCTGTTGCTGTTGTGGCTGTGAAGAAGATTGAGTGGACAGGAACAAAGGGTTGGGGAATAGTACAGTCTTCCTAGCCCATGGCCTATTCCTGGGAGACACCCTATTTGCAATATATCTGTTGCTTTCTTTATCAAATTCTCTAACCTTAGGAGGAGAAACCTTGAAGTTAATTCTTGAACGAGCCCTTTGAAGTGATGGGGAAACATCATTCTGGGCTTTGGTTTGCTTCTCTTTTTTTCTTTTGGCCCTCAGTTGTGTGTTTTCAAGTTCTACTTTCTGGTTGCTCCGTTGAGACATTGGAGTTTTTGGGTCCTCTGGGGTAGTTTTCTTACCAACTACTGAGACTATTTCTCTGGCAAACTGACTTGCCTGCAAAATTTCTCCTATAGTTTCGCCTACAAACATTGCTGGCAATGACATTCTCTTCCATTCACCTGCATACGGGTCACGACAAAGATCAAATTAAGTCAAAGGAATGCTAATTGTACCCATGTCCAACCAAAGATTTCTTTGCAAGAGAATAGAGAAAGAACAAAGAAAACCTGTGTTTGTCGGAAACTTCCCCACAGGAGATCTCCTAGAGGCACCATTCTTGATCCTTCATAATGGCCAGAACACACAAACCATTTGAGTTTACAATTTGCAGCAACAAAAAGCAATAACAAACCCTTGTGCAATCACAAACCGTTGTTGTGTATGGCAAGGCTCTTAGAATAACTACTCAAAAGTTTTATAATAATAGAAATTAAATTCAAAGCAAGTATAATCGTAAAATATGATAATCATGAAATGAAAAAGGAATGAAAGCAGACCTGAGTGATTCTTGCTTGCACCTGAGACTGGTTCTGAGATAACCTCGTGTGCTGCGAGGGCTGAGACTCACGCCAGAGACCACCTTGGTTCCACCGGTGACAGTGTACTGGAGTTCCTGAAGCCGAGCCACGCATTGATCCACCTTCAAAGAGTCACGAAATTAAAAATTGATCTGGTGTGATTAGGGAAGATCAATGGCATTAACGAGGAATACCTTATTGAGTGTTTCTTTTATGAGAACAGGGTTGAGAGCAGCCAACAGTTTCCTCTGCTTTGGTGGGGTTCTCGCAACCATCTTTGGAATGTCCGAGGAATGAAACAAAGCAACACACGACGTGGGTCTCAAGAATTTCAATCACTCACTCCAACTCAAAATTGGATTTCGATCTCAACTCTCTCTCTCTCTCTCTCTCTATAAGAGGAAGACACGGTCCCTTAACCTTTTGCTTTTTTTTTTTGCAGAGTTTGGCTCCCAAGTGTTGATGTTGAAGAAACACCAACTGTCTAACGGTTTGTTTTACAACGGTCGACTAATTCTATGTCTATCACTATATATCTTACAACCTAATTCAACGCCAACGGCTATATGCACTTTTTTTTTTTCCATTTTGCTTCGGCCCCCCAGTTTATTATGTGGGTGGGTTTCCTTTAGTCAATAACGTTTTTGCATAAAGATGACTTTTAGTAAAAGTTGCTTTCCTTTCCCATAATTTTTTTTGAAATATTTTAGACATAAACCTATCATGCTATCTCAATATTAGTGCTAATAAATAAACTTTAAAATGTTATGCTTCAACTTTATTTCTTCATCATGTATATATCTTTTAAAATATTAATTAATAAAATAATAAATTTATGATAAATGAAACCTTGTGATTGATCGAGAGTGAAATATTCTATTTTTCTAGTTTGAAATTTATAAATTAAGCTCTTTTTTCTCTCTTAACCTCCCGCTCCTTTCTCGTTTTTTCTTTCTCTCATTCACTTCTCTTCTTTGTTATGTGTTTCATTACTCTCAAATCTCTTACATGAAAGGTAATGAAACTAAAAATTCCTACTTTTTTCCTATTTCTTTTCAGAACTAAGTTTTGGTAACTTTTGTTGTCAAGGATAATGCTATGAAAAAGAAGAAGCGTTAGGGTTACTCATTTTGGCTCTCTAAGGTAAACCCGTAACTCGTAATCTAAAGAATACGCTATCGACAGGTGTTATAATTATTTTTAGAGTGTGAAACACTAGTTTTAAGAATTTTTATGGTTACCCATAAATAAGCAGAGTTTCAAACAAATTTTTAAATATTGGAAACTTTGTTAGTGTTCATATTTATTGAGTTCTACCTCCCACAATACTCCTGAAGTTGTTGGGAAGCATTTTGATTAACTCTCCATAGTTGTGAGTGGTTTAATGGTCATTGTGACCTATTTTTAATATATTTTAATTCATCTTATTATCTTTTAATGTTGTTTACTTAATATGTTTGAGAAATATACTCTTTTATTTTATTTTATTCTCTATGAAATTTATTTCAAAGGTTGAGAGCATTATAAATTTAAATTAATTATGTTTGATGAAATTAGAGATTTGTTTTGGAATGAGCTTCGAAGCAGAACAAATTTGGTATTTATATTATGAGGATCCATGTTAGAACCTCGTATGTCGTTAGCAAATGTTAATAATCTAGGTGCATCTAGTTGTATGATTCCATGGGGAAGTAACTATCCATTAGATGGAGCTGTCACTTTGTGGAGAGGGCTATCAATGAGAAGAAGTTACCTCCAATTATATGTTATGATATTGAGATGTGATATGATTCCGAGAGAAGAGAGTTATTCGTTAGATGGAGTTGTGCCCCAAGAGAGACCACTCTTGGAGGAGAAGGCTATCAATGATATGAAGTTGACTATTGTTTCTATCAAGAGTAATCTCGTTGTATTTACATTTTGGATGTGGGCTATAAGTTACTTGTGGTTGTGAGATTTATTGAACTTGTTGATTTAATAAGTTTTATATGGAGAAATGTTTTTATTCAACAATTCATGCGTTAGTATGTTTCCTTTCTAGTTCAGGATGATTGTTAGCCTCCCACTAAGTCTTTATAACTTACCTTCTTTCTATTGTTTTTCATATAGGTAGCTGAGTAGGAGGCTGTTGACATCTTCATTGTTCAGTCTTCTATTTTTTGTTTTGTAGGCCTTCTTGGTGTCGGCAGACAATTGATGTTATTTTGAAACTATTTGTGCATTCTGCAGCTATAAAAATTCTAGTTAAAAGATTTAGGCTTAGATATCATATATTTGGTGTTGTTGAAAACTCTCGCCTTGAATTATTTGTGACAAATTTCTTTGTAAACTTTTGGAATGTCCAAAATACAGAGGAAACATTATCAAAACTTTTGCAGAATCTTAAAAGTACATTTATTTTGAAAAATTATTTGATGTATTATTCTGTCGTTGTTAGGCTTGCTTAAGGATATTAGTCTGTGCACCGATCACGCTCTTGGTCGTGACAGAGAGTCATACACAATCCTTTTTCTCTTTTTTGTTAACTTAAAAAGTCAAATTTTAATTTTAATAGTGGAAATTTATGATTAAATAATAGCACAAAAATCTCTATGTGCACTTGGTGCTTCCATCATGGGATGTAAATCCTCTATAATAATGTCCCATTTCCTGACAATCAAGAGAGGTTAACGAGCTACCTAAATATGATTGACATGACATTGTTAATCTATTTTTTAAGAGAAAAGCCTTAGTGCACTTACATTCATTCAATCATAAATAAGTTTGTTGAATTTTATGTTGTCTAAAAAATTATAAAAATGACAATTTGTGATTATTCAACACTATAAATTCATTTTACATTGTTAAATATAAAGTAACTATAAAATATAAAAATAAAAGTTTAATTATTAACAAATTATGATTAAATAATTAGCATAAAAAACTTTTTGTGCACTTAGTGCTTCCATCATGGGATATAATTCCTTTATAATAATGTCCCATTTCCATACAATCAAGAAAGGTTAATGAGCAACCTAACATGATATCTTCACTTATGAGACTAGAGAGAGGAAATTTTCAACCAATTAGAGATACAAGTAAATTTATATAAAAAAATTTGTGTTTGAGTATATAAAGAAAATTTGTAATCTTCTCTTAAAAAATTATAACCATTTGTTAGAAAAAAATTTAATAATTAATCCATTTACGAGACATTTAACAATTAGAGATACAAGTACTTATTGATAAAAATCATTGAAGTGGTTACATGTTACTCTCAATGTTAATTCAATAATTCATCTTTATTATTCGTGTTTATTCTAATTAATTTTAAATAGAAAAAGTGAAAGACACGTTAATTTATTTATTTTTGTTGTCGACAAACGTAGTTGGGAGCAAATGATAATATTAAGATTTTCAATAATTCTAAATAAAACGATAATTTTCATGGTTACTCTCAATGTTAATTCAATAATTCATCTTTATTATTCGTGTTTATTCTAGTTACTTCTAAATAGAAAAAGTGAAAGACATGTTAGTTTATTTATTTTTGTTGCCGGCAAATGTAGCTGGAAGCAAATGATAATATTAAGATTTTCAATAATTCTAAATAAAACGATAATTTTCATGGTTACTCTCAATGTTAATTCAATAATTCATCTTTATTATTCGTGTTTATTCTAGTTACTTCTAAATAGAAAAAGTGAAAGACATGTTAGTTTATTTATTTTTGTTGCCGGCAAATGTAGCTGGAAGCAAATGATAATGTTAAGATTTTCAATAATTCTAAATAAAATGATAATTTTCATGGTTACTCTCAATGTTAATTCAATAATTCATCTTTATTATTCGTGTTTATTCCAGTTAATTCTAAATAGAAAAAGTGAAAGACACGTTAATTTATTTATTTTTGTTGCCGTCATGGGAGCAAATGATAATGTTAAGATTTTTAATAATTCTAAATAAAACGATAATTTTCATGGTTACTTTCAATGTTAATTCAATAATTCATTTTTATTATTCGTGTTTATTCTAGTTAATTCTAAATAGAAAAAGTGAAAGACACGTTAATTTATTTATTTTTTTTGCCAGCAAATGTAGCTGGGAGCAAATGATAATGTTAAGATTTTTAATAATTCTAAATAAAACGATAATTTTCATGGTTACTTTCAATGTTAATTCAATAATTCATTTTTATTATTCGTGTTTATTCTAGTTAATTCTAAATAGAAAAAGTGAAAGACACGTTAATTTATTTATTTTTTTTGCCAGCAAATGTAGCTGGGAGCAAATGATAATGTTAAGATTTTTAATAATTCTAAATAAAACGATAATTTTCATGGTTACTTTCAATGTTAATTCAATAATTCATTTTTATTATTCGTGTTTATTCTAGTTAATTCTAAATAGAAAAAGTGAAAGACATGTTAATTTATTTATTTATTTTGCCAGCAAATGTAGCTGGGAGCAAATGATAATGTTAAGATTTTCAATAATTTTAAATAAAACGATAATTTTCATGGTTACTATCAGTAAATAAAGGAAGTGCTGGAGGGTATTTTAAATGCATTTATGTTTTCCTATAAATATTTTTATTAAATTGTAAAAGGAAAATTGTTGAATCTTAAAAAAGTTTGCTAATATTTGTAACAGCTAAGATTTTGTTTATAAAAAACATAAAAAAATAAAAGACACTTTGAATTTTTACTAGTTTTTAATTAATTATTCAAAAATAAAATGAGTAAAGAGTTTGTGATGAAATGTTTGAGAACAGAATTTTGATGGAACAACGTACACAAGGGTTTGTTATGAAATGTATGACAAAAAATTAATTGAATCTGAGTTGATTCAAAAACCAAACATGATAAGACTATATATACGTTTGGGCATTAGTTGCATTGTATGAGAAGCAAAGCTTATTGCATTTGGGTTGGGCGATATGGCAAGAGTGATGACTTTCTGACTTTTAGCTTAAGAGGACTCCAGACTACAGGTTTTCGTTGAAGTGCTAGAAGAGTTGGATGCCTAGTGGGTCCCTCCCTGGAATTTGCCTGTGCTGGTGGAGTGCCCATCATAAACTTGCTGCTGCTCCTTACAGACATTGGTGTTGTCTCAACTGATGCTCTCAGCTCCGGCAATGGGGCGAATAAACTTGAATACCGATCTTTCCTTAGGCCTCTTATCCTTGATTGTTGATTGCTTCCACTGGTCACTCGGAATGCAGAGGTGCGAAGTGGAGTTGTGATGTCAGAAACTGTATGAGGTAGTGTGGCAATGGAGACCCTCCTTCTTGGCTGAAAGATCTGCGTTGTTGATGGTGCAGGCGGTTTCACAGCAATAGACACGCGTCTCCTTGCCTGAAGGAACTGTGCTGTTGTTGATGGTGCAGCTGGTCTCACAGCATTTGTTGCCACTGAGGTCATTCTGCTAGAGTTTTCCTTTCCATTCCTGAATGCAGTGTAACTCTTTGATCTTAGAGGAGACGACCGTGGAGGCAAGGAGTTGGTTATTCTTCTCAGTGGCAATCTTGGTTTTGAAGGATTCAGTGGCGGCTTCTTGTCTGTCATGGTTTTAGGAGCTATTGATGATGAAGGTTGAGCTGACATAGCAGCAAGAGATCTAGTTTCTTGCTTTAGTCTAGTTTTTCTTTCTTCTGCTATCTGGTTCTCGAGGTCCCGAACCTGTCATGGAATATATGAAACAAATGAACCACCTTGAACAGTAAAAAGACATCTATATGGTTAGTTATTTGCATTGCACGAACATTCCTGAAGATTATACCTTTTCCTGAAGGGTTCTACAATGGTGTTCTCTTGCAGCAAGTCTGAGTTGCATCATTTGCAAGTTATCCTGTAATTTCTTCATTTCCTTCTCATCTTGTTTGAGCTTTTCTGCCTTTGGTTATGCCAAAAAAAGAGTTTAAAAATCACGGTTATTCTTATCATTAGATGAACAATTCTACACTAGCTTACCATTTGCTTGTGCTTAAGCAGTTCAGCGTGGTCTACTTGCTTACGAGCAGGGCCACTCTCAATTCCACGGACACGGGTGGCAAAATTCAGTGAGCAAAGTGTCTCTCCCAAGTCTGCTGCACTTGGACTGACCTGTACAAACATTAAAGTTTTGCAGTCTCCACCTGCATTTCCACCAGATCAAACACATTATTATTTGTAAAATTAAATTCCAGGGTATCAGCGAAAATCAAATCTCAAAGGATCTTAAATTTGTAATGCTGAGAAAATGGAATCTCACCTAAAGAACTTTGTAGCATGTGAGTGAGTTTTGAGTTCCTGTCTCAAACAGAAGATACAAATAATAATTAGAAAAAGGATCATTTTATAAGAATGGTTTTAAGAGAAGAAAAGAGAATTGCCTGTAAGGAATGTGAGCTGATTTGGAAGCAAGGGCAGAAATGACATCACCGAGTGCTGAAAGAGACTTATTTATGAATTGAGATTCCTTCAGTCTTTCACCTTCCGCTTCAGTTTTTCCCACGCGCTCACTGCCAGCTAAGTCTACCAGCCAAAGGTAACTCTTTGTTCTCTGGCCGTTGATTAAACTTTCACCCATTACAGTTACTCGTAACAAGCTGCATGTAAACCACTTGGTTATCTATAATTTCTACCAAAACCAATAGTTCCATTCAGATAATTTTATTACAAGTGCTGACACAAGAAAGCAACTGTCTCAGCTTAAACACAACGACCTATTCAAAGAAAATAACTGATATTCAATACAATTAAAATATTTAAGTATGAGGTTTAAGTAAATATACAACCAACAATTCGCTAATATATAAGAATAATCATGTACCAGTGAGAACGGCTGCTAAGCTCGTTAGCACATGTTGATCCGACTGATCTGACTCGGTTTCCTGTCTTTAGCATTTCCCATACATCATTTGTTCCATAAACACGAGCTTCAACAAGTCCTGGAACTTCTTGGGTTCCTTCTGCAGCCTGCTTTATCTCCAATCTAAAGTTAAAAAATTTGTTTCATTCGTCAGTGGTACTACTTCAGAAACATTTTATACGTCAAAATTTCATGCATGCAGCTGGTAACAAGTAAGGGAAAACTGGAGAGTACAATATTAGTTTATTGGCTGGTTGCAGATTAGTTGAAATGTAGAGAAGTAAAAAACTACGAAGCTCAAAAGAATGCCTTGTTTAGAACCACAAACATGTTGCACTCTTTTTTTTTCAGACTCTATCCAGCACAGCTATATGCCACAGTTCAGATCTAGCTTTTATCAACATCATATCCAAAATGACTGACAAATTCTAAATAAAAGAGTAACGACAATTACATCAAGGATCTAAGAACTCACTTCTTCGTAGGTTGGGTAGAATTTTCCACCAAGAGATCTCGTATCTTCTCATTGTAAATCTCCAGCATGCTAACAGACAATTCATACTTCATTGTGCCATGTCTCTCTTCAGTTATCCGAAATAATTCTTCCAGGGTTCTGAAGTTAACTCCCCTGTGTTGGGGTGTTCCTTCCATTGTAAATGTTTTCCCAGTTCCAGTTTGCCCATAGGCAAATATGCAGACATTGTACCCATCCAATACTGATGTAATGATGGGTTTGGTCTGTTGAAAAACAGCATCTGCATAACAAAATATGCATTCAGGTTAATTAATTATCCATAAAAAATTCTTAATTGCAAACATAAAAAAGATGTAGCTTCAATTTTACCTTGGTTATCTTCTGGCCCAAATACATGGTCAAATTTAAATTGCTTCTTAGAGGAATCTGCGCAAATGACTTGAAGTTCATTATCTGAAGACGGCTCAAAATTGACAACAGATGCAGAACCATTAGCAATTTCACTCTCACTTAATGGCCTGCATCTGCAGAAAACTCTGATATTTCCCTTAAGTTCAATTACTTCATTGTAAAGCCGCCTCCGCTCAGAGGACTCCTCCTGGTACTTTGTTTTTAAGAGGTCATGTTCAGTACCTAATACCAGAAGAAAATCCCAAAACCTATTAGTATCGTAACTAAAGTAACCATAAAGAGAGACAATATGTTCAATTTTCCATTTATTCTTGTAGTTTCGTAGTAGGGGCGTACCGAGAAGCTGCACAAACTTCAAAACATCAGTGCCCGGAAAAGATTCAGTAAAGAGTTTCACTTCATCTGACAAGACTATATGCTGCTGCTTCAAATGCTAACACATGAATAAAAAACTCAGATACCCTAAACTCTGAGAAAGATAAACGGAATACAAAAAGAGAATCCAGAACTTTGAGAAAGAAGGAGACAGGATTAAACGTGGTTTTAAACTAACAATAAAGATTTACCTGAACTCTAGTACCGAGGTCAAGTATTTTCTTCAATATAGGAAGTGTGTGACCCTCATCCAGAGAAACTTCATGATTTTCATCCATGGAGTCAGAATTCTCGTTCACTTGCTTCGACACAATATCTGATGAAATTACAAAGTTCAATAAAGCATCAAACAGCACAATAAACAGCGGGTGAGATTAAGATTAGGGAGGGAACCTGGGTGGTGAGTGATTGACGATTGGTTGAGTTGGCAGTCAAGAACGAAGCGGTGGAATTTTTCAGCGAGCAATTGGATTTGAGTGGATTGATCTGCAAGAATGCGTTGTATTAAAGAGGGAATTCACTTGATTTGGGAATAGAGAGGAAAAGAAAGTACCGTTCATGGTTTCCAAGATCCAAGTTCCTCCTGAGGGAAAGAGAGCGTAAGAGAGAGAGAGAATACTTGGGAACTTCCTCTTGTGAGATTTCAAAGTTTGAAATGTTATAACGGCTATATTTGAAATGTTAGAACGGCTACTTGCGTACATTAAATCCTCAGTTTTGGGCTCCCACACTTCACAGCCCCACCTTCTCGTTTGGGCTTTTCCTCCTTCACCTCTGTAAACTTCTTTCTTCACCTCCATAGTATATTAAATTATCAAAATATTTTTAAGTGACTTTTCGGAATATGTAATTTAGATTTATTTTTTACCAAATCTAAATTTCTAAAAATTTAATTTTTTACCACTTCGAATTATCCATTATGTAGAGTCACTCAAGATAGGTTAGTGTTTAAAATATTACAAAGGTGATTAAAGAAGTTTATAGAGATGTAACCAGAAACAACCCAACCCATCAGTTTGAACAGAGAGTGCTGTTGCGAACTTTTGTCAAATTGCTTATGTTTTGTTTTTAATTTTTAAATCATTCTTATATTTTTTAAACTCTATAAAATTAAATCGGAAATGAAATTTACACATTCCAAATTTTCTATCATATTTTGGGAAATTTGAATAGTAAAAAATACATTCCAATTGATAGTAAAAAATACCTTTTATACATTTTTGTTCACTTGTTGTCTTTATTTATTTTTTTTGTTATTTCTTGTTGTCTTTCTATTTTTTCTTTTTATTACTGTATATTAATATTTACATTTTGGCATGCAATTATGACTCTCTCTCTTTTAAACATTTTGTTTATGTCTTCACTTATAAAACTATTGACGTGGTAGGTAATTAGAAAACTAAAAGTAAAATTAATATATTTAATAAGAATTTTAATAAAAAATCTGATGTTTTATAAATAAAATAATGTTTGCTGCTTTTTTTATATATAAAAAAATTACTACTATTTTATCAAGAAAAAAAAATCTGATTTTTTAAAAAATTTAATTGGTATACACTGTAAGTATAAACTGAACATATATCAATTAATCTCTTTTTTAAATATTTTTTTTTTGTTAATGAAAATGTGTTTTTTCTTTTTTTATCCTTGAAAATATGTTACTTTGTCTTTTAGTTTGTGTAGTTTTTTTTTCTTTTAATCCTTATCAAAGATTTTAATTTTTAGTTTTATTACTGATAAAATTTGTTAATTTTGATTTTTTTTATCATGATGTTATTTAATATTCGTGAAACTAGATGACATTAGCGTCTATAAAAAAAACGACATTAGCGTAATGTCATTATATCTACCACATTAATATTTTTATAATAAAAATTATTGAGATCAAAATACTTTTTTATAGAAAAAAACAAAATTCAGTACAATAACATAACCAAAATCATGTTTAAGCCTTTTTTTTTTTTATTTGCATTGTTTACGCTTTACAATTACATGATATCGAGTAAGTTGAATACAAGTGACAACTTTTACATATTTTATATTTCACATGAAGATATTTTCTGAGATGATAATAATATAATTTTATAAATAAAGTTTATCTATGAAAATGTATTACAAAATAACGTCTGATTTTAAAATTTTGTAAATGAATTGGATACATACAATGTCTGAATTTATATGTTTTAATTAAACAATAAACATTCTGGATTTGCAGTGACAATAATAAAATATATTGGAGTAAGGATCCTGGACTTTTAGAGGAGCAAAGGCAGTTTATATAGTTTATACGTTGTACTTGATCATACCAAGTTGGAAAGCAAATTTCAATGGCCTTTGGGTAAGGGCAGATTTACTTTTAACAACAAAAATGGCTTCTTCAAACGTAACCTGCAACTTCCACTGTAACTACCATCCTTCAATATCCCTTCCAACCTCAGCCACTCGTTTTTCCTTATCTTTTTCGCACCTTCTACCTTCTGCATACAATGGCCTTTCCTTTCACTTTTCAAGTTCCACCTCCAGAGTTTTTGCCAAGTTTGAGAAATTCCAAACCCAACCTTCCCATTCACAAGAGCCTGACCCTCACCCTTTGCCCTCATTACAAGAAAGTACTGAAACTTCTCTTGAGGATGATGAGGAAGATGACAGGTGTTACTACTTTACAATTTCAACTTTGTAAATCATTTTCTTTTTTCTCCCTTTCAATTTATGTGTACTGGAAGTCTCAGACAACTGTGGATAGATTCTGTTATATTTTCCATACATAGGACTCTTATCTTTATGTAGGGTGTTATGTTTTGTTCTGCACTCTCAAACATCTTAATTCAGCATGCTTGGTCCGTTTGAGTATGTCCACAAATTTTGAGTCACTCCATATTTTGAAATAGTATGGTAATAGGAAGTTGGTAGATTGATGAAGTTAGGATACATTCTAATGGGTATAAAAAGCTGTTCAATTTTGCTTTCTGTTTCAGTTGCTTGCCTTCAGACTTGGAGGGTGCAGTGCGGCAATCAAGTGAGGCCGCAGCCTTATTTGTATCTTCGGGAGGGATGAGAGCAACAGTATGTACCAAAATTATGCATTATTTTCTTTATTTATTTCACACATTCAAAACGCCATTTGTTTATTCCTAGTTCTGCATTGCTGGTTACTGTTAGGTGAAACAATTACAAATGAAACATAGATTTCTTTTCTTTCTTTTTGAGGGTGGTTTTCTTTTTACTTAAATCCATTTCTTTGGTATTGCAATGTTGTTAAAATTAACAGCATTATAGTTTTTATTTGACATGTTAAAGGTTGCCAAAAGTAAGATCGTATTAAAACTTTCATTAGTTTACATCTCATGTAACTAAATGTTGAAGCCTGGGAAGTTTAGACTGAATGTTACTATGTTTAGTCAAGACAGTTTAGTGTTAGAAAATATTGCTATTAGAATGCAGTTTAATAGTGGGGTTGGTTTGTCAGTCAAAATAATTGTTTTCTTTAAGTTGCTTAGTGCCGCATGCTTCCTGCACTAAAATATTTTAACTGTCTTACAGGTTGAACTTTTAATCCCCCAACTGCAATTTTTAGATGATGAAGGCGCCCAGGTGGAACTCTGGGAATTGTCAAGGATTTTTTTGGATACATTCATTGAAAAAACAAAACGCCAGGTTAGCAGGATGTATTCTGGCAGTTATAAACGCACATGAAATGTACAAAGGATTTTCTGAATTCATTAACGATTTTCCTATTCCCCCATCTTAGACCTTTTAATGTATTCCCCATGTGATTGTATGTGTTGTTATGTTCATTTATTTAAACAGAACTGATTTATTTTGCAATATAATGTACTTTAGTGACACCAGTGAGTCATAAATCATAATGACAACCCACCCTCGTGGTTTCTATAGTGTTCCACTTGCACTCCAGCCAAGTGCGTGATCTTCTTTGTAATGCAGGAGGCTGTCAGCTAGTGTGCCACTTTACTTGTATCATATTATCATTAATTGTTTACGTTGTTTTTATCAAGAGAAAATATATAATTTGAGAAGTTTAAACGCAAATGCTAACAGCCTCCAAAAATTCATTTGAATGAGGATCTACAAAAAAGATGGCTGTGCATCGCTGCTGACTCATAAGTATCCACAAAATAGATGCTCATGTTTAACGAATTTTCTGAGTATTAGCTTCATTGACCATGATGCTTCATGATGAATTCGATAAGGTTTTACGTTGCAAGTTGTAAACTTATTTGCTATGTTTCATGAATTTGATTGTTAGAGAGTTAAAGCCATATTTCCAGATGCTGGTGCAGCTGCCCTTCTGAAATACAAGTGGCAAGATGCTCTTTTTAGCTTTGCAAGGTAATTTCCAGCACGTAGATTAATGTTTTATGTTTTATTCTGTTAGCAAAACAGTCATAGGGTGCACTATAACTTGTGTTTGGATAATAGTTAAGTTAAGTTGAGTTGAACTCAACAGGAGTTAATGGAAAAACTATATATTGTAGCTTTTAATTTAATTGAGGTTTAGAGTCAATTATGCTTTCAACTAGATGTGAAAAAATTGCCAAATATGTTGACACGTTGGGTGAAAAACTGAGGTTTTAACTTTCAAAGCCAAACCAAACATGCTCAATATCTTGTTGCCTTTCCGTCCTTAACATTTTTTCTCAGTATTTATATTTTATAGCCATGCTATAGTTGAATCATTCCTTTTGATATTTATACAGCTTAAGTGACCGGAAGCCTGTAGAAAATGACGATGAGATTGTGGTTATGATTGTTCCTGATTATCAGATGTTAGAATATGTACAGCGAATAGCATCGAATCTCTCAAAAGATCCAGTAAATCCCGGAACTCTCTTTATCTACCTTTAATCTGATCTTTTGAAATTAAAACATCCATCTAGTGAACAATGTGATAAACTTTAGTTGAAGGAAAGCAACATGTCAAAGCTGCTTATAATGGCAAGGGGTTCCAAATTAATAATACTTCTGTATTCTCTTATCTGTCTTTACTCTTTAGAGAGACCGCCATAGACTGCCAATAGCTATCTCAATATGCCATGTATGTTTGTATTTTATTATATCTGGCATTCCATTTAGAGATTGCCTTGTATGATTGTATTTAATTATTGATAATTTTCTTTCAAACTATATTAACAGCCTAAGCCCCTTGTCATGTGGAATCCACGCCTGATTAGTGAGGATGTTGGAGTTGGGGTTAACGTCCGGAAGTTAAGGCGCTTCTTTCTAAGGTACAATTTCTGAGCCATTCCCTGTTTTACCTTTTAAGCTTTAACTGATGGTAACTGGTAAGTAGTATTCACATAAACTAGAATTTTTTGCGCTTGGTTTTTTCTGCTACTATCTGGTATCTGCATTAAGTTCCTTGAGTGCATTCCATTCTTAATGCAGTTTATTACATTGGTTTAGATCACACTAGACTACTAAATTCTGATCTGTTGTTGTACAGCACTTTTACAACTGTTTATTTCATGCGACCTATGCCGTTTGGAGCTATCTTTAGGTGTTATCCAGGGTAAGGTCTTTTGTTCCCTCCCATAAGATATCCTGTTTCCATTTATAAAAAAAAAAAAAATCACTTTTGTTTAAAAGTGATTATTTGGCACACTGTATTTCTAAATAGTGCAATCTGGAAAGTGGGCACGATTCAACATCTCTTGTTTCCAAGTAGATGGAATCAATTATACACTAGTGTTAACCATGTGTACATATGAATTTTCTTTACCCTAATTGGCTTCTCCAAAATCCAAATGTTAATTGCAAAGCCGAATTTAGTAATGATTTGTTGTTTGCTTCCTGTTCTGTTGAACTACTCAGATTGTGGAAAGTGTTCAGTGATGACAAAGATAGACCAAATAGATATTTGCTTGCCAAGGAATTCGAGAGCCGTCCTGATGCTGAAGAAATTGAGGTCAGTACCTTGAATTCTAAACCCTGAATTCTAAACCCTGATGCTGAAGATAGACAAAGTCACTGTCCTTGATAAGTTTATATCATTAAAATCGAGATTACAATATATTAATCTATCGGGTATCATTTCCTATGTGGTGCAGCTTTTATTTGGCGATGAAGAACAGAAGTCAGAGCAAGGCCAAGGTTTGCTTTACAAAGCGGCAGGCATCTTCTCTTCAATCAGCCGGATGATGAAGTCTATATGATGACTGATGATGATCTTTCATACTTGTTCTAGAAATCTTACAACTTTTATTATTATATATACTATAATGCTCGTATACATACTATAATGTATTTAATTTGTCGCCACTCGCCACTTATTAGTAAAGTGTTGATCCATACTTTGTATAGAACAAATGTTTTTGTTTTGCCAAATTCCTTAAACAATTGAATCAGTATCCAATTTAAAGTCAAAAACTGATTGGAGCACAACGTAGCCTTCTCTCCATTCCCAAGAGCCTTGGTTCTCAAGAACAGTCTCATTGAGACTGTCTGCATTTTTCTTTTATTGGGTGCTGCTGAAGTTTAGAATGAGTAAAGGTTATCTTTAAAAGTTGAGCATTAAGTTGAAAATTTATAAAGTAAGGATCCCTATACAAAACCCAGTTAGAAAATGACCAAACTTAAAGGAGAGCATAAACGAAGAAGGCCACATAAGTGAGACATTTAACTATAGAAAGTTATTTTAAAAGAAGTTATCAAACCATTACAATCATTCGAAACATCGAAAAATTGTCTTTCTGCAGTGGTTTAAAATTTTCACCTTTCCTTTCTTTATTGCACAGATTGAAAGACAGCACTGGAAATATTGGTCTTATCTGTGTGTCATACAGTGAAAAATATGAATTCTCAAATGTTGCGAGGGGATAAATAACTTTAGTAGGTTATAGGGGAGAAAACTAATGAAGTTCTCTCTAATGAATTTGAAGTGCATAAGGTAGCCTGCAACATCACTACAGAGCTTCATGGATGGTTTGTCCGTGGTAATTCCAGCCATGTAGAGTAACCCGTGGAGAGACACCAGAAGGGACTTCAAAGGATATTTTAATAGTCATGGTCTCTCCTGGCACAAGTGAAAAATAGTTATCTGAGTAATGAACGGGGAGAATTCTTGTGTCTTCCCCCTCCTTGTGGTCCCTATTTGAAGCATGAACAGAAAAATGAAGAAAGAAAGCAACACCGATATCGTTTCCACTAATTTCAGAAACCTTCAAACCATCACTTTTTCCTGCAAAGCATTTGTGTATCCTCTTAAACCAACCGACTTCATTTTCTTTTCCAATTCCACTATCTACTGTTTTGGGTGAGTATGTAAAAAAGGAGCCATTGTTTTGTCTTGCTGTTGAGCCGTTCTCCAATGGTAAACTTTTAGAGTCTGGTTTTTTAGATGTATTTTGCACATTCATTTGAAGTATGTAAGTGGATTTTTCAATGAAAACCTCGGATGTTATCTTGAGAGGTATTTTCTTCATCCTATACGGCTCTAATGGTTTGTAATCTCCATCAGGAAGATGTAACCAATAAAAGTTTCTAGATAATATTCTGTTATCTGACATGTTGTAGAGTTTGAGAAGAAGAAAGTAGACCGGCTTAGGATTTTTTGACTTCGGATACTTCATCTCAACAATAGGCGTTACCTTTTTTGGCAGAGCAGTGAGATTTTCATGAACTTTGTGATGTGGACATGTGCCTTCGAGGTCCCACACTGAAACTTCCATAGCTGCATTAGATAATTCTTCTGATGTAGTATTTACAACCTGTTTTAAGAAGTATAAAAACGTTAAGAAACTATTCATCATTGGATCATCAAATAATTTGATGATGAAATTTTGATTATTCCAATTTTCAAATAACTTGCTACGTTTGGCTTCCTACTCAATTTTCAATTTATGGAGCCAGAAAAGTATTTGACATTGTTAGATAATACAGTATTTTTGTTTACACTCCTAACTCATAGAAATAGAAGTTTAATTTAGATGGTTACCTCTATAAAATATGTACCCAGATTAAGCTGCACATGAATTGGCTCAGCAGCACTTCGACAGCCATAGAAACCTGCTGTTTGGTCAAGAAGATGATCATAAAATTGACCTCTCAGACCAGTCCAAGGATTTTGTGTCTTCCAAATCAATACCCCTGTATACTTTTTCCACATCTGAGAAGTCCATCCCTCCAGAAGAGCTCTATATTGTATATAGTTAACTAGTTGGGCCTGAGAAGATTATAGTTAAAAAAATTCAAAGTAAACACAGAACAACAAAGATAGGAGGATTGAAAATGCATCATGAATGACCACCGGGATAAAGTTTTCTTACCTTCAAACAAAAATCATCAAGATCTTTTACATCACCATAAAGCTGAATTTGATCCCGAACCTTATTACTGGGGTTTGAATATGGAATGTATTTATGGTATTTCCATATGGGATTTGGAACTTCTTCTAGATAACCATTGGAAAGTTTATTGAACAGTGGTATTTGCCATCCTTCTGAAGGCATTGTTGCTCTTATGGTAGCAGCAACTGGCATTCCTACAGAACCAACCTCGGGGTTGAATCCATAATTGTAAAAACTATCGTTAAAGAAATCTTCAGGGTTTTGAATTTTATAAGGTCCATCAGTGAAGTTCCCCTTGCCATCTGCAAACCCATCCCATAATGATCCCTGTATGTAAATTCGTGTGCCATCAAGATACTGGCTAGGATCCCCCAACCTTGGGGACAACTCACCTATAGGCTTTCCTTTTTCTTCTTTATGTCCAAAATAAGGATGAAGTTTCAGATCATTTTTCAGTGCAGCATTTATATCAGCCGGAGGAGTTTGTTCATTTCCACCCACCCACAGGGCAAGACTAGGATGGTTTCTAAGAAGCTTGACTGTGTCTCTTGCACAAAACATGAAAAGATCATGGTCCAGTGGACCATTTGGATTCGATACTGGGATACCGCGACCATCAACATCCCCAGTAATCCAGAACTCTTGCCATACCTACAAGATTTACTAGCAATATGATCAATTATCATAGCTAAAACTGCCACTTATGTAAGATAAAACATATAGAACCTAACCTAGTGGGTGGGATGGGACCAATGGTGATCTGGTGAAGATGTATAAGCTCTAAACCAGTAAATTATATAGTGATCATTTGGTCTAGCTGCAGCAGCACTTACAAAAGTTTTTTTTTTTATTTAAATAGTGTAATCATAAGGTCTCGTAAATCTAATAACCTGCTTTAATAATGATGATGGAGTCATTCAAGCTAATGCAAACTGCCACATCCATATAAAAGTACTCAAAAAAGAAATGAACCCAAATAAACTTCATAGGCACGGCAAAGCAGCAGTATATAACTATATATATATATATATATATATATATATATATATATATATATATATATATAATAATAACTTTTTATGAAATGAAAATTTTACCAATCTAACGGTTCAATTTTATATTTTTATTATTAGATTAAGTATACAAAAATTCATGTAATTCAAAATTATGTAGTAGTTCACAATATTGCTAAACATTAATATATAAAATAATATTTTAAAATATTCATTATTAGATAGCATAGGTAGAAAAGTCTAAATTATGTGAAAATTAATATACATGATTATTAGATAATATCATAATTTTTAACAGTTGGGTTGATAAAATTTTCATTTCATAAAAAGTTATTGGAGGTGTAAACATGGGTCCCTCCATATATATATATATGATATGTCCTGTGTATATATATATAAAAGGAGGAATCTACTTATTTTAAGACAAATGATTGAAAGAAAAAATCTCCATTTAACAGGAACCCTTTCTATACCCTATGAATTTCATTGGGTCCTCGTCTATCTTCCAAAATGAAAAAAGAGATATTTGAGAGATCTTCCCTGGATATAAAAGAGAGTACTCCGGTTCTCTCAATAACGAAAAGGTATATCATGCTAACTGAGATTCACAACAGTGGAGGAACTAGATAAGAAAAATGAGTGATATTAGTTGTAAGATATCTGATGAAATCATTGCTGGAATTGAAATCTCATTCTAGTTGTATATCACATGGATGATTTGATCCGATTACTTTAAGAAGGATCCATTTACTCTAACAGGAAGTATACCTCACTTTTTTTCATTCTCTTGATATCTCATGATTAATATTAATTACTCATTACATTAATTAGATTATAAGAAAATGAAGAGTGATAATAAAGAGGAACTCACACACACACACACATATATATATATATATATATTGAAGAAAGAATATTAGGCAGCACATATAAAGAAGAATGAGGGTGTTGTACATCTTACCAGAAGACCATAATAATCACAATATTGATAAAACTCTGGCCTTTCTGTGAGTCCACCACCCCAGCATCGAATCATGTTAAAATTCATATCTGCGTGAAACTTGATATCTGTTTTGTATCGCTTCTTTGAAAGTCGCAGCAACCCATCAGACAATATCCAGTTACCACCTCTTATAAAAATTGGTTCTCCATTGACTTTGAACAACCTATAGAACAAGCAGAAAAATATTCAAATGCATTTTAAAGCTTGAATTAATCCCACTAAGGAAAAAGTAAAATATTATAACATTGAAGGAATATTATGCACCATAATACCTTCCACCAGTAGCGCTATCAATATGGCTGTCAATTTTGCGGAATCCAAAGTAATGACTCCATGAATCAGACTCACTGTATCCTTTAACATCAATGTTGATAATAACATTGTACAAAGATTGCTTCCCCATTCCATTTGGCCACCATAAATTGGGCTTGTAGAAGAATAGCTACCAATGTGGATCATTAGCAGTTGAAAAGAAGAGAAAAAACTTAAACCCCAAATTATGCAAGTTAACAGGAAAAAAGAAAGCTGATATGTCATGCAAACAAGTTTGCACAAAAGCAGCCAAAGATCCAATCACTATACCAACAGATGATACATATATCATGTACCAAGACAATAAGGCGTGAAACAAGAAAAAATTACTCTAGTACAATTTTTTCCTATAAAGATATCTAGAATTAATTATTACATTCTTCACATAGTTTAAAACTTTATATAGGCACATAAGGACAGTGGATTAAATTTGTCTTAAGACTGACCTCAGGAAATGTATATTCCACCTTTGATTTTGCAGGAATTGAAAGATTTTGAGTTTGAAGCTGCTCTACTACGTGAATGCTCCCCTCAAGTTCAGTTGTCACATGGATACTCAAAGAACACTCAGAAGTAGAGGCACTCCTGTTTTCCAACTCAGTTGTGGCATGTAGATATACTCTCTTATAATTGTCAAAAAATGATGACACCAAGTGGGGATCTATTATTTTTACTGGCTGCAACAAACACATAAATGGAATCATCCTACCAAAGAACTGCTGGAAGTACCATCAACTATAAAAAAATGCTTTCTTTTATTGATAAAATGTATAGAATGCATAAAAAGCAAAATTAACAAAGCAATTCTTATGATGTTTAGCTCATGTGTCTGCACTAATGTAGTTTTGTTTCCCAGCTATCTCAGTGACTCCCTGTTAGGAAGTCCTATATTGCCTACCTTACTTCTTCTGGAGGAGGGGCAGCTTATAGCAACTTCACATTATGTCAATTGGTTTTAAGATGAAATCTAACATCCCCAAATCATTTCTCATCATTGCAATATATGGTTGGATGTAGAGGAGTTCAGTAATATTCAATTATGAATTGAAGACCATATGAAATGCTACAAAACTTTCTTTTTTGGGGTCAAGAGCAAAGACATTATACTGAATAGAAAAAAGAGATGAAGACCGAGGAAAGGCTTTGCTAATTTGTCTCAATGGTAGTTGTTAAATTTTAAGTGCTTGGAAAAAAAATAATTCTAGAGGCTTTAAAAGGATCCAGAGCATTTAAATTAATATAACTCACCCCAGTAATATAAATGGAAACCTCATCCCATATTCCAGTATTCCTATCTCTGCAGTCAAATTTAACATTTGCATTAGTTATTGATTCAGTTTGCTTTATATTGCTTATCCATAGTTCAGAAACTCTTCAAAACTCAGACCATCAACAACCAATGTCCAAACTGCTGTATATTTTGTTTCATTTTTTCCCCTTTTTCAGTGCATACAAGTACATTGTAAAGTCATCACAAGAAATTTAAACAACACATCCAAAGGAAATTTCAGTGTCATATGACATAACATATGCTTCTGCTTTGATGCTTTACTTTGCCTTTCAGTCTAAACATTATGTCCTCTTGTCAACTTTAATTGTGAATAGAACTTAATGACAAGGAAAGATTGTCACCATGTTGTCAAAGGAATAAACATTCTGATTATTCAAATCACATAAAAATACCAAATTCAAATTCATTGATTATTATTTGATATTTGTTACCATAACTTAGTTACCTCGACACTTGCTAACCGAAAAAGAACTACAGATTTTATATTCAAGGAAAACAAAAAGTTAATTACCACAAAGTAGTAACAGTTTCACCTTATGGGAGCCATCCAATCCCAACCTTGAACATATTGCGTGGCCACATCCTTTCCTATCTACACAAAAGATTGAAATAGAAGAAGTGTTATCGTGTCATATATGTTTTCGACAATAATCCGAGACACTTGCGTGACATATGTAAGACATGTCTAGTTAGTTAAGTATCTAATTAAAAAATTATATATTTGTTTGCTTGAATACTGAAACTGACATTTACACGCAATTCAAATACTTGCAAATTGATACCTCCACATAGATCATGTTTCACCTAATTTTTAGCAAATTAGTTTAAAAGGTGAATATACTACCATTTTAGATAATTTGTTATATTGTTTCATTAGAGTCTCATTTTATATATATATATATATATATATCCGGTGTCCAATATTTTAAACGATGTTAAAGTGGCTGTAATATGTTTGTCTCGGTGTCCGTATTAGAGTTTGGCCTACATTGTTGACTCTTCTTTCCTAGTCTCTTACTCTCTTAAAATTGAATAAACTTTAGAAGTTATCAACTAGTAATTGACGCATCGAGAAGGACAAAGTTAAGTGACTGGATTTATTAATTTAATTACTGACCTCGTGATCACCACCTTGTCCCCCCTGAGGAGGAATACTCCCAGGATGGTCCGGAGGGCGAACAAGAACAGCAAGAAGGTTAATGCCGTCAGAGTGAATAATATTGGTGACATCCAGAGAATGCCTCCGAAACATTCCCTTTGGGAGTACCATCTTGTGCCCATTTAAATAAACATCAGCGGAGTAGTTGATTCCTCGGAAATTGAGATCACAGTGCTGATTAGCTGACTGCAAAAGCTCCCCTAGTTAGCAATGTCCAAAAGGAATCACCAAACCAGAAACCACAGAATTCAAAGCAAATAAAAATGCATAATGAGAGGGAGCAGACTAGTCGTACCAGCTTAGACTGAAAGGTTGTAAAGAACCAGAAGGTGTAATACTCTCTTCCAGAGTCAGCAATATCCAAGATTGCCTCATTTCCTAGTCCATAGAAAGGATCAGGCACCACTTTGTTGTTCACCAAGGTTGCCAGAACACTGTGAATCATTAAACGGCATTTCAAGTAAACAATCAGTGGTACATGCAATGCATGTAGAGAGAGAGAGAGAGAGAGAGAGAGAGAGAATTACGTTCCAGGGACGACAGCTTGCATCCATGGCTGGGTGGAAGAAGAGGGAGGGTTGGTGGTGGTGAGTTGAGTGCCAGTGAAATGAACATCGGTGGACCTAGCAGCAAGCCACCCGGAATCCAGCGTGGTCTTCGCCATTGCGTTGCTTGGAAGATGGAATGGAAACACAAACACCAACTCACTATTCAATTCATTGTCCCCTTATCTTCTCATGTCACTGTTTTCCTTTCTCTCGCTTTCAAGCAAATTGTGTCGGTAAGCACAAGACACACGTGGATTTGCTCTATGCAACTCTACAAATGTTACTTTGCTCTTCAATTATGCTAACTTTTACCTTTTACCTTTTACCTTTTGCCTTTTACAAAGCACCCTCATCATTTTCAACATGCAGTGTATATTTCCTATCGACACTATCATCTATCTTATGCAACGAGGAAACTGCATCTCGTAACCGTACGTACAAAGAAGAAAGGCTAAGCAAGAAAGCTTATGGCCACCACGCATTAACATTTTAATCACAGTATCTTCCTTTGTTGAAAATTTTTATTCCAATCCTATTTCAATCTATAATATTTTCTTCTAAAAAATCATTGAAGATTTCTATTCCAATAAATTGGGATTCACAATATTTTTTTTTTCAAAAATTCATCGAATATATTGATTCCAATCATATCACAAAATATATTTTAAATTGCCTTTTAGTTGTATATTATTTATATTCTCAATACTCAAAACATAATAATATTCCACTTAAAATTAATTAATTATTTGACTATATAACTAGATTCTTTAATTTAATCATCAAATAAAATAAATTAATTCTTTTCATAGATATTAGAACACTCATTAACATAGTCTAAGGTACACTGAAGAATCATTAAAAAATAATATTTGTGCTTGTTAACATAATCATTAAAAGAATAATATTTTCTTCCTTCATTATGGAAAAAACAAAAATATTCATACTCACTTATGACTCGATGCCATAAACTAGGTATAATTATATAATTACTTGTTCTATACTTATTTCATTATAATTGTAATAATTATAACTATGTTTAGAGACTAAAGTTATATATTTATTTAAAAATTTAATTTATAATTTTTTATTATTTATTATTCTTTATATATTTTTAATTAAAATATAATTAATAACTTAATATAATTTATTTAATAATAATAAATAATTTTATATTGTAAAAAATAATATAACAAGATAACAATGAGATGAGTCAAGAACAAGTTTGACCTTCTATATCCACGACCCTAGAAAGTGCAAGGGCATGTATGAAATTTTAATCATTGTTTTCATCTCATCTGATATTTTTGGGTTTAGGTATATCCATAGGTACCTTACTATATTATTTTTTATAATTTAAGTTTACTTATAATTTATTAAATAAATTATATATTGAGTTATTAATTATATTTTAATTTAAAAAGCATCATTATTCACTGTGAATGTTTCACAGCACTGTGGTCTCAGTCACACTATTGTTGTTATTGTGTAATCATGTTTTAATGGTTTACATGTGTGTGAATTTGTACACATATACGTGAAATTATAAATATATGTATAAAATTTTGTTTAATGTAAAAACGAGACGATGATGAGGCAAGTACCAACAAACCAAGCACACTCTGTCCCCGATTTTCTTAGGTAGGGAAAACCTGTCCTTGATCACAACCCTGGTCAACATAAGTTTTTCCATTAGAGTTGGAGCAGGGTGATTCAATACCTGTGAGAATGGACATAATTGTCATTCCAAAACAAGTTACACATCGATTCAAGAAATACTCGATGAAGACGAGATTAAAAGTTCAAACTTGCTTTTTTTATACCCAAATATGTCCGACACTTATCAAAGACGAGTATAGCAGGACCAAACCCACACTCGTCTTATCTTGTTGCCATTCCTACATCATTACAAATTTGTGTTAACACCAGAGTATGAGATAATTGATAAACTCTAATAAGTTAACTTTATCATGGACAACTTTAGAAACTCATTTCTTTTTCATCCGATTGTCATGACCAATGTCTTAATTTTACCATAGAGCTCAAACTTATTATCCTAAGTTGACGGATCTATTCTTGAATAATCATTAATCCCAACAAGTATTTATTTTTTATGTAATTAAAATAAAATAAAAAACTTGTTGATTACTATGGTAATATCAAGTCAAAGAAAACTATTTATTTTTTTCTTAAAAATTTTTCATTGATAATTTAGGATAATGTGAATCACTAGTTCAATAAATACATCTATATATGTAATTTAATAAATGAGATCTATTGATATTCATCCAATGAATATTATCACATATATTGATATATCCTGATTATTAATATAACTTATTTTAATAATCCTATGATCAATAAGAACAATTTAAATTTAATTATAAAATGCATGTTTCTCATTTATCATAATCCTTATTATGATACCAAATCTTTAATTTAAATCAATGATATTTACCAAATAAACTATTTTATCAAAACAATATAAATATGATAATGAAAATAAAATAATACTTTATTATTAAAATTAAAATTGATGCATGAGTAAGGACACAATCAGTGACATAATGATGCTGACAAGAATAAAAAGGAGATGATTGAAGTACCCTTTACTAATATCACAAAACACATTGTAAAAATACTAAGTTTTGTTGAAAACGTGAGAAAACACAAAATGACAAACATGATAATTTGGTTCTTTAACATGCACACTTTTTTATATGCTTGAGGGAATAAGGAACTAGAATAAATATTATTGTTGGTGTGTTATTTTATTAACAAACCAGTATGTATATATATATAATACAATATAATATAAATTTAGTAGGGTACTTGTACATAGACAAGATAAGTGGTTATTAGTAAAATAATATAAACAATGTTATATAAATAATGAATTTAGTAGAGTGATTGTTATTAGATATTATATTATATTTTTACAAAATAAACTAGTTAAAAAAAATCTAAAAGAACTAAGAACATCTTTATCGTTAAATTTCAAAATCAAGATCTATTAATTTTAGAGCAATTTATTAGAGATGTTTATAAAGTTGTTTAAAATATTAAGTTGCTTAAAGTAATTTTTCCATAAAGCAATTTACATGACAATTCTAGTTATTTAAAGAGCGGATGAATTGTTTTATCATACAATTATTGCTTATGATTTAAAAAGGTAATTTTTCACCAAATACATGCAAATTAATAACAATTACAACTCAAAAAAATAAAAAAATTATGATTTTCTTAGAATTGCTTATAATTTCTTCCATTTAACTAAAATTAAGTCGAAATTGTTTAACAATTACGGGACATAATATCGCGATAAATTTTAGTCAAATGGAAGAAATTATTAGCAATTCTAATCATATCTCAAAATTGATTCATATCTCAAAATGAGATTCATAATAAAGTTTTTTATTATAAGATATGTACAAGATATTGGTTTAGATCTCAAAATTGAAGCATCTCTAATAATAGTTGTTTACAATATATTTACAAGATTATTAAGTATTTTGAAAATTTAAAATTCAATTTAATTATTATAAATATTAATTTAATATGGATATTTTTAATAAAATAATAAATAAAATTTAATTATTGTTTATTAAAAGACCAAAATCACTGTACAATCTTTATATTTATAAGCACCGTGCTTATTAGTAAGTTATATAGTTATTTGAGATGCACCAACAATTATATAGTTATTTAGTAAGTTATATAGAACATGATAAATTGAGTTTAAAAAATTTGTTTTGTTATAGCCAAACAAAATATATGCAAGAGGAGGAGATATTAAGTTATTATATATTTAAAAATTGTATGAGTTGTATAATTATTTATTTATTTTCAAGCTAACAGAGAAAAGAATATATTTCTTGAGGCACCGAATAGAATGCAGAAGATCATAGAAATAATTACAAAACTTTAAAAAAAAAAGAGTCCTATGTAATCTCTATTTTCATGTACTTATCTCTGATATGCGTGTGATTAGAGGCATTCAATAAAACTTGCTTCTTAATTTTCTTAAAAAAATATATAAATTAATAGTAATGCTTAAATCAACTAATGTTATTACTATAGTTAAGGAAAGGATCAATCTATACCATGCATAGCATGTGTCAACCTTTCTATTAAAATATTGTTGATAAAAAACAATAAAAATCCAATATCTTTTCTCAATAAATAAATAAATTATAAAAATTCAAACTTAATTTCTCCCTTTGGTAAATGACCTAAATCAAAATGGAAAATTGCTCCTAAGTAGTTCCAATAGCCTAACATAACATGACATAGATACCGATTGAGGAAAGTTTTCTCTCAAATTCTTCAATTTGAGTTTCATTAAAATTATTTTTCTCTCTAGTTTTTAACTTAGAATGTCAACCTCCTTTTTTGTTAGCGTCGTTATCGTGTTTTATAAGCATTTTGAATAGGTGGCCTTTTTTTACTTCTCATAACTTTAGTAAAAAAAACATGGAGAAATAAAGATTAAGTTAACAACACCAAACTGCAAATATCAACTATTAAGAAGTTTGTAACCACGAAAAAATAATACAATTCAAAATTTTCAACTTGTTTATTACTTTGTGTGCAATCAATTTTAACTTTTAAATTATGGATGAAAATATTTGCCATATTTTTTATATCTTAAATTCAACAAAGTAGCTTCCATGCACTTTAGATGCATTACAACTTGCTGATTTTCTACTAAAAAAAAAAATCAAATTTGGAATTCTTAACAGTTCAGTTCATTAATATGAATACAAAACAATAAACTGAAAGTTCATTTAACAAATTACAATTAAAAATAATATATAAATGTATTTGATTGATTTAGTTTAGTTTGGAGTAGATAAGTAAGAATTTATAATTGCCGATAAAGCTTACCAAGTTGTCATAAATCCATCGAAAAAATAAAATTGAAAGGGTAGATGAAAATTCCTAAGACACAGGTCATTGGCTCTTCCATGACATCAAATGCTCAAAACAAATGAAAGATTGCATTTTACCTCTTTCTCTTCTTATTTCCAGAAGCAGCAGCACCCTTACTGAATTTACCAAAATCATTGGTGGTGTCAGCAGTATTCTGCTTTTTCAACCCCTTCTTGCCTCCAAAACCAAATTTGGAATTCTTAACATCTCTTTTCTTCTGTTTCTTTCCTTTACCAAAAGCTTGCTTTGCCTTCCCTCCTGATCGATCCCCTGGAGACACTCCTGGCCTTTTCTTATTTGACCTCTCGAATACTTTTCCATCCTCAAAGTCAAAACCCATATCTGCATCGTTGGGATTGTCAGCAAACCCACTTTGTTGCCTCTGCTTTCTCCATTTCTTAACAGATTCAATATCCTCCTTTTTCTGCTTGGCCCTTTCTTTCAATTTCTGAGCCTGAATCTCTTTAGCCAATCTCTTGGACTCCCTGGCCTTTCTTCTCTCATCAGCCTCTTCCATCTTTCGCTTCTCAGCTAATAGCCGGCCTTTAACCTTTTCCATGTGACCATCTGTCTTTACCATTTCAGCATAATAGTCTGCAGGTCTCAGAAAAGGTAGACCCATCGACTGAAGTTTCTCAAAGGCATGCTTAGTTCCCTCCAATGCCTGTGTGTAAAATGCAAGTTCTCGTGCCAAGTCATCATTAACATCTACTTCTTGCTCTTGATCAACATCAATGGAGAGTTTATGTATCCATTCCACATTCTCTGGCCAACTGATGTCTCCAAGTTTATCTAACAATGCATCTCTGTTGTAGACTGCAGTTTTAGATGGTTCAGTTAATTTCACATCTTCCTGTTCTGATTCAGATGATGGCATTTCTTCACTCAGATCTTCAGTTTCATCCTCAATCATCGTATCATCATTTTCTGCTGGCATTGCCATTTGACCTGTACAAATAAAAGGGCAAAAAATTCAGTTTACATCAACAACGTACAGTCTGGCCTTTATAGCCATCGTTTCTTTATTTCTTTCATGTGCTAAATGGAATATTATTAAAGATCGTTTACAGGACAAAGATTTCTCGGTCAAAAGGTGGAGAGAGGCATTACATCCAAAGCAGCTAAAAGCTTAGGATAAGGAGCCAAATAAACCATATTTCAGATATAATGTTTTAGGCAGAGCCCTTAACATCATACATCATCGTATTCATAATAAATTAATATTAAACAAATAATAACAAACACAATGTCAGATAAAAAATGAGAAAATCAAAATTTTCTTCTTTGGATTCAAATAAATTGACATAATTATATGCATAATAACAAATAAAAAATAACATACATATTGTTGGGTCAATAATTACTTCTCTTTTAATTAAAAAAAAAAATAAAATAAGACCAGCCCTTAACAAGGCAGGGCTTGAAAATTAAAAAAATTTCAAAGTATTGGAACCTAGGACCTAAAAACTAAATGCTCTTTTTAGTTTTGACTTAACATTGATTTGCTTTCACCTGGCTCTCACCACACAACAAATGAAAACTAAACTACATCATAACTTTGTTTATACATGGGAAAGATAAAAAAGTCAGAAGCACAACAGGGCAAACACTTGTCACTTCAGTTGCATATAATTGTATAGCTTGTGAACAGTGAAACCGTCGCATAGAGGAGGGGCAATGAATTAAATACTAGTTAAGAGTAGAAATGGAATAAAGCCTAAGAATTCAACTAAAACAACTCATTGAGGACAAAAAGTAATTAAAAGCTCAGCAAAGAGAGATGCAGAAGTTATGAGCTTAGTCCCATGGGTTCCCCTCTCAAACACTAAACTTACTTAGTTGCTTTCATTTCATCTACACTAGCAAAAAGCAAAGACAATAGCGAACAGAATTAAACAAGCACAAACATAATCCTTTGTTTACAATGGCAAACAGAAAGCAATTAGGTTTTTATGATTTAATGTGAAAAACAGACACGGGGTTGGGGAAAACCAGTCGAACCCTAACAATCAGGAAAATAAAAATAATTTCAAAATAAAAAGGAACAACACATCGAACCAATACAACAACGCAGAACATCGAAAGAAAACTGACTTAACAAATCTGTGAGTGCGACTACCACGGGGAGAAACTGACCCAGAGCGTAGCTGTGTGTGCTGTGGGGTTTAGGGTTTATAATCTCAATCTTTTATTCTAGTTTTAAGTTTTTAACTTTTAAATGTCATGTATGTTCTACCATGGACCAATACATTGTATGGTTCACGGTGAGTTAATAAGTAACGGACGTTCGATTTACCTTTAATATATTTAACCGTTAAGATTGAAGGCTTCTGCTATTTTTATTATGAATCATAGCTTTCTACGTTTCTCATTGTTTGGCCCCACTCCCACCCACATTTGTAGCTAGTAGTCCCCAAGCACATAAACTTTTGTCTTAAATATTAATTTTAAAAATGTAAAAAAAATGGTCAAAACAAGATTTGAACACAGGTTTTGAAAGTGAAAATACTAAAGTTATATCAGTAAACCAAAGCTAATATTAGTTTTATTATAGAATTTAAATTTATTTAAAAATTACAGCTTAATTTTAAAAAGTTAGTAAAGGTAAGGTTCAAATCTCAAAGATAAAAGTGCTAAAGTCATACCAGGGAACCAAAAGCTAATATTAATTTTATTGTGAAAAGTAAAATTTATTTAAACTATATATGGCAACGTTAATTTTAAAAAATATAAAAAAGTTAGATAAGGTAAAATTTGAACCCAAGACTTGGAAATGAAAATGTTAAAATTATACCACTAAACCAAAGATCAATGACAATTTTATTACGAAATTCAAATTTATTTAAACTAGTTATATGGCAACCTTAAGATTTGAATCCTAAACCTGAAAGTAAGAGTTATAAGTCATACCTTTAAACTAAAAAAACATATTGGTTTTATTGTGTCTTTCCCTTTATATTTTGTTTTACTATTCTAGGTCATTTATATTGTAAATTTTTCAAATGGAGAAATTGTTTAAATACTAAAAACTACTTAGCTTCATTTTATGTTAAATCTATTTGGAATAAGTTTACTTTTTTTTAATTTTCAATTTTTAATTTTATATTTTAGTTTTAGTTGTTACTTTAATTTGTAATTTTTAATTTTAATTTTAATTCATAATTTTAATTTCTATCTTTATTTTTAATTAGATTTTAAATTTTAAATTTTATTTAATTTTAATTTTAAATCTATTCTAGGTAATTTTATGTTGTATATTTTATTTGTGTTTTTGGTGTTTTTGAAACAAAAATTAAGAATTAAAAGTTGAAATTAAAATTTAAGGGTTAGCAACTAAAACTAAAATTTAGTTATATTAACAACAATACAAAATTTAAAATCTAATTAAAAATCAAGAGAGAAATTAAAATTTCTCCATTTAAAAAATTTACAACATAAATGACCTAGATAGTAAAAGAAAAAAAAAAGAAAGACAAAATAAAACTAATGCGGGCTTTTGATCTAGTGGTATGATTTTCTCACGCTCACTTCCCTATCCTAGGATTGAATCTTACCTTCTCTATAATCTCTATATTTTTAAAATTAAAGTGTGATGTTTAAATAAATTTGAATTCTATAATAAAACTAATATTGGTCTTTGGCTTAATGGTGTGATCTTAGTATTTTCAATTTCAAGACCTTTGTTTGAATCTTCTTGGCCATCTTCTTTATATTTTTAAAATTAATATTTTCTAATCATTAATTACAGTTTAATTAACTCTTAATCAAGAAATAACAATGTCACGTCACTAAATTACGCAAGTCAACCACAAAAAAATAATTAGGAAATACAAAGTGAGCTACCCCCTAAATTGGGGGGTACCGGTGGTAATTTAGCCAATATAATTTGGGTCACCAAATTTTATCAAATCATAACATTTTGCTCACAGACTAAAAACTATGACATTTTGTTTCAATAATTTTAAAATCTATCAATTGGTATCATCTTTGTCAGGTTTGAGGTTTTCACTGCCACTATTACAATTTAAGCTTATGACGTGGCATGAAATTAAGGTTTAATTGAGGTTATCGTAAGTTTAACCTTCATTTTTTCATAGCTTTTTCCTTCATCTATATAATAGTATTTCTGTTGTGTTGAGTTCCCCACTCTCTAGCTTGACACTACCTTCATCCAACTATGACGCTTTTTCTTCAAAGGAATGAACTCCTCCAACACTAACAGAGAATCACACGACCTGCATTTGTGCGATTTCGCCTCTCAAATTGCTGGAAGAGATGGAAGGGAAATGGGAAAGTGAGTAAAACACATCGTTGTTTAAAAGGAGCGTAGAGAGAGGGAGTTCGCGTTTGAAAGCGTCGATCTTGTGAAGCTCGTCTTCCAAATGGGCGAGGAAATCATGGAGCATAGGAAGCTTGTCAGGCTGGGAAGAGAGGTGAGAGAGGAAATCGGTGATGGTTTTGGGGACAAAGGTGGGTCTTAAATCCAAGCTCAATTCTGCGGGAACCGAACCCATTTGATCGTCGCAGCCAAATATCTCGTGAACATTTGCCCCAAGCATGCGAGTTTTTTAGACCCCAAGGACATAGAAAGAATATAGTTTTCCGAATGAACACTACTTTTATTTTGCATATCTCATGCATTCCTATTTTACTTATGCAATAATTTCAATTACAAATCTTAATGAAAATATTTTGTGATAGTTTTTTAAACCTTTATGAAGCAATTGGTTACCAAAAGATTTATTGTTTTTGGAAGGTTGTGGAGGTTTCAAATGTTTCCTCAGATGATATTTAAGGCTTAGAGAATGTCAAAAGGGAGCTTTAAGAGGTTCAAACTTGCTTTTGACATTTTGTATCTTAAATATGTTGTAGATGTACATTTTAATGTAGTAACTTTTCATATTTTCAAACTAATTTTAGACTGTTTAATACCCAGTGGAACACCCTAAGAAGTTTGAGAAATTTGGCATGTCACTTTCCAAAGGTGTTTTCTTTTTTATGGGTCTCCTAGTAGTGGTAACCTTGCTTGCAAAAGCAATTGCTAATTAGTGTCAGGTCATATGTGATGTTGGTTTTATAGAGAGAGTAAACTGATGCTCATACTCCCAACGATTAATTGTGGGCAATTACACAAGATAGTCATACATCCACATCCTCGACAATTGTTGATAGGGTTGTGTTGCAAGGGAGCTTTACTTTGTCCTGAAAGAGGTTAATGATGCAAAATTAATTAAGTGCGCTCGGCCTCCATCCAAGTCATATGCATGGTTACACACAATCCCTCAGACATAATAAATTTCATAGTCAACGGTTTATTACACAAATCATCAATATTAATATATTATGTGAATACCACAATAAAAACAACATTTTTTTCTCCTATATCATAAGAAAAGATAATGCAGACACTCTTCAGGAATCAAAAGTTATTTGAAAAATTAAGTTGCAATGACCAATGATGCATATATATGAATTGTGCAAACTACACTAATTATGTGGATAATCCCAAATGAGCAATTAGTTAGCTAGTCCTACAAATCCTAGAAGCAAAACAACTTAATCCCATTTCAACTTTTATTTTTTTTTAACTATTGAATTTTTTTTTGGTAAAAAGTGGAAGAAGGAAAGGGGAAAAAAAAAGAGGAAAAAACTACAAGCTAAAGAGAATAACACCTAATATACTAAATTCCAATGACATTCCTAAGAACCAAAGAGCTTATTTTTGGAACCATTTCATCATGAAGCTACAAGTGATGACTCTCATGGGCCCTTTTTTAGCCAAGAAAACAACACAATTATTTCCTTCTCTGAAAATATGATGAAGAGTTATATCCCAGTCTTTGCTAAGCAATTGTCAGATTTCATAGATGGTAGAAGTAATTGATGCGTTTTACTCACTTTCCAATTTCCCTTTCCTTTTTCTCACTCCTCCCCTATTTTCTTCATTTTCTCTCTCTTGCATCAATTTTAGTTCTCAAAGCAGAATTGCACAAATGTAGGCTGCGTGATTCTCTGCCAGTGTTGGAAGAGGTCATTCCCTTGAAGAAAGAGCATGATAGGTGGATGAAGGTAGTGTCAAGCTAGAAACTGGAGAACTCAACACAACATGAAGATTATTATATGCAGATGAAGGATGAAGCTACGAAAAAACGAAGGTAAAGCTTAGTACTCGAGAATGAAGAACCTTAACATTGATTTTCTTCACTCTAGGAGGTTTAGCTCTCAAAGCCACGAACGATAACCTTAATTAAAATTTAATTCAATATCATGTCATAACTTTAAATTGCAATTGTGGTAGTCAAAGCCTCAAAGCTAACGATCAACGTTGTCAATTGACGAAGGGAAAACCAATTGATAGATTTCAAAATTATTGGAGCAAAATGTCATGTTTTTTAGTTTGAAGGAAAAATGTCACGATTCGATAAAACTTGGGGGCATTAATTATATTTAAGCCTAAACTTTTCCTTGTACCTCTATAGTATTTAAATATCAAAATACTTTGGAGTGGCTAATAGTAAATTGGGTCCAATTTACCAAAATAGGCCCAGGAGAAAGATCTAGGGAATAGACATCTTGGGTCTATTATATTTGTTGAAGGATTTGCTGAGAATCTTTGAAGATTATTTTTGTTATTTTTCTTTTAAGAAGTTTCTCTAGTTTGGGCCTTGTGTGCTCTGGATCATTGTAATCCTAGGGTTTTTCCTTGTATTTAACTATTGGATTCATGAATAAGAAGTAGAAAAGAATTTTCATTAGTAATCAATTTTCCCTTTCTTTTTTTTTTTTGGGAGACCTATCCTTTTCTCGAACTATGGATACTATCAATTGGTTCTTTCATTTTGAACCATGTCCACTCGTTCAGCCAAAGAAATGGAGGATGCTCTTGCAGCTATGGCTGAAGACATTGAAAATCTACAATCTACAATGGATTCTCGTAATGAGTCCATCCATGGAATCTTACATACTATCAATGCTAAATTAGAAACTCTACTCCTATCATTGTCCCCTAAAACCCCTTTTGGACCTACCACCCTTTACACTAAACCATCGTACACTTTTGACTCTTCATTTCCACACCAAACACTAGCCTTCATGGCCCTTTTGCCTCATCTTCAAATGCCACATGTTTCTCCACCAACCCTTTCATATCCTACCAAAACATGCCTCTATTCAACCTATTCATCATACCTCATGCATTGAGACAACCTAGCAAAATGGGTTCGTCGAGGCAAAACACCAACATTTGTTGAATGTTACTCGCGCCCTCTTTTATCAAAGCAATTTACCCTCTTCCTTTTGGTCTTTTGCTTTGTCTCATGCTACATATATCATTAATTGTCTCCCCATTCCCTTCATAAATTACATTGCACCTTATGAAATCCTTTTCAATAAAAAATTTAATGTTGAGTCATTGCACGCCTTTGGTTGCCTTTTCTATGCTTTCTCTTTAAGTGCTCACATAACCAAATTAGATCCCTGTGCTTACCCTTGTGTCTTCCTCGGCTTCAAAAACTACACCAAAGGGTATCTTCTCTATAACCTACACGCTAAACGTGTTGAAGTTTCTCGCAATGTTCTTTTTCATGAAAACCACTTCCCTTACCAACTTCCCTCACCACAACCTGACTCTTATAACTCACTCAATATCCCTTTTCCCACTGCAACCTTTCGCCCTGACTTTTTTCCTTATGTGTCACGCCCCACTACTTTTTATCCTTCAGTTAATCAACTACAAACCCCCCTCTATTCTTCTCCTCGTGCCATAACCTTGCCTCCTGCCACCTCAAGTCCCTTTTCGAATGACACATATCCTTTACTTAACCCATGCTCACCTGATGCTCCTGCCTCGTTCCCTTTGCCACTCCACTCACTTGACATTATTCCCAGCCATCCCACTCGCCACTCTACACGTCGTTGCCTTCCCCCATCCTAGCTTAAAGATTTTCATTGCATGGCCTAGAGACGTGTGCCAATCTCTCCTGGCTTTGTCACACCTTTCCTCTTCAGGTATCAAACAAGGATTGTTGGCTTAAAGCTATCAAGACCGAGTTGGATGCTCTCGAGGCTACTTGAACATGGAAACTCATTCCTCTTCCTCCAACAAATCTCCCATTGGATGCATATGGATCTTCAAAACCAAGTTTAACTCTTATGGCTCCATTGAACGTCACAAGGCGCGTTTGGTTGCCAAAGGCTATACGCAAATGGAGGGACTCGATTTCATTGACACTTTTTCTCCAGTGGCAAAGCTCACCACTGTTCGAGTCTTATTGGTCCTTGCCTCCATTCATTATTGGCATCTAAAACAACTAGACATTAACAACACTTTTCTTCATGGTGAATTACATAAGGAGATGTATATGCAGGTTCCTCTTGGTTTAGCTGCTCCTCTTGGTCACATTTTCAACTGCAGCGGTCCATTTATGGGCTTAAGCAAGCCAACAGACAATGGTTTGCTCGCCTCTCCTCCTTTTTGCTCCAACATGGATATCATCACTCCATCGTTGATCATTCTTTACTCCTCAAATTCTCTAGTTCATCCACCACATCACTCCTTGTCTATGTGGACAATATCATTCTGTCAGGCAATGATCTTTCAGAAATTCAAGCCATCACCTCCATGTTGGATGATGCATTTCGCATCAAAGACCTGAGCAATTTGAAATTCTTCCTTGGCCTCGAAGTTTCTCAAACCAAACAAGGCATCCACCTCTGCCAACGCAAATACACACTTAACATCTTTTCTGACATTAGTTTATTGGCTTGTAAACCTATTTCCACTCTCCTGGAATACACTTCTCGGCTTCATGCTTCCTTTGGTACTTTACTACCTGACCCTTCTCCTTACAGATGTCTCATTGGACGCCTCATTTACCTTACCACTACCAGACTTGATATCTTTTTTGCGGTTCAACACTCGAGTCAGTTTATGTCAAGCCCAACCAATACTTATCTTCAAGTTGCTCTTCACATTGTGCATTATCTAAAAAATGCTCCTGTCTTAGGTGTCTACTTTCCTCGCTCCAGCTCTCTTCAACTAAGCATTTTTAGGACTTTGATTGGGCTGGATGTCCTAATTCTTGTTGCTCAGTCATACGTTTTTCTGTCTACCTTGGTCATTCCTTAATTGCTTAATGATCCAAGAAGCAGTTTATTTGAAATTATTTTAGAATTTTAACATATTAAATAAAAACTTATTTAAAAATAATTAATATTATTATATACCTGTTAACAAATAGTATAAGAATTTAATATATTATTTTCAAATATATTATTATAGGAATTTAATATATTATTTTCTAATGAAAAATTATATATATTATTGAATCTTTGAAATTTAAATGTGTTAAATGCTTGTTTCATAGGTGCTGGCCATAACTATCTAAGCGTGGTGGTTTTGTTTATAAAAATTTAAAACTAATTTAATGATAGAATTGATTAACTTAATTTTTACAAGGTAACTTAATTTATAATGAATAAGTAATTTAAAACTATTTTATAATTTTAGTATATTTATTATATACTTATCTAAAATAAAATACCATTATCATATAAGTATTAATAAGCATATTTTTTATATACAAAATTTATTAACATAAATCCAATATATTATTTTGTAATAATAAATTATAGGATTTAAAGTCATTTATTATAAAGTCAATAAATTTATAAAAAATAATGGGTTGTGATCGAATGATATTATATATCACATATGTTCTCTATATTACATGTTTGAAATATAGTTATATTAGATATTGATAAAAAAAATTGTTGATCATAATTTTGTTAAATATGATATTCCGTGAATGATATTTGTGAGTTTTTCATAACGTTTAATTAATATTTGTTTGAATTATTTGTGAGAGAAATTATATCTAATTTTTTATTTAAACTAGTTTTAAATAAATATCAGTCATATCTCTCTCTAATATTTTAAAAGAAAATTAATCCCTAGTTTAGCTGATTCCCTGACAAAGGAATTAATAAAAAAAATTTAAATCCAACTTTTTATTTTACAATATGTTAAACTTATTCATTTTTGTCAGGCTCATGATCCACACATGCATTAGATATATTGGGCTGTATCGGGAGTTGCATGGTTAAGTAAAGGGAGAAAAAGAAGAAAATTGTGGGTTTAACTCTTTCTGCTAAACAAAGAAAACGAACTTTTTAAAACACATGTCATAATTTTTAATTAATTAAAATAAAAATATATACCATTTTTAATTTTATTATTATTATAATTATAAATGGATAAAGAATATTTTTTATATATTCAAAGAGAAGATAAATTATTTTTTCATTTAAAATTCTATTGGTTAGAAAAATACAAAGAAAATTTTGTAAGATAAGATTCAGTGAGTGTGATATTTCCCATTTAACAAATCATAGATAGGAATATGACATTCAAAATTGTCCCATGTCTAGTATGAGAGGCAGCAAGTCGAGGATGAGTTTAACCCTCTTGTCCTCAACACCCCAAAGTATCTCTATCCTTGATATTTGTTAAGATAAAAAAATTGACTCACTCTCATTCTCAACCGAGGATCAGGTTTTTCTGCCCCTACACTTAAATAGAAAAAAATATATGCAAAATCACATATTCGATATTGTTTTAAGATTTTTCATAAAGTTGTGGCTTTCATCATGCTTAGTGTTCACAATGCGTCTTTCATAGCATTCTTGTGATCTCGGACATAATGTGTTGTAATCTTTGCATAATCATGTTTTATAGGATGAGAATTTGTATACAAACATGTAAAATAATAAATATATTTATAAAATTTTGTTTAACATTAAAGCAAGATGGGTCAGAATAGAAAACAACAAATTTGCCTTGCTTATACACCTAATTTTTTTATTAGGCAGGAAAAATCTAAACTCAATCCAAACTTCGATCAACACAGACTTTTTCGTCAAAGAGAATGATCAATACCCCACATGAGTGGGTTTAATTGTTATTCTAATAATAAGTGGTGAATAAGATAAATATGCTATGAATTTTAGTTAATTTTTGGTCGGTAGCAACCTAAAATTTGTTGTTGTTTGTTTTAATCAATGGCACATAATACACACATAAATTTTGAAATAATGAGGTATTACACATAAAAATAGTGGTCCCCCAAAAAATGTAAATATTGTGGCTAAAAATTAGCATGCAAACGAGTGAAAGCAATTGTTTGATTATGCAAGCTACGGCATGATTACTTGCCAAAATTACTGATTACAACCTGCTAAGTGCTAACCAATCAGTTGCTTGCAAACACCAACAATCCAATCTCGAGTTAAAAATTCAACTGTAAATATTGACAGCATGATGACATATGAACCAATTAATCAGATTATGAGGTCATTTAAACAAATTTCTCAATAAATATTTATAAAAATATAACACATTAAATACATTTTATTTAAAATTGAATAAGAATTTTAATTTAAGAATTAGTAAAATTTCACCAAACCGACCTAAACGAATTAATTCTATTTATATATATATATATTTTTAATTCTTAATTAATACTTGTTAAATAAATTTTCAAGTGTAATTTGATACTTACATTAATGAATTACCAAATGTCGACTTTGTTTTGTTTAGTTGAACAATAAGTTAATTATATTTATAGATTTTGTTAACTTTGTGTTTGACTTAATTTGATTATGTTAAACACTTGTCTTCTTTAATTTATATCATCATCTAATAATTTTGGAAAGAACTTGTAACTTTTTTTTTTAATATTTTTAATTTTTAATTTTTATCAGATTTCTGACAAACCAATCAAATCAATTCAATCGTCATTGATTTGGTTTAGTTCAAACTTTAAAATAAAAATCTGAAATGCAAACCAATTAAAATTAGTTATTTCGTATTATTTTGTCAACTTCTTGCACATGTAAAGGGTCTCAATTGTAATCTTCAATGCAGAGAGCATGCTTTCATTCTTTTAAAGTTTCCAGCAATTAACTGGACCTGACAGTATATCTCATTATTGTGTATATTACTACAACGAAGTCGAAGCCCCTAACAAACAAAAGAAGCATACGGTAATTTGAAAAAAAAAAAATTATGCTAATTCAATTCAACCTTCAAAAATAAAATTTAAAGATTCTGATTTAAAAAAAAAAAAATAGCAAACTCTACAACAGAAGGCATAAAAAAGCCAACTGAAAGTTGAACTAGACATATCTAGCCAGGAGCAGGCTGCATTTAGATCAAGGTAATGAACATTAATCCATAAACGAACCTTCGTCTTTTTAACCAGACGCATTCTTCCTTGCAGCATATACCCTGTAAGCTGCCAGCCCAACTACGACCACAGCAGCTCCAACTGCAATACGATTAAGTAATGAAAAATTATTAAAACGCACAAACAAGAATGGAGGAAGCATAAAATAGACAAATGTGCGCTTGTTTTTTATTGAATCGAAGTTCTAAATACATTTTTATAAGTCTATACAAGAGTAACACCGAAAAACGTCTTTGGAACTCTAATGCAAAATTGATCAAAATATAAAGTTGAAACCGAACAGAACAACTCAGCTGAAAAAATAACTAAAAAGGAAAACAATAATTAAAGAAATCACTGCAGATAAACACTACGAGCATAGTTGCACAACACATCAAGGTTATACAAGTATACAAAAATCAAAATAAACAACTACACAGCACCTGCACAAACCTAACCCTGTAACCAAAAAACGATTAAAAAAAAATATTTAGACTTGTTTTAGTTAGCACTTAGCATACAAGATTGCAGTTAAAACAGCTAAGACAAAGTACAGAATGAACACGCCAAACTAAGTCACCTAAGTTCGACATACCTGAAACCGCCATAAGAGATCGGTTAATAAGCCTGTGATACTGTTTGCGGCTTCGTCCGGCTTCAGTTTCTGGAATGCTTAAGTGAGGATGCTCAGCAGCAGTTACAATTTTCCGAAACAGACTGTTGAAATCGCCTAACTTCACACTGATTGGTATAGGAGCCTCTACTCCCATATCTTGACTAACCTGCAAAACAAATTGGCAAGTCATAAGTGTCATTGCAGTTTATCAATAATAAATCAAGCACACTAGCCACAATTCCATATGCTAAGTTAACAAGATAACAGAATACAATATTTACTTGATAATCAACACTCATGGCAATGCTTATCCAGTCAATTCAGACAATTCTTAATCATAAATTACAAAATGGTAAAGCCAGCAGTACGCTCTTCAATAATCCAGTGTGAAGATCGAAGGATACATACACACAAGATTATTTGGCATTTGCCATATGTTTCTTTTAAAAGTTTGAATATAATTATAATTTCAAAACATGTCATATTCACTTTAATAGTTTCTCATCTAACCATCCAAAAATTATGTACAGTAATATGCATACAATAATGTAAATGAATAATTCAATAAAAATACCCTAGTTGACTCCTGTATAGCCATTGGAAATGAATCTAGATCATCTTTAGCTGCAACTATCAAGCAGGGCACTTCAAAACCAGTATCTTCTCCATGACTAGCAATTTCAACCAGGAGTTCAGACGATGTTCTCCACGAGGATTCATCAGACCTTAAATAAAATTGTCAGCTAAATACAAACAATTCTTCCAAGTATGTAATGAGATTTCCAAACCACATGTTTATGAAATGATAGTTAATTTAAAACACAATTGACGAGTCACCACTTTAATTGATGATTTTTTAATTTAATACAAACCAAGCAAATCTCATACGTCTTACCCACGTTGTTTAATGTTTACCACTTTTGTACGTAGCAAATGTAAATTCATAAAGAACCCAGAAATTGCTTCTTTCAGCCTACAATTTGTTTTAGCAAGCTCATCTAAATGCACAACAGATTTATTCCGTGTGCTTATAAATTAGGATGCTGAAATATAGTACGTAAGCTAAAAAACATGAAGCAGACTACACAAATCAATTAAGACATGAATTCACAGAAACAAATTATAATAATGTCAGGAAAATTTTATAGCACCTTTTAAGTAAGCTATTTAACAGAGAAGTGAAATCCTCTACTGATACATATACTAAAAGAAAATAGAAATAGATAGGTGGATCATTGGAAACTTAACAAATGTGACCTAAGTATTTTTTCATTCCAGTTATCCAACAAAGATAGTCCATAAGATTATTATATAATGATCTTTAATATCAGTGGTCACCTGTCATGAACAAAAACTGCAATGTCACATGAAGCCAAAGACTCCTTATTGGACAGGAGCTTCCTAACTCCATCTTCAGGAATCTCTCTCAGTACAAGATATTTTTTGTTTTCCTACAAACGATAAAATAACATACTTTATTAGAAACAGAAGCCAAGATATATAAAATTCAATAGAAGCAGGGCCAGATACTGGAACACGTGAGAGGCTAGCTGCTTGTGAACAGTAAGTAGCAGCTATTGTTAAAACTCAATCAAGTATCACCTACCATAGAAATATCAACTACATGTACAGCATAACGATCTTCAGTGGTTGGATTGTAACTTTCAGAATATGGCCTGCATTTTTTATTCAACCACAGTAAGGTATATGGTGTTGGAAATTATATTACCAAGAAGCTTAAAAGGTAACACAGGAAATCTAAATACCTTCCAATAAAAGAATTCAATAATGCAGATTTCCCAGCCTTCCTAGGCCCAAAAACAAAGCACTGCAAAACATTTCTGTCTGAATGCTGCTTCTTGCGATCCAATCGCCGCCTCCTAGTCACACGGATAGCAGATGATGGATCACCAGGATAACCAATGTAAATCAGATTTTCCACACTAAAAGTTGGGTTTAGAAGTGTCATCAGTGCCCACTGTTCAGAAAAAGGATAATATTTGTTACAGCAATGATAATTAAAGTCCATGCAGATAAAATGCCACATGCATTTAAAAGGTACACATAGCAGATATATAGGCATACATATTTAAATTACAGGAATAGATAACAATAATGGAGCACATACAACTCAAGCATTCCTGATTCTCAATGCATACAAATTAGTTGAATGATAAAGCTCCGAAGCTAAGCCCACAATTCATCTAAAGCTAACATTCAACAAAATGCAGGGAAGAGAGACAAAGATAAAAGGCTTGCACACCTCTGACAAAAATGCTTCTAGTGATAGTCCTCCAAATGCATTTTTTTCTGCAGCTTCCTCATATGGAATTCCAGTCCAAGGACTACAATTCAAAACAATAAAATATCAAATTAGACTGATGAGATACCAAATACCTTATTGACATTCAGATTCAGGAAAGATGTGGAAAAAACATTGAAGAAGCAAAATTAGAACCATATGTCATGTCCATAGTAGTCAATAGCAGATAGTGGCACATAGCGGCCACCTTCCTAAAACACTATAGCGAGATGGCAGTAGTGGGAAAACCACTATTTCAATCTTAAATACATTTATAATATATATATATATATATGCTGAAAAATAAATAACACTGGTTATATGCATTTATATTTCTCATAAAAAATGTTGCATAATAACAAATGTCCATAACAACATATAGTCAACCCATTTGAAGAGCTTGGTGTTTGCTGAACAGACTAAGAAGATGGTTGACCCGTGGGTGAAGCCATGAGTGGTGAAGAATGAAGAGTGAATAGAGTGATGGCTTAAACAAACAAGGTGGTTGGAGAGTGAAGAGCTCTCCAAACTCGTTGCTAGACGTCGGAAATGGCATAGGAACTCACCACTAAAGGCTGTCTTGTGTGGGCTCGAGGATGAGGACAAATGTCGAACTCACTAAAGGAGGAGAGGAACATTGAAGTCGAACGAATGGCTGTTGGGCGGACACTTTGGTTTGATTAAAAAACTAAAAACCCATTTAAGTGAAACCTACGTGTTCAACGTGGGTATTATTTTATTGATAAAAAATCCATCTAAGTGAAGTGAAACGGTGCGTTTCACATAAGCATTTTCAAAAGCAAAAAAAAGAAACTAACAAAACGCTTCCTTCTTTTTCTTCTTTCATCTAGGCAAGCAATTGGCTCTTTGCAACCACGACGACCCTGTAGTGTTGTGACGACGACTACGAAGTGCTGCAATGGCCACGAGAGCAAGGTGAGATGTGACACACCGTCAAGAAGTGGTCGTCAACCGCCACGCACTGCCATACCGCAAACGCTCACGATTAAATACTATGGCCATGTCAAAACTCTCTCAACACTCATGAACTGGTTTAACTGATTGACAAAGGTATTATGAGCCAAAAAATTCACCAGTAAGATATCCAACTTGACTGTTGACTGTTTGTCAGTTTGAAGGTATCATAAGCAAACAGCAAGCTTCAAAATCAAAATTCACATGAACATTCAATGGATAAACTATTAGATCAGATGAGAACTGGGCCAACAGAAATAAAGAAGTGCATCAGACAAACTCCAAAGAGAGTTGCATGTAGAGAAGATAAGAAGTTTAAAACAAAATTTAAAACAATAAAATATCAAATAACACTGACAAGATTCCTTATTGACATTTAGACTCAGGAATGGCATACATAGAAAATGTTAGATCAGACTAACCAATTCACCAACAGAAATAAAGCAGTGTATCAGATGAATTCCAAACAGGGGTGAGAGTTGAGAAGAAATTTAAAACAAAATACACCGTGAGCAAATCAGAAGAGTTTAAAAGACAACTTAAGCAAGGTCACAAAATAAGGTTTTCAAAAATGAAAAGACACAAGCTACAAGTACAAGCTCAGAACAATTTGCAGGAGATGAATAACAAAGACTAATGTCAAACAGGAGAAAATAATTACTATTTAGTATTTACTACTCAAGTACCCATCACTGAAAAAATACTGGCATGCATCTTCAAACTAAGTCTAGGCACTTAAAGATTCAAGCCAGAGGAGTCACAAACAACTAAAAAAATTAAATGTCTCTATTCACATCTTGTTTACATACCAACTACCAAGCTCTTCAAAGTTCATCCACTGAGTTATTCTTAGTGAACACCTTTTACCTTCTGTAACCCCCACTTTAAGCACAGTAAAAGCTAGATTAGAGTAAAATTTGTTACCTAAAAAGGCTTTTAATTAACAAACATACTGGTTCAAGAACCTAGTAAGAGGCTTTTAAAGAACACTCTGTTGTTTGTCAATACTGACAAAGGGTACTGTTGTAACCATGCAGAGATTCCTACATGGTAAAAAGACATTTGAAGGCAGGAAAAATTGCACAGGTAGGTGGGGATTAGGCATGGCCCAAGTGGACAAGGGTGATGACTAATAAAATGTTCCCCATATTTTCATCCTAACCTTTACTCTTTGTTGATTGAAAAGATATGTTGATTTGAGTTGCTTTTATATAATATATATAATTTGAAAATAATTGAAAGCTCTTGTATAACATTGATGTAATAAAATACGGTAAAATATGTTTTAGGTCTCAGAAAATTCTCAATATATTAAATATGTCCTCCAAAAATATTTTGTATATTTTGGTCCTTTTATTTTTTAAATATATTACTTTTTGTCCTCCAAATGCTATCTAAATAATTTTTTTATCTCTTTATAACATGCTATATAAAACATTGGGGGCCTCAAAGTTATTAGTTATGTATTTTAAAATTAGAGGGACCAAATAAATACGAAATTTTTTTGGAGAATATATTTAATATTTCAAGAATTTTTCGAAAACCTAAAACATATTTTACCCAATTAAATATTAATGTGTTATATGGTTCAAAAACTTCGCTTCTTAATTAACTTGTACAAATATTTTCTAAGGAAGGTTGACAATATAATAAATATTAAAAAAGTCCTGTTAATTCAAAAAACCCAAGAAGACTCAATCTTCTCAGTAATTGAGATCTTCATTAAGTGCTCACCGGACCTTCATGCCATACTTGAGAACTAGCTCAGAAGCATATTAAAGTTTTGGGTTGTTGAATTTGACTAGGGTTACAATTTAACCCTCTTGTGATCAGTTCTGCATCTTCAGGAAATAACAGATCCTCATAGCATACATGGATTTGAAAAATATCAAACTGTGATAAATTCCACATCACAATGCCTCATCATAAATTCAAGGAGAAACTAAAGCAAAGCAATCTACCATAGAATGGTAGGTAATAATATGACAGAAAGCAATCTACCTTTCTGGAGCAGTAGAAAACAATTCCTCAAGTTCACGAGATCGCAGCATCCCATCCTGGGGGAACAAAAAAATACCTCTGAATTTCAAGAAGAATTAGGCAAGCTATTATTTGTAACTTGCATCATAAGAAAATCATCTGAGTTATGAAATATATGATCAAATACATCACTGTCATCTTTTCTAATTGAAAATAACAAAATATATGTAAGCTGAAATATAACAAAATCATAACAAAATATATGAACATAAGAATTGACATACACCATCACCATCAAATGCATCAAAAATTGCCTTCAAAAAATCAAGTGCTTCATTCGTCAGCTCCACACTCTGCAGACATTAAGTCAATCTTGATCAGAACAAGATAAAAATTCCCTCCCATCCTCGAATTAATTTCAGACAGGTATAACAAAATAAATCTGTCACATACAATATTGATACATGATTACATGTTAGATCACAAATTCACAATTAATCTCCAAGGAAATACCTGATCCGGAGCACGTTTTATAGGTGGAATTAGATCATCAGCAAGCTTGATATCATCATTATATCCAAACTTCCTGAGCACAGTCCATGTTGTCTCAAGACGCCCTTTTTCTATGAAAAGGGCATGAAGAAACAAGAATCCAGTCAAAGTAAGTCCCCGTTCATTCACCCCTTCAGACAATTTTTCTTGTACTACCTTCTTTACACCCACAATTTCAGATGGTTGCAAAGGAGCATTGAAACATTTAACCTGTTGAATTGTTTTGTTAGCTTTTTCACAAATCATCTAGGCGACCTTATCATAACTTAATAGAAAAGTATTTATGATCAAACTCTGCAGTGAAAGACAATAATAAATTGATAATAAATAATCCTCAATTTTGATGCTTAATATTGTCATCTTAAATGGGGAAGTGCAACCTGGAAATCATTAAGCTCAGCATCACTAAGGGCACCATCTCTGTCATGGTCACAGAGGATAAAAATCCTTTTTAAGGCTCGGACACATCGAGGCTTTAGAGTTTGTGACTCTTGATCAAATAATGGAGCTGTTGGATGAAGAACAGCCTTTTGCGCATAGTAGAAAACTTCAGGGACCTTCAATAAGAAAATTCAATAGCAATTGCACGAACAAAATCCAAATATAATTTATCAGCACCTTTAAAATAAGATGGAAAAAGTAGTTTGATTGGAATGTTTAGTAAAAAAGATACCTGAATATGCCTACATGCTGAACACTCGATACAAGTTTCAATCTCACGGAACTGTTGCATTATAGGTGACATCACCTGTTCTAGGCTCATCTGCTGATTTTCATCTCTCAAATCAAGCTTACAACCAACCACTATGACTGGAACTTTCACCTGTTCATTAAATTCAAACATCTACATCATGCATATATACACTAAAAAGGAAAAGGCTAGCATATTATGTGAATCTGATTAAGTTCAAGCATGTGCACAAGAATAAATTTTTTTTAACAAGATAAAAGACCATAACTGGTTTTAACACTTTGCAATAACTTATTTTGGTCTTCCCTCTTCTATTCATTATGGATATTTACTTTTTTTAATCCCCTTTTATCCTCTTCATTCTAAAAAAATAAAAAGGGCTTCAATTGAACACATAGCCATTCGAGAGGTAAAAATAAAAATGATGATAACCTCTAATTTGCGAAGATTTGGAAGCCAGAAAATACTCAGATTTTCAAGTGTCTCGGGACGATCACATGCATAAGTAAGGACAACGGTGTCAGCCCGTTGCAATTCTTCAGCAACTTTATCACTATCCTCAGCTCTGCAATAACAACAATACTAATGATTAAAAAACAGAATGGATCAATGAAGACATAATAGAATGGACACATGATGACATCAAGACATCCAGAGACGAGGGTAAACATCTACTAGCAATAGATGACTTGTGCATGTTTCGCTAGAGATTAATTTTGAGAAATAATTACTTATTATGTTCCAAAAAATCTCTGTCCAAAAACAAGAGATAAATATTTCGAAATAAACTGAACTAAAGAAAAATGTATAAGCATAAAATTGCATTTCTAAGACAATACAATTCGTACAAAATATACTTATAATTTAATTTGGAAATAGCTGATTAGTACAACTCAGAAACCAAAGAACGACTTTGGTTTGAAGGAAGAACGCTCAGAAACAAACAACAATGGTTAGTGTAGCTCTAAAGTGAAACATCAACTTAGAAACACCAAAAGGTTTTATAGAAAGATTTAGTTATGAAAAACATTGAATCGCAGCAATAACAACAACAACAACTAGTATCGATATTCTACAGGCTCAAGTTGAATCCTCTATATTAAGAGCTGCGAATCATAACTTGAAAAGAAAAAAGAAGTAGCGCACTAGAATGAATCGAAGGTAGGTAGCGGCTTAGGAATATGTGAGGAATAAGAAAAGGTGAGAAAGTTAAAGTTAGGTACCGGGAAGAGGTGTCGATGATGGTGATAGGCACTCGATCCGGATACAGATCTTCAGGCAAGCGCGTGGGAGGCAACACAGGTGGCACATTAACAGGAAAGTTATCGGCGGCGGCGGTGATGATGAGGCTAGATTTTCCGGTGCCCTGGTCTCCGGCGACGACAATCCGAATTCCGGTGCGGCTGTGAGGATTGACGGTTCCGGAGGATGCTTTGGCCATGGGTGCTACGACTGGAAGCGATAAGAGTGTACAAATTTAAATCCCAAAATGGAAGCAGTGAGTGAGATTGCTTTGGGTTGGAGTGAAAATTAAAACCCTAACGTAACAGTAGCGGTGTACCCTAGACGGTGGCCGTCTGGGCCCTTCACTTCTTCCGCTGTTAATATTTGTAGCACCGTTACTTGTCTTGCACCTCAGGTTAAGGTACCACGGAATTGCCTTTTTCAAAAACGACTGTCGTCTAATAAGTACCACAACTTTTTACTCCTTCCTACTTTCTACGCTAACTCCTTCTTTTCCTTCAACTCAACCCATATTATTAATTTATTACTTATTATTATTACACACGGCGTCTAATATAAAACTAAAAGGCATGTTTTTCTTTTAGCCTTTTTTCACATTCACACACACACACAATCTTGTGAATTTTTGTTACCTTATTTAACCACGAGTTAACATGTGTTTTTAATTGTGTACCAACTAAAAATACTATTTAATATGTACTAATGAAGATTAACGTAGTTCGTCCATGATTCAGTCTTTCAAATAAGTTAATTAGTTTCAATTACTAGTAAAAAATATTTTATTAAGACAAATTTTAATTTGATAATTTTTCTTTCTTAAAAGATTTAGTCCTCAACCTATTAGTTGAAGTTTACCTTAATTTATATCTAAAAAAATTGTTGGATTAATGATTTTTTTTCCCTATTTTGATGAAGGATGTTTCTTATGTAAGTATATATGAATGAAATGGCATAAATGTTGTCCATTGAGTCATTGACAGGAGATAGATTAATAGTATGAAAGGAATTTCAATATCAAAAAGGAAAAAGAAAGGACTTTTGCACAAATAGTACAAAACAATAAATCAATGGTTATCAATGATCTATTAAAATTCTTTCTTTATTTTCCCCTTTTTTGTTTAATTATCAGCCAATAAAAAAAATACAAGTGTTCGTACTTCACTTCGTCATATATTTTATTTTCATAACATAATAGAACATTTGATAACAATTTATCAGCCATACTCATATTTGAAGGACACAAAAACATTTATCATAGTCAATACTCTAATGAGAATTTGATATATTTAATACTCTAATGCAAGCATGATTTAATAACTAAGCATTAATGTTTCAAACATGCAATTTCCAATGTTCAATAAGCAACACATGTTTACAGTTTTTTGCTTTTTTACAGGATTTCACAGTTAATTATATAAAACTCTATCTATAATAACGACTCTTACGACGGACAATATTAACAATCCTCATGTCATATTAAGAATCAATATATGATTAAAACAACTCTACTCGACAGCTATGAAGCACTACAATATTTACCTTTTTATATATTTTAAAAGAACTTACCTTTTTTTATAAAATATATGAGATTTTAACCATCGATATAGAAAGACTTAAATGATTTTTTTACAATTTTATTCTATTTTTACTCAGTATGAAAAATTTTAAACACTCTAAAAACTCACAATTTTATAGTTTTTTAATTTTGAATTTCATTAAAATTATGATACCTTAAAATTATAAATTTATTTTCTAGCTTTATTACTTATTAAAATATTAATTATTATAAATTAATTAAAATTATTTTTGTTAATTTTGTAAGAAAATAAAAAAAATTTAATATTATAATATTTAATAATATTTTAATTTAAAAACAGTAACAATTAAATAATATATTTAATGAAAATTTAATAATAATTTATTCAAACAATAATTGTTTGAATATACAACTCAAAATTATTTTAAGTAATTTTCAATGCCATTTAGGATTGCTTTGGGTTTCTTGAAGAACTAACTATTTGGACTAAACAATTTTTTTAACAACTATAGTAGGAGAAGCTCTTATTGTATTAACCATATCAATGATTAAAATCCTATCTATTTTATATAAAAAAAGGAAAATTCTTTTAAAAAATATAAAAGGTAAATATTTTTGTATGTCTTATAAATTAATATTAGTGAAAAAAAGGAAAATAAAAATAGTATTATTAATGTAAAAACATTCAATATATAAAAATTAAAAATCATTTAATATTTACTTTTAAAGCAATTAAAAGTATTTAATACATACAGAATTTATAAAAGCCTGGCAAACTTTAAAAGGATTGCAATTACAACATACTAACTGTATTCTATAATTAGAAAGAATGCTAAAAATGTGGAGCGATTCAAAAGAAAAAGGTTCATGAATAATGTTAAAGAGTGAAAGTTGATTACTTTATATTACCTTAATTGTGTCAATAGTTGTAGTTTTTCATTGTCTCGCACTACTAATGATTAACATTAAAAGTACCAATTTTATAATTAAATTGAAGGACAATAGTAACTGTAGCTGAGTTGGAACACTGAATGATATTGTACGATAAATATGTTGTTACTCAGAAGGTATAGTTAAGTGTCTAAGCAAAGCATAAGATAAGAACTTTGTCTATCATTTTACTTTATCTCCTCGAGGTGTAACCAACGGTGAAAAAACAAAATAACAACGATTCAAGTTGAGACATTACTAAACAAATGGGCCTAATGGATGAGTTATCTTGGTCTAGCCCAAGTATGTGATGGGCCCAATTATACAATGACAACTACAGGCGAACGAGAAATAATGAACGTGAGATTAAGCATGAGTTAAAGAATTAAAGAAAGGAAGAAAGTTGAAGTGAAAGGAAGGTATTGAAATAGATGAAAATGATGTCAGGACATTACACCTCCATTGATAACCAAAAGATTTCAGGATCTGTACCTGTGAGTCATCATCATCAATCATTCTTACAATTCAATTCATCTTCCATTGCCATCTCTATTATCATCACATTTCATTCATAATTTCATGCAGGCTGTTCCGGATCCCCCTCCCTTCAACTTCTCAGGTTTCATTTCTAGTTTCAAAAATTTATAATGTAGCATGTGCCATTGGACAACAGAGTCACAATGTACATTTATAAGTCCTGTTTCTTTGTTTTCTTATGTCAATCACTGATTTTTTAGTTTTTTGGTTTGTCAAATGTTTTTTTTTTTATTGATCTGTGTAGATACAAATCTTCAGACATTTCCTCCGTCAGGAGCACAGGGCAAGATTAGTGGCGGCTCGAGGCCTCCGCATGATGTTGATGGTATTTGATGACATTCTTTGTTTATTTATTTTCTTTATAGTTATGTTGTGATTGATTACTTGCATTGCAATAAGAGTTGTGTAATTGTTTTATTTGCTTTATGCAGATTCATTTTCAAAATCTGGGTCTGGTTCTGGTGAACCCCAGCAGAGTACTTGGTTTCAGGCTTTCTCACTTGCTACTTACAAACCATACTTTGATGTTGACACTATAGATGTTCTAGACAGGATTAAAGACTCACTTTATCCATTCAATGGAACTTTCAATGAAAAAACTGCTTCCAACCCTGATTTGTAAGCTCACTTGATTCTCTCTAGTCGTTGCACAGGCAACTGACTGGTTAGCTGTTTTTATATTATACTAACTACTCCATAGCTCTTCACTATTGACCTTTTATAGGATGATGATAAACATTAAATAGTTTGTTGCCATTTGCATCATCTTCATAATTCTTATGTTTTAATTCACCTCTATTAACCGAACGAGTGAAGTTAATGATCAGCATTAGCATTGACCCCCTTTATCAAGCTTAGTTGTTGTTGTTTCCTTTTTAATAGTCTATGTTCCACTTAATTGTGTGCTGGTTTTGTTTCATTTCTCATGTTATTTCATTGCAGTATCTTCTGTGGCTTGAGTTTCTTTTTATCTAAGATTCTAAGAACTAAGGTTCGATGTAGGGGACGCCTACTACTATTTTTTTTACTTTGAAGAATAAATATTTATTACTTTGCCATAAAAGTATTTATCTAAGTGACAACACATAATTTTGGATTTCACTATAAATGTGCATAGGTATGGACCATTCTGGATTTGCACTACCTTAATATTTGTGGCAGCATCTATTGGCACATTTGTGACATACATAGCTCAAAAACTGAAGCATCAGGACTGGAACTATGACATAAATGTGGTGACTTGGTCTGCCGGCTTGTTTTATGGTTATGTGACAATTGTTCCTCTTGGTTTGTATTTAATCCTCAAATACTTCTCTGTACCATCGGGCCTTGTCCAACTACTCTGTCTCTATGGATATTCCCTGTTTGTTTTTATTCCGGCTCTGGTGAGTTACTACTCTTTAAATTTTCTCTCATTCAATAAAGTATGAAATATTGAAATTTGACATTTTCCTTTGTGTCTTCCAAAACCTTTGTTTGGTGCAGTGTTTGTCTGTTGTGCCATTGGAGATATTCAGATGGCTGATTGCTGGGGTAGCTGGGTTCATGTCAGCAACTTTTGTGGCACTTAACCTCCGGGCACATATTATGTCAGCAGGTGAAAGATGGCTTTTGATTGTTGCTGGTATTTTTCTATTACAGCTGGCTCTATCTGTTGCGCTAAAGGTCTACCTCTTCACAGTTACAGTATAAGAGGAAAATGGTATTATCATATTCCACCACGCACCGTCAATGAAGTGTACATAACGAAGAGAGAACTTTTTGTTGTTAAAACTTTCAGTATAAATTGTAGCTGAAATGCGATTATCAGATTAAACCATCATTTGATTCATTCATTGCAATACAAAGGCAAATAATAATTTGTATAATGATAATTACAGGCAACTGTTTTTTGACGAAGGAAACTCCATCGGAAAAAAGTTTTTGAAAGAGTTTTTTTAAAACTTTCTCTTCGTTAAACTACATCTCTAACATGTCCTCTTGCAATAACCTTCAAGACCTGAAGGATTTGTTGGGAATACGATAAACGAATATCATCTGATATAAGATACGACACGAGAATATGATATGAATTATATGATAGAAGCTAAGATAAAAGCATGATAAGTTGTAAGTATATCCTATTCGTCTACACCAGATAACAAGATAAATAATAATAGAATATAATATAAATTATGTTTAATTTACAATTTTCATTACAATTACATTTAATTTACAATTTTCATTACAATTACATATAATTTTCAATAATTTAATTTTAAATTGTATTTTTACAAATTATCAAATAATTATAATAATAACTAAATAAAAAAATTATATTTTATTTACATAGCTACTTTTTATATTATAAAAATATATAAGATTTAATACTTATAATTAATATTTAAAATATTTGATAATTATTAAATTTTAAAATATTATAGTTAAAATTTATATGTTACAATTATTATATATAAAATAATATGTTAAATAAAAACTAAAATATTATATATAAAACTAAAAATATAATTTTAACTAAATTATACAAAATTGTATCTTATTTATATGGTTACTCTTTCATAAAATTGTAAACAAATAAAATTGTAAACAAATTAAATAAGACTTTAAAATTATAATTATGATTCAAACACTATTCTTTAAAAAAATAGTTGAACAATAATAATCTAGTTTTTCGTATTTTAACTAATATATAATGTAAATGTATGTGTCAAAATTATATATTTATAGAGTTTAATTGGTACAGTGTAAAAAATTTTACATTGACATTCAATTACACAATTCTTCATTCATAATAAATTTGTTAATTTTACTCATTACTACTTTAAAAGTCACATAAATGAACAATATTGAATGTCAGTGTAAAAATATTTTATACTGACAGTGTATATCAATTAAACTCATATTTATATACTTATAATATTTAATCTTTTACGTAAAATATATTGAATCTAATCTAATATATCAGATATTATATTATTTTTTATTTCTTTTCAATTTTTTATTTCTTACTTTTTCTTTATTTTTTCATGTTATTTTATTTTATAATATTTCATATTTAATATTTCTATATTTAATATATTAACAAATAATTTATTAAATAAAATTTAATATTTGTCAAACACTATTAACATGAAAAGTTGTGTTTGACTAAAAAAATTTCTTTAACCAGCACCGATTAGCATGGGATTAGTCTCTAATCCAATGAGATGGAACACTCACTTGTTTTTTCACCAAGATAAAAATATAATAAATATGTAGCATGTCTTTGACAAAACTAGTTAAAAATTGAAAAGTTAGCCAAGGGTGTATTTGGCAGAACTAGTTGAAAAGCTAGTTGAAATAGTTTCAGCTCCGTTTGGATAGTAAAAGTTAAGAGTTTTCCTAGCAGCTACTAATTTTTTAAAAAATTACTCAATTACTCCAAGTAGTTTTTTCAAAAGATCTTATATTTTCAGTTACTAGTTTTTTTTTTTTTAATTTTACCTATTAATTAATGTATTGTTTTTCACTAATCTTTCTCCTCTCATCTCTCCTTCATTACTCTCTCATTTAAAATGTAAGCATAGTAAATTATAAATTTAAATATATAGTTATAAAAAATTATATTTTAAATATATAATTATAATTTAAATATGTGATTATAGAAATTTATAATTTAAATATGTAATTATAATAATTTATAATTTAAATATATAATTAATTTATATTATTAAAATATATTATAATTATTTTAAATACCTTATTTTTATCTAATAATCAATTATTCTCATATTTGTTATTTTACGACTTTTAACAAGTTGACCAGCCAGTTTTATCAAACGCTTACAACTAACTTTTCAGTTTTCATATCGTTTTTTCATGTAATTTCCAAACACACTCGAAAAATGAAAAGTTAGCTAAAAGCTGAAAAACTAATTTTAAGTGTTTGGTGAAACTAGTTGATTAACTAGCTAAAAATTATAAAATGACAAATAAAGACATCATTGATCATTAGATCAACAATAAGTTATTTAAAAAAGTATAATATATTTTAATAATATAAATTTATTACATATTTAAATTATAAATTTATGTAATTATATATTTAAATTATAATTTTTTATAATTATATATTTAAATTATAAATTACTATAATTACATTAATAGAGGAGAGAGAAATGAAGAAGAAAGAGGTTGTATCATGTGAAAAGAGAGAATTGTGAGAGACATTACATTAATTAATAAAGGATAAAGTTGTAAAAGAAAATCAACTAGGAGCTAAAAATAGGAGGTCTGTTGAAAAAGTTACTTGAAATAGTTTTTTTGAAAAAACTAGTAGCTCCTACAAAAACTCCTAACTTTTCACTATCCAAACGAAGTTTAAACTATTTTAGTTAGTTTTTCAACTTTCAGGTTGCTGAAATGACAAGTCAAACACACTCTAAAAGTTATCGTTGAAAGCTTAAAAACTAGTTAGAAATATTTGGTAAAATTATCTTATCAACTGACTAAAGTTATAAACTTACAAATAAGGACATTTTTAATTTTTAGATTAATAATGAAGTATTTAAAATAATTATAACATATATTAATAATACAAAACTTTTTAATATAAATTTATTGTATATTTAAATTATAAATTACTATAATTATATATTTAAATTATAAATTTCTATAATTACATATTTAAATTATTATACTTACATATTTAAGTTATAAATTACTATAATTATGTATTTCAATTATAAATTTCTATAATTATATATTTAAATTATAAATTACTATAATTATATTTTTAAATTATAATTTTATATAATTAAATACTTAAATTTTACATTATTATAATTATATATATAAATTATAATTGCCTTTATAAAAAATATATTTAAATTATAATTTTCTATAATATATATTCAAATTATTATAATTATATATTTAAATTACTATAATATATATTTAAAGTAAAAATTTCTATGGTTTACTGCATGAATTTTTTTCTTTTTTAATAATGTTAATATTAAGTAATTAAAATTTTAAATTATACAAATTGTATTATAAAGTTGTAATGTGTGAGAATAAAGAAATAGGAGACAATTCATCAATGAAAGGTAAAGGTATAAAAAAATCAACTAGTAGTTAAAAAAAAAAAAAAAGTTAACTAGAGTAACTTTTTTTAAAAAAAATCTAGTAGCTACCTAAAAATTACTAGTTTTTTTCTTATAAAATAAAACTAAAATCATTTCAACTAATTTTCAACTTCCAGTTAGTTGAAACGGCAAGTGATAACTATCTAATTTACCTATTTTTACATAGATAAAATAGAACAGTTATCATAATTCTTTCTTATTTAAGGCATTGTTTTCCTCTTATTTCGCTAAAAATTATATTTAGTTAGAAATTTAGGTTTAGATTTACTTTTATACATCTTTTATGCTTAAATGCTTGTTTTTAATTGTTTTGAGTAGGTTTTAGGAAGAACTAAAGAGGCGAAGAAAAATAAGAAAATTTGGTTCTACGTTTAGCATAAGCACCCAACAACCACTCTTGTGAGCGCCTAGCGCTCGCCATCACAGAGTGACCAACACCTACGTATGCCGCTACCCAGTGCCCATGGAAACTTAGCCATTAAAGAGTCTTATGATGCTTAGCGACCACTTTTTGACTGCTGGACATTGGGGTTGCAAATGGAAAAAACAAAAGATCGAGTTTCAATCAATATAGGGGTTCCATCTGGGGGTTCCACACTTTCGCTTAACCCGGGGTTGCATACCTACTAGCTTAAGGAATGATCCAAACCATCTTGATCCTTCCTCATACTTATCCATCCCTATGGTTAGCTAAGTTTTGTATTTAGTTGGATTTGATATAGTTTTACCATAAACTCTTATGTATGTTTGTACTATTAAATTTAAGTTTACGTTCCAATGTTAGTATTCTTCTTTACCTAACTCTTTATTTCTAAATATTTCATAGGTTTTACTTGTTGAATGAGCTTGAGAAAGGATTTTGACTTGTAAAGCGAGAAGAATCTAATGGTGTTATTGCTCGAGAGAGAGTAATACTCATTGACCATCTTAAGCTCCTTTACTTAATGCTAGTTGTTTGACTTTAGATTATGCGTGGAAATGATAGTTTAGAGCCCAAATAACTTAGTTCCTTACTTTGTGATGGATCGGGGTTAAGGATACTTATATGGGAGATGGAAACTTGGTTAAGTTCATTTATACACATGAGGGATGGTTTAATGAGTCAAACCCAACTGAATTGCATAATGTAACCGTTGTGTTTTTATTTATTTTCACTTTATTTACTTTATGTTTCGTAGTTTGAGTTTATTTTTATCTTTCGTTTGGACAATAATAAAATATTGACGTTTCTGAGTATCAACAAGTCATTATGAATCGACCTGATATATTTATTAGTTACTACATACGACTGGTGCACTTATCAAAAGTACTGTAGAAAACTTTGCATTCAACAAGTTTCTGGCGTCGTTGCCTGACACTTGCGCTTGAAACTAAAAAATTTAATTCTTTATATTTGGAAAATTTTGTTAGGATATTTACTAACCCATTCTTTTAATTTTTGTAGATTTAGGGTTTGATTAGTTTGATTTTGTTTTTTAGTTTTTAAAAAGAATTTTCAAGAATAGTTTTTAATAATTGTTTTCAAGAAGAAAAGAAACAAAAAATCTTGTTTGGTAAGTGTTATTGAAAACTATTTTGAAGATGTAAAACTGAAAAAACTTGTTCATATTTATTAAAATTTCATTAATGAAAAGCAAAAAATAACATATTCTGATTGCATTTTGAGTTTTCAAAAAAAAAAAAGAAAACAGAAAAGCAAAATTACTTTCATTTGTTACTATTTTTTATTTTTTTAAAACTAAAAAACCAAAACTCTTTTCGAAAACTATTTTCAGAAAACACTACCCAAACGAATTTTTTAGTTTTTAAATACTAAAATACTGAAAACAGTTTTATAAAACTGTTGCCAAACAAACACTTAGTTTTTATCTTTCTTGTTCTTAAAAGTTGCTATTAACTGCTTTTTTAGTGCTCTTTGTGTTATTAATTTCAGGTGAAATAAAAAACACTCACAAAGATGGAAGGGCAAGCTAACAAACAATTGTTCCAAGTAAATCCTAACAATTCAAATCTCGTCAATCCAAACCACTTCAACATGGTTGAGGACACGATCTTTAATATCAAGAATGAGAGCATATATGTTTTACAATGCAAAAGGAAAGAGAGGAGACAACAACAAGGTTGGAGCTATGTGGTAACCAAATCCTCTCTGAATTTGAAAGAAGAAAAACCCTCATCTCATCACAACTGCCTTAGCCATATTATCAAGAGCCGACTCCATGACCTTGGTACAATCAACCCACTCAAGTACCTTGGTACCATTCTCAATCACAATGGTATAAAAAACAATTTCAGCCATGGTACCATGACAACACTCTAAAGCTTCAAAGAACTTTCCAAGAATATATGCAGTGGTCAACGGAACAAATAGGAGAAGCTTCAGACAAAGTCCCACAAGAGCCACCTTAGCAATCATGGCCTCAAAGCATATTCTTCAATTCAGACTATAATCAATAAGACTACTTAGATATGGATGAACAAAGCAATGTATCAAAATAAAATGTCTGAAATGAAAGAAATATTTGAAGAGATCAAGAGGTCTGAATTGAGCACGCAAGTCACTCTGGAGAGGATGAAAATGAAAGTTAGTCAAATGGTGGAGGAAGTAAAGGAAATGAATAGAGCGCATTTGACTAGCTTTCAGCAGCAACTTGGATCCTAAAGTAAATCCACCACCATTCAGAGCACATATGAAGATGAAGATTTTGATGATCCGCTTAGAAAAGAAGAGGAAGAAGAAGTGAGAAAATAGGAGAGTTTAGAGGAATTAGTGGAAAGCAATTTGGGTGAGAGCTTGTGTGTAAAAGAAGAGGTGGTTGAAGAGAAAGAAGAAAAAAGTGGGAAGACCCCTCATGCTTAGGACATTGATCAGGTGCCCGTGTCTCATGTGATTCAAGAGATTCATCCAACACAAGACATTGAGCATATTGAACATTTATTGGAAAGGGATAATGAAAAGAAGAAAATAAAGCTTCTAGAAGCGAGGTGAACTTAAAGGACTTAACTGATGATCCCCTACTTGTTAGGCTTATGTGAGTTCTGCAAAGGAAGATTCTTGGGAAGCATCACCGACAGTGCTAAGAAGGCCTAAAACCAGGCCCATGAGGCATAAATACCTGTTTTACTTCAAAGAGTTTGTAAAAAGGATGAGCAAGAAGGATAACTTTTGGCCTAAAGCTGAAAGACTCGGATGGAGACCCAAAATATCTCTAAGGAAGTTAGGCTCCATCTGAGAAAATCATCCAATAGACTCATGGGGTCCTAGAACGTTAAGTTTGTGACGTTAAACAAGTGTTCATTGGAAGACAACCCAATTCTCCAACCTTTCTCTTTACTTTTCTTTTTTGTGTTTATGTATTATTGTCCATTTTAGTTATTTGTGTTGTTTAGTTATTTTTGTGTTATTTTGTTGTGTTTTTTCCCTTTTTGGTGAGATTGTTATGTTTGTGATATGTGAATATGGAGAGCGTGTTGTTAAGAGATTAGTTGTGACCATTTAGGCTACTTGTGGTAGATTGTGTTATGTTTATTTGATTAATTGTAAGTTAATTTGCTTAGGTTAGTGGTTGCAAATATGAGATGTTTAGGTTAAATTTGTTTTGTTTAGTTTTATGTTTAGGTTAGTAGTTGCTATGTTTAGTTGTTTTAGGTTGTGAATGTGTTCAAGTAGCCTAATGGGCTTGTTTTATGTGTTTTAGTAATTTTTATATTTTTGTGCTTTTTGAGTGGTTCATGCATTTTGTTGTGTTTTATTGCATTTAATCATTGTCATACATTAGTAATTTAGGTTGCATTTTCATTTTGCATATGTGTAGTGCATTTGTGCATTTTAGGTTGTTTAACGCATTTAAGTGTAGACTTGGCACATATGTGATTTTTGTGTTTATGTGTTAATTTTGTGAATATAAGTGTTTAGACAAGTATTTTTGGTGTGTGCTAGTGTAAATATGCTTTTAATTGTGAATTTTTATGTGTATTATGTGTTTTAAGTATGAGAATTGAGTATTGAGCAAATTTGCTCACTTTTGTTTTCGTAAATTGCATATGCCTTGGTCTGCCATTTTTAGTGTTAAATTGATGGATTTAAAGGTTAGTACAAGTTTGTTTTATGTCTTATAGCATAAGGACATTGTTAGTTTAGTCATTTGCATAAGTAGAGTTGTGATTTTTTTGAAACTTTAGGGGACATGTGTTGTTACCATTCTATTCTGTCTTGATTCATTATCTGTCTCTTTGTTGGTAATAAATATCAATGCTCTTGTGCTATTTTTTATTCAATTTTAACTTGTGGTTGCCCTTGAGTAGGATAAAGTTAGCCTTGCTTAATTGATTCTTCTGGTAAGTTTTTGTGATCTATGAATGAGAGCATTAGACATATGAGACTTTAACTTAAATGTTGATTGTTGTGTGAGTCATCATGCACTTCATGTTGTTGATTTTGCTTGATTCTCATTGATGACTGCTTTGCATGCATGATTGAGAAATGACCAAGGTCATGTTTCTTAAGTAGTCACTTAGCCAAAAAGTTTACCTGTGAATTACTTCACCTTTGATGTCCCCTTTGAGTTTGATTGATTTTATTCTTATTATATGAACCATTGAGCCATATTAGATTTATGCATTTGTTCCCTTACCTTAGGGTTGAGAGAGTATGTAAATGAGATTGGTTCTACAATAAGTTTGGGGAGTACATTTTTGGAAGTCAAGTACATTAGAGGCTATGTGTGTTACATAAAAAAAATAAAAGAAAAAGAAAGTGCGAATTAAAAGTTTGGAAATTGATTTGTGTTGCTTGTAGATGTTTAAGTGTAATTAATTATGCTAGTTGTATTTTGGAATTTGGGATAAATGATTATGTAAGGGTTGAATTGTCATTGAATATGCATTTTTTAACCATTCTTGATTTGATCCCAGAAAAACCATTTTTCCTCTAGCCTGGCTAAGGTACAAGCCTAATAAAGTCTTTGTGATCTCTTTGTGCATGCATAAGTTGTGATTGGTTGAGATGAAAAGCAAAGTTAATTCGTGTGATTGCATTGTGTGACATGAGTGTAATGTTTTATCCCTATGCAACAGTGAGGAGAGAGTTACCTTACTGATGAGGTTGCTTGAATTCTTTTATCTATATACCTTGCCATTTGAGTTGACTTTTGTAGGGCAATTTTTCTTTTTTTTATGGGTACCATAGTTAGATTGATAACATATTGTGAGCATTTAATTTTCAGTTACTAATAAAGGGTAAGATGTGAGTCTTGACTATGTTCTTGTGATGTTATACATGTGTTTGTCATAGTGCATTATGTCTTAGTGCATTTTGTTGCTATTCACTCTATTTCAGTGTTATGTTAGTATGCATGTTGTTTGCATCGTTATTTGTATCATCCACTAAAGTGACTTTTGATTGAGGACAAACAAAACTTTAAGTTTTGGGAACTTTGATAATTGTCTAATTTACCTATTTTTACATAGGTAAAATAGAACAGTTATATTAATTCTTTCTTATTTAAGACCTTATTTTCCTTTTATTTCACTTAAAATTAGATTTAGTTAGAAATTTAGGTCTAGATTTACTTTTATGCATCTTTTATGTTTGAATGCTTGTTTTTAGTTGTTTTAAGCCAGATTTACAAAGGACTGAAGAAGCAAAGAAAAATCAAAAAATTCAGTTTTGCGTCTAGCATAAGCACCTAACGACCACTCTTGTGAGTGCCCAACACTCACCATCGTCGAGCGCTCCGCGCCCATTTATGTCGCCTCCTAGTGCCCATGGAAACTTAGTCATTAAGGAGTCTTATGTCGCCCAACGACCACTTTTTGACCGTTGGACGTTGGTGTTGGGAATGGCAAAATAAAAGGCTGAATTTTAGTCAGTATAGGGGTTTAGGGATTCCATGCTCTCTCTTGACCTGGGGTTGCACACCTACTGGCTCAAGGTGTGATCCATACCATCTTCATCCTTCGTTACGCTCATCCATCTCTATGGTTAGCTAGGTTTTGTATTTAGTTGGATTTGATGTAGCTTTACTTGAACTCTTGTGTATGTTTGTATTTTTAATCTAAGTTTACTTTCCAATGTTGATGTTCTTCTTTATCTTACTCTTTATTTCTAAATATTTCATGGGTTTTACTTGTTGAATGAACTCGAGAGAGGATTTTGACTTGTAAAGTGAGAATAGCTCCCAATGGGTGTTATTGCTAGAGAGTAATACTCATTGACCATCTCAACCTCCTTTACTTAATGCAAGTTGTTTGACTTTAGATTATGTGCGGAAGGATAGTCTAAAGCCCAAATAACTTAGTTTCTTTCTTGCAAAGGATTGGGGTTAAGGATACTTTTATGGGTGATGGAAACTTGGTTAGTGAATGAGAGTTTTGAGTTCATTTATGTAGGGATGGCTTAGTGAGTCACACTCAACTGAATTGCATGCATGTAACCGTTGTGTTTTTATTTATTTTCACTTTATTTACTTTATGTTTGATAGTTTTAGTTTATTTCTATCTTTCATTTGTACAAGTAGAAAAGTATTGACGTTTCTTAGTATCAACAAGTTCTTGTAGATCGATCCGATATATTTATCATATATTACATACGATCAGTGCACTTGCCAAAAGTAGTATAAAATACTTTGCACTCTATAAGCAAGCCAATCACACTCATAAAAATATTCTATTAAACATGTATTTATTAAAAAAAGAATCTTAAACTACTTGCTCCATATGTTATCCGAATGGGTATTGAATCTAGCTCTTTGTATTTAGGACCTTTCTTGTCTTATCTTTTTTTACCTAAGACACTCTTAGAGTCCTCGTGCTCATTGTGTAACTTCTATTGCTTCATAAATAAAATTTTAGCTTATAAAAAAAACTCAATAAACAATGATACTATAAATTATATTATATTTAATTCTTATGAAAAATTGTAAATATCAAGATAATCCTCCTAGATACCATTTGACAATTTTGTTTTCTTTCAATATTTAATACAATCACATTTTAAAGACTCAAAAATCTATAATTTATTATTAAAAATATATATTACTTTTAGTTATTCTCTTTTTGTATTTTAAATTATTCTTTCATACTTTTAATATTTCAATAGTTTTTATTTTTATATTAATATATTAAAAAATCAAAATTAATTTAATTTATTATATATTGATTTATTTACATGAAGGAATTATCATATTATAGAAATATTAATTAACAAAATTTTAGTATATTTTTTTAAAATATAAAGGTATAAGCTATTTTGTATTAAAAATGTTAAGGTAATAAAAAAAAATTATTGTATTTTTTTAAAATATAAATTGAAAAGATGTTTTATAATAAATTCTAAGTCCAGGAAAAGTGATTTTTTTAATAAATTTAAATTAAAAAAATTAAAAAATATATTTTATTAGATATGTGTTATTATATATAATTTATTTTTTACTTAATATATTATTATATTAATAAAAAAATATAAAAATTAATATTACTTTCACCATACTTATTCGGTTTTAGAAACATTGATTTAACCATACATAAAGAAGATTGTATGCAAGCCCCTTTGTCGGATCTATTTTTATTTTTGGCATTACTATTATTATTAAGTACAATACAATCCTCTGGCCCAGATAGATAACTTTGTAAGGAGATACTCTCTAGAACCCACCACAACACAGTAATAAATTACTTGTTGGAAATGAGGCTAATAATAACAACTCACGAGTCACAAGATCAACTTAGAAGTAATAACAAATATTTCTTGCAACTGCTCGAGCAAAAGAAAGCAGGGAAAGATGCCACATCCTAGTCTAAAACAAGAAATAGGCCCTATTAAAATACATTACTCGAAACCTTAAACGTAAAAAACAAGTGCCAAAAGATGCTTCTTATAGGATCTCTTGCTTCTTCAACAGTTAAATATGTTGGTTTTGAGAGGCACTTACATAGTAAAATATGAAGATACGGTAGAAAAGGAAAAAGGAAATCCTACTACCCTAGGAATATGCTTTTACAAATAATGAAGACATTAACCCTTTATGTTTTTGAAGTGTGTGAAAAGGGCAAACTAAAATCAACTAAAGGAATCCTAAAATTTAGGATTCCACGAATGGACAGGGTTAGGTTAATTCTGAATTTTTTAAGAGTAGTTAAATGACCAATAGAATGCCACCGGCGAGAATTGCCATTAAGATAAACAGTTGGTTGGTATCCAATGATGTACACATTTCATAATGCACAAATTCAACGTTCTGATTTATGAATTGTCCTTGTATGTCTGGTTCAGTTACATGAAAATTAGCTGTGGGACAGTGAAAGATTGTCTAACATGAACCGTGATTCAGAGTAATTATTATGTAGGTTTATTATAAGCACTTAAATGAACAGTAAGCATGTGTAAAGATATTATTTTAGAAACCAGTACATCTTAAATATGGCTTACACAAGTTAATTATTGATTTAAACATCGACGGTGTACTGTATGACATTACTAATTGATTGAGACATGAGCTTGACCATTGGTTCACTACATCTCCTTTATCTATCTTCTTTGTGATGAACAAACCTATGTCTTGCACAGGAATGAGAAACAGCCATCCCTATTTTAAACTCAGCATTCTATTTGGTTGAACTCAGTTCTCCCTTTTCAATTTTCTGGTGTTACATTCCTATTCCTATTATAGACACAGACATCAAGAGGTGTTTCTTATCTTGATCTTTATTATCCATCTTTTGCTGGTAGAAGCTACTTAATAGGTATAGCATGGTCGTTGAAGATAGTGGGAAAAATAATGTCAAAATCAAGGACTCAAATGGGGTGTATCTTGGTGTTCATACTGGTATTATTTAGCAGTTCTTATTTAAACCATGGAGCATTTGGTGCTCGATACAGAAAAGGGGAACATACACACGAGTTTACTGTATGGTGGAAAAGCTTTAGACATCAAACAGCTGGAGGCTCTTACAAGACAGTTAATAGAGAAGTACCTTCCTCTCCTGACCCCTTACACAACAGGTAGGTAGTTACTTCAACTCGTTGAATCCTCAGTCCTTACAGGACCTGTTCTGCATATAAACACACTGCAGAGTGCTTCTCATGGAATGACTCATAAGTTTTCACCATCACAATTCATGTTCTCGAAGAACTATGTCATTGTACTCCTATTTTTATTTTTCTTGTATATATAAAGTTTTCTGCGTACATTTATTTTGTCTTTCGTGATCCAACACTCCTAAAGTACATTACAGAAAAAGGAAAAAAGAACTCCTAAAGTACCGTATGTACAGCAATCTTCGGATTCTTAACCTAGTGAGGCTGAAATCAAGGTTGCTCTAGTTACCTGGTCTGGAGAACCTTGGAAAGTATAATTGTTCAAATTCTGTGTTGGTGATTAAAATTAACTATGAGATGGCTTGCATTTTATATTTTTTATACTTCAATTAGGCCATACCATAAGCAGAAACATAAACGCTTGAAAATTGCAACACCATACGCTGTTTCCTAGACCTAGTAGTACTGGATGATTAAGCGACTTGCTTATTGTCACCCCCACACCACCTCTGCTCTCTAATTTTTTAGTATGAGAATTATCGTGCGTTGACTGAATTATGACTAAAAGTGAGTTGAAGCCATCTATCCCTGTGATTCTATATAAAAATTAAATATTAGTCCTCCTCAAGCTCCCCCACTTCTTCAGAATACTGAATGCTGTTAAATTTATATAAGACGCTTATATGTTAGGTAACTAAATTCTTACAATAGAATGCTTTTTGAAAAATAGAATTTAGCTGTTTAGAAGAGAGCTCATTAGTGATTGGAAGTTTGATATGCGTGAATATCAAAATATCGAAGCAGTAGGGTAAATAATGCAAAACAAAATCCTCATATGATAAAGAACACTCAAAGTACCACGGGTAAATCCATGCTGGAACACATGAAAAAAAAAACGTAGGAGGTTCTGAAAAAATAAATAATTTCTTAAAATATTAGCTTTAGAAATCGAATAGTAGAGATTAGGGCAGATGCAAGTGAGTGCATATGGTAAAACCTACAACAGTAAGGGGCCCTGTAAAGAACCAGCCACAAGCTTGGCTTGCCAGGTAAACCCCACAGTCCTTCCCACTACAATACTTGGTTGAATACTCTAGTTCCTATTTTCCAGACCGCATTCCTCTTTCCAATGAAATTCGTAATTGAATTTAGTATATGAGCAGCTCGATTAAATTGAACGTATTTCAATGCCCTGCAAGACAAACCAATGCAGACTTCAGAATTCTAATCCCATGACCCACAATTTCCTTGCACTTGATTTGCACTCAAATTAAACTGGAAATGCATATTGTCAGGATTCTGGTATGGTGATCAAATTATTCCCATATGCCCTTAGGGAGGAAAAAAATTTGTATCGAACCAAATAACTACCTCTACTTTAAATACCCAAACTTCAGTAAGCAACGAAAAATAAACACATTCTGACGTGTTTCATCCTTTCAAGGAAAACTAGGCCATCTGATCTATATTGTTCAGCATTTTTGCAATGAATCGAAACACCAAAAATGCAATAAAAAAAGCACAAATCTTTTAGTGATGAATTACAGAATATGCCATGCTGTGTACTTTGACCAAAAAATTGTGCGTGCTCCTAAATCATTTTACTATTCAGTCATATAAGGAAGAGAAAGAGGAGTAAACAGTGTGTGATGGATAATAACAGGGTCATCATAACCTACAACTCTGAACAAACTCTTCATAAATATCACTGACTTAAAATGCAATTAGGCCTTCGATTTCTTCCCTTTGGCTTCATTAGAAGGTTGGTTCTTGAAAGGCAGGAAAGTCTTTCCACCCATGAATGGTCTGAGAACTTCTGGTATCTCTACCCCATCTTCCTTCTGGTAATTTTCTAGTATGCAGCAAATGGTCCTCTCAGTAGCCGTGAGAGTAGAGTTCAACAAGTGAACATATTGCTTTATCTGCTCATTGCTCTGCAAAATGTTTAAAACATGCGTAGTCTAACAGTTAAACTAATGAAAATATCATGTATAGGGGGTTGGAATCAGTTAAAGCCAAAAAATAATATTACTCACGGAAATATACCACATCACGATGAGCTATTAAAAGTTTAATTATGTAACATCTTAGATCAGATTTGTTTTGAGTATTTTCTATTTCATTTTCATAGAAAACAAAACAATAATGAAAATACATTTGGTTACAATTTAAAAAATGTTTTCGCAACTAAAAATCAACTAAAAACAAAAAAAAAAAATTGTTTAGTGTTTTCAAAAATCAAAACTATATAAAAACTTAATAAAACTATTGTAATTATAACAAAAAAATATATAAATGTGTTTTAAATTATATGTATAAACATTGTATGATATTTTTATTAAAACTGATTAAATTTAACAAATTTACTTTAATTTTAAATAGAAAACATCATGCAAAAAAAACATTTTCTAAATGTTGAAAACTTAAAAATGAAAATTGCTTTCAAAAAATGAAAACAGAAAATATTCAAAACAAACGTCAGAATCGGTGCATAAGTAGTTATGATTACTCTCAAATATAAATTTGCTCATATGCCTAATAAATCTTCAATGGAAGACTATACTCATGAGAAAAGTCAGAAATTAGAAATTTCAACACAGAATGGATTTCATAAATGCATAATAAAATATTTTTACACAACGCAAGGTGTCGTTTTAAAAGAGGAAATGAAAATTTTCATTAAGTAAATACTAATGCTTATTGACACTATCAACGTGACCAGATTAGGTATTACTAACCTTTTTCTGACCAAATCGAATTTCTAATCTTCTAGCCTGATAGTCTGTACAATTTGAACAGGACACTAGCTCTCTGTAAGCTTGAGAGGATGGAAACCATGCTTCTAGATCATACTTCTTTGCTGCAGCATCATTCAAAGCACCAGACACAATGGAAACAACTCGATATGGAAGGTTTAACTGCGATAAATAAAATTTCTTCACATGAGAAACAGACATTTGGAAAGAAAGCAGTCAATTTAAGTCAGACCAACACACCAATCTATACAAGCAATGATATCCACGAAAAATATAATGTGGTAATGTTAGTAATCACTTGGCCAATATAGAGTGCAAACAATCATCACAAGTGCAATGAAGTCATACATAACTACTAAACGTTCTCAAGGTTAGATATGTCCAGCATGTCAGAAAATATATATGATTATCCCCAATAGTAATGGTAATGAAGTCATACATAACTACTAAACTTTCTCAAGGTTAGATATGTCCAGCATGTCAGAAAATATATATGATTATCCCCAATAGTAATGGTACCCTGGGATTCAGCAACTGTTTCCAAATTGTATATAAAATAATTTAAATATTTATTTGAAATTTGAACTCATCCACAGAATGGCCTTAAACATTAGTTGATTAATGAGGGGTACATTGGCTTTATCGTACCGCTTGGTAGAAATCTTCAGAGTTCTTCAGCATTTCCTCATGCATGTTCCATGAATCATTGTCATTTGGGCTGGTGAGGCAAAACTGCTCCACTTTCTCAAATTGGTGAACTCGGAATATTCCTAGTGTGTCTCTACCATGGGATCCAGCTTCTTTACGAAAGCATGACGAATATCCAGCATATCTGCAGAAAGCATATTTCCAGAGTTAAAGGCAACATATTCATCCAAGCTCCAATGTTAATATGACCAAAAAAAATCATACTACCTTATTGGTAGCTGGGAAGGGTGGATCCAATCATCTAAATGGTATGCACAGAGTGGCTGCTCTGCTGTTGCAATCAGATATTTGTCATCTCCTTCACCAGTTACCTAACATAATAATTTCTTAGATAAACTCAGAGAAAACAGTTATGGTGGTATTTGTTTTGTCATCTATTATTATTATTTACCTAGAGCATAATAACAATTACAGAAACACTAAATTCTTTTATATTTTTAAGGTTTTATCATTAAAAAGGGTCTTGTTTTCTCCATTTTGCTTAAAGAACTTCTAAAATGAAAATAGAATGAAAACAAGGTTGCATTTTTGTTATTATAATAAATTAAAACATAAAACTAAAATGGGAAGAAGAAAACAAACGGAACATCACCCTAAACCTTAATAATTTTAAATGATACAATAGAAAAATGGCTATTGGCAGTTTGACACTAAGATTATGGATATTAATCAGTAAAGCACATATGCACATATTTATCATAAATAGAAATATAAATGTACATTACATACAAAAGTATCATCAAGGTCAGAAAAATGACAAATTTTATATGAACACAGGCAGGTAATGGAATCTAATTAACAATTATACCTTATAAAGTTCTTCATCAAATTGTGCTAGTTGAGCACACTTTGACATTATATCTTTTCTCATGAAAAAAGGAGTGTGCAGCAAAGTATACTCCCTTTTTTCCAAAAAATCAAGCCCAAAGTTTATTAGAGCTTGATTAAGTCGAACACCATCTCCTTTTAGATAGAAACCTCTACCTCCAGCTACATCAGCTCCTATTACGTATCAAGCAACTTGACAAAAGATTAGGATGCATGTAGAGAAAATAGGAGCAAAAATGCAGAAACTATGGAAAGCATCAGCTAGCACAGTTGAAATGCAGCAGTGCTCCATTGTATTCTGCGAGATTAGATTTTGTGTCACAGGAAAAATGACATTACACACCAATAGCTTTGGCAATATATAATAGATTGCAGTAGAAAGACGCTATGCTAAACATGTACTGGTACAATAACTAAGCCAATCATACAAATGAAATTGTTCAGGAAGTATACAAAGAAGAAAAAAGTGACCGGCAAAAAAAATTGGATGGCTTTGTTATAATTACTGACATGAGCAAGAAAATGGCAACAGCCTGACCCAGAATTGCATGCCGATATGATACATGTTAATAAATCACAACACAGCAAAATTAAAAAAAAAAAGAAAAAAGAAGTCAAATCTCAAGGCTCATCATAAGAGTAAATAATTAAATCATCAGTTGAACCGTAGATGAACAAATTCAAACCTTTCTTTGTATCTGCTATCCCGAGAAGCTCAACTAGATCGACGTGATTCTTTAGCTTAGGCTCCACTCTTTTCTCTCCCCACGATTTAACCACGACATTATTGGCCTAAAGCATAGAATACCACGAGATTTTAAGACAAGAAGGCAAAGAGAAAAATACATAAGAAAAAAAATCAAATGAAACCTCATCGTTGCTACATGGAACGGAATCGTGGACGAGGTTTCCAATTGTTTCCAGCTTAGAATTCACGAGAGTTAGAGTTTCGCGAGCTTCAACCTCTTTCTCCGCTATCAATTTCTTGGTCTCCTCTGATTCACGAATGAAGTTGGAAGCATCCTCACCAGCCTAACAGCCAGAAAAACTTAAAAGAAGAAGAGATTGAGGTGAAAAATTAAAAAAAAAAAGAGGAGGAAGTGAAGAGAGTCACCCGCTTGAGTTTGGAGACTTCCTTATTGATCTTGTTGAACTGTTTGCGGAGATTCTCCAATTCGAATTGACCTGAAAAAGCATAGACAATGAATGACATTGATGGGTGGCAGTGTTAGAGTGGAGAGAGAGGAAGAGAGAGTGTACGTTTTCGCCATTCTTTGTCGAGATCGATGACCTGGTCGACGATTTCGACGCTGGCGAAACGACGGCGTTGAGATTCGCGGATGAGTTCAGGGTTGTAGCCCTTCTCCTCTCTGAATAGGTTGATGTCCAACATGCTTCTCACGCCGCCTTCAACCTCTCTCACTTCCAACCAACTGAATGAGCTAGTCAGAGGAGGGTTTCCCAACTTAAACAACACGCTTTTTTTCTTTCTTTCTTTCTTTCACTCACTTGCCCCTAAGAACAAAATATTTAATATTACAAACTTAAAAGACTTTTAGGTTACAAGTTAACTATTTTCGTTAGCTGTTTGACTTCGCTTTCTGCCCCCCAAAATAATTATCAACTATACGTAAAAGCAATATATTATTATGTAAACAAATGTTATGTTATAATAACTTCTTCTTTTTTTACTAAAATATAATAATTTATTATTTTTAATCCCTATAGTATGAAACCATTTTTTTTATAAACTAGTACTAAACCATGTTAATTAATGATAATTATTTTTAACTAATTAATTTGAAACCATGCTAATTAAAATAATTATCATTAATATATTTTTCATAATTGAAACATTTTAATTAATTGTAAACTATACATTTGATTCTATAAGATAAATATTAACTAATAATTAAAATTAAGAAAAAAGTTTATTAGCTGTGTAAATAAGATTGTTGACTTTATTCATATAAACGGTGAGATGTGATTGCATAACAATAAAAAATAAAATTTGATAATCTAACAGTTAAATTTTATGATTTTATTTATTGATCATGTTTATCAAATTTTACATAATTTAGATTTTCTAAATGTGTTATTTAATAATGAATCTTTACACATTTTTAAATATCATATTATATGTTAAAATTAAGCAGTGTGATAAATTACTATAAAATTTTAAATTTGTATAACATTTTTAATATTTGATCTAATTAATAAAAATATAAATTTTTAATAATGGTCAAATTTTGTTTCTGTATAAAGTTATTTAAAGTATAAATTAACTAAGTTTCATACATGTTTGCTATATATATATAATAATAATAATAATAATAATAATAATAATAATTCATTAATCTTAATCACTGGATTTCAAGAAAATAAATTATTAGATAAATAGTAAGTCTCTTTAACGATGTTGGTTGTATTGTTTATTAAAAGTAATAAAATGGCTTTATTATTATGGATGACAAAACTATCCAAATCCATGGATATCTAGGATGAGTTGCCACAATCCAAATTTAAGTTCGTGATTAGCGCACAAGACTAATATTCTTAATCTGACAAGTATAACGAGAATAGAACAATACTTGACAAATAATCTTTCAAAAGAACATACTTTTAGGATTCTACAGAAATTTGACAAAGTCCCTTCTATACTTTGGATATCCCAAATTTTACAAAAAAAATAAATTGTTATCAATATAATTCACTAGTTAGAGTTTCCAACAACATCAAATATACAATTTCTAAATATAAACCTCGTAATTAGACTTCTTACGATTGCATAATGTACAAGTAGTCCATAATAACACTAAATGGTCGCAACACAAAAGAGACATACCAAAAAGAAATAATAATAGTATAAGAACAAATGAAAATATCAGCAGTCTACTACTCAGTTGCTTAGGAATCTGGATGAAAAATAATAGAAATGAGGTAAGTCACAAAAACTTAGTAAGGGTCTAACAACCATCAAGAACTAAAAAGGAAACATGCAACATACAAGTTGTTCAATAAAAATATTTCTCAATGTAAAATTTACTAAATCAATGAGTTCAATAAATCTCAAATAACTTATTCCTAATGTCGATAAGGTTATGTTTATCATATCCAAACCAATAACAGATTTATTTTATATATATATATATATATATATATTAAATAAGCAAATTTGAAACAAAATACATTCACATAAAACCTAAATCAATGAAAATCACTCATGATAGAACCAAAAGACAACTTTCTCTTGTTGATCGCCCCTTCCTCCAAGAGTGACATCTCTCTTGGGGGTCTCCATCTAACAGGTAGCTCTCTCCATTAGGAAGTATATCATATCTCAATGTCATATCATATCATATCATTGGGGACAACTCAATCTCATTGATAGTCCTCGCTACAAAGTGACAGTTTCATTTAACAAATAGTCCTATATGCCCATAATCATACAATTAGGTGCACATAGACTGTTATAATTCGCTAACTACATACATGTTTCTAATATGGATCCTAATAATATAAATATCAAATTTATTTTATTTTCTCAGAGTCTCTTCCAAATTAAATCTCAAATTTCATCAAACATAATCAATTTAAATTTATAAAGTTCTCAACCTTTGAAATGAAGCTCATAGAGAATAAAATCAAATAAAATTGTACGTTTCCTAAACTTATTAAGTAACCAACATTAAAATATAAAAGATAAATTAAAATAGTTATCATAAAGTATTAAAATAGGTCACGATAACCGTTAAACACTCACAACTAGAGAGAGTTCAGTCAAACTATTTCCCAACCACTTCAGATTATTATGAGAAATACAATTCAACATATCTGAGTACCAATAAATATTTTCAATATATAAAAATTTATTTGAAAATCTACCTATTTATGGGCAACTATAAAAGTCTTTAAAACTAGTGCTCAACGCTCTAAAAATAATTCTACCCGAAGCTAACACTTGCCAATAGCCTATTCTTTAGGTTACGAGTTATGAATTTACCTTAGAGAGTAGAAACGAGTGACCTTTATGGTGTGGATACTCTCTTTCTTCCTTAGAGTACTATCCCTAACACCAAAAGTTACCATATTTAGTTCTAGAAAGAAAAAAAGGGGAATGAGTAGGAATTTGGGTTATTACCTTTCACTAGGTGTAAGAATTTTGAAAGTAAATGCAAAGGAGATGAGAAGGAAAGAAAATGAAATAAAAGGGGAAAGGGAAGTGAATGAGAGAAAGAAAGAATGAGAATAATGAAAGGAAGGATGAGTGGATAAGCTTCCTTTAAAGTAAATGCAAAGGAGATGAGAAGGAAAGAAAATGAAATAAAAGGGGAAAGGGAAGTGAATGAGAGAAAGAAAGAATGAGAATAATGAAAGGAAGGATGAGTGGATAAGTTTCCTTTATATATATATATATATATATTATTTTTCTTTTCAGTTTCTTTTTTTCCCCTTTTTAACTGAAATGATGCATTTCACGAGAACTTAATGCGTATTGAAAATAAATATTCAATATTTTAATAGTATATCCTCGTATACGTGACATTTTCATTTTAAAAAAAAATTAAAGTATTTTATTCATTTTGAAGTTTTTGAATTTATAGTATTGAGATGTTTGAGACTTCGAGTGTTATATATTATTATTAAATTTTCACTTGTCTAGTGTCTACTCAGGTATGGGAGACATTATGGATATGGTGAAGAATTTAGTCAAGATTCCACTACGATTTTCAAGAACATTGTCAGCAATTTCATGGATTATTTAGTGGAGTAAAGCAAATGTGTCGAACATGCTCTTTTGTGTGGTTTGTTGGGTTGTTTCACATTTGGAAGACACATAATACTAAATTTTCCAGGGATCAGAATCAAATGTTGGCGAAATAACTCTTGTAATCCAAATTGAGTTTGTGGACATGGTGCAATGCAACGAAATTAATATCTCACTCATTTGCTGAATGAATTATCAATCCTAGTTTATGTGTTTGAAAGAGTTGATTTTCAGTATTTCCCCGTTAGTTATATTAAGGTGTTCATGTACTTGTTATTAAGGCATGACTTGTTCGTTATTTGATTTTTAATAATATTGCTTGACTTATCGCTGATGACAAAATATTGTTATTAATTTAGAATTTTTCTTGAGAGATGAAAATTTAGTAAATTTTGTTTATACTAAAATTTTATATGTATTTTGATGCTATTTTTTATATAAAAAATATGATTAGTTGCAAATAAAAAAACATGTGTGTCTATTTTTATGAAAAAGTTTTTTTTTTTACTTTTTTTGTTAAAAATTCACAAATTCACAAAAATACTTAAGGATATAACAATATTTAAGGATATTTTGTTCATTGATACCCACCTGAGCATGATGTGCGAGTATGGATTTTACCCATGAATGCTGGTAGCGGGAAACATATATTCACACCCACCTGCACGCGTTGCCATCCCTACTTATTACACTTAATAGGAGGTTATTTTGTTACTTTTAATAAATAAAAGAATCATCAAGTTAAATTTAATTATATGGTTATTATTAAATTTCTCATCTTTCACAATAATTGTTTTCTCACCTGATATTCTACATATATATTTATATTATGTATATATGAAAGAGATTTAGTTACTTTAAGAGTAAGCGGAAAAAAACTTACTTTTAATTCTTCATGTACCAGAAGGAATCCCCCCTACCGGAGGAATCCCTGCCCATAAATAAAGATAAATCCAAGTCAATCTTTATAGGCAAAAGATAAACCCTAATCATCTTTTACAAATAACGATAAATTAAAATCATTCTTTACAGGTAAAAGATAAACCCTAATTATCTTTTACAAAACCTCTGATTATGCAGGCCTAAGCCTATAAGCCTAGAAAGGTAATGCTATAAATAAAAGGTAACAAGTATAGGTTTAAACACTCACTAATATACTCCTAGTGTTATTGACACTTGATAACATCTTTGATTTGCGCTAAGGTTGAGCTCATACTGACTTGAGCATTGAAGTATCATTGCAAATGCCCACTTGTGGTCACCAAACCTACCGATTTGGACTTTTGCTAAGAGTGAAGGCCAATGAAAGAGACACATTTAAACAATAAGTACTCTGCCAATTTTGTAGGTAAAGTTTGGTGCCCACCATGGGGTCGAGTAAATAACTCCCTTCAACCTCAAAGAGAAGATTGAGCAGATAGCGAGACGATGGTTCAAACAAAGAGAAATGTTGGAACTTCATGTGACCTCTTTCGTGAAGAGCGACCTCGGGAGTGGTTAGGGAGAAGGTGTCATTTCAGAGGAAATTGTGCATAAGGCAAACATGGAAGGTGAATCATCCATCTTTGACTCACACAACGACGAAGCCTATTGAAACAACCACACAACAATTCACTAGCAAACAGCAGACAACAAACCATTATGCACTAACTAACTCGGTGCTCCCATAGCTCGGCACAACTCCATAAGGTCAGATGCGTCTCATGCAAATCCCAAACTTAGCATTGGGATTACGAAAGACTCACCTTGAGTGCAACTAATTACATCTAGGACAAAATTAGCCATATTTATTACTTAGCCCTTGTTGCCAAATATGTCTAATTATTATCTTTTGTCATTATCTCTTTAAAACAAATATTATATTTTCTTATTACCATTTATAAGGAAATCAATTATTTTTGTTATCACAATTACAGGAAATTAATTAGCTAGTAGAGAAAATGACAATCTACTTTATATCTAAACAATCAATTATTTATTCTATCATAATTACAGGCTCTTATTACAAGCAATCAATTAGCTAGTGGAGAGAATGACAATTTACTTTATATCCAGGACAAAATTAGCCACATTTATTACTTAGCCCTTATTACCATATATAAGTCTAAGTATTATATTTTCTCATTATCTCTTTAAACCAAATATTATGTTTCCTTATGACCATTTGTAAGGAAATAATTTATTTCTACTACCACAATTACAAACAATCAATTAGCCAATAGAGGGAATGACAACTTACACAATCAATTATTTCTACTATCACAATTACATACTCTTATTACAAACAATCAATTTTATATCTAGGACAAAATTAGTTTATTATCATATATAAGTCTAAATATTATCTTTTCTCATTATCTCTTTAAACCAAATATTATCTTTCTTCGTTATCATTTATAGGAAAATCAATTATTTTTGCTACCACAATTACAAACTTTTATTACAGGTAGTCAATTATCTAGTAGAGAGATGACAATCTACTTTATATCCAGACAATCAATTATTTATGCTACCACAATTACCAGCTCTTGTTACAGGCAACCAATTAGCTAGCGGATCCAAGACAAAGTCAACCACATTTATTACTTAGTCCTTATTACCATATATAAATCTAAAAATATTATCTTTTCTCATTATTTCTTTAACCAAATATTATTTTTACTTATTACTATTTATGTGGTAATCAATTATTCTTGCTACCACAATTACAGACCCAAAACAAGGTAGTGCCTCTGGACAATCAAAACAAGCAAAGGGTACCCTCTAGGTCAAACAACATGGGCAAGGCAGCACCTCAGACAATCCAAACAAGTAAAAGGTACCTTCTTGACCAAACAGTCCAAGCAAGGCAGTACCTCTTGACAATCCAAACAAGCAAATAGTACCTTCCTGGTCGAACAACCCAGGTAAGGAAGTACCTTAGAAAAAATCAAACAGGTAAGGATACCCTCCCGCCGAATAGCCCGGGAAGGTAGTACCTTAGAAATCAAACAAGCAACGATACCCTTCCAGCCGAACAATTAGGGTTAGGCAGTACCTTAGGAAAAAATCAAAATGTGAAGATGTATACCGCATCACACCTACCCCAAGATCAAGCCTACCCACAATGCATTTATCTTGGTAGCCCAACTCGTTACATTGCTAATAACATCTTCGTCTCTTTGCTCCTTGACGCTGAAGGGGTTTTGTACTTAATGTACCCCCAACCAAGTTCACTGCCTATCTGGTCTACCTCCTTGACACTAATAACATCTTTGCCGCTTCACTTTTTAACGCTGGAGGGATTGTGTACCGGATGTATCCTTGGTCGAGTCTACCACCTATCAGGTCTACTTCCTTGACACTAATAACACCTACGTCGCTTCTCTTCTTAACACTGGTAGACTTATGTATCGGAAGGAATCCCCTGCTCACAAATAAAGATAAATCCAAGACAACCTTTATAGATAAAAGATAAACCTTAATTATCTTTTATAAATAAAGATAAATCTAAATCATCCTTTAGGGGTAAAAGATAAACCCTAATTATCTCTTACAAATAAAGATAAATCTAGGTCATCCTCTACAAGTAAAAGCTAAATTTCTAATTATGCAGACCTAGACCTAGAAAGATAAACACTATAAATAAAAGGTAATAAGTACAGGTTTAAACACTCACTAATATACTACTACTATTACTAGCATTTGACAATATCTTTGACTTGCCCTAAGGTTGAACTCATACTGACTTGAGAGTTGGAGTATCATTCTAGGTACCTACTTGTGCCCACCAGACCTACCAATTTGAACTTTTACTAAGAGTGAAGGCTAACAAAAAAGACATATTCAGACAATTAATACTCTACCAATTTTTGTAGATACATTTCCCATCCATTTTCTTCTTTAAATCTACTCGTTTATCTCAATCATTAGACTTAAAAAAATTGAATGGTAAGAATCAACATAAATGCAACTTGGACGCAACACTCTTTAAGAAAAGGAATGTTTTGGTATCAACATGTGCCTTAGAGATGACAAATGTTCTTTTGTCCTTCTAAATCAGTTGTCCTCAATGGCATTCCACAACCATTTGAAAGAAGTTTATACCTTTCTCCAAACAATCACATGGGTTAAGGAACTACAATACGATCACATTATTTTTTAGACATATGGTAAAATGATTATAGACAATTTTCAATCTTCCACCTGGGCCTAAATATTTTTTATGTCTTAGTATGAACTTGTCAACAAGTTTTTTCTACCATCCCAAACTCTAGGATGAGTTTAATAAGAAGACAAACAAATTATGTTGTTCACATTCTTGCTTGGGTGTGATTACTATATGCTAGTTCTCATGTTTATCACGATATTTCTCATTGTACCCACTATCTTATTATGAATGAAACGTTGTAACTATTTTAGCTTAAAAAAAAGATAATCATGACTTGAATAGTATGATTTTATTATTTAAACTGATAATATAAATATATATTTTGGCACAGGCACAAATTTATAGTAAATTTAAATTGAAAAACCTTATAGCAATTGAATTCTATAAGAATTTTTTTTCCATCAACTCCACTATAAACACACGAGTTATAGCTACATACTCGTTAACATATGTCTCGATGCATGTTATTATTAGTTGAAATTTATTGAAACTATAAAACTAAGAAAAAAATAACTTCCTTTATTTACAATTGAGTCATGTTCTGTAAATCACTAAAATGATTAAGTCAATGTCCTGATGAATCCTGTGGTGGAATCTAATATAGGATCTTGTTTGAGAATCTTATCACTTTAAGTGGATATATGATTCTAATAAAAAACCCTAATCTATTAATCATAAAAGAAACACATATATACAAGCGGATATTAATCTTGCAAGTAGAGTGACTCTTCGTACTACCTACAAAGGTAGCTTGGGAGCACATGCTATTTATGTATTGTTCTTTTATAAAAAAAAGAAAATTAGGATCCACACAAATTAGTTCTTTCAATGAATTTTAATTGATCACAAAAAGTATATTAAAAATTATGTCCCAAAGATTAGTTGTTAGCATTTTACACATCTCTCTCTCTCTCTCTCTCTATATATATATATATATATATATATATATGAATGAAGAGGGATTCACTTACTCAAAGAGTAAGTTAAGTTTAAGAGAGTTACTCTCCATCCTAACCATTTATTTTATCAAAATCTAATGGTAGTTATAGCTAACTAATCTTAACCATTATTTTTCAAGAAAATAAATTATTAGAATGAAGAGTAACTCCCTTAAACTTGTTTTTGGAGTAAATGAATTCATCTTATATAGGAGAATGCTAATATACTCCTACGTGTTAAAATAATTTTTGGACCAATAATCTTTGGACAAAATAATCAAACATCTCATTTGTTAAAATAAATTAATTTAAGAATATTCTGGTAGATAATCATTCCTCTCACACATTCATTCATTATTTCTCTTCTAACATTTAGGGTTTGATTGATTTAATTTGATTTTTTAGTTTTTGAAAAGAATTTTCAAAAACTATTTTCCAGAAGAAGAGAAAAAAAAAACAAACTTGTTTGACAAATGTTATTTGCAAACTATTTTGAAGATGTGAAAATAAAAAAAAAACTTGTTCATGTTTACTAAAATTTCATGAATGAAAAACAAAAAACAACATATACTTATTGTATTTTAAATTTTCAAAACAAAAACAGAAAACTGAAAAACAAAACTACTTATACTTGTTTATGTTATTTAGTTTTTAAAAACCAGAATTGTTTTCAGAAATTGTTTTAAGAAAATAGTAATCAAACTAGTTTTTTAGTTTTTAAATACTAAAATACTGAAAACAATTTTATAAAATTGTTGTCAAATAAGCACTTAAGGCTTGATTGGTTTTGTTTTTTAGTTTTTTAAAAGAATTTACAAAAATAGTTTTCAAAAACTATTTTGTGGAAGAAGAGAAAAAAAAACTTGTTTGACAAATGTTATTTGAAAACTGTTTTGAACATGTAAAAATGAAAAAAATGTTTATATTTATAAAATGTTATTAATGAAAAGTAAAAAACATGTTCTCATTGTATTTTGAATTTTTAAAACAAAAACAAAAAACTGAAAAGCAAAACTACTTGCAGTTGTTCTTGTTTTCTAGTTTTTAAAAACTAAAAAATAAGAACTAATTTCAAAAACTGTTTTAAAAAAATAGTAACCAAGCAAGATTTTTAGTTTTTAAATACCAAAATACAGAAAACAATTTTATAAAACTGTTGTCAAACAAGCCCTTAGCATTTGTCACTCTTTTTTTATTCCCTTCCTCACTAACATTAATTTTTAGAGTTAATTACAGATGCACATCTCATGCTTAGTGAAATTATATAAACACCTCCTTTTTTATTTTTTTTACATTACATATAACCCTTATTTTTATGTATTCATTACAAGTGTACCTCATGTATATTTGAAAACCTTACATTAACACTCTCTCAAATCTTACCCTAACACTCCCTTAGGAATGCAAAAATAATATTTGAAAAAAGAAAAGATGCACGTATAATTCTATTAAATCTTAGAGAATGCATCTATAATCAACTCTGATTTTTAAGACATTATTCTCTCAATATTAATATAATTATATATAATAATAATAACAATAATTACTATACGTGTCATGAAAGGATACCCTAATTCATTATCATGAATGTTAAACTCAAAAAGTAACCGAAGTCTCAATAAAAGGTAAAAAATAAAACTCCTTTTGGGATAGTTAGTTTTGACGCTTTGTTCACTTTATATCTGCCATCTTGTCAAGTTCTAGACGTGCTATTTACCGTATTTAAAGTTTAACGTATAAAAAAATATTTAAGGATATACATGATACATCTAAGCAATATGTCTAATAATTAGGGAGGGTAATCGTGCCGTGCATACATACCACTCGTCTCCGTTCCCATTTTAATGATCTTGCTCTCTTCTCTACTTCGATTTCATGTTAAACAAAATTTAATATATTTATTTTTAATCTCTGTATATAAATCCCCATTTCCGTGAACCATTGAAATTATCATATAATTAATAACTTAATATATAATTTATTTAATTAATAAATTAAATATAATTAATAATTTAATTAATAAATTATAAATAAATTTAAATTATAAAAATAATATAACAAAATACTCAAACCTCGAGCTTGAAAATAACTAAAAAAGATGGAGAAGAAAGTTAAAATTTCATTCTCGTCTTCCCCTTCACTTTGCGAAAGGGGACGGAAGCCTTGCCCTCCCTACTAATAATCCCCAAAATAAATATTTTTTATATTGACTGAGAATGACTGGTTCTATGTCACTTCAAATGCAGAACAGCTTGCAATTTCTGTGTCATACCGACAAGTGTGACCCCTTGCCCTGGCGCAGTAATAGAACTTCACGTTATCTGCTGCGGCTGCCTTGACAACTGAGCTGACTCGGATCGGGAAATGCATGTTAGGTACAGGTGACGAGTATTACATTACAGTTTCACATTTAAATAAATCTATTCGTAATTTAAATCATGATAAAAAGAACTATTGTATAATATTGGTAAGGGAAGAATCCCAGTTACTTTACAACACCAAGAATCATTTAGTAACTACGCCATATCATATCTCTGCATAAAGACCGTATCCAGAATTATACTCTTGAAGTAGTATAGTTCTTCGATATCTATCACTAGTAATACATCTTGCTCCTGTAACATCCGGCTATCGTTCTAAAACTTTCCCTGAAAGAATGGTAACCTACTGAAGAAAGAATGAACTTAATTGTTGACTGTGCTTGTGATCTGACACAATAGAATGATTTTCATCCCAACAGCTGCCACATCAAAGGCCTCACCCAGACACCCCATTAACAAAACAATGGATCCCACCACAATCTCACATTGATTTTTTTCAAGAGAAAAGAACTCAATAACACAAAAAAAAAGAAGAAAGGACCACCCTACTTGTTGACAGACATAATTGAATGGGCATACGTCACTTCTTGGGAGGATCTGAACTTATTAGATTGACCCACAAGTTTGCAATCTTGACGAAGTAATGCTTCCCATTCCATGTCACCAAATTTAACCCTGACCCATAAAAATGGTGGAAAATAAATTACAAGGCCAAACTGGTAGGTAGTCAAGCTTTTCACTTTCCATTTTCAAAGGAAAAACATCATACACACCTATTCCTACATCATTTAATGAAAGCAATCAAAGCATACAGTTGTACTATTGATCTAAAAAGATACTAAAGCAAATGTAAACTGATGCTAAAATGATATAAAAGGATTCTTTCCATCATTTATCCTGCAGCACCTGTACCTTATTTTGTTTCACTTCTTTTTGTTTATGTCAGTTTTTTTCAGTATTTTAATCCTGCAGGCTGCAGGTTCACTTCATGATAATATCATTAGAAAACAAGTGAGAAAGTGAGATAGTTGAATTCTCAACTGCTAGCATATCTGTTTAGCTAACTTGAAAAGATTTCACTGATGGGGCTCTATGCGACAAACGGCCAAAGGAGCTAAGTTGAACTGACATCCTAATTCCTAGAGATCAAATAAAACTTAACAAAACTTGCACGGGAAATTTTTGCTCTGAAAGATTTTATTTTTCCTAATCGCTAATAGTGGGGATTTGGACACCTTTATATAGTGACAAATGGTAAAGAAAAAATTCTATCAGAATGTAATTTTAAATAAAATTTTATCATTCACATTTCAAAGACAGTGGAGATTATAGTGCACATACCTGGTAAGAAACTAGCTGGCAAGGTTGACAACTGGCAAGTAGTTTGTTCTCCAGAGAAGGCATAGCTCTGAAGTGCATGTTCATCAAGCTCGTGAATATACTTAATGGATTTAACTAATTCCCGTGAAATGTCATCTGCCTCAAAATTATTCTGATTTGCTATACTCAAAAGAGCTTCTTCAAGCCCTGAAGCCAACCACATGCTATAACACTCATTCAAAAGGCCATATAAACTTTTAGGATCTACAGAACCTGAAAACATCCAAGGTTTGTGAAGTCTGGCTGAAGCTCCAATAATTTCTGCCACTCTACAAATTTCTCCGAGTGCAAGAATATACTGAACACCTATGTCAACCCACCACCCCAGAAAAAGACAAGGTTATTTCAAACTCTTAGGTTGATCTACATTAGCAGCATATATATTAGGCACGAGCATGACATAATCATGTAGCTTACCTTTCCGGTTAGATAATATCTGGTCATGAACATTCTGCAATACAGCTTGCTTCCAGACGTAAGCACCGTGTTTCAGCTCTTGAGAACAAACAACAGCTATTTTGGACCATATGGTAAGATAATTAGATTGTTCTTCTATTGATCCCAGCTTGAGAATTCTTAATATTGATACCGTATCTTTCAGAAGTTCTATAGCAGATTTAATATCCTTCTCTGCCTATTCAAATACAAATGAACAAGTGTTATCAAGCTGAATGGTCTGTTAAAAAAGAAGGTTATCAATAAATGAAACAAGAAAGTACAACTATCATCCATGATCCATCAAATTAATCTCAACAAAAATTAGGACAACTACCAGCACATCAGTATTGATTAGGGATGACAATCATACCCATTCCCATCTTAATTTTGATGGGAAAAACCTACGTTGTTGGTCCCCACCCTGCCCTCGTCTAAGATAATTAGGGATGAGAACATGTATGAGTTTGTTAGTCTCCCCCTATTCTTGCACCCGCCCTGCTTCTATATTTTACATAAAATTATATCTTAAACAAAATCTCACATATTTTTGCATAAATCTACAACCCTGTGAATCATTAAAACTAAAATATAATTAATAACTTAACATATAATTTTTTTAATAATTAATAAATTAAATATAATTAATAAATTATAAGCAAATTTAAATATAAATTATAAAAAATAATATAATGGGGGTACCCATGGAGATATCCAAACCCGAAAATATCCAACGGAGATGAGGATGGGGAAGGGGATTAAAATTTCATACCCTCACCCTGCATTTCCCGAGGTCGGGGATGGGGAGGGCAAACCCGCCCCGCCCCATTGCATTGACAAACATGCCTACATCAGTTATCAGTCATATATTTGGTTTGAAACTATCAAAATCCTTCAGTAGTTACAATACTACTTGCACATTCATTCATGTAAATGATAAAACTAAAAAAGTACAGCACACAATATTTTCAACTTCCAGAAATAGACATACCGTCAACAACCTTGATGCTAACTGGTATTCTGATTCAACAAGTCGGAACTTAGGTTCCTTCAAAATTTCAAGAAGCTCATTAATATGGACATTTCTTGGGCAATAATCCTCAGATAGATATTGATTAGGGATGCTCATATTATCCTGATGCAACATCTTGGAGAATTCCTATAGAAAAATGAAGAGCAGAAACAACAATGAAAATATTAATAGCTTATGCATTTGATTAATAACAAGGAAATAATAACCATACACAAAAACACAAGTAGAAGAAAACCAAATTCACAATAACACATTGCAAATAGCTCAACTCAACTATGTGTAGTTTTAAAAACTGATCCACCCGGTTGAGATATTGGGTCACTAGGTTAGTGATCGAACTAGTGAATAATTGGTTGAACCACAAGAATAAATATTAAAATTTAGAATACATATGTATATATTATATTTGCATTGGTTTAATGAAAAAACATTATAGCTTAGTACTATGGTGCACACTCTTTGTCTCTCAGCACCCTCGGGTTCCAATCCTGGCTAACCCTTGTGGGAGATTGTTTTTACTATTTGCATGTGACGTGTTTGATGGAGTGGCCCTTTGACCAATGAACCACCCCATCAAACACAAGTCACAAGAAAGCCATTAGGTCTAGGCTTCTAGCTTTGTGCCAAATCCAGCCAGACCTACCTCCTTATTCTCTCATTTCCCTCATGGAGAGAATCCTATTCACCTATCCCCTTCCCAGATTTTTACATTTACTATTTGTAAGGGGAAAATAAGTAGTGAAAAGCACAAAACAACATTAGATAGGAAATAGATAACAAAATAATCCTTATATTGACCTGAATTTCCTCCTGAAGTGCTTTGGCTTTGGTATCTTCACCAGAAAGAGCAGCAACGTTTTGAGTTTTCTATGAATGTTAAGTTACGAATAATTTCAGTGCTAGTAAGCATTAGTAATACTAATATCTAACAAAGAAACACCACAAAGTTAGTTAGCTACCTTGAGAGTCTGAAGATGGAACAAAACATAATTGACCAATTCTTCCTTCAATTTTCTATAAAACTCTGCATAATCAATCTGCTCTAATTTTGTCACTAACTGTGTCACTGGTAAATCTCTGTGATCAAGAGTAGATGCATGATCTTGACTTATTGTACCAGAGATGGCATCCTTAAATTCCCATGAATCATCCTCAAAATCATTATCACCATCGGTCAAATCAGAATTTAAAACTGCCAGGGAAGGCTGCAATTCATTCTCATTGACTTGAGGTGCATGATTAACTGAAGTTTTCTCCGCAGATTCATGGGTAAACCTTGTTCCAGTTGAAGCATCCTTAAAGTCCCAGATGTCATCATCGAAATCTTCAGGGGAGGCGTGCATCTGGTTTTCGCTTGCATTTGGCGTCACATTCGGAGAAGTTTGGTTTTCAGCTTGATTATATAAATTCCATAAGTCATCCATAGATATGTTGGAAACAGGGCTATTAAAGTTATTCCTTATTGGGGATGTTGGTGTATAGGGAGATAAATCTTGAGATGCGGGATGTTCATCAGTCTCTGGTGTCTCATCACCAAAAATTGACAGAGGCAAGGCTTCCCTATGATTCTCTGAGCTTGTTAGGGGGTTCTGGAAATAGAAAGAAAGTAAAAAAGACAATATGTTTAAGAGTATGAAGTTAGTAGTAAACAAAACAATGTGTAATAAGACAAACTCAAGAACCAAGCTTGAAGATCCCTTTTAAGAAAATGAGACCTATACAATACTACATGATGTATAAAATAAGATATCAAACTGATTCAGTACCTCATGTTTTGTAACAGCACTCTCTGATTCAAACAAATTCACAGGAGGACCAACATTGACATTAGTGGGGGAAGCATTGTTTTTGTTTTTATCATCCTGATTGTTTTTGGTTTTGAAGTAAGACTCTGAACTTTCAACCACAGAATTAGAATTGATATTAAATCCAAAGTTCCATTCATCAGATTGATGAGATCCTGATGCGAGAGATGAATCATTAGTACCATGGGGAGTTGTACCATCAAATTTGAGTAATTCCATGTTAGTGGGATAGATGTCAGCCTTCATCGATGCTTCCTAATGCCACAAGTTCACAATCATATAGTATTAATGGACATTCCCCAATAATCTTAATGAACAATGCGACACAAAATGAGGAAATTATGTAGAAACAACTCACCAAATTTTGATTTGATCCTGAAGCAGAATTCAACTCCCCAAAATTTTGACAGAATATGGCAAACCCAGTTCCAATGTCATTTGATTCATTTCTCAGACCTGGTTGTGGGTTATTATGATTATGATTCTGCGAAGCAGAGCTCGGACTGAACTCAAACTCCATGTTCCATCCACCAGCTTTGTCAGAAATCCCTTTGGATGAATCCAACACAGTACCAACATCAAGAGCACCATTATCATGCTTTGGCATTTCAGCCTTTAAAATAGAAGACAGATAATTAGACAAAAGAAATTAATTGCAAGAAAAATAAGTGTAAATAATCTTAATGACATATTAAGCAAGCACGAGTTTATGCGGTGAAACCAATGTCTGGCCCAAGAGCATAGCTCGGTAAAGTACTTAAAATCATAGATCCAGACTGGAAACGCCAAAAATGACTTGAAGATACAAAGTACCACACCAGCACAAATTTTAAACATGCATAACAATTGACGGATAGCCACTATCCTTATTTCCCTAGCCTCTTCTGCTCTCATTTAAATACAATTAAATCAATTAGCCCTTGCTTCTCACAGGGAGGCTAATAAAAAAAATCAAACAATTCATATAATACATAGCTTTCCTAAACCTAATTTCCATTGAACAAGCTATAAGAAACGATCCACCGACAATTCTATAAGTAAAGACTAATTAATTCCAGCAGCATAAATTCAACAATAAATAACCTTAGATAAATTCGGTGCATTACCTTAACATCCTGGGTCTTGGTTCCAGTTTCCCATTCCGCAGACTTGAATTCCCAGCCATCATCATCATCCTCCTCATCCGAGTTCAGCTTGCTTCCGTTGGAGTTGGTCGGATTCGGAGCAGCAACATCGGATATCGAAACCGATCCGTTTCGAGAATCCATCAGAGGGCGTTGCTGACTATACAAACTGGAAATCAAATCATTGATTGGAAGGGACCCGTTCGAATCGGATCCCCTTTTCACGGCAGCACCACCGTTGGAGAAAACACTGGCAGGAGCGGGTTGCTCCTCCTCCTCCTCCTCGCCGAAGATCGAAAGTGGAATAGCTCCCTTGGGCTTTACGGCCAGCTCAGTCTGAACGGCAACACCGTTGTTGTCGTTTACATGTTTGTTCGTGGGATCCGAGGAACCCCCTAACGGGTCGAAGGGTTTTGAGAGGTTGCCGTTGGAATGGTTGACGAAGTCGCCCCAATCATCGTCCTCGTCGTGGATGGGATTGGTGTCGTTTGAGGTTGAAGGGAATGGTTGACTCGGAAACGACGCGAACGTGAAGTCGCCGAAGCTCTCGTCGTCGTCCTCCTCCTCCGCCATTTCTCACACACTTTCTTTCTTTTTCTTTTCGTAAGGTGTTAATACCGTTTTCCCCCGAGTTTGCGAAAAATGTTATGGCTAACAATATCACGTGTAAGTATAAATTATGTAATGGCACTGGCACTACTACAGCTATTGTGTTCGTGTGATGTGGATTTGTGGCCATACATAATACAGGTATGAATCATTATTCATTAATGCTAATCATGGAATCAAGAAAAAATACAATTCATAAACAAATGGATTTGGCTCCTCTACCCTTTTTACTTTATTACAAAATTATTCTTTGTCCTCATAAAATTAACTTATCATGACTGGGAACTACTATAATTCATTTCACAATTATACCTTGTTAAACCATTATTCAATGTTTGGAGCCTTCCTTAGTACTGAATAATTTTCTTTTTTTAAATGAAAATTTTAATCAGCTATTTTTTGACATATATTTGTTAAAAATATTTTTTAATAAAAAATATATATATTTTTTATTTTTTAGTATTTTTAGCTCGACTATTTCTATTTAAAAATGATTTCCTTATTTTGACAAAAAAGTCCTAACTGTTTATTAAAAAGCATTTTTAAAATTTTATTTTAAATTTAACCAAACTCATCCAAATATCCAATATAGTTAATGTCTTTTAAATTTTGAGAGAATTATAAATATAAATTAAAAACAATAATATATATAATTATTATTACTATTATTATTAATTCTCCCACCTATTTATATTTCTCCCGGTATCACATTAACATAATAACATTGTATATGATATTGTTTAATTTTCTCTATTTTATTCTTTTTGTCTCGTTATCACGTCCTTAACACCTGACTGCATTTTTTTCTGCAGACAACTCATTCTTACTCAAGTCATAGGTCGGTCCTTCGGAACAAACAATTATATAGGAGCTTCAATTCAGACAAGTGTTATAGAAGCAACGGATATTAGATCTAGCACGAGGACTCGAATATGGTGTGTTTGGTTCCACTAATTTAGGGTAAGGGTATAATTGAATTGAAATGAATTGAAAACAATAGATGTAAATTGGTTGTTTAGTGAGGATAATTTATGCTAAAAGACACGCGTTCCATATTTTGATTAAAATAAGTTGAAAATAGGTGAATGTGTAGGTTGGAGTGAGGAAAAAATAAGTTAATCATATTACTTTTTCTTACCTTTAAATTTTATTTTAAGTTTTTAAATTTATAAAAATAATATTTTTTTCAAAATGTAAATTGACAGTTCATCATTGTTATGTTAGTATACAAGAAATAGATATTTAATTTGTTAACATCAATAAAATAATTAAAATTTAATTTAATTAATACTATTATAAATTTAAAATTTATTATATTACTTACATTTTTCAATTAACTTTTGAAGCATAAATTTTTCAATAATATGAAGTCTCTGTATACTGAAATTAGTTTCTATTATTAACTACTTTATCGAGTGAAATATCAAATAGATAAAGAAACACTTTTAAAAAATTATTTTTGAAAAAAGGAGAAGAGCAAATGTCCACACTCTCACTTCCTTTCATCAAACGTTTTAATTATTTTTATGGCTTAAGTTAGTTTTTTATTTCTAAAATTTCACCAAAAATCATTTTTTATCTTTGAAATTTAAAAATATTTTTTTAGTCCTTGAAATTAATTTATTTTTTATTAACATTATCTGTTTATAATATATTAATTAAATTAATCAAGGTACACATTTAACGACATTATTTACAATTTGGTTAGTAAGAAGTAACGTTTTACTTTCAATAACATAGAAAAATAACCCTTTGCAACTCAACTGAGTTCATGGTCTTGATGTTATGGAATGAAATTAACCACTCATTCATTTGTTAAATGACTTATAAACCCTAGTCTATGTGGTTGAGTTTCACAAAGATTAAATCTCTATATTTTTATATTATTCATTTAATTATGGTTTTCAGGTACTTGTAAACAAGGTACGACTTACACACTATGTTGATGATCAATAATGTTGTTTGACTTATAAAAAAAAACATAAAAAAATAAAATAATATTTTTTCATCATTACAACTTTTGGTTAGTTCTAAAGTATGGTATAATCGTCATACTCTAATGCTTTATTTGAAAGACTTGTTCACTAACAGAGAGTGTTCAAGGGAAAAACTACAAATTTAGGGTAATCAATAGAAAATTTATCAAAATGGTAGAATTTGACCCGTTAATGGCCAAAAACCCCAAAGCAATTAGTGTTTTCATAGAGGTCATATAAGCACAAGGGAAAAACATCAATTTGAAGGGCATTTTTTATAGCTCTGCCAAAGATGCAATTTTTTTTAGTGTTTTTAGTGGCCAGACCAAAGACCAAAATTTCATGTTACCACCCTGTGGAATCTTATCGCATTGATTATTGTAACTCAATATCCAAGAAGATTAAATTCTTAAGCGTGACAAGTCCCTTAGGCAGCATTCCACATATATTGATAACAATGTCTCTTGTGTATTAACCCACATACAAAAAATTAACTTTAGATTCCAATATATGTTATACTTGACCGGACTTACCCACATGGCTGGGTTTACCTCCAGCGTGGCCAGGTATCCGGTTCGAGCAGGACCTATTTTCTTAAAGTGAAAGATCCAAACTATCCTTTTCAGGTAAATCTAAAACCTAATGACCTAAGCCTAAACTCAAAAAGGTACTTCTTCCACTTTTTCAACATCTTGTCAAAGGTACAAGTAGTGTTGTATTGTAACTACTGTTTTCTATGACTTTACTCTTAGCATCTAAGAATACTTGGATCCATGTACATCCTGCAGAGAACAAAGAGACTCATCAAGACACTGGTACCTTACCAATGTGTGCAAATACATATGTGATGACTGAAGCTTTGAAGTCTATTTTGAATTTCTTCCTCTTTTTCTTGTGTTAATTTAAAAAATGATTTGATTCTTTTAGCTAACATGTTTACGGAAATATGAATTTCTTTCCTAGCTATTCTATCATTCATGCATGAAGGTATATGCTTTGAACATGAAGTACTTAATTTTCTGTAGTTGGTTAATACATATGTGTATGAGACACTACTTAAGGGCTTTACACACTTAAGAACCTGATCTCTTGGGTGTGAGTTACAATAATTTGTGAGATAAGATTCCATAAGGTGGTAATATGAAACTTTGGTCTGACCACAGAAAATCCCAATTGTTTTTGTGTTTATGGTTATTGATGGGTTAAGTTACACCATTTTGTTATTTTTCGTTGACTACCCTAAATCAGTAATTTTCTCTTGAAACACTCTCTATTGGTGAAAAAGTTTCACTTATGAACAAGAAACTCTTTATATGAAATACAAGAAATTGTATAAACTATACAATTGAAATTATGGAAATGATATCACACATGTAAACTCTCATTTCGCATTCTCATGCTTAATTAGTCATGAACACTAAGAAATCTTTTTATTTTATTTTTTTAGTGAAGGGTAAAAAATCTTTTTATCATGGCATATGATTAAACCCTATTTGTACTAGGTTTAATAAAGAAAAATATTATGTTTTTGTCTAGTTTTTAATAATTTTTTTTTTGCTTATGAAAACAAAAGTATTTAATTATATTGAATGTTGATTCAACCTAGAGCTTATCGATTAAAATACAATTTTTAATTATTGTAATAATCTCATATTTCAATTATGAAACCTTATTTATTTGAGGGGTTCAATTATTACGTCATGTATAAATTAATATACGATCTATTAATATTCATCCGATGAATAATATTATATATACATATAATAGTTAGTTAACACTTATAACTTTAACAACTTTCTATAAAATCACACTATACCAATCCAACATTTATAATGTTACGATATGATATTAATAATTATATATGTCAATTTTTATATAATTTAATTTTTTTAAATATATCATATAATCATGAATATTTACATATTTTTAACGATCATTTTATACTTAAGGTTAATGTTAAGAGATGTAATGAAATATTAAATAATATCTATTGTGATATGTTTTTTATTTATCATATTCTTTACTATGATAACAAATATTTAATTTTAATTAAAAAGATTGAATAAACTACGTATTTTATAAAAAATAGTATAAACTATAAAAAATAATATTTTAAAACAAGAACATATATATAATAATTTGGATAATGAGGATAAACACCCAAAGAGAGAATTGAAATTTTATTTTTCAAACATGTTAACACATACATGATCAATTAGAAGTAGGTGAATCGTGATGTTATCACATTCACATGCAAAGAACACTCCCATGCATATATATACACAAAATTACAGAAAAAGAATAGTTCCAAATAACAAAGAAAAAGAAACGAACAAAAGGGAAAAGAAAATCCAGCATATGAATGAGTGATTGATTGGACAAGAAAGAGGACATTGAATTTAGTTGAAGAGGAGAATAAGCAGGGTGAAGAAGAATGCGAGCGCGAGGAAGTGAGCCTTGGAAGAGCTTGCAAGCAGAGAGGTTGCAGAGGAGAAATCTCCAGAAGAAGTGTTGGTGCTGATAATAATAACCATCCAATCCTCCTCAGAACCAATCCCAGCTATCTTATACTTGGAATTGTTGAGATACTTTGTGTAGCGATTAGATTTGGTATAATTGGAAAACAAATTATCAGAGTCCAGGTCGGGCACACAAACAGGCATGACGACCCCTTCTCTTGTGGTGTTGATGTTGATCTTGCATTTTTCTACGTTCTTTTGGAAGTTTGGAATTTTGGAAGTGTAACCAGGCAGAGGGTAGTAGTCTCGAAAATCTTCGCATTTCGTTTTCTCTAAATCTTCTGCGATCTCCTCAGCTAAGCAAGAAGCCTTTTCCCTTTCATCCAGAACAGGAAGGTTGAAAACTTTTCTGTAAGTATTGATGTCACGAAGTAGATCTTTTTCAGTGTCTGCAAGAGGGCAGCCACACAAGCATGCAAAGGATAATATATTAGAAAATAGTCTAATAACCATGTTACATTCTCTTTTAATCAATAAATTGTTGATTTTTTATGTAACTATCTTCCAAATTATGTGTCTTCTTCATTTCTAAATAGTTCTCACTTCTCACTTTAGGAGGTGTATAAAAACGAAACTCAATGTTACAAATGTATATATGTAACATGTTAGTGTTTTATAATTTATTGGTTGAGTCACTAGGAAAGATAGTAATTTTAAGTTAAATAATATAAACATTAAACAAGACATGTTCATGTATGCAGGGACAGGAGTGCTTGGAAGAGAGGCAAAGGAATTTTACCGTCACAGACCACTGGACTAGGAAGCAGATGGAAGAGAAAGACGGATGCAATAAGAATGTAGAGGCCATGTTTGAAAGAAAACATGGTTCGTTCACTTATTGGAGAGGCAAAAACAGAGCTTCTGGTTGGATTGCAGTGGAGAATGCTGTGTGTTCATGTGCTCATGATATCCATCACCACTTATATAAGACCCCACGAAAAAGAGAGAGAGGAGGAAATATCAGTAACTGTAGGATTAAAAAGAGGAAAAAAGACTTTGATAAGGAGAATGGAATAAGCATAAAATTGAAGTTACTTATATAAATCAGGTTAAACACTACCTAAATACAACAGAAAAAAGTATAGAATTTTCAGAACAGTTAGTGTAGAGATATTAAAGAGAAATAGAATGAGTAAAGGAATGCGTCGTCCTTCTTGGATCATTCTTATGCTTTCTCATGAGAAGGAGATTCTCGTCACTTTTTTGGTACCTTGCTTCTAAAGAGGGGCACTTCCACGCTGTTATTCTTTTTTCGTCTTTGGAAAAGTGCTATGAACAAGATAGGCATCCATGATCTGGAAAAGTTAGTTTCATTTCAGGCATCTGAACTCAAATTTGTTGCGTTTTCTCTCTGTTATGGCCTTATGGGTGGTTTTCAATATGTAATTATTTTTTTAAATGTATTTTACAACGGAAAGGTGTTTCATAAAAATGGTTGTATTTTGTTTTTTGGCTGATTGAAATAAGTAGGTCTATTTTTAAAAAAAATTATTTAAGTGGGTCTGTTTTAAAAAATATTACCGGATGAGTTTGTTTTTAAATTTGACTTAGTCAAACTGCAACTCGCAATTGCCGTTTACCTGTCACATCAATTATGTGTTTACTTTGTGTCCAACGTGAAACAAACTGATACTAAAATCGTAATTTGCAAGGGATTTTTACTTGCTCCACAAAATCACACAATTAAAATCGCAAGTTTAAATTCAAATATTCGGGTTTTGTTATGTTTATTTCTTATATGTTATTTTAAAAACATAACAAATAAAACTGTCACGTAAAAATTTAAAAAATTTAAAAAGTAAAAAAATTTAAATTAAAAAAAAACTTCAAATTTTAATTTAAAAAAAAAAGCAACTTAAAAAAAAATTTAAAAACATAAAAAAATAAAAAAATTCACTTTAAAAAATTAAAAAGATAACAAAATTTAAAAACTCAAAACTTAAATTAAAAAATAAATTTAAACGGTGATGCAAAATCTAAAAAAAGTAACTTTTAAAAAAAATTTAAAAATGTAAAAATAATAAAGTAAATTTAAAAAGTTATATTTTTAAATTTTGTAAAATTGGTATAAGTTTAAATTTATATTTTTTTAAATTTACTTTATTATTGTTATATTTTTAAATTTTTTTAAAAGTTACTTTTTTTATATTTTACATTACCGTTTAAATTTATTTTTAATTTAAGTTTTGAGTTTTTAAATTTTGTTATCTTTTTAAACTTTTAAACTGACTTTTTTTTAAATTGTTATGTTTTTAAAATTTTTAAGTTACTTTTTTTTAAAATTACAATTTGAAGTTGTTTTTTTTAATTTAAATGTTTTTATTTTTTAAATTTTTTTAAAGTTTTCCGTTACAGTTTTATTTTGTATGTTTTTAAAATAAAATATAAGAAAAAAACATCACAATGTTATATAAGGAAACAAACCTAGATATTTGGAAACAAGGCTAAAGATTTAAACTTGCGATTTTTATTGTGTGATTATGTGGGATAAATGGAGATTCCCACGTAAATCGCAAGTCCCATCTGCGGTTTATGTGGGACATTAACTGCTGAATAAAACAATGTAATGAAAAAAATACATATTTAATACAAATCACAAGTGACAATTGCAGTTTTAACATCCTAAAAATCCACACTCATTTGTATCCGCGGATTAAAAGAAACTACATACAAACTGTAAAACTGTAAGTGTAAATTGCAGTTTTAATCCTTTAGAAATCCACTTTTTTAACAACCCTATCTCATCATGTACTTAGTACAACCCTATCTTATCTACTTATATATGTTTAAGCAATGATGCTTTACCTCTAAAGTTGCAAAAGAACATAGAACCGAATCTCCTTTTTCAGAAATAGGTACAAATTTTAACCATATCCTATACACCATCAGAACACCGGTTAATGTGTCATGCACACATACTATATACATCATCTTTAATTTAAATTGAATTGTCATGTGATCATAATTCATAATTAACCTCTGCATTGTCACTTTGTTTGGTTAAAAAAATGCACTTATTAATGTGATGGTTAGGATTAAGGTTTAACTTATCATCGTGATTAATTTTTAAATAAGGTACATGTAACATGTGTCTAATTTTTTTTTCGTTTAATGTTTTTCAATTTCTTCTTATTTTACCCTTCTCGAAATGTGTCCAGTTTTTTATTTATTATTTTCTTATATTTTAATGTTACACGTGCAAATAATGAATCCATAAGTACTATACACTGATATGTACGAACTTCCTTTGCAATCCCTTTTTTGCGTCACTTTCGATTGTCATAAGCGTCACTAACTTAGTCTCTCTTCTTCACATTATTCTCCAAAAAGGAAAACTAAACTCTTTCACCCTTTGGTATTCATTCATAACCAAAAGTCCAAAACAATGGTTGCCATGATGGATATCTCGAGTGATTTTTTGGTGGAGATTTTTCTGTTGCTTCTTGTGATGTAGTTTGTACGTTTGAAGCTTGTATGTAAGAATTCTTACTCAATCATCGCAGATGCCCTTTTCGAAAATCTTCATTTTTCAAAATACCCAAACACAAGAAAAACTCTGATTTTTAATGGTTGTGATCTCAAATTTATATCCGTTGATGGTCGCGGTTCGGTTCATGATGAATTGTCTATTTCCACAATCAGAGTTGAGTTTTACTACCAACTTTATCTTGCATTAAAATAGTGGGTTCTTGAAGGGGTTTTGTGTTGATTGAAGTGTTTTCTAGTTTCCACATTTGGAATCTGTCTACTGGTTTTACTTTGAAGTTTGAAACTTTACCACCCCATTTGGTGGCTGATTATATGATTGAGGATTTTTATCTTATGTTCCATGAATTAGGGTATGATAATGTGTTGGATGAATATGTAGGGTTTTTCATTTATGCAAACAAACTTGAAGAAACCTCTATTCGATTAGTGAAATTCTCTATGTCAACCCAGGAGTGGCATTATCAGTTGGACTATTTTTTGAAAGAGCATTGCATTGGATTGCATTTTTGTACAGATGGAACAATGATATATTGCTGGTTGTTAATGTTGTCGATTCTGATTTCACAGAGTTATATCTGTCATTGGATGTTGACCTTAAAGATATAGAATACATGACCTTGAATGTCATTAAAGACAAGATATCTCTTGTTACAATTCGTCAAGTCAGGGAGGTAAATTATTTGATTGACATTTGGAAGATGGAAGTTTGTGGAAATGACTCCAGCTGGACTTACATCAGATGTGTATTAGTCAGTGATGGAAGTCTTGATTACATGGTTCCAATTATGTGTTTTGATAATAGGTTTCTCTACTTCCACAACATTAATGGTTCAATTGTGAAATACTTAGATGAAGAATAGTCAGAAATACTTTAGATGAAGAACAGCCAGAACAACTGAAGCTTGATGTATATCCCATATGGACATGAAGTTTATGTTTATAATGAAACAATCATGTCTATGTAAAATATGTTCTGTTACAACTTCCAAATGTTCATTTTGCTTTTGCTTATGGTATATGTTCTGTTTAAGTGTTTAATATAAAGTGCCTTTTTATTGTGAAGTTCTTATTTGCATTTGCGTTTAATATGTTGTAATTTTTTTTAGCATGTGTGCGTCATTATATATATATATAGAGAGGTAGTGCAACTAATAAGAGTTAATTAACTCCTACCCATATGAGTATTAAAAGAGTATTTTTTTTTATTAAAAGAGTAAGGGGAAAGAGATTCTTAATTTTTAAAATACTATAATATCCTTAATAAAAAGTAGTTCAGATACTACTACACTGATATATGTGTGTGTGAAACCAACATAAAAAAATATACCTGACACTTATTTGAATATTTTTAATGCACATATGTTTTTTATAAATTTCAATCAATAAAAATAAAATATCCAAATAAAAACAACAAATTATTTTTACTAAAGTTTAAAGTTGAGACTAATTTGATACTAGTTTACTAACATAGAAAAAAATAAAAGTTACCACAAAAACCAAAAAAATAGATTTTATTAGTTATTGACTTAAATTATTATGATTAATTATTGACTTAAATTATTATGAGCCGTTGATGTATAATTCTTTTAATCAACGGTGTAGATTATATAACTCTGACACTCTCCCGTTTTTTCTTACTTTTCAATATATAAGAAAATACGCATTAATTCGTGTGTTCAAATACTTGCACTTAATTTATTAAAAAAATGTACTTGCGTTTAAAAAAATGACATATACTTAAAAATTGAAACCTGTGTTATTTATGTTAAAAACCATGTGCCCCCATTATGTTGATGTTCAACCGAGAGAGTTCACTGTTGAAAGTTGAGGGAAAAAAAAAATGTCTACAGTAATTTGTAAACATAATTTAATTTGATGAGAATGATTCTATTAACGTATGAGGTAATTTAATATAATAATATAAACTTTTCTTCCCGTATATTTACAAAGAATGGTTAGACAAAAAATTTAACATAAGCCAATACTGATATTTATTCCTGTCCCGTGCTACCCAAGACATTTGCTTCCCCAAAAGGCGTGTAATGGAATAGATACATTTATAGTTTTATATAGATTTTGTAAAACGTTAATTGTTACCTCATTTAAATTTCAAAAAATGAAACGTGTTTTATACTCAAGTTTCGTTAGAAATGATTGAACTTTCTCAGACTTGAAGGTTGCACTAACTCACCCTCCAAAAGCTGTTTTCGTTTACACCGTCGCTAACACTATGGTTTACCATCCTTCACCATCTTCAGTATTTTCTCCTTCCCATATGGAACAACTCTGGTTGATCCACTTGACATAAACCATTTTAGTTCACAACTATGGCATAATAAGATTAATTTAATTAGTTTATAAATTTATTTGTGCTCATTATATATTTTTATTTTTAAATCTAATGTGTTTTCCATGTTATGTAAGTGACAAATGAAGTACCTTTTGAGTGCAGGAATCATTAGTGATTAACAAAGACTTTTACTTTCACTGGAAGGAAACTTTTGTCCATGGAGAAAATTTTATTTAGGACCTTGTTGGTAAAACATTCACAGTAACCCTCTTGCTTGAACACTGTATTATTGGAGTGTTTCGAAAAGGTATAAGTGTTATGGCTCAATTTTATGGACTTATGACTAAAACATATAGCAATACTCCATTACATTGGGGAAAACAAGTTCGTCATTAGGGTATACTCATTCGACAACATAGAGATAAATTACCCTCAACCACAAGTAAACAATGCACATGATGGTGATGGTAGACAAGACATACATCCTGATGTTATGTTTGAAGAATTTTAGGCAAATAACCAGAATAATGTTCCCCTTATAGTAGTTGAACAAAATAATATAGCTAATGTTCCTGCCGTTGAATAAGTTGCACACCTTAACCAACCTAATGTCCCAGTTCATGAAGAACTTGCTCAACTTAATCAGCCTAATGTTCCACATCGACCGAATCAGGGGCAATCGGGAGGCAGCTGCAGGTAAAAGAAAATCATAACAAAGTGGTGATGTTACTGTTAATGTGTATAATAGGGAATCCCAGCAAAGGTTGTTGTTTACTGGGGATTTATGAGTGAAAATGAATGCAATTTGATTGATGATTCTGGTGTAACCTTTAATTGCAAGATAAACAAAAAGGTTGCTAGATCTTCTAAGGAATGTCCACTTGGAGTAGGATGAGGACATTTGATTAAAAAAAAAAGGTTTAAGAAAGGGCAAAGGTTGGTAGTAGAAAAGATTGAAGATTCAGTTGGACTTGTTTTACACGTATGCAAACCATGAAGTATACCTTTTGTTTTTATCCTGTTCAGTTTTTGCTATTGGGATTGGGTTAACATTGTTTTGTCTTTAGATATATTTGTTCTTCTTATAAATGTTGTCAAAAGTAATTACATCTCCAAAATATTGGTAATCCACTCTACTTGTACCATTAGTCTAGAATAAGTGCTTCATATGACCAATTTTTGTAACAATGTATCTAGAAAAAACATGATATCATTATCAACCTTTCCTTCAAGATAACTTATAGCAACACTAAAATCACCATCTTTTATTAGTGCACGCTTATACCAGTCAATGTGGTTGAATAAATCCTTTTTATTGAACCCAAGAGATTGATGACCCCTGTTTTGAGTTGTCATATAACCCATTATATGGCAGGTTCTAATATCTTGCGCATGCAACGATTCCACTTGAGTTTTGTCTGCATCACTCAATACACAAAAATAATGAATTAAAGGAACAAAGTTTGATGGGCACAAGACATGGTTATGATCCTTTACAAATGACACAACTCTAAACTTCAAGGTGACTTTATTTTTCCTTATTCGTAACTTTGCCTTGCAATTACAACGAGTAAGAGGAAAATGATCTATTTTCCTATCATCCTTCTTTAGGTGATTTGGATTCCTCAAACCATATCTATTGCATACAAATTGACGAACAATCACCTAACCAAATTTATGGAGACCGTCATAACATTTCTCATGCTTTCTAATCCCAAACCCATGACATTTAGAATATGCATAATAAAACTTATACGTAACATATTTAGATGAAAATTGCATTCCTAATATGTGTTTAGGAGTCAAATCAAGCAAACTTTTGAACTCATCACATAAGTTGGTGTCATTTGCAGAGGTTTCATATTCTTCATTTTTATCACTTTTATCGAATTCCTTAAGTTGCTATCGCTTAAAAACATGGACATCATCGTCTTCTTCTTCCAAATTAAAATTTAGAATATTATCAACTTTGTCTATTTGGGAATACCATACAAACACTACTTCTGAACTATAAGGTCTACATGTATAACCCCTAATGGTGCCAACTACACAGAAAAATTGTACTATACAGAAATTGATTTTCAAAAAGAGAAAGAAAACATAATAGTTACCAATATAAAGAGAAGTAGCCACCAAATGAAGAGTTTCAAAATAGTGTACAGGAAGATGTCGTGCAGCAGCTAACAAAATCGAACAAGGTAGACGACAGAGCCACGGAGGACAGTTAGATGAAGAGCTTCCAAGACTGAAGAGCAAATAAAACATGATTAAACATAAATTAAAAGAGATAAAATATGAAAATACCCATATAATATAAGTTAAAAACAAAGCTACTAAATTAATGAGCTGGCAAGTGAAAACCAAATGTGACTCTATTATTGGCCAAAAACTTAAACAACTGCATAGTTGTTTAAACAAAAGCAACTGAGGAGTATACCCCATTTTGATGGTCATAATATCTCAACCTATTGCCTTTGATTATTTTTTTTATAGGCTATTACTTTGATTTATTAAACCTAGTTTTCAAACCTAATGATACATTATATTCCTGTTTTCTTCACAAATTAATTTTGGGATGTAAAGAAATGTTTTACATTTAATTGACAAATTACAAACTTTGAGTTTATTAAATAACTTTTGAATTAATACCATTATATTCAAACAATTTATTTTCATTAAAAAATTATTATAACTTTTTTATGGGTATGAGACAAACATAATATACCCGATACCTAATAGAGATGATAATGAAGACATAAATCTTGTACGGTATGGGACATAGAAGAAAATAAGTTTCAAAAACAGTAATAAAAATGTCATATCTATCCCATCCTGCATAATAAAAATATAATATATCAAAAGTTTTGACTACACATTCTATTTATTAAATACACTATTTATTGTTAATATCAGGTAAATGTCCTTTTACATTATCACTCAATTAGCTAATGATAACAATATATTATTGATAAAATGTTGTATGTTTCCAAATGTATGATATGTTACGGTTTATATAAAGAAAGTTTAGCTATCATTAGCTTATTTGGTAATACATCCATAAAATACCTTTAATTTAATTGATATTTTATTTTTAATGACCATTTTTTATTTTTGGTATCCAATTCTAAAGAAATAAATAAATAAATTCATTTTTTAATTGATATTAATATATTTAAATAATACTTTTTCAATCTTATTTATGAAACCTAATTATAGAAAGTTTGGATGATCATGATAGTATTAATATTAGAAGGAAATTTTTTAATATTATAATAATTTGTTTAAGGATGATTTACCTGCTACTCAATGGCATTTGACAGGTTGCTTCCCTCAGCTGAGTATTGATGAGTTAAATAGTATTCAAGCTCCCATTCTTGATTATGAAGTTCAGGCGATATGTAGTATGGGTTTTTAAAAATTTCCAAGGCCCAATGGGTTGCATCCAGTCTTTTTATATTTTCGAGGCTTTTTCTTCTGCACTTTTCATTTTTCTTTCTACACTTCCATATTTTTAAATTATCAAATTGTTCATATAGATTTTGAAGTACATGTGTTACGTGAGATGAGGCGGTGGGTTTTGGATTTGGCATTAAGATGAGACGGTGGATTCGGTGCTACGACAACGATGGAATTTTGAGAGTGAGACGATGACGACTCGTTAACGATGATGACTCGTTAACGATGACTTGGTGGATGACAGAGACAATTTAGCTGGAGATTGATTATACACGATATGATCAGCAATAATCTAAGTTTGGATTTAGCTGGAAATAATCTAGATTCTTTAAAAGCATAATTTTATAATACAAGTTCAAGTTAAATAATTAAAACTTGTGAAATAAATAAATATTAATGAATTTGAATTTGTGAAAAAAAACCCTTCAAATTATTTAATTTGGACTTAAATTTTTTTAATGAGTCATTTGAAGATATTTTGTTCTTTTACTATATTATGAAGGTGGAAAGAGATATTTATGAAGATGTATGGAGAAAAAACCTAATCGCAAGTCATATATTATGTCAGTTGGCATCCTCGGAAAGAAATATAATTGTAGGGTTCTTCAATTGCCGGTTGTTGAGGCTAAAATTTATCATTAGCAATCTAGGAAAGGTCTTGTTTTCAGGGTGACAACATGTTGAGAAATGAGTATTCGTTGGGTGGTGGGAATGGTCAACGGATAAAAAAGTCGTGAATGCTTAGCTACCATCTTGTAATATCCTTCATTTTGTTACAAATCACGATCCTTTAACTTGCATGTTGAATCAAACAATTGCAAAGTTTGTGGACAGTAGTAGCATATGACAGACGAACTTATTTTCAAACTACTTGCTAACTTGGATTATGGAATAGTTGATGGGTTAACCTCCACCTTTGCCAGCTGATAGACTTGATAATCCTGTTTAGCTTCAGAATCATAATGAGAAATTCTTTCATAAATCTTCTTATAAGCTTATAACTAAAAGAGATTAGGTTTCCCCTCTTTTTCACTAGTGTAAGTTATGAGCTTGGAAAGGGTAACATGTCAAATGTTTTATCTACATGATTCTCAAGAATAGGTTGAAAATAAAGGTGAAGTGATTTAAATATTTCCCAATTGATAATATTATTTGCCATGTTTGTGGACAATGTGTTGAAACCAATATGTATATTCTTAAGGATTATACAAATGTCAAATTTATAAGGTGTTAACTTACAAGTCAATATAGGATTTAGTTAGATTAATTTCTTTGTTACTGATGATAAATCTGTCAGGATTAATCATAACTTGTTTAGTAAGAATTGAAAATGGAGTACTATTATTGGTGTAAGTTCTCTGGAATATTTGATAGTTGCTCAATCAAATTGTTTTGATAGCTAAGAATGGGGATATTCTAAATCTAATTAATAAGATCAATTTTATGAGTTTGGAGATTGAACAAGGCATGAGATTGGACTTTTATAGGAAAAACAAGTATAGGCACGTCATATTGGCTTGTTACCTCCACCTTTTTGGTGGTTAAATTTAAAGTTGATGGAGGAACTTCTTCAACTTGTGGTGAGGTTCTTTGTGACAATAAGAGTTTTTGGATTATGGGTTTTACAAGAAGATTAGGTGCAATCTCTATTACAACTGCTAAAATTTGGGGTATTATTAATGCCCTAGAGTATGCTTGTGATAGAAATATCAAAGCTCTATAGATTGAAACAAACTTGTTGGCAGCAGTCCAACTATTTCAGTTAGATAGTCTTCAAAATCCCCGTTTATCATGGTTTGATTGTTTTTTTTTTTTTTGAAAGGCATGGTTTGATTGTTTGTTAGTAGTCTTGGCATGTTTGAATCTCGTATGTCCCTCATGAGGCAAACATGGTTTATATTATGGCGGGAATCACTCATGCAAGGGAATGGAGAATCAAACTTTTGTTATGCATATGAATCCTCCACATGAATGTAAATGAAATCTTTAGTTTGATTATGGGGGCACGATCTATCCTTGCGATTGTGTAATACTCATTTTGTTATAAAACAATAATATTAAGAAAAGTATTGCATATAATAATAAATATGTCCTAAATTTATATTTTTTCCTCTCCAAATTATTTGTTATTACAACTTTTTATTTAATTAAAAATATTTAAATCTAAAAATAATTTTCTCTAAATTTTCATAAAAATCACTTTTGATTCTTGAAATTCAAAAATATGTTTTTTAGTTTTTGAAATTAATTTGTTTTTTATATTAACGTTGTTTGTTTATAAGTTTCGATGTATTTGATTATGCCGGATGTGAAATTGAAGATTGAGGAGATTAAGGTTAATCGATTAAGGTTGAGAAGTAGAGTAATTAACGAGTAAAAAAAAGTGCTCCTTGGTAGCAATTTTTTTACGGCACTAACTGAAGAAGAATGACTAAAAATGAATAAGGGGCTAAAAATAATATTTTTTATTTTAAAGACTAAAAGTGATTTTTGATGAAACGTTAGGTCAGGATTTCGTCCTATAAGATCGGGGGCTTCTAGCTCATGTTCTTGATTCTATTGTAGTGTGTTAAATAGCTACTATAAGTCAAATAATTAATAAAAAAATTATAAATTCTATCTTATAAAAAGACAAAACACCATTTTTTTTATCTTCAACCTTATAAAATATCACTAGAGTATTAAATAAATTTTTAAATATCATGTTTTATTTATTTATTTTTCTTATATTTATGTCCAAAGAACAGTATCTACATGACATTCCTCCTCCTCCTATTGCATCTTCAATTTAGCTTTGAAGGATCTCTCTCCTTCTTAGAAGTAAGTGTGGTCTCCAAGCTAATAAGGATTGGTCAACTATGAAGTTTATGAAGGATGCATCCACGAAAGAGAACCAAAACAAAATGCAAAACAAATAGTTAAAAAAATCACGAGTACAAAAAGAAACTCAATGCAGTTAATGCAAAGGAATAATAAAACACAAAACATAAACTGTACAAAGTTAAAAATGCAAATTGACATATGCAAACAAATATGATGCATGAAAACAGAACGAAAAATGAACAAAGATAAATATGAAATTGAAACATATTGAAACAATGCATGAAAACACATTATAAATGCATGTGTGATGAATCATGGTCTCTCTTAGTTAGTGTCAGCAGCTACAAAACCACTACTAGTCGCTTCGTAACAAAAGCAGATGCGAAGAATGCACATAAACAAGGACATGCATGAGTGCCTAACACCCAGAAAGTGGGCACCCATCACTCATGTGTAGATGCAGGGGATAAATGCAAAAACACGAGCCATCGTCCAATGCTCACATTGTGGGTGTCCAACAGTGGCTGACAAAGAGCAATTATGTGGTTTAAAAACCAAATTTTCACTCAAAACACACAACTCACACACCCAAAATGTAATCTACACATGAATTGACACAAATTCAATGGTGCATGCATCTTAAATCTGTTGGTTGTCTCCTCACTTTCCTTTTGCATTTTAGAACATCTCTGCTCCCATTGTTGGAAATTAAAGCTCATGTCCTCAACCATGTTGAAGAAATTTGGATTGGTGGGATGAAATTGGAACAGATGGTTGCTAGCTTGCTCTTTCATTTTTGTGATTGCTTTTTGGTTCACCTGACAACTGATAATACATAGAGCACTAGAGGAGTAGTTAGTAGCAACTATAAAGAATAAGAAGAATAAAAACTAAATCTATTAAAGAATGAAATAATGGGTTAGCCAACTATCTTAACAAAATTTTCCAAGTATAAAGAATGAAATTCCTGAGTTTCAAGTGGAAGTCCCCGACAACGGTGCCAAAAACTTAATGAGTGCAAATTTTCTACACTACTATCGGCAAGTACACCAGTTGTATGTAGTAACAAATAAATATAGGATCGATCCCACATAACTTGGATGATACCTTAGAAATCTCGATACTTTCTATTTGTATGAATGAAAGATATAAAGTAAATAAAGTGAAAATAAATAAAAGTGGTAGTTACACATATGAGATTCAGTTGAGTTTGATTTTACTAAACCATCTCTTAAGTGTATAAATGAACTTAAAACCCTCGTTCACTATCCATGTTCCCATCACCCATAAAAATATCCTTAACCTCGATCTCTCATAAGCAAGAAACTAAACTATTTGAGTATTAGACTATTGCTCTCGCATATAACCTAAAGTCAAACAACTCGCATTAAGAAAAAGAGCTCAAGATGGCCAATCAGTCTTACTTCTCTCAAGTAGGAACTCTCATTTTACAAGTCAAAATCATTTCTCGAGCTCATTTAATAATTAAAATTCACAAAAGATAGAGAAATTAGGGCATAAGGTAAAGAAGAGCGTTAACATTAAACAATAAACTTAGATTAAAGAGAACAAAAATACACGAGAGTTCAAGCTTAGTTACATCAAACCCAACTAAATAACAACATAACTAACCATTAGAATGAATGAGTGCGGAGAATGGACGAAGACAGGTCTGGAGCGAGCCCTAGTTCAGTAAGGTGTGCAACTCCTTTAGGTAACCCTCGAGTAAACCCCTAAGTAACCCTTTTTTTTTTTTTAATGAAACTTAGCCTTTTATATTTTACAATTCGAAACGCTAGTGCCAATGGTCAAAAAGTAGTCATTGGATGCTATAAACTAATTAGAGCCTAAGTTTTATGGGTGCTGGGCAATGATGGACATGGCTGTTGGGCGTTTGGGCTTAGACACGCAACCAAATTTGTAGATTTTTCTTGCTTTTTTAGTTTTTTCCAAAACTTGACTCAAAACAACTAAAAACAGGAAAACAAACATAAAATATGTATACACTAAGTCCTAAACCTAAATTCCTAGAGAAATATAATTTTAAGCAAAAATAGAGGAAAAAAAGGCCTTAAATAAGAACAAATTATGATAATTGCTCTATTTTACCTATGTAAAAATAAGTAACTTAGAAAATTATCAACTTTTGGATGCCACACCTATACTTTATACAAGACTTAAGTATAGTTTGGTGTGATTTATTGTTAACTTTTTTCTTTATAAAAAAAAATTTATATCATGATTTGTTAAAAAATAGAACAATTAAAACAAAAACTTTAGGTTCACTAATAAATAAACCATATCAAACTAGATTGAACCATTGATTTTGTTAAAAAATAGGGAACCGATTGAACTGAACCGATTTACTTTTTTTTTTTTTTCCATTTTGAAACACCTCATTTTGGTGGATTAAAGAAAGTTATGTAATTTTGATAATGTATCATTTGATGGATAAATAATTAAATATAGAGATGAAACACTTTATCATAATCCAAATTCAAGATTGATAGTTTGGAATAATTAAATTTTAGTATTCAAATGTTGATGAGTTATGAACTTGTTTAAGAAATTGTGTTATTAAGTTATTGTTTAAGAACTTTGTTTTTGAGCTTTAGTTTAGTTATTTTGGATATGATACTTTATGTTTATAATAATGTATTATTAACTTTGAATTTTGAAGTATGAAATTATGTTAAGTATATTATACAAACCGATTCAACTAGTGATAATTCATCCCAACCATTAAACAATCAAACTACTACTTTAATTAGTTTAATGATTGGTTTGATTTTAATAACAATGTACACACCTCATCATGAATTTTGTTACTAAAGTGAATAACTAAGACTTTGTTAGTGTTAGAAGTAGAGGTTAGAAGTGGTGGCTGTGATCGAGGATTAAAGATGATGACCACCGACCAACAATTGATGACTGTCGATCAAAGACCGTTGGGCGAAATGATGAATTTGAATAAAAATAAAAATAAAAATACAAATCTTAAAACCAAATAGAAATCAAACTAAAAATTCAAAAAATGTTTTAAAAATAACTAGAAAACCAAATAAAAACCATTGTTATCAATTTGAAAATTAAGAAACTCGACCACTTAACGAACCTAAATTAGTATGCGTTAAACTCTATTACAAGATCTAAGTAACGAGCGAGGTAGTTTAGGGATAGTTTAATATATGGGGAGAGAGTTGCACGAGCAATGGGATAGTTTAGGGAGTGGCAACAACATATATAAGAGGAATATATGGATTTGACATTGACAAAGACTGTAGTCAAAAAAGGATTTTATATAAATTCTTTAGGGGTAGAGGAAGTCGAAATCGAAGACGCAAGATATCAACATGAGGATGCATACCTCATCTTCTCATGTGATTTTGTAGAATTTGTTACGAGGGCCAAGTGGAAAGAGAGTGTAAAAGTCGTGATAGGTAGCGACAAATTAATATAAATAATAGTAATTAAGGGAAGTGGAGAAGTCTTTTTTTTTTTTTTCTTTCTTTCTGAAACTGTGCTTTAAATATCACCCATTGTTGAGCCTTGATTTGTATAAAAATATTTAAATTTTAAAAAAATGATTTTATAATGTGAATATTACATATTTTATGTAAATTAATTTTGCACAAAATTTTTATTTTACAAATACATTTATTTATTAAAGAATAAAAATATATGAAACTTAAAGTTTAAAAATTGAAAATAAGATATGGAAAACGAAAGGTACATATTTTAACAAACTGGGTCTAATGAAACCTCCAAAAATGAAAATGAAGATGTTGAGAAATGGAACAGAATTAAAATAAATGGATTATAATTAAATAACATTATATTGTTTGATAAAATATATATTTATTAATAATATAAAAAAAAAGAAGAAGAGGAGGTATGGAAATAAGTAGTGGTGGTGGAGAATGTGGGTGGGGTGCATGGGAATAACAAGACACGTCAAGAGTTCCTTGTGCCACTCCTCACCGCGTGGCTTACTGAAATGAACACATCACCCTCTCTACACTTTGTTCCTTCTCCTCCACCTCTTTAATAAGCCTTTCCATTCATTGTTTTCGTACCAAGACAGCACCAAAACCTTAATTGTTTGTAACAATGGCTTCCGGTGGACAGAAATTTGCCCCTCAACAGCAACACACACAGCCTGGCAAGGAACATGCTATGAATCCAATGCCCCAGTTCTCTAGCCCCGATTACAAGCCTTCAAATAAACTTCAAGTATGTATATGTAGAAGTATAAAAATAGCCCCTTTCACTAGTTGATTTGTTAATTAATTTGATGATGAACAATGCAGGGGAAGATGGCACTAATAAGTGGAGGTGATTCGGGGATTGGACGAGCAGTGTGTAACTTGTTTGCGTTGGAGGGTGCTAGCGTGGCCTTCACATATGTGAAGGGGAGTGAGGAGAAGGACGCGAGGGAGAGTGTGGAAATGATAAAAAGGGGAAAGAGTAGGGATGCGAAGGATCCAATAGCCATAGGAGCTGATTTGGGTTACGATGAGAATTGCAAGAGGGTGGTTGATGAGGTAGTGGCTGCTTATGGCTGTATTGACATTCTTGTCAACAATGCAGCCGAGCAATACCAGTGTGGAACTGTCGAGGATATAGACGAGCCTAGGCTTGAGAGGGTCTTTCGAACCAACATCTTCGCCTATTTCTTCCTCACCAGGTAACTTAACTTCCCTTCATTTATAACTCAATTACAAGTCAACTCCTCATGTCATGGGTCCATACAGGCATGCCCTGAAGCATATGAAGGAGGGAAGTGTGATTATCAACACCACATCGGTGAATGCATACAAGGGAAACGCAAAACTATTGGACTACACGTCCAGCAAGGGAGCAATAGTGGGCTTTACGAGGGGGCTGGCCCTTCAGCTGCTGAGTAAGGGAATCCGGGTCAACGGGGTGGCTCCTGGGCCCATTTGGACACCATTGATACCGGCCTCTTTCAAAGAGGAAGAAACGGCCCAATTTGGTTCTGAGGTGCCAATGAAGAGAGCTGGCCAGCCTATTGAGGTTGCTCCCTCCTATGTTTTTCTTGCTTCCAACCAATCCTCCTCCTACATAACTGGACAAGTCCTTCACCCCAATGGTATGCTAACGCTATCTCTTGCTACTACTCATTTATTTTACCAATTAACATGCCCCTGTTTTTTTTTCAGGTGGAACCATTGTCAATGGCTAAACCCAATATTCTATATGGGACAAGACTCATAAGTAACGTTTTCTGTTATGCGTAACTCACTCTACTCTTAGACCTGGGACTTGGGGAACCATCTACCTCTGAGCCTAAGAAAATGAATGTGTCTTTGTACTGAAATTTATATTTATATATATATATATATGTGTAAGAGTAATAGTATAAAATAATGAAGCTCAGTATCTATTAAGGTTTAAATACCTCTCCTCGTACAGACGAGCGTGTTCCCTTCTACTTCAGTATCAAATTAATATCCATCTATATAAATAATAAAGGTAGAAAACATCGTTAAGGGTATCCATTAGAATATATATATATATATTTTTTCAGTTTGGAAGGTAACAACATGTATTAAATCTTCTCTGACAAATAGTTTCTATGGTAGAATGACGTCTTAGCCCCCGTACTATAGAGAAATATTTAAAATACATGAACAAATTATAAAGAATAAATTTTTAATTTTTTTAAATATGTTAAATCTTGAAAAATATAAGCCTTTTTTTTTTATAAATATGCATGATAATAAAAAATCTAAAAATTTAAATTTAAATTTTCAAAAACTGATGTTTCAAAATATAATTTTGTAAGTGTGAAAAATGTTTGAACATATATTAAATGTTTTAAAAAATAAGGATTTTAAAATATGATAATTAATAATATATGCTTTTAAAATATGATAATTAATAATATATGATCTTTTTTTAAATATGTTAAATCTTGAAAAATATAAGCCTTTTTTTTTTATAAATATGCATGATAATAAAAAATCTAAAAAATTAAATTTAAATTTTCAAAAACTGATGTTTCAAAATATAATTTTTTAAGTGTGAAAAATGTTTGAACATATATTAAATGTTTTAAAAAATAAGGATTTTAAAATATGATAATTAATAATGTATGCTTTTAAAATATGATAATTAATAATATATGATCTAAATATTTATAATAATGTAAGAAAATAATAAGTTTAAAAACTTTTAAAAAGGAAAAAATATTAAAATTATATAAAACGTAAGATGTGAAGGTTTAAAAAAATTTGAAACAAATGGAAAATATATGTTTATATTTAAAATAAACTTCACTAGCTATCGAAATTATATATAGATATCTAATTTTGTCTAATTTTTGTATTTTATTTAATTTAACTTTATTTTATATTTTTAAAATATTTATTTAGGTAAATTCAATTTGGAAAAGAAAAGGAAAGAAAAAAAGAAATAGATACTTCCCTTTTTATTTAAATATTTATCACGTATTTATTAGATGAACATAGCTTGCATTTAGTATGTTTAAGGGTGTAACTGGGCTAAAACACTAAATGTGCAAACAGCAAGAATCGGAAGTTTATTGGGCTAAAAGAGTTATAGGGGTTTTGTTTAGTGTGCTTCACGGTGCAAACAGTAAAAATTAAAAAATATTTAACTATTAAATTGCAGGTGTATTAGTGAGCAAAAGGAATATATATATATAATATCTTAAAAAATGAATATCTTTTGGACTTGGACTCTTAAGGAGTACACTTTAAGAGATTTTATTTTATTTTTATAAATATGCAAAATGCAAACTTCTTAAAATGCGTTGTATAGAAACTTGTGAGTAATTGTTTTTAATTGTACTTTTTTTCACCCCTTTATATTCTGACCCTTTAATTGGATGTAATAATTACAATAGTGAATGTTTCTTTGTAGTTATGACTTATGAGTATAAATTAAATGTAATTTATATTTTATTAAATAATTCATGTACATAATATTTTAATACTAAAAATATCTTTTAATCAAAAGTGGTAGGTTCCTTTAGTAACCTCTATTTTCATCTATGAGACACAAAATCTACTCTAATTAGGAATAGATGGTTTGAAACATTTGAAGTCAAGTTGTTTATATATATCCTTCTCCCTTAATTCCCAAGTGTTTTTTGTCCTTAGCTACTTTTATATATGAAATTTGGGGTTGGATGAGTGAATTAATATCTGCTGTGGGTATGAGTTTTCTTTTTTTATCACTAAATTAAAATACTATTTAATTTAAAAAAATAATATTTTTGTTAAATTAGTTAATTAAAAATATTAATACAATATAATATTTTTATTAAATAAATCAACTTAAAGTATTAATTTTTAAATTTTATTATTATTAATATTGCTTTTTCTATAAAAAATTAATAATAGATATAGATATTTTATAACGAAAGAAGTAAGTATTGTGACATTAGTGTGGAAGGCCCACACCCAGTTGCTTCACAGTACTGCCACATGGACGGAAAATAAAAACCAGGAGTTCATGCTTGGTTAACGGATTTGGAAACTCTATCAGACTCTAATGTACACACCACATGATCTTATTTGTTGAGAATATGGAACAGCTACACAGCCTTCACCAGGTGTTTGGACATCTACGTAATGCTCTAGGTGCTTGAAATGAAAATTACCGATACATTAAACAATATGGCCTTCATTTAAACGGTATATATGCCTATACTCGTGGTTGTAAGCAACTACAAATCATCTTAAAAATGTAGTTAAATTACTTTACTGTAATTAATTTTGGTATAAATTCAAAATTTATTTCAAAATTATTTTTTTTAAGAGTAATGTCACACATACACCTCTTTAATTTATACATTTTATCAACACTTTTTATTTTTTTTTATTTCTATTATTCTATCATATTATAAATCCTATCATATCTATATATTCTTCTTTTTTTTCTTCTTCTCACTAGTTACACATGAGTTCTTTATATATCCTTTAAAGAGATAGTTATGTATGTTCGTCTTTTTTTTTCTTCTTCTCACTAGTTACACATGAGGTCTTTATATATCCTTTAAAGAGATAGTTATGTATGTTTAAGAATGATAGCAAAAATCACATGCATATACCGTAATGCATGTCCTTTGTTCCCGTTACTTGTAATATTTTGATCACATTATAATTTTAATCTATAATATAATATCTAAAAAATGTAAATATTTATTATTAAATAATGTATAATATAAATTTAATTCAGGCATGAAAAGAGTAATGTGTATGAACGGGAAAAAAAGTTATTCCAGTGAGATTTAATTTAGAGTTTAACTAGTATGTAGTATTAGTATAAAAATTTTTAAATTGATATTCAGTCATAATCATTCCTTTATAGTAAGTTTATTGTTTTTATTGTTTTTATATCCGTGTATATTAATTAAACTTTTAATATTATTACTTATATCGGATTATTATTTTTAATGTTATTATTTATATATCCAATATACTTATATAAAGAGTGAATGCATATAAAATAAAAGTAATGCCATATTTTACGAAACAATTATACACGAAAAAGGTAGTTGGTAGTATTGAAAAATCTTCACATTTGATGATACACAGCCAAATATGAAATGTGTTAACGACTGATCAATTGTTTACATGATATGGTACTATTGAAGTACTATATATAAATTTCAATATGACTTTTTTGCTTTCATAGCAAAGCTAGCATAATCAGAATGATATGACTTAACGAAAGAAGCAGGATTCATATAAGCAATAATTTCCTTTGATTTACGTCCATAGTTGAGGTTGGGCTTCTCCCAGATTAAGATAGAAACAACATTAAAGATATTAAGCATACTCAAAGCATCTGCAAAAGATGGGGAACATATTATTGAACGCAAACCTAAGAAAATGAACGAGTGGATAGAAAGAAACAGAAAGCATGGAATTTATCTACAAATTTCATTTTCATTTTTTGCTCACAACTCACAAGTCATAAAAGCGATCGATCAAGCATAAAAAAGGAGGGACAAAAATGTGTATTGCAAAGAGGATCTCAAAGCTTCCATAAATTTATTTGCCCTGATTTTGTTAGAAATGTAGAACTTACGTCTACATCCTTGCAGTCAGATTAAAGTTTGTGCTCTCTGCTATACTGCTTTCCATCTTTAATGCTGTCATAAAGACTCTCAACAAAGTGAAGCAAAAATCTATCAGCACCATGTCTGGCCACCAGAGAAACTGACAGGGGAAGGTTGTTATACATCCCTAGCGGTATGCTTACCTAGAGTGTCAGGAAAAACCACACTGTTATAACATTCTGAACCGAAGTTTAATTAAGGAAAATATAGGGGTCTAAGTGCTTCATAAACGCAGAAATAAATAACCTGACAAAATCCTGATACTCCAGCAATGGAAAGAAGGCTAAAAGCTCTTGCACGAAAAACTTCCAAGTCAGATGTATTTGTTTGCAGTTTTGGGGGAGGCCCTGGAACTGTTGGGATCATGAGAATACCAAAATCCTGAAAATTTCAAATACAAGCTGTCATGTTAAGTTTAAGAAAAGGAAAGCCTGTGGAAATTAATTGGTTGAACAAAATTTGCTGAAGTGCACATAATAATCTAAATGAGATGGCCATCAAGTTGTTCAAAATCTTGGAAACAATCACAGTCAAGCTATAATTTTCATCTGTGGGAATTAGATTGTGCACAAAGAAGATGCATAGGGAAAATCTATAATCTTAAATTGTGGGAATTAGATTCTTTCGAAAATTATCATAGTCAAGCTAGATGATGAAAAATAAATGTACAGTTTAATTATTAATTCTGACAAAATGAAAAGGCTTGCTGAAACGAATGTTCCGCCCAGGAGGGGTCTCAAATAGTTATTTTGAAAGTAAGATTTGACCTATGATAAATAACAAGCATGTTCGAAAATTATTTCTCCATGGAAAAGAATAAAAGTAGGTTTCCTTTCATAAAGACTAAGGAAAGAGTCCATGTTAAGAGGAATGATTTGTGAATATATATATATATATATATATATATATATATATAAATAAATAAATAAAAGAGTATAACTATCATGATATATTCATATGTTAAATTTTATTGTTTATCGGTATGTTACAAGGATTTCAAATATCACACTATGGTTTGTGCTAAGAAACAGAAACTATTTCTATTGTTTGTAGTGTTTTCATCAGGTTTCCAACACTTTAAGTTCCCGATAAATAAATTATATATTTTTTATTTGGATTCATATTTTTACACAACTTAGATATTTAAACCTACATTTCAATCATTAATAAACACATTAATATTATTAAAAAAAGAATGTCTCACTTGTTTTTATCTTTAAATAATTTGTTATGGTACTCAGTTTTATTTTATTAGTGTTATTATTTATATGCATATGTAAACAGTGTCTCTCTGCCCAATATTTTTAAACGACATTAACTGTGTGAAAGTGTCCTTCTCCATATTGTGCCTCGTGTGTGTGCATGCCTCACATGTGAGAGAGAAAGAGTACCCCAAGAAGAGCAGTAAGAGCATCATGTAGTTCCTTTTTTATACAATGACAGATCTCAATGTTCTCCCCTGTTGTTCTTAAGGCAACTGATACACGTTCTGAGATTCCGGGACCTAAATCAGGTTTAACTGCACGGATCCATTCACCATGGTTATTCTTGAATTCATACCTGCATTACAAAATGATAAATAATAAAAAAAAATCAACTTTCAAATGAAGAAAATCCACGACCTCCTAGAAAATTACTGTTATCTTCTTGAAAGTTAGAGATTGAATGCGGAGCTACATTTGAAGCAACCGCATGGCACTTGAAAGTGCAGCCAGAGATGGAATGTTATATATCTGGTCTGTATTCTCTTTAGTCATGAAATGTTTCAAACTTGGAACATTGGTCTTCACATAGTCTCCAAGGATTTCCTGCTTTAGTACACCCCCTACAATAGTGGAAGCAACAAAAGGCCTTACATGGTAAAATCAAATTGTTCCAAAATACTACATATCATGCATCATTATTGGGAAGAAACCTCAAATAATTTATGACTAAATTAGAAGGTTTAAGTATGAGAATTCCTCATAATTTTAGAATTTAAACTTGAAGTATTTTGTTTTATAATTAACAAATAAGAACATTGAATTGATAGCAATAGATCTATCTAATCAACAGTTCACCTCCATACAACTTCTCTACTGCTTCGATGACAGTTTGTGCAACTACATCATATGGAGTGCTTGAAAGCTGGAAACAGTCCTCAGCAATGATAAAGCAAGTAGGTCTAATTGGTGCTATATCTGGCAATTGTAAAATTACACGTCCTACTTGGCTCAAGATCACTGGATCCCTGGCGAACCATCCTACATATAAAGATGGGAACGAGAAAATAAGTCCTGAGAAGCGTTCAACAGTTATGATTTCAAGACCATTACCTGTATAGCATACCACTAGGAGATGAAATCTCCTAAAGGGAGAATGCAGACTTAAAATTAGGGGAAAAAATTCGTAGCAAACTGCATTTTGCTATTGATCACATCAATACTTCTTTAACTAGGTTAGACACTGTAGTAGAGAAAAACAAGTACTCCCTCATTTAATTTTTTTTATCAGCCTCCCTCGTTTAATTATAACATGAAATGCAAGCACATCAGAACCATGAAGCAAAATATTTACTTTAATCACATGTAAATTTCAAGCATTGGATTCAAGTAAAATTATGAAAAGTATTGTTAATATAGTCATCAATGTTGATGTGTTTGTGTTACGTCTTGCTCTATCCTCTGTGATGTATTGACCAAAAAATAGAGAATTAACATAGCCGTCAAGCACTCAAGCTGATGGATTATTACCCACAGTGTCAAAACTTTGTGCCATAGGGATAACTCCTGATATTGGGACAGTACCATGAGAAGGACGAAAACCAAAAATCCCACAGTATGATGCAGGCACTCTTACACTTCCTCCTGTATCAGTTCCTATGATTAAAAAACAAAGTTCAAATTATTAATAAAGTGACGCCAAAATTAAACTCATTGGAATGGAGGAATACCTCACTATTGAGGAAAAACATAATAGCATCTGAAATTATTAACAAAGTGGAGCTAAAAATAACTAATGGAATGGAATAACAGATCACCTAAGGAGAAATCCACAAGCTTTGCACCAACTGCAACAGCAGAGCCACTAGAAGATCCTCCAGGAACCCGGTCTGCTGCACAAGGATTTCTAGGCGTGCCATAATGTATATTCTCCCCGTTTATGCTGCCAGATCAGACATCAGACTACTTAGTTATGAAAGTAACAGAAATAATGTGCTCAAAATATACGCATGTCTGATGACAAAAAATACAAATAGGTAATATTTTCCAAAAGGAGATTGCCCCACCAAAGTGAGCAAAACTGAGCAAATATCCATTTGATTAATCTATATCATTATTGCGGACTAACACACTAAATTTTATGGGTAGATACAGCCTTGGCTGCATATTTTAGAGGCAAATTCATTTTTGGGGAGCCTTGTCCTTTCCATGTGACAATGTTGTCCCTAGCAACGTAAAAACAATGCTTATGACTATAAAACTCAGTTGTTCTTTAGAATGAGTTTAAAAAGTGAACAAAGAAAAGCGAACCTGTAAGCCAATTCATCCATGACAGTTTTACCAACACAAGTGGCACCTGCTCTGAGGAGAGCCAAAACTGTTGGAGCAGTAGAGGTGGCCACTGGATGAGTCCTTGCCCAGTCAGGATTCCCAAAACCGGTCACATATCCTTCCACATCAAATCTGTTTCACACAAACACTTCAATTTCAAGATGTAGAAGCAAAGGAGAGTTTTGACAATCACAATGTGGTACAAAAAGAAAAATACATACATCTCTTTGACTGCAAACGTGAGTGAATTGAGAGGAAGAGCTGGTGAAGAATTTGGTGTTAAAGTGAATTTCTCCATGAATGCTCCGTAGTCCGAGGCTGTCTCCATGCCTGTTGCAAAGCTCCTCTCTAACGTTTTCAAACCACTAAAGGACGATGATGATGCTTATAGAAATAACAATAATTGAAATGTTTCTCGTGTCAATATAAATTTCACAGTACTTTATTTTACCCATAAGATTCTTATAAACAAGATAAGGCTAACTTCTAACTTTGATTGGCCAATCCTAATATCAGTTACATCATCCTTCCAAATTTGTGCTCTATTAACCAACCATTTCATTTTTTATTTTTCATTTCATTTATTTAGTTTACTTATTTTCTACTTCTGTCGTTTTTTGTATTTTTTCAGATAGTCTTACCTCAACCATTTTTTTTTTTCATTCTTCGCATCGTGCATTTGTTAATGTTTTATTTCTCTTTCATCGTCCACCGTTTTTTAGTTAACAGAGAGTTTTCTCTTCAAATCAACCCAATTTTTCACTTCATTTTAAATTTCTCGCATCAGCGTCATTTATTCATTTATTTACTACTATCTATCATTTAGAGTTTATCAGTGTTTCTTGCAGTGAGTTTTTCTTTTTTGTTTTATTTATTACTCCGTGTCCATAGTGGATTTGAAACTTTATTGGATCACACTCCATACGGCACCTAAATCAAATAATAAAGTGAGTAAGTGCTTCGTTTATTTATTTATTTTTGTAAGCGGGCAAGTGTTGTTAGCTAGTAAGAGCTTAAAGAATCAGTTTATTAACTTGAAAAGGGATCCCCCGCTGTTTTGTTACAACTGCATAAACTCTTGACCATGAACATTGCTATGTTAAACAATTTTACACCATTGGGTGGAGAGTTGCACTTTCTGCATTAACTGGAGAGGATCAATATCACTCATTGATGTGTGGAAAAACTTATCCTGTGATATTCAGGTAGCAATTACAGCAAATACAGAGAAAAACGGATCAAGGAAACTACTCATTTTCATCAGAGTCACCATCAAATATGTACAGGTATGGAATCACAGTTGTGCGATCAATTAATTCACTTTGAGAAACCTCAGTATTTATCCCAGGAGAGCTCCAACCTAACCGTTGTATATAAACAGCATCATAAGCTTCAATGTTCATTCCTGAAGCAAGAAAAAGTTGAATCTCATACACAAATCTGTCAGTCCTTGCTGCCAGAAAGGGCTTTGCAGCTTCAGAGACTGACATCTTGAACTCTTCCTGCTTCTTTTCAGGTGCATCCATGTGTGATTTCTTCTCTCTCCTGCAAGTTTGAGAATTAATAGTAATCATCCCTGATTTTCATCTTCATAATGCTAAAGCAACTTAAAATGCATGAAGAAGAAACTTACCTTGTCCATAACGCTGCTTTGACCACACCAAAGAAATGGTGCACAATGATGTCAACATCCTCCTCCTACAGATTCAGCAAAAGAAGGTATAGGTGAAGAATCAACATAGCTACGCAATTATATAGCAACCTAGTGAACCTGCAACCGCATCCCTTCTCATCCCCCAAACAATAGCTAATTAAAACGAGAGGGCAGGAGATAGAAGATTTGGAAAATTTTCACCAATAATTAAGCACATACAATAACATTAAAGAAAGAGTTTAACAGGTATACACAGTCAGTGTAAAAGAGTGAGTTTTATACTGGTGGTTAATCACAACTCTTCGTTTATATGACTTTTAAAGTATTAACTGGTAAAGTAAACAAACTTACCATATATAAAGAGTTGTGATGATTAACTACCAGTGTAAAACTTTTTACACTGACAGTGTATAAGTGTTTTTTCTCTTAAAGAAAATGCTACAAAATGTGAAGTTGTGAACCAATATAATTTAACAGATAAAACTCATTGTGTTAATGGATATTTTTCCAGTTGCAAGTCCTGAAAGAGAATTGCACCAACAAGCCACTAATCTCGTAAAGTCACTAACCTGGATGAGTGCTTGAATTTCTCTTCTTAACCAACTTTGAAGCCAGCTATTTGGCTGGGAGTACTTATGAGATCTCCAGTATTGTGATATATTGAATATGTCCTCTAGGCAAGCTGCTCAGACAAAGTTGAAAATAAACATACAAATGATGGGTTATAATTGAATGACAGTGTAAAATACTGATAACATATTTGACAAAAAACCAAAGGGAAGGCAGACACCACTATAAAGCAAGAAATTTGTGAAACAAAAGGCAGTAGAATACCTTTTTCAGTGTAATAGCATTGTAATCTATATCTGTGTGCTCTTGATAAGATAAAACTGCACTCACAAATAGAAAAGAAAAGTATAAAAAGATAACTACTAAAAATTATAATTTGAATAAAACTGACACAAACCAGTCCTCAAAATCTTGATTTACATAATGCCGTTGAAAACAACTTCCATCAACTCCATATATGATAGAAAAGTTTTCAGTCTGCATATTAGACATAAACTACGAAGTCAGTAGCACATTTTATTCAGCTTGATACAAACTTCTACTACCATTCCCCACTTGATTTATTACAAGTCATTATTCTTACTGTTTTGCAAACTTTGACATCCATAAGAAACATTCAGGGTGCAGTAAACTGAGAGAACCTAAAAGTCCTAAATTGAAATTCTTTTAAAAGGGTGTATCACGGAGGGGAGAATTTTATGTTTCAACAAAGTCCATTTGACAAAACAACAACAACAATAATAACAATGAATACAAAAAGGTCATGGTGTGGTGTTCCAGAAGTTGAGAAATGATTATATTAACCAAACCTTACAGAGGGGACATTTTACAGAAGAAGGAGAAGAACGGTGCTTGCCAGCAACAACCTTGGTCCAGCGTAAAATGCAATTGAAGCAAAACTTATCTGCAACAGAAGAATAAGCTGAATGGTTACTAGAAATAATATATAATAGCAGTTATAAGTGATATGGTACATTTGTCTTTAATTGCTTCTCAAATCTCAAGTAATGATCCTGATAATTCTCGTCTTGATGTAAAATTCCTGAGAGTGATGTGTTAAACAAAACAGTTTCCCGAGAAATTAGAGCATGCAACAAAAATCACGATACAAATTTATAAACTTTGGGATTGAAAAACAGAGAAAATTAGCATCACCAGGCAAAAGAAGGAAGAGATGGTTATCAAGAAAAGAAGAAATAGAATTAGGGCATACGAAAACATTTGTCGAGGTAGGAAAGTTGAAGGAACGATCCCAAGCAGATTGGACAACAGCAACTGAAATCCTCTGACTCTGGGGAAACATGGTTGCTCGCTGCTGCGTCATCTTCCATGGTTTCCTTCTAATGTTACCTTCAGTTTTGTTTTTTTTAATTACTCAAGATAAATTCTGTTGCAAATTCTGATAAATTCTCCCCTCCGAGTTATTTAGCTTAATTAATACTCAAGATTCAAACAAACCCTTAATCCACACACGCTCCACGGTTGTTCCCTTCCCATTTACTCATTCTATCACAGTATCATTTATACAACTTTTAAAAGATTAACATATATATTAAGAAACAAACTTACCATATATTAACATTCTCTTCTGATAATTATGTAAAAGTTTTTATATAGTACATGCGGATGCTTTTTGTTGTACTTTTAGAGTTTTTTTTATACATACTTCAGAGTTAGATATGATAAAAATATTAAAATTAAATTTTGGTTCACTATAGAAATATAAATTAAAAGTATTTCATACATGTTTGAATCATGACAAAATTGATTTTAAATAAAATTAATTTATAAATAATTTTTGGTTAAGTTTAATTTTTACATAATGTAATTTAAATTTAAATATTTTATTATAAAAATAAGTTATAAAGGAAAATTTAGTATAAAATTGTTGACAAATTATTCCAAATTAATTCAACATAAATTCTAAACATAGAATAAATTTTATATTTTCTAACATGAAATTAAATAAATTAAAATTTATCTAGAACTATATGTTTAAATAAACGTTAAAAAAACTGATTTTGATATAATGTAATTTATGTTTGAGGTTCTGTTATAAAATAAAATTTAGTATAATTTTTTTTTATCTGATGAATAAGTTATTCAAAGTTCACTTTAGAATTTTGAACTCATAATGAATTTTGTATTCTTCTATGAATGAAAACTTAAATATATGAAAATTTATCTAAAATTAATTTTAAATTTAAAATCAAATTTGTAATATGAAAGTAAACATACACCTACTTGCATTTACCAGATAAAACATTTTTTCATTTTTTTAAAAAAATTATCTAATGACAAATTATTATATATAATAAGATGTTAATTTTTTCGAACAATTATTTTAAATTTTGTCTCTTTTTTGTCTTAACAGAAATCCAACACGATGTTAGGAATTTATAGTAAAATAATTCATGCACTTTGTTGCGTTAATTCAGTTAGATTCTTTGACACTTGAAATTTGCATCTAAAATCATTTTTAATTTATCGATATACATTCATAATATATAATCAAATAAAGGTTTAAATAATTTTTTGTCATTTTTTAAATATATTTTTGTTTTAGTCTCTGCTTTCGAAAAAAATATTATAGTAACTCTTCAATGTTAACAATCTAATAACTTTTTACATCATTAAAAGTTTAACATAATAATCTATGTAAATTTTTTTTAAAACTTGTATTGGTAAGTAATCAGAATACTAAGTTGCTTAATTTTTGCTTGATAATTGCGTATTGCAATAAAAATCTTGTTGATTGACAACACGGATAAAAAAAAATCTAAGGATAAAAAAAAAAAAGTCACCACCAAAATAAAAAACTATTTTATTATATTGTTATTAGATTTTATAATATTTTTTATAAAATATTATAACTATTTTTTTATTTTCATTAAAAACAATGGATTGACAACTCTTTAGGTTGGACAATAGTGGAAGTAGTTTAACTAAGGGAGGACAAGTTAGATAAGACATTGTTGGTCACTGAAACGTGCAAAAACAAGGAGGAAAACGATATTTTGTGATAAATGAAGTCAAATTTATTGATTGATAAGCATTAAAATTATTCAAAAAATAAGAATATAATTACGTACTAAATGAACATAAAAGTTTGTGCACTAGTAGTATAAGAAAGTTTTACACATATTTAATCACAACTTTTCATTTATATAAATTTTAAAGTAATTAGTAAAATTAATTATCAATTATAATACCACCAACTTCATAATAATTAAACTCTAAACCTACATCATAATCATGAGGAAACGCCTAATAGATAGCTAGTATGACAAAATCCTAAAACATAACATTAAAAAAAAAAAAAACCTAACAACTATCAATTATATAATCTAATAACTAGTTAGGACTAAATCTTATTGTTATATGAGTCAAACAGTAACACTCTTCTGTTAAAAAAAACCAGTTTTTTATAATTAGCAATAATAATTTATATAATATCCGTTATTTTAGTTTGGTTATAAAATTAAAACTTATTTTATAGAGATAGTTAATTAAGAAAATGGTTATGGTTAAATTAAATTTTATAACTGAATGTTTTAATTATTGTCAAATTCCTTTGGTTCTGGTATTCAATAAAAATGTTAGTGAATAATATTTTAATGATTCTCATTAAAAATAAAAAATACAAATAAATACTAAATTATTCTAATTTTTATAAATAAAATAATTATATACATTTATAATCAAATATGAAAACAATCATGTGATCATATAATGAGTGAGAGAAACATTATTATGCTAATGGCCAATCCATGTGAGAAGTGCACTTAATAAAAAAAAACTTCTTTGAAATCATTTGCACACACATGTGTTGTCATCAATTGTGAAAGACCACATCCATGTGGATAAAGCTCTTAATAGAAAAACATTATCTAACACCACTACCCAAACTTTTGTGGAAAAGGTTACATCCATGTGGATAAGGCACCAAATAGAAAAACATTCCTTAACATATCTCACACTTCTATGAAAAAGGTTACATCCTTATGGATAACACTGAATAAAAATACTTTTACACCTCACACACTTATGTAGAAAAGGTCGTATTTTTTTGGATAACACATTGAACAGAAAATCTTCTCTAACAATATATGCCACCCGTACATCTATGAAAGTGTTCACATCCCTGTGGAAAGAGTACTGATTCTCTAACCTTTGCCCACACCTTTGTGGCATTATTCGCGACCCTATGATTAATGCTCTAAGACAAAAAATCTATCCATAAACCTTTCATACCTTTGCAAAAATGTCACATCAGTATAGATAACAAACTAAATAAAAAAAACTTGTCCATATATCTATGTCAATATCCACATATGTGGGCAAAACACACTAAGCAAACAAATAAGTTTTAAGAAAGAGTCATTATGTAATGTAACGAGTTATAAATATAAATATAAATATATAACCAATTATATAATTATTTGTTTACCATGATAATCAATTGATAATGAAAAAATGGTTATAATTATGGTTGTTTAGTGATTATAGTTAAATTATTGAAACCATGAGTTGTGTCTGAAAGTACATCCATCACTTCTATTCTTTAGAAAACTTCAAACTCTTGCTTTTCTTCTTTTATTTTGCTTGTAATTTTCACTGTCATCTTTCTTGGATGAGACCACCGCCATGTTCCACTTGAGCTTGTCCTTCATATATTGAATAATTTGATTTGCATTTATTAGATATGACAAAAAAATTCATACTCATGGATACTTGTGGATAAAACCTGTAAAAATATCTACACATATAGTATAAATGAGTACCCGTCACCCGTAGTACAAGTTTTTTTTGTACCTATTCTTTAACGAGTATGGGTATCACAGTATCTGCAGCCGCAAGTACCCATTACCTGGTAAGAAATTAATAAACAAGCTCAAAATTAAAGAAATAGAATTCAATCAATTAATTAGGTGATAAGAGGAAATGTATTAGTGAGAGCCTAGTTTTGACCTTCATAATTTTTTGTTAAAGTTTGCGGTAGTAGTGAGAGCTAAGTTGAAAACAAAGTTAAAAAAGTATTATTTTGTAAAATAAATCAAACTAAAATATTAATTATCAAAATTTATTGATACAAATATTATTTTCTTATGAAAACTTTATAATTAATAAAAGAGTTTAATTGGTATACACGGTATACACGGTTAGTGTAAAAGATTTTTACAGTGACATTCAATCATGATTTTTGATTTATGTGACTTTTAAAGTAGTAATGAGTAAAGTTAACAAATCTACTATGAATGAAGGGTTGTGATTGAATGTCAGTGTAAAAATCTTTACACTGACAGTGTATAGCAATTAAACTCTTAATAAAATTATTTATTATAAAAATATCGATAATCTTATAGAAGTTAGTATAATTTATTTGTGTTAAATATTTTCTTATAATATATTATATTAATCTAATTTTAAATCTAATTTTAAATCTAATTAATCTTATAGAAGTTAGTATAATTTTATTTCTAAATTTTCTTACAAATAAAATGATTTATTTGATAAAATTTTTTATAAAAAATATTTAATTCCAAAGGATTTATTTTTTTAAAATATTCACAGGTACTTGCAGATACCCATGGGCCACTCGTGGGTATTTCTTTAGCAGATGGCAGGTGACAAATTTTTGTAACGAATCGGGTAACGGGTAACCACTGCCCATACCTGCTTCGACCCGTCGCCATTCATAGCATTTATATCTCCTTTTGTCATCATCACATACTTGTCTTTGTTAAGCTTCACAAAGTTCACACCTTTAAATTTTAGAATGCCTTTTGGAACTTTTGAAATGCAATTATCCTTCTTCAATTTGATCTTCAAATCTTCTCATTCTTTGTACACTTACTATTTTAGGCGTTCGGTCTTTGGGGTTTTTTTTTTTTTTTTCATGGGGTTTCTTCTTTGATTGTTTCTTGCTAACATTTTCATCTTTTTTTATTAATGTTTTCTTCCCTCATCAAATCTAAGAAAAAACTCGTCTTTCATATGAATTTTAACAGTTCTAAGTTGCTTGTATTTTTATCACACAAGTTGTGTTTGAATGACCCCTTATAGCTTTTCTCCAATAATTGAGCAACACATAACAATTTTTTACTAATTTCAAGAACATATAAACAATATAAATTAATATCAAACTTGAACAACTTTCTGTTGCAACTTTTTTTATACCTCTCACAATGATATGTGCTCGATTCCAATTCTTGCTTTGAAAATCACATTTGTGTTGAACTCTTTGAAGAGGTTCTTATCATAAGTCATGTGGTGAGTAAAACCACTATCTATAAGCCAACCTTCTGTATAGTTGTTGTTTGTAAAACATAATGTTGCAAATAGTTACTACTATTCTGGTTGATCCTCTGCAACTTTGACCTCTTGTTGTTGCCTTTGCAGTTTTGCCATTTGGCTTGTAAAACTCATTCGACATATTCTCCTTGCCTCATAAGCCTCCTTTGTTAAGTCTCCTTTGTTCTTGTATTTGTAGTGCATTCAACAATTCAGTCAGAGTAATGATTGATAAGATGCAAGCTAAAGTTTTTAGGTACTTTAACTAGAATTTTTTTAACAGTTCTAACATATGAAAATTTAGTACTAAGGACCCTTACATTCTTAACCGCAATTGTGGCCACAATATTACTATTGGATCCAATCACATCGCAATTGTGGTGTGATTTTATTTGGCAACGCATCTGCAATATGTGGCGCAATAGAACTACAATGGAGCCGCAATGAACCTTAACACTATTTTATTTCATTTTTTTGTCAAAAAATATTAAATTTAAATTATAATATTCTATTTTAAAATTTTTAATATCCATAATTAAATAGTTATGATCATATAAGAGTTGAAATGTTAAATCTTAAATGAATAAAAAACTATATGCTATCTTATCAATAAAAAAATAATAATTAGAATAATTGTAAAATTCTTTTTTACATTTAGTATAAACATATAATATAATAATTTCAGGTCTCAATATAGTTCGTATAACAATCGCAATTTAAAACCTTGCTTTCACCTGTTTTATTTCCATAATACTCTCGTTTCAAAAACTCCCAAATCTCGTTGGGTGTCTTCAACATCATTATTTTGGTAAGCATAATGGATATAGTTGCAAAAAAAATCCCAAACTCTTCCTTTTGACTTTCTCTATTTCTTTTCTTTGTAAACTTTTATTTGAGCAATTTTCAGATTACCTAGTAAGGGGGCATTTTGTACACATCTTCAACGGCTTCCTATGGATCTAAAGCATCAAAAGAAGGTAAATAAAGTATGTATATAAAATAATAGAATAGGACGGAACAAAAAGTTTCTAAAACACTATATAATGAGAGCTGGAGAAGCTATTGAGGGTCTCATCTAAACCTATAAAACCACATGAAGTGGTAGGCACCCCACCAAAAACCTCCTTAAAAGAGTATTTCATATTCAAAAGACACAAACATAGATTACTACATTAATAAGAGAACACACAACCCTTATTAAAACCAAACTTATACGATAAACATTTTCAAGAGACAAACTGAATAAAACCAAAGATATCTAAAGACTCCATTGTTCAATTGTTAAAAACAATAGAGTTTTTAAATATCTAAATACTCTAGTAGACCACGTTCCCAAACAAATACTTACACTTACTTTTATATTTACTAGTCATCCAAGAACTAGCTAAGTGAAATAAAAGGGGAAGATCATCAGATAATGGAGACTCAATATCAATCCACTTCAGAATCCTGTATCACAAAAATTGAGCAACTGAGTATGACAAAAAAAGATGTTTACTCTCCTCTACATGATTCTTGCATATAGGGTAGCACTGCATGCATATCAGGATGAATTGTGACTCGTCACTTTAGCAAATTATTAATAATTGGCAGTTTATTCAGGAGGAGCTTTTAAGAAAAATCCAGAACTTTAAAAGGTAATTTGTCCTTCCAAAGCCACCTAAACAAAAGAGAGTCAGAAGCTAACCTATAAGATCATGTAGGCACCTACTACAGAGAAATTGCCCGAGCTCGAGCTATTTGGCTGCCATAACCACTAATCCCAATGGCAAGTATCGACCATTGAATTCTGTAGCATTCCTTCCAAGGACATCAGCACATCTTTCTCTCATACGAACAATCTCCACCTCTATTTCCAATTCCACCACTGCTAGTTTTTCCATCAAACAATGGAAGTGCAATTAAAATGGATAAACCTTTTGGGTTCAATCTAACAAGATTAAGGTATGTGTTTGTGCTTATGAATTTAGGCTCACTCAATTTGTTTGGTTATTGAAAATTGTAATGTGCAAAAAAATTACAAGGTAGAGGATATTTTGTGAACTTTGAAGTCATATTTATTGATTGATAAGCATAAAATTTTTATACAAAAAGGAGGATATAACTGCCTACTAGATAAAAATAAATCATGGAGGAAATGCCTAATAGTTAGCTATGTGTACTTACTACATAGGAGAAAATCCTAACAAATGACAAATGTAACAACTAGCAATTGTTACTAAAAAGTAAAAACTAGTAGCGCGACTAAAACTTATTGTTTGATGAGTCAAACAGTCTACAGATTTATACTTTACACCATTCTATTTCAATGGGATAGGGGGCACATAGCCATGCATTCAAATTTCTTACATTACTATCCCAGAAAAGGAGGGAAGACCCTCCTCTAGTAAGTGTTTTAACGTAATAAACTATCTCTCTTTCAACGAATGCATCTCTTTAGTTGGTTTTGGAGCTTTATTTTGCAGCTATATATTTCCAAGAGTTGCGATTTTATCATTTCAACGTCTTTTCTCATCACGTTTATCTCTTGTTCATTTACTATTTGTCTTTTTTCCAAATCTTTGTTCACTCTCATGATTGTCTGAGTATTTGTCCTTTGGTAATTTGATGCATTACTTGTCATTGACGTTGCCATGTTCACTTGCTCTAAAAGGAGAAATTCTGTAGTTAATTTCAAGGGCAACCTATCGTTTTGTATCACATGCTGTCGTGCTTCGTGTGACAATCTGTGGTATTCTAGGACTCTACAAATATCTGTTCGATCTTCTTCCAAATTTGGATGTGCCTGCACAATTGGGTTATCTCTCAGTGTAGCAAAAATCAAGATGACCTATCTATTAAAGTTAACCATACTCCACAAAGGTAGATATATATTGAGCTAGAGATTTAGGATTACAAATTATATAATAATAATTATTATTACCTTAAGGTACATGTCAATGGCTCTATAGAGGTTGTCATCACAATATCTGGCCTTTTGTGGCAATGCTTCAACAAGTGATTTGAAACTTTCCGCTGAGAGATTCTCATCCCTTGCAATATGTGTGAGATACCCATCAACTAAACTTCCAACACTGTGGGGTTTTGCTGAATGATTACTTGACATGCCACAAACATAAAATCGTAACACCCTTAGTACAACAGTTACATCATACAAACAATGTTTATCTCCTTGATTTTTCACCAAGAGATCAGAAACACGGCATTTCTCCAACATCAAAGCTACCCTTCTTTCAAGCACACACAACAACTCAGGATTTATTTTCAGCATTACTCCTGCCTTTAGTAGGTGAAGCAAAAAATTGCATGTGACTGAATTTTCTTCACTAGGAAGTATGTTAATCAAGCATTCTGTGGAAATTCTATGTAACTGGAGAGTTATGGGTATAGGAGTCTCCTTGTCAAGTCCAAATGTGACTTGGGAAAACCATATTCTCGCCCAATGTTCTATACAAGAACCTAGGATCTCTGGCTTGATTCCACATCTTTTAATTGATTGAATCACTTCAATAAAATGATCTATACGTAGACATGATACATCTTCGAACCACCAATTATCAACACTATTATTCGTTCTACTTAAGGGTGTTTCATTTTCACAAGTGAAACTAGATGCATCTGGATTTGTGCAGGCTTTCCAAGCTATCGCTTCTGAGCAGCGTTTCACTATGTGTAAGTCATTGGCCCAAGGCGAAATGGATTCACTGCTTTTAAGTATTCGAAACGTGTCTTTCCATGAAGATAATATCAGAAAGGTCAGAAATGCTTCTGTCTTGGATATGAGATTTCCTTCTTCAAGATCTTCACTCATTTCCAAGAAATGTGCAGCACAGTACAGTGGGACTATGTTGGCTACGGTTATATCAACTTTTATTCCATAACAAAATTTGACTACCGATTCAAAACTTTTCTTACCACCTGGAAGTTTTTTAATCTGGATTGTGAGGCTATCACCAGCTTTTTCTGTGTTGCTTCCCCTCTGAAATACAAGCCGGTTCAAATATTCGCTTCTTGAGACCATGGCAAGCTGGAAATCAACCACATCATAAGCAGTTAAAATTTTCAGGATACAAGCTTTATTATATTCTATCTATGACAAGGGTACATGCAATTTTTTATTTACCCATAGAATTAAAGAAGTGATTAACCCACCTTGTGCAAGTGAAAGTTAGAATCACCAACTTGTATAATTAAATCAGTAGGGGAATTTGACCTAGCAATCCTGCACAAAAAACATGAGACAAATCACATCCGAAATTAAGGAGACGTAATTTTTGTAAATTCAACCAGCGTTTTTATTTTAGAAAACAGACTATACTTTGTAATCACTAATTAATAAGTATAATTAAAATTCATCATAAAATGTCATCCATGTATTTATTGTTAAAATAAACAAAAGTATTTTGTAATTAAATGATAGCCTAAAGTTTTACAACATATTAGAGGATAGTTTATTTTCTCTCATAAATATACTTAAGGTTTAAATATATTTTTTTTCTCAATATATAAATTAAAGATATTTGCATTTGGTTCCTTTTTATTTTGTCTTTGATGTCTTCTAATTTTTTTTATTTTTTGTTTATCTCTAAAACACTTTAAATAATATTTTTATATGTTTTAAAAATTATTTAATAATATTTTTTTAAAATAAAATAAAACTATTATTAAAGACTCAATAAAAAAATAAACATTAAATTCGTTAGTTTATCGTTAAAAAAACAAACATAACTATATGTTTTAAAGTGTGAATGTCTGTCTCACTTGATGGAGCCAAATATACGTAGTAATCTAAAAATCCAGTAGGGTTTGCCCCCAGAAGAAGGAAATGAAAATCCTGGTGCAAGAAAATAGGAGCGTATATATTTACCAGTTTGGTGGTGTGCGTTGTAAGGAATGAGGAACATTAGCGGGTAGAAGGACACGTGGCTTATGCTTCTCTCCCGAGGGACTTTGACAGTGAATACTTGTAATTCCCATGGTGGTTTTATCAAATTGAAACCCCTTCCTCATGTTTTAAGAGGTTCAGTACTAGTGGTGGAAATTATATGAAGAGGTTCCATATGGATTGTGGAGAATATATAGACAGAAAGTTTTTCATTTATTAGATTAAGAGTATATCATGCTGTTTGTGCATTGAAGAGGATTTGTTGGCTTTAGCCATCTCCTGTCATTGTTGGAATATTGGAGAGGTTTGAGTGTAGCGTAGACAGATAAGGAGGAAAGCGGTGGGGGCTAGCAGATACTCAACACTGTAATCTCATCCACTTATTGAGAAATACAAAACTACACTTCTTCATCTGCGTCACCTTCATCAATTAAGAAGCTGCTTCCTGCAGGTTCTATCTAATTAATAAGGCACCCCAAACTCATTCCAGCCCCATAATTTTGTGGTCACCAAATCTGTTCTAAATTCTAACCTACATTTTCTTTTTGCCCTTTCTTTGCTTAATGCCTTTATGGCTTTTACAAAAAGACACAAATATACCTTATATTTTCTTTTTAATATATATTTCATAAATAATAAATGTATTTAATTTTTTTATGTAATTAAAAATGTTATAACAATATTTAAAATTATTCAAAGAAAAAAAAAACCAAACAATCAGATTTCAAATTGAAAAAAATTCAACCAATGAACACCAGCGGGGGAGCATCTTGAAAACAACTCACACTTTAACTCTTACCTAGAAGAGTTCTTTTTTCATTAACAACAAGAGTTAAGAGTTAATAAATAATTAAAAGTTTAAAATGCCCTTATATAAATACTGAGTTTACAACAACTTATGGGTCTTGCCCGACCACATGACGCATCGCTATTATTTGGGATTAAATTATAAATGGAAGCAATTCTCTAATAAAACTCCATTTCTCCCATATTTGACAAAAACAATATGTCACCATATTCTTGTTATAAAAATTAATTAAAGAAAATTAAATAATATAATTATCAAATATCACGTTTTTACATTAGTACATACCAGATATTTAAAACAAATTCATTAATAATTATTATTTAACACAAATATTAAATAAGTTAAGGTTTAGAGTAGCTGGGTTGAAGCATGCAACCGCTTCTTAGAGAGTAAACACCTCCACTAAAACGCGGTCCTTAGAGAGTAATCACCTTCACTACATTACATTGGTATCCTTGAACTTTATATGCATCGTTTCTCTTCCAAAGTATGTCAACTTGATAGACTCTTTGAGTGTAAGGATCCCTGAACTTAGGGGTGTGCAAAAAAATTAGTTCGAACCAAATCGAACCAAAATAGTTTTGAGTCGAACCAATGTAATAAAAATTAACTGAACTATTTTTAAAACCAGTTCGAACTGAACCGGTTTTATAAATAGTTTAGTTTACTTGTTTATAAAAAAAACTTTTTTTATTATCTCACACCTCTGTGAAACCTTCCACAATCATGTGGGAAACACATTTACTACAAAAACACTTTCTCTAGTTGTCCATACTATTGTGGTCATATCCACAATACTGTAAAAAAACAACTAAAAAAAAATCAGTTCAAAACTAGTTTAATCTATAATTGTTTGGAACTAATTTTGAACTCGTTTTATAAAAACAATTTGGTTCCGAACCAGTTTTTTAAAATAATTTGCTTTCTAAGTTAAAAAACTGAATTATTTTAAACAATTTGGTTCGTTTTTTTTTTTTTTAAAAACCAAAATTTTGCCCACCCCTATTTGAACTAATGAACACCACTACAAAATTTAAAATAGAAAGTTTTTTAAAGAAGAGAAAATTATTTCTAGTGTTATGTCTTTTTTATTATTGCACCTATATATTTATAGAAATAATAAAGAGCTTAAGAAACATGTTATACTTAGTCTCAAGATTGTACACGTTACTCTCTATCCAAATATAAAACAACAAAAATTATAACAAACTTTGAAAATGAACATTGCCTTTTAATTAGTGAATATTGTCCATAATAAAAACTACAGCATATTGAATTCAATTAGAATTAACGTCACCAATAAAAAACTGCATTATTATTATAGTGATAATATAATAATATATAAATTATAATTTTAAATTAAAAACCCATAATATTCCCCCACTAATTTAAATATTTAAAGAAAGAAAATAATAGAATAGTATACAAGAACGAGCATGATATATTATATTCCGGATTTGAGCTTTATACGTAGTATATATGAACCTCTACCTGAGAAAATGCAAAGACTTAAGAGTCTTGAGTTACATCTCTTTTAACCCACACAATATAATAAAGGTGTTCAATTAAGTTCTAATTAATAGTGCACGTTACGACCTTGCACAAGTATCTTGTTTCATGAGTGTCACTTAGAGACTTGCTCATATCTCACAGTGATGGACCCACCACCACACTCACTAGTGAACCCTTCCAAGGGTGGTTAATGACACTCACCCCTACAACTATTGTCATTTAGTTCATTAAGAGGTATTTTAAGTTTTTATTACGAATAAACAAGAATATTGAATACATCAACTTTGTTACTATCATAGTTTAAATAGAGTACACTACGTAATTAGACATGTATAATGCATAATTATAACAGTGTACTTTAGTTAACAAGCAATTTTGTTTTACTCATTGAACTTCATTCGTGGGATCCCCATTCATTTGAAAATAAGTGTCCATTGTTGCAACTAATTGATGGGCTTTAGTCTCATTCTCCTAGACGCGTCAATCCTTTTGTGAGCAGATCCGCAAGGTTATATTAATACCTGATAAAGTTAACATATATAACACCGTGGGATATCAAATTTCTAATAAACTTATGTCTTATTCTCAAATGTCTTCTTTTTTCATTAAAGTTTTTACTAGTAACTTTAGCAATAACAACTTAACTATCACAATGCATTGGGATTCGAGGTATAGATTTATTTAATAAAGGTAAATCACATAATTTTTTTTTTGGAAACCCAGCCTCACTACTAGCAATATCTAGGGCAATTATTTCAACTTCCATAGTAGAATGAGAAATAATAGTTTGTTTAACATATTTTCAAGCTATAGCACCTCTAGCTAAAGTAAAGACATAACCATTGGTTGATTTAGTTTCATTAGAATTAGAAATCCAATTTGCATCACAAAACCTTTAATTACATCAAGATAATGAGTATAGTGAATGACATGGTCAATAGTTCCTTTAAGATATTTAAATACCCTTTCTAGAGCAATGCAATGTGAATGATCAGGATTATGAGTATATCTTCTCAATCTACTTATCGCATATGCAATGTCTGATCTAGAATAATTTGAAAAATACATCAAAGAACCAATAATTTGATAATATTTAAGAAGAGAAACACCTTCGTCCATATTTTTCTTTAATTTTTTATTGGAGTCAAAAGATATAGAAACAAGTTTCTTAACATAATGTGATTGTGTTAAAATAATACCATCATGAATCTTTATTAATTTAATACCTAAAAGAACACCAACTGTGTCAAGATCCTTCATTTCAAAATTACTAGATAAAAAAGACTTCACATCATTTATCCAAGAATGTCAAACTACAATAGAAAGTAATAACCAAAGTATGATGTGATGCATGTTTCATTTATTGACTCAATAAACCAGTAACAGATTTAGAAGTTTGTGTTAATTATTATCCAAAGTATGATGTGAAACATGTTTCATTTATTGACTCGATAAAACAGTAACAGATTTAGAAGTTTATGTTAATTATTATCCAAAGTATGATGTGAAGCATGTTTCATTTATTGACTCGATAAAACAGTAACAGATTTAGAAGTTTGTGTTAATTATTGTTAAAATTAATCTATTTACATATCAAAATTGAGTCTAATTTAATGTGGTGTTAACTAAAATTTTTTTTAATCCAATCTAAGTACATTTTCAAAGACAATTACTACACCAATTTATTTAAAGGTTATAGCCTTTCATCATGAGTCATATATATACCCTTGGTTAAAATTGTTTCCTAACCTATTTGATAATATTATACTACTACTTCACCAAAAAATTCACAACCACTTCATTCATATCCTGAATTTGAAGGTAACACAATCTAATATGCCATACAACATAAAAATATTTTATCGTCAACATAAAACTCAATAATGGTTAGTTGTCCAAGGGTCATTTGAACTAAGAAAAGTTTCCCCCTTTAGGAAAACATATTTTGTGCCACGTTTTTTATTCAACTGCAGAAGATAAAATCTCTGCCAAACATATCCTTATTCACTTTTTCAAAACAAAAATACAAACTCCTAAAAACCTAAACTTCAAGCCTTGTATGCCCTCTGCCATCAAATAGTTCAAATCATCACATCAATTATCTAAATTCTAACTAGTGAACCCAAAAAAATTGAATTATTTATTTAATTCATAAATTCAAATGCTATATATGGCAGATACCCACGGAACCAAAAAAATTAGAAATTGATCTTGTAAACCTTCTGCATATAATTTCAATTTTCCGTATCCAACAACCGAAGCATGGATCACAAATAATTAGGAATTAGGAAAAAAATAGAGGGAAAGTAAGATCAAATACGAATTATCATTAAATTATTTTACATAAACACATTTGTCTTATTAAATTGAAAGTCATATAACAGAACAACTTGATCAAAATTTATCATGTCAATGTTTAAGTATCTATTTTAAATCATACAAAGATTTAACAAGCTTGCAAACTTTGTTTTCATTCTAGATTATATAAAACCTTCAGGTTGATTTATTAGAAATTTCTTCTAAATTAAAAACATAAGCAATAGCAATTTAAAACGCAAACAATATGAACTTCATATTTGGTTTTCTATTTTTCCATAATTCATAAGGAGTTTTCTCTAAATTTTTTACATCGAATTCCATTTAAAATATGAATTGGAGTAAAAAGAGCTTCCCCTACAAGTTATTTGACAAACCAAAATTTCATTTGTTGTTGTAACATAAAATGTTTTTTCCATTAAATTTTTTAGTTTTGCTAGACAAAGATTACAATATATTCATTGCAAACATATTAAAACATACAAAAGACTCATTTACTCTCTAAAATTGTTATAAAAATTAATTAAATAAAATTGAATAATATAAATATCAAATGTCATGTTTCAACCATAATATTTAAAACAAAGCAAACAATAATAATGATTGAGTACAAATATTAAATAAGCTAAAGTTTAGAGTAACTTGAGTTAAAATACACAAAATGCTGTCTCTAGAGAATAAACACTTTCACTGTGTCAATATTTAGAAGTGGAAGGTTTTTTAAAGAAGAGAAAATTATTTCTAGTGTTGTTTCTTTTTTGCTCTTGCACCCATATATTTATAGAAATAAGAAAGAGCCGAACAAATTTAACATTACTTTCTTTGTTTACTGTGCACCTTACTCTTTATCCAAAGATAAAGCAACAAACTTCAGAAATAAATAAATGATGTCTTTTAACACATGAACGTTGTCATAATAAAAACGGCAGCATATTAAATTCAATTACAATTAACGTTACCAATAAAAAACTGCATTATTATAGTGATAATATAATAATATAATTAAATTTTTAAATTAAAAACCCATAATTTCTAACAATTGTCACTTACAACTTACAAGTTACAACTACTGGAAGGGATCGAGAGTTTATATGATTAAAATAAAGCATACAAACTATAATCGCAATTAGAATATATAGATTTTACTATAACTTTTATGTTTTTTCTTTAATAATAAACATCACTTTTTTAATTTTTATTGATATATTGTTTAAGCTATTAACAAAAACAAATTAAGTATCTTCAATTAATTTTATATAACAAACAAAGTATTTTATACTATAAGTAAATTATTAAATATATAAAAGCTGCGAGGAAGTGCTAAAAAGAAGTGAACTAGAATTACATCTCATCCTAATTATAAGCAACCTATAAATAAATCTCAAGAAAATTAAGTAATTAATTTTATTATAAATTCAGACTTTATTTCAAAAGTATATTTACTTTAAGTGATTAATATATTTAATAATAATGTTCATATTTTTATACCTATATGATAGTGATAATAACGACAATTCTTATAGTGACAATATTAGTAGTGATACTTATTGTAATTGTTGTAAACATGACTACCATCATCATTGTTTTCACACCACCACTGCATATGGTAGCAATGACAATGGTAGTGATTGTTATGTTGATGGAAGTTGTAATGTTAGCCATGGTATTGATGACAATTGTAACACCCATACATATAAGAATGGGAGATATAGTTGAGGATGACTTAGTATTTGTTTGACAACAATTTTATAAAACTGTTTTCAATATTTTAGTATTTAAAAACTAGAAAACTCGTTTGGGTAGTGTTTTCTGAAGACAGTTTTCGAAAATAGTTCTGATTTTTTAGTTTTTAAAAACTAAAATTTTCAGTTTTTATTTTTGTTTTGAAAACTCAAAATACAATCAGAATATGTTGTTTTTTGTTTTTCATTAATGAAATTTTAATAAATATGAACTAGTTTTTTCATTTTTACATCTTCAAAACAGTTTTCAAATAACACTTACTAAACAAGTTTTTTTTTTCTTTTCTTCCCAAAAAAAGTTTTTAAAAACTATTCTTAAAACTCATTTCAAAAACTAAAAAACAAAATCAAACCAATCAAGTCCGTAGTTTTTTTTAATACAAGGATGACTTAAAAGAATTAATATGAGATATATGACCTTGTGGGAAGTTTTTCAAAAAGTGTGATGGTAAAGACAAAGCACACTGAAAAGGGTTTTGTCTTGTAGAAACTTCTGGACGACAAAGAGTTGGTGAAGTGTCATGCAGTAAAAAATGTAGTCATTGTCAGTGTGAGGTACAAAAATGGATGTAGGGATGGTGAGAATCATAACAATGGTGATAATAGTAGTCATATGATATAATTTCTTTTTTATTAGTAATCTTTGATATGAACTTTACATTTTAATTTTTTATAATCTTTAATATATAAAATTCAAAGTTATTTTTTTATTTAATTGAAATAATCTCAACAGTAAGATTTAATATAATTAATGGATAAATTTTGGTATAAGTCTAATGACTTATACTTAGTATAAATGGATCATGTCCCTTTTTTAAAAGAGAAATGTTAGAAATATAAACAACATTTTGAATGCATTTTTTAAGAGTTTAATTGGTATACACTATCATTGTAAATCAATTTTACAGTGACGTTCAATCATTATTCTTTTCATTGAGTTTCAAAGTAAAGTACTAATTAGTAAAGTTAACCAACTTACCATGAATGGTTATGATTGAACGTCGGTGTAAATATATTTACTCTAACAATATATACTAATTAAACTTTTTTTTAATGGATTGAAAACATTAAAAATTAAAATATTATTTCAATAAATTTTAATCAGCGACAAAATACATGTTAAAAAAAGAGAACTACAAGCATTTAAAAAAAATGGTGAATATTACATAATGATGAATATATAATTTGTAAAAATAGTTTTTTTTATAAGCCAAGAAAAAATTACATTAACGAAATATAAGGATAACATAATAGATATCATCTAGACGAATTACATTTTTGAGATAGTAGATATCATCTAGACGAATTACATTTTTGAGATAACCATACTTCTGCCAATCAAATCTCAGTATAACCATCAAGCTCAAATAAAGGAATAATTGTAAAAATAGTTACAGAAATAAATAAAATAATAAAATAGAAATAGTGATGTAAAGATATAATTATAAAGTTGGTAAAATTAAAATGAGGATAGTTAATTATAATAAGAATCCATTTTTATTTCGGTAAGTTTATTGGTTTGAAAATAAATAATCTTGTTTGGATAAAAAAAATTATAAAATAAAAAAAATGAAAATAATAATAAATTACAAATTTTTACCTTTTTAAAAATAGTTTACTTTTTCAAATAATTTTTTCTAAATTTAAATTGAATTTCTAAACATCTAGCTTTTTCTAAACAATTTATAGTATAAAAAATATTATAATTTTTAAAACATATTATATTAAGATTATAATTTTTCCAAAAAAAATTCTATATTCTCTTTATTCCAAAGAGGAAAAGAAGCAACTATGTATACTTTTTTAAAAGTAAGAAGAGAAATTTTTTTATATAAAACACTACTTATTAAACATTAAATATAGAAATAGATGTGAAGGAGTTCATGATTCGTGAATTGTTGTAAATCCCTCGTACTATCTTCAACTTATCAATAGAAAAAATATAGAAATAGACTATATCTTAACATTAAATAAAAGACTCTATGAAGGGATAAATTATTACATTCTCCTTGGACTACCAAGTCATCTAACATGACTCATATCATTTTTTCTTGGTTCTAGTGAGAATTGAAGACGGTCTCAATGAATTTACAATAAATCATACACTTTGTAACCAACTGAATTAGACTCCCTTAATAACATATAATTATTTGATTAATATAATTTGTTAGATAAATTGATTAAATAATTATATATTGCATGTACCTCAAATTATAATGTGATGATATAAGACCATGTAATAATTTCTCATATAAAAAAAAAACATTGCAAATTTATAAGAATATCTTATTACAAATTTTTTATAAAAAATATATTAAATTTAATAATAATTACATAAAAGGTTATATCAATAAATGTACAAGACCACAATAAAATATTCAATTATAATGATAATAATTAAAGAACATAAATATCCTAAAAAAGAGTTATAGATTATAAATAAAATTAATTAATCAAATTTTGTATAAAAATATGTTTGAATAATTGTATTTTTGTTTGATTTACAAGGTGAAGGTTACTTTTTATTTTTATTATATTTTAAATTTTATTTTAATATTTATTAATATACAAATTTTCGTATTTATCTCACTCTTGAGTGGATTTTACTATACCAACGTGGTCAAATATCCTATAGGAATTTTTAGTGTCATTTTGATGTGAATTCATCAAGAAAAAAACATATATAATTACAAAAAGATTAAAAAATTATTATTATCAAATATAAAAAAGATTATGATAATTTAATAAAATTATGTAAATTTCTGTTGCTCCAAACACTATCAACATAAGGGGAAAGCTAAAATTAGTGACGCTGAATTTTTCTCTTCCTCCAAAATTTATTGATTAAACTTTCTATTCCTCCAAATGCTCTCAACATTAGAAGAAAGCTAAAATTAGAGAGATGAATTTTTCTCTCCCTCGAAAATTTGTTAAAGAAAAAATATAAAAAAAATGATAAAATATATTTTTCATATTTTTTTTTATTTTTTAAAAATTGGTTTTTAAAAACTTCACATCTTTTTAAAAAGTTATACATATTAATTAAAGGCTTAATAAGCTAAAAAAATATTTTTGGTTCGTAATAATTTATTTATTTATTTTTGTCTCTAATAAAATGTTTTATTTTGTTTTTAATATCTAAAAGATTATCTAAACAACTTTTTATAGTTTTTTAAAGTGATTTGTAATATATTTAGGAAGAAAATAAGGATAAAAAAGACGAAAACATACTTAAATAGCAGTTAAAATTAATATTAAAAAAGTAAAAAACTAAAATTTTTTTCTGTTATATTTTCTTGACAGGGAGGCTAGAGTGATTGAAGAATGAAGTGAAGAGCTCCGCCCAAATGCATTCAAAACTGGCTTTGCCGTCTCCTATTGAAAAGTGAAAAATACCTTCCTTCTATTGTAACGGTCACTCCACACACACTAGAATGTTGAAACCCTACATCTGCCCCCTTTCTCTTCCTTTCACAACCCACGCCATTCCTATCTCACTTCGCCTTTCACAATCGCATCCAACTCCTATCACCGTATGCGCCAAGAGGCACTCCATTCTCAAAATTCTTCACCTCGCTTCCACCGTCGCATTCAATCTCAAGATCTTGCCGGAGCCCTTCAATTCCCTCGCCGGCGAATTCGCGCGCGGCGAATCTGACACTCTCAGCCTTCTCGTCGCTGGCCGGAGGGGGAAAGTAACGAGCAGCCGCAGGGTGACCAAGAAGAAATCCCTGTGGTTCGCATTCTTCTTGATCTGCGTTGCGGGTGCTTTGTGGTCCTGGAGGATTCGAGAATTTGACCTGTTTCTGAGGGCGTTGTCGTTTTGTCTTGCGGCGATTTCGTTGCTTCGCTTGTGGTTGGGAAAGAAAGCCTTCAGGGAATGGCTTTTAGGTTTTTTCTTTGGGATTGTTTTGATTTTGAGTTCCAGATTGGGGAAAGAGGACGTCAAATTTTGGGTTCACAGAATCGCGGTTCCGCAAACTGTAATTAGGAAAAGAAACAGAAATTGGAGAATATTTAAATGAAAGTATGGGCTGTTGTTTTTTCATTCCTTTGATTCAATAACTAACAATACTTATTATCATCGTCATAAGCACAATTGGATTGTTGGGCATATAAATAATGATGTGACTAAGACATGCATATTAGGTAGAGATGGATCAGTGAGGAGTGGAGGCAGAGCCTTATGATGTTTCTTTCCATTACCTGAGTTGCTTATATAATCAACGAATGCTAACTCTATACATTGTTTTCTTAAACGCCCTCTTCTTCCTATAATGGCTGACACAGGAGAAGTGTGAACCATATTTGCTCTTGCGGACATGGGTACATTACGGCACTATGAGAGGAACTAACCAGTAGCAGCCCTCCAAGGACCAACATCTATGTTACACAATCCAGTAGCAGCCCTCCAACAACTAAATTTGCATTAAACGTAAATGAAAAATAATTAAAGAACAACACAAATGTAAAATGCAATGAAAGCCAATCAATATTGTAATAACCTAATGACCCCTGTTTTTTATTTAATAATATTTTTTGCCTTGTCGGAAAAATAATATTGGAATAACCTAGTAATCTATGGAAAGTGTTTATAAGTTTGTTATAAATGTAAATATGAGTGTGAACTACTTGAAAGTTAAAGAAAATGTAGATATGGATGAGATTGCTATCTTACTCTTTTTTTTTTTTTAATAAAGTGAAGTTAAATAATTATATGTTTGAAAACCTAGTATTTGTAGATAAATATTCCTATCAAATGAACTTTAATAAAAAATTGTGCTATATTTCCTCGTTTAGTGTTTTATGTTTATTCCATTAAATATTTACTAGTTTTAAAAATTAGATTCATTATTGATCTAGTTAAAATACTAGGTCAATGGTCAAATCTATATATCATTAAATTATATGATCATATTTGGTCTCTAATAAAATATTCAAAAAATTAATATATATATATATATATGAGAAAAAAGTTTATTATGAAAAATATGAAGAATTTATTATGACTGTGAAAATAAAAAAAAAACAGTTCATATTAAAACAAGAGAATTTCTTTTTGTACCTTCATAACTTCTCCCTGCATCTTCATAAATGTAGAAAAAAAAAATCTAAAATACCTCTAGATTAAAAAATAACTTAATTTATTTTCTCATTCTTCTTTCTCCGGATACGTCTTCTCTGAGTTTTGTCTCCTGCACCCTCCTTCTTTTTCCTCCTTCATTATTCACCTGTGAAGTTCACACATTCATGCACCTCCGTTCGTGGTCACCTTGGCCTATGAAGTCCATGTGATTTGTGCTGAAAGATATACCAAGCTATTGATTTGTCAACGTGTTATAAAGCGGACATCTTTAGAGTATCTATGCCTTCGTGACTATAACAATCTTCTTATATTTCTTGAAGTATTGACACCAATGTAGAAACTAAAATTTATTGACTTGGAAGGAACTGTCATAGAAAACATACCACCTTCAATATAAAATATTGAAGGCCTTCAAATCTTATTCTTGAAGAGATGCAAATTGCTTGAAAGTATTGATCCATCTAAGTTTGTTCAATTGTTGTCACAATTTTTCTCCAACTTAACTAAATTATATTTACAAAACTCAAATTTGATAATTCTTCTCAAGTGCATTGAAGAATTTCACTTCTTGGAAGATCTACACATGTATAATTGTAGGAAGCTTATAGAAAATTAAAGATCTTCCATTAGTTCATAATAAAATGCATAACTATCTTAATCTCCATTAGTCCAGACACCCTTTTAGAGAATTTCTCCCTGTGAAGTCCACGTGATTTGTAAATTCGAGGTCTTCCATTAGTTTGGACACTCCTATGCGGACTTGTAAATTTTTTTTATACAAGTCCAGGTAGCCATGTCCAGGCTTGTAAAAAATTTTCAATTACAAGTTCAAACAGGGTCATCTGGACTCGTAAAAGAGTTTTGCAAAAACCTGATTCCGTGAAAAATGCTAAAAGATAAGATAATGTACCAAGTGAGGGAAGAGAAATACAAACTCAAACGCAGAGGAAAAAAAAACGCAAACTGAAAGAACACAAATGCACAAATGAAGAAGAAGAGAAAGACATTGATTCAGTAGAGAAAAAATGAAGACATGCAATAGACGAAAATGAGAGAGAGGTATAGATGAAACGAAAGAGGAAGAGAGAGGCATGTGATAACTAAATTTGTATTGTTTTTATTAAGGACATTTTTTCCATTTTAAAAATTTATGCAGGTGCAGGGAGAAGTTATGATGGTGCAGGGAGAAATTCTCTTAAAATAACCCAATTAAAGATATTATGTGTCTCATTCACCATAACCTCATTTAACCAAAAAAAAAAAAAACAAAAAAAAAACTCACATCCCCCACTTCCACCCCTATAACCACCACTACCAATATCACCACCATCACCATTGTTGTTCGGCCACCACTACCACTACCGTCGACGATGGTGATGGTAGCAACAATAGTGATGATGATGGTGATAATAATGGTGGTGGTGGCACCGACGATGGTGATTGTAGGGGTGGGATTAGAGGGTGAGATACGGGTAACAGAAGATATCTTTAAATGAGTTGTTTTAATCTGAACAATTATTTTTATCTTACGTTATTATCAATTCTTTTATTTCTCATAATAAACTTTGTTTGTTTTCTCACTTAATACTTGTATACATAACCTTGATCAACTTTTTTTAGGAATTTGTGAGAATTTACGCTTTTTTTCTTGAAAGTTTGATATATATCAAGAAGAAACCATGATAGTTAAGGTGAAAATTACACTTATCTCATGATTGCTTTGTGAGCCATTATAGTACCCCAAATTTATAAATTTGTTTAAAAAATTGCATAGCTCCCTCCAATATTTAAAATAAAATAAATGATATATAAAAAATAATGTTAGTTGACATCTAAAAAAAAAAGAATACAATAAAAATATGATAAGTAACATGATTTGATAATAAAAAAATATAAATGTTAATATATATATATATAATATTATATTGAGATGTTTATGTATAAATTATCTAAAACTTGTTTATATGAAATAATTTTTTATTAAATTTTTATCTTGTCTCCCTCTTAAACATATTTTCAGCTCCGCCCCTGATCATAGCTATGTATATATTGTGGTTTGTTTACATGAGTTTAAACATGGTTTTTTCATTGGATAATTTGATTAAAAATCCAGTAACATGATAAGAAGAAATAGCACATGTTTGAATTTGTTTGTAAATTTAAGTTTGTAAAAGCATTCCAATCATTCCTTTTAATGAAATTATTTTATAAATATAACTAAATCCTTGAATTTATCTTAAACATTGCACAACTAATTAGAATGAAATCTAAACATGAACTTAGATTTCAGCAACAACAAACGTTTATAAAATCCTAAGCAAGTAATACATGTTTCGAAATCGTTTTGAAAACCTTGTGGAATTGCTTAAAAATGGGGATGCCAAATCGAAACTAAACACAAACGATGATGACAATGGAAACATATTGCTTCTCATTTTTTGTTATTGGCATAAAAAGATATGAAAGGGTGATTTAGAAAAAAAAAATACACATAATTAGTATAAGGTATATTAAAAAATAAAAATAAAATATTTGCAACAAGTGAAATTGATGTTTAAGTAATGAGAAAATTATTATTCCATAAAAACATTATTATTTTTTTTGTTTTTTAAAAGGATATATGTTTTGCATGACGAAAAAAATGAAAAGAGAAAAGGTGAAGATAGAGTTTTTTTCCCTAGACTTCCATAGTTTCTCCTGCACTTCCATAATCCTAAGAAATGCCTAAAATAGTTTTAGGTAAAAAAAAGTTAACTTTTGTCTCCCCGCGCCTCTCTTCTCTCCCTCTTTCATGTAGTTTAAGTCACACCTTTGGACGCACAAATTTGTACTAGTCACACTCCTCTTTCGTCTCCCTCCATTCGCAACACCTATTTGTGTTTCTCGATCCGGCGACATAGTCTCAAGCTCCTCCTTCGTCTCCCTCCATTCTCGCTTCTCGCTGCAATAATTTATCAATAATTTAGCATGAACTATAAACTAGTTTTAAATTTACTAGTAAACTTTGTAATTTGATTGCGACTTTTCATTGCATCATACGAGAAAGTTTGAATTGGTAAACAAAATTTAAATTGTTGAAAATGGCCAATGATGATAATCAAGAAATCATAACTTAAATTTGCTATTTTTTTACAAGTTTAGACAGCCATGTTCGGACTTATAAAAAAATTTACAAATTTTTTTATATGTCTAGATGTGTCTGTCTGGACTTGTAAAAAATTTGCAAACCTTTTTACAAGTCCAGATGGGCTTGTTCGAACTTGTAAAAATTTGCAATTTTCTTTACAAGCTTGTAATAAATTCTTACATTTTTTACCTAGGGCATTTTTGTCATTTAAAAAAAATATGGAGGTGTAGGGGAAACTATGGAGGTGCAAGGAGAAAAACTGGTAAAGATAATGTTTGGGTTTTTCTTCTACGCCTTTGGAATTTTTTCCTACACCCCATTTGGAGGTGCATTTTCTATCTAGATTAGTCATTAGGCTTTTTTATACAAAAAAAAATTATGAAAATGACTCACCCCCAGATTATTTCCTTAAAAACCTGTCTTACAATTCATGTTGTGGAGGAACCAATTTCTCAATATGCTTTATTTTTTTATGTAAAAACTTATAAGAAATTGGTTGTTAGAGGGCTTTTTTTGTTCAAATTTGTTTTTATTTGTGGAGGAACCAATTTCTCAATGTGCTTTGTTTTTTTATCTAAAAAACCTACAAGAAATTAGTTGTCATGAAGTTTTTTTTTTCAGATTTTTTTTTTAAATTTATTTTGAAAAACCTAGTTAAGGCCATAAATTCCATTTTGAAACAAACATGAAATCTCCTATAAGTGCTATAATTGTAATACCTGTTGTTACAACAATAACCCATAATGAAAAATAGTGAGAAATTTAAAGAAAATAATAAATTATGTATTTAAATACATGATTCTTACAAAATATAACCCTCAAATTTGGCCCTCTAGAAAACGAAAACAATTACAAAAAAATTATATTCTAAAATCGTTACAAACAAATACTACAAGAAAACTTTTTATTAGTAACAAACTAGGTCTTTAAGACTCTTCAATTTCCAAAACTTCTGTCTGGGGCTTTGAAAACAACACTTTTAATGAGATAATAATCTTAGTGAATAAAACAAGTTTTGAAAAGAGATTCGCAAATAGTGTTGTTCTCAGCCACTCATGATCACTCACTCACACACCACGGTTCCTAGAACCAGGTTTTCATTAGATTCTTCAAAAAGGTTGATGAGCTCATATTCCATACAATGACGTCCGATTGCCTTCCCCATGCTATTATGAAGGTATCCAGAATCTCTTCTCCATCCTGGATGAAGGTATCTAAAACCTCTTCCCCGTATGAAACATAGGTATCTCATACATCTCAAAATTCAACTTCATTCCAAATGGAGGTATCTCAAAATAATCATCAAAGTAATTTGCAAACATTAAACGCATTAACAACAATTTTTAAAACCATACCATGGAGGGTTAAAAACAGTTGTTTTACTCACCTCTTGAAGCGATATCCCACCACTTTAATTCTTCTACTCCTATGTCTATTTGCTACATGATAAATCTTAAGCTATAAACACCTTAGAGATTTACATTGAAGAAGTTGAAAGACAATTAGATAGAAACGTAAAAATTATCAGATCTGATCAGGGTGGTGAGTATTATGGAAGGTATGATGAAATAGGACAATATCCTGGTCCCTTTGCTAAATTCCTTGAAAAGTGTGACATACGTGCACAATACGCAATGCCAGGTACACCGTAGCAAAACAGTGTATCAAAAAGACGTAATAGAACCTTGTTAGATATTCTTAGGAGTATGTTAAGTAACTCTTCTTTACCTATTTCACCATGGACTTGTGCTCGAAAAACTGTTATGTATTTATTGAACATGGTTCCTAGTAAGGCAGTTCCAAAGACTCTTTTTGAACTGTGGACTAGAAGGAAACCTAGTTTAAGGCACCTACATGTTTGGGGGTGTTAGAAATTAGATTTTATAATCCACAAGAAAAAAATTGGATGCTAGGACGATCAATGGATATTTTATTGGTTATCCAGAAAAGTCAAAAAGGTATAGATTTTACTATCTAAACCATACTACAAGGATCATTGAAACTGGGAATGCTAGGTTCATTGAAAATGGTAAAGTTAGTGGGAGCAAAACACCATGCAAAGTGAAGATTCAAGACATGAGAGTGCAAGTTCCATTGACTTGTATCTCTAATAAAGTTGTTGTTCCTCAAGTTATTGAACCAATTAATAACCATGAAGAACAACAAACTAATGATCCCATTACTCACAATGAGGTTGAAGTAAATGAACCTATAGTAGAAGAACCACAACAAATAGCATTTAGAAGATCACAAAGATGATCTACTATTCCTAATGATTATGTGGATTATCTACAAGAGTCAGAAAATCACTTAGTAATTGAAAATGACCTAGTTACATTTTCACAGGCCATGAATGGCGATAATGCTGAGAAATGGTTAGATTCCATAAAAGGTGAGTTAAAATCTATGAAACAGAATAAGTTTTGGGACCTTGTTAAGTTACTAGAAGGTTGCAAGTGGGTCTTTAAGACCAAACGTGACTCCTATGGTAACTTAGAACGTTACAATGCCAAATTAGTTGCTAAAGGATTTACTCAAGGATGACATTGATTATAAGGAGACATTTTCACCAGTCTCTAAGAAAGATTCTCTCAAAATTATATGGCATTAGTGGCTCATTATGATTTGGAGTTACACCAAATGGATGTGAAAAAATCCTTTCTAAATGGGGATTTAGAGGAAGATCTATATATGCATAAACCAATGGGATTCATGAAGAAAGGAAAAGAACACATGGTGTGTAAACTTAAGAAATCAATATACGAACTTAAGCAAGCTTCCCGATAGTGGTATCTCAAGTTCAATGATACCATTGTGTCCTTTGGATTTAAGGAAAACACTGTTGATCAGTGTATATATCTGAAGTTCAGTAGGAGTAAGTTCATTTTTCAAGTTTTGTATGTTGATGACTTCTTGCTTGCAACTAATGATCTTGGTCTTTTAAATGTTATTAAGAAGTTTTTCTCTAGAAATTTTGAAATGAAAGATATGGGTGAGGCAAATTATGTGATTGGAATAGAAATATTCTGGGATAGGTCACAATGATTGCTAGGCTTGTCTTAAAAAACATATATTAATAAAATTTTAGAGAGATTCAGAATGTATAAATGTTCGGCATCTCCTGTTCCAATTCAGAAAGGAGACAAATTTAATCTCATGCAATGTCGAAAGAATGATTTGGAACGAAAACAAATGAAAAAATTCCTTATGCATTTATAGTTGAGAGCTCAGACTTCTACATGATCAAATATTAGTTTTGTAGTTAGGGTGTTGGGAAGATACCAAAGTAATCCTGGTATAGACCATTGAAAAGCTGCAAAGAAAGTTCTGAGATATTTGCAAGGTACAAAAGAACACATGCTTAATTATAGTAGATCTGATCATCTTGAGGTGATTGGATATTTAAATTCAGACTTTGCCAAATGTGTAGATACTAGAAAATATACATTCAGTTATTTATTTATGATGGTTGGAGGAGTTATCTCATGGAAAAGTGTGAAGCAGTCGGTCATTGCTGCATCCACTGTGGAAGTTGAATTTGTGGCATGCTTTGAGGCCATAGTTCAGGCTAAGTGGCTACGAAATTTTATTTCAAGATTTGGGTGTAGTCGACAGTATTGTCAAGCCGCTGAAAATTTATTGTGATAATTTCACAACAGTCTTCTTTTCTATAAACGACAAGTCTTCTAAAGGTGCTAAACATATGGAATTGAAATACTTTGTTGTTAAAGAACAAGTTCAGAAATACAGAGTGCCAATAGAACAAATTAGCACTAATCTTATGATTGCAGATCCTTTAACCAAAGGGTTACCGCCAGAGACATTTACTGGTCATGTTGTAAATATAGGCATTATGTTAGCTAGTGAATGTTGAAAGTTATTGTAATGTCTTGTATGTTTGGCTCTCTAAGCTCACTAACGAATAAGGGCTTGATTGGTTTGGTTTTATTTTTTAGTTTTTGAAAAGAGTTTTCAAGAATAGTTTTCAAAAATTGTTTTCTAGAAGAAAAGAAAAGAAAAACTTGTTTGGTAAATGTTATTTGAAAACTGTTTTGAAGATGTAAAAATGAAAAAAAAAACTTGTTCATATTTATTAAAATTTAATTAATGAAAAGTAAAAAGCAATATATTCTGATTGTATTTTGAGTTTTCAAAACAAAAATAGAAAACTGAAAAGCAAAACTACTTTCAGTTGTTCTTGGTTTTTAGTTTTTAAAAACTAAAAAACCACAACTGTTTGCAGAAAACACTATCCAAACGAATTTTTTAGTTTTTAAATACTAAAATACTCAAAATAGGTTTATAAAACTGTTGTCAAACAAGCATTAAGGGCTTGATTGATTTGGTTTTGTTTTTTAGTTTTTGAAAAGAGTTTTCAAGAATAGTTTTTAAAAACTGTTTTCGGGAAGAAAAGGAAAAAAAACTTGTTTGGAAAATATTATTTGAAAATTGTTTTGAAGATGTAAAAATGGAAAAAACTTGTTTATATTTATTAAAATTTCATTAATAAAAAACAAAAACAACATATTCTGGTTGTATTTTGAGTTTTCAAAACAAAAATAGAAACTGAAAAGCAAAACTACTTTTAATTGTTCCTGTTTTTTAGTTTTTAAAAACAAAAAAACCAGATTTTTTTTTTAAAAACTGTTTTCAGAAAACACTACCCAAACGAGTTTTTTAGCTTTTAAATACTAAAATATTAAAAACAGTTTTATAAAACTGTTGCCAAACAAGCACTAAATTTCTGAATATTTTCTGTTTCCAAACTTATGTGGACGTGTATAAATGTTAATATTGGAAACAATTTATGTCTTTGAAATTGACATTATTGTTAGACAAATTATGTACTTCTGATGCAACCTCCATGGGAGATTATCCAAGTATCCTCTTCTAAGCTCTTCAAGGATGTAGAAACGGTGATGGAAGGAAGAAAATGGTTGAGGAATGACGCCACTTCTAGAGATGAGCCATGCTTGGATGCTTGCCACAAAGTAAGGAGCCTTTGGTAGAATCTAGAAGAAACTTTCTCAAGAGAGGAGAATTTCAGACACTCTAAAAGAGAAGAGAATTCTCACAAAAGCAATTTCTATTCAAAATGAGTGTTAAGAGCTACAAGAGGTGGAGCCACCAATTTATAGCTAGGAGTAAGAGGGAGATGAGTTGGACGTCCAACCCTTAATCAAGGCCCAAGACTCTTAATCATGTGTTAATTTAGGCTAATCATGATTAACACATATTTAAGAGTATAGAAGATCCAAACAAGGCCCTAAGAAGGTGGATCAATGTCCCATTAATTTAAATTTGAATTTTGGAGGGAATCCACATGGCTATGATCAATCTTGACTTCAAAAAGGAGTTGAGGTCTTCCTTCCTCCTTCCTTGCTAAGTCCTCCTCTATCCTCCTAGTCATGGCCCTTGTGATAAGACTCTTGCTAGGGAGGATTGCATCAACTTCCTATTAAAGTGTCATGTTTGGAAGAAGGCTAATATAGTAGTACATGGAAGGGACTATGTCAAATAAGTAATGTAAAACCGTCATGACTCTTATTAGTTCTTGTTCTTAATTATGACTGATGATGTTATAAATGTATGATACATTTATTCTTGTTAATGTGTATTATGATTGATACTTTATTAAACTATGATATTGTATTTTGTCACATGAGCCAAATGAGAGAATATAAGAAATCAATGTCTCATGTGTATGAAAAATGGAATGATATGACTTTTGGGAATATATTATTCAATTATTTTGAATGAAAGGATATGACTTTTGGGAAAGAGTTATTATGTTTTAATGAAGGGATATATTGTTTGATGGAAACAATATATATAATGGAAGGACATGAAAAGTCCCTATTTCTGCATAACAAAGTTTGTCTCTTAAAATTACCATCATGAATTGAAAAGAACAAAGAAAAGTAACGAGAAAGAGATAGAAAAAATTCTTCTTACAAATTCTACAAGATTCAAAGTCATCAATCTTATCATGGATCAAGGTTAGCGTTTTTATCTAATCTTATATGTGAAAACTATGAATTCTAAGATTTTATTTGATCATTCAAATTATGCCTGAAAGTTTTACATAAATCATATTGAGAAATTGATTTTTCCATAACAAATTTCTCAACATAAATAGTAAAAGTATATCTGAGCAAAAAAACGCCTATAATTAATTGGTGTAAGCATGTTGAGAAATTGGTTCTCCCATAACCAAATTCTCAACCTGAATTGTAAAACAAATTATTTAAGTAAATAATGTAGGGGATTCATTTTGATAAATAACTTATTTTTGTATAAAAAAAATAAAAAAGTCAGTTATTACGGTCTCCGAATACAGCAGAGGAAAGTAACAAAAGTGTAGGAACATAATTTCTAGATGATTTTTATTTAAAAAAAAAAAGAAAAATAGGTTCATGTTACATTAGAAAATTGGACCATTGATGATTGGTCAAATGAATCTCCCAATATAATATTATATAAAACTTTATATAGTATTTACTCAAAAAAAAGTTTTATATAATATTATGTAAAATTATTATACAAACTGTTGTTATAACTTAATGTATTTTTAATGAAATTGAAAAGATATACACAGCAACAAAAAACAAATTTAATATAATAATAATGTAATTTAAAATATTTTAATTTATGGTATTATTAACTTCTTACATTTATGACATTTCTCCATCTTAAATGACATATAGGTTTTTGAAATTTCATTTGGCATCTCACTTTTCTATTTGCACCATTCAAAATATCAACTTCTACTTTTCATATATAATAATTGTTGAAATATTTATAATAAAATATTTAACTAAAATTAATTAATAATATCATGATTTTAAATACTTTTAGTTATATCATTTATGAAAAATAAAATTCTTCTCGATTTCATTAATTTTTTATTACTTTATAATGTTCTTTCTTAAAATATTTATGATACAAATTTAAAGATAATAAGTTAATAATAGCATAAATTAAAATATTTTATATAATTCCAAGGCTACAAATAATTTTTATGGAGATAGAATCATACTTAATACCATGAACTTCTATATTATTTTATAATTTTTTTAAAGTATTTATAATAAAAAATTTTAAAAATATTAATAGTATTATAATTTTAGATATTTTTAGTTATTATAGAAATTAAAAATAATAATTACAAAAAAAATATGTTCAAGAGTAATAATTTATATTACTGTGTAATTTAAATTTATTGAAATGTTTTTGCTAAAAACAATGTTAGGTTAAAAAAGGTGTGACGAAAGCCTCCTACAAATACCCTAAGTGACTTTGATGATAACAAATACTAATAAATTTGATCTTCTAAGTGTTTAAGTTACAAGATATGTAATAGAGATTAGGTGAACAACATTAGTAATGTCAAGTGAACCCTGTTCATATAAGACGCATCAAGCTATAAGAAGGATAATACATGGATAAGAAGGATAATATGCGTCAAGCTATAAGAAAATTAATACATGTTGGAATATAAGAAGGTCTACATGCACCAGAAGATAAAAAGATTAACACACCTCAAAAGATAAAGATAAAAAGATAAATAACTATAAGAATGTCACATGAAATAACCAGTATCAGAAGGCTCACAAAGTGTGCCTAATCAACTATATACATGTTTTGATGACTACTATAAAATCGTCTCATTGCATAGATAAATGCACTATATAATCAATATGTCACATGAAGTTATCATTATATGCTAATCACTTACATGACATTAGAAGTGGACAAGACAAATAAATCACCTAACTATAAGTGCACAAAAATGTGTCTACCAATGTATAGGTCAGGAGCACCGAGGTTGGTTCTATACCAGTCAGAAGCTTTATTACACAGAAGAAACATCAATGATATAACACTCTGCTGACTTAAAAGAAACTCAATGTTTGAAGATCATTCAAACAAGACAACAATGTATAAGTCCAACAATATATCCTTGACCAATATACCTAATGTCAGCACAGATGTTATAGTTGGAGTTGGTTAGAATGGGAAGAAAGTCAAAAATACAAAATCTCCTAAATAGTCAATATGAGCACTCAACAAATCTCTCAGAAAACTTCTTATGAGAAAGAGATAGCTCAATGAAAACATCTCAATGACTATGAGTTTCATTGTCTGTATAAGAAGAGCCCAAATACAAAAAGAGTTTGATGAATCATTACATAAAGACCTTATATACAACAAATCATGTTGTATATTCTCAAGTGTTTAAATCTCTATAAAACTGCCAATTTAGATAAATTCATCTTGAGTGATAAACGACATTTAGTCAACTTTTTACCGAGCGTAATTAGAACATTCTTCACCTAGTAAAGCTATATATACTAAGTGTATAAACATATATCTCTCTCAAAGTAATCTTTGTATTAAACACAACCATCTTACTTTGTATATAAGTTATGAATGATTTATTGTTAAAAAATTACTTAGTGATAGTCAAAACTAACGTTGTATACTCGCGTTTAAACATAGGGGAGTTTAAGTGTAAAACTTGGTTTGTGTATTTATTGTAAATCTAAAATAACATGTAGATAATACTTGTAATTACATAACAGTGATTATACATTATACAATGGAACACATTCCAAGAGGTGATCAATTGGACGTAGAGTAATTTGAGGTGAACCAATACAAAATATCTGTGTGCACTATTTATTACAATGTTTATATTTACAGTTTGTGGATTGGACTTAGATTAGTTTGAGTGTTTTATTCAAGGTTTTCAAATTTGGACAATCATCGATTGGATTGAACCGTATTCAATGAAATATTATTTTTTTAAATATTTTACTACTAATATAATAAAATACTAAGTAAAAAAAGCTATATATGATTTATAGACACAAATATAATACATCTTATTAAGTTTTAAATATTTTTTTACAAAATATGATTTTAAATATTTTTTTATAGCCTTAAGTATTTTTTGCAAAAATTACTTATAAATATTTTTTATTTCACAATACTTTATAAGAGTACTACTCATTCTCATTTGTGTGCCTAAAATTTCAAGAATAAACCCTAAACTTTCAAAACTTGGCTACTTTTATTATTAAATGCTTTTATAGAAGAACTTTTGTGATGTGTTTTAAATAATATACAATCTCTTAAACCATCTATTTTCTTAAGAAAGTATTTTAAAAAAGATTGTTAACATCTTTCTAATAGCCCATTCAACCCCACCTAACTTAGTTATAGTTAGTGTAAAAATTACACTATTATTTAATGGAATCATTTTGTAATTTTTTATTAAATATTTATATAAGAAAATTTAAATCTAATCAGTTAATAATGCCACAATTTATAATAATTCCATTATAATATAAATACAAGTGTTACAACTTAAAATTATGTCTAACATCATTAATTTTTATATTACTTTTTAATTTTTTGTTAACATATTTATAATAAAAACTTAAATATAATTTTTTAATAATATTATAAATTTAAATAGTTTTGGCTATAATTAAAACTACAAATATTATTTATGAAAAAATCCTAATTATAACCATTAATTTGTATATTACTTTGAAATTTCTTCATATTTAAATATTATAAAAAAATTAAATAAAATTAATTAGTAATATTAAAATATTGATATGAATAAATTGCAAGTATATAATATCATCCGTAGTAATGTCTTTCGCACGTCATTGCAAGTGTAAAATATTGATGTGAAAAAGTTACAAGTATATAATATTAATGTATTATTTAGAGTAATACACTCTATAGATTTGTTAAGTCCTAAAAAATTTACTTAAAATAAAATAAACTAACTAAAATTGATGATGCAAAATGTGCATATTATTGCACATGAGTGCAATTTGGTGCACAAGTAATAAAATATGGACTAAGAAATAAGCTTTTAAAAATATCATTTATTTCACATTACTACTCACCCAAACCCTAAACTTGATTTTTTTAATAGAAAAAAATTTGAATTCAAACCTAGTTAACTTGTTTTTTTTAATGGGTGAATTCACATGAAACCAGACAAATAGATTTGTCATGTATGTACTTACACATTACATGACAAACTTACTCACATATAAAACACACAATAGTCCATAAACACTTGACTACTTGTTCTGAATTGAGATTATAGATAGTTTTTAAAGAGATCATTTTAAAATAATAAATTATAAAAAGTATTTTTTTATATTTTATATATTTGACTATTTTGAATTATCAATTTTTTTTATATTTTTTCTTTTCATGTTTGTTTTGAGTGGATATTAGAGAATTAGTGTTTTTTACCTTTTTTTCTGTTATTAAACTAAAAAAATAATGAATTTTTATTTCTTTTCTAGACAAATAACTTCTTAACTTTTCCTAGTAATCAAACATAGAATTAAAGAAAGAAATTTGTAAAAACTATTAGTTTGTTAAAACAAAGAATAAGTTGTCATAAATTAGGGTTTGGATATTAAAAAAAATTAATGCAAAGCCGGGGCGACTCTGAGAATGCGTGTGTTTCAAGTTTGAATGTCCCACTCCCACTACATTCTTGAGCCATTGAGTCCAAAACCCGAGTTTATCTACAACAGCTAAGCTAGCATTGCACGCGGTCTCGAAACTCTCGTCCCTTCAATATGCACGTCGGGTCACACTCACACTGCTGCTAGTCCCAGCGCCATTTCCAGCCACTGCATTTACTTCTCAAGTTGGTCATTACTAGGAAACCAAATACCACTCAATTTGAGTCTTTGCACACAGAAATTTCTTCAAAAATTGAGTCTGGTATTGGTATTTTATCCCTGATGGTTTTCGAGACCACCTAAAATAGGTTACATGCAACGGTCAGAAAAATTATTACTTAATCTCAAATTCAGCAGAAAATATATAATTATTTAATTAAAATATTTTGTAAAATAAATTAATAAATAATGATACATTATACATTTATCAGTTGAACCATAAGTGATGATTCAAAATTATATTATTTTTTTTTTAAAGTTTAATTGATATACACTGTCACTGTAAAAGATTTTCACACTCACACTAGTCAATTATAACTTTTTATTTATGTGACTTTTAATGTACTAATTAGTAAAGTTAACAAATTTATCATGAAAAGTTGTGATTGACCAAAATCTTTACACTAATATTGTATAATAATCAAACTTTTCCTCACATATGTGAAATAATAAAAAAATTTATTTTGCAAAGAATAATTGTGTGACTTTCTCTAATACACATTGGATCAACTATATAGCTTATTAATGTATTAAATTTATATGATATATATATATATATATATATATATATATTAATACCTTCCATAGATTTTTAACTCACCTAAAAGAGGGTCTATTCTTGCACATAGTGCAATTACATGTGCATATACGAGTATGATGATAAAATATAAATTAATAAATAAAATTTTAAAGACATAATTTATTTTATAGTGCTCACCTCAATCCAAACTTGATTTTTTTAAATAAAAAAAAAGTTGAAATTAACCTAGTTAACTTTTTTATTTTTAATAAATTGAGACGAATAAATTTGTCATGTCATATTCTTACATGACAAACTTACTCACATATAAAACATACCACTAAATAATTAATATTAATCTAACCGTGACATATTTTATAGTTACATAATTTCTCTACAATCTTGTACAAAGACTTAGTAGTAGCTTTATAATTATATAATTATGTTAATATTTTTATCAATAAATGTTACTAGTTAATTTATTAATTTTTTCCGTTAAAAGAATTTTAATATGTGACATCTCTATCTTTCTTTTCCTTTTACCTTAAATTTTTTATCATTAAACTATCTTATATCTCTCTGGATATTCATACAATCTATCAATTTCATTGACACATTCTACCTAAGAATGCTTATCAAAATGAGATATTGTAATAACTATGTCGAAAGTAATAAATTATATTGTAATAACTATGTAAAAAGTAATACATTATACAAACTAATTACTTATCTTTATCACATACCTTATCATATGTGTAATGATATAGGTACCCAGTTTATGTAGTTAGCAATTCATAACCTTTTACATTATTTTTACAAGACCTCTTTGAGAAGAGTATTTGATATATGATGCGTGTTAAGTAAATAAATCCGTAGATAACTGCACTTTTCTTCTTTTGGATATAATACTATGAAAACAAAGATAAGAGAAATAGACAATGAGTTACACTGGCTGTTTCCTTGAGAAAACAAGCTTGTGCTGAAAAAAGAACACCACAAGATCATTTAGAAATAACCAATTTATTTTACTTTTTACTTAAAAAATCATGAAATTTTCAGAAAATGTAATTTCAATAACTTTGCATCTATCTTACTTTTCAAATTAACAACTTCAATTCTTCGTTCTATTCCAATTTTTTTTTTCATTCTTCACTTTTTTTTTTTTTTTACACTTCAACATATAAGACACATGCTATTTGAAGACGTGATTGACTACTAAATGACTGCGACAAAAGCTTACAGTTTAAATTATCTTTATCAATTTTTTGGCTTTAACTGTATTGTTTGCTTTTCATTTTCAGCTTGTTTGTTTAAGATTATTTTTTTTTTAAAAATTACTTTTAAGAATTTTTAAGATATTTTTTTAAACTTTTCTCAAGAAGCAAAATAAAAAAATAATAAGTTTTTTGTTTTTTTTTTCAAGAAGCAATTCATAGTTGATTCTCAAAAAATCAATTTTCTTAATATAAATTTTTTAAACATTTTAAAAAGTATTTTTTAAATACAAACAAACTGACTCAATCTTAGACATCTTCCTTCCCGATTTCTAACATTTTATGCATAGCCTTTTCAAAATCATGACATTTTTTGTATCTGTTATATTAGTGACGTTGATTGTTACAAAAAAGGGGTTGATTTATCTAATTTTCTTATTAAATGACGTGGATGAATTTTATTTGGTTTAGGATGAATGACTAGTTAAAGTGTTTTTCGAAAAAAAATTGAAATGTTGAAGAAATAACAATTTCATGATATGCATTACCACTGTCAAAATTGAAATGTTCTTTCTTCATTATTTGAATTTTTTCCAAAAAAAAAAAAAAACAATGTAGCTAATCACTCATCCTAAACTAAAATAAAACTCATTTACCTCATTTAATTAACAAATTAGATTAATCAATGTTTCTCTTGTAATGGTCAATGTCCCATTCGTGTGATTTTTAGTTTTTAGTTTTATAAAAACAAAAACTATTTTTTGTTTTAAGTTTTCAATTTTTTAAAACAACAGTATTTTTATTTTTAAATTTAAAATATTATTTTTAAATGTTAATTAAATAAAACCTTTACTCCTTAGATATTGAAAATTGATTGTCAATCTTGTGGTTGGTGCTAGAGGTAGAGATGACAGTTGGTAACCAATAGTGAGAGGTAATGGTCGGTAATAGGTGATCGAGTGACGATCGGTAATCGGCAGTAGGAAGCGGTAACTAGTGCTCAGTAATCGGATGTGGTAGACAATGACTATTGGTTAGAAGTGATGGTCAATAGTGATAAATAACGTAAAGTGATGAACTTAAATAAAAATAGAATCAGAAATCTGAAAAATAAATTTTATTATTTTTTAAATAAAATGAAAAATGTTTAAAAAAATAAATAACAAAAATAGAATATTTTTATTGAACATATTTTTATTTTCAAAATACATTTCTTTTTAACTCAAAATCACCCTAAAGAAAGGAAAATAAAACATAAAAAGTAAAAAGCAAGACAAAATGTCCCAAAATTCAGAAATACGAGGGAAGCTTTTTTTTCTTGAAAAAAGATACGTACATAAAATAATAAAAATTCAAATATACAATACTTTTTTCTTTTAATAACCCTACCAATATCGTGGAAGTGATATTAATTACTATATGGATTACTTTAAGTTATGTTTGGTTGGAAAAAAATAATAAAAGAAAGAAAGAAACTGTAATAAAAGAAAAGAAACAAAAAAGATAAAATATAGTGAAAATTAAAAGTATTTAGTTGAATAGAAAATAATATATAATAAGAAAACTTATATTAAAATTATTACAATAATAAAATTACTCATGTATTTAATAATTAATTTTTATAAAAAAATATTTTTGTTTGATAAATTTCACTATATATTTATAATAAAATTAAAAATAGAAAATTATAATTGAGTATTAGTATATATAATTTTAAAGACTTATATAGTAATTTTATATTTTAAACTCTTAAACTATTATTTTGTTGAAACAAAAAATGAGTTGGCATAAAATAGGCTTTGGATATTACAAAAAATTAATGCAAAGTGTGGGTAATTCTGGGTGCATGCGCTCCAAGTTTGAACGTCTGAGTCCCACTGCATCGTTGAGCAGTTAGTTGAGCCCAAAGCCCAAGTTTATGCAGAAAGTGCACGCTGTGTCTCTCTCTCGTAACTCTCCTTCCTTCCTTCCTTCAACATGCATGTCCCTCCCTCTCTTCTCAGGTCTGTCATCTCTCATTCAATTTGATTTCTCTTGCCACACATAAACATTGTGTCCTCAGCTAACCTAAAAAATATGATGACTCCCTACGATGAAGATGATCTGTGTTTCTTATTGTACTTCATTATGGGAACCTACTTTGGCCCTGACATCATTGGCGATACCACCCAAAAATCCATCTTGCAAAGAGTAGCCGAAGGGCTTCCTCCATACACATTGAGCCAACTACCTAATTCTTTCATCAAAGTCGTCGAATTGGAGCGTGTTTACTATCACATTCTCACCCATTCTCCTAAATCACTCATTCTCAGGTCAACCTTATTGCGCTCTTTCTTACAAGGCCAACCACAGTTTGGAAACAGCAATTACCCCCAATTCACTGATCTCTTCCCCCCTGCATTCCATCCTCAAAGCCGCTTCAAAAACAGACACAAAGTTATTCACAACCTTGTCTTTATCAACAACCCTGATACCAGCTATATTAAGCCAGAGGATATTGAGAGGTTCAAGAGGCTCAGTGGGGTGCAAGTGTTTCACGTTGATGGAGATGGTGGCAGGTTGCAATTGGGTCCTTGTTTTGATGAATATTATGTTCCCAGTAACACTAACATGCCAATGGAGATACTTGAGTCAGATCGTAATGTTGAGTCCTACGGTGGCCCTTTTGCTTCTTCTGATCTTCAGGATGCAAAACGAAAGAAGCTTGAGCCTTATGGTAGTGTTCATTGTTGCCCTGGTTCTTCCCGGCTTCAGGATCGTGTTTACCACAGTGCTCCTCAAGCAAAAGGAAGACTTGTTTCCGAGGAATCGAGTGGCGCCACGTGTTGCAGTGGTGGTACTAATCTGATGTTGAATTACATGGCTGATGAAGATGATGAGAGCGATCCTGATAAAGTTGGGCCGGCTATGTTGTTCCTGCCTTCACGCCCTTCTAATAAGGAATTATCTGATATTGTGGCAGCTACCAAGAATGGGTTTCTGTTGACTGGAAGTGTGGCTATGGGGAAGGTTGGCCCCACCATAGGGCTTGTGGACATTGGAGACTGTGAAGACTCGTACCTTTTTCGTCAGTCTCTTCCAGGGGTGAAGAGGGATGAAAGTAAGTTTCTTGTTCACTGTTTATTGTCAACTATTCATTTCAATATAATTTGTCATTTATTTGGTTCTGATTCTGAGGTTTAATGCTGCATGTAACTGCTGCCTTCGTTTTAGGAATGTTGTAAATTTTTTTGCTAAAAGATTATGATGATTGATGAAATAATGTAATTTATAGTTTGATGCCAGTTGAAAAGGAATATATATATATATATATATAATTAAGGGGTCCACTTGTTCTTTTTAAGAAGTAGGTTATTGAACTGCAGTTTTGGAAGCTTATTATATTTTCTTTTTTTAATAATTGGATGTTTTTTGCTATAATCAATGACACTTTGAAGTGTGGAAACCAATACAAGTATGTCAAATTGACAATTTGACCGTAAAAAAATATACTTTTTGTTGCTAATCCTACTGTTGTCTGGTGAGGAATGAAAACTCTTTTAATAATCCTAGCAGTACGGTGCCTCAGAGATGATAACTAATATTACCTGAATTTATGACTGCAGGGGAATTCAGCTGTGAGGTTGGCGTTGATGGTAAAGTATTGATATCGGGAGTAACTACAACGGGAGAAAAGACAATATCCAGGTACTCTCAGGTGTTTGAAATGCAAACTCACAACCTTTGCCCGTCAGGACAATTTTCCGTTTCGTTCCAGCTGCCTGGCCCTGTTGATCCGCATCAATTTTCAGGTAATTTTGGCACTGATGGGATTCTTGAAGGAATTGTTATGAAAGGGAAATGTACATGATGACAAAGTTGTATCGAATTAGAATCCTTCCTTTTGCTCCACCGGGCACTTTAAATTCATGCAAAATGCGGATGTTGTTTTCAGTAACTATATCTTGTATATTGCCTATCATTATCTTATTTATTTTGAAATTTAGTGATGCTCATGCTCAGAGGTATCTGGCATTCTCTTCCCGTTGAAGTGATCGAACATGTCGTTATTGATTAATCCATTTTATAGACCTATGCAAGGGTGCTTTGCAGATGAATATATTAAATTTTGTTCTTCTGAGAAGTCTGCAGGCTGATATGTTAACCTTGGGCTGATTGACCCTGCTACTTCAACACAAACTTTTCTCCATTTATTTTGGTCAGTTTCATCCATGGAATCCTATCATTGTCTATTTAGTTACTCTTAGTTGAAGAGGTCACCTATTCGTGTTGGAGAATCTTTCTACTTCTCTCTTGTTTGAGTTAGAAGTCTGCCAATACAATTTTACATTTTTACTTCCAATGATCTGCTGAGCTGGGCTGTGTCATGAGCGACCATCCAACGTTCCTTGAAAATCTTTTTTTGGGTAGGTGTGACTGCGAAAGTGAATCCGGTAATGGTAAAACTATAGTTATTTTATGAGGTAGTTCCAGAATTGATTTTTGACATTTTTCCACTTTTCCAATTTTATAGATGGTCGGCCATCATCATTCATCGCTCACTGTAAGGTCCAATTCCTTCCCCTACATACATCCTTTTTCCAATATAAAAAACACTGCAATTGGATGATTAAGTTAAAACACAGTTGGAGAGAGATTGGTTGATAGTTGGCGTATGATAGCCTCAACCTCCAGGCTTTTATGGCTTTCAATGGAGGATCTCAAATCCTTGATTTTTGAAGATGATGTACGGTGTTCCATGCTAGTATTATTTAACTCGCATTTGTAGTTCTGTCTTACTTTGTTTGGTCCCTATTTATTTAAATAGTACTATTACACATCATGACCGCACTTATAATATATTCATAATTTTTAAGTTTAATTAAACTCTTAGCCTATATACCTAACGCTCTCATTTTGCTCCTCCTTACGTAAAAAGTTTTCAAATTGGTTGCAAACGTGAAAACACAGCTTGATGTATCTGTTTGACATGCATAATGGAAGCTGAAAGCGCAGTCTCGTGGTTAAATTTTCATTTTAGTTCGTATCTGTGATATATTCGACTTTATTTTATCCCTATACACGGTCCTTTCTTTTTCATTTGGTTCCTATAAAAAAATATTCAACTTTATTTGATCCCTATACACGATCCTTTCTTTTTCATTTGGTTCCTAGAAAAAAATATTCTTTTTCATTTGGTTCCTAGAAAAAAATATTAATTTGTGGTTGAAGAGATGCATGATAATTATTGATAAAGTAACTAGCAACGAACAGATATGAAACCAATAGAGCTGGTAGTTTTACATATCTAGTCTAATTATCTAATGGTACTGGCATAAAACAAATGAACATTTTAAATAGTAGTAATGTTGTACGCCTTTTTTTATAATTTTGTGTCATGTCCAATACGTATTTTACTTTACATCACTTATAATACTATTAACTATATTTACAATTATTTTACTTTGTTTTCATACACGAACACAACCAACAAAGGTTTGGTAGGTAAAGAAATAAAATTACACATCGAGTAAAAAATAGTTTTACATTTTCATTTAATGATTAATGATAGGGCATCTTGATTTTATAATTATTGTTTATAAGAGTTACACAATTGTTTGTAATAATATTAAATTGATTCACATTGTTAATGTAATCATTAAATTCTTAGATAAATTGTAACATTTTCTTATAGCTACATTTTGACTCATTTTGAAACATTAAATATCTCTTGTGGTCTGCATTTCATATTTTATGTCAAGTTGTACCCTGTACCATTTCATATCACTTTCAAACTTGTCACATTTATTTTGTATCGTGTTCGTACTTTCTTGTAGGCACGTATCATAAAGTTTGTTCACATATATTAGCGTAAATTTTTATGGCCTTGTTCACACAGAAACAAGGGATCATAGAGATGCAGTTATTTTACAATCACACAAGACGAAAAGGCATCAAGGGTTATTTTAGCTTATCGTATGAAAAAAGAGTAAGAGGGACCACAATTCATTCAGGGAAAAAAGGAAAGAAAACGACGAAAGAGCTTCTCAAGCTTAAGCATAATTCTTGAGTGGTCTTAACTAACAGGGAAAAATCTAATAAAATTATGAATTAGGAAAGGGGAATACATACACTAATTAGTTTAGTTTATTGCACTATCTCAAAAGGACACCAGGAAGAAAGAACTTCTAATGTTCAATCATAACATCGCCTTCTTCATGTTCAGTGTAAGACAGGACAGTTAATAACAAAGATTATAGCCAGGTGTAAATACAATGTACAAAGTTATCATATTTCTTTCTAATTTTTTGCTGAATATATTTCTTTTCTAATAATGTAAAGTCAGGTAGGAAATTGGAATAACTATACACATGCATCTAGAACTAATTAACTGATAAAGCATAGATGATTATTGTTAATTAATCTGTATACTTGTGAGTTGGGATACATTAAGAATCTCGATAACAGGAAGTATTATATTTCATAAAGAAAAGGATGGAAATTAAAATTCAAAATCTGCAAAATTAAATTTTACTATGATGTACTGAAATGATCAGTCCAACATAAAATTCAAAATTTCTAACCTTGGAAAACTAATTAACAAGAATGAAATTGGGTGAAAGATGCTTCCAACAATAAGTAGCTACTGATCTGAAGATGATTGTTGTTGCTCAGGTGGTGGTGGCGGTTGTGGCCACATTTGTGGTGCCATGTTGTAGGGATGAGACTGCTGAACATATGGGTCCATCACAGGCTTAATACCCATTATGACACCGGCAGCTCCAACTTGCTGTGCATGTTGAGGTGGCATATAGCAATAAGGAAGTGCCTCAGGAGGTCCTGTAACAGGCACAGTTCCTCTAGCCATTGATGCAAGGACTTCATCTTTCAATTCCTCCCGAGGCACAATGTCAACCAAGAAATCGAAGATATCAGTTCTAGTGATGGCTGCTGCAATATCATTCTTTTGAAGTGTTCTCCTTTTGTTCTCTTCAGTATGATTCCAAGAACGCAAGGTTAACTCCAGTATGAACATTTCACATGCCCTTGCAAATATGACTGGTGCCTCTGCTGATATCATTCTAACATCCTCATCAGCCTTCATAATCTTTTTTATCCTTGCCAAGGGAAGGCTGTGGTTCTTGAAATCAGTTACCTTCTCAATTTCTTGGTATTGATTTGCCCAAAATGCTTGGAGCCGCTGTTGCAGCTGCTGTTGTTGTTGCTGATGCATGTGCTGATAAGCAAGTTGATGTTGCCCCAGCTGAGTTGCAGCTGGCTGACCAGCGGATTGCATGGTCCCAGGTGATGCAACAACCATTCCAGGTGAACCTGTTATATGGCTCCCCTGGTATGGATTAGAACCATAGGTAATTTGAGGTCCATTTCCAACAACCCCCATAGATGGGTTTTGGCCATGCCCATGCCCTTGATGATCCATCCTGCTGCACCACAAATCAAACAAATCAATGCCTACTGTTCTCACTTCTCATGGAACCAAAGAAAGAATATAATTATGCAAACCACGTGCATGTTTGGATAATCACTGCATACATTACTGTAGTACTTGTTCTAATTAATTCATGTCTAACAAATAATGGCTTAAATCTTTTTGCAAATGCAATTTTGAGGCCTTCCAACGGTTGCTCAAACATATATCATTCTCCAAAAGTACATTCAACATTTAAAACTACGTTCAGAATGGTTATTCAAACATGCACAACAATGTACATGAAAGAAGAAAAGATGGCACACCCTTTTCTCTGTATGCATTAAACAAAACAAGTAAACAACTATATATCAAATTCATCGGTAGATCTTGACATTAACCCAATTCAATTACATATTTAGAAATAAATCTGTTCAACAAGTGCACGTGCCGCATAACATCCATCACAGGACAATGCTATATATATAGTACTGATCCCAATTCCCCGGTTCGGATTTTAACCATAACACCTAGAGAATGACACAGTTTCACTAAACCCAGATGCATAAACATAATTTCGTAGATGTATTCGTATAGCTAGAGTTGCTACCTTCTCTAACAGGAGATGCTTTGTTCTGCAAATATTAAGAATGTGTAAAGTATTAAAAGAATGAAAGTAAGAAGGAAAAGAGAAAAACAAAATGATCAGAATTTCTGTATTATTTCAGATCTATTATGCACGAGTTTTAGTACACCAGAAACACATTTTGGAATTTTCATGTACGGTGAAAGATTCAAATCTTTTTACAGGGGACACAAAATTTAGGGTTTCATAAGAATAAAGAAAGAAACAGAGCTTTCGTAAAGATTAGTGATGCTTCGTTGGAACGAACCTAAGACGGGCAGGTACCAAAAAATATGAGAGTGATCTGTTCTGACTCTCATTGTAATAACTAACTATTTTTCTTTCTTTATTTACCCCAAGTTATATTTTTTTTTTCGGTTTATTCTATATAAGTAAACCGATTTTGTTAATTAATCCATTAAATTAAATCAAATGTGCTTTTGGTTTTGTGCAGGCTGTGTTTCTTTTGAGGTCTTCCACAAATTTTATATTTAAATCTTATGCTTATGTTAATATAATTAATTATTTTTGCAGTAACAGAATAATTAATTAGTTTTATTTTCTTTATCTAACTTTTTGAAGTGTAGTATATTAATTAAAGTTTGGTAGTCAACCAATTCCAACAGCCACATGGCTATCTATTCAATAATTATATTAATTGTAGATACTATATAGTTAATGCAAATAGAATATAAAAAAATTTAATTTTTAAAAATTATTTGGACAATAACAATAATTTCAAGTATTAGTATTTTATAATCATTACTACATTCATGTAAAAAAATTAATTTTTTAATATTTTTTATAGGTAAAAAGAGAATTGTTAAGGTGTTAGTTTTTATTAAAATAGTGTTTGTTTTACGTGTTTTTTGTTTTCATTTTAGAGAAAATAAAACAATAGTAAAAATGTATCTGGTTATAATTTAAAAAACATTTTCAGAAACAATTGAGAAAATTTTTAATGTTTTCATAAGTTAATACTATTTTAAAACTTATAATAATATTATAATTATATTAAAAATAATATATAAATGTATTTTAAACTTATAAATATAAATAATTTTTAATAATTTTTTTGCTTAAATAGATTAAATTTAACAATTATTTTTTAAAAATAGAAAATATCAAAGTGAAAATTTAATGTTGAAAACTTAAAAATAAAAACAAAATATTTTTCAAATTGAGCCCAACTTATAATTCCTTAATTTCTTTCTCTTATAATCTTATTCATATTTTTAACACTAGTAAGCTAAAGGACATGGTTCGATCCTTTTTTTTTTTTCTTACATTAACAAAAAAAAAAAAAAACAAACCATGGGCACTAACATCAAATTAATGATCATTAAAACTTTAATTTGTTGCAAGACTAATACAATATTTCTTTCAATTGTTCAATTATTTAAAATTTTCAGTTCAGTTATTTCAATTCCAATAAAAATGTTTAAAGTAATTTAGCATCTTAAAATTTGTTCAAATAAAATGTTATTAAATATAAGGAAAAATTGATTTGATAATTTATTTTAGTATTTTTCTCTTATGAAATTAACTTTCTTTTCTAACATGCATTTGGGTAGTTGATATATCCTTTTATGTTTTTAATATCAACTAAATAGTTAAATAACCTGCAACTAAATAAGTATAAAAATTCATAAAAACAAAACAATTTCAAATATCAACTACATTTCTAATATGTATATGATATATCATGTTATATTTTAACATTATATTTCAAATATATATTTTATTTTGAAATTAAAATATGTTCGTAATATATACTACTATCTAATATATTTTTTGTTTTTAATATCAACTCAATAACTTAATTTAACTTCTTATCTCTTTTAATCTATAATTTTTTATACAATTAGTTTTAACTTAAATTTTAATATATTTTTTAAGAACTATTAATAATTAAAAATATCATGCCACAATATAAATAATTTATAATAAATATAAATATAATTTATATGCTAAATTTTATATATTATAGATTTTAATTATAATATAATTTATATATTTAAATATATTTATTCTTAAATTTTAGTTGTAAAAAATGAATATTTACTCTTTACAATACATATAGAATAAACTTATTATGGATTACCCAACATAAATTATTTGATAAATTACATTACCTTTATCAACCAACAAGTGGTATCAAGTCACCTTTTTTAGGATATCTCTAGTCCAGAAGCAAGACTAATTCTTCGGGGAAAAAAATCCTTTTTTTATTGTATTAAACCATTTAATAGAATGAATACACAATTTATTTGACTTCAGAAAATCAGGATCCAAATCCTTGTTTGATAAAATGTTGATGATAAACAATAGCTACCAAAAAACACTCATCATTTAAACGTTTTAGAAAAGGCCAGTGATTTGCAATTTTGCATGAAAGTTTGTACTGATTTCGTGAAAAAATTATCCCGGCAAATATCATTGTTGGAGGGTGTCTTTGCTGAAGGCCAGGAAAAGAAGATATACATTAAAAAATTCTCCATGGATAAATAGCCAAAGTAATTTCAATAGCTAAATGGTCACGTAGACTTAAAAGACTTGAAAAAGAAAAATGTTCAGTCCAACACAACAAACATTATTTTTATTTTTTTTTTAACGTGAGAAAAAAGCGACAAACAGCAGGAAAAGATAAAAGGACAGCAACTAAACTCAGAACAATAACAAGAAACAATATAAAAACACACGAAAATTTTCACAGTATTCAAACTATTTTCATTTAAATTTTGCCAACAGTATTTCCTCTTCCCAGATTGTACTTTTTTGGCTAACCATTATATCCGTTTTAGAAAAGGTTAAAGTTACATCAATACATTAAAAAATGCAAGCTTCATCTGTATTCCTCTGGCAATCGATACCCAGGCATGACTATTTTGTCAGCGAACATTTTGCCAGTCTTGGGCATAACATGCCAGTGCATAGTCAAGTTAAATTCTTTACCGCGCAAATTGTTTCCCTAGACACAGAATAAAAGAAGGGAAATTTAAGGCATATAGAAATCTGAAGGCAAGTAATGATATCCTTGAAGAGATGTGTTATCTGTACCTGGTCAATGAAGCGGTACTTATTGGATGTATGGATCCAGAACTTGGCATGATCTTTTGAAGGAATTATACCATCCCATAGCGATATCTATAAATTGGCATCTTAAAAACGCATAAGCAACAATTACGAGATACCATGGCTTCGTTTCGTTTTTTCCTTTTTGGAACAGAGTTCACAGACTATTTAAATATCGAAGTTTAAGATGCAAACAAACACATAAAATCAAACCTGATTCACGGAATTCTGATGGGTTTCATACTCAGCCGCTAAAAATACAAAAACCTGCAAGCATATAAAGAGATATTAAAGTGTCCAGGCAACCCTGAACTTGGTAATTTTAGAATAAGATATCAGAACCTATGCGTCATATGGAAGTCTCATATTAAGCGGTTCCAATGGTTTTATTAAAATGTATACAGTAAAAAGCATAATAAAAAAATGGCAATATTATAAGTTTTAGGATATGAAGCAAGTTATAATTGTGGGTAAGTCGCCTTAAACATAAAAATTGAAGAAAGATATCAAGACAAGGAGGATCGAAGGGTGAGCACACAAAATTAACAATACATTAAGACACGCTTCACAACTTTATAGTCAAATATTTTAATTTTCACAAATCCTGCATCCAATCCAATCTTCCCAATTTAGTTCCTACAATATCCACACATTCAGGAAACAAAAAGGGATAAAAAAAAGTATTGATCACAATGAATAATGGAAATTCAAGTGAAGAACCTGTTTTGTGTTCCATGTGAAAAGAGACTGCAAATCTGCTGATATATTCATTGTCACGCTGACCTGCAATAATAGAAAGGTTTTTCATTACACATTAAATGATAAATTAAAGACGGATTTAAGTATCAGAAATAGATTAAAAACAGGTGGTTTATGGCACAATATGATATAAAATGTATGAAATATATAGCACATGCAGCTAAATATACACGACAGTGATGACACATGTTTATCGGTGATCATATAGTATATTACATGGTAAGCACTAGATCTTTTGCATGGAAAATAGCAAATCGGTGGTTAACTGCTTTGTCATGCCTGTTACTTTCCATTGGCCAGAACCATCCAATGCTTAAAAATATCTCAGCAGTGTTCTTGAATAGTTTCAATTCAAACATTCAAGAGAATGACTTTTAGATTGTATGCAAAATATGGACATTCAACAGGTATCCAAAGCAAATCCCTAAAAGGGATTTTGGTGCAAGCTCTTTGCTGAATTTTAAATTTAATTGAACGGATACTTGGGTTAAAAAAGTTAAGGAATTAAAGCATCAAAGTCAGTTTGAATCTAATTTCTATTTAGATCATAATACATTGACAATGCTTTGAAACTCTATTCTTGTAATTGTTTTCATGAGTGATGGTGCTGCTGAAAGACCATGACTCCAGATTTTATTGAGAAAAAACACCCAATTACAAATACATGAAAGTTGAAGATGGAAAAGGGACCCATTCTATAACTATCTATGACATTCAAATTTCAATCCCATTGTATCTCAAAGGAAGCCCAAACCTGAATCCGAAGGAGCTTGCAGTATAAGCAGCAGAAAAAAGAAGGAAACAAATGAAAGCAAATTGGAAACTAAGGATGAAATAAAAAATGGAGAAAAAAGAAGAAGTAATTGTTAGAATAGAAACACCTCGTCGTGGCCGTTGGGCTGTTTCTGAAACCAGTTAATGTGGGTGACCTACAGAGAGAGAGAGAGAGAGAGAGAGAGAGAGAGAGAATGAAACGATGATAGGTTAAGGAAGGGGGAGAACAGATCTGAGAGAGAAACCTGAACATGGGCTGTGGGAGAGGGAGAGTTGAGGTTGTCGGAGAGAGAAGCCATGGCGCACATAACGGCCAAAATTGTTAAGGCGAATGTTAACAGAGCATTCGCTCTGTAACCGTAGGAATGCATCTTCCTTTGATTGCACCTCCTCCACTGCTCTGCTACTCTATACTCTATAGTCTATACTCACCACGCTCACTCTCCCCTCAATTTTATAAAGCTATTTTTTCTTATATATTTAAATTCAATTATAACAAAATTAATTATATCTAAATCTAAAACTTTTGTTACGCATGCACCCATACACATGTCGTCTCATTCACGTATTCCTTCACTGATTTTCCTTTAACATAAATTTGAGTTTGTTTACATTTTTTTTAAGAAAAAAAAGTACTTAGTTAAATCTTATTAATTTATTGTAATTTTCTAGATGAAGACAAAATTAAAAAACATTGAAAAAACTTATTTTAAAATAACTTATGTGGAAATAGTAGAATACCATAAGTGTCTTAGAGTGACCTATCTTATCCACCATATATGTCTGCACCACGTTAGAGTACAATTTTTTAGAGTGAAATACCACATTAATCCTTGAAAATTTGGAGCACTTGCAAGTAGGTCTTTAAAAGAATATTTCAAACATTTAACTCACCAATGTTTAAAAACACATGCATTCAAGTCCTAGTCTATGATGTTGTTTAGTCAATAAGGGCTTACATGACAACTCTCTCCTACACAGTTCACGTCTTTCATACTAAACATGTCTCAGAAAAACAATTGTCATGCTTTTTAGCTGCTAGAAAATGCTCTTTTCTTTTTTCAAAAATACTTCTTACTCCTTCATTTTGCACCTCTTCCAAACCGGTGCTGACCATGTCATCTTCTTCATCGACTACAACCCTTCCCTCCACGCCTTCCTCTCCCACCTCAACCTCACTGGTAACTCCCACCCCATCGCCACGACCTCCCCCCCAACACCCACAACCTCCACCACTATAGCCTTCAAGGGCTTTGTTAATGTAATCCATATTTCTCTTACCAGAACTCTAACAACTCTTTTGTCTCTTTCATGCTCCCAATGAAGGTTTATGTAATTAACTTTCTCCCTACACCAAACCCCATTACATTACCAAGCAAGACCATGGGGCTAAAAAATTGTACAAAAGGAAAAAAAAAGGGTGGGTTAATTACCAACCCCCAATATTCCACCTCTTATATCACTCTCTCTTAGACCACTTCGACACAAACCAAAATAAAAAAATAAACAAAGAACCACGTCAAGAAAAACCCCAAAAGAAAAAACAACAGATCTAGATAAACTCCTAAAAAAAAGTACAAAAACAACAGATCCAAATGTGTCGCCGACAAAAACCTGCTACCTAAGCCCTTAATAGCTTATCGTGCAATGACTAAACAACCTATGCACGAAAGGACTTGAATACATGCGTTTTTAAATATCAGGGACCCAGATGCCTAAAAAATTCTTTCAAGGATGCAATTGCAAACACCACAAACTTGCAAGAACTTGTTTGGTATTTTACTCATTTTTTATAATGAGTTAATTGTATGAAAAATCAAGCTGATCTACTTATAGAGTTGTCAAAATGGATCTGCCTCACTGGGCTGGCCTGCAAGCTAACAAAATGGTTTTTGCTGGACTTTAAAAAAGAAAACTCATATAAAAGCGAGCCTTTTTGGCTCAATCCATTTGACCCGATTATGTAAATAAATTTGGATCGAGTCAGCCCATTGAGTCACATGCCGACCTGAATATAAATATAAATACATAAATTTTAAAAATTCATATTAATAATATATAATATATTGTTAAAAATATATTAAATAAAAAACATACCGATAAAAGTATGTTTCATGTAAAGACCATTTATACATATTGTTAATATATATATATAGATATATAACATATAAAAGTATATTTGATGTTTATTTAATAATATATTTTTAACAAAGACAAATTATGTTGTTCTAAAATGTATATTAAATTAAAATATACATATAAATATATTTTTACGTTATTTTACTTATTTATGATGTGTTTTTTATTGATTTAGTGTGTTGTTTTTAATTGATTTGAGTTTGTATTATATAAAAATTTTTATTTTCAATAAAAATTTAAATTTTGATATTTTTAAAAAGGGCTATTTAGGCCAGTTTTAGTCTGGTTGCCTAATATAGGTCAGACTGAACTTAGAAATATGTAGTTCAAAAAAATTATAGTCGGTCCGATTCGATCCATTTTGTTTGAAAAGATCGATAAGTCGGACTGTTCAGAATGTCAACTCTATCTACTTATGACTTGGGCCACCCAAGTTAACCAACTTACCTTCGTTTTGTTAGACTTTTATTTTATCAAAATATATTTTTTAACTTGCTTATATAATTTAACTGTATTTTATATTTTTAAACTAATATTCAACATGTTGAAAATATATGTTTTTAGTGGATAAATTATTTATGTAATTTTTTTATTTTTAAACTCATTAAATTTAAAAATAATATTATGATAGATTATTTATAATTAAAAGTTTTTCTAAATAATCTAATTTTTTCTTAACAAATATTTTTTGTTAATTTAAAAATATTTTTTTAGGTTTTGGTTGGTTGATGAGGTGATGCATATAACCTACCAACCTATGGTGGCCTAGGATATACAAGAAAATTCCACATCATAAATAAAGTGGGTTGAATTTCATTGACATGTATTTCAAATAGGTCAAGGTAGACCTACCCATATGACTCGGGTCATCTCGTTTTGACAGTCCTAAGTGTCGTTAATTAAAAATGCTTTTGTAATACTCAAACATGAAAAGTCTTTGTTTTTATTAAAATCGCTTACTTTTCAACTTAAACAAACTCATCCAAATTTTTTTATGCTAGTGGTTAGCTTAGTAGTGTTTTTTTGTGGATAGTAGCATAGAAAACATGGAAGTGTCTTTAATTAAAATACATTTTTTAATGAATTGATGGTTAAATGGACCAATCCATTGGTCCAACAAAAATTATTTTTTTTTAAAAAAAAATTGAAAATAAATTTATTTATAAAAATAAATTTTAATATTTAGCAAAACTTTAAAAAATAAATAATCAATGATAGCATTGTTTTTAAATTTATGGGTTTAAAAATAAGAATATTAGTTAAATAATATCAACAAGTTAGAAAATATTTAGTCATGAAATGTAAGTCAAATAAACAACAAAATAGTTTAAATATTTTTTTAAAAAATTATATAATCATGTTCATATAATAATAACAAATTCGCATGGGTGATATGAAATAGGTAATTTGGATTTGTCAAATGTCAACCTCCTGATTACACATTATGGATGCATTAAAATTAGCATGAAGTGCTCTGAAATAGGTAATTGGGTTTGTCAAAAGTCAACATGTTGATTATATATTTTGAATGGTTTCAATTTCACATGGAAGTGCTCTACAATTAGTGATTTGTACTTATCAAAAGAATACATCCAAATTATGCTTTTCAGATTATCTAGAATTACCAATTCAGAGAGGTCTAGCAAGAAAAACATTGGTGCAATAAAAAACCCCATAATTTTGATTCTTTTTTAGCCTGGCCCAGACCTGGGAAAGGTTAAACTTGCTCACAATTCTACCTCATTTTGACCACTTTACTATTTTGTTAGTGAAAATGGCTTAAATCCATGACCTCCTCCTCCTCTTTTCTGCCTTGTAGCTCTTATAAACTTTTATTTATAATTAGTGTCAATGTGAAAGATAATAGAAAAAAAATTAAAAAGTGAAATGAAATATATTGAAAATATGAATTAAAAATATTGTTAAGTAAAAGAAAATAGACATTAATGTTACATAACAATACACCATTATTATTTATTTTTAGAGTAAATTACAACAACATTTTAAAATTTCATGTCATTTTACAAATATTTCTTACTATTTTAATAATTGTTTCAACTCTCAATGTTAGTGTAAGATTTAAATTTAATTAATTCAATTTATAAGACTTTTGTGTAATGTATTTAAACTTGAAGGGATTAATATAGAATAATAAAATTATTTGGTCATATGTATTTTGATAAAAGAGATGTTTCTGTAATTTATTCTTATTTTTGTTATATTTATATGTGTGCGGTTGTCTTTTTTCCATGACATTAGTGCAAAGTATCCATCAAGTTTAAATATAATTGTGGTCTCTCTATTTTTAATAGACATTGTTATGATGCTTTAAAAATTTTAAAATATTTGTCTAATGGTAATTTTTTTCATTTTTTATTTTTTTTATTTTAATTAATTGAACCTTAAGGCTTTGTTACAACTGAAATGGATTAGAAATTTTTAAAAACATGTCTAACTGTGCATTGATTCCTTGGAAAATTAAAGAGATTTGTAAGGAAAATAAGCATTCCTTAACCAATTTTACAAATATACTTAGAAATGAATATATGGATCCAAATATATGGACCTTTCAATACCGTGTGCTTTTTGGACTTTTTTTTTCAAAGAATTATAATTAAAAGGAGATATTGAGTCTGGTTCGCGAATCCTGCAAACTTTGCAACCTTGCATGCTCATAGGCTCAGGGGATTGGCACATACCTGTTCAAAGAAACACGTTTATTATTTGAACTATTAATTTACACTAATATTATGATTTTTTTTGTTGTGCATTATGATATTTTAATTTTTTTATATAAAAAATATTTAATTTTTTACATTATTATAAACAATAATATAATTTTTGTATGATATAATAAAGTTTAGTTAATTTAAAAAATGTAAGATTTTTTAAACTATTTTTTAAATATATATATATATATATATATATATATATATATATGTGTTAGGTTTAGAATGTCTATATGACTAGAAGCTATTATACATACCCTTAATGGTTTAATGTTATAGTATTAAGATTGATCTTCTAACGTTAGATTTGTAAGGAAAATAAGCATTCCTTAACCAATTTTACAAATATACTTAGAAATGAATATATGGATCCAAATATATGGACCTTTCAATACCGTGTGCTTTTTGGACTTTTTTTTTCAAAGAATTATAATTAAAAGGAGATATTGAGTCTGGTTCGCGAATCCTGCAAACTTTGCAACCTTGCATGCTCATAGGCTCAGGGGATTGGCACATACCTGTTCAAAGAAACACGTTTATTATTTGAACTATTAATTTACACTAATATTATGATTTTTTTGTTGTGCATTATGATATTTTAATTTTTTTATATAAAAAATATTTAATTTTTTACATTATTATAAACAATAATATAATTTTTGTATGATATAATAAAGTTTAGTTAATTTAAAAAATGTAAGATTTTTTAAACTATTTTTTAAATATATATATATATATATATATATATATATATATATATGTTAGGTTTAGAATGTCTATATGACTAGAAGCTATTATACATACCCTTAATGGTTTAATGTTATAGTATTAAGATTGATCTTCTAACGTTTATATTGGAAGATATATAGATTAGGAAAATAACTTAAATATGACCAAATGAATCTTATAATGTCTATATAAGACTCAAACAATATAAGTTGAGAAGATAAGCATGCACAAGAAGTATCTATTCAAATAAAGTATAAAACATATCAGAAGATAAGAAAGTCAATATACTTAAGGAAAGAATTACACATCAAAGTATAAGAAGATCAAGGAAAGTATTAAAGGTGTTATAGCATAAGAAAGTTAAGGAAAACATTGAACACGTAAATAAGTAAAGTCACGCTGATGAGAAGATCTAAAGACACGCTCATGAGAAGGTCTTACATACGTAATCATAAGAAGGTTTGTATTACAAAACTCATCTAAAGAGAAGAACACTGAAAACACTAAGACAAAGATGCACTGATAAAAAGGTCACATGCAATGACAAGCATAAAAAGATCAACATAGTATTTAATCATCTATATATACGTGTTGATTATCTACCAAGAAGCACTTGTATGAGATAGGCTTACTACACACTTAAACACACTATATAACCATCATGTCAGAAAATGATATCATTACATATACATGTTGACCATCCACAAAGACATCAAAAGCTAACAAACTATCTAACTATAAGTGCATAAAAGTGCATGTCAACATAGAGCTATGGAGAATCTTATGTAAGACAAGGAAGTTTCATGTACAAGGAGTTTTGTTAGAATGACAACATAAGAAGCATCCAATAATATAAATGTATCTGATTTTTGTTGTTGCATTAATAGGAATCTATCAATTATCTTTTTTCCTGAACCTTTTTCCAAAGCTTTTAAACTCATTATTTTGTAATTATGAAAATACAGTTTATGTTATTTTACTTTTAGCTTTTCTTATAATTTTATCATTAAACACAATTTTTGATAGATAAGTACAATATAGATAGAAGTTACCAGCAATGATATCAAAATGGAGAGTTTACGTAGACTCGTGAGAGTCCAGTAAACTCCATTCGTAGAATCGTAAGAGTTACTTCATTAAAAATATGTCTATAAATCACATAAAAATTGAAAGTTTTCAATACATAATAAGTTCAAATCTACATAATAAGTCCAAATTGTTCCAAATAAGTACAAATTAGAATCTGAACACTCAAAATTTCAAAACTTTTTTTAAACATAAGAACAAAATATATTCAAAATACTCAAAATTAGAGTCAGAATAGGAAAACATCACTCAAGAAATGTCGTAATTAGAATGTCGTTCACTCAGTGAATTAATCTAACAAGCGACCAAGTTAGATATACTCATCATGAGTGATAAACAACTTCTTGTTAATCTGCTACTGAGCGTAATTAGAACATCGTTCACTTAGTGAATTAATCTAAAAGAACATCCTTTTTCTGAGAGTTGTCTTGTACCAAACACAACCTTCTTATCCTGTATCCAAGTCAGTAGTGACTTTATATACCTGGACTTAAACTTCGGGGGAGTTTAAATGTAAAACTAAAAGTGTTTTATGTTCTCGTTGTAAGTCAGAAGTGACATAGATAATACTTGTAATTGTATAACATTGATTATATAGTAGAACTTTCTAAAAGGTGCTTGGCAGAGACAATACGTAGCTTTTTTTTTAGTGAACCAATATAAAATACTCAATGCACTGTCTATTTCAACGTTTACATTTACCATATAATTTTACTATAAAATGTTTTTATAAAAGAGTATTTGTGAACTCCATTTACTCACTTAATAAACTCCATAAAGTCTTTTAAAAAAGTATTTTAAAAAAGATTGCAAAAATATTTCTATTAGCTCTATTCAACCCCTTCAAGAGCTAACATGTATGCGTAGGCTCGCAGACAAATCCATTAAGTTTACGGCCAAAAAATCAATTTATTTGAAAGACCAGGCTTAATCAAATCAATTAAAATGTGAGTTTCGTGACAGACTAAACTAGTCTATTTACCTACCATAATTATATATGTAGTTTTTATTGTGTGATGTGTACATTCATTTTCACGAGAACAAATTAAGTTTATATTATTTACATTTCATCTATTAAACAATTTTAATCTAAATATTTTTGTATTCCACTCTTTTTTTTCCCTAACAAATAACTTTAACTCTATTTATCTCCTATTATCTTATTTTCTCTTTTATTACATTTCGTTGTTTTTTCACTACTAACACTACCTAAATTAACATATTCATATAGTCTTTTTGTAAACATAAGTATCCTCTCGTTTGAACGTTATAGTATTATTATGGACTATAAACTCTCTCTGTGAGTGTTTAACATAACTACTTACTGTGACTCGAGCTGTGTTTAACATAACTACATACTATGACTCGAGCTTGAGACTATTGATTAAGTTGAAACAATCCACTGTCATTTAGTCCATTATTGAGAAATTATTTGATAAATTAAAATATAAAAAATAAGAAAATAAATATAAGTAACATTAAAATTAGATCAATATTAAATTATTTTAAATAGAGAGAACAAAATGTCAATTTTAAAATAGGAAAAGAAATTAGAATTATAAATTCAGAATAATACCAGTATATACAAAAATTATTGCTATCCTTAACGAAAAAACAAGAATTTTTAATAGTATTTCTCTAATAAAAATTTATAAATTTAACAATATATTTATTAAATAATTTATGCAGTTGAATTAGCAGTAACACACTAATCTATATCCTGACTTATTCAGTCACCGTTCCAAACTAAAAATTAAAATATTGTATCTAATATATACTCTCAATATTGTATCTAATATATACTCTCGTATCTAATATATACTCTCAATATTGTATGTAATATATCCTGAGTTAAAATATTGTATCTAATATATACTCTCAATATGAACGTGTGAGATTACAAAATTGAACATGTTCTAGGAACAATCAATTGACAGCTTGATAATTACTCAATAATAGGTAGTTCAACTACAGTTACTAAAATAGATTATGATATATTTTAAAGTTTTAAATTTGTCTAACTCAAATCTAAAAATTAGCTTGAGGAGGTGAGATGAAATTGGTCTCTCATTTATATATCCTAAAATTGTTTTTCATATTAATTTTATTCATATTACTTGTTGATATAAATTGTTAAATACAGTGTATATTATCTTTGATCCTTCTCGTCTTACTGTAATTCTTTTTCTTTCTTCTTCTTTCATGGATCCTATTTTGTTTTTCTCTGTTTTCTTGGTTTATTGAGAATGTCAATTCCTTAATGTAATATGTATGATGTATCATTGATATTCCAAATAAGAAACCATTGATACTGTACAAAATATCCTGAATAAAAAACTAATGAATACATTTTTCGTATTTTAAGGTTAAATTAACATGATTATTTCAGATAGGTTTCTTACTCTAAGCATGTAAATAGAATCATCAAAATATTAATAAAGTATATTTTAATTGGTTGAAAAATATATAAATAGTATATATATATATATATATTTTATTTCTATAAATAAAAAAATATGATGGTAAAATAAGTTGCATAAATAGTACAATTAAAATAAAAAGTATGATATAAAATATTAAAAATAAAGTAAAATTCATTTTTTGTTTCACTAAAGTTTTAAAGTTTAATTTTAATTAGTTTCTCTAAAATATTTTGTTTATATTTATTCATTTTAAAGTAAAATTCATTTTAATTTTAAATTAAAATTCATTTTAATTTTAAAGTAAAATTCATTTTAATTTTAAAGTAAAATTTATTTTAATTTTAACCACTGTTCTTTAAATTTTATTTAAACTACTTTTGTCTTTTCAGCTATAAAAGTGCTATATAAGTCTTATGTAAAACAAAAAAAAAATGTACTTCAAAACTAGAAAGATAAAAATCTAATAAAATATTATAAAAAAGATTAAAATTGAAGTTTTCATAGGACCTAAAATAACTTTTACAGCAAAAAATAATAGTAAGAATAAAACAGAAGTTCAGTGCTAATATGAGGAAAATAGAAAAATAAAACTTTCTCTACATAAAAAGGGTAAGAAGAAAATTTAATAAATATTTTAATGATAAGAAAGAATAAATAAGAAGTTAAGAGGTAAAAGTTTAGAAACTGTGTTTTAAGAGATGGTATTTGAAGTAGTATTTATACAGCACTATTAAATACTAAAATAATTTTACATTTAAAGATTTTTTTATAAGCATTATTATAGAATCAACCAAGTTTTTCAATTAACAAAACAAAATTAATTGAAATTTCTTGTTTAACATACACTTATTGAGTTATTGTTATTAAAGTTGTATTTGTTTGAGAAGTAAATAGTTATTTATAAAACAAATAAAACATTTAAAAGATAACAAAAAAGATTTCACATCGATCGTGGATTGTGGTCCCACAAATCCCTCGGCCTTGTCCATATAGATCTATGGAGGAATATAAAAGTTTAAGAAATGTAGTTGGCACCTCTGTTCTGTTCCCATCCCCTAAAATAAGAAAAAACAGCAGGTAAGGAAGTAGGAACATGTGTAGAAGTTGGAACCATTTTTTAAGTGGAGTATATAATAATTTATTTTATTGAAGTATGTGTATGATTAATGCCTAATGCATGTTGAGAGAGATAAAAACCTTAACTGTGAATAAATATGCGAGTGGTTTGAATTATTGTTAATGAAATAAAAGAAAAGCATAAGGCAACAAAAAGCCATTGCGGGCTATAACTAATAGAGATAGTGCTTAAACTAAGTAATAATAGAGGGTATAAAAAGTGAGAGAAAAAACTGTTGAGAGCTCAAAATTGAAATTTAACTTCAGTATTGAATATTGTGAGCAAGATGTGTGAAAAGAGCATAATTTTTTGCCAAGAGAATCTAGAGCATTGAATTTTACAGTACGCATGGCTCCGTTTAATTTGAGCAAATTAAAAGGCCATGTGAGGGTCTGTCACCGCCTTGCACCATGCCCTACTCATCGGGTTGTTTTCAAGCAGGACCGGATCAAAATAAAACAAACAGCACATGATATCTATAGTAGTCCTAAAATGTTGCACATTTTTCTAGCAGTAGGACAAAAATTAATGAACCCCCCAAAACAAAATACTACAAACATATAGAAACCTAATTAAAACAAACTAGTCACCCCTAATAATTTACATGATACTGCAGCTCTCCGTATTCTCATCACTGAAAACATGTGTGATGGGATCCGCCATGGGGTGTGACGGCATCGGTGGCGGTGGAAAGTAGTTCATAGATGGATGTGGCCTTCCATACATCATGTGTGGTGGGTACATGTTCATGTTTGCTTGCTGCTGCTGTTGCTGCTGTTGGTTCATCATCATGGCCATGTATTGTTGTTGTTGCTGCTGCTGCTGCTGCATCTGCATCTGCATGTTGTAAGGGTTGGGTTGTGGCATGTGCATTTGCATACCTTGGTAGTAACCACCATTCATGGCGGCCGCCGCCGCCGCTGGTAATCCTTGCACGGCCGGGATGTTCATATTCATATTCCTCATATGCTCCATTGGGCCCATCTGATTCATTGGACCTCTCTGACCCATTGGACCCACATTGGCATTATTGCCACCATGACCCTTGTCATTATTATTTTTACCATTATTGCCTCCCTTGCCATTTTTACCCTTAGTAGGAGGGATATCAAAATCTTGGAAGTCAAAGTCAATTTTGTCTAATTTACCTCCTCCATCTTTCTTTCCTTTGCTGTTGTTTCCACCTCCGCTGTTCTTGTTCTTGTGTGTTGTGTCCGATGAACCTCCTCCCTTCTTGTTCTTTTTTCCTAAGCCTAGAAACCGAACCAGGAAACCACCGCCGTTTTTGCCTTTGGAGTTCTTTTTCTTGTTACCATTATTATTATGATTAGCATCTCCCCCACCCTTTTGCTTTCCACCTTTGTTCTTTTGACCACCGTCTCCATTGCCTTTTTTACCTCCATTTCCATTTTTGCCCTCCTTGAAGTTTCCACCTTTGCCCTTCATTTGTATAGGTAGATCAATGACCTCACCCTTCTTGACAGACCCACCCCCATTCCCTTTATGGCTGTTCATGCCAGGCCCATTCATCATTCCAGGAGGCCCACGGCCGTTCCCCATCTGGCCCATCATCATTGGCATCATCTTGTTATGTTGTTGCATTGGATTCCCCTGGCCATGGCCATGGGCATGGCCATGGCCATGTCCATACTCCTCCTCTTCATCCTCATCATCATCAAAATCATCATCAAAGTCGTCTTCTAACTCATCATAGTCATCATCAAAATCACCATCACTCTCATCAAGTTCATCATCTTCTGATACGTTGAAGTTGACAGATTTGTGATTCTTGGGGGGCGCTTTTGACCCTCCTTTAGCGTTTTGTTGGAAGTGAGGCATCTGAACAGCTCCACCTCCTTTCTGAGCAGCAACCTTGTGATTCTGAGACTTGTTGTCCTTGCCCCCTCCTTTGGGATTGTCGATGTGCAAGTTCTTGAACTGAGGGTAGGTGGGGTAGTTTTGGTTGTACATCATGCCTCTCTGGCCACCCCAAACTTCGGCATGCTTCCCTGATCTCTTCAGCTTTTTTATCAGTTTAGCTGGATCTACATGCCCTGACACCATCACCTTCCCTCGCTCCGCATCTATGTCCACCGAATACACCCCTGCACCACAATAACGAGTTATGCCTCACGACAAAACATACTAATCTGTCAAATCTTATATCTAATCATCTTTGCTTTCAAAAACACAAACACAACAAAGCAGAGATGGAATGGAACCTATGCACCAACAGATAAATAAATAAATAAAATAAAGTTGGAAGCTTGGAATATGTTATGCAAATGAACATCAAAATAAGTGAAAAGATGGGGATAATTTAAATCACATGGTAAAGTTGAGATACGAAACAAATGAACATCAAATGGGAATTTACAAAAAGAAGAAAAAAGCAAAAGCAAAAGCAAAAGGGAGAGTGAGAGTGGGTGGCTAGTAGAAGTCTGCTAGAGATGTACCATCAATTTTTTGCAGGATTTTCTTTACTTTCTGTTCACAGCCATCGCAGTGGATATTAACCTTGAGAAGGCAATTCTACATGGGAAACAAACACAAAACAACACAGATCAGCTAACAGAAGTTCAGAACTGTACCCCCTAAACAGAACAACAAATGAAACCGATAGTTTAATTAAGTTATGAAGTCGAGAGAGAAAAAAAAGTAACAAGTTTGCACCTGAATTTTCATCATGTCTTGTTTACTCATTCTTGCTAGCTAGCTGGGTCACGCACACAGCGCAGAGATGTGAGTGAAGTAGAGAACAAACAGTGAGACTAGTGTTCTTAGAATTGTATTTTTTAGAGAGAGTAAAGGGTATTGTTGGTACGCATTGGACACTTCTAAATTTGTTTCTTTGCTCGAGTATCCGTACTGGATAGCCTCACTCACACGTACAACAAAGTCACATTTTAGAGAGAAAGAGAGAAGGTGGTTGCGGAAGCTGCAAGGTAATAAACAGCTTCAAACTAGGATAGCTTCTCTAACACTATGACTTGCCTTTATGTTTTATGGTTTATATATAATAAGCTTTCAAAGTGGTCTCACTGACAGCTTAATACTGCCATTGTTGTACCTAAATAATTAGGACCAACTATCTTTCTAATACCCCTTTTCTTTTCATAAAACAAATGACTTACTTTGACCCCTCTTATTTTAACCTATTCATCCCATCAATTTCTGGGCCGGTTCTGTTCAATTGGGCCTAAGGCCTACAACTAAATGCATATTCATTTTAATTTAAAAATATGAGAATAACTCATGTTATAGTATGGTTTTAAAACGAAAGTGATAAAACCTACGAAGATAGTCATTCATGTTCCACGAGTTCAAAGATGAACCTATTTTAATAAAATAATATTTTTTATTATTAATGCATCATAAAAATTAAAATTAAAAAAAATGTATATATATTAAGTTGTAATTTTATTAAATATATTTTCGTATTACTAAGTTAAATTTCATTTTTATTAAAAATTAGTTGATTTAGAAAAATAAAAAATATATTTAGCAAAATAAAAAAATTATAAAAAAATGGTTGAATCACATGTTTTAACGGTTTATAGTTGATTTTTCAGTTTTAATACTATTTTTTGAATTGACCGACTGCCAGTCTAATTTTTATAATATAGATTTTATTTAAATAAAAAAGACTTAAACATGATTTCAAACAAACAAATTGTTTAGATAGAAATCATTTTAAAATTGATTAAAAGAAAAAGAAACAAAAATATTACTTATAAAATAAGAATTAGTGTAGCGTGCTCGTGATCTTGCGTGAAGCCGGAATGCAAAACTCTTACTCTTAAATCCCAATCAACTTCATAGACTGGCTTATTTAGAAAGATAGTCAATGAGAAAGTTGAGAAGTTCAATTCTTCAAAGGGATAATTTGGGCTACATATTACATTTTAATCCTCTATATTTTGTAATTGGAATCAAATTCTTTATGAGTTGATATTATTCCTTCATTCAATTTTCATGTGAAACTTGCTTGGGTCATGTTATTATGGCAGTGGCATTAAATTGGGCATGTTATTAAAAAATGTTTTGTTTCTCTTTTTGTTTGATTACCTGTAATGATTATTAAATTATTACTTTTTGTAACGTATATCTGTTGTAACAAGTGTTTATGGATCAATGTCCCGTTACAAAACTGTGCAATAAGAACATGCTTTGGACTTTCACAAAGGAAGCAAGACAGCAAGACCAAAGACTTGTCAGTCAAGGTTAAATAGTCATTCCGAAAATTAAAGATGAGATTTGGGTTTGTGTGTAAAAGCAATGAACACAGGGACCTCTCAAAACCCATCCCGATGGTACTGACATATAATACAGCCAATCACTACACTCTAAAATAATGCACAATTTTTTAAAATAGGAGAACACTGAACAATGATCTTCTGCGAGTTTGGACCCTGCTTTTGCAACCAAAATCATTGTTTGTCTTCATTAAAAGTCCAACCTGGTGGAAAATTGCTGTCCCCACATCATCTTTTTTCTTTTTTTATCCTTTCAATTTTTTTAAAAATTGCCGTAAAAGATTTCTGTAATCTACAAAAGAACAACCCCACCACCATGGGAAACAGCTTCCAAAAAAATCCAAAGTTTATCAAAATGCTTTTGTTTTTGTAGGATGTGGGGTTTGGCTTAGTTTCATATAACTCCACCACTTTTCATTTATCCTTTTACTTTTCCTTTTTTTTTTCCGACTATTCAACTAGTGTATATGTTAGTTAATCTTCGTTTTAGTTGTGCTGTACAATTATATTATATGAATTGTACTTTGTTTTTGTTCATTGTCTTCTAATAGCTAATGGGCAACTCATTCCTATTGTTCAATTGAACATCTTGTGACCAACATGTATTATGAAAGAATAGAAGATTCGCTTCTCAAAAGCTATCTACTTCAGATTTTGCCTATTGATCCTTTAATTAATTAGGACGCTGCCAACGACAAGGACACACACAAACTCTTATTTAAGTTATACATTTTACTCATATCTTAAAAGACACATGATTGAACTTAAGATATATTTCCATTTGTGAATAACATCCTCTGTGTAATAGTTGTGACAATTTATTATATTTAGGACTCCCAAATAAAGGCAGATTGTTGCATTATTGATGATATGTGCCAGTAAGAATAGCCTTAATAAATACCAGCTGTCTGCTAACCCATCACCAGATAACCCAGATACTAGTTATTGGTCTAGCGACCCACTGACCCAAGTGATAAATATATAACTATTGGATAAAGGCAGCTTAAAATGCATGATAGTATAGTGAAAGACCCCCATTAATGACAATTGAGAGGTTGACACATAACACAATGTTAGAGGTATTCCTCCTCCATTTCTTTTTTTAATTTTTTACACTTTACTCCCTGGTAGATACATTGACCGTGTGCAATCCAAATTGGAGAGCTTTGGCATTTAGCATACCAACCCTTGGCTACATTCAAGGACATTTTTTTATCATGACATTTGCAAAGTATTTATAAATTTTATTGATAATTTATTTTGATATTTTCACCAAAAAAAAATTGACTAGCAGATTCTAGTCGAATCTTCTCCTGCCTTTAACCCCTATTCGAATCCTAACATTTTTATTAAAAGAACTAAATTCAGTTTCACTCATGCCAAATATTTGATGTAGAACATATTAAAAATTTAAAATGAAAGATAATTAACATTCTTGAAATATTTAATTAATTGCAATACCTTAAAACTAGAATGATTACTTTTTTGGGGTGTGGGGGTTTCTTGCCTTAAGATTCAAACTTGGCTACTAGAGTTACAAGATGCAAAATGGCTCAGCAAAAGTGAAATCACAAAGAGGAAAGGGATAGGATCTCGACTGTTGTAATGCTTCTAAATAATTAGTTAGAATGTAGTATATAGATGTTTTCATTCCAAACAAAAAATAATTCATGGGATTGAAACTTCTGTTTAAAGCAGCTGCTTTCTATTAATCCTTTCTGTCCAGAAAGTGACCCAAGTAAACTTCATATTGATTTCGAATTGATAATTCACCTCCTCCATTGTTATATAACAGGACACGTATTTGCGAAATAATGAAACCATAGAATCTAACAAAGTAACAAAACAATGGATTTAGCATAATACTGTCAAGCACATGAAAATTATTGAAGATATGCTTTAAAATCAAGACGTCACAGTCCAATAATTCATAGTATAGTAAAAGTAATTTGCAATTTTGAACATTGTTTAAAAGGTTTTATGTACCTATTATTATTAGGAACTGAGGGATTTATGCCTAGCTCATAGGAAACAATGAAATCAACAGTTAAAAATGCAAATCAAAATATCCTACCTAAATCTAGTTAAAAGTGACACATAATTAAAGGGTAAGAATAAAATCTTATTGGGAGAGTTGCTTCAAAATATTCTGCGCAGATAATTACTTCTTATGCTTGTATGAAAAGTTACAATTAAAATTATTATAATTATAAAATTATTTATATATCTATAATTTATTTTTTATAAACAAGATTAATGTTAAAATAATTATTTTTTTATATTTTTTAGATATATTTTGAATAAAAAATAAAATAGGTAGGACCCATCAAATTAGTAAGGTTTTTTTTATTATTTTTATACTATCAAAAGATAATAATTTTTCTTTTATTTGTATGCATGGATAATTTTTCACTTTGAGCTTAGAGTTGGATATTTGTTAGTTTGGTGGCAAATGGTGATAGGTTATCCAGTTCACAGGATAGCATGTGAGTAACTAATAATAATAGGAAAGTTCGATGGAAAATAGTAGAGAGTAAAATCTGATTCCTAAGTCCCCAGTTCCAAGTCGTAGCAAAATAACTCACGCAACGCAACATGTATCAAGTTCATCTGCAAGAAGGCAAAACACTACTCATATAATTAGTAATTATGCAGAAAAGATTTTGCATCATTCAAACTCACTATTACCAAACTTTTGAAATTTGAAACCATTATTATCGTGCAAGTAACGCTCGTGACCCAACTTGAGCACTGCTACAGCAGATTAAGACGTACATGATCGTGTTCACACACAGATCTGATGGTCGGTCCTTAGATTAGTATTAATAATTTTAATAATTTTGATGATCAAATGTAGACAGATGTTTTTATTTTATGATGATGACAGTTTTTACTCTATAAAAAACTAACAACAGAGACTAAAACATATAGGATTAGAACATAGAGTTTTAGGTATAAAGATTAACACAGGTATTAAATGATTAGTTAAAGTATAATTTAATTTTGAATTAGTAAGATTTGACATGACAGTATGACATAGAACACCACTTGCGGGGGTTAATTTAATGGCAGAGAAAGATAGTGATGGGTGTTTGGTGGTGGCGATGAGAACTGAAGTAAGGTCTTTATCAGAAGGAACCGGCTACCTTTCATAGAGAGACATGTGCCCAGGGAGGCAGGGACTAGTTTATGAACTTGGCAGATAAATTAAGGGGTTGGGACCCCAAACAGAAAGGCCAGGTTGGTACAGTGGAGTTGTTGGATAATCACTTCAGACTCATAAGTGCTTTTATGAGGTTGGGATTGGGAAGAAGCTCCAAGCTCCATAAATTTCATTTTCTTTTTTCCTTACTTAGATTTTTTTCAAGAGATAATTTTTTTTTCTAATTTAGTCAGGTGTGTATTAAATGTGACCATTTCTCTTTAACAGATATTTGACTTTTGTTTTGCTGTATCAAGAAAGATTAGCCCGTTTTTACGTTCGTATCGAAGCTGAATTGAATTATTGCTCCTGCTAACTGCTAAGTCACTGACACCATGTGTGATGTGGAAGTGGAACCCAGATGCTACATATCCTAATTCCTATTTCTTAACCTAATAATGGATTCATTGAGGTCCTGTCGATGGTCCAGACACATACGGATACCCGGATACCCGACCCATTGCACATTAGGCATGCTAAAACTCGACTCATGAGTCATGACATTGTAATTTGCTAATTGATAATGTATGACATGTTGACCATGATGTCAGGGTTCAGCGAAATTTAAAGTCAGAAGATTTGATCCTGCAATGTAATACAAAGACAAATTATACTATTAATTGATGGAAGCAGCAAGCAGCAATCCCCAGAAATGAAGAAGCTGGAAATAAAATCCTTGAGGAGAAAGGAAGAATAGGATAATTTATTAATTAAATTTAATTTAAGAGTGTGAGACTTTGAGCTAAGCTGAGAGGTTCCGTTGCTTTAAGAGTTAAGACATTGAGATTTGAAAGCACAGAGAGGACTGTGCATTGGGTACCTTTTGTTTACCTCAATATTCCAAATCCTGAGGGGGGTGGGTTGGATCAAAATTAAACTTTAAGGTGATAATAAATTTAAGATACCAAAGCTACTGTGGTTTTAAGCTTAGTTGTCGGGGCTGATATTCTATATTCCCACTTTTGTTCTGGCTTTTTATTCTTTTGGGACGGTGTGCGGGGGACACACAGGCACAGAGTTTACTTCATGTATGATACCAAGCAACACACTACCAGAGAAAGAGAAAATAAATACTCTACTATCACACATTAATGCTCTTTCACATACCATTTTGACTGATGTGTTTACCTCCCTTTGCTTTCTCGAACAACGATGCAACTTAACATACCATGTTTCACTCACTGCTTTCAAATTATGCTTCTCGGCTGTTTTGTTACTCCTTTGACCTCCTTCGCTCTTCTATTACATTTTACATCTTACCTCTACCATATATTTTTTTTTTCTTCTACAAGAAAAAACTAAAAAATACCTCAGTTACTAAAGGAAAATTTTCAACTTTTGCTAATATTGTTAGCCTTTGCTAATATTATTATTATTATTATATAATTTGTGTAAAAATTTTTAAACTAATATTTAATAATAAATATTTATATATAATAACTTAATATTTTAAAATTTATATAAATAAAAAATATAATTAAATATCATAAAAAAATCCTTTCAAACCGCGGTATACAAGTGTTAAACTCTCTATATATATAATAATACATATATAATTATGATATATAGAGTAAAAATAAAAATTATTATTTATTCAATAAAAATAAGATCTTGTTTTCATTTTTTATATTTTTATTTCTATTCACTATTTTCTTTTTGTAAGAATAAATATTTCTTTTACTTTAAGTTAGATAAATTATATTAATTTTTTGACTAAATAATTATGTTCAATTTAAAACTGCGCATTATTTGTGGTTTTTATGGGCACATTGGATATAATTTCATGATATTTACAAGAGCAGACAAGTATATATAATATTATTTTTGTTTTGTATGAAAATATATATATATATATATATATATATTATTTTTTTGAAAGGAAAATATAAGATGTGTATTAAAATTAAGAAAAGAGAGAAAAAAAATGTTTCTTAAACCCTGTACACCTATAACAAAAGGTAATCAATGAGCGTCTCTTTTAAACTTAAACACTACGAGAAAGGGTAAGCACTCCACCCATAAAATCTCCCTAGATAATTACTTTATATTCCACAGAAACAACTAAAGATTACTAGACCAATCAGACAACACAACCCCTGTTGAATTTAAACCTATATAGTAGTCATTTTCAACATATGGCTTGAATAGCGTTGAAGATATCCAAAGAATCACTGTTTTATTATTAAAAATAATTGTGTTTCTAGATATCAAAATACATCAACATATCACATGTCCAAACAAATACTTACATTTACTTTTATGTTTACTTGCCACCCACGAGCTGATTAAATGAAATGCACTGGGCAGTTCTCCAAGTAGTGGAAAATGAAAACTAATCCACTTCAAAACTCTATACAACAACCTTTGTGCAAAGGTGCATAAAAGAAAGAAATGTTTGCCCTCCTCTGCATGTTCTGTGCACAAGGGCATAACTGCATATTGGGATGAACAGTGTCCCCAAACTTCAACATTTATCCATTATGGGAAGACTATTCAAGAAAAGCTTCTAAGAAAATGTTAGAATTTTAAAAGGTAATTTGTCTTTCCATAATTACTTAAACAATTGTGAGTCTCAGAAGAAAAGCTATTACCATTGTAGGCGTCGTTTACAGAGAAATCACCCGTACTAGTTGGCTGCCAAGTCCACCCATCCCTTTGGTGTTGATCAACAACAACTTACTGCAACATTCCTTCCAAGGTGATGAACACCTCCTCCTCCTCTCTTCCCAATTCCATTGTTGTAAACCCAACCCAGTACATCCTATGGCTTTTAACTCAAACATTGTTATTGAGTTTCAGGACATACATTCTTGGGAAAAACACTCTCAGTGATCCACCACGTAGCCAATTATGGTTTCAAACATAATGTCACCCTCATTCCTATCATGTTCCTCGTATCGAACCAACCTGGTGAATTCGCCAAAGGACCATCTAAAGACCAAATGTCCTTCTACCAAATAGAGCATTTAGACCTAAGTGTTATATGGTATGGTAAATTGTGGAAGTTGCCATATCTATTCCAAAGTAAAGGACCCCATATGGTATTCTTCTTAGATAAGAACCTCTATCTCCACTTGGCAAACAAACTAAAGTTAAATCTCATGAGACATTTAACCTTTAGACCCCTTCACTCTTAGGTTAACACACCTTTTCCCAACACACCTATACTGTTTTATAATTGTCAACATTCCCACTCCACAAAAATTTTTGTTGCAATCCTCTTAGAATATTCACTACCTTCCTAGAGGCCTTGTAAAAAGAAAAGTAATACAAAATTCAACATTACCAACCGACCACCAAATGACATATTCTTTCCCTTCCAATATGAAAACCTCTTTTTAAGTTATCAACTAAAGGTCTCCAAACTGCCTTTGCCTCTAACCTAGGATTAACCATACCGAAACTCCCAAGAACTTGAATGACGGTAAGCTTATAGAGCAATTAAGAAGACACCCCAATGCATGCTCGAACCACAGATCTATATTAAGATCATAAAAATGACTTTTAAAGAAGTTCACCTTTAAACCTGATACCATCTCAAAATCTCTTAACACCACCTTCATCATCCACACTGACTGGAAATCTGCTTTTCCCATCAAAATAGCATCATCAGCATATTGAAACAAATAATATTTTGCTCTTTCACCCACTTTGATATCTTTATACACCCCTTTCAGAATAGTTGATCTGTACAACCCCGTAAGTCCTTTTACTGCCACCAGGAATAAGAAAGGAGAATGGCAGTCACCTTGCTTTATATTCCTTCTAGGTTGAAATTCTAATGTTGAACTCCAATTATAAAAATATGACTATTCAGATAATATTATTTATCTACATTCTAAATGAGAAGAACAAATCTCAACCATAAGAAAGAGAAGAATGTTCCAATAAATAAATAAATAAATAAATAAATATATATATATATATATATATATATATATATATATATATAAAATATGATATTCCTTAAATCTTATTTTATCTTCTTTTAAAAGTTAGAACCTGGATGAGATGATAACAAACTGAATGCGACAAAGATCATCCCAAGTTTGCTAACTTTGACCAGAGTAGTTAACAATAAACAGAGGTCATAACATATCAGGCTAACAATAATTTATTCATTTCACTTGCCCCAGTTAAGGCAACATTAAGGCGTGCTAAGTTTCCTTGACAAGGCTGAAATTAAACTGATAAAGAAGATTAATTGTTGTGTATATCTGAACAATCATTGTTGCTGTTTGCTCCATAATCATGTCATTTTCATTTCCAACCTTTATTTGATCACAAACTTCCCTTTGATATAAACTATAAACTGATTATAAAGAAAGTTTCTTTGATATAACGAAAAATAGCTAAAAATGAATTATATAAAATTCCTGGATTATATTTATATTTATATATATATATATATATATATATATTTATTGATATACCTCAAGGGAGATTATTGTAATTTTCTTGCCTGCTGTTACAACCATTATTAGATTCGAAGTAACGACAAATAATGTTCACATTTCAATAACATTGTAAGAATACTGTTGTAACAAGTAACATGTCAATGACAAAGCCCAGCCTAGCATAGCTGATAGCTCCTCCAGGGTCTAATTAATCGCATCAGTCATTGTGCCCTTACTCTTAAGCCAAAAATAGGAAACATACCTCTCATAGAACTATCTACAAGGTAGTTCAAGACACATTTGACAGGTCTTCAATGAATTGCCAAACTACAATATTAGAAATGAAGGGATGAATTCATACATAATAATCCTATCAAGTCCTTAGTCCTTACGCTCAACTACAACACGTAGAAGAGACTGAACATATATGCAGTACAGTCCACATCAAATGACAGCAGTGGCAATTTAAAAGATGATTACACTGCATCAATATCACTTGAAGAGTGGTAAAGAGTTAAAAAAAGATTCAAAAGACAGAGGGAGCATCACCATCTGCAAACATGGAAAATTAAAGCATCTCTATAGCATTCACCGCCCCTTCTCCCTTGTCAATACCATCACCATCAAAACCAGACATTCTTATCTGAAAAGATAGACACATTGTTATCATAGACTGATTGGATTTTCAGCGATTGATAGGAGAGATACATGGGAATGTAGACAGTAGAGACGGTCGTGGGAATGAAAACAAATATTCACTAATACTATATAATACTACAACCAACTATAAAATCGACTGCTAAATTCATTTATTCTTACTCAAAGGGGCTGGAAGTAGTAAATAAATAAATAAAAAGAACTGTGTCTGTAATGATTAACAAGCCAAAACATAAAAGCATGAGCCAACAAAGAAGAAGAAAAACAAAGACAGAAAGAAAAAGTTAAAGCATAAAAGAAAACTTATTGTTCTTTCAACTCACAAGTAAAATGCATAAAAATGTACTATTAATTCAAAATTTTTATGACACTTGATATTTTATGATTAAAACAACAAAATTAACTCAACTAGTATAATGACAAGTGTCCAATTGTTAACCTTATCCGCTCAATGTAACTGCACACAATTTTAACGGCAGCTGCTAATATTGTGAGATTTTGCTTCTATTCAATATGCTAAAAACACACTATGAGTGGGTCAAGTCCCGTCTGAGAAAGAAGTGTAGTTTTGTAAGATTTGACCAATTATTTATTTATTTTTTTTGTTAAATTTGTGTCAATCCACCAAGTACAGGTCCTTGCTTCAACTATGCTCAAATTCCAACACAACAATCCTTGAGATCCATTAAAATCTGTGTTAACATTTTTGTCACATGAACCTGTCTTCAATTGCCTGACTGGAGGTTCCGTTTCTTCTTATTCACCTAGACTCCTACCCATTTGGCAATGGAGCCTGGGGCAGTTTTACACCCAGTACTCCAATAGTCCTACATTTGCATTGATTATCATAAAGGTTAGTTTCTGTGTAAGTAACTACATATTTGGAATGATCTATTTCAATTTGGAAAAGGATTCAAATTCAACCAAACTAAATGGTAAACCATGATTCATTGGACAAAAGAAATGATTTTTTACCGTAGGGACGACTCGTTATGATGCTTCTGTGGGAACAGCAAACTCCAAGGACAAAAATATGTACCTACCTTCTCATTATTGAAATGGATCGTGGGTCCTGTGCTCCCACCAAGGTTGTTTCGAACACTTCTTTTGCAGTTGCACTGTCTCCTTGTAACTCTGTCTCATTAGTTCCTTTGGAAAAATATAATCAAGTTCATAGTTCTTAAACCAAAGTCACATTTGAATCAGCTAGTGATGGTGTTTCATGAAAATGGAATCAGGGGGTTAAAGAAGATAAGGAAATATATGAACAAAAATGTGGCAAAGACCTTGGAAATGATGCTAAATTGTTGAATCTGCATTCCATTCTCACATTTTTTATTTGAGGTTTCACAAATGTAAAAGTGAGATGTAGGAAGAGTTTATGGAAAAGTGGAAGAAGAAAAATTTTGTTTTTCTTAAAAAAATTTTGACACTTTATCTTTTCTTATTTAATTTTTAAAATGGTTGTATTTGTGTTTAATTATTAGAGAATTGGTGCTAATGGATAAATAACGTGGCAGGACCTAGTTATATGATTTAAAAATAAAAATTAGAACAATATGATGATTTAAAAATAAAAACAAAAATATAAATAAAAAGCATAAAGTGTAATTAGGTAAGGAAAAAATCATACCAACAGGGTTTGGTAACATGAATATTTAGCCCGGCCTAAACAATTGGTGAGACGAATTTGACATAAAATACTATTGGAGAGTTTGCTGTGCCCTGAAGTGTTGGGCCGATAACCTGTAAATCAATCCATCATCTATTTGGACTTTATACATTAGATTGGAAATTTCAATTAACATAGGTGAATTTACATCTATTTTATAATTTTTTTAAAATTCTTATTTTATTTTTAATTTTAATTTTTTATAATTTTTTTAACTTTTCAGCCAGCTTTTGTGGAAGAGTAAAAGTCAACTTGAGATAAATTACTGCTAAAAAACAAGTTTGAATAGCTTGGCTCCTAAATCACTTACCACCTGCATAAGTTACATCAGAAAAGTGATCAATTTATACTATTTTTTAAGCTTCAGATATTACTGTTTAAGACTTAATCTAGTGCCTGATCAATTTATACCATTAGATTATAATTCTCCATTAGATTTAGAAATAATACGCACGAGTTATGAAAATCAATTATAATCTTGCAGTAAGAAACAGAGAAAGGTATTCAGATGAAATTATGGAATGTAAACTCTAGTACTAAGAGTTTCCTAAACTTTGCTGTATTATGGACAAAATTGCAGATAAACTTATCCAATTAGAAATATTTTTCTTGAGTATAGAATTAACAAATTTTATTGTTTTGCTATGTAGATATTGAGATAATTCTAAAGACTTCTTTTACTGTAAAGATATGTTTGGAAAGGATGATGAGTTTTTCTGAAACACTTTTAAGAAAAAAAATTATTTATCTAATTTCTATATGAGTTAAACTTAGCTTTTTCATAAATTATGTAAAAATTCTTTTATATGATTTTTTTAAAAGATATTAGAGATGTTTTATAAATTAATTTATAAAGAAGTAAAATTAAGTTGTTGAGAAGTTTTTTTTTTTCTTATGCTAGACTGGAAGTCCTACTCAATTATGGATTCTTATTAAAAACTATTTATTATAGGCCAAAGGAGAAGGTCCGTACTTGAGTTTTGAATGTAGCACTGTAGACCATCTTGGATCATGTTGTCCACTTCTCATGAATCAATATCATGCGCAGGTCTACTTTGCATCATGTCTCTTTTGCATTATAAAACGGAAATGAATCTATTTACAATTTTGTCTCTCAGTGGCCTATATGTACTAAGTACTCTCCTAGTCACGAGTGTTAGCTGCTGTGTCAATGATATTTCATGTCCTTTTCCATTAGAACAAACTTGGGTGAGAAAATCATTGGTTCAATGTCGCAGGGTGCATGTGTTTAAGGAGCAAAGGTTGTGCATATGAGTGACATCACAACTTCACAACTTAATGAAGCCGATTGTAACATAGGACGATTAAAACTCAATTAAATAATTCCCACTATTTTACGAATCTATAAAGACTTATTTGTTGTTCTTTTTTTTTTTTTTTTCATTTGACTTCCTTCCCCCAAATATGATAGGTAACTGATTGCTGAATTATTCATAACATGGTGACTTTAGATTCTATGTGATAACTTTCAAAGATGTAATAAGTAAAAAACCTGTCTTTTCTGCGTTCAATCCCATGCACAGCTTCTATATATCATTTCCTTTCATCATGAGTAGACCCCAAATTTTTTCCTGTTCACTAAGCCTGCATGATATCATGTGAAAATGTCATCCAATGCTTTCAATTACTAATACATTATTCAATCTTATCTCTGCTTAATTAGTTACAAGTTTTATGGAACACGTGAGTTTACTGAGTTTCAGAGTGAGAAAATAAAGAAAAGGGAAAATTTAGAAAAACATGTTCTTTTATATTATGGGTATGTAATGAGACACTAGTTGCAGGATAAATTATATAACCTGGTGCTAAATAATTTGTTTCCCTGTATCACAAATCCAAGAGAAATGTAAATATGTACCTAACTATGTTGAGTCTAGGCAGGATCAGGTAGAATATTTGAGATTTTTAGAGATAGGTTAAACCTTTTAAACAATTATGGTCCTTGTAAACGAAGGTTTGTTTTGAAAATCATCAAACTTTACCTTCAGAAGTTAGAGACAGAAGACATCTGTGTTGTGGTCATTCCCAAACACTGCATCAAACTATAGCAGACCAGATATGCATTTAAAAATTATATCCTTTCCTTACTCTCAAAGGAGTGTATATCAGTAGCCCAGTATTTCTTGGTTTTGCTGATGAATATGATCATATATGAATGAGGGCGTTGTCTGAAGACAGATGCCTAGAAAATTGATCTCTTTAATTACTTGTTAATTTGAAATACATATATTAATTTTTTATGAATACTTAAATTCTTTAGTCAATAATAGTTATAATAATGTATTTATAAATCCTCAGTAATCAATTAAATTAAATCCACTTCTAAAATATACTAAGATAAATGCTTCAATTTAAAATTGCTCATATTTTTACATTTCAATTTAATTTTTATACTTACATGTTAATTATTTTTTTACCGATTATTTATATAATTGATGAAATTTTGTATCACCATTATTAATAAATTCAAATTGGTCCCACAATTTTGTCTCACTATTACGTGATTATTTTATAAATTATCTTACAAGTGAAAAGTTAATAGAATAATTTTTTTTTTACCTAGTGAAATATCTATCAATTTTATCAATGAGTAATCTTAATTTTTACACTACATTTGGAATTACCCTTCCCAAAATTAAAAAAAAAAAAAAAAACTGACACCTTTTAAACATTGTGAAAAGGGTAATTTAGAATGTAAAACTCATTCTGGAATGTAAAGAGTGTCCCATAAAATTTATGACGTGCAAGGAAAAATAGCTCAAAAAGTACCAACAATCTGACCAGGAATGGGTCTTAGTGGTTGTCGAACTGGGCCACTGAGATCACGGATCCACTGATATGCTATTCTATCCACACACTCAATCAACTAAACTTGCATGGATTTTTTCAAGAATTAACTTTTCACCGTTATACCTATTATCTTTAACACCCAAACTCCACCACATATTAGATTACTATGTTAAACACAAACAATAGCAAGTAGAATGCTTAAATTATATATATATATATATATATATATATATATATATATATTAACTTTTTAAAAAATTAAATATGTTTGGGAAGTTTATTTCAGAAATAATTATTGGAGAAAAAAATATAAAAAAATTTTAAAAAAATTTCTATACGTTTTAAAAAAATGTAGGACTTTTTATAAACTAATTTTTAAAAGGTTTCATATTTTTAAAAAATTATGTGAAAAGATTTTCACATATTAACTAAAATTGACTTTAAAAAGTCTAACATTTTTTTTTAAAGTTTATGGAATTTTTTTAATAGAAATGATTCTAAAAAAAAAACTTTAAAAAGGTCTCAAATATTTTTCATAGTTTATGACAAATGGAATTGTTAGCAAGTCATGATCTCACATTCTCGTTACACAGTTATGGTGGACCAAAGACGACACACGGCAGGCCCAGAATAGTCACACAGAAATGCCAATTTTATATTTCTCAGTTCTTATTCATTCATGTGAAAACTATAAGTCATGATCTCATTTTTCTTCTAGGAGATGTAAATATTAGTACTGCAATCCAATTAAAATATTCAGAACGTACTAAAATGGCTTATTTCAGTTTCTCAGTTAGATAACTAGATTGGCTAAATGCAGTGTCAAAAAGGTTTGTTTACCTTTGTCTCCTTCAGATAGCCTTGAGAACCAAATGAAATAAATAAACCATAATGGAAAATAATTTAGTCAATCAGATGTAAAATTTAAGCATTGGATTCTGCGATTTAGAGTTATGCAGGTGGCAATTGGAGTATTGTTAATGACTTTCTGTGGTGGAAATGGCAATTTGTTAGATGGCACAGTCACCTTTCTAACTAATCAACCCCTTTGCTTCACTCTCACACTCACTAGTCACTAGTGGTGGAACTGGTTGACCAATTACCAGTGATCACTTCCCGCAGCAATAGCAGATATAGATTGACTCATCAGAATGCCAAAGGCACAATTATCTTTTTTGTTTCTTTTTCCGAAGAAGGATGAGAAAAAGACATGCTCCACAAGCATTCTTGTTTCAACAAAGCAGAATGTAGATAATCTATAATCTATAATTAGGGAATTATTATAGAGAGAGCATGAGTGAAAGATCGTGAAAAAGCTTCCAAAATTTTCTAATACAAAGAAAGAGACAATTCCTTAGAAAATAACAAAAGAAGAGACGAATGAAGTACACCAAAACCACTTGATTAAATATTCACGAGAAAGAGAGAGAAAAAGAGAGGATGACTTGCCCTCCTAGGAAAGGAGGCTTAAAACTTGCACCCCTCCTTTTTTGTTTACTACCATAAACAAAACCCATCTCCCCACCCTTTCTTACTTCCCTGCCTTCCCATCCCAAACACACACCATTTTAGTTTTGTCTCTCTTGTTTGTTTTTTTTTTTTTTCTCTCTCTGTTGTCAGTCATGGAAGTTAATACTACAACCACTGTACCTGCAAGGCCACCAACTAAGAACCATTCTTACACACAGCACCCCTTACATTCAGAAAAACACAGCCACATTCATAGCCATTTCCCCTCCAAAACCATTCTCATAACCATTTCATTGGTCACCTTAGTGACGGTCCTATTTATCATTTTTGTGGTCTTATTGTTGATCCATCGCCAAAAATCTTCCAGCAAGAATGGAACTTGCGAAGAAGACAACAAAGAGGTTCATGACACAAGCAGCAGGCTCATTATTTCAACAACTTTGAACTCTAGCCCAGGTAACTAGTGCCACATCACGTGTTATCAATTAGTGAAGCAGATACCATTATTATATGCAACTGTCTAAGTTAATTTCTAGGTATGAATTATAACTGTTTAATTTTCAAAGCAGCAGATGATCCCACGAATTTGTTCCTAGTATATCATTAATTCATTAGTTTTCTTACTAGTGATATTAATTCAAGTGGTCTTTGAGGAGTATTCAGAAGCTAATCCATAAATGCTTGGAGATATTAATTGTAGAGGTAAAGAGTGGGTGTCTTCATGGAGGAAATTTGAGCAGGACACCAGCAGCTAAATTTCGAGGAGTCCAAGTGTTCACGTATAGGGAGTTAGAAATTGCCACGGATGGATTCAGCGAAGCAAATGTGATTAGTAGCAATGGAGGACATGGCTTGATGTATAGAGGGATTCTAAGTGATGGCACTTTGGCAGCAATTAAGTTGCTTGGCTCTGAGGGAAAGCAAGGGGAACGTGCCTTCAGAATAGAGGTGAGTGACTCTGCTTCATTTAATGATCAACTTACTATATCCTCTTCCTTTTCAAATTGGTACACAAATATTTAATTATTTCTTGTTGTTACATGCTCTATCTCTCTCTGTGTCTCCATTCCTCTTGTTAGATCCAGTTTGTTCAGAGACTTTGTTTTTGTCTTTTGTTGAACTGAAACTTGTATTGCTTGCCAAAGAAAATTTAGTCGTAAGGAACGGTTTATTTAATGTGAAAGGATTTTTTTACAAGTGACAACCTTAATATACCTTCTGGCTCCTGTAGCAGTTTATTTCCTCACATATTATTACATATTGTTAGTCATATTAATTTTTGTTACTAGTGAGATTTAAACACGTGACTTTTCCTTATCTCCTTCATCAAGCAAATGATCTATCTTATATACCATCCTTATGGCATGACATTTGACTCCAGCAATGGTATACCACGATATAAATTATTAAGCTATCTATATCTACCATCTTAAATTTTAACCTTTTTAGCATCTTCTAACCTAGAAGACTTTCTAAACTCTGAAAGCATGTTAAAGATTAAAAAAAATCCCTATAAACTAAAAAAATAAGCTATAAAGATTTAAGTTATTTAAATAATAGTACACAACCACTAAATCAAAATATTAATAAAACTTATTCCTAGGAGATTATAATACAGACAGTAAAACATTTCCTGTCAACTATTATTTTAAAAAAAGAATCTTTGGCATTTTGTAAACAAAATTGGGACCATGAAAATTGGAATTCAAATCTCTCTATCTTTCAATTAGTCATCCCACTTGCCAACTCATATTGTGAGCTTTATTCAAATCCAGCACATGGGTGTGAAGACTAAATGACATTTATTGCAGGTCGATCTCCTAAGTCGCCTGCACTCTCCTTATTTGGTGGAGTTACTTGGCTACTGTGCTGACCAACACCACAGGTTACTGATTTTTGAATACATGCCCAATGGTACACTCCACTACCATCTTCACTCTTCCAATGATCAAACTCAAGCGTTGGATTGGTGGGCTCGGATGCGGATAGCCCTTGATTGTGCCAGGGCACTGGAATTCCTGCATGAACATGCAGTCTCACCTGTGATCCACAGAGACTTCAAGAGTAACAACGTTCTACTGGATCAGAATCTCCGTGCCAAGGTGTCTGATTTTGGATTGGCTAAGATGGGATCAGAGAAAAGGAACGGTCAGGCTTCCACCCGTGTGTTGGGGACCACTGGATATCTGGCTCCAGAGTGAGTAATTCGAGCACCCCATTTCATCTGTCATTTGGAAGCACCTTGCCTTATCTTCAGTCTACACCCACTCCCAGTACATACCTTGCAATGTTATAAAAAGAACCATGCACATGGTCACAGTCAAGTCACTATCATGCAGGCTGTAATTTTTTTATTGTGATTTACGGCATATATAACTTTCATACTGCAGACAATTCATGATATTTTATAATTTGTTTCATAACTTATAGCATGTATTAAATTTGTCCCTTGAATTTGGGCATGATGTAGGTACGCCACGGGTAAGCTTACTACAAAGTCTGATGTTTACAGCTATGGTGTGGTTCTTCTCGAACTGCTCACGGGAAGGGTGCCAGTTGATATCAAGCGGGCCCCAGGAGAACACGTCCTTGTCTCTTGGGTTAGTAAATACCACTGCAATTTTTAAAAGAATAAAACCAATTAGTAAAACAAAGTAGAAAAAAGTGTCAAGTTTTCCTTGCGAAATACATTATTAGTGAGGAAGCAACTAAAGTAACAACCACCATTTCTAATTATGAGTTCTGGGAATTGAGCTTCTAGTACTGTCATATTTTATTTTGTAACATATGATATTTGTTATTCACCAGGCTCTTCCAAGGTTGACAAACAGAGAAAAGGTGATTCAAATGGTTGATCCAACTATAAGCGGACAGTACTCAAAGAAGGATTTAATTCAGGTCAAATTTGGTTTTGTTAAGTCATTGTTGTTCATTCATTCTCATCACTATCACTTGATGTTTTGGACTAATTATATTTTCCCCATCAAGTAACATTTGCTTTCTGCTACTATAATATACAGATAGCGGCCATTGCAGCAATGTGCATACAGCCAGAAGCTGATTACAGGCCGCTCATGACAGATGTTGTACAATCACTGATACCACTTGTTAGGAACCCAACTTCTCTTAGCACTACTAGCTCCCTACGATTTCAGAAGCAAACGCCAAGTCCAAGTCATTAGGTGTACATTATGTTTCTTCCAAATTCTGTTTGAGAAGAGCAGAGGCAGCCTAGAAATAAATTACCATTCGTTCTTAGACTAAAATAGTGCTCGGACAAACATTAGGCCCCAAAAAACAAGTGCAACATCACACTTGATGGGTGCACCAGCGAAGTGGCAACTTAGACCAGTGGAATTCCTTCATCCCTACTGCCTTCAACAGTGGAGAAGTGAGGAAGAGGAAAATGTAAAATAGAGAGGCAATAAGGGTAAAATCATTTGTGTTCAGTCATGGATACATTTAGTTCTAGATGTTTTTTCTTTATCATTTTAGTATCTATATTTTTTAAGATTGGCTTTGTCACGGGGAAATGAACTTTCTAATAATTATTTGGCTAACGTGAACAGAACATTACTTGTGTAATATGATGAAACATGAAATCTAAACATTTAAGAGTTTGGTTTCCTGTAAATCCCGTGACGCACCGCGTGAAAACAAACTCGGTGACATACTTCAAATCAGACTGAATCACTTTTGGCCAATGGAAAACGACCTTAAATATTGAGCTCCCCCACATAGGTAGTTTGCGAGGAGATGGATGAAGTCTAGCTTCTTCCCATCTGGCAATTGGCAAAGAGCTCAGTTTTAGGCATTTGCGTATAGGACAAATACATTGAAAGCAAATTCACTTTTACTATAAGGAGAAATACTAACATGCAGACGTGAATGAGTATATAATGGAATAATCCTGACCTGTTTGGACTTGCATGACTGGCGTCTGCCTAACTGCTAGGCATTCCCCAAAAAACATGCAAGCGCAACGAGAAACCCTGCTCATCATATTTGATGATAAAAACATCATCAAAATCTCAGAAAAGAAATAAATTAATGTTACCAACCCGAACAACAAAGGAAGAGCCAAAACTCTGACTGATGGGAATTAATTGCATAAGATAAATGACCATTTTTAATGCAGAGTTTGCGTACGGAAAGTCCTTTATATCAATCTGTCGGATATATCTTTCATTAAATGATGAAATCACTTTTCTAGCGCCATCTAGATCATAAGTTCCTCATTATGTAGTTATTATATTATTATTGTTTGCACCAAAAAAATATTATTGTTGTAATAATTGGTAGTAAAATTGAAACCTCCTTAAGCCCGTGTGGAGATCTGCCTCACTTGCACTTGTACCCTTCTAAATCACTAGCCTAAATTATATGTGGAGGCCGGGCAAGATCCAAAATCAATAAGAAAAAAATTGCAGAGACTGCTTCGTGATAGATACTGGTTCAGAAAATAGGGTAGCATAGATAGAAGCATTATTACAGCCTGTATTGTTCAATGGTGGGGAAAGGAAGGGGAACAAGAAGGAAGGAATTTTGATCAGTTTGATTCAATTGAAAGGGAAAGTTTGGTTTACGAGAGGAGGGGTCAAGATCTTAAGTTTTCTACTCTTATTATAATTTAATTGCTTGTTTTTAATTTTTAGTCTATCCCACATCTTTGTTAAATTTTCTATGTTCTTGTGGTAAAAATTTTAATGCAAAACCTTATGTAACTTGCCTTTTATATCGTCTCACACCTCTATAGATTGCGTTGAACATTTATGTATAATTCCTCCTTTAGTGCATTCTCACACTTCTAGTAAGATATTTCACACTCTTGTGGAAAAATCCCAGTACACTTCATCTTCTGCGTCAATTCCCAAACTTATGTGATATTAAAGACAATTTAATAAAACCAAGTAAAATTTAGAACAAATTACTTCTTTTTTATTTTTCTACACTAAGCTTCTCTTTAAGTTAAATATTACTTACACTTTCTACACATTTAAGAACATTATAGTAATATTTTCTTGAACCCTACAAAAGAATCCTTTGAGGTAAAAAAGTAATAGTTAAAAAAAAAAATGAAGTAGACAAGTAATTACACTAAAGATTTACACTAAATTTGTTGTCAGACCCTTATGATTACATCCCCAACCCCATCCTTTCAACTCTTTCCGATTTGATTAAAGCCTCCTAACCTAAACAGTTCAGCTATCATATTGCAACACCTCATCATTTGTTTCAGATGTTTACCATTTACACTCCCGATAGAGTTCAATGGCTTTGCATGCATAAAATTAATAAATGAAGCCTCTAAACTCCATTATCTTTGCTCAAGGGTAAATTGTTGAACAACAAGTGAAAAACTTCAAGGTGATTTTATGTTTCAGCTTCTGATTCTTTGGAAACAATTGATTGTCCTTTTTCCTCCACTTGTGAAGTGCTTTTCCTTTTCCCAACTCTATCAGAATATTTGGCAAAAGCTGCAGAAAGGGCAAATTTGACAGTAACTTCAGGTTCTTTCTTCCTACGTTTGCTCACCTCTTCCTGCGTGTCTTCAATCAAGGAGGAAGATTCAGCATTGTTCCCGAGCAATGAGACTGGACTTGCAGGCTTGTTCTGGACAGAAGTCTCTGGAATGGCTTGCCGGCTGAATTCCACACGCTTGAAGGGTTCGTGAAAAGTGTCAAACAAGCGCTTTACCTGTTGTTATCAGGAAGTGCACAAATATTCAATTTATTAGTAAATATATCAGGGTGGGATGTGGCTCAAGATCATACAGCCGATGCTACAAAAAACGTAAGCGCAAATTGCTGTCCCATCACACTTTCACCATTGGTAATATACCTTGCGCTCTCCTATGCCAGGGCAACGAGCTAGATCTTCCATAGATGCACCCATAATGTTAGAAAGAGACTGAAAAACAAGAATACTACTTGATGAAAATGCTTTTGCAAATAAAATCAATCTATATGTGTGAGTACAAAAAAACAATATACATACCCCAAATGTGGTACCAAGAGTGACTACATCGGTCTTGTTAACATGCCGGACTGTTGTAAGGGCATGTGTTAGCTACAGTTGAAAGTAAAAGCTTCAGCACAATAGATGGGCAATCTTAGAATTTAATCAATTAATGAACTGCATTCTTAATATTTTTGCTTTTGAAAGTATTAAAAATCATAGTAAATCAAGAATAGAAAAGAAGAAACACAGCTGTACCCGTGACAGATAATCTGTATCCATCTGGCCTTGAATTATATCTGCAGGCTTGTTTTCATATACTTTTATGGTCTCCAAATACCGACCACATTCCTCCAGGCTAAAACAACAGTATAATGGAATTATATAAAATCAATTAGAATACTTGCCAGATGCTACAACAGATATTGAAATTCACATGTATGCTACATTAATCTCAAGCTCCACTAAATGGTACAGAATCTGCTAAACTAAAGTTTAAAAAAAAAACAACAATAAGCTTTTATCCTTTCCAGATGTATATTTAATAACTGAGTTGCATAAGAAAACAGTTGTAAAATATAGTCTCATTAACGTTCTTCATCAAGTTACGACAATAAAATTTTATCCTTAACAAGAAATTTGATCATCATTCACCATATGATATTTTCTAATCAGAGTTCAATCAAAATTAAGAAGTTAACTAGAATGAAGTAGATAATAGCAGCACTGAAGTCCTCTCAATCTCTCATGGTCCTAAGAGTGAAGAAAATAATTATATCTTCAGTGAGCATAATTCACAATCAATTAAAAGTAAAGTCACTTGCAGTATAGCACCTCCACCCACATAGGAGCGTACAGTCATGAAGCAAAGCTGTTTTTGTAACTTCAAGTAGAGGCTTTATTACATCTTCCTACAATCAAATAAGAAAATAACAGAGAAATGTCACTTACTATGTATAGATAGCAGAACAATTATAGTTAAATTATATATCTCTATTTTCTACACAGATCATTGGGAAACATAAACTAACTAAAAAGATGCTGTAGTAGTTTGAATAAGTGCCTGACCACATCAACATGGCATAAAACCACACGAAGCTTGAAATTCTTCTGCAACTCCCTTATTCTATAATACAAGTAGTCTGGATGCAGAAGATGATACCGAAGACTGCATTAAATCATCCAACTATGTCAAGTTGAAGTTCAAATATAACTATGTTTAACTCATCCAACAGAAGAATAACAAAACAATGCATGGATAACAAGGAATCCAGAAAAATAGGCAGTTTCACAAGTATAATGATAAACCAGAAACCATAGTTGATCCACTAAATCAAATCACAGTGGTATGAATATTTTTTCAAAATCACGAGAAATCACATTTAATTATCCTACTCACGCCACAGTAATTATGGAGTATGCATAACTGCATTAGGATATCCAGTGTTGACAATTTTATATGGATTTTCAACAACATTTTTTCCAGCCACATTTTAACTAATGAAACTATAATTAAAAGAAGTGTTTATTCCTGTTGACACCAATGCAAGCTACAAAATCCATGACTTTGAGTGTAGTGCAACATCTAAATTCACGAGAGAAACAGGCAAGTTTGTACAAGAATAACAAAAGATAAGCAGAGACAAAAATAACCTGAGATAGAGAGCACAGGAGCTTTGGCCAAGCAAGTAGTCACAAACAACATCAGCAAATGCCCATCTAACATTTCTAATGTGTTTGAGCAACGGGTTTCCCTTCTGCATAACGGAAAAGATAATTCACTTCAAGACACAAATAATGTCCGAAAAACCTTAACAAAATTATTATATGCAAGAATAGAATGCCCTGAAATAATTGTAATGTATAATTAATAATTTTAGTGAATTTTATAATAAGCATTTAAAAAAGTCATACCGACATGATTTGTATTTAAATCGTTTGTACAGAAAATAGATGAAAATTAAAGTAGGAATATAAGTGATATGGATTGGACCTGTCTGTGGCTGACAAGAATTGAATTGCGATTTTGAGAGTGTGGAGCGGACGGTAATGTTGAAGAAGATGAAGCAGCAGCGGGAGAAGGTGGAGCGTCCGATTCCCTAATAAAAAAGAATGAAAAGGAAGAATAATAGTGATAAATTAAGATGCGGAAACGAGAAGAGCGTGTACCTTGAGGTTGAGGGCGGAGGAGGAGGGGGAGAGTAGAAATCGGAGGATTTGACGAAGGCGAAAGCTTGAGAAAAGGTTTCAGAGGGAACGAAGAGAGACGGTGGAGTCGATTTCGCCTGCGAACTTTCAACTACTTCCTGGTATGAAGGTATTCTTATCACCACCGAACTTTTCTTCTCTCCCTCCTTTTCATTCTGCATCTTCTTTCCCTCTTCCCGCGTTTTCACGCTTCTCTTTCTACCAATTGTTAAACCTAACTGCCAATTTTGGGCCTTTTCAAAACCACTCCGTAACGGCCTTTTTAAAAATTCTCACCTGTGGCTAAAATATTAATGTATGCTCAATTATTTTACTCCGGAAGACGCTGCCAGTCCAAATGAAAAAGTTTGTCATATTAAAATAAAATTTATAAAATATAAAAGTTTGTTAACACAAATTTCGTAATAAATTTTTATATTTTATAATATAAAATTTTATAATTAAAATATTAAATATAAAATTTTATTAGTAATAAAATTTTATTTTCATTTATTTTATATTTTATAATATAAAATTATGTTATAAATAAATTATTTTTAAAATATAAATTTTATAAAGATAATATAAATAGTTTATATTTTTCTTGTCCAAACATTTTATTTTGTAGAAAGTATTATTTTATTTTGAGAGATGAGATAAGTTAATTTATTATGATAGTTGTTGGGAGAGAAAATTAGCTTAAATAGTATTTTTCAGTTTTTAAAAAATTATTAAAATGATAGGTATTAAAATAAAAATGGAATGAGTGTGAAATGAATCCCTACGTCATACTATCATTTATCTTTTACTATTAACATTAAATAAAAATTATTTGGGGGATTGGGATGGAATGTCTTTAATTTATGAATCTAATGCCTTCACTTGAGGTTGCTTTTTTGTAAGAAAAAGGGAAAATAAAGGTAGCTTAGCTTGCAAAACACTACAACCATGCTTGTTCCGCTGGGTCTGTTTTTCAGATAACAATCATTTACTATCACTCCTTTCTCCTTCTCTCTTTAACACAAAGGGATCTAATTCTAATTCTTTTTTCTTCCTGTGAAAAATTAAGACCATCTTAATTTATGTTCCTATTTTATTATAGTACACTAAAAAGTAACATATCCCACCCATTAGCTGGTGCTTTGCATAACCCTTTTTGTTTTCCATCCCAGCTTCAGCGTTCCACCTATGATAGCAAAAGAAGATCTAGATAGTGAGTAAACAAAGTACAAGTGTCACGTCTGATCCCATGAAAAAAGAACAAAAACAATCTTGTTATACTAATTAAATCTGTTAACTTTGTCCATATGTTCACGTTATCCTTTTATATTAGTGCTTTGAGTTGGTGGCTATTCAAAAAGACATTAAAGGCAAACGCCAAGCAATAGGTGGGTGGCTGCTAACAAGTCTTGATTCTTGACTCTTAGAAGCAGGGAGTATTATTAAAGAACAACGGTGAAAAGTAAGGAAAGTAGTTGGAAACTTTGAATTAAAATTAATAAGACTCGCTTCATTTTGGATCCAGTTAACGCAAGAAGGAGAGTAAACAAATATAATTGGGTGGAATAAAACCAAAGAAAATTTATTATAAATATTATTCTATGGTTTAAAAACAAAATAGAACGGATTAAATTAAAAATATCATTTGAGTAATTTGAAAAATGGAATAAAATTAATAAATATTATTTTATTGTTTAAAAAATGAATTAGGATAAATTAAAACTTTTTATTTTTTATTTTCTATCTTTGATTAATTAAATACAAATTTTAAATGAAATTAAAATAATAATTTTAAAATTAAAATCTTATTTTATTATTTATATACATTATAATTATTTATTATTTAAATAAATAAAATCAATAATTATTTGATCATTTTGTTGCCATAGATTTTTATCCTTCTATGAATAATATCCAAACATAGGGCGAGTAGAAGTACCAATTAAGTTGACGGCGAAATTAACCAAGAGGCATAATCGTTCACCAAAACTCAAATATGTGGCCACTCCAATCCCACTTTAAGCAGTACCATTGTTAGAAAGAATTGGTCCCCTCCAAATATCTACTGAGCATAATTGGGAGGCTTTGAAATTCGTTTTGCTATATATCCATCTAGGTAGTAGTATTCTCTGTGGTGCAGGTTCATGATATGGCTCGGATAAGTATAATCTTTTTCTAATGATGTCAAAATGTGCTTTTTAGTAAGTTATTAGGTCTCGGGTAAATACAAAAATATGTTTATTTTTTTGAAATGTTATATGGTAAGTTATATAGATATTTAGAAATTTTATTATTTTTAAAATAAAATTATAAAATCTTTTATATATTTTGAATTATATTCGGATGGTGTCCTGAAAGTAAATGATATATAAATTGAATTTTAATAGATATAGCGTTTTTCCTTTTGAAAGGGATTAGATATTTCTCGGATGTTTATAGTTAAATTTTTAGTATTTTGAATGTTACCAATAGTTTGACTTTCAGGTATAGATATATTATGTATATTCTTGACTTTTTATGGTTGAATATTGAAACATTTTGTTTATATTAAGAATATATATTGCCTTTAAAAAAAAAGTTAGTAGTCCTGGATAACCACATTTGTTGAATGTTTGTTGCGACAGACACAGCCTCTTGGGGTTGGTGGGGCCAAAGTATCCCATTGCAACCAAAACACTTGCAATCAAATTTTAAATTCATGTTCAAATTAGAGGGCTATATAATGGATTTTTAACATACTGTTGACCTGCTTGCTGCATATTACCGTTAATAAAAAACTGATCAATTATTTTATAACTTTCAATAAAAAACTGACTCATAAAAAGATCAGTTAGATTTACGTCCTTTTAAATGAGCTCTTATCTTAGCAATAATTATTTTTTCTTAAATTATAAGCTTTTCTGGATAGTTGCAAACGAAAAATTGGAAACAATAATATAATTGGAACAATTAAGAAATGAGGGTTGGTGGTTGTGCTTGCAGGAGAAGTGAATGGCGAAGCGAATATTGCAGCTGCACAGTAATGCACATATGTGGCGAATTTTAGAAGGTGTTATTTTCTTCCACTCAACCTGGAATAAAATAATTGTACCGGCTATTAAAGCGAGATCATTTTGAAGTTGAGATCAACTAAAAAGAGAACCAGTTCAGACTTAAGTGTTACATGAATATGACGAATTAATAAAATGGATTAATTTAATTTTGTGATTAACTGAATTAAATATCATTAATATGATATTGGGTTTTTCCTAATTAGGTTTATATGGATCTTGAATTTATGTCAACATCTATAAATAGAAAGATAACAGGTCATCCCTTGTCGTACTATTGTATAAGGAGAAATAGAAAACACTTCGAATTAGATAGACTTTATCCTGGATCTCACCTCATCCGAATACTCATATATTGTTCTTGAGGAATATTGGTACTATGCAATGACTCAAAAATGAACACAATGTTCTATATTCTTAGGTGACTTCAACTAATGAGTGACTTGGGAGCCAACTCAATGTCTAACTCTCACAGTATTTAACGTTGACACTTAAGCCTTAATGACCTCAAATAAGTTAGGGGGCCTGTGTACTGGCCACTGAACCAAGATTATCTCGAAACTAAGGTCAACTCGGAAGAGACCTCACCCATATCTCAATGCTACACAAACACAACGTATTAACAAGGTGGATTAGCTTAATCTTATGATTAATTGAACTAAACATCATTAACACATTATTGGATCTTTCTTAAAGAGGCTTATGGTCCCTGTGCCTATGCCAACACACCTATAAATAAAGAAGTAAGCGCACAGGTCACCCTGTTGTACCATTGCATTAGGAGAAGGAGAAAACACCTTGGACAACCAGACCTCATCTCGGACGTTACCTCATCTGAATACTCATATATTGTTTCTTGAGGAATTGATATGTTTTCCTTAGATGGTTGGTCTTCTCTTCAGTACAGTTTGAAATGTTCCTCAAGAACAATATATGAATATTCGAATGAGGTGAGGTCAAGGATGAGATCTATCTGTTCGAAATGTTTTCTCCTTTTCCTTATGTAATGATAAGGTGGGGGAGTGACCTTACCTTTCTATTTATTGGTGTTGACATGAGCTCACGGTTTATAGCCTTGATTAGGAAAGACTCAATGACATATTAATGATGTTTAGTTAAGTTAATCACAAGATTAATTTAATCCACTTTGTTAATCCGTCATGTTCGTATAGTGTTTAAGTTTGGGTAAGTCTTTTCCAAGTTGATCTCGGTTTCGAGATGATATCAATACAATAGTCTATACAATAATATAAAAGAATTTAACATTTTAGAGCCAATCATTTTGCTTTATCAAATTTTACATCTTTATTAGCATGAAATTAATTTCAATGAAAATATTTAAACTGTGTCACGTTTCCGTTATGTTATTTATATAGTTATATAAAATATAAAAATGACTTATAAAAAATATAAATATAAAAATATTTATCATAAAAAAATTATTAAATGGTATAAAGCATAGAAAGACACTATTTGAGAACAAAAAAATTTTATCCACTAATTTTCTGTCCATTCTGCATGCAACGTTCAAGGAAAAACTACCAAACAATTAGAAATTAAATATATTGCAATTCTTAATTTTACCTAGCAAAACAAAATAACAAAGTTGTACAAGTAATATAAGACTATTTTCGATATAGCATCAATTACCACTCTGATTTCTAAACGTACTGATATTCCCCAGAATTGAGGATTATACTATCAGTGATTCGATTTGAATTTGGGTGAAACTTCTAGTGCCATCTGAAAAAAATAAAAATAAAAATAATATATATATATATATATATATTAAAACTTTGGATATTTAAGAATCATTTTTAAATTATTCTGCAAAAAAATGTACTCAAAGAAAACAAACTAAAAAAATGATATTATTAAAACCAAATAATAACCACTTTATGTTTAAAATAGTATAAAATATTATTTTTACCATTAATTTTTTTAATTTAATATACGTAAATTAATCTCAAATAGTTTTTAAAATAAAAATAATAGTAGCTTATCGAAAAAAATAAAAATAATAGAAAAAATATCTCATTTTAATTATGAAAGCATTCATCCAGAAATAAATGCTTCAAGTCAACCCCTTATTATCGTTGGTACTACCCTTTTTAATAAAATTTATTACAACTTAGTCAAATTGTGTTACTGCATACTTTTTTTATTATTATTATTATCACTTTTTCACCAAAAGTTTCTACAAAAAATACACCAAAAAGCGACTAGTATTCGATAAAAAGCTAATATTTATACAAGTGACATGAATTATTATGTTTTCGGGGACTTTTTTCTTCAATTCCTTAAGTGGGTTCATGTCTTCGTGACTACATAAATTATTCAAGGGTCTAAATTGGTTTTTAGATATCAGATGTCAATATCAAAAAGTGTAAAATCAATAAAGGATTATCCAATAAAAAAATATTGAAGAACTATAATTAGATATTTAATTGCAAACGTGAAGGAATGACTTTCTGGCTAAATTATTCAAGTTCATTGGGAAGCCCAGTCAAATAAACCATCCTTCTAATTCAGGTTATTTCCACGCCCTATCAGGACGAAACTCTAATTGACGTAGTCAAATTATTTAAATATTTAAAACTATTAAAATTAAAAATTTCAAATATATATCACCGTTTTGTTAAAAACAATAGCTTTATTTTTATCATTTATAGGTCTTAGTTTTATTTTATTGTAACCACTTATGATACTTTGATAAGTTTGTTTAATTTTTTAATTAAAAAAATTATGTTAAATAAATATTAGATTTAATTGCTATATACTAATAGTGTAAAAAATTTTTACACTAATATCTAATCATAATTTTTTATTTATGTGACTTTTAGAGTAGTTATGAATAAACTCAACAATTGTTAAATATATTTAAAAATGTAAAAGCTTAAAAGGTAAAATCATGAGAAATTATTTAGAGTGATTACCAAAATAAGTTGATGTACGAAGATTGTTTTATGAAAAATAAACACTGGTAAATTTTAAAAACATTTTTATAATGATACTAAAACATGAAAAATTACTTTTGTAAAAATAAATGATTTATTTTAAAAAATTATTTATTTTTTAATCTAAATAAATTAAGGATAGCTAATATATGTATACTCATGGTATAAAAATTTATATTATAATCTAATCATATATTGATTGTGCGATAAATTTTGTTATGTTAAATTTAATTTTTAATTGGTCGAGAGTGTGAAATCATTTACATTTTTTCCATTAAATTAGAAATATAGTTTTTTTTAGAGTTTAATTAATAATTACTAACCGTGAAAAATTTTTATTTTGACTCTCAATTATATCGTACTTTTTTCCATTTAGTATAAAGTAACAAATAAAGCTAATAAACTTATTATATGAATAAAAATAATAATAAAATTTTATGATTTTTGTGGTAATATATAACTTTAAAACATTATGGTAATATAATACACATTTCTGAAAAAATGAGCAATATAATATAAGTGCTTTCTTTGTTAAGATGCAGTGAAAAATGATTCAATGGAAGAATTTGTTTTTCATGTAAAACGTAAAATATTAGCTCTTTCGCTGCTCTGCTGATGATTTTGATTTTCTTGTATGCTTGTGCTCCTGAAAGGAGTGAATTCATTTTATAATGGCTATTTTGTCTGTATCTTTTACAGTTTTAAGGGCATCATATATAGTATTATCGGCTCTTTACAAAAGAACTGGTTACCCACCTCTTGTAGATATCATGTATGAATGAACACGTATCGTGCATGGCATTTTCCCTACACGACTTCTGCTCCATATCGAACATCATACATCCCAATGTTTTCTAATTTCTTGATGATCATTCCACAAAACTAGTTACTATGACTGATATTAATTATGACTTGTGATATGATATTTAAGTTATTTATCTACATCTCAGCAGAAAATATACACATGTTACAGTAAAAAAAATTGTGGAAGAAAAAAATTGATAAATATTGAGGTGTTGCAGGAGGAGAATCAAACGGATCCCAAAGTAGCCGGTGGTGGTGGCAGTGGCAGTGAAGAAGCAGCAGAGGTTCCTTCTCCATTATTGGCAACTCTGGGTGACTTAATGGAGGAGGTTCTTACTAAGAAAGGTGGTGCCATAGTGAAAACCCATCTGTCGGATTTAAAGGCTGGGTCCAAGCGTCTTGAAGTCCTCCCTCTGCTACTTCCCTCGCCGGTGCCGGTGCCGGTTCGATATCCACGGCGTGAACTACTTTCTCTGGGTAAGATAACTAAGCTTCTTGCCCTTTGCAGTTGGGGGTCCAATAGTATCTGTTTTCTAACTTGGTCGGGGAGCCTTAGGGTAAAGCGTTCAGTGTCTTCACCCGGTTGGACTAAAGAATGGCCGGTGGAGTGAGAGCGGGGGAAGCGGCGAGGGCGTCCGGACCGCGACCCTCTGGTGCGGTTCCGGTTCAGAGTCTGGTTTAGGCACAGGACTTGGGGCTGATCCGTGGAAAGTGGTGGGGCCTTGGCGTGGGAGTTGGCGTCTTGGTCTTGGTGGTCGGGAGCGGAGTCGAGGGCCTCGATGTCGAGCGGCGGAGGAGCGTCGAGGATGGGGAGTCCGTGGACGGAGTCACCTGGCTGGGGAGCGAGGTTGGCGCGGCAGACAGGGCAGGTTGTGTGGGAGGCGAGCCACTCGTCGATACAGTCGGGGTGGAAGACGTGATCGCACTTGGGGATCAAACGCAGCGTTTCGGTGTCCTCGAATTCGTTGAGGCAGACCGCGCATTCCAGCGTCCCCTTTCCGAGCTTGTGGATCTTGACCGTGGAGTACTCGAGCGTGGGGAAGGTGTCGATGACCGCCGGGTCCAGGCCGCGGGATGCCCGGCGTGAGCGTCCGGCTGCTCCGGCGATGTTTCTGATGCTGGCGGAGGGGGAGTCGGAGCAGTGTCGTATGTAGATGGAGAAGAAGCCCATGAGGAAGAGTGCCGCTATGAGGATGACTATTATGATGGCCATGGAGGGGCTGAAGCGGTTGTAATAGGATCCGTTTTGGTTGTTGTCACTGGCCTGTGCTTCTGCAAACGGAGAGAGAAAGAGGAGGAGAAGGAAACAGATTCCCCCATTTACGCGAGCTGAGTTACACATCTGGCTCACTCTTGTGGAGAAACAAGCTCAAAAATTGAATAATTTTGAGGGATCATGGATGCTTATAAACATCAACTTTCATTTGTTTAATACTTAATAATGTGAAGGGCAGGAGAAGCTTCATAGAGAGTGGGGTCCGCGCTTACATATTACAGTCTTGGTTCCAGTCCTGCCCTGATGCTGGTCAGAGACGGTGTACCACTGGCAATCAACTTAAATTAAATTATGTAATCCGCCAGAAACTTCTTATATTTTTTTGGACACACGCTTGCCTTTTTTATATCCCTTTATTTCTTCTGTTCTCCTCCAATTATGTCTTGCTCACACATCAAACACCTCTCTCTCTCTCTCTCTCTTTTTCTTCAAATAATTCTTACATAATATGTTATGTCATTTTTATAATTATTTAATATTTTCAAATTCAAATTATTTAATCACTATAGTTCGTCTACCAGCGTGATATATTTCAAGTTGAATTAAAAAAAGTGCATGTACAATTACAATAAATTAATTTTAAAAAATATTGTTATAATTTATTAAAAATTAATACATATTTCATTATCGAACATGTATAATATGTGAAATTCTTTAAATTTAGTTGATGGTTATAGATTCAAATCTTGAAAAATTTTGTCCAGGAAAAATAGTTGATAGACTTCAAATGAAAACCATTTTACAGTATAAAATTATTTTAAACTAACTATTATAATTGTCTTCTATGCTTTTTTATTAGAACATAATCAGAGTAAAAAAAGTTATGTTGTTAATGAATAATTTTTTTCTCTAATTTTTTAATAGACATCAAATAATTAAAGTTTTGTAAATTTTAACAAAAATAAATTTAAAATATACACATAATCTTTGTATACAAAATGTACTATCCCTTCATTTCATTCACACGTTCACTTCATTATAATCTTTTTAGTTGAACTAAAACAATCCAAGATTGAACATGCGACCATGAATGGTTGAGCCTTGACTTATCAGATTACAAGCCGCGTACATTATTTTTACTTGATTGTCAATTTTATTTTATTTTTTTGCTTTATCATATTACAATCAATAAAAATATATTTTTCTCCTTTCATCTTTCAACTATTAATTTTAAAAATGAAAATTATTTATTTTTTATTTTAAAATTTTAAGAAAATTTTATTATTTTTTAAATTATATAATTATTTTGAAAAACAAATAATATGAAGCATAATTTTAAAATCATAAATAATATTAATTATAAACTTAATTATTTTTAGTAACACAATTTTTCAAAACAATGCAATGAGGTCCCTTCCGTTCAAATTAATTTGACGGTGCTGGGTTAATTTTCGTTATTAGTGACAGTTTTATACCGTTGTCAAAAAATTGACATCAATTGTTGACTATTAAAATAGTTGCTTTTTAAATGAAAATAATAAAATATTATAAAATTATTTAAAATTATAATGATATTATTGAAATATTAATTATTTTAATATAATATAAATTTAAATTAATTAAATAAAATTTAAATTTATTAATTTTATTTAAATTTAAAATTATCATAGTGAGGATTTAAAGCAACAGAATATTAAAATGTTAACTTGTATACTATTTTCTAATTTTTAATTTTTATAAAAATTATTATTTAATTTATTGTCGTCGCTAATTAGTAATAGGTTTTTACATATGACTTAAAATTGTCAATAATTGTAAAAGTTAACATGTTAAGCAAATTTGGACAGAAGAGAAGTAATTGCATTGTTTTGAAAATTTATGGGACCGAAAACTGAACTATTTAGTAGTAGTGAAAATAAATAATAGGATGAAAAAGGTAATTAAAACTTCCTAATTAGAAAAACAATAAAAAAAACAAATTAAAAATATATTGAACTTTTTCCTTAAATGTGATATATTAAGTATATTTTTATCTATATGAAAGTATTAAATAGCAAATATAGAAACAAAAAAAAGTGTCATTATATCACGTTTTTGGAATGGTTATTTATTTCACTCTTTTCAATTTGTTCAGAACTATCCATAAGGTCATATGTATGAACTATATCTTATTATTCTAACATAATTATTCCGTACATACGTATTTAGCTCATTAATCAAAAGTGTTACTAAAAGTATAGAAGTATATTAGGTAAGTATTTTAGCTTTCTAAATGGCCTAAAATTTTGTTTGAATTATTAATATTTGGCAAACAAATTTTGTTATTAGTCGCTTATAACATTGTTTGAAATGTTGGTTTCTAAGTTATGATTTCTTATATTTTATTTATTTTTATTGTTAAAATATTTATTAAATTTACGTATATGTCAATTAATTTGAAAGTAATAAGTATAGTACGTAAATCAAAATCACGTGAAGAAACTAGAAAGTATAAATTGCTACATTGTGGTACGTACATGGGTAGTAATCCCCTAAAGCGTATCTTGTTAAATGATTGTCCTCCTATTTTTTTTTTTTTTCTTTTTGAAAGATCAAGAAAATAATATAGTAAAATGTAAGTTTTCTAACCTATTCAAATGTAAAATAACCTAAAAGTAGATCAATAACTTAAAAGTGTTTCTTATAGTTGCACAATACTAGTCTATTATCATATATGTGTCCCTCTTCCTATATTAAGGTACTAATTTGACATATAATACGAGTTCCTTCTGCTGCACATATAAAGAGAAGGAAACTGAATTATGTTTAGCCAGAATCCATGCTCATGATGTGTACACAATCATATCTACCCCATGATCCTGAGTAGGAGTTCATTATGTTTATCTCCCATAAATAATATTTTAAGTCTTTATAATAACTAAAACTATTTTAACTTATAATAATACTAACTAATTACTTTCAATTTTTTATTATAATATTTTAACAAAAAACATTATAAAAATATTAATGGCCTTAAGCAAAATTTTATTGTACATATATAATAAATTTATTATATTAATGACATATAAGATTTAAAACAAAAAAGAAGTTAAATATAACAACATGTTAATGGCTCATTTCATAGCATTTCACATTGTGTCACTTCACTCTCAGTTGCTTATAATTCTCCACTTGTCATAATTCTTCATATGTAGTCATTTTTTAGATGTTTGATCACTTTTAAGATCAATGATTGATTCCACAAAACACAAAATTTATCAACAGTATTTTGTAATGACCTAATATTAATGATATATTTATTAAAATGTGACACAATATTTTTTTTTAAAAATATTTAACTAGTATTAAAAAAATCTTACATAAAGAACCATAATCATATTATAAACCTTATGAGTTAAAATGTAGTCATTATAAAACATTATCGTATATGACACATTACTTATTATAGTTATCCTCCCAAATAAGTCAAAGTAGTGAATTGTTTACAAACCTAAAATTACCCAAAAACATATAAAAATAAATTGTTTATAAATCAGCACATTAAGAGCAAATCCTTTAAATCATTTAACATAACCTGTTGAACAGTTCCATCTTCTATTCGCATCACAATCATATATGAAAAGAAATAATGAAAAGGGTGAAATTTTTATAAACATCAATGTTAATCTTATAGACTTAACAGACAACGGGAGTCTAAGGTTTGACCTACAACTCTATCTCACTTTACTCAATATATGGATCCATATGTAAACTTTTATGATTTACTCTAATCATCAAGGATGTCTGTCGGAAGTCATTGGTAGTTGCATATCTTTCTCATAAAAACATTGGTACAATAATAATTATTTTTCCTGAGAAATTGGACAACCTTTCAGCTCATAATAGAAAGATATACACTATTTAACCTTGACTATGTGGAGCATGTATGGAAAGTTTTCAAGTTTGACCTATGAATACCCTAGTCTAGGGCAGTAATCTGGACTATCCGAATATTCACCTACTTGATTAAAACCTTTTTAGACCCTTTCATCTCGCAGTGTACCAAACTGTGACTTCCCAACACTCACACTTATGTGCCTACATAGTCCCAAATCATTACAAGGAAACTTAGGGTTTGATTGATTTTGTTTTTTTTTTTAGTTTTTAAAAAGATTTTTTAAGAATAGTTTTTAAAAACTGTTTTCGGAAGAAAAGAAAAAAAAAACGTGTTTGGTAAGTATTATTTGAAAATTGTTTTGAAGATGTAAAAATAGAAAAACTTGTTGATATTTATTAAAATTTTATTAATGAAAAGTAAAAAACAACATTTCTATTTATATTTTGAGTTTTCAAAACAAAAATAGAAAACTGAAAAGAAAAACTACTTTGAGTTGTTCCTGTTTTTTAGTTTTTAAAAACTAAAAAAGCAGAACTATTTTCAAAAACTGTATTCAGAAAACACTATCCAAACTAATTTTTTAGTTTTTAAATACTAAAATACTGAAAATAGTTTTATAAAACTGTTACTAAAGAAGCACTTAAAACTTTGCTAAGTTCATCTCACAACATAGTTCTGAATGTCACTGGACTTGATGAATATAAAAGTACATAGTACTTCTATTTCAATTATCATTCACAGAATAATTTATAATTCCATAGATAATCAATCTCAAGGAATTAAAAGATAGTAAAAATAATTTTAAAAACAAGATAGATATAAAATTAATTTCTTAGTTTACAATTTTTACTTCAGAATCAATAGTAATAATATATCAATATAAAATCAATTCATCTTTAATATTAAAAGATATCTTTTACAATTTTTTTTTATCATACTTATTATGAAATTTTCATAATTTGACCTTACATATAATCTCTTGTATATTTTATGCTATTTCTAATAATAGACTTACTTTTATTATTTTATTTTATTTTTATTTACCATAAACATTTAATATTTAATAATTTTATAGCATCATTTTGAGTGAAATATAATACATGTGATAAAAAATGAGATGATTGTTAATAATTTAATTTAAAGAATGATAGATCCTATAAAATAGAAATATGTAAACGAAAATTATCATAATTTTAAATTGTATGATAGAAAGAAATAAAATTTAAAGCAAAAACATAATAAATAATAGCAAAGGACCAGACTATAATACCTGAAGGATAAATAAAATAATAAATAATAACAAAGGACCAAATTATAAAATCTGGAGAATAAATAAAATACTAAATAACAAAGGACCAGATTGTAATACCTGGAGAATAAATTAAATAATAATAGCAAGGACGAGACGATAATATCTGAAAAATAAATTAAATAATAACGTAGGAGCATAACATAATTTCTTGAGAATAACTAAAAGTTAGTATAGATAGAAATTATTAAGCAATCAATTAAATGATTGAAAATAAAGATTAAAATAATTAGTATATTAACAAACAATTAAACTTATAAATAAAAAGTAAGTATTATAAATAATAGAAATAACAACAATTATAAGTCTATTAATATTAACACTACAAAGGCTTATAAATCTCACTCGTCCCCCCCTTACCTTAATAAAAGTTTGATGATGAGTAGTGAAGAACCTTGAAATTAACTTGATTTGTAATTTTGTGAGGGATAAGGGTGTAAGAAAAAGAAATAAAATAACTTTATTAGACAAGAGTATTATGAAAATTTTGGAAACAAGAGAGAGAAAAAGAATTGCAATAATTTTTGTAACGAAATGCATGGATGAAACATGTATTTATAGGTCAAAATTAAGCGTTTAATTAGTGTACACTATCAGTATAAAAATCTTTACACTGACATTCAATCACAACCCTTCATTCATGGTAATTTGTTGACTTTATTCAGTACTATTTTAAAAGTCACATAAATGAAAAGTCATGATTGAATGTCAGTGTAAAAATCTTTTCCACTCACAGTGTATACTAATTAAACTCCAAAATTAATTTATTTTTGAATTAAATGATTGGATGATTATAAGATAATGTTACTAGAGATAAGGTAGGTTATTAGAGATTAGGTTAAACTCAAGTCAACATTTAATTGGACCAATTGTTCCTTTAAGATAAGATTAGAAAAATTTACTCAACAATTCATTAGAGATAAGGTTACTTAGATAGGATTATTAGGACTACTTGTACATCATGTCTCTTTGAGACATTATTTTTTTTAATTAATTATTTTTTAATTAGTTTTGAAATAAAATTATTTTATAAAAAATTCCTATGCAATTTTATAAGCGCCTCATAAAAATTTCAGCTTAAAATGTGACCATTTAGTTTTTTATAGCAGTTCAGAATATACTGATAATTTTATAAAAATTGTCTCAATTAATTCCAAAAACAAAATTTCAAAATTACAATACATTATGTAGTTCTATTTATAATTTAAAAATAATTTTTAAACTCTCGATATTATATTTTATTTTACTGTTTTTTAATAATATATTACTTAAATTTAAGTTATTTAAACATTTTTCAAATAGTAAAATTCTAAAATAGATAAAAACTCATAAAATCAATTTAATTGTAGAAATTAAGGTTTTAATATCTATTTTTAATTTCTAAATTAAAATTCAAATAAATTATATAACAATCTATTTAAAAATAGAGACGTTACATTTCTCCCCTCCTTTTTAGAATTTCGTCCCCGAAATTCATTAGATTTGAAAGAGATGAGGGTATACTTCTCGCATATTGGTCTCTATGTCTCAAGTTGCATCTACATCTCTTCGTTGACTCCACAGTACCTTTAATAAAGGTATATCCTTTCCCCGAAGTCGTTTAATTCTTTGATCCCCAATTCCCACAGGAAACATATCCAATGTAAGGTTTTCTCGTATTTGTACTATATCAGGTTCTATCACATGAGTAGGTTCAGAAATGTATTTTCGAAGTTGGGATACATGAAAAACATTATGAAGATTGGAAAGGTTAGGAGGTAAAGCAATTTCATAAGCAACAAAACCGAGACGTTTAAGGATTTGATATGGACCAATGAATTTGGGAGAAAGTTTTCGAGATTTGAGAGCTCTACCAACCCCAGCCATTGGTGTAACTTTCTAGAAAACATGATCTCCTTGAAACTCAAGGGGTTTCCTCCGTTTGTCATAGTAACTTTTCTACTTGTCCTGAGATATTTTCATCTTTTACTTGATCATGTTAATTTTATTTGATGCTTGTTGAATTATATCTGGACTTAAAATCAAAGAACTTCTAGTTTCATACCAACATAATGGGGTCCTGCATTTCCTCCCATATAGAGCCTCATATGGAGTCATTCCTATGTTAAGGTGGAAACTGTTGTTATAAGTAAACTCTATGAAAAGCAAAAATTGATCTCAGCTTCCTGTTTGCTCTAAGACATAAGCTCTTAGCAGGTCTTCTAAGGATTGGATGGTCCTTTCTAACTGTACATTTGTTTGAGGGTGATAAGCTGAACTCAGTTTGATCTTAGTTCCTAAGCCTTGTTGTAAACTATTCCAAAACCTAGAGGTAAAATGAGGGTCCCTATGAGATATAATACTAAAAGGTACACCATGTAGTTCGATAATCTCATTCATGTACAATTGGGCTAACTTTTGCATTGAAAACCTAATATTAATAGGTACAAAATGAGCAAATTTTGTCAATCTATCTACAATCACCATATCACATCATAACCAGATGTAGTTCTTGATAATCCTATCACAAAGTCCATAGATATGCTTTGCCACTTCCATTCTGGAATGTTTTAAGATTGTAATTCACCAAAAGGTATTTGATGTTCTACCTTTGCCTTTTAACATACTAAGCAACGTTCAACAAATCCAACCACATCCTTCTTCATACCAGACCACCAAAACATCTTTCTTAAGCTTTGATACATCTTTGTGCCACCTGGATGAATGCTCAACCTACTTTTATGAGTTTCTTCCAATAACAACTTTCTCATACTTTCTTCCATAGTTATGCAAATCCTATCTCTAAACTTGATAATCCTATTTGAATCCTTATGAAACTCTGACTCCTTTCCTTCCATCCTTTTTGTTAACTTTCCTTGTAACAACATATCTCTTCCTTGTGATTCTCTTATTTGTTCAAGAAATCCAATTGAGATTTTTAACATTCCTAAGTAAAGACTTTTAGGCCTTACTTCCACAAATAAGTCCAAATCTCTAAATAATTCTATCAATTCCAATTCCCTTACCATTATCATAGATGCATGTAAGAATTTTCAACTTAAAGCATCTATTACAATATTTGCCTTTCCAGGATGATACTGTAGCTCAAAGTCATAATCCTTAAGGAATTCCATTCATCTATGTTGCCTCATGTTCAGCTCTTTTTTATCAAATAGATATCTCAAGCTTTCATGATCATTGAACACCTTAAATCTTGTCCCATACAAGTAATGTCTCTAGATTTTTAGTGCAAACACTACTCTAGCCAATTCTAAATCATGGGTAGGGTAGTTAACTTCATGTCATCTAAGTTATCTTGATGCATACGTTGTTGCCTTCCCTTCTTGCATCAACATGCATCCTAATACTTGTTTTGAGGCATCACAATATACCTTAAACATTTAAGTAGGATCGGGCAAAATTAATACAGGTGCAAATGTTAGTTTTTCTTTTAGCTTTTGGAAACTAATTTCATATGTCTTACTCCATCCAAAAGGTTAACCTTTACATGTTAACTTAGTCAAGGGTAATGCTATTTTAGAAAATCCTTCAATGAATTTTCTATAATAGCCTGCCAATCCTAAGAAACTATGTATTTTTGTGATATTTGTTGGTTGTTCCCAACATAACACAGTTTTAACCTTTGAAGGGTTAACTGTAATTTCGTCTCGTAAGCTTACATGTCCTAAAAACTGAACTTGTTCTAACCAAAATTCACACTGTGACAACTTTCCATACAACTTTCTTTCTCTCAAGATTTGCAGTATGATCCTTAGATTTTCTTCATGTTCCTCAAAACTTTTAGAGTATATTAAAATGTCATCAATAAAGACTACTAAAAATTTATCAAGGAATTGATGAAAAATACGCTTCATATAATCCATGAAAATAGCATGATCATTGGTAACCCCAAAAGGCATTACCAAATACTCATAATGATTGTATCTTGTCCTAAATGTAGTATTTGGAATATCTTCCACTTTGACTCGAATCTGATGATAACCAGATCTTACGTCAATCTTTAAAAATACCAAAGTACCTCTCAATTGATCCATTAAATCATCAATCCTTGGAAGATGATATTTATTTTTAATGGTAATCTTATTGAGATGATGGTAGTTCATACACAACCATATGATGCCATCCTTCTTTTTAACTAACCAGACAAGAGCACCCCAAGGAGAAACACTAGGTCTAATGAATTTCTTATCCAACAGTTCCTCTAATTGCTTTTTCAATTCCACTAGTTCTAGAGGTGACATTCTATAGGGAGCTATAGACATAGGTCCTGATCCTGATACCAAATCTATGGTAAATTCTATTTATCTATCTGAAGTTAATCTAAGAACATCTTCAGAAAAAACATCAAGATACTCACGAACTACAGGAAATTTACTAATATCTGGAGTTTCTTCTACTTTCAAATAAGTTAAGATCATGTAAACTTAAGCCCCTTTAGAAGCCATATTGTGGTTGGTAGTAATCTCTATTAAATCTCCTGAATTGGAAACTTTATCAAAGATTGATTTGAAAGTTAAAGTCTTATCATGACAGTTTAATATAACATGGTTGAAAGGTAACCAATTCATTCCTAAAACAATATCCATATGAGATAGGAGCAGACAAATAAGGTTTACAGTAAAATTCTGACCATCAATAGAAATACAATAATTTGTACATACAAGTGGAGTTACAATAGGAATATTGGTTGGAGTAGAAATAGTCAAATCATATGGGAACAAAGAGACAAATAACTTTAAATATTTCAGATAATCATGTGATATGAAAGAATGAGTAACACCAGAATCATATAGTACATTAACGATATGACCATTTATGATGCATTTACCTTGGATGAGATCATCAGATTGAATAGCTTCAGTACTGCTCATGGTAAAAACTCTGTCTGTGGTTTTAGGCCTTCCTACTTGGTTCTTTTTTCCATTATTATTGCCTCCATTGGTCTGCTCCTTCTTTGGTTCCCTGCACTCATTATGGTAATGACCTAACTTACCACAATTGAAGCAAGTTACAATATTAGTAGTACAATCCTTTTCCAAATGTGGTCCCTATAGTAGAAACATTTGATAGGATTAACAACACCAGAAGTGTTGACAGGAGCAAAATTTTTCTGTTTAGATATATTTTTGGTAGTTTGAAAAGAACATTGGTAAGGTTTGTTCTTGTTGAAATTCATTTCTTTTATGTCTTTATGGTCCTCCTTGTTTTCACTGAGTTTGTTTTGCTTTGGTATCATCCTCATAAATCCTACAACGGTTTACAAGAACAAGAAAAAAGGCAATTTCTAGGTAACCAATGCTTGTTTGATATCAGGTTGGAGTCCACTTTCAAATTTTGAACAATGTGAATGCTCATCAACTTTTTTGTTGAAGTAAGGGAAAAAATTTTATAGTTCATCAAATTTTGCTGCATATTCACCTATAGAGATATTTCCTTGGCGACGATTTAGAAATTCAAATTCTTTCCTTCTTCGGAGATACTCTGGAAAATACTTCTCCAGAAACTTTTGCTTAAAGATTCCCCACATAATTGGTCTTTCTTCAACTTGCAATTATTGTTTGGTGAATTTCCACTAGTTCTTAGCCTCCCCACTGAGTACAAAGACAAAAAATGTAACTTTATTTGCATCAGAACATCCCATTGGGACAAATATCTTTTCGATATCAGCTACCTAGGATTGAGCACTATCGGGATCAAAACCTCCCTTAAAATTTGGTGGGTTATTTTTACGAAATGTTTCTAATCTTCGATATTCTGCAGGTTCATCTTTTGTCCTTGATTGATATTTTCTAATATAATTGTCATTCTTTCTAATAATTCTTGCGTAAGGTTTGGTCTAGTAGCCATCATTTCTTGAAAGAGAAATCACTGCCTTATCTTTTCTTAGAATAATACATTAAATTGGAGAAATACTATAGATTATAATTGGTACGTTCTAAGTCAATTCCCAAGAAAGAGAGGTGGGTCACAATGGACACTCTTAAGTACTAAGTCTTTCCTTAACCAGAACTTTTCCTAGAATTGTACTTTTTACTCTACTATATTTCAACCAATAATAGTAAAATTCTAAGTTTGAATACTTGTCTCATAAATTTTCTAGAATAAGTCATTGTAGATCGCGATTATGGTTCTTAATTTCTTACTTTTCTATTTTCCTTAGTATCTACCGGTCTTAAACTTTTATTTTGCAACAGAAAATGCAAGAGCAAACAACAAGCAATAGTCAAGTCCATACCCCAAGCTTGAAATAACAATTCTAATACCACTAAATGTAAAAACCTTAATATTAATAATATATTTATTAAAATGTGATAGATTATTCTTTTAAATATATTTAACTAGTATTAAGAAAATCTTACATAAAGAATCATAATCATATTATAAACATTATGAGTGAAAATGTAGTTATTATAAAATATTATCGTATATGATACATTACTTATTATAGTTATCCTCCTAAATAAGTTAGAGTAATGATTGCTTACAAACCTAAAATTACCCAAAAACATAAAAAAATAAATTGTTTATAAATCAACACATTTAGAGAAAATCCTTTTAATTATTCAACATAGCTTGTTGAACAATTCCATGTTCTATTCGCACCACGATCATATATGAAAAGAAACAATGAACAAAGTGAGATTTTTATAAATATCAATATCAATCTTAATAGACTTAACAAACAACGAGGGTCTAAGGTGACTACAACTCTATCTTACTTTACTCAATGTATGGATCCATATTTGATCTTTGATGATTCACTCTGATCATCAAGGATTTCTTTGAGAAGTGTTTGATAGTTGCTTATCTTTCTTACAAAAACATTGGTACAATAATAATTATTTTTGTGAGAAATCTGACAATCTTTCAACCCATAATAAAGAGATATACGCTACTCAACCTTGACGATGCTAAGCAGGTATAGAAGTTTCAAGTTTGACCTATGAATATCCTAGTTCAAGGTGCTAATCTGGACCACTAAATATCCACCTACTTGATTAAAACCTTCTTAGATCTTACCTGATCCTTGCCTTTCATCTCACAGTGTACCAAACTATGACTTTTCAACACAGACACTCATGTGCCTGCACAGTCCCAAATCATTACAATGAAACTTAGAACTTTGCTAAGTTAATCTCACAACATAGTTCTGAATGTCACTGGACTTGGTGAATATAAAGGTACATAACACTTCTATTTCAATTATCATTCATAGAATATTATATAATTCCATAGATAATCAATCTCAAGGAATTAAAAGATAGTAAAAATAATTTTAATAAGAAGATAGATATACAAATTAATTTCTCAGTTTAAAATTTTTACTTCAGAATCAATAGTAATAATATATCAATATAAAATCAATTCATCTTTAATATTAAAAGATATCTTTTATAAATTATATTTTTTTATTATCCTATTTAATATGAAATTTTCATAATTTGACTTTACATATAATCTCTCAAATATTTTATGTCGTTTCTAAAAATAAACTTACTTTTATTATTTTATTTTATTTTTATTTTACCATAAACATTTAATATTAATAATTTTATAGCATCATTTTGAATTAATATAATACAAGTGATAAAAATGAGATGATTATTAACAATTTAATTTAAAGAATGATAGATCCTATAAAATAGAAATATGTAAACCAAAATTAATCATAATTTAAATTATATGATAGAAAGAAATAAAATTTAAAGCAAAAACATAATAAATAATAGCAAAGGATCATACTATAATACTTGGAGGATAAATAAAATAATAAATAATAACAAAGGATCAGATTATAAAATCTGGAGAATAAATAGAATACTAAATAACAAAAGACCATATTGTAATATTTGAAAAATAAATTAAGTAATAAATAATAGTAAGGATCACATGATAATATCTGAAAAATAAATTAAATAGTAACATATGACCAGAACATAATTTCTGGAGAATAACTAAAGTTAGTAAATTTAGAAATTATTAAGAAATAAATTAAATGATTGAAAATAAAGATTAGAATAATTAGTATATTAATGAAAAATTAAACTTATAAATAAAAATTAAGTAGTATAAATAATAAAAGTAATAACAATTATAATTATAAATCTATTAAGATTAACACTACAACTGATAATTTGATGATAAGTGGTGAAGAACCTTGAAATTAACTTGACTTATAATTTTGTGAGTGATAAGGGTGTAGGAAAGAGAAATAAAATAATTTTATTAGACAAGAGTGTTATGAAAAATTTGGAAACAAGAGAGAGAAAGGAATTGCAAAAATTTTTGTAATGAAATGCATGGATGAATCCTGTATTTATAGGCCAAAATTAATTTATTTTTGAATTAAATGATTGGATGATTATAAGATTATGTTACTAGAGATAAGGTAGGTTATTAGAGATTAGGTTAAAGTCAAGTCAACATTTACTTGGACCAAATTTTTCTTTAAGATAAGATTAGAAAAATTTACTCAACAATTCATTGGAGATAAGGTTACTTAGATAGGTTATTAGGACTACTTGTACATCACATTTCTTTGAGACGCTATTTTTTAATTATTTTTTAAATAAAATTAGTTTATAAAAAATTCCTATATAATTTTATAACTCTCTCATAGAAATTTCAGCTTAAAACATGATCATTTAATTTTTTTATAACAGTTCAGAATATACTGATAATTTTATAAAAATTGTCTCAATTAATTACAAAAAAAATTCAAAATTACTATAAATTATGTAGTTTCTATTTATAATTTAAAAATAATTTTTAAACTCTCAATATTATATTATATTTTATTGCTTTTTAATAATATATTACTTAAATTTAAGTTATTTGAACATTTTTCAAATAGTAAAATTCTAAAATTGATAAAAATTCATAATATCAATTTAGTTGTAGAAATAAGTTTTTAATATCTATTTTTAATTTCTAAATTAAAATTCAAACAGATTATATAACAATCTATTTAAACGTAGAAAGGTTATATGTTTTATCCTTACTTGCACACTTTTTGGGAAATTCTCCATTGATCAAGAAATTATTAAATGGTTCTTGATCACCAGGTCATCTATGATATCAACCAATAAGCATATAACATATAATTAATTAGTTCATAAATTTATTTCATAAATTGTCCCAATTATATATTAATTGATTAGAACCATAGATGGCATAATGGTTCAGGATTATGTGATAATTTTTCTGTTAGTTACAACCCTCCATGGTAGTCCTTTTTTTAGATACTCAATCACTTTCAAGATCAATAACTACCTCCATAAATCAAGACAAGACTTTTGAACATGTTATCTGTTCACTTGTTTACTTATTGAGAAGCTTTCTAAGGTCACCCATTTTATACTTGCTCAAGTTAAGCATGCTTAAATGTGATGTGCTATTAAAAAATAGATACATATTAATTTCTTTTGGTCATAATTAATTATACAAGTTTGACATGTGTGTAACCTTTAGATTTCTCTTATTTTGGTGTGTCCAAATTACATTAAATACATGTTTAATAACTTAATAATAATATTTGGTTACCACCCACGCAATATTTTATAATATTAGTTTGTTATTAAAATATTTTATTAAATATTTTTATATAAAAATATCTAATTTTAAATAATACTTGAAGGAAGATATTTAACCAAATATAAATAAAATGAAAACATAAAAATAAATTTATTTTTATTTTATAAATATAAAAATATATTTAATAAATAAAAAATTATAAATAAAATAAAACAAATAAAAGAAGAAGAAATCAAAAGAAAAAATAAATAACATGTTAAATATAATAATATTAAAATAACACACACAGAAAAATAAATGAAGAAAATAAGAAGATGAAAATTAAAAAACATAAAAAGTAAAATAAAAAAAAGAAATAACAAAGGAAAAAACATAAAAATAAATGAAGGAGAAATTTAAAAAAAGAAAAATAAAAAGACCAAAATGCTTATAAAAAGATAATAGTCAATAAAGAAGAAGGGTAAAAAGGTGATTTTCATTACAGCCTAAACTTATATCTATAATAGATAATAGATTTGAGGATGTGTGCAAAACAGACAACCCAATATTTAGTTAGCTAGTCTTTCATCTTCGAGAAGCTGGTAGCATATATTTACAAAAACGAAGGACCGAGTGCATCATTAACAAGATCAAGAGCTTCCACAGAATCAATATATAGCAAAATAATACTCCAATTGCTATTCTCCACAGAAGCATCAGTTAACTTGTATATGTTAATTATCAGATATACAAATACGTATTTCTATTTATATCTCTTAACAAGAACAACAAAACGAGCTAGCTCATCTTCTAGGATCATTCATACTTCAGAGATCGAACTACCATCAATGTTAAGAATAAATATTAATCAACTCACGAGCATAACACACACACACATACATATATATATATATATATATATATATATATATATATATATATATATATATATATATATATATTAAGCTGGTTGATTTAGGGTCTTGCTTACATTAATTACACAAGATCTCACAAACAGTAGATTAGTCAGCTTGCTAAAACAGCGATTCGGAATATTATTATATATTTCTTAATAGTCAATACTCAATAGTGGATAACAATATGAAATGTATTTGATAGTTTGATTCGTTTCTAGAAGAACATCATTTGTGTGAACTTGTGTATATCTCTCTATCTTCATTTGACCTAGTATATTTTATTTTAGCTTTCCTTGCCAATTTTCTTTGATTTTGAGAGGAAAGATAGGGAAAGCTTCATACTGGTCAAATTCTAGAAACATAGATGGGACTATATATGGTGGCCAGCTAGTAAAAAGACTTCGCTGCTGGCAAACATTAATAAATAAAACTCTCATAATTTAATTTGGGACAACCCTGAAGGCTGAAGCTTGACCGATTTGGATTCACTACGGCAAAAGTCCCTGAAGCAGCTTTTTGCATAGGAGGATTTATCTAACCACCCATAAAATACCTTTCATATTTCATAATATGGTGATGCTATGTATGTAAGCCACAAAAAATTATTATATAGTATCAGAACATATCATCTATGAATTTGATTAATAATCATACAATATATAATACATTTATTAATTTAATTATAAAAATAATTCATTTATTTTACAATTGAATAAATCATGCCTAATCGAATCATGAATTATTATTGGTTGTTATTACGGATGAAGTAGTAGTATATAAAAATTTCTTGTTACATTGACATGTATTCATCTGCAAATAAAAAAGTAACTTATTTAGAATCTAATTGTTTATTATTTATGTAATTTTTTATTTATATTTGATAATTTTTATAATAATATTTATTAAATATGACATTCCATCTATCTATCTATAATAAAATATATTATAAATAAAAAAACTAAATTAATTAAATTATATATATAAGATACATTTAGTGAGAAAGTCAAATTTATATGAGAGTGAGAGAAACAAATCTCATTCATCAAGAGAAGACAGAAAAAATATTCAAAAAGTCTCAATCATTAATAGAAGAGAGAAAAAAAGTGACACATAATAATTAAATGTTGAAAGAGAGAGAATGAATGATTGATCTCCATTATTAATTTCTATTTCAATGGTTGGAATTCGATCCTCTTGTAACATCCTAAAATCCTAAGAGTATTTATATCTCTTTATTCACTTAATTTAATTCATTTATGATCATTTCTCGTAAAATTTACAAATCAAACTACTAAATGTAAAAATTTCATCACAACAATTTCAAAGTTCAATGTTAACTATACAATGGTACATACAATCATAACTCATACAAAGTAGATACATAACATGTCATTTTCCTGTTAAAACTTATCTATTACACAACTCATACAAACATAACTACAACCATAAAACTTAGTTATTCTTAGTAAATATCATAAATACTTAGAACATAGTTACTAGTTTCAGTCAATTCATACATTTATCTTTCTCAAAGACCTAATTTATATGCATATACATGCTCTACTACATAGCTAAAACTATTTTTTACACAAAATAAGTAACTTCATTGCCCCACTAATCCATATCCAATTTTGATAATTTTGATCTCCACTGCCATCACTGGTATTTGCTCTCGTGCAAAACACGATCATCACAGTCATACAGAATACACAAACATAACAAGGGTAAACAAAATAACTTAAGTTATTTACAAAGTAAATAAATTAAATGTCACAAATACATCTATCAAGTCAAATACATTTATATTCCCCTGAATACAAGTTTTTCACACAACAACATACTTAGATTCGACATATTCTGGAATATCTACATTGAGTTTGAACACAAGACGACTTAAAACCCCTTCCAATTGGTGATAGGCGTCCAAGCTGTACTGTGTGAAGACTAATTTAAGTCTAAACAATACTGAATTAACAATCACAAATTGATGTCTAGTGTCTACCTAACACCCTATGACACACAGTCAATGTCTGAGTATGTCATTTAGGCACCCTTCTTGCATATTTGATACCAAGACCACAATGTAATTAAATCACAGAAATATTGTCTTGCATATCTGATTTTTGGATTATATTGACCCAGTTGTGTCCCTAACATCAATGTACTTCACCAAACATATCATCCAAGGCTAAGTTACCCAACTATAACTATCTGCAACCAACAACATCAATAAATATATCATCATCATGCATTACAATCATATGCATTACACCACAATTCCCAATAATACATTGTCATTCCAATAAATTCAATTTCAATAACAAAGAGACAATTAAACCAAAGCTAAGTTACCCTACTATAACCGTCACATCCAAACTATTCAGTAAATCATCCAATTCAAGATCAAACATCACTTTCATAATAATCATCAACTACGTAACACATTATATATCTCAATCCATTATCATTAATTTCCAATAACCATAATTCATTTCAATCATAGTCAAGGTATTACCTTTTGTTTCACACCTTTAATTAAATTCCAACAACATCAATTATCTGTTTCCAATCACATACTTATATTAAATATCAATGATAACTATGACACATCAACACATATACTTCTCACTCATACATAAATATCAAACCTCAATACTTATCTTTCAACCACAATTATTAATCAAATAACAATATTTATCCATTCCATAGTCACAATAAGCATTAAGCAATCCCCTACATGACAATTAACAAAATTTCAACTCAAAACACCAACATTTGTTCTCCAGTGTATCAGACACAACATTGTGGAATTTTCCACAACACTGTTGGCGAAGTCCTGAGGAATAATTCTTCATAGCGAGTTGATCACATCCCTATGGGATTTACCACAATGATGTGGTGTGAACCTGCACAATCATTCACAAATTTCCAGCCACATGTAATCCCTCATCTCTTCATCAAATCATTCACAAGTAATTACAAACTTCCTCAATCAACAGTACAATTTGAAATACTCATCATCGAACATCAATTTCAAAGAGTAAACATTCTCAATCATTAATTCCACCAAACATCCATAGTTCAAAATATTTTATATTACAAATCAATCAATTCAATCACAATTCATTTCAAGAACAAAACTCAAACCCTTAATCACATAAAACACCTAATTTTTCATAACACTCAAATCATAATCAAAGGCTCAATTGCTCGAAATCAATTAACTTCTCAACTATTAACTCATAATTTATCAAATTAAAATCAAAGATTTAGTTTATCTTACCTATTTCTCCCTTTAAAAGCTAACTCAAACAGAAATGAGAGAATTAATCCGAAGAGATATCTTAGAACCTGACAACAATCCCAATTTCAATAGGAACATAAAAAATTCAAATTTCAAAAGGAATTCCCTTTTCTTTAACGAGAACGGAAGCATAAAAAATGAATGAAAAAAGTTTAGAAAACTATGATAAGACATACTTATATTGATTACCTCTCGTAATAAGAAGCAATGGAAGAGATCGTGTCCAATTCCGTTGACCCGAAGTCGACCATGCAAGCCAAGAACTCCCACGACAAAGAGAAGAAAACGGTGGAGAGAGAGAATAAAATTGAAATGTGAAGAAGAAAGAATGAAGAAAGAAAAAAAGGGTCAAGTGTGCTTAGTAAGTCTGACTTGCTATTCACACCCCCTCCTAAACAGATTTCTGAAAATCTCTCGAAACTCAACTAAAACCTCTCGAAACAAAAGAATAATAATTATTCTCATATTCCTATCTTTCTATCATCAACTGAATACAACCACATAGTAATAACATCAATAATAAACTTATTGCACCTCAATTCAATTAATAGTTTAAGTAAAAACTTAAATTTAATTCATTTCACTACATTAAATTAAACATAAACTAAATATTTAATTCTCTATAATTTTATTTTCTTTTCACAAATAACCTATTAATTAAACTAATCCCTATACCTCTCATTCTCATATAAATTTAACTTTCTCACTAGATATGTCTTCTCTCTCTCTCTATATATATATATATAGAGAGAGAGAGCGAGAGTGAGAGAGAGAGCAGATCATATGATAGGAAGGCATCTTACATAAAGTGAGAGAAGCAAATTTTAGCCATTAAATTAAAAATTAATGGTTGAGATTAAATCATATACATTCACTCATTCTTTCTATTCCCATAATTTATTATTTGTCACTATTTTTTTTCCTCTCTTAATGGTTGAGATTTACTCCTCTCACTCTCATAATTTATCGGTTACTACATACGAGTGATGTACTTGCTAGAAGTAATGTAGAAAACTTTGCATTTATCAATATGTCATATATATATATATATATATATATATATATATATATATATGACATATTGATAAATGCAAAATTTTCTACATTACTTCTAGCAAGTACACTACTTGTATGTAGTAACCGATAAATATATCGGATCGATCCACAGTGACTTGTTGATACTCTGAAATTTCAATACTTTCTACTTGTACGAACCGAAGATAGAAATAAACTAAAACTACCAAACATAAAGTAAAGAAAGCAAAAATAAATAAAACCATAACAGTTACATGTATGCAATTCAATTGGGTTTGACTTATTAAACCATTCATCAATTGCATAAATGAACTCAAAATCCTCGTGCACTACCCAAGTTTCCATCACCCATAATATTATCCCTAACCCCGATCTCTTGCAAGTAAGGAACTAATCTATTTGGGATTTAGAGTATCACTCCCGTGCATAATCTAAATTCAAACAACTCGCATTAAGTAATGAAGCTTAAGATGACCAATGAGTATTACTCTTTCCCAAGTAAGGATCCCAAAAAAATTTGTGTCTGTGGATACCCACAGATTAAACCCGTGAAAATACTCACATGGGTAATTTAAATGGGTACTTGCCACTCGTGGTACAGGTTTTCTCCCATTCTCTCCTTATCGGGCATGAGTACGAGTATCATAGTACTCATACATGTAGGTACTCGCTACCCGATAAATTAAAATACTATAATATTTAATTTAAAAAAGCTAATATTTTTGTTAAATAAATCATCTTAAAATATCAATTGTCAAATTTTATTGTTATCAATGTTACTTTTTTTTTTTATAAAAGATGAATAATTCATAGAATTATTTTTTATAAAAATGTCGATAATGTAAAACAAATATTCTATTTATATTAAATATTTTGCATATATATTATATTAATCTATTTTTAGATCCAATTAATCTTGTAGAAACTTATTAGTATAATTTTATTTCTAGATTTTTCAACAAATAAATTATTTTTTCAAAAAACTTCAAGTAAAAAATAATATCTTTTAAAAAAATATTTTTAAAAAGTATCTATGGGTACTCATGGATACCCATGAGTATTGAAAAAATCTGCAAGCATTTTTATAAGGGTACCCGACGAGTTTAAAACGAGTAGCATGTACGGGTATTTTATGGCTGAGAGGGTAGCAGGTAAGCACTACTTGTACCCGTGCTGACCCATTGCCACTCTTACTCCCGAGTAATAATACTCCCGAGTAACAAAAGCACTAACAACTGAAAGTAAACTTAGATTAAAAGTACAAACATACACAAGAGTTTAGGTAAATTTACATCAAATCCCAACTAAATTCAAAACCTAGCTAGCCATAGGGATGAATGAGCTTAAGGATGGATGAAGATGGTCTGAAGCATGCCATAAGCCAGCAGGTGTGCAACCCCGGTCAAGAGAAAGCATGGAACCCCCAGATAGAGCCTTTATACTGACTGAAACTCAGCCTTTGATTTTTTCCATTTGCAACACCAACGCCCAGTGGTCAAAAATTGGTTGTTGGGTACCATAAGACTCTTTAATGGCTAAGTTTCCTAGGCGTTCGGCGGCGGTAAAAATGGGCATTGTGCGCTCGGATGTAGACTCAAGCACTTCAAGTAATGGATGTTGGGCGATGGTAATCATGGTTGTTGGGTGCCCACCATTACATGCAGGTGCTCTTTTGATGAGCATTGAGCACTCACTACTCGGCCACTGGGCGCTAAGAGGCAAACGCTGAACCAAATTTTTTATTTTTCTCCATTTCTTCAGTCCTTCCTAAAACCTAACTCAAAACAACTAAAAACAAGAAATTAAACATAAAATATGCATAAAATCAAATCCAAACCTAAATTTATAACTAAATCTAATTTTAGGAAAAATAAGAGGAAAATAAGGTCTTAAATAAGAAACAATTATGATAACTGCTATATTTTACCTATGTAAAAAATAGGTAAATTAGACAGTTATCAAACTCCCCCAAACTTAAAGCCTTGCTTGTACTCAAGAAAAATTCACGTTAGTGGATACCCACAAACAACGATGCAGACAACATGCATGCTAACATAACACTAAAACAGAATGGACAATGACAAAATGCACTAAGACAAAATGCACTATGACAACCACATATATACAACATCACAAGGACACAGTCAAAACTCACATCTAACCTTTATTAGCAATTAAAAATTAAAAGCTCACAAAATGTTATCACTAATGTTGAGAAAATTTTCTACTATACTCCCGGCAAGTGCTATGTAGTATCCGATAAATATCAGGTTGATCCCACAGAGACTTGGATGATACTATAAAAATTTCAATGCTTTTTATTTGTTATAAATAAAGGATGAATTTTTATACTATCGATTACTAAGACAAGTAATAATAAAAGCATAAACAGTAAAATAGGTGGTTACAAAAATGATAAAACTTGGTTGAGTTTTGTTCTCACTATGACATCCCTCAAACGCATACATGAATCATAAATAAGTGTTTATTACTCATGTTCCCATTATCCACAAAAAGTATCCTTTAACCTCGATCTTTCACAAGCAAGGAACTAAGTTATTTGAGTATTAGACTATCACTCTCGCACATAGTCTAAAGTCAAATAACTTGCTTTAAGAAAAGGAGTTTTTTAACGACCAATGATTTTTACTCTCTCTCGAGCAATAAACCCCATTAAAAGCTCTTCTTGTCCTACAAGTTAAAATCTCTTTTCGGGCTCATTAAACAAGTGAAATGCACACAAAGATATTAAATCAAGCATAGAATAAAGAACTCATTAGTATGCAAAATGCATAAATAAACAGTAAAATATGCATAGATAAAAAACTAAGGCTAATTCCATAGAAAAATCTAATTTTAACTTAAAATAGAGGAAAAAAAAGTGCTAAATGAGAAAAAATTAGGATAACTGGTTCATTTTTTCTATGCAATTAAAAACACCATGCAAAAAAAACATAATGCACATAACATAATTGAACAAAAATCCAAAAAAACACCATACAGAACAAACATTTAAAAAACATAAGTATTTACAGAAACATAATGCACGCAACATAATTGAATAGAAAACAAAATACATATGTTGAAAAAAATGACATATGCATGAAAACATGATGCATGAAAACGGAATGAAACACATTAAAAATGCATGGGTGGTGAAACATGGTCTCTGTTAGCACCCAGCAGCTACAGAACCACCATTGGCCACTCCCTAATAGAGACAGATGCTGAAAATGCATGATAGAGGATGAGCGTCCAACGCTTCTCTATGAAAAATGAATAATGGGATGAGTGTCCAATGACCATGAAATGGGTGTTGGGTGTTTATATGTTAATATACAGAAAATGGATGAACGCCCAACGAACATGAAACGAATGTTGGGCATTCATATGTGAAAATGCAAATGTGCAGAATTATGCAAACCCGACACCTGGTGGTCACAAAATAAGCGTTGGGCTCTGGATGAGAAATAGCAGATTCTGGTTTGAAAACTACAATTTTGCCTAAAAAACTCACAATTCACACACCCAAAATGCAATCTACACATGAATTAACACAAACAATAACACAATTACGGCATAAACCCATAAGCAAACTTGATCATGCACTCAATTTGACAAAATTAACACTAAAACATCATGAGTAATGCAAAATCAAACTTAAAACAAAATAAGGCACAAATGTGCCTAAAGGGTCAAAACACAAAATATGCATGAAACAACTAAACTAGCAATGCACATATATTATGAGACATAAAACAAACTTGCACAAACCCTTAGATCCACCAATTTAATACTAAAAATGATAGATCAAGGCATATGCAATTTACATAAACAAAAGTGAGCAAATTTCACAATTAACAACATATTTACACTAGTACACAAACTTGTCTAAACACTTATATTCACAAAATTAACACATAAAGACAAAAATCCCACATGTGTCAATTCTACATTTAAACAAACTAAACAACCTAGAATGCAAAAATGTGCAAAATGCAACCTCAACTACCAATGCATGAACAATTATTAAATACAATAAAACATGACAAAACACATGAATCACAAAAAATACACAAAAACATAAAAACTACTAAAACACATAAAACAAGCATATTAGGCTACTTGAACAAATTCACAACCTAAAACAACTAAACATAACAACTACTAACCTAAACATAAAAAACTAAAACATAACAAATCAAACCTAAACATCTAATATTTACAACCAATAACATAAGAAAACTAACACAATTTACCACAAGTAGCCTAAATAGTCACAACTAATCTTTCAATAGCATGCTCTTCATATTCACATATAAGAAACATCACAATCTCACAAAAAAGGAAAAATACAGTAGAATAACACAAAAACAACTAAATAGCACAAATAATTAAAATTCCACAATATATACATAAACACAAAAAAGAAAATAGATAAGGGTTTGAAGATTAGGATGCCTCCCAATGAACAATTGTTTAACATCCCGAGGCTGGCGATCCAAGACCTTACGAGTCTATTGGATGATTTGTCCAAATGGAGCCTAGCTTCCTTGGAGATATTTTGGGCTTCCACCCGGGTCTTTCAGCTCCAGGCCAGGAGCAGTCATTCTTGCTCATCCTCTTTACAAACCCTTTGAAGTGAAGTAGGTATTTATGCCTCTTGGGCCTCTTTAGCAGTACTAGTGATGACTTCTAAGAATCTTCCTTTGAAGCACTTGTATCAACATCAATAGATAAGGATTTATTAGTTAAGTATGTTAATTTTGGCTTTCCCTCAAGAAGCTCTATTTTTTTTTCTTTTCTCTCCTTTTCTAATTGATCTTCAGTATGCTCCATGTCTTCTGCTAGGTGGATATCTTAAACCTTATGAGACACGGGCATCTGGTCTTGGTCACTCGCATGGAGAATCTTCCCACTTTCTTCATTTTTCTCTTCAACCACCTTTTCACTCTCACACAAGCTCTCACCCAAGTTGTTTTCCATGAATTCTTGTCCACTCTTATCTTTTCTCATTTCTTCTTCGTCTTTAACACTAAGTGAATCTTTAGAATCCTCATTTTCATATGCACCATGAGTGGTGGTGCTACCCTAGACTTCAGTATGTGGTTAACAGCTAGTCAGCACACTTTATTCATCTCTATTACTTGCTCCAACATCTGACTAACCTGTTTGTTCATCCTTTTCAGAGTGGATTGTGTGCTTAATTCATACCTCTTGATCTCTTCGAATATTTCCTTTATTTCAGACATTTTGTTTTTATGCAAACCTTGATCAATCATATTTGGGTAGTCTTGAAAGTTGTAGTCAAAAGTGAAGGTCGTGCTTTGAGGTCGTGATTGCGGAGGTGGCTCCTATGAGACTTTTTATGAAGCTTCTCTTCTTTGTTGAGCTAACCACTCGTGTATTCTTAGAAAGTTCTTTGAAGTTATGGAGTATTGTAATGGAACCATGGTTGAAATTGATGAGGGCAAAGTTTTATACATTACTTCCGGTTAGTGCACCAGTCATATGTAGTAATCGATAAATGTATCGGATCGATCCACAATGACTTATTGATACATAGAAACTTTGATACTTTCTACTTGTATGAATGGAAGACAGAAATAAACTCAAACTACCAAACATAAAGTAAAGAAAGTGAAAATAAATAAAAACACAATGGTTAAATGTATACAATTCAATTGGGTTTAGCTCACTAAACCATCCCTCAAGTGCATAAATGAACCCCAAACCCTTGTTCACTACCCAAGTTTCCATCACCCATAATATTATTCTTAACCCTGATTCCTCGCAAGTAAGGAACTAAGTTATTTAGGCTTTAGACTATCGCTCCCACGCATAATCTAAAGTCAAACAACTCGCATTAAGTAAATAAGCTTAAGATGACCAATGAGTATTACTCTCTCCCGAGCAATAACACTCATTGGGAGCTTTTCTCGCTTTACAAATCAAAATTCTCTCTTGAGCTCATTCAACAAGTAAAACCCACGAAATATTTAGAAATAATGAGTAAGGTAAAGAAGAGCACCAACATTGGAAAGTAAACTTAGATTAAAAGTATAAACATACACAAGAGTTCATGTAAAGCTACATTAAATCCCAACTAAAAACAAAACCTAGTTAGCCATAGGGATGAATGAGCTTAAGGATGGATGAAAATGGTTTAGAGTGTGCCCTAAGCTAGTAGGTGTACAACCCGAGTCAAGAGAGAGCATGGAACCCCCGTTCGGAACCCTTATACTGATTGAAACTCGACTTTTTATTTTTGTTGTTCGCAATACTAGTGCCTAATGGTAAAAAACTGGTCGTTGGGCACCATAAGCCTCCTTAATGCCTAAGTTTCTTGAGCACAAGATGGCAGTGAAAGTGGGCATTAAACGCTCGGATATAGACTTAAGCACTTCGAGTGATGGGCGTTGGGTGGGGGTAATCATGGCCACTAGGCGCCCACCATTAGATACAGGTGCTCTTTTGACGAGCGTTGGGCGTTGACTACTCGGTCGTTGGGTGCTCGAAGGTAGACGTTGAACCAAATTTCCTGATTTTTCTTCACTTCTTTAGTGTTTCCTAAAACCTGACTCAAAATAACTAAAAACAAGAAATTAAACATAAAAGATGCATAAAAGTCATTCTAAACCTAAATTTATAAATAAATATGATTTTAAGCAAAATAAGAGGAAAATAAGGTGTTAAATAAGAAAAAATTATGATAATTGCTGTATTTTACCTATGTAAAAAAGGTAATATTAGGTAAAATAGGTGAGAAAAAAACTTATCATAAGAAACGAGAGGATTTAATAATAATTATAAGTTTAAATTAATGACATTGTTTATTAAAAATAACAAGGTGACCTCTAATTAAAAGTAAAGGTAAAATATGATTTAGGTCCTGAATTTTTTTAAAAATATTAAATACTTCTTCTAAAAATTATTCATATTTATTTAGTTCTCTAATTTTAAATATATCACTTTTGGTTCTTCAATTGTTTTAAATATAACGCTTAATAGAAAAATAAAAAATAATTTAAATTGATTTGGAAGACTAAAAGTTATATATTAAATAATAAAAGGACTAAAATATTACATTTTTTTTAAAAAATGTATTTAATTAATATATTAAGAATTTTTAGAGACCTAAACCATATTTTTTACCTTAAAAGTAATCATGTCACCTTGTTGTTGTGCAGCTGTTCAATGAATGTTTTAATATTCATAAATGTATGCATATAAAAAGTCATCTATTTAATCATTATATTATATTTGTAAAAGTTTTTTATTTTTTGAAATATTGTAAGAGTTAATTATATATTATATATTAAGTACAATAATTAAAAATCTATAATAAATAACTTACTTTAAAAATAATAAAATATCAAAGTATTTTTTTTTTTGAACAGCAAAATTTTATTTTATTATAGGAAGCTGAAACACAACGTTTCAACCTGATGTACAAATAGTATAGTATTACAATACCCACATAACCTATAAATCTATTTAATATTCAGCATAGATAATCTCCGTTAGAAGCACCAGTCAGAAAATACCCACCCTGCCTTGAAACCAAAAGAGTACAACAACCATTTCCAAGAAAAAATTTTTATGGACATTAACATATCAAGGGATTCAGCATTGGTCCTTTGAAAAATAACTTCATTCCTTGATAACCAAATAGTCCAACATACTGAAGTGCAGAAGACATACCTGTACTTTTTCTTCCTCGTTCCCACCACCCAGGCAGAGGATAATAGGAACAGTTGATTCAGATCCTCCGGCAGTAGTGTCGGTACCCCTACCCAGCTAAGAACTTTATACCACAACCTTTGAATAATCGGGCATTGTAAAAATAAATGATCCTTAGTCTCTATCCCATTATCACAAAATACACAGACAGAATTGAGCACCGGTTCCTGAATCCCTCTCCTTAGCAAGTTTTCAACAGTGGATAATCTGTCCCTTAGCAATCTCCAGGAGAACAACAGTACCTTTGACGGCAGCTTCTGCTTCCACAACCTACGTAGATCCTGGGAGTCGACAAAGTTGATTCCTATATCAGATACTCCTTCATTCAACACCTTATATCCTTCGGCCACTGAGTATCCCCCCCTCTCCTGAATTCCATCCCCACACATCTAAATCCCACTCGACCAATACGACTTCGCTTACCGCCTCCTGTAAAGCCAGAAGCAATTGCTTCTCCCAGACGAATAACTCCCTCCGCCAGACCCATTTCCATGATGATAGATGGCCTCCTGTATCGCGCTTGTCCTTAATAGTAATAAACTTATCCTCTGTCAAAGTATACAATCTAGGAAAAAGTTCACTGAAGGCTGTCTCTCCCAACCGCCTCTGCTCCCAAAAGAACGTCCCCCCTCCAGACCTTACTATCCTGTTAATTCGCGTGTTGAACCAACCAGGCAAGGTCGCATTTGGTCCATCAATGGCCCATATGTCTTTCCACCACTGCGATGTTTGGCCAAAAGACGTGGGCCTCACCTCAAACCCCTCTACCTTCCTGTACTGACTTCTCAACAAGGGTCCCCAAATAGCCGCCTCATCTGTTAATATTCTCCACTTCCATTTTGCCAACAAGCTCAAATTGAATTTCTCCAGACACTTCACTCCTAGCCCTCCCTCATCTTTTGTCTACAGACTTTTTCCCATTTCACCCATGCAATTTTTGACTGACTATCATTATCGCCCCATAAGAAAGTACGTTGCATCCTCTTGAGTGTCTTCAGCACTGACTTGGGAGCCTTATAAAATGATAACAAGTACAGAGGAATCGAAGTTAACACAGAGTTCAATAATACCAACCTCCCAGCAAAAGTCATATTCCTTGCCTTCCACCCTGACAACCGCCTCTTGAACTGATCAATAACTGACTTCCAAAGTTGTTCCCTCTTAGGGTTGACTCCCACCGGTATCCCTAAGAATTTGAACGGTAGTGATCCACCATTATAGTTTAGCATTCCAGTGGCCGCCAATGTGAAGGATTCCGACACATTTAGACCATAGAAACTGCTCTTACTAAAATTTACCTTTAATCCTGACACCATTTCAAACCCCCTTAGAATTACCTTCAAATGCCATACCGATTGCAAGTCCGCTTCACCCATCATTATGACCTCATCCGCATACTGTAGCACTGAATACTTGACATCCTCTTGCACCATTAGTTCTTTGTACAAACCTTTTTGGATTGTTGTTACAGTGCTGGTAATGCTTCGGCCACTATAAAAAACAGGAAAGGCGATAGCGGATCTCCCTGCTTCAACCCTCTCGCTGGTTAAACTCTGGAGTCGGACATCCGTTTACTAGGATTGACACATAGCTATTCCGGACTATAGCACTCATCCACAATCTCCATCTCCTTCCAAACCCCATTCTACCCAGCATATAATCCAGAAAATTCCAATAGACCGAGTCGTAAGCCTTCTCAAAATCCACCTTGAACAAGAAGCACGGGTGTCGTCTCCTTTTTGCCCAATCCAGAAGCTCATTTGCCACGACTACTCCATCCAAGATTGATCTGCCAGACAGAAAACCCGTCTGAGAGGCCGATATTAGGCCCACCAACACTTTTTTCAACCTCTCAGAAAGTAACTTCGAGATAATCTGTTGCACACTCGATATTAGAGAGATAGGCCGGTACTGGCTTAAACTTGCTGGTCGAGCCACCTTTGGAATGAGAGCAATAAAAGAAGAGCTTATCCCTCTCGGTAAAATCCCAGACCCATGAAACTCCTGTACTGCCTTAACCACATCTGCCCCAATTACTTCCCAACATGATCTATAAAAATTCATTCCGAAACCATCGGGCCCGGGGCTTTTCCCTCCTTCACATGCCCACACAACCGCCTTAATCTCCTCCTCTAGAAAAGGCTCCTCCAACTCCTGCCTTTGCTGTTCTGATATCTGAGCAATAGGCACTCGTCTATGGTTGGTCGATCCTCCCATCTCTCCTGGAAATTCCTTGAAAAGTGTTCTAATACTTTGGCTCTTATATCAGACATACTCTCCAACCACCCCGAGTCAGATTGGACTGCCACCAAGGAGTTTGCCTGACATCTCGACTTAAAACAATTATGGAAGTACCTGGAATTATTGTCTCCATTGATAGCCCATTTCACCCTTGATTTCTGTGTCAATGCATGTTCCATAACCCTGCTTTGGACCAGTATTCTGTCAGGAGGTCCTGCCTGACTCTATCATCCACCTGTACGCCTGCCAGTAACAGTTGGTCAACCTCTTCCATCCCCCAAACTCGTTCGGCCAGAAAGTTGACATCTTTTTTCCACACGTCGTCAGAACACTTTTTTATGTCTACTTTAATGGCCTTTAACTTCCTTGCCAACTGATACATCTGCCATCCTGAAACCTGAATCAGATTCCACCTTTCTGCTATCAACTCTCTAAAGGAGGCCTGTGTCCAACCAATAATAAAAAAACTTGAATGGCTTAGGTCCCTAATTCTGCTTATTATCGATGGTGTTGATCCAGCAATGGTCAGAGAATTCCCTCGAGCCTACCCTCTGTGCAGAAATTCCCCACTCATCCATCAGCGCGGGTGAAAAAAGGAACCTGTCTAATCTGCTTGCTGACTGCCCATCTGGTGAAATCCATGTGACTCCTTTTCCAATGACTGGAATGTCTACCAGTCCCATCTGTTGACTGAAGAATTGAAATTCCTCTATCTCCCTCCTCGAGTGGTACGCCGATCTTCCTATCACTTCACTCATTCCGGTGACCGCATTAAAATCGCCACCAACTACCCATCTTACATTTGGGACCCCTTTTGTAGTCATCATTAAGTCGGTCCATATCTTTCTCTTTCCTTCCAATGTGCATGGAGCCTAAACGTTGACCACACAGTTGACCGCGTCTGAGGTCTTCCCTTTAAAGGCTACACCTAAAAAACCCTCCCCTTGGATTTGCCACACCACCTCTAGCAGCTCTTTCCTCCAAATTGTGACACAACCCCCACTCAGCCCCATTGATGGGAGTATTCTCCAATCACATTCATCTCTTCCCCAAGCCTCCTTTATCTCCCAGTCCATTAAATTAGAGCATTTTGTTTCCTGAAACAAACATATGTCGATTTGATTCCCTACTACCATCCTCTTGATTCTCCTCCTTTTCACCCGCTCCCTAAAACCCCTCACATTCAATGATAGAAGCTTCATTTAGACTACCCCTTGTTCCCTCCTCCCTCTCTTTTCCTTATCTGCCTTATCTCTGTCTTCCATTTTTCGTAATTCTGCTATATATACCGCATCAGATTGCTCCCCAGTAATACCTATTACTTTCATTGCTATACATATTTTGCATCTCACTACCTTCTCCTTCTTTCTTTTGGCTTGATTGCTCCTTGTCTCCCTCCCAATTACACAATTGGAGGTCGCTCCCATCTACACTATGCCTTCGAACCTGCCTCCAAGTACTAACCATCTGCCTGTTCCCCTTCCCTCCCCATGACATTTCTTTCTTCCCCACCCACTCCCATTGCTTGCAATTATAAATCTTTGTAGCACTTGACTCTGCCTTGTGACTATCAGCTGCACCGTTATTGAACTGTGACTCGTCTTTGGCACTATCTTTTTTCCTGATACTTTCATCATTCGCCTCTAACCTACTTATCTCCGGGTCAGGATGTGTTTGTTAAACATTGGAACTGCTTATCTGACTATCATATCCGGCCATTCCATTGCTCGAAAATATTTTTATTCCGTCAAACCCTGTCGTATTCCCATCCGAATCCGATTTCGAAACATTTTCACCTCGCTGTTTCTTTTTGCACCCCTCCACCGAGAGACTGAGCCAGTGAACAGTGTTATTTTCGGCCCAACCTACCTGTTTGGACCGACCCAGGTCGTTAGGTCCCGCGTGACGCGTGTCCACGGCGACACGATGCCGTCTCGGTCCGCGTGCGCTATCTGCGCGCAGCGATGCGCGGGACCCACAGCCGCAGATGTGCAGGCTCGTGTTTCGCGCTGATGGGACCAGTCGGGCAGTGTGTTTTGTTGGAAGCCACATGGCGCGATCTGAGTGGATGTGCAACGACCAGCGGGGCCCACGGCGTCAGTGTCGGTACCTCGAAACTCGTGCTGAAATAGCCGTTGCCCTTGACCTCGATCCCTGTGGCCACGTGTCGCGTTCTGGTTGGGTGCGTGTCGACCAGCGGGGCCACCGAATTAGCGTCCGTTCCTCGATTCGCGTGCTGCATCAGCCATTGCCGTTGACTTCCTTCCTCGAGGCCACGTGTCGCACTGTGATTGGCCGGGCTGTCTGCCCGCTGATGCGACACGCCGCCTGACCACCCGTCACGTCGCCAGTCACTTTTCTCGCTGTCAGGTACACATTCTCCAAGGTGCGCTTTATCACCCGTTTTCCCGCCGGCTTCTCCATTTACACGACATTTTTCCTTTTTCGGTGTTGCATTCGTCTGTCCGCCCCCTTCCTTCCTGTCCATCCTTTCCCCTTCCGGCAAGGCGTCTCCTTCCTCGTCGCGACTGTCTTCTCCTACTCTTACTCCGGCGCGGCGGCTACCGGCACCACGGGTACCATGATGTGATTGTTCATCGAAAAATTCCCCGTTCTGCCCTCCGATTCCCTCTTCTTGGACCAAACCCCACTGCCGGCCAAATATCTCCTCTTTCAACTCCGCCAGCCGCTGCTCCGCCATAAAAGACTCGTCAAACTCCCCTTCACCCATACACGAACTCATATCAGAACCGGACTCCAAGTAGCAGTCATTACTCATCACCTTGTGCCATTCATCACCTTCCTCCGCCACCTTTATATGAAAAAGATGGTCATCTACAGCAACTTTCACCACCTCTTGTATGGGCTCAAAAGCCTTCCGGGATATAAGCATCCGCGCCACGTCGAACCTCTCCTTCCTGGCCGTCCCGTCATCGATTCGCACCAGCTCACCATAAGGAGCCATGAGGGTCTGAAAAAACTTTTCACCCTACACGTGAAGTGGGACTCCATAACAACCCACCCATACCCTTCTCTCCGTATCTACACTCCCTGGTTCCCACCTGTGTATCAGATGAAACTAAGCTTTTATCCATTCCTGACCACTTTCTACCGCCTGTTTCAACCTCTATGCGTCGCCTTCTTCTAGAAGCACCTTACTCCCTCCCATCGGAGTGGCTTTTACATCATATATTCCCTGTTCAGCCAGAAACTATTGTGTCCTAAACGCTGTTCCTTGGCCTAGCACCTCACCCACATATGCTGTCTTCAGCCTCATCACTTCCTCCTCCTCAGATTTGAACACCAAAACCCCACTCGTTTTTTCCATTTGGCTTCCCCCTCTGCTCTGTTGGTTACCCTGCCTGATCCCCTCCTTCCCCTTATTCGGCCGCTCTACAAAGGAGCCTACCACCTTTGCATAGGACATTCTATTGCTTACATTCTGCTTTCCTATGATTTTGTCATTAGGTTTTGGTTTCCTTGGAACTACACTCATCCTTCCCGTATACTCCATCTTTTCCCCAGTCATGATTTGATTAATTCTTTTTTCAAACTTGGGCTGATTGACCCATATCTTCTCATTTCCAATGAATATGTTGTCCATTTTTATCCCTAGCAGGTGCGCATCCTCCACCCCTTTAAATCTCACAAAACCAAACCTCCTTCCATTTCTGTCCATTTTGTTTGGAATGTAAACCTCCTTAACATCCCCGTACCTTCTAAAAATTTTCCACATCTCCCCCGCCTTGTATTCATCAGGGAAATGTGTGAAAAAAAATGAGATTAGTCCTCTTCTGTCTGGGCAGTTCGTCTCTTTTTCAGTTAACCTCTTCGCCTGACTGATTCCATCACTCCCGTGATACCATCTCCTCCCCTTACCTTTCTCCACCCTTCTTCACTCGCCATTGATAACTACCGACACTTCATCTATAATTCAAATTTGTGACACTGATTTGACAAATTGGGCACAGGATATAAAATATCAAAGTATATTTTAATAGAATAAATTCACTAAACTAATTGAAGAACCCATATGTCTGCATAGATATACAACCTAGTTATCAAAGTATATTTTAATAGAATAACTAGGTTGTATATCTATGCGGACATATGGGTTCTTCAATTAGTTTAGTGAATTAGTTAGGAATATTTTGCCTACGACTTCATTATTGGCAAGATATCTTCAAATCATTCTCCTTTATTGGTAAGGTGCTCCCGTGTTGTGAAAGAGCATTCAGTTCGCCCTTTTCGCTTTCAGGCGACTTAGTCCACACATGATGGTTATGTTGCAGTGGTAAGGCAATGTTGGCAGCGTGGCGAGCAAGATGTTGTGAAGGCATAGAAAGGATTAACGACTTTCAAGGCTGAGGTTTTCAGAACTCTCATGAATATGAAGTCTTATAATGCTTCAAGGATTAACAACTTCCAACCTATTTTCTACAAAATGTTTTGGAATGAGGTGGTGAAGAGGTTTGGAAGTTTGTTGCCAATGCATTTGCTGAGGGGAGTGTGAATGAAACGTTGTTGGTACTTATTCCTAAAGGAGATCTGCAATGGACATTTAAAGCCTTTAGTCCAATAAGTTTGTGTAACATCTTATACAAGCTTATTTCCACCGTGATGGTTGAGTAGTTGAGGACTTTCTTGAGTGATCTGATTAACCCTTTGCAAAGTAGTTTCATCCCGGGACGTAGTACTAGGGATAATGCTATTGTTCTACAAGAGGGCGTGCATCACATGAGTAAATTCAAGAGCAGGAGAGGAGATATGATCTTCAAAATGGACCTAGAAAAAGCTTACGATCGATTGGATTGGATTTCCTGAGACAAACTTTGTATTTATTTGGGTTTCCTTCACGCATAGTCTCCCTAGTTATGCATGGTGTTATTTCACCCTCCATTTGTCTTCTTTGGAATGGCAACCAGTTAGATTGTTTTAAGCTGATTTGGGGCATTAGATAAAGGAATTTGTTTACTCTGTATTTATTTGTGTGGTGTAGGGAGCGCTTTGGAATGATGATTCAAAAAGAAGTGGAGCAAGGAACTTGGAAGACTGTTCATTTGACCAATTGGGGGTCATGTTTATCTCATATTTTCTTTGCGGATGATGTGTTGTTATTTACAAAGGCTGATGTAAGATTTTTGTAAAATTTCTGGTATGAAGGTTAGCTTAGAGAATTCCAAAGTATTTTCTTCTGCTGGTGTTCCTATGGGACGGAAAACAACTATCATGTCCACAACTAATATTTGATTTGCCCTTCGAATTGGGAAATATCTTGGATTTAATATTTAACAAAGTAGACTAACTCGTCAAATTTTCAACACTATTATTGATAAAGTGAACTCAAAATTGGCAGGGTGGAAATAGTCCTTGCTAAATAGAGTAGGGAGAGTCACTCTATCTAATGTAGTCATTTCAACTCTTCCTACATATGCGATCCAATGGTATTGGTTCCCTCAAAACGTGTGTGACTTTGTTGATAAGTCTATTCGCTCATTCGTTTGGAAAGACAAGGAGGGTCGAGGTGTCCCTCTTGTAGGTTGGGAGAAGGTCACTCAACCTCATTGACATGGTGGTCTTGGAATTCGAACTATTAGAAACCAAAACATACCACTACTTGGAAAGCTCATTTGGGAGCTCCTTCATCCTCCAGAATCAGTTATGGGTCGCTATGTTACAAGATAAATATGTTGGGCAAGGTTCTATTTTATCACTCAAGTCTCTGAAGGGCTCCCCTATATGGAATGCTATTACTAAAGCTTTGGAGGTTCTGTAGTAAGGTTTTGTGATGAAGCTTAGTGATGGAAATAGTGATTTGTGGTCTGAACCTTAGCTAGAGAAGCTTCCATTAGCCACACTAGTTCCATGGTTAGATATCCATGATGTGGGGTTAAAAGTAAGAGACTTGTGGGATGGGTCTGGTTGGAACCCGACACAACTTTTCACTTTGATTCTGAGGAGATTGCCCAATGAATTAGGGTGTTGAATCCACACCTAGTAACTAGAATTCCAAACCTTTAGATTTGGAATTTGAACATCTCAGGATCTTATTCAATTTGATCTGCTTGTCTTTGGTTGTCAAGGGCGGAAGTGGTCTCAAGGGCTCCGAGCTGGAAGTGGATTTGGAGATTGCCTCTTCTGGCTAACATTTACTTTCTTCTTTGGAAAAGTACTTATAATGTCATTCCCGTTCGGGAGGTGCTTTTGGAATTGTTTTCCAAAGATCCTAATTTATTTGTAGCTACTGTTATATTTTTTCTTTTTGTTCTTTTTCTCCTTTTAAGTTAAAAAAAAAACACATAAACTTTTCATATATATTTTACTAAACAGTAAGACACACAAAATATTATATTAGTCGAATATACAAAATAAAAGAAACATGGTTTCAAAATTTACTACAAAAGTTTTAAATTGAATTTTCTGTTAACTAACTTTTTCAAACATAATGTCACACCCTTTAAAATAAAATTAAAAGTTAGTTAAAATAATAAAATTAATCTAAATAATAAAGATTTTAATTTACATTCTTTTGTTGGTAAATATTAAATAGAATTTTTTCCAACATAATAAATAAGTGTCAATTGGATGAATGACGTATAAAATAATTTTATGTATAAAGGTTTCAACTACATAATAAAAATATTAATTAAAAATATTTACTTATAAATATATTTAAAATTATTTTAATGATCTTGATCATGATTTTTTCTTGTAAACAATATTTGTAATATATCGTAATTAAAATTAATTTAATCTAATAATATTATAAGATAAATATATTTAAATTATTTATTATAATTATTTCAATAAAAATAAATTATAAATAAATTACATTAAATTATATATATTAATGGTCTTGAGTATAATTTTGTATCCCGTTAATAATACTTGTAATCTCCCTAATAACTAAAACTATGATATTATTAAAAAAATAAATTTAAATTATTTTTAGTATAAAAATTTCAACAAAAAAACACTATAAAATAATATATAAATAAATGTTCTTGAGGTCTTGAGTAGAATTTTTCATTAAATAATAGTTATAATAGTATTAAACAATTAAATTTAAATTTTATAACATAAAATTTCAAAAAATTATAAAATAATATAAAAATTAATGGTCTTGAGTAGGATTTTAATTCCCACAAATAATATTTGCAGATTTTATCATCATTAAATTATTTTAATTTATAATATTATCAAATTTATAATATTATTAAATAACTATATCCAAATTATTTTTATTATAAATAACATTTTTCATAAAAATAATAGCTTAGGTAGGATTTTATCTTTTATAAATTATATTTGTAGTCTCTATAATAAATAAAATATTTTAATGTACGATATTAGTAACTAATTACATTTAAATTATTTTTAGTATTAATATTTTAATAAAAATAAATCATAAAATAATTACATACACTAAATAATATAATTTAATGGTTTTGTATAGATTTTTGTGTCTTGGAAAGATATTTTTAATTTTTATGCTACTTACAATATTATCATTTATGTTTTTTATTAATTAATTATATTTAAATTAATTTAGTATCGATATTTTAATTAAAATAAATTAGAAATATATTTTTTTAACAAGATTTTATTTCCCATCAATAACACATGTAATTGGTATCAAAATTAAACTATTTTAAGTTGTGATGTTATTAAATAATTAAATTTTAATTATATTTTTGTATAAAAAATTTTTAAAAAATATAAAGTAGTTACATTGAATAACAGAAATTAATGATCTTGATAAATAGGTTTTTTTCCCTAAAAAATGTATGCAGTCTATATACAAATTAAAACCATTTTAATTTATAATATTATAAAATAATATTTAAATTAATTTTAATGTAAATTATTTAATAAAAAAATTATAAGTTAATATTATTCAAAATTTATTATAGTTGTGTAATATAATCAATGATGTTTTCAAATTTTTGAAGAGGAGAGATGGATAAAGGCTATTGTTTCAAAATTTTAAAATAGAAAATAAACACTATTTTTTTAATCAAATTTTGAAATAGGAGATAAAGATAAATACTATTGATTTCATATTTTGAAATTGGGGACAAATATCTTTGTTTCAAATTCTTTAAATAAGGAAAAACCTATTTTTAAAATAATATTTTTAAATAATAAAAAGAATATTTTATTGTTTTAAAGTTTTGAAAATTTTATTTTGAAATATGTTTTGTGAATTAAATTTTAACTTTTATTAATATATCTCTATATATATATATATAATAGTGTAATAAACAGTTCTTAAATAAAAATATATTTTTATTATAAATAAACTAATTGAATGTCGTATACTTATATTTATTATTAAATATATAATTAAGTAAATTTAATAAAAGTATTAGTATATTTGAATGTGGAGTGAGTTTTATTATACATTGCTAACAAGATCATTTAGTGAATTAAATATAACCACAGAAAGTTTTGGCTTTTTCAGCTCCAGAGGTTATAAAATTGAAAAAAAATAATTAAATTTGACGATATATTTATAAAGACATTCTAATATATCTAAAAAACTTAAGATAATATAGCCAAATATAAAAATTTAATTCTTAACCTTCGATCATAGAAATAAAATTTTTCAAAACTCATGATTTAAAAAAATTTAGGGACCGTTAATCGCATTTTTTGTTTTTTTAATAGATTTTACTCAACTTTTATCCAAATTTTTTATTTCCTAAAAAAATATAAAAATTCAGAAAAAATTTATTTAGATATATCCAATTTGTCAAGGAGTGTGACTCAATTGGTTGAAAAGAGTGCGTGAGTGATGATAGACTCGTTGACATTATCTTTAATGAGTTTAATTGGTATACATTATCAGTGTAACAAATTTTTATACTAACATTAAATCATGACTTTTCATTTACACTAATATGTCAAGTAATAATGAGTAAAGTCAACAAATTTACCATGAATGAAGGGTTGTGACTAACTGTCAGTGTAAAAATCTCTACACTGATAGTATATACCAATTAAACTCATCTTTAATTCCTATCATGACTAAACATCCAATTTCTAAGAAATTTCATTTTCTAACAAAGAAAGGTAGTGGTCATGGTAAAAGGTGGTAGTGTACTCAGTGGCAACAAAGGAGGTGAATATGGGAGGTGCAAAAGGAGCATGAAAGGTGACGATGATGGAACAAAGAGATGATGGAGGTTAGGGTGGGAGACGGAGAAGGAGTGTAAAAGGTGGCAGCGATGATAGAGATAACGAAGATTAGAGTGAGATGTGCAAAAGAACCGTGAAAGATGACTGTAGAGAAGTGGTAAAGGTCAGAGTAGGTAACACGGATGAAACATAATAAATAAGAGAAACAATGACAAAGATGTGATATAGGTTCAGGTGATAGATGCGAAAGGAACATAAAAAATGAAAGAAAAGATAGTGAAAATAATAAGAAAACTCAACATGGTTATAAATAAAATTATATTTTCTGTTTTCCAAATTTGGAAAACTACTTTAGAGTTTAGATAGTTTTTATAGTTTTCTAGAAAACCCATTTTCTATTTTTATTTTCTTTAAAAATTAAACCTCTAAATATGTTTTCAGTTTTTCTTATATTCTTAAACTAATTATTTTAAAACACACTTTACCTAAGTCTCTTTTGTTTTATCAAATGCTTCCTAAAAGCTACAAGGCATTCCAAGCAGCTATGCCGCAGACGCCACACGGGATTTTGGGCTGCTAACTCGACACGGTGGCTTAAGCTCTTCCTAGCTTTTAAATGTTATCCTCTCTACTTTTTTAATGCATAGTTATTATGATTGACCAAACTTAGCTCCTGTAGTGTTTCAAACATCATACAAATCAACTGAAAATTATGATTGACCAAACTGCTATGCTAGATATTTTTAAAGAAAAGTTGGTCTTCTAATTACTTCATGCGACTAGAAATTAAAAGGAATATTATATTGCGAAGCTGTATATCTTTTAGTGGTCGCACAAGTTGACTAGGGGTATATCGATGGAATGAAAAAAATAATTTGTGCATCTCCTATCTATCAAATAAAAGTTTCTTATTCATCAAGAACAATATTTCTTTGATTTTTTTATGAGATCAATATAAGTTTAATAAGAATTTTGAGAGTTTTTTTTACTTATCTTCAAAAAGATTAATGAAATGACAGATTTATAATCTCATAGGCTGAGATGTTTCAATAGACTTTCTATTATAAAGATACTTGATTAATTAATATTACTCCACAATTATATGTAAAATATACCGCATGTTTTTTTATAGGCAAAATAAATGTATTAATAAATGTGGAAAAGCACAAGAGATGCATTCCTAACACAAGTACAAAAGATGATAGTAAGATTCAGAGTTACAGATGACCAACAAGATCAGAGTCAGATTTCATGAATTCAAAAATAAGGATTCATTAGTCATTCTGCAAAGGAGTGTGTTGTGAGTTTAGCTATATGACACTACTCCCAAGTAGACAATTGTGTGACTTCAACAATATAATTTTGAGCTTTCTAAATCTATTATATACATGGAAAATCACACATAAGACCATCTTTCCTCTTGTTCTGAGAGGCCGAGACCAAACCCAAGAATTGGAGATACTAAGCTTTGACGTCACTTGAAAGGACTGTGGAAAGGCCAAGGCCTCATCAATAACATAACCAAACCCAAATCGAGTAAGACAAATCACAGGTGAGGAACAAATAAGCACATGTTTGCTCTGACATTCCACAAAAACCATAACATTCTTCGTCTACCGCCTGTAGAATATTCCGCTCCAGCAAATTCCTTCTTGTTGAAGAATGTTATGGTTTTCGTGGAATGTTAGAGCAAACAGGTGCTTATTTGTGCCTCACTTGTGATTTGTCTTACTCGATTTGGGTTTGGTTATGTTGTTGATGGGGCCTTGGCAATCTACCAACTTCCAATTGTCAAGGCAAAAGTTGCACTTTTAGGGGTACTCCTCACATCCACTGTTGCTTTCCAGATTCATTTACATTGATGTTCGACTGCCGAGATAGGAACTTATAGGCTGAGTAAACAGTATACAATTTTGTTTGCTCTAAATCCATACCCACCCATAAGGAAACTCTTGAGACACTAAACCCACACTCATCTTCTTCTCTAACTCTACCTATAACTCTTTTTCATAGGAAAATAACCTTTTGCGCCACTTCCAATTCCACCTTAGTCCTCCCATCTTTTTATCTACAATAGATATATTCTTGTCTTCAACAATCCCATACAACCTAGGAAACTCCTCTTGAAACTACGATCACCAGCCCACCTCTCCTCCTAAAACGCAATACCCTTCCCTACTCCTAAATGACACTGCACATTCGAAGACCACCATCCCCTACTTCCTTATCCCGCACTCTTTATTGAATTCATATCTTTCCATTAAATAGAAAACAAGATGCCTTCCATCTCCCAACTTCCATCTGTGTGTCTATATTTGGATTGAAGTATTCTAGCCATAAACTTTCCTGATCTATCCTCAACCACCACTGCCATTTACTAAGGAACGCCAAATTAAAATTTCCTATATCCCTTAGGCCCAAGCCCCCCTCATCTTTTGCTCTACACACTCGATCCCAAGACACCCAATTAACTTTCCTACAACCCTTCTACCCTGCTAAAAAAGATTGTTTATATAAAGAGTGAAGGGAGGATATGATACCTTTGAGAGCCTTGAAGAAGGAAAGGAAATAGATTAGTAGTGCGAACAAAACAACTTTATGATCACCACATGGTCTGCCATCGATACATATCTGTTTTCCCACGAAAACAATCTCTTTCTCACCACTTCTAACATTGGTTTCCAAAACGCCAATGTTGTTGATTCACCACCAATGGCATGCCTAAGTATTTGAATGACAATGACCCTACTGTATAGTTCAAAAGAAGTGTTACTTGTGCCAACCACGACTGTTGCACATTAACACCAATAAATTGGCTTTTATGGAAGTTTACTTTGAGCCCAAAGATTAACTCAAAAGACTGCAACATTGTTTTTATCATCTCCATTAACTTCCAATCCCTCTTTACAATATCATCTGCAAATTGCAGGTGGGAGATTTTAACTCCCCCACTCCTAACTTCATAACCCTTCTGAAGCCTAGACTTAACTACTGCTTTGATAAGTTGACTCAAACCTTCTGTTACAAGTATAAAAAGGAAGGTTATAGGTTGACCAAGCCTTCTCCCTAATTTAAACTCTCAGTAGGACTACCATTCACCAGCACTGATAACCGTGCTCACACACTTCCTAATCAATTATATCCAAGACAACCAAAACTCATTCTCTCTATTATATACCACAGAAATTGACAACTAACAGAATCATACACTTTTCGAAATCCACTTTAAAGCATACCAGATCTTTTTTACCACGTCTTGCCTCATCCATAAGCTCATTCGCTATTAACACTCTATCCAACATTTGCCTCCCTGCCACAAATGAAGTTTGGGTCTCCGAAATAAGAGCTTGCACAACTTTGCTCAGTTTGCCACAAACGCGTCTGACTTTTTTGAAATAAGAGCTATAAATGAGAAATTTGACCCTTTTGGCAACTTGCTAATGGAATGGAATTCATGAAAAAATGCCATAAAACCACCTTTTATCATGCTCCAGAATTCCTTCAGAAACAGAAAATTCAAACCATCTAGACCTGGTCCATTTCCATCACACCCCCACACTGCCTCCTTAACCTTTGCTTGAGAGATAAGATATTCAAGTTCCTCCTTTGCCCCACTAGAAAGTTGTTGAAACTCAATTTGACCAATCCTAGGGTGACACCACTCATTTCCCCTAGATTGGGTATGAAAATGATCCTTAATCTTTGATTTCAATACATCGAATTTACATTGCTCTTATGAAAATAATCCTAGGGCGACACCACTCTATTCCACTCATTTTACCTAAATTGGGTATGAAAATTATCCTTAATCTAAAGGTTGATGGAGTAAATAAAGACTAAGAATCTCATTGCTCTTATAACGTTTTACCATTGCTTTGCGAAAGAACTTCGAATTTACATCCCTTTCTCTCAACCACTTAGCTCTTGATTTTTGTCTTAACAGAGAACACTTCCTTCCCACTCACTTTTTGAAGTTCAACCTCATCTCCATTCTTTTAATCTTATCCTCCTCATCGAAACTACCTTTTTCTTCTTTTAAATCAAGTTCATGTAGCCTCTTTTGCTCGAGAATGATATGCTTGTCAATATCACCAAACACTTATCTATTCCATGTCATCAACTTTTCTTTTATCAACTTTACCTTTTCCTTCAATACAAAAGCTTTTTTTCCTACTACATCCATGTTGTTCCACTTATATTCCACATAGGGTCTAAACCTATTATCTTCAAACCAATAGTTTAACAATCTAAAAGGTTTTGACCCCCAGTTAACCTCCTTATTGACCAACATGATGGTGCAGTGATCCGACACACTCATTTGCAATCCCTATTGTTCCACATTTTCCCAAGTTTTCAACATTTCTTTAGATATTAGAGATCTATCCAATCTACTTATCATACAACCATCATTTTTATACCAAGTATATTTTTGACCCCTCATAGGCAAGTCAATTAGCCCCTCGTCCTCAATAAAATTATTGAACACTCGCATCTCATCCTCCCTTCGACTACTCCCAACCACTGCCCTTTCTTGCTCATTCCTGATAAAGTTGAAATCCCCTATTAGGCACCATCGACTTTCTCGCACTTCAACCTACACTGGCTTAAGGCCTCCCAGCAGAGTTTCTTTCCCTCCAAATCGCATGATGTGTAAACATTAACCATAATCATGGGATCTCCTGCTCACTCCACTTCCTGACACCCAATAAAAGAATTGTCAACTAAGCGACCTTCAAATTTAAACATTCTCAAATCCCACAACATTAGTAATCCCCCTAAAGCACCATAGGATGGTTTAGAAGCCCATCCCACCTCCACTGATCCCCACAAAATTTATGCAGAGAACTTTCAATTCTTCCCATCTTGATTTCTTGAATATAGAACAACCAAAATTTCTGCTTCTTGATAAGTCTTCACACTTCCCACTTCTTTACCCTCCCGTAACCCCTTATGTTTAAAGATATTATCTTCATAAATGCATATGACTGCCTCCCTCACCCATTGCTATTCTATCTCTCTCTTCCATATATTATATTGTGAGAATAACATCTGCCTTATAAACACAATTAAGACCAAGTTTCCTCCCAATCTCCTATACCACTTCTGTCATTTCCCTTGCCAACTCAGCTCTTTGAAGTCTCGTGACTTTGCTAGTACCATCTACCAACATTTCTCTCCCCTCCCTGGGTTTCTCAGTCACCCCCTTACACCATGCTTTCTTTGGCCTCCCCTTCTTACCCACCCTTACTTTCTTTCTACTACCTGAAATTAGCCGATTGTTGATAGAAAGAACTGATTCTAAGGCATACCTGACCTCAACTTCTACAAACCCTTCCTTACCCCCAGAACTCCCACACTAGATCACCTTTGGATCAAAATCTCTTTCGCCCATTTAGGGTATAAAATAGCCAGCTTCATGCATTTTAAGTGACGGTGACACGTCTACTTGTATATCTGAAACCTACTGAATGGTTTGCATAACCCCCACGCCAATATGCATGCCCGAGTCATGCGAGTAATTCTGCACTACCACGGATTCATCAATCACATGAACTTACGGCTGAATCATGCCAAATTGCATGCCATGATTAAATCGTGAATGATTCATACAACTGTCCAAAGTGGTGCCATGTTGCACATGCCATTGATTCATGAACTCATCCAAATTTGTAATATTCTTTGCTTATTCCTCATTGCTTCCTAAGTCCACAACATGGTCTACTTTCCCAATCGTAGCCAAGATGTGTGAGTCTTGTGCCTTGTCATTGACCTCTCCGAAATCCTCTTGCGTGGATCGCCCCATACCTGATCCTCCATTCCCACACAAGCCGATAAGTTCTGCAATTGTCAATGATGTTTGGGCGACCTGCATTTTGACGCCACTTCTGCACCGGTTAGCATAGCACACTTGCGCTTTGTCAACACACATTGCAGCCCATGTATCAAATGTTGCACGTCCTAAACGACCCACCCCCTCATGAAGGTCTTGGCCTAATGAAAAAGTGTTAGATTGTAAGTGTGAGTTAAAGTCCCACATTGGTAAGAAATTGAGAAGTTGAGTGATATATAAGTAAGAAAGACCCATAATTTAATGCCTTAAGGTTTTGGGTTGAAGGTGGTGTTGTGTTCTCTTATATATGGGCTTGTAACCCATGGTTATACATCTCTCCGGTGTTTAACCCGCTTGGTTTGAATCCAACAACTGGTATCAGAGCTGACGGTAGCAAAATGAATATTTTTTATCTATAATGACTTGAAAAAAGTTTGTTCTTAAATACAGATTAAAATTTCTAAAAAAATTATCAGAGTAGCCTGTGGAAAGGGACTGATGACAAGGATGATGTTAAGATTATGTAACCCATGGTTATACATCTCTCCGGTGTTTAACCCGCTTGGTTTGAATTCGGTGTTTAACCCGCTTGGTTTGAATCCAACAACTGGTATCAGAGCTGACGGTAGCAAAATGAATATTTTTTATCTATAATGACTTGAAAAAAGTTTATTCTTAAATACAGATTAAAATTTCTAAAAAAATTATCAGAGTAGCCTGTGGAAAGGGACTGATGACAAGGATGATGTTAAGATTATGATTATATAACGATAATGATAATGACAATAGTTATGGAAGTAGTGATATTTTAATTTTGATTTATTATAACTAACACTTTTTTTTATCATATAATATGACTTATAATATTTATATTTTGTTTCTCTTTTATTTTCTCATTAAATGTCCAAATAACATGTTGAAGAATAATTTTTAGTAGGCTTACATTTCTGAGTTCATATATCATGCATGTCACAATTCACAAGTACAAGAAAACTTGCATAAAAAAAAAAAAGTATGAAAATGAGGTACGTATTAAATCTCTTATCCATTTTCTATCATAACATTTATATTTATATTTTTTTCTCTTTTATCTTTCTTGTTAAGTGCCTAATAACATATTGAAGGATCGTTTTTTATATTATGGGACTTACATTTCCGTGATCATGCCATGTCACAATTCACAAGTACAAGAAATCATGAAAGAAAGAGTACAAAAATAAAAAAGTATTCCTTCTCTTATCCATAATCACCGTTTAGTGGTTGCTGGTTACCAAAATGGTGCTTTCTATTAAGTCATCGAGTGTAGACTTTTTGGTCACTATTCATGACAAGGTTAATTAGGTCCCCATATTGATTTGATATAAAGAATTAAGCAGTTATCTTTCGTATTTCAATTACGTGATTCTCACTGGTGCTTTAAATTGTGCAATAATAAAATGTGCTGTTTGTTCCCTTGAATATGGATGCATGTAGTAATCCTTTACCAAAATGTTCACGCCATAACATTATAATGACATGATTCCTATGTTTGTCTACTGTCTCGCCGAAGATCGCTACCATCTTATGTCATATCGTGTTTGAATAATGTTCATATTTTGTATTTGAAAATTTTCATACTAACCATGATACATATTCTCATGAGGAACGATTATGATCTTTATCTTTGTATTGCTTGAGTATTTATATGTATTTGTATTTTATCCTCATGGTCTGTATTTTTTTTATATAGAATTAGAGATAATTATATGTCAATATCATATATACATAAACAAATATAATATGAAAAATAAATCAACAATATATCACTATAACATAAATTAAAAATAAATATTATCCAAATTCAAAGATAATAATTCAACAAAACAAGTTATAAAGTTTAAAAATTATAATTATTTAACAAAAAATAATTAACTTGGACATCAAATCAATAATGTGGTGACTGTGTATTATGTAACACATTAAATAGAATAAATTTATTATTATAATATATATATATATATATATATACATATATATATATATATAGATAGATTGTAGAATGAGACATGTTAAATATTATAGTACTCATACGATTATATTAGATAATCTTTACGAATATTTTTCCGTCCTGCTTAAGAATATTTTTTAGGTTACCAATAGTATTTGAATATATTTTGTCATCCCTAAGTGTTTATATGTTTGGGGTGATAAGATTTGCTCATATTATATGTTAAATTTAATTAATTTATATATTCAATAACTCAATGTAATTTGTACATATATGTTAAATTTTTGTCCCTTCTCTTTCTCTCTCTCTATATAGACATACACACATGTTTCCACCCATGATCCATACTTTACTCATATATAGAGATAATAAATTTATATTGTGCTTTTTGAGTAGTACATATATCATTTATACTTAAGTAAAATAAATATAAAAAAAAAGTCAACATAACATTTTCTTAAAAAAACATTAAGCAAACATAAACTATCTAAATTAAAGTAGAGTTTAAGTAGTGTCGACAGACAATGTAAAATAATTTTACACTACTATATTCAATCACAACTATGCATTTATATGACTTTTAAAATAGTAATAGATAAAATCAACAAATTCACCTATCAAGAATTGTGATTGAATTTTAGTGTAAAATCTTTTACACTGACTGTGCTTACTAATTAAACTCATTAATCTACAAAGATAATAAACCAACATAGCCTTTACCATGCATACCTTTTAATTTATCAAAATCTATTTTTAGTTTTTTGTTTTATTAAAATTTTATGTTTTAATTGAAATTAAATTAATTTTATTAAAAATTGAAATTAATTAATTATAATATAAATTTATTTATAATAATAAAATTAATTATATAATTTTTAATTTAAATTGAATTAAAAATGAGCAACCAAATTAAGTGTATCACAATTAATTTTTTATACATGATTAATAAAAAATTAATTGTGATATAAAGCAGAACAGTAGGCAGGAAGAGTGGGTGTAACAATGCCACTTTGTGGTGTTGAAGTTTGAGTCTCTTTGCCACTAGGCCTGTTCAGAAAGGGGTTTCTTTTTTCATCTACCGTATTTCTCCTCTCACCTACCAAAATTAAAGAATTTTACCAAATTTAAAGAATTTTTCAAAATCCCAAAAGTACCTTTTTAGCTTTTAACCTAACATACTTGTAGTTGATTCGGATCGATTAATATAAAATGTAAAAATTTTTTAATCTCTAAATAAAGAATCTAGAATTAATTATTTATATATTTCGGATAAGTTTACATGGTACATGAAATATAAAAATTTATTTGACTTTCAAATCAACTTATTCGGATACAACTAGTGTATTCTAGACTGTTAAAAAAATAAATTATTTTGAGATAAGGAGATCAGGAATTTATTAGAATACAATTTTTTTAAGTGAGGGCTTTATATTTATTAGAGGGAGGAAGCTTGTTCGTGTTGAGGGCACCAGTGACAGGGACGGAGTGGCATCAGAGTAGAGGAGGATTATGAGGTTATTCGGCTATTTTAAAAATTCATGGAACTGCGAATTGAAAATTGTAGGTGTTAAAAAAATTCCATCCAAAAAAATCCATTAATAAATGTATTGTTCATCTCAAGGCCCATGCTCACAATTTTCATTTCATTTAAATGGGATAATAATAAATCAGCAAATTAATTATTCTAAAATCTAAATAAATTGTTGAATTCAGAAATAGTGCTGTCCATTAATATATACCAACTTTTACAGTTTTAGTGTTTTACCATAGAGTTATCAATATAGATTTTAATGGAGGTTAAAGGCTATCGTGGAGGTCCTGGAGAATTACAAGTGTAGGAATGAGCGCAACCAATACCAAGAATCAGTTTCCGTCTTCTTTCTTCTCATACATCATACTCCTTAAAATTCATTCAATACTACAAAATCAAAACAGAGATTGTGTTTTGAATAAATTTCCATAGATTGTGTTTTAAAAAACTTAATAGTGTCTGTAATTTTATACTCGTCTTTCATGGTCTATAGTTACTTTCACCATACTTTTATTGTATTTATTATATTTAAAAATTATTTATCTGTTACGTATGATTTTTGACTTGGTAAAAATACATAATTCAATTTATATTAGAATATACTAGCGAAAACAGGTGTTACCACACCTGTTTATTAACATTTTTATTTTAATATATTATAACAATTTTAAGATTTTAATTTAATATCTTTTATAAATTTTTATATTTTGAAATATAAATTATTATGTTTGACATGTTTTGAAATATATTTTGTTAGTTTTATATTTTTATTTATGATAATATAATAAAAATATGTCAGATCATCAGTGATATATCAAATATACAATAAATATGAAAAAATAGAAAGAAGAGAGTTTGAATAGAACTCAAAATACTGTCGCATCTATGTATTTACATGTTTATTAAGAATATTTATCATGAAATGTATACATATATTAATCATGTTTAAGGAAGATTGATTTGTGATAAGATAGAAATTGTGAAAATCTACATATATTAATAGGGAAAAGTTATATTTGTGAAAGTGAGAATAATCATAAAATATTTAGAAGGTAAAATAGGCTTAAAATATGAACACAAAAATGTCATGTTCCCATTATATAATATATAATCATTTCGTATATTATAAATTATAGATATAGTTGGAAAATTATGTGAATATAAATGCCAAAGTTAGTATAATAATAAAAAAAAACAAAATTTAAATTTCATAATATATAGGGTTATCCTGATTTAGGAAATACCCTTTTTTGACATCCATTTTTTTTTTTCACCTTTTTATATGGTATTAACAAATGCCATAAGCATGAAAATATCTTCATGCTTGAGGTTATAAAAAGTTATTAATATAATAAGTGTTGTATTTACTAAATTTATACATAGTAAAATTTCATATTATATATGATATAAAACTGAACAAAATATGGATGATGTCTTTTACAATGAGCTAAGGAAAATTCTTGAAAGGTAATATTTTTTATTTAAATTTTTTGTTATCATTCAATATTTCTTTCTTCTTTAAGTTAATGACTACAAATAATATTTTATACTCAATTTTATAGGAAAACTCAACATTGTCCTGAACTGCATTCATTGTTTGGTCTTCCAATTAACGAAGATTTCATGGATCGAGAGTCATTATAACATGACATAATAAGAAGATACATTTTGTTATTATTTATATGATATTATTTTATATATTACTAAATTCAAGTTAAAATAGTATACAAAAGTATAAAACATAATAATTATTTATAAATTACATAATTAAATATATAAAATAAAAACAAAAATATGAACACATAGGCACGACAACGCCGGCTAGTATTAATAGGGAGAAGTTATATTTGCAAAAGTGAGAACAATTATAAATGTTTAGAAGGTAAAATAGTCATAAAATGTAGACACAAAAATGTCATATTTCCATTATATAATATATAGTATATAATATAATATCATATATTATAAATATAGTTGGACAATTATGTATATTGGATATGAACATTTTAAATTATTTTTTTGTTAAAGTTATAAGGTTGGTCTAGTGGTAAAGTTTATATTTAGAGAGCAAGAGGTTGTGGGTTTGAGTCCCTCTTATGACAAAGTAATTTATTTTTTAATTTTAAAATAGGTGTAAGGGTAGAATAAGTATTTTAAAAAGTGGATGTTAGAAGAGGGTATTCCCTTTATTAATAGTATAGAAGTATAGATTAGATATAGTATATAATATCATATATTATAAATTATAGATATAGTGGACAATTATGTATGTTGGATATTAATATTTTAAAGTAATTTTTTGCTTAAAGTTATAAAAGGTTGGTCTAGTGGTAAAGTTATCGTTTGGGCTAGGGATGGCAACGGGCAGGGTGGGGACAGGTATTATGTTCCCCGTCCCTGACTGGTAGCCATCTAGGAACCTCATCCCCATCCCTAATTTTTACCAGGTATCCCCGCTTCGAATCCGAACCCGTTAACATGTTACAAATTGATGGTTTTTTTTCTTTGTTTTTATCACAAGTATACCATGTAGGAGTCTTTGCAATGTAGTTTTGTTTGGATTTTGCTTTAAAAGTCTTTCAAACAAAACATAAAATTCAAATTCAAATTTAGTGTGACTTTTCGGATGAAACTTGACTTTCTGCACAAATTTAGTGTGACTTTTTGAATGAAACTTGAATATAATATGCATGATATAGTGATATATATAGAATACAAAAAGTTTCTCAAAATGCTACTAAGACATTAGCAGAATTAACAAAATGCTAATTGAATATAGTGTATTCTAGAAAATTAGAGACTATGGACTTGTCACTACCATTTCTCGTTGACCAAAATAAAATGTCATTCCATGCTTTTAAAAAGTGATTTACAGTTTACATTAAGGATCAATTTGCACAAAGATAAAAATATTAAAGACTAATCTTTTTAAAAAAGTTTCTTTCAAAATTCAACTGCTATTGTTTATACCTTTATAGGATGAAAATGATATTTCACTTGTTCTTTGTGTATTAAATAACTGGTTGGATGTTAGGCAATTTACAATGTAATTTCATTAGCCACATATATTAAAACTTTAATTTTTTACTGTGTACTATATTTGGTGGGGGTTTGTCGCTAATTCACTTAGCAAGGAACCATATATTATCAATAGTTTTTCACTTATGAAGAGTCTTCCTAGCATATAGTTTTGCTCCCAAATAAAATGTTAATTTTATTTTTTATAAAAAAATCAGGGTCTAAAGTATAATATAGCATATTTTTTATCCCAAATTTGACAAGCTTATGTATATAGGCATGTGTTATGTATATGTAAAAAAAAACACTATCTAGACTATATTATATTGACATAAAGTTGGGATAAAAAAGCTCAATATATACTCTATACTCAAATTAGAACATTATTTTTTCATTCAATGTATTTTTAACATGTACTAAAATAGGTATTATGTCCTCGATCAATAGTCAAGAACAATCTAAAACCAAACATAAAAACTACATGCGGTTTAGTTTGAATATAATATCAAATTCAAATTTAGTGTGACTTTTCGAATGAAACTTGACTTTCTGCACAAATTTAGTGTGACTTTTCGGATGAAACTTGACTTTCTCCACAAATTTAGTGTGACTTTTCGAATAAAACTTGAATATAATATGCATGATATAGTGGTTTATATAAAATACAAGAAGGTTCTCAAAGATACTAGTAAGACATTAGCAGACTTAACAAAATGCTAATCGAATATAGTGTGTTCTAGAAAATTAGAAACTATTAATATTAAACTATTAAGATGACATTGGTTCTTAAAAACTTCAACTTATAGCTATTTTTCTAGCCAAAATTTATTTAGACACTTCAGCAATAATGTAGATATTCTAATGTACTCTAATGTATTTCAAAGTGATTTAGAAATCCTTTAGAAGGTTACATATGCTTCTGCTAGAAAATGTGAAGTAACTATGTAAATTTAAAATATTAATAAAGTAATAAATATAGTAAAAAATAAGTCTTGATCAGTAGTTCTTTTTTCCTTGTTCTAGCACTGTCTTTCTGATGGCTACAGCAAGAAGTTTTGATTATAAATCAGATAAAATTGGGACTGATTTGAGAGAAGAAAGGATAAAGTACAGTACAATGACAAACAACGTAAAATTGGAACTCAAATTTCCAATAAAAGGAAACAAGTTAAAACAGTATGGGTCTCTAATAAGGTAAAACTGAATATCAAACATATTGTGCCAACTCTGATCACTTAACTCAAATATGAACGGAAAACAATTAAAACACTCTCTTCCTCCCATTACAACAAATTTTTTTTTGTTTAATCAAAGATGCAAAAGGTTCAATGACATTAGTTCATTACACGTGGAAGAGAAGGCAAAGACAAGTAAGCCCTAGATCCACCAAGTCGGCAACAGAGAAAGACCAAGTCGGATAAAGAGAACAGTTCGACAACAAGTACACCCTAGATCTACCAATGTAGCAACACTCCTCTCTAGACTCCAGAGGTACTCAATCACTCTCACTCTCACGAGTCATACACGGATACCCATCCCTTTGTTTTCTATTTTTAACTTCTATATGCATTTACTATACTATCCTAAGATAAAACAACATGACAAACTATCAATATATGAGTATTATAGTAAATATATGTATTAGGGACGGGTATGGGTACGGGGCGGGTATCACAATACCCGTCCCCGTCCCCATTTTTTCTAATCGGGTATTACCCGAACTTGAACCCATGATCAACCGGGTATTCCCCGTTAAACTCGGGGTGTATACGGGTGGTTACCCACAAGTATGGGTTTGATTGCCATGTCTAGTTTGGGTAGTGAGAGGTTGTGGATTTAAGTTCCTCTTATGAAAAAATAATTTTTTTTTTATTTTAAAATAAATGTAAGGGTAGAATAAGTATTTTGAAAGGTGGGCATCAAAAGGGGGTATTCCCTTTATTATTGTATAGATATATATAAGGGCATGTTTAATGCAAGGTCTTAAGTAAAGATCTTAAACTAAGATTTATATTGAAAAAGATCTAATGTTGAAATAGAAATTGGAATCGAAGGTGACGTTTGGTTTAAGAAAATGTTTTTTATTTTCATTTTCTGAAAACTATTTTCATTTTCAACATTCAGAAACTATGTTTGTTTTTACTTGATATTTTCATTTTCAAAAATTAATATTGTTAAATTTAATCAATTTTAACAAAAATATTATAAATTATTTACATATATAGTTTAAAATACATTTATTTTTTTTATATAATTACAATGTTATTATTAAGTTTTTACATATTGTTAACTTTTGAAAACACTGAAAACAATTCTTTTCCTTTTCTGTTTTCAGTTGTTTTCTGAAAATGTTTTCAGTGAAAATATTTCTAAATTGTAATCAAACATATTTTCACTACTATTTTCTGTTTTATCTGAAAATTAAAACAGAAAAAACAAATGCCACCTAACATTTTGTGCATTTTCTTTTGTTAAAGTAGATATTGAAAAAGATTTAATGTCAATAAATTGTGCATTTTATTTGGTTATTATATATAAATGCAAAGAAAAAATGAGCATGCATATTTTGGCCAAGCAAATATACCTTTAGTTAATATATATAGACCCGATTCTCTAAATGTGTATCCTCATTTTTTTTCATTTTAATGTTTTCATTAATGTTAACGTTAAATATCTTATTTTAAATACAACTTTATTTATTTTAATTTTTGTTTTTTATAGATTTAATTAATTAATTTTACCTTTTAAAATAAATTTAATATTTTATCAAAAAATAAATTATAAACAAAATTTAAAAAATAAGATCCATAGTAAAACTTATACAAAGCATTTTAAGATCCTAAATATGAAATCATCCATTACAAGAGAAAAATAAAAGAGATTTTAAAATACTCATGACATTACATTGTAGAACCCACAAAAAAGGTATTTTAAGATATTTATTTTTTATATATTTTTATTGTAATTTAGGTATCTTGTTAAAAGAGACCATGTTTGCTAAATTACTGAACGGTTAGTTAGGTGATAAAAGGCTACCTAGCTTAAGGTTTTTAAATCAATCATAAATATTTGGTAAAAATATCTATTAAAATAATTAGAAATGTTTGTTTTAAATATAAAAAAGAATAAAACATAAAACGTTATAAGATAGAACGTAGCATTTTAAAAAGTGATTGTTTATTATGTATGATTTCTTACTTCCTACTGATAAAAATGCTACTTAAATAGTGTTTAAAAAAATTAAAAGTAGTAAAAAATGATTTACTAAACAACAAAACCGATTTATTAAAAGTAGTAAAAAGCTTAGCTACTAAAAAATTATAAACTGAAATACCTAACAAATATAATTTATATCCAATTTATTAGTCATGAAAAATATAATTAATTAAAAATTTATATTAGTGGTATCAATTGAAATAACATGTTAACTTTAAAAGGATTGAATAGAAGAAAATTTTTTGCAACTTCCATGATACTCAACCCAAATGGCATTCGAAAGGCAAGTTCTGCCATCGCATGATAAACCAGGTGGTGGCTGATACAATGGAATCACACCAGAAGCCCTGTTTTAAGGAGAAAGATGCGCAAGTCTGCCACATGGTCGTTCATGAAGACCATCGCTCTCCTCTATCTCTCGCAGCAGCGAACAGAGAGACGACCCTGGGAACCCAATTCGTTTTTGGGGACCTAAAGCACGATCAAAGAGGACAATGCCAACCATTCTCTGACCGCGATTCCAAAATGTTCATTGCGGGTGGCTCAACCTCCGTTCCGCTAGACTCAGTTCCGTTTTAACCAATGGAACAACCATGGATGTTTCTAGGATAAATTTCCTGCCCAGGATGGTGGGTCGCCATTGCCAATTGACTCTAACCGAGCCACTTTAGGCCTCACCAACACTTTATATTTTTAATGAATTTTTTGCCTTGGACTGTTGTGGTGTTGGGGCTACTAGTTTCTGCAATTTAATCAAATATATTACCATGTAAAATTTCTCTTCCTTCTCGAAACCCACGTTAAAAATTATCTAGTTTGGAAGGTGGTGGCATGGTACAATCCCATAGCAAGGTCTTTTGGGTATGAGGGTAGGAGAGGAGACATAATTAGAAAGGGTTTTCATGAAGACCATTGGGATTATAGTCTTAAAATTGTAAATATTTTAGTGTAATTTGTGTAGTATTTTAGTGGGTGCTATTAATAGTTTTTTAGGTATTTGTATTTTCGGTCATTCCCTTTTTTTTTCCCTTATTTAGCTTAGGGTGTCATTAGTCAATTGTGTGAGGTGTATGGTAAAAGTTAAACTTTTTTTAAGCAAGAAGATGTGTGAATTTTAATTCTACAACCTTTTGTTTGATTTCCACACCTCCTAACATACGCATGTGCATGGAAGACAATTGGGATCCCTTTGTTCCCTATGGTTAGGCGCCACACACACTCTCTCCTAGGTAGAATTTTTTAATTCAAATTTGAATTTGGAGGGAGTCCATATAACACTCTCAAATTCAAATTTGAATTTAGAGGGAACATAAATCAATAATTTTAGGGGTTTGTCTAGATCCTTTTTTTCCCCCCTAAGCCTTAGCTACTTGGATGTCCAAGTCCTTCCACTCCTCTATAAATAGCACCTCACTCTCTCTCTTTGTAGACAACTTTGATTATTTGAATGAATTTTTACTTTTGTGAGTCTTCTTCTCTTTAAACTTTTGTAAGAGGAACTACTTTGCCATTTTTAGTAAACCTATATCTCCTGTAGAGGTAAAGAAAGTTATCTTCTCATATGTAGTTCAAGGCACTCGGGGATGATAGATTGTAGGTTATCTTCTATAAGAGCAACTGGCATATTGTGGGGAGACCTTCATAAAGATGATTGAAGATGCTTTTCAGGATCTTTCTAAAATTAGCGTTCTCAACTCTATCCTTATCACATTCATCCCTAAGGTGGAGATAGTGACTTCCATGAAACATCTAAAGCCTATTAGCCTTTGCAATGTTTTCTTACAAGGTGATAACAAGAATTCTTGCCCTACGGCTACGAACAATGATGGATAAGCTTGTGAACCCATGCCAGAATAACTTTATCCCTCAACAAAGTAATCACGACAATATTATTATTGCCCAAGAAGTCATACACACTATGAAACACAAGAAGGGGAGCAAGGGTTGGATGGTCATCAAAGGCCTATGATTGACTTAGTTGGAACTTTATGCAGATTGGATTTCCAAATTACTTCACTAATGTTATGTGGTAGTGCATATCCACCCCAACCATGTGCATGCTATGGAATGGTGAGGCTTTGAAGGCTTTCAAGCCATCAAGAAGGGTACATCAGGGTGACCCAATCTCAAGTTACCTTTTTGTGCTATGTCTAGAACAAGTTTTTCACATGATTTGAATCCCTATTACCCATAGAATGTGGAAACCGATTTGAATCTCGAAAGGGGGCCTGAATTATCTTACCTTGCTTTTGCTAATGATCTTTTTTTGTTTGTAGAAGCTTCTCTTGATCAGGTGGAGGTCATCAATCGAATTCCACAGATATTCTGTGGCAACTTAGGCCAAAAGGTCAACAAGGATAAGACACGAGTATATTTCTTTGGAAATGTTCACAGACAGCGGCAAGAGCAACTATACCAGGAAGTTGTCTTTCAGCGGACATGTAACCCTGGCAAATATCTGGGTATCTTGTTGCGCCATAGTCAGGTGTCCAAACATTCGTTTCATTTCCTCATCGATAAAGTGCAACAAAGGCTAAGTACCTGGAAGCAGATTTCTCTTTCCTTTGTTGGCAAACTCACTTTAGTCAAATTGGTTGTGCAGGCTCTTCCAACATACATTATGCAAACTAACTGGCTACCAATTGTTGTCTGTAATTTAATTGACAAGAAGTGCAAAGATTTATCCAAGGAGATTTAGAAAACAAAAAAAGGGTCCATTGGCTAGAATGAAGAATGTTATGCACACCTAAATAGGTGGGCAGTTTAGGCCTTCAGACAAGCTAACTTAGCCCTTTTATCTAGGCTAGTTGGCATTTGATGAATGGGAAGTCTGACACATGGGTTCAAGTTATTCAATCCAAGTACAAGTGTGGTGAGAATACAAAACCAGTCATTAATCAGGCCCGAGTTGGCTCCAACTTCTAGAAAAGCATTAAAGAATCCTAGGACAATGTTGAAAGGAATACTATATGGCAAATTGGCAATGGGAGAGAGGTTGACTTTTGACTTGATAATTGGACACCTGGACAAGGTCCCTTGCTTCATTATTGTACTTATCCTAACTCAATAAATAATAATAATAATAATAATAATAATAATAACAACAATAATAATAGTAATAATAATAATAATAATAATAATAATAATAAAGTATGCTTTTTCGTTGCTTATGATGGGAATTGAGATATCCAAAAGCTGGCAACAATTTTACTAGTTGATGTTGTTCACAATATCTGCCAAATTGAGCCTCCTAGAGGGGATAGAGAGTTGGATTTCCCTAGCTGGTGAAGGGATCTAAATAGGTTGTTTACAACTAAATCGGCCTACAACAACCTTACCAACCAAAACTCCAACCACCATATATCTAATTTCAACATTTTGTAGAAATAGGATGATCCAGAACGTATCCGTCTTCTTTTTTGGAAAATAGCTTCTGGTATTCTCCCTACAAATGACTTGTGTTATAATAGACACATGATGCAAACCCCTATGTGTCCTCTCTGTATTCAATATAGGGAAACCTTGTTGCTTGCCCTACGTGATTGTAGTCATGTTGGTAGCATTTGGAGGCAGGTTGGTGTTGTCATTGTCCTCAACTTCTTCAACCAACATCACACTAAATCTTGGCTTTTTATCCAATCTAGGAAATAGGGTTCACATTAGCAAAAAGAAATTTATATTTGTAGAAATATTAATCAAGTTTCACACCAAGAGTAAGCTTCATTGATCATTAATCACAGTATTACACTTAAATAATTTCAAATCACAATCACAACTTAATTTTTTTCACACACAACTGAAATTTACCCTTATATTTGAGATTTTAAACAAACAATTAGGCTTTAAAAATAACAGAAAGTTAACACACACTTGCAATATGAAATGAAATCGTAAATGCAAAAAAAAAAAAAAAACTAAATAGGATGACAATACACTGAGAGATCTCTAGTTCCTTGGAAAGGGTACGTCCAACTGATCAAGTCTTTCAAAAATATTTTCTAGAGTATCCTTGATTTCCTCGAACTCTCTTTTATACATCTCATGCATAACACCAATTTGCTTCAGTATCATTTCTTCAAAAGGAGTCATTGCTTTAGGTTCCACTTCTTCAGATTCTTTCTAGTTTGTATCTCTTCTTTATTTACCCAGTCTTCATCTGTTTTAACCAACTCATCATTTTTAATGCATGGTCTTTCAAAAAATGTGCATCTCTTATGATTTCCCTAGCTTCATTGGAGGTGTCCACTCCATACCTTTCCAATACTTTTGAGATAAACACATCATATGGACACTTATAATTATCTAGTCTCCTTGATTTAGTCATGGTGTCCTTGACCACTTTCATCCAGTTAACTTTCACACAATGTTTTATAGCACAGAGCAAAATGAAATCTTCTTCACTAATTTGTGCATGATTACTTCCTCTAGCAGCCATAATCCACACAATATAGTAATGAAACAATCTATCATAAACTTTTATTCCACCCGTGTTATATATTTTCTTCTTCCTTTCATTCCTTTTATTGTTCCTTTCTACTTCCCATTCAGTGGGATTAACCAACATTTGCTTATACAATTAAAATTTATTAGGATTTGCTTTATTTTTAGATTGAGTTAGGACAATAAAGGAAGGAACATGACTTAGATTTGACCATTTTTAGGCTTGTATAAGCACCATTGTGGCATTAGGATTCTAAGGGTGTAGCTAGTTTAATCTATGGCCTCCTTTTTCTTAGGGGCTTATTTGGATCTAGTTTATTTAATTAAGTGCTAAATTGGTTTCCCACCAAAATAACACATAATTAATTAAACTAATCCCTCTAATTAAGGGTGTGGACATCCAACTTGGGAGCTAGGTCCATAGATCCATGCTTTGCTCTATAAATAAAGTTTTTCTCCCTTGTATCATTTTAACACTCATTTTGAATGAAAATACTTCTCTAAATATGAGAGCTCGTCTTCTTCTTAGAGATTGTTCATGTTCTCTCCATTTTAGTGAGAGTTCTTCATGCTATTATCAAGAAAAAGATTGACCTAAGCTAGAGAAAAGAAAAATAAAGCACACACACCCTTGAAAAATATAAAAATAAAGAAAAAAAGATTGGAGAGAAGAGTGACCCTAGCCAAGACCTAATTTTACACTCTAGCTTAGGTCAATCTTCTAGCCAATCCCAAAAAACATAAGTAGAGTTTGAGATTATGCTAAAATATTTTGAGCATAATGAATCATAATCTCAAACTTCCCTTGGGTATGCTCCTTCATCATGTACTTTAATAAGTGTTGAACTTACTTTACCCTTTAAGAAACAAAATTGTGAAGTCCAATACTTGGGAAAGGTCATTTTGAAGGATGGTGAAAGTGGAGTCCTAATAAACACTTCACCAAGTTTTGAACTTGAACCTACATATTCAAGGTTCAAACAAAAGGCTCAGGTTCAAAACTTTGGTTCAAAGTGAGAGGGAAAAAGGTCTTCAAGAAGATCAATCCTTACATCTAAAAGGGGATCTTATTAAAGAAACTTCTCTCTTAGGACAAGGTGCAAGTAGAGGTTGTCGCTAAATCTTTTGAAAACATTTTTCCATAACCTCTAATTGCACATGAATAAAATTCACCAAGTGTTGAACTTGAGCCTTTACTCATAAAGCTCAAACAAAAACCTCAAGTTCAACACTTGTAAGAAAAAGAAGTTGTCCTTCAAGAATACTTCTCCTTTCAAACAAAGGAGGATCTTATTAATGAAAACTTCCACCGTAAAGAATGGGAGGTTGTTCTTCCAGAAGATTCCTCTATGATAAATCTTATGGAAGACAACCCTTACCTGCTCTAGTGGAAATTGAGGTTGTGCCAAAACCTTTCGAGCACAATTAACCACAATCTCAAGTTCTACTTGGTGCCACCTTAGAAAGTTCTCCAAGTGTTGAGCTTAACACATAATCCTTTGAGCTTAAACAAGAATCTTAAGACTTGGATAAAGTTAAGGAATCTTTTTTTACACAAGTAGGTATAGAGGTTGTCCAAAACCCTATGAGCACAATGAAGTACAACCTTAAATACTATTTGTGGATGTGACCAAGTGTGGTCAGGAGATTGGGCTACAAAATTTTTCTATCCATAGCCAATCTCAAGGCCCACTAAAAGAGACCTTTAAAGAAAGGTTCATCTCTAGGTCCATCATTATCTCTTGGGGTGAACAGCAAGATAAAGCCTATCGGGCTTTCTTGGAAAACTGCTCAAAGGCACCAAAACTGTCTTACTTTGTACCCAGATGGGATTAGCCCTTAGTGTACTTGGAGTCACTTGGGGAGCTGCTGTGTACGGGCATAAGCACAAAAAACATTTTTCAAACCTTAGTGCATACCCTGACCATCCCAAGTCTATGAGGCCTCCTTATAGGCCTTCTATCCTTAACATCTATGTACATAATCACATATTGATTTCTATGCTCATTCTTTTGCAGGACTAGAAAAAGAGGAAGACAACCATCAAGATTTGAGGTAAAATCCTCCTTGAGATAAAATGATGCATTCCTCCCTAGTATAGGTTTGAGCTAGGACCAATAAAAGAGGAACATGACTTGGATAGAGCTTTAAAGAGCTTAGTTTAAGACATTTCTCATTATTTTCTATTGATTTGACCATTTTTAGGCTTGTATAAGAACCCTTGTGTCATTAGGATTCTAAAGGTGTAGCTAGTTTAATTTTCGACCTTGTATTTTGGCCTTTATGTTAGTTGGGCTTGGCCTAGGAGAGTTTGGACATGTGGGTATTTATTTCTACACCCTTAATTGCTTCTAAAACCTTTCTAGCCAACACATGAAGCATATAGGAGGCATGTGGGTCCCCTCTTGTTAGGCATCACTCACCTTCTCACTGTTCCATGACATTTCTTGTTGCCTCTTATTTAAATTTGAATTTTGGGGTTTCCATGTCATCTCCCTCCAAAATTCAAATTCAAATTAAGAGGGAATATAAATCCATTTTCTTAGGGCCTTGTTTGGATCTAGTTTATTTAATTAAGTGCTAAATTGGTTTCCAACCAAAGTAACACTTAATTAATTAAAATAATCCCCCTAATTAAGGGTGTTGATGTACAGCTTGGGATCTAGGCCCATAGATCCATGCTTTGCTCTATAAATAGAGCTTTCTCCTCTTGTATCATTTTAAAACTCATTTTGAATAAAAATACTTCTCTAAATTTGAGAGCTCTTTTTCTTCTTAAAGAGTGTTCATGTTCTCTCCATTTTAGTGAGAGTTCTTCATGCTATTATCAAGGGTTTCTTCTCTTTTGGCTAGCCTCCTTCTTCAATGGCTTATCTTCTCCTTGAAGTTGCACCTACCACCAATATCTCTTAGTCTTCCACCTCTATTTCTTCAACCTCTAAGACCTCTATAAGCAAGAATCTTGAGAGCATTCTCAAAGAAGCCTCATGCCTCTTGAGGAATGCATCAAATTTGGAAAAACACAACCTCATGTTTAATCGATTACTATTGCAGGTAATTGATTACCTTAGTGCATTGTATTTTCAAAACAAAATTTTATGCATTTTTCTTCAAAACTTTTATGATGTTATGCTTCTAATGAATGAAAAAGGATGAAAAGCAATCAATTTCGAGCAATTATGCAGTGTCCAGGCAAAATCAATAAAATTTACAATTCATGTTCACTTACTATACCAAGTTCCCTTCTAAGCTTGTAAAATTTTTCCCGTGGTAGAGGTTTAGTGAAAATGTCAGCAAGTTGAGACTCTATTTCAATGAATTGAACTTCATAATATCCTTTTTCAACATGATCTCTCAAAAAGTGATGATGAATCTGAATGTGCTTCGTCCTTGAGTGAAGAATTGGATTCTTTGTCAAGTTGATTGCACTAGTGTTATCACACTTGAGAGGTATCTTATTGACTTTGATTTTGAAGTCTTCTAGATGTTGCCTAAGCCATAATGATTAAGCACATCAGCTCCCAGTTTCTATATATTTTGCTTTATATTTTGCTTCAGTAGTTGAAAAAGCAACACATGCTTGCTTCTTGCTAGTCCTAGAGACAAGGCTAATGTCAAATAGGTGACAAGTTCAACTTGTACTTTTTCTTTCCAACTTGCATCCTGCAAAATCTGAGTCAAAAAAGCCAATTAAAGAGGGACTTGTACCTTTAGGATACCACAATCCTACATCAATTGTTCCTTTTAGGTACTTTATAATCCTCTTTACTACATTCATGTATGATTCCTTTAGTGTAGACTGATACTTAGCACATACACACACATTGAACATAATGTTAGGACGACTTGCAGTCAAATACAATAAATAACCAATCATTCCCCTATATTTTGATTCATCAATTGATTTTCCTTTTAAGTTTGGATCTAAGTAACAATTAGTTCCATTGAAATGTTAGATACTTTGCTATCTTCCATGCCAAACTTCTTAAGTAGCTCTTTAGTATACTTGGTTTGGTGCAAGAAAATCCCTTTACCCATTTGCTTAACCTACAATCCTAGGAAAAAGTTCAGTTCTCCCATCATTGACATATCAAACTCCCCCTGCATTTTAGAAACAAAGGCCTCACAAAGGGAGGTGTTAGTCAAACCAAATATAATTTCATCAACATAAACCTGAACTAATAAACTGTCACTGGAAATTTTCATAAAGAATAGGGTTTTGTTTGCTTTTCCTCTTTCAAAATTTTGAGCCAAGAGGAACTTACTCAGTCTTTCGTACTACTGTCTAGGACCTTGCTTAAGCCCATATAGAGCTTTCTTCAACCTATAGACATGGTGAGGAAACATGTGATCTACAAAAACAAGAGGTTGAGAAACAAACACTTCTTCATACAAAAAACCATTCAAAAAGGCACTTTTTACATCCATCTGATATAGCTTAAAGTCAAACATGCGCACAAAAGCTAGAAGGAGCCTAACAACTTCTAATCTGGATACAGGACCAAACGTTTCACCAAAGTCTATACCTTCCTGTTGATTGTAACCCTTGGCTACTAATCTTGTCTTATTTATAGTTATAGTTCCTATTTCATCTAGTTTGTTCCTAAACACCTACTTTGTTCCTATAACATTCATTTTACTCTTATGTGGCACTAATTCTTAGACATCATTTCTCTTAAATTGGCTTAATTCATCATGCATAAATAGCAACAAGAATTCATCATTCAAAGCATCATCCACACAAGATGGTTCAATTTGAGAAACAAATGCCATATGCTCACAAAAAAAGTTTAATGAATATAACCAAGAATGTTGTCCAAGGAGAGATCCCTAGGCATTCTCCATTCTTTTGGTAGGGTTGAGTTTCCTTTGAGACTTTACTCCTTTCTATGTTGATAGTCTTCTAAGGATTTTCAAGAGGAACATTTTTTGTACCTGCATCACCATCATCACACAGAGAAACTCCCTTTTTATGGGGGTTAGATTCATCAAAGACAATATGAACAAACTCTTCAACACATAAGGATTTCTTATTAAAGACTCTATATGTTTTGCTACATACAGAATATCCTAAAAACACAGCTTCGTCCGCTTTAGCATCAAACTTGCCAAGGTTTTCTTTATTGTTTAAAACAAAACACTTGCATCCAAGTGCCCTAAGGTAAGAAACATTTGGTTTTCTACCTTTGAATAGTTCATATGGAGTTAGTTTAAAAAATGGACAAATTAAAATTCTATTTAGAACATAGCATGCGGTGCTCACGACATCAGCCCAAAAATACTTAGATAAAGAGTTTTCACTGAGCATTGTCCTAGCTAACTCGATAAGTGATCTATTTTTCCTTTCTACAACTCCATTCTGTTGCGTGTTCTAGAAGCAGAAAAATTATGATAAATACCATGTCCTTCATAGAAATTCTCAAATTCTTCATTTTTAAATTCTCCACCATTATCTCTTTTCAAAGATTTAATTTTCAAATCTTTCTCATTTTAGATTCTTTTTGGAAATTTTGATAAAAGCATGGAAGGCATTGTTTTTAACGGATAAAAATGCTACCCATGTAAAATGAAAATAATCATCAATGATTACCAAAACATACAAGTTCCTGCTTAAGCAAAACATGATTAGATGCATCACTAATTTTGTAACACTCATTATCAAACTCAATCTTATACTTTTTATCACACAGTTGACTTATATTAAGCATGTTAAATTTTATATCATTAACTAGTAACACATCATCTATATGGATAGAATTTTCGTTACCAATGCTTCCGATACTGAGAATTCAACCTTCACTGTTATCTTTGTAAGTCACACAACCTCTTGTGTTTCCTTGTAGAGACATGAATTTACTTATGTTTTCCATCATGTGCCTTGAGCATCCACTGTCCAGGTACTATAGGGACTTCTTTGCTTTAAGGCACACCTGCAAAACAGAATTACTACTCATTTTGGTGTCCAAACAGAATTGGGTCCATTTGGATTAGTAAGTACTCTAGAACCTTTGGGAATCTAGATATATTTCCCACTTGGTACTCTAATCTTTCTAATTAAATAATTATAGGTTGTATGACTTTAAGAAAACAGTAGATACATGATATTTGTGGTCTATTTAGTGTTTTTCTAAAATCAAACAAACTTTTAAAAGCATTTTTCTTAGTGATATAACTAAATCCAAGACCAGCTTTACTAGTCATGCATTGTTGCTTACTCAAAAGAACATCAAGATTTGCATTTCCCATTGTGAATTTTGATAATGCTTTTGTAAGATAAACTACCTTATCTTCAAGCACTTTACAATTATCACAATCAAAAGATGAAGCTTGTTTACATTTGGAAATTTTTTTCAAATTTAGATTTTCATCTTTTAAAATTTCATTTCCTTATGCAATTCATCAATCTTAGCTTCATAAGTTTTGACCTTCTTTATCTAATCAACATTGGGGCAACTTATTCTTTAGCCTCATCATGCAATTCAAGAAAAGCTTCTTAAAGTTGATCATATCCATAATCACAAGAAGAATCAGTGTCCCTTACCTCACTCTTAAGTTCAACTTTTGTCATTAAGCATAGGTTGGCTTTTTAGTCACTCTTACTTTCACTGAAGGTAGTAGTAGAAGCATTGTCTTCCCAAGCAATGTAGACATTATTTTTCTTGTTCTTTCTGAACTTGGATTTAGCCTCTTCATTGTTTTGTTTTCTAGATAGGGAGGGACAATCTGCTTTTATATGATCCGTCTTGCCACGCTCTAAGTAGGTGAACTTTGGAGGAGTAGTATTTGTTTTATTTACTTGCTTTTCTATGTTAGAACTTTCCTTTGTCATTTTTATTTTTCATGAACCTTCAAAATTTTCTTATCATTAGATTAATGTTTTCAAATTTTGAGGTTTCATTTTGTGTACTTTCTTCATTGCTTTATTTCTCATTTGCCTTCAGTGCTAAGCCTTTGATTTTATTTTATTTTTGTTCTTCTTCTGTCATCCTGGTCATGTCCATATCATATTCTCTGAGTTTTCTGAACAGTTAAACACTCGTTATTTCAGCTAGATTCTGATATTTTGTTATAGTAGTTACTGTGGATTGCCATTTGTGGTTGAGATACTTGAGTATCTTCACGTTCAACTCTTCTTCCACAAACTGCTTTCCAAGCCATTTCAAGTGATTAACTATCTATGTGAACCTTTTTTGAACATTTATTATAGTTTCACCTTGATTCATTAGGAGCATCTCATACTCTTGAATTAATGTATTCTTTCTAGCACATCATACTTTAGGGGTTCCTTCATGTGTAACTTGGATTAGATTCCATACTTCATTAGCTGTATTGCATGCTGAGACCCTAAAAAACTCATCGCTCTTTAAGGTAGAGTGTATAATATTCAAAGTCTTAGAATCATTTTCAGCACATCTTATCTCATCATGAGACCACAATTCATAAGGATTTTCAATTATTGCATCGTCAACCATTAGTAGGAGTTTTATAGTCGGTTACTACAGCTTGCCATATACCACGATTTACAAATTCCATGAAAACTTTCATTCGGAATTTCCAAAAGGAGTAACCATATAATCTTGCATTGTCAACCATATATGTAAGAGGTTTATAGTTGGTTATCCCTAACATGTTTCAAATGAAAATCCATATAATCTTGAATATTTCTTAAGATCCTGCTCTTGATACCAATTTTTGGTCCCAAGTGGGAATCTATAAGAGGGGGTTGAATAGATTCTAAAGAAATTATTTTTGCAAAAATTCTTCTTTTCAAAAATCAGAGTTTAAACAAAATTTCCCTTTATAGAAATCTTCAAAATCCACCTTTAAGTTTTCCAAATACAACTTCATTTTTTAAACAATGTTAAAGATCCAATTTCTTTCTAAGATTTTAATATCAAGCTTCAATAATGACAATTCATACAATAATGTCTTTCAATCACAATCTGAATTTCACAATACAATTTCAATTCACCAATGCACAAATTTTATATTCCTTCAATTTGTATTTAATTTCACAATTTAGAGATTCAATATTACATCATTCAAGATTCACTTTGTCTTGCAGAATTCAATTTCAATTTTACTATTGCAAAACCCAACTAAAAGCAATCAAAATTACAATTCCATCTATAATAAAGAGTTAAAGAAAGAGAGAAATTACACGCGCAGTTTTTATACTGTTCAATCCAATTGACCTACATCCAATTTTAGATGTAGCCTTCTGTTAATTTTCTTTCTACTAAAAATCAAATTACATGCATGTCACACATATGTATTTTTACATAGAAAGATTCAAACAACATAAAACTGAGACTTCCCCTTGCACCCTACAAGAGTATGCTAAACGATGACATCCCGTCACTCACAGTATCTCACACTTACAACACCTCGTTGCTAGATTCCCAATAATCTCAAGAATACATCAAGAGATTACCATACAATATGAAAAAATTCAAAACATGGGTAAAGAAACTATATCACCTTATCTGTGATGATTACCCAAAACTATAACACGTTGAATCTTTAATTTTTTTCCTTCTTCAATCCAAAATCTTGATTCTCAAAACATTCACGTTTCTGGGTTTTTCTTAAGGGTTTTATCAAAGATTTTTGTAAGGTTTCTCTCCAAAACCTAAAATCTCTTTTTAATCTTGTGAAAACTCAATTTAGAAATCATTCTATGTTTGTCATAGACCATGATAATTGATTACCAACTCAATTACTTGGTAGTTAATTTGAAAAACCCAGAATAACACCTTCTCTATGATAATCGATTAACTTAACAGAGAGTGTTCTTTTTGAGATTCTGAATTTCTATGCAAGGTGATCAATATCTAAATAGGGTAATCATTTAACCCTTGTCAAACTCAGATTTTATGACTTTCTTGCTTGTTCCAACTTAGGTAATCTATTACCAACTTAAGTAATCGATTAACCAATTGGAAAATCAATTCTTAACTTAATAATTTGATCCCTTTTTCCTTCGAAACAATAATCATAAATTCAAGATTTAATCATGAAATAGAAAAGATGCAATCACTAATTCTACTCATTCACATCATCATGCCTAACTAAAACATCCAATACAAGTACCACACCCATAAAATGTGTTTGGTACCATAAGATGAGCAAAACTAGAACTACAAATTACATCATATAAAACCAAAACTTCAAGACTTGAGATACTTCACCAAAATTGTTGGCTATTTCCTATGCCTTGTTAGTGGCTTATGACCATGGATTAAGAAACCTGATGATTGAATCTAATTCATTAAATGAGATTAAACTTCTAGATGAAGGATACACTATTGATCATGGTTACTTTCCTATTGTGGAGTACATTTATCGAGCTAGTGAGAAAGCACTATCTTGCAAATTTAGCTTTGTTCCCTATGAGGTGAATGTTTTGGCTGATGGATTTGGCAAGGCAGGCTTATCTTTAACACACGACGTTCGTATTTTTAATTTTGTTCCATGATTCCTATTTACTATCTTTCAAAATGATTTACATTGTATAACTATGTCTAAATATTTCCAATGAAATTTGTGGTTGGGCATTTGTCCATACCTTTCATAAAAAAATTAATAAAATAATAATCATTTAACCAACAAAACCTGCTTAAAGATTAAAACTCTATAATAATGTGTTTATTAATATATTAAACTGATTATCGTAATATGAATAAATAAAAATTATAATTTATCATGATACAGTTAATATCATTAAATTGCGAGTTTCATATATTATTTTTCTTATTACCATGTTTCAAATTTTTTTATTGTTCTGAATGTGAATATGAATAATAATTATAACGGTTTATATCAATTTAATGTTTTCTTTATTAATAAATATAATTTCTTATACATTCAATTTAAAATAACTTTTAACTTTTATAATAAAGGTATTCAAAATTATTAATTAAACTACATAAGATCATGTAAATGCTCTCTTAATATACATGAAAACTTAATGGATGTAGCTAAGTTCACAACATACATTGAGTTTGAGGAGGGGAATCTGGGATCCGCATAATACACTATAAGGAAGGGGTGAAAAACCTTTTAAGTGAGTAAATCACGAGGCAAATGATAATAATGTTATTTATAAAAAAATATGCATAATATTAATAATTAAATTAGAATAGTTACATATTAAATTTTTATATCTAGTTTATCTATGTTCTTTTTTAATTTATTCATTTCATATGATTATTGTTTTACTATTATTACATAGAGAAATAATATCATAATAAAATTCAATAGACTTAATATTGTTCAAAATAATATTTTTTCCATATAAAAAATAATCATAATATATTTAAAATAAAATTTATTAATAAATATTTTTTTAAAATACTAAATATAAACATAAAAATATATAATTTAAACAACACGTGCTCACGGTTTAAAATCTAGTTTATATAGTACAAGAATGTAAAAATAGTTTAAAAAATCAATGAAAACATTCGTAAGCAACAACTTTTCATATTATAATTAAAAAAATTAAAATTTAAAATTATAAATATTTAAATATACTTTTAGATTTAGTATTTTTTACTTTTCTTTGTTGCAATTTATTTTCCTTTAGCTATGGAAAATTATATTTTTCCCCCTTAAAGTGCTTTATGTATAAGGTTTTTTTACTATTTTAAGTGTTATATATATAAAGTGCTTTAAAATCAAAAAAGAAAAATAAACATTGAAAGAACATATTAGCTCTAGAAGGGGGGTTTGAATAGAGCTACTAGAAAGAATTTGGCAGTTCTTTTAGAAAATACTTTGTTAAGAAGCTTTATGGAGTTTCTTAAGTAGGCAATGCACTTGAATATTTTATACTAATTCACTCAAATTGAGTTATATCTAGTTTTTCTTCAAGTATCTCTTGGAAGATTTTACTATATAACCATTGTTATACAATTACAAATATTCTTTACACCACTTTTGGCTTACAATGAGTACATAAATCACTCATTCTTTTATAATTAAACTTCCCCTAAGTTTAAATCTGAGTACACAAAGTCACTCCTAACTATCGATAAGTATTCTTTGAACGATAAGTCACTCTTAGATTAGATCCAGAGTAACATGGTTGTGTTTGATACAAAGATATTTTTTTAGAGAAAGGATATGTTTATATGCTCAATATATATAACTTCACCAAGCGAATGATGTTCTAATTATACTCAGTAATAGGGTGACTAGAAGATGCTTATCACTAAAGATGAGTGTATCTAACTTTGTTATTTTACACAAATTTAGATACTTGAGTATATACAAAGTGATTCATTGTATGTAAGATTTTGTCTTTGTAAAACTCTCTTCGTATTCAAGCTTTCCTTATATAAGCAATGTAGCTCATAGTTGTTGAAACGTTTTCATTGAGCTGTCAGATTATTGTAGGAAATTTTCCATGAAAAATGTTGAGTGCTTAGACTAAGACACTATTGTTATGATTTTTTCATTTTTTGCTTTCCTCCTATTCTAACTAGCTCTAGCATTTATAGTTACATTAGGTGCATTAGCCAAGGATATGATTGTTGGCTTCATATGTCATTATCTTGTTTGTTTGAATGATCTTCAAACAACGAGCTTCTAGCCATTAATCAAAATGTTATACCATTGAATGCTTCTTATGCGTAATGAAACTTGTAACTGGTACATGAAACATTCTTGTCTAAACGTAAGATGCTCTTCAACTCTTTATTGCTAGACACTCTTAGACTATTATGATTAGATGGTCTATTAGTCTTAACATTTTTTTATGTGTTCATAGATGATCAACATGTAATGATGAATTCTTGTGACATAATGATTATGTAGTGTATTTATGCTTAGAATGAGACCATCTTATAGTCATCACATGTTTGTAGGTGATTATGCACACTATAGGCCTTTTTGATATTGATTACTACATGTGATTTTATTGTAGTGTCTTCTTATTAGCATGTCTTCATGCCTAGCACCTTTTTTATACAAATCTTCTCATGGGTGGGAACGAAGGATCTTCTAACGTGCATGTTTTTATATCTTCTCATCAATGTGTCTTGACATCTAGCAGTTTTGATGAGTTACTTATACTATGTTGCATTATATACTTAACGAAATATATGTCGTGCGTGCAAGGATTGGATATTTAAGAATCCAATCCAAATACAATTAAATGGATGTGGATTAATTCATATCCATTTAATTGAATTTAATCAGATTTTCTTAAAAAAAGTTTAAAAGTAATTTTAAAATTGATTTATAATTAAAATCTAATTTTATTTTAAATATGAATTTTAGCAAATTTCAATAGAGATATTTTACTTTATTTTTTTATTATCACAACTATATGTAATATTAATTTTTTTGAATTATTTAACCATACAACTTATTTGATTTATACAAAAAATATTTTTTTTATAAAATAAATACTTAAATAGTAGTTAAAAGTCTAATTAAAATTAAGTTGAATTTGTAATGGTCATTTTATCATCTACCACAGTGATGTGATTGTGTCCATAGAGATGTGGGGCACATGCTAGAAGATAAACTATATCAGAAGTTTAAACACAACATTGTGGTTTATCTCATAGGAGAGGGTGATACAAACAAATGCACTTTTTTGTTTTTAGCGTGTATCCCACACTTTCGTGGTATGTGGAACATATGTGTGGTATCCCTAATGATTTTTTTTTATTCTCTGCTAATGCATCTCCCACACCGCTATGGGAATATCCATGCTGCTATGTCAAATGTTAGAAAGTAGAAAATTTCATTATTCTATATGATTACTAAAGAAAGTAAGGATAAATTTAATATTTAATAAAATATAATATTCACTCGACCTTGTCTAATTTAACTAATGGGTCTTTAGTATTTTAAATATATATGATATTTTAAGTTGTATTTTCTATAATTATTAGTAAGCTTTCACATAATATAATTTTTATTTTCAAAATTTTTATATCCTTAGAAACATAAGTAAAATTTGAGACATTGTAGTGATAACTTGATGTACTCATATTTTAAATTTTGGATTTTTAAAAATCCAGATAAATATCCAATTAATCGGATTGGATGTAAAATAATAAAAAGAGGATTTGGATAGGAAACCAATCCATTAAAATGGATTTGATACGAAACCAATCTATTAAAATGGATTGAATACATATTCAATATGGATTGATTTTGCGTATAAGGATTTTTTGCACACCCTATATATGTTTTTTATGCAAACCTTTATTTCTTATAAAATATTTTCCTCTTATGGAGCATTACAAGTATTTATTTGACCTTCGTAATGTTGTTCTTCTGATTCGTTATATATCTTCCAATATAAACATTAGAATATCAAACTTAATATTATTTGTTATCATCAAAATCACTTAGGATATTTTTAAGAGTTTATGATTTTATAAACCTTATGAACCTAATAAATATAACTTTGCAAGGATTAGAATTAAAAGTAGTTTTTACAAGAAAAAAAATACTAAATTAAAAGAACTAAAAATGTATTTAAACCAACTTTAAATTATTGTGTCAAATATGTAGATGAAATTGCAAACAAATTTGTTTATACTTAAGCCTGAAAGTAGAAAGATCGTCCCTTTTTAAACACACATTAATTGATAACTTAATTAAACATGAAATTTTGTTTAGATAAGTATGCCAAAAATCTTTTTAAGATAAGTAATTTTTATTTAAGTATTACAAAATATCTAATTTTTACGAAAAAATACAAATTTTTTATTTCTTGATCCACAACAAGGTAGGTTAACTCGTTTTATTTGTCTATTGAGACCTAAAATAGTTGGCTTCAACGTACTTATCATTATAGTTTTGAAAACCGGTTCAAACCTATCAGTTAATCGAGACCTTAACATAATTGGGCTAGTTTTCCTAACCGACCGTATATGCAATTGGTCCGGTTTGAATCAGTTAGAACCAACTGGTTCAAGCAAAAATCGGTAACCTAGACAAGGTTGACCTAGGTTAGGTTGAGCTTATTTTTTTTTTAATTAAATGATGTTGTTTCCTACTTTTTTATTTTCTTTTTATTTTTTATACAACTTGCGAATGTAGAAGTGAGAGTTGAAATGTTAGGTTTATATATATATATATATATATATATATATATATATATATATATATTATTTGATCCACTATCTTGCTGGATTAGTTGATCAAATTTAGGTCATTGATCCACTGTCTTGCTGGGTTATCAGACCGGTTTTCACAAAACTGCTTATTATAGGTTGGTGAATTATTGGACAACCTAATCTATAAGCTCATAGAAAATAAGGAAATCATTTAAAAATAAAAAATAATAGAAAATTAATCATTTAGAAAATTGATTATTTTACAAAACTTTGAGATTTAAACGATCAATTATAGTATTATGTTACAATTTCATAAGTTTAAAAAAAAATTAATTGAATGATATCAACAAACTAAAAAATATTAAATGTAAACTAAATAAACAACTTAAAAAAAAAATATTCTCATGATAGTCACAATAAAATTTAGATGAATTAGTATAGTAACTCCGTCCACCTTCGTATTTGCTTGGATGGATAATATCATGTTTACATTATAGTTAATTTAGTTCATAGTTTTTTCAACTCACTCAAACAATAGGTTTAAGTTACTTTGATAAAAAAAAAAATTGGTAGAATAAGAATTGAAAATAGTGTCAAGATTTATAATAATTCACAAATTTTGTTTAAACCCCTTTGGCAATTCTATTCAATAATATAAGTAAATTTTATTTTTTTACTTTATTTTATTTAATTACATTGTTCAATATTCTTTCTTTAATATTTGGCCTTTTTATCTACTATTATCTTTTGTTCTTATATTTTTACATCGAAAGATTGATAAAAAATTATAAATTTGATAAAATTAAATGCAAGTTAACTTATTTTTAATAGGCGTAAAGTTTTATTTATTTTTACTTATAAAAAAAAACTGGAGAATATAATAAAAGAGTATAAAATAATTTAAAAATATTGAAATGTATTGCAGCAACGTGAATTATGGATGTGAATTAAGTAACGGCTCGAGTGTTAGTGTAATTTAGTGCTATTTTGAGTTTAAAATTAGTCTAAACAAAATTAAAAAATAAGTGCAGTGCGGTTTTGTTCAATTTAGATTAATTATAAAATTTAAACCAAACCAAACCGATATTTTGCGATTTGATTTGATTTTTTTTATTTAAAATTTCTATTACTAAATATTAAAAAATATATTGAAATTTTTTATTACTAAAATTGTATAAAAGATTACTTACTCTCAACAAAATTATATAAAAATAGTAATAATTAATGTTAAAGTATAAATAATCAATCCATTTAAACATTATGTTTTACTAGTTGTCGTAAAATTGTATGCAATGAAATTAAATTAAATAGTTTTGCTAAAATATTTATTTATCAACTAATACATATTAATTAAAAATCTCAATCAAAGATTAAGAGCTTGATTGGTTTGATTTTATTTTTTAGTTTTTTAAAAGAGTTTTCAAGAACTGTTTTAAAAAAGAAAAGAAAAAAAAAGACTTGTTTGATAAGTGTTATTTGAAAACTATTTTGAAGTGTTACTTGAAAACTGTTTTAAAGATGTAAAAATAAAAAAACTTGTTCATATTTATTAAAATTTCATTAATGAAAAACAAAAAATAACATATTCAGATTGTATTTTGAGTTTTGAAAACAAAAATAGAAAACTGAAAAGAAAAACTACTTTCAATTGTTCCTGTTTTTTGGTTTTTAAAAACTAAAACACTATAACTGTTTTCAGAAAACAATGCTCAAACAAGTTTTTTTAGTTTTTAAATACTAAAATACTGAAAACAGTTTTCTAAAACTATTGTCAAAGAATTACTAAGTATAAAAAAGTATAGAAACTCAACAAAAAATGATGAGTAACTATATATGTCGTCTTGCGAATTTGCTAAAATAACTAAGGATAAGCAACAGTTTGGTGTGGTTTCAAACCGCAAATCCAACCAAACTGTATAATTTGAAAATTAAAAAAAACCAAATCACTTTAAACTAAAACAAATATTTAGTGTTTGTTTAACAAAATTTTTAGGGTTTGATTGATTTGATTTTGTTTTTTAGATTTTGAAAAAAAATTTCAAGAATAGTTTTCAAAAGCTGTTTTCAGAAAAAAAAGGAAAAAAAAAATTTGTTTGGTAAGTGTTATTTGAAAATTGTTTTGAAGATATAAAAATGGAAAAACTTGTTTATATTTATTAAAATTCATTAATGAAAAACAAAGAACAACATATTCTTATTATATTTTAAGTTTTCAAAACAAAAACAGAAAACTGAAAAACAAAACTACTTTCAACTATTCTTGTTTTTTAGTTTTTAAAAACTAAAAAACTAGTTGTTCTTGTTTAAAAACTCAAAACAATTTTTTAAAATTATTCTTGAAAACATTTTTCAAAAATAAAAAAACCAAACCATAACTTTATATTTTTCAATTTTTAATTTTCAATTGGTTCAGTTCGACTTTTAACACCCCAGTAACTCCGAAATTGCACCAACCTGTAACCACTATTATTGCAAGCGAGTTTTCATTTACTGGAATCTTTCAATTATTGTTCCTCGTAAACTAGTTATAATGTTATATTTTCAGAAGATTAAATAGACACATGTGAAATTTGTATAATTATTTCACATAATAATTTATACTATATAATGTAAAATCCATTATTTTCATAATATAAAATTATCCGATTCAATTATTAAATTAAAAATTTCTATACAATAAATCATACATGGTTATAAAATATCATGAAAACAAAACTAATTTTATATAGAGTTTAATTAGTATACATTGTTAGTGTAAAACTTTTACACTGACATTTAATCATGATTTTTTATTTATGTATTTTTTAAAGTACTAATGAGTAAAATCAACAAATTTATCATGAATAAAAGGTTGTTATTAAATGTCAGTGTAAAAATCTTTACACTAACCGTGTATACCAATTAAACTCTTTTATATATTTTATCACATTTGTATTTTAACAAATAGTATGTTATTTTAGGTTTGACAGGTATATAATTTAGTCAATCATGTTTCAATTGTGCCAATAAGGATGAGATTAGACTAACCAATTCGACAGCAAAATTGTTTAGTAACTAGTTTGATCAATATTAAAAAATAAACAAAATAAAAAATTAGTGTTAAAACTCGTGAAATGAGTGAAAAAGTGGTTCTATCAATTCATAATTTTTTTTAAAAAAATTTCAGAATTGGTAAATGTGCTTTTCTTTTCCCAAGTTAACTTATTTTAACAAGTGTATTTAGTAAATTTTTTTTTATTTTATATAATTACATTCTCAATCTATTTTTTTATAATTTTAATTATTATAGTATGTTAATAATAAAAAATACTATTTTATTAAGATCGGTTCAATCACTAATTCAATAATGATTAAACCAATAAATCGTAAATAAGTAATTTCACTTGTTTGATAATTGTTCCTATTTTAAATACCTTAGCGCCAAATGAATCTTGAATATTTATATTTTAGTCCATAAATATTGTAATTATGGGATTTTAGTTTTCTAAAAAAACAACCTTAAATCATATGATTATGAAATTTGAGGATTAAAAATGAAATAATTATATATTGTTTACAAGAAAATTTCATTATCATCACTACCCTCACATGTCACAACCTGAGTTATATATAATTATGAGAAAATTGTTATTTTCACTCCATTAATTTCCTAAGTACACTTCATTTTCTTTAAGTCATATCACTTGAATAACTAATCCTTTAAAAATTTAAACTTTATCTCACTTGCACACTGCAACTACACAATTAACTCGTAGTTATTTTTTCTTTTTCAAAACCATGCAATCCACTCCCTTTCTTCTATATTACTTACAAATTCCCTTTGCTTTGTTCGTCCCTTGTTTAGTTTATTTCAAAAATGTTTTTTAAAATGTATTTTCGTTTTTAATTTCCAAAAGTATAAAAAGCAAGATTACTATGAAAATTAATTTTTGAAATATTTAAATTTTTATTTTAGATACGAAAGAGAGTGAAGCGTTAACCATTCCATGCGGGGTGACCAAAGAGATAGAGCGACACCATTAAGCCTAAGGAATCAATCGCGATGATGAGACAGTGGCCACAGCGAACTTCGCAGCGCCTTAAGCGTTCCGCAGGATGACAAAAGAGATAGAGCAACAAATTTTTTTTATAAACTAGAACGACACGTTAAGCCTAACAATTAGCAGCGGTGATGAGAAAGAGAGTGGTAGATGAGAGAGTAGTTGCGACAGAGGGAGACCAGAAAATGAGAGAGTGGTCATGGTCGAGAAGATAGAGTTATTTGGGTTTGGTTATGGTTTATGAAGCTTTTGTGTGAGAAATCCCATGTGAGCTTGTTTGATGAATAACTCAATCTGAACTGTTTATTAAAATCCTAAAGTTATTATTAAGTTTTCTTATTTCTCATTATAATTTTCTAACCTGACTTGTTATATCTCTATATATAGGGAAATGATCCACTTACTCCAAAAGTAAGTTTAAGAGATTTACTCTCAATCTTAACCCTTCAGTTTCTTGAAATGTAATGGTTAAAATTGGTTACTTATAATAACCATTAGATTTTAAGAAAATAGATGTGAGGATTAAGAGTAAGTCTCTTAAACTTACTCTTGGAGTAAGTAGATCTCCTCCCATATATATATATATATATATATATATATATATATATATATATATATATATATATATATATATATATAGTAATGGTCATGGGTGTTCGGCCTGCAACAAGAATGTTCGGTATTCGGCCCTTAGCAGGGTTAATTAGCTTAATTCTGATTATTACGCATAAGATAATTTTAGGACCATATTAACTAATTTTTAACTAATTAGACAAGACCCAACAGGTAAAAGCCTAATCCACCATTATAAATAGTAATGAATATCATGGTAAAGCAAAGATAATATACACAATATACTATTCATTGCTCTAGGTCAATACTACATAACTTGAGCGTCGGAGTGCATTTTGCAGATATTGCACCTTTTAGGAAAGGGCATTGAAGACTCAACTAAGAAGAGTCAAAGGATATAAGCATCTAGTGGGAGAACTTAGGTACATTTTGGTGCTCACCGTGAGGCCGGGAATAAAATGTTGGATCTCACTTTAATATGAACTACCAACTGCGATGGCAATTACAAGAAGCAACAAAGGAGGAGTTCAGAAATCAAACAAACAAAGGTGGTGGAAAATGGACAACAACAGGGAACCCAGAAGTGGTTGATGATACCAGTATAGCAGAAGTCCTCAAGTTATTAAGAGAGGAGTTGTGGAGTTAAGGCGTGAAACCATTGAGATCCATAACCGAAATCGAAATAGGAAGAGAGACGAGTCAGACCACGAGAAGGGAGGGGAAGATCCGCACAAGGGAGAATTAGAAGCACCCCGTGAAGTTGACCTCCTCCTAGTTAGTCCACGACCCCCTTATGGAGCAGACCTTCCAAAAGTCGAACAGTTGAACCCTCCCAGGGCCGAACTGCAAGTCCTCCCAAAGAGGCACCAACCCACACTCAAATTGGACCTATAATGTCACCTCCATTCCAAACAGTGCCACCACCTAGCACATCTATGGAGGGAGCTCTGCTGGTCAGACCCCATCATCCTTTCACACCATAAATAATGGAAGTCCCCCTCCCAAAGAGCTGGAAACACATGTCGCTGGAAAAATATGATGGAATCACGGACCCTAATGGTCATTTGGCAGTTTTTATGACCCAAGTAGAGATGTACACCAAACATCAAACAACCTTGTGTAAGATCTTTCCCGTGTACCTCTAGGGACCAACACTGAATTAGTTCATATAGCTACCCTGATATTCAATAGACAGTTTCCACACGCTGGCAACCAAGTTCGGAAACTAGTTTGTTATGTCTCAGCCATAAAGGCTCACCTCACAAGTACTGACTGTCGTTAAGCAAGAAAAAAGAGAGCTTTTTTGGTCATTCATTGACTGTTTCGGCAAGGCGACCCTGGGCATTAAATACTTACATCTGAACATAACCCTTCACACCTTCCTAACTAACCTCTTACCAGAAGACTTCGCCAAGAGCATGATTTATATCCCCCAAGGAACATGGAGGAAATGAGGAGTAGAGTTGTGTTATTCATAAAAATTGAGGAACTGCAAGCCTTTTAAAGGAAGATGCAAGAGGTACTAGGACAATATCTGAAGGATAAGGAAAAGGGAGGTCAAGGAAAGAAGAATGACCAATATGAAGAATGATCACCTCAGGGGTCGAGGTATAACCATTATACACCCTTAAACACTACTCACTCCAAGGTGTTGGAACAAGCATTAGCAATTGAGCTCCTAGTCGTTAAAGAAGGCAAATACACCACCAGACACGGATACCAGCAAACATTGCAAGTACCATAGAAACAAGGGGTATTCCACCAAAAAGTGTATGCTGCTCAGAGACAAAATAGAAGATTTAATCAAGCAAGGCTACCTTAAAGATTATGTGTACAAATAGAAGAGTGGTCACCACCAATCTAGCCACAGTGAAGATTATGGCCAAGATAGCCATAATCGTTGAAGAGAATATGACTGATCCAAGAACAACAAAAGACAAAGTAGAAGTAGATCCAGGGAAAGGAGAAATGCTTACTAGGGAGACCACCCCAAGAAAGTGATAAATATAATTGCAAGGGGATTTGTAGAGGGAGAATCCATGTCCTCCTCCCGTAAAAGGCACCTCCGAACAATACGATCAGTAAACTTCGTAATGCAACATCTTAGGCCAAAAATTATAGCCATCACCTTCACAGATATGGATTTTCAAGCCGTGAATCTTGACCAAGATGATCCAATGGTCATTAGTGTAGAATATCAAATTGTATTGTGAGAAAGACCCTAGTAGATATGGGGAGTTCGACAAATATGTTGTATTGGAAAACCTTCCGAGAGCTCGGCATCCTTGAGGAGAAACTAATGCCTTATGACAAGTTGTTGATTGGATTTCTAGGAAAAAGAGTGGTCATTTGTGGCTGCATTGAGTATACCAAATTTGGGAGGGAGGGGAAGGGGGAAGAAGGACCAAGTTGCACTATAAAAGTGAGATACATCATTGTACAGGCGAACACATCTTATAATATCTTGGTTGGAAGACCCTCTCTCAACAAGCTAGAGCAAGAGTGTCTACCCCACACTTGGAAATAAAGTTCCCATTAGAGGAGGGGAGAATCATCACAGTCTATGCCGATCAGCATACCGTCAAAGAATGCTATTTAGCCAGTTTGAAGATTTAGCCATATGTGGATAAACAGGAAACCTGTGCTATCAATATGTTGGCACGCCTAAACATCTCAAATTTAGAGCTAGATCCAAGACTCGAAGAGATAGAGAAAGCAGAACCAACAGAAGATCTCCAACCTTTCCAGCTAGGAAGAGAACAGACATAACTCACATATCTCGGATCCTCCCTACCGAAGATGCAACAGAAAGAAATCATGGTAATAATTCACAAAAATTTGTACCTTTTTGCTTGGACAACAGTAGATATGCCCAAAATAAACCTCAATTTTCTACCACACAAGTTATCAGTGTGTACCTTGACTAAGCCTATGGCTTAAAAGAAAAGTAAAATGGGAGCTGAGAGACTTAAAGCATCCCGAGAAGAAGTTAGAAATATACTAGCAGCCGAATTCATAAGGGAAATCAAGTATACCACCTGGTTAGCGAATGTGGTGATGGTAAAAAGTCATAACACAAAATAGAGAATATGCACTGATTACACTTACCTCAACAAGGCATGTCCCAAAGACGCCTACCCCTTGACCAGCATAAATAAGTTGGTGGATAGAGCAACATGCCACAGAGTATTGAGCTTCTTGGATGCCTATTTAGGCTACAACCAGATTAGGATGCACTCCCTTGATGAGGAAAAAATTACATTCATCACCGAAAAAGCCATGTACTGCTATTGAGTCATGCTGTTCAACTTGAAGAACGCAGGGCCAAATACCAGAGGCTTATGGACAAAGTTTTTTATGAACAAATTGGAAAAAATATGGAAGTGTATGTAGAGGATATGGTCTTCAAGTCTGAGGAGGCCCATGATCATGTAGGAGTTTTGAAGGAACTGTTCATAATCATAAGGAGACACTATATGAGGCCGAATCTAGAGAATTGTGCCTTTAGAGTGCAAGGAGGAAAATTCATGAGGTTCATGATTACCAAGAAGGGGATTGAGGCGAACCTTGATAAGTGTTTGACAGTGCTACAGATGATGAACTCATCAAACCAAAAAGAGGTTTAACACTTAATGGGACGTTTGGTATCGCTGTCTAGATTCGTGCCATGTGTAGTCGAAAGAACTGGATCGATTATAACCCTCCTCAAGCAAGAAAAACCTTTCAAGTGGACCAAAGAATGTGAAGAAGCATTCATGTGGATCATGCACACAGACAGATCCTCCAATAGTGGAGGCAGTGGAGCTGACGTTATCATTGACAGGCAAAATGGATTCACAGAATCAAAAGTAGTAGCTGAATAATTAGGTCGAGTATGAAGCTTTGCTCGTCGGACTAAAACTAGTCCAGAAGGTAGGAGTTAGAAAAGTCAAATGCCTCATGGATTTGCAAGTAGTAGCCGAACAAGTCAACGACTCTTTCCAAGTCAATGAGCCTAAGCTGCTAAAATATTATCATACTTTTTGTGAAGCCAACACTAAGTTTGATGAAGTAGAAGTGATCCACATACCCTGATATTAGAATGGGAGAGCATATAAACTCGCTAAATTGGCAAGTAGTAGAAAACCAAGTCAACTCAGAACAATCATTCAACAAGAACTACCCACGCTTAGCATAAAAGTATGTGCCATTTTAGCAATACTTGACGCTTGGAGGAGTGTCCTTCTAGCTTTATATAGCACGACCAATTGCCTGCAAATCTGACCTAGGCCAAAGCATTACGAATGAAGACAGCCAAATATACAGTGATCATAGGGGAATTGTAGTCGATTTTCAACACCCTACTAAAATGCTTGCCAAAGAAGGAAGTAGATTATCTCCTCCGTGAGATCCATGAGGGAGTTTGTAGCATACAAATAGGAGGTAAAATTTTGACTGCAAAGGTATTAAGTGTCGGATACTATTGGCCGACTCTCCAAGAAAACTGTTTAACTTCATTAAGAAATGTTTATAGTGTCAAAAACATGGTAACCTGGTACACCAACCAGTTGATGACCTTAAGATAATTGAAACACCTTGGTCATTCTGCATGTGGAGAATGAATATTCTCACTCCTTTCCCTATAGCCAAAGACAATACAAATTAATGCTAGTAGCTATAGACTACTTTACTAAATGGATAGAGGTAGAACCTTTAGTCACGATCTCGGCATAAAATGTACAAAAGTTCATTTGGAAAAGTATTATCATAAGATTTGACATTTTGTATGCCATTGTCACTAATAATATCCTCTAGTTTACAGATAAGAAGGTTAACTTTTTCATGGAAGGGCTCAACATTAAGCATATGGTAACTTTGGTTGAACATCCACAGTCAAATGGTCAAGCGGAAGCAGCAAACAAAGTCATCCTGGACAAATTAAAAAAGAGAATGATCGGAGCTAAAAAAGGATGGGCCAAATAGATACCAGAGATCCTGTGGACCTATAGGTGCACTCCCCAGTCATCAATGAAGGAAACCTCATTTTGTCTAGCATATGGAACAGACGCCATGATTCACATGGAAGTAGGAGAACCCTCGCAACAAAGAGTACACTTCGACAAAGAATCTAACTAAGTAGCTATGTTGGCCATGTTGAACTACAGATGAAGACCGTGATAAAGCAGCAATTGTCATGGAGGCATGCAAGCAAAGGATGGCCAAATGTTCAACACAAAAGTCCGAGCATGAAAATTCCAATAAAAAGACTTAACATGGAGAGCTATGGGAGAAGCAAGAAAGAACCAAATAGAAGAGAAGCTAGTTGCCTATTGCGAAGGATGGTTTTAGATCAACTAGGATCTCGATAATGGGGCTTACAAACTTGAAGAGTTATCAAGAAAGCATCCTAAAAACATGGAATTTATCACACCTAAAACACTATTATAGTTAAATATAAAGCAAATACTTTTTTCCTTATTCGACTTTTTATACTTAAGTTTTTGGCTGAAAATTTTTTTAATGAGGCTTGCTCGCCAAGACATTAATGAAATGAAGATTTCCATCTTACTTACATACTTTACATTATTCTCAGGTTTATACAATACAATTGACACAATGTTACCTCGCCACGGTTAAAACAAAGCTCCAAGCTCTCACAACAGTAAAGTGCCCTCCTAACTCTCAAACGAGTTCGGCCAAGACAGCACTTAAGAAGATAAAACAAAGTGCCCTCCTAACTCTCAAATGAGTTGGGCTAAGGCAGCATGTAAGAATTTAAAGAAAAGTGCCCTCTAAATCTCAAACGAGTTCGACCAAGACATCACTTAAGGAGACAAAAAAAAGTGCCCTCCCAACTTTCAAACTAGTTTGGCCAAAGACAACACTTAAGAAGATAAAACAAAGCGCCCTCCCAATTCTCAAATGAGTTCATCCAAGGCAGAACTTAAAGAGCTTACAATAAAAGGCCTTACAAATTAGTTTAACCTAAGGCTAGACTCAAGAAATTAAATAAAGAGATCGGTAGAATTAGACTATCTATAAAAAACACAAGAGAGTTAAAAAAGCACAAAATAAATGAGGCATTCATTCATATTAAAGACATTCATACAAAAGTTATTACATGATCAATTATAGCATCACAAAAAGATAAAGGACCATCTCAGCCCAGCCAAACAACAAAGTATTAATCCAACCTACACAAAAAAGTTATAAGTGCCTAACAAAATATAACATCTACGAAAATAACTTAAGAAGCGACATCATTTTTCCCCCTCGTCATTGTCTTCTTCCTCAACATTCCCAGAAGGATCTTCTATGTTCACAATCTCTTCGTTAAGGGGCATCTTACCAAAAGTGTTCAAGGCATGCTCGTCCGAACTTAGAGCATATGGCACATCATCCATATGTCTAAACTCCCCACCAAAAAAGTCTCAATCAGCGTCAAATTTAAAGTTACAGGGGAAAGAGCTGAGGTGGAAATCCTGCCAAATGGCCTGAAGAAATACAACATCATGCTCTACACAGATATCTTTCTCAACTTGCTTTTAATATTTCTTAAAATCTTCCTTATCCTAATCAAGGTCAAGACGCAAGGATTCACGACTCTTTTCACTTCGCTTGTGGGTAGCCACAACCCCCCTCAACCTTTCGGTCAACTTCGTGACCTTGTCTTCTTGCTCTTTCAGCAGTGCAACATGATTTCCAGCCAAAATTATGGTATTCTCTTTCTTCTTTAACTCTGCCACCTCAACCTATAAAGCATTAACGGTATTGACAGTAGCTTCAAATGCTTCATCTGAATGCTTCAGCTACTGGCATAACTTGTCCATCTAAGTTGCAAAAAGATGGCACCCCACCGCTTGTAGTCGAGCCGAAAGCTCACAATAGCTCAACCAATGCAAGGTGGGGTCCATCTTGGAAAAAAAAATTACCCCCTTCAGAAGGCTCTTACCCACCTCGCCCATCACAGCAAGCAAATCAAAATCCTCCTTGAAAAAATAGGAATTCATGATAGAGGGGGGCTACAACCATATCAGGAGGGGGTACTTTAGTTTTCTGCTTCTTTGACCGACTCGAAGATGACTTTTTCCCCTCCTTACTCTTCCTTTTCCCCTTATCTTTTTCTTTTTCTTTCTCCCTCTATTTTAGCTTGTTCTTCTCATACTCGATTATAGGTAGCTCAACATTGTGAGAATGAATCTTTGGAGAAGGATCCTGTTAGACTTGTTGAGGAATCGACTCTTCCTCGGACTGAAGTTGAGCACTGCTCATCTTGCAAAATTTCACCACATTCCCTCCATCAGCCATAATAACACCTGTATGAAAGAAAAACATTAGCTTAACTTCAATCACAATCAGCAACAAAACTATTATCAGTTACTCACTCTCTAAATCCTCAAATGGCATAGGAGATTGAAACAGATATATCAGTTCCACCACAGGAAGGCGTCGAAGAAGAGGATCTAGGAATGCAGCATCCACCAGTTCTTCAGTCGTAAGCAACTATGCAAAATAGTAATAATATCTCATCGACGCTCGTTTCCCATAAAAAGGAAACAATCTACCCCCCTCTCGGTCATAAAAGTGATTACGGCCAGATATATGGTCCACTAAAATCTTGAAGAACCTTGTCTTGAAACATTTATATGACGTAATGTATAAAAACAGAAAAGGACACTTGGGGTTACGTAGAGTAAAACCGACTTGCATTTCTCATTAGGCCGAGTAGTGAAGTGGTGCAAGAACAAGCTAGGAGTAGCATTAACATGGGTGAACAAACACAAAGCCCAAAACACTTGAAGATAAGCCCAGGAGTTCAGGAGAATTTGAGTAAGGGTAACATTCAAGATCCGAAGAACCCCAATGGTAAACTCATCAAACAGAAGATGAATGTGGAGATCTCAGAACATACAATCATAAACATAAAAAAAGTCATGACTATCTTTCTCTCCCTTATTATGATATACTAAATCTAGGTTAGGAAAGGTATCATCACGGCAACGCCTAATAAAAAAAGGAAACTCTTTGGCCTTCTCAAAGGGACACAACTCCACACTCTTTTAACAAAACTAGTAAGTACATTCCTAGTTTTTAACGCGAAAAGTACATAGCCACCTCTATTTTGGAGGACAATTCTTCTGACGATTGTCGATGCATTTCGCCTTGATGGACGCAATGTCCTATGGCTTCGACAATGAAGCGAGAAGAAGTCTCAACAGAAGAGGAAGAAGGAGAAGACATTTAGGTAAACGTACCTGAGAAAGAGGAAAAAAGTGAGAGTTGGAAGGATGGATACTTCGACTCGGAGCACACAAAATTTGGCAAAGTCCAGCTGAAGATATGGACTTGTATTTATAGCAATAGGCCCAAAAGGGCCCAAATTAACTATAGTTGTAGATTTGTCACAAACCAATGGTATAGATTAACACACCTTTCCATTCCCCACGATACTATTCACCAGTGGCATGACAGAATGACCTTAGCACATTGTTCGACTCCTTGAGGTGGTGCGATTTTCTGTAGCTTTGTACCTTGCTACGCCACCCTCGGACCTACAGGTAAATGCACGAGACATAAGTATTCGGCTCCCTAAGACAACACGATTCTCTATAGCTTTAAAGCTCGTTATGCCACGCTTGAACCTGGGGGCAAGTGTACTAGCCATAGATGTTCGACCCTCATCAAGTGTACTAGTCATAGGTGTTCGGGTTGTAACAAGAATGTTTGGTTTTCAGCCTCTAGCAAAGTTAATTAGCCTAATTTTGATTATTATACATAAGATAAGTTTAAGACCGTATTAACTAATTTTTGACTGATTAGACAAGGTCTAATAAGGAAAAGCTTAATCCACTATTATAAATAGGTAACGAATATTAAAATAAAGTAAAAATAATATACACAATATACTGGTAATTGCGCTAGACCAAATATTACCTAACTTAAATGTCAGAATGCATTTTATAGCTGCTCCACCTTTTGAGAAAAAGAATTGAGTACTCTGTTAAAAAGAATCAAAGAATATAAATATCTAGCCAGAGATCTAGGTACATATATAATGGCAAAAAAGTGAGGTCGGGCAGCTTGAGAAACAATAAACTAACATATCCTTTAATGCTAACCAGATAGCAATTCTGATCTATCTAGATTCTAGTATATATATAGGCTTCGTAAAGGAAAACCAGAAAGTCCAATCCCCAAAAAGCCATCATATATCTCTAACTACCATGTGTGATGATGTGTTGCTCCACTGTTGAGTAATTGATCCAATTTTAATTTATTATCAACATCAGGATTTTATTTTATTAACAAAAAAAATTACTATACTATTTACTTAAAACACTGTTTATGATAATAGTATCATATTTACTTCGTTAATATATATTAGATTATATTTTCAAATAAAAGTTCGATAATTTTACTTCATAAAATAAATGGCTGCGGATAAAAACAAAAATTCTTAACTGTCTAACATAAAAATTCTTAAAGTTTTTTTTGGAGATAATTGAATTTCCTTATTATAAACATATCATACAAATAATATTAATTTTTTAATGTTACTGATGAAAAATAAATTCATTTTAGAAAAATAAAATTAAAATAAATAATTAAATTTTATGTATTTTTTATTTTACCAATTAATAAAACATAATAGAAGATAGTTTAAATATTTCTTCGTAGGTCCTTGAGCTATTTGAATATTTTTAATAGGTCTTTAATCGATCTTTCTAATTTTTCAATTAAGTTCTTGAATGTGTATTTATTTTTAAGCAGCTGGTTATTTTATCAAACTTCCGTTATATTGTAAACTGACCGTCACAGAGAAATAAAAACGGAAAAAGAATAATTAAAAAATGAGAAAAAGAATTGTCGATCTGTTCTATAATATATTAACACGACCCGTAAATGCTTTAATATATATATCCACTCCTAAAGTGTGGTTAAGTGACTAGTGGGTGCTTTCTTGTAAACACAAATGTTTTTTTTTTTTTCAGAATTATAACCTCGACATATGATCAATCCAACCTAAGTATACAAGTCTCTCTAGACTTCATTCGATAGTCACCATCCTAAAAAATTTCATAAATTACTTAATTATACTTACAACACATTTTTGAAATATACATAAATTAATTTTTCACAATAATTAGATGAAACCTGATTGATAGTTTTTTTATCTTTAACTAAGTAGGTGAGATTCAAATCTTGGTATCGTTAGTTTAGATATAACAAAATATGTTGGTATGAAAATTTTGTATTCAAAATTTGTGTCTTATTTTATGTTTCAATTAATTAATAAATATTACATTATTTAATGAATTTTTTTATAATTTTCTTACATCTTATATTCTTATCAGATAACATGAAATTTATAAATTTATTAGAAAGAGAATAAGATACGAATATGGAACAAAAAATTTTCTTTCAAATAGAGGAAGAAATACTTGATATTAATTGTTTTTTTAATAATTATTGTGGATTGGTTAAAATTTAAAACTATTTTATTTTAATATATAAATAAATAAATATAGAGATATTATCTACTTTTAATGGTAAGTTTTAAGAGACTTGTGATGAAGAATGAGTTTGTTATCTTACTCTTATTCGTAGGGAGTCCTCTCTATATATTAGTTGAAGCTATTTTAAGATAGAAAAGACACGGTAAAATATGAGGGCGATCATGCAGCTATATACATTGAGCTAATTAGAGGCTGTAGTTGTTGTTGCCATTGGTACGAGTGTTATAGTATAGCTTTACTAGTTTGTGATTAATTCAGCCACATCTAAATAATTTTTTTCTGAAACATCCTTATCAATGTCAATGTCAAACTGAAAGGGGAGGGAGTGAACGTGTTTGTTTGTCTTGTTTGTTTCCATGCTCGAAGTCGAAACCGCTTTCTACTTTAGCAAAGTGGTTTTTTTCTCCTTAGCCGTTGTTTTGATTGTTGTCCCTGCCCTGCTCGATGCATGAGGGAACTGTATAGTGATGTAGTAGGGTGAAGTTGCATCACAACTGGGGAAATGTATGGTCCAGATCATGTGCCCTTCTAATTCATAATGACAAATTCCTTTATGTCCAATCGAACAGGCCAGAGCAATAACAAATCAGGTTAAGATATGTTTGGTCTGCATGGGGGCCAAACACTACCACTACCCTGTATATGTATATCCATATTTATATATATATATATATGTGCGCGCGCTTACAAAGCTTAAGCATGCACATTGACCAAAAAATATAAAATAATTGCATGCATGCTTTTTTGGGCCAGAGGTCTTCCATTGGTTTGGCTCATATATATATATATATATATATATATATATATATATATATATATATATATATATATATATATATATATATATATATATCGGAAGGTTCTACTCTGCAAGAAATTAACTATGCCACATATATAGGGCCATATCTGTATTCAGTCCTCAAAATAAAGGTACTAGAAGCTCTTCCCTTGGTGGGAGGGTTCAATAATAAAGAATCATCATAATTTGTTCCCTTGTATATATATGTATTGTGTTCTCTTAACACTCAATTTTGATCGACCTTTTAAACGCATATATAGTTCCCTAGTTATGTAACACAATGTATAATATGTTAGGTTAAGTAGAGAAAACCAACAAGGATACCAACCCTTGTACCACGTGTGCTCACAGTGTGGACGATGTGCATAAATCAAAGAAGTTAATGATGATAGTCCATACACAAATTGACAATTCCACTATGTATAATGATGTTTTAGAAAACTGGAGAAAGCTTCCTATTACCTGGAGACACCAAAAGCCTTGAGTTGAATTTGATTGGATGTGAATGAACTTTTCACCATAAGAATCACAATAATTATTCAAAGGTATTCTGGATGGAGACGTAAAGAAGGTAGGTAAGGATTGTGGGCGGTCCATGCAAGAATTAGAGTAAAGTGTTTGTTGTTGTATAGACGAAATTGAAATTGATTTTGCCCTGAACGTTAGGATATACGTTAGCTAGTGGAAAAAAGTGTAACTTTTGCGCTTGATTTCCATGCTGAACTGGCTTCTGAAATTGACCAGTGTGGGTCTGATTCATTGGCAGAGTAGAATCAATTAAATTTCTTTTTGGGATTATATATATATGTAAACTGTACGTGTATGAAGTTAATTACTCAATAATATTGTTGGGTTAATTTTGTGTGCATATAGTAATGTATGTATATATATTTATAGAATCGAAAGAACCGAGTTGGATTAGAGGGAATAAAGCATTAATTGATTATGAGGACCCACAAGAAGGTGTAATCAAAGGGTTAAAGCGGTAATAATTTTTGTCCCCGATGGATGAACTCTATCTATGAAATGCTTTTTGTGCTTCTACACAGTTCACAGAGACACAGTACCTAGTTAGTGAAGTGAGAATAAAGCAACGACTTTTCTCTCAATAACTTGTCATTTTGAAGCCTCTCTCTGCACTTTATTCTATGCATTAATGTTGACAGCCAGCTACAGGACAAAAGGGATCGGAGTTCACTCTTCTGATTCACTGCTGTGTTAGTTTCTGCTGCGCTATAGCTATATTCACGTTCAACAATAGAATGCCCGTGCTGATGGAATTTGCATTTGTTTCGAAAATGTAATCATTAATTCATTATATCCACCCTTCTTTTCTAACAGTACTTATCCCTTTTTCGCTCATCATTTTCTATCATATTCTAATTAATGAAGTTCAATTCATTATCATTTTATTTTCTCCAAGGTCACACTTTGAAATTTGGGTGTATTGATTGATCTTTTTGGTCAGCCTTATTTGCATAGCTGGCTGCTGCAAGTGCAACTACTACATTTTTATTTCAACATACACACACAAATAAAAACTAAATTACCCGTTAGCGCCAGAAATGTCACTAATTGCACAAAGACAAGGTTGTACTGACAACATAATAAAATCTTGGAACACTTTGTGAGTTTGGTTTAAATAATTGACTGAAAAAAAGTTTAGACAACAGATCTCAAATATAATACACAGTCTCAGTTTTGTTATTTGCTTAACTTGAATATTTCTCATTTTCTATATGCTATATACAGAGATGAAAACATTAATTAATTCTATCATAAGCAGTGACATATGTATGAGCTGTTATACACATTAGGAGAAATAGGAGTGGTGGTTTTTAATTTTATAAACCAAAACATTAAATATAATAGTTAATAGGTGATGATTAAATATAGTGTTTAGCTAATTTATAGATCACCATGCATGTAATTTTAATAGATATAGGATGTCATTTATTAGGGACAGAGGCCAGTGTAGACTCGTGTGTTTCGTCTTTCTTCGGCAACAACAAAATCTGAATCCTTGAAATTAAACCCCAGTTTGTTTCCGTCCTAACATCTATTGCTGGATACGGACAAATTTTCCTTTATCTTTAGCCAGATTCCACCAATAAACCAATTCCAAACCTTTCATTGATTCTTAATTAGTCTTCTATCAACCCTATCTATGTGATTGTGAAACCAACGATGAGAGTGAGAATTCAATTAATAACGCTCAAATTTGATAATCTTACCCACTCCGTCGTAGACGCATGCATTTGCACAAAACTAATCCATCGTGTATATATATATATATATATATATATATCCGAATTGAACCCTAGACTTAACCAAAACATTGTATCTGCCCGACATTGTATGCAAGACAAAATATTCTTATCTTTATATGTAAAACCTAATTGGTTACCTCGCTTGAGATTAAATTATAGAAATCTATATATATACATATCCAATGAAGTTAATATATGTGTATAAATCACCACCATTGCTTCCATGCTTTATTTCAAATGAATTGACCTGTGTAAATTAATAAGTCTCCGGCTTCTGGATCAATAAACCGGCCTAATACCTAAATAATCTTTCATAGCCCTAACCACATCCACTTTTAATTAATAATGGTTGTAATTTAGTGTGGATTTACCTAATCAATATCTCATTTCTTTGATCTCTGGGTTGAATTTCTAGCGAACGCTACTTCCTTGATTCCGCTAATTAATCATATACATATATGTCCAGGAATTTTTTTGCCCTAGCAGGGTAGCGTTGCAGCCTAAGTCATTTAGACTATATATATTGTTAGTGTGAGGGCAAACGTTGCCGTTTACTCTTATTCTACGTTACGTGTTATATTGATAATTGATTTTCTCTTTGTATTAACATCCATTTTCATGCATTAATACACCAAGTCAATAATATTATTGAGCTGAGAGTTGAAGTCACCAATTCTAATATTTAAAAATAATGTTGATATATATAAGTCAATACTTGCAACTCCAGCAATGCCATTTTATTTATTATCCCTTGCACTTTATTTTGTTTCAAACAAGAATATATCTATCGCCATGTACAAAACGACAAGTATAGCTTTGTGTACAGAGTCTAATTAAAGGAGGAGGAAAAACCTATTATCCAAACTAGCTAGACTAATCCACCAATTTATTCGGATGTTTTACTCGATTAACTTAAATGAAAACGTGATACAAGGAATAAAATACAGTAAATTATATAAGCCCACAGATTTTATATCATTGATTATTGACAATGTGTACACACACGCATTCAAAAAGGTTCATCCGTAGGTATGACCTATCTTAAATTCCACATATATGATTTGTACATGTTAGAGATAGCATACAATATGATGTTATCATTGTTTAATTTGTCCTATTATCAATTGGTTGCTTAATGCATATTTTGCGGCCTGATGAGTAAGCTGAAAAATAATTAATAAAAAAATTTAGTTCTTTGTATCTACCCACTGGCTGTAGATATATATAACCTTGGTAGTCAAAAGTAAAGTAGATTTCGACAACGCGTCTTTATTTATTTGTTTATTTTTGTGATAATACGTCTTCACAGTTCCACCTTACACATGCAGAAGCAGTCACATTAATGTATACATTACATATATATGCTCCTATTGTTGTTTTTATGCATGAAAACAACCAGAAGAAGCCATAAATGTACTGTACTGTCTACTAATGGTTATTAATTACAATTTAAAATAATAATTAATAAATTTACACTAAATTAAAAAAGGCCCCCACTAAAATGACCAAAAAGGTGACAGGATTGCCTAATTTCTTGTTGCTACAGTTCCCTTTGTTTAGAAGCATCTTAACCACATTGATCAATGCATTAGTGATGACAACTGACAAGCTGCTTTATTTATTTATTTAAATATATATAGAAATCGTGATTGTACGTACGAGACGAAATAAACAAATCGGATTAGTCCAATATTGTTAATTAGAACTCTTCATTTTCAACGTATCTATTATGTAACAATACTTTTGAATCATTCAAGCCAGTGCCAGCTGGGTCTAAAATTTCTTTTAATGCTTCTATATATAGGTTGGCTAATATTAACAGTGCTAATTAATTAATAACGCTCTACATAAATTACTAGGTGTTTGGAGATGCCATTTCTTTTCTAAGTTCGAAATATACTAATTGCGCTATATTGGCATGTTTCGGTTTAATTAACCTGCAGGGTGGGTTTTATGTGCAACTCTTAGCAATTTGGCTGGGTATTAAGTTTGCATCACCATCAATATATATCTGGCTTTAAATTTGAAACTTTTCTTAACACAATATAACTTAAAACTTTGTATATATCCAACAGAAATCAATGTTGCCTCTAATTTTAAAGATTTAGGGCTGTTAACAACATCATTCACGGAAGGATCGACATGACAAGTTTGGCGGCAGGGATAGAAATCTTATGTTTTAAATTGATGTAAAAAGTTATATAAGATATAAAAAAATTATAAAAAAAATTCAATAAAAGATATGATGTAATGATTGATTAAGATAAAAATTAAGATGCCAATTTAAGATAAAAGATTTCATTTTTTGAGATAGTTAGTATTTATTGATTTTTTTTCTTAATCTAGCCTGTGTAAATTTGTTTCGTAATTTAAAATGTAGTTAAAAAAATTAGTTATAATTGAGTTTTGTCCCACTAATTTATCTATGCAAATATTGTACCACAACTTAAAATTTCCGTTGCTATCATCATTGTGTATCAAGTAAGTTTAATTACGAAATTCAACTTAGAGTAATTTGTGGCTTATAAAAAAAAAAAAAAAACTTAGAGTAACTTGTTGTAACATCATAGTTTATAATTGTATTTAACTAAAACAAGGAAAGCCCAGAGATAGGTTTCCATTCCCTATTTTAGTATTTTTGGAAGCTTTGTAGTTACTTATGTTTGCTTCGAATCACATGTCGTCCCACTCCAAAATTCTGACGATGAAAGTGTACTGCTTTATTTCTGTCTCTCTGGCTAAATTTCTTAAACCTTACACTATGTTTTGAATAATGAATAAATCAATCAATAAAATGTTAAATGAGTGTCAGTCAACCTTCTTTCCTTCAAGGATGTAATTTTTTAGAAATATTTTTAAGAAAAATATAAAAAAATAAAAACAAATTTTTAAAATAATGTAAGACATTTTAGAAGTTTATTTATGGTCTAATTCTTTTGTTTTCTTTCCATCTACTTTGATCGTAGTCAAATTAATGAGAAAGCCATGTTAATTGGATCTGTATGTATTGATTAATGACGATTATACCTTGGTAGTTTCCTCAGAATTTGAAATGAGTGTTAGATGTTGTTGTGCATGTTGGAGTACAAGTGTGAGTTGAAGTTCTACATTAATTAAAAATTAGAAAGTTAAGTAATATATAAATGAAAAATATTCATAATTTAGTGTTTTAAAGTTTTAGGTTGAAGGTGATGTCATATTTTTTTATATATGACTTTGTGACCCATCCTTTTATTTTTTTTACTATTTCTTACCAAAACAATATAGACTTTATTTGTCATTATATTTTATCGAGTACATCTTGCATCAGTATTAACTATATTTTTCCCTCTATACCAAAGAGATTGATAACAGAAAATCTTAACCTAGTTTTTCATTCACGTGCTACGGCACTTTATTTCTTTCTTTTTTATATAAATCTTATGTTATTTAAAAAATAATTAAACATGCATATAAATAAGAGAGTTATAAATTTAAAGAGTAAGGATAATTATGAATAAACAAATTTTTTAGGTTAAAATACACTTTTTAATCTTTTATATTTTTCGAGTTAGTTAAAATGATCCTTCTAAACAAGGATAGTTTTTATTTTGAGAGAGAATTTTAAATATTTTTTACTAATCGAAGATATAAAACTTATTATAACTTATCTAATTATATTCACATACATCAGAATTATTGAAAACTGATGTTCGAAACAAAAACAACTATAAACATAATGAAAAAAAATTAATTATACTTTGTGTATTCTATTTTTTTATATATTTTATTCCTATTTTTCAATCGTGATATTCTATTTTTAAAATAGTTTAATTTATTTTTAAATTGGTTTTATCTGTTAAGTGCTAAAACATTGATTTCTTTACTTATAATAATCATTTATTGACATCATAGGTCTCAAATTTGTAATTTAAAGATAATTTAATTAATTAAAATTATTTTCTCATTATCCAAATTGCTTTTAAATTTTTGAATTAGAATTTGTGATATCATTAAATTACTAGTAAAATATAGTAAGTCAACATTTTTCGCTTAAAATTCAACACCAATTCCAAATAGTTAACATAATAATTTAAAAAATTTAAAGACATAATGTCATAATTTAAAAATAAAAGTAGAAAATAAAAAAAAAATAGGTATACAAATAAAAATCTTGTAAAAAATGCATCTTATGAGAAAAGTGAAAAAAATGTGATATTAGATTTTTTAAATTTATTTTACTAGTTAAATTTGTTTTTACATGATTTTCATCATGTGGTTTGTTTTTTTTGTTTCATTATCAATTAGATTTTATAATTTTCATCAACATGAATTTAACGAGACAATTTTACGTTTAAAAAATAGTTTAATTGTGAAAAGAATATATAATGACACAACATTTTAAAATTTTTTTAATTTCATTATTCAAAATAATGGAAGATGTGTCAAAGTAATGCAAGATATAGGTCAGGGTGGCAAGGTCATAGAGGCATCGGTTGTTTGCGTGGTAGGTGATGACACTATCTCCTAACGATTACAATCTCCTAGCAATTACAACTTTCAAATTGTTGGCATTATCTCCTAGTAGTTATAATCTATTAGTAGTTACAATATTCGAATTGTTGGCATTATCACCTAGTAGCATTATCTTTAGCACATATAATCTCCTAGCACTTACAATCTTTAGATTGTTGGCATTATATCCTAGTAGTTACAATATTATTACATCTATGTATCCACTTTGTTTTGACAATATTTTTGTTATATATGTCATCTTATCCCTTTGTAACTACCCTATTCTTTTGCTACTTTGTTGCTATGTATTTGGTGCACTAGCACCTACAGAATTATCATCCAAAATTATCCACTTTACAAAAGGAGAAGTTGTTGGATAGATTGCTAGAGAGTCTTGAAGGAGTGGTGGTGAGAGAAGGAGTAGCTGATAGGTGGGTGTGGAATTTGGATAACTTTGGTTATTACACAGTCTCTTCAGCCTATAGGATACTAACAAAAGGTTCTTTACACCAACCTCATTATTTCTTCAATATGCTATGGGACACCAAAAGTTCCACCAAAGGTTTATATTCTAGTTTGGCAACTGGATGCAGAGCGATTGCCTACTAGGAGTAATTTGTTACTGAGAAGAATGATCCAACAAGATGAAGCAGCATTATGTGGATTATGTAGGATCACCGAGGAGACTGACGTGCATTTTTTTTTGTATGATCATAGGTTTGGCAATCTCTCTGTAACTGGTGGGGGATCTCTACGGTTCTATTAATCGAAGTCAAGTTTCACTATTAACAATTCTTTGGTTTGGTGGACAGGTTAAAGAACTTAGCAAAGCATAATCCTTTGTGTGGTTGGTAAGGATTTTGACACTTGTGGAGAGTCAAAAATGTGGTGGTCTTCAGAGTACAAGTGAGTTTGATATACAAAAATTTCTTCAAGTTATCATAGGAATGGAGTCGATGGTCACCCTTACTGGATTGAATGAGTGTTCTTAATTTTGAAACTTAATTAAGAGTCTTGTATAGACTTATGCTTTGTTTTGACACGTACTTCTTGTGCTTTCTTACACCTTCTCTAATAAAATTTTTTAGCTTATAAAAAAACCTTCTCTAATAAAATTTTTTAACTTATAAAAAAAATGTCTTTCTTATATAGATAAATTTTCTAATTGTCACTCAATGTCGTAAAAATGTCCCAAAGGATCTTGTTGGAGTAGTATATATAAAGGACTTATAATCAAATGTTGATATTATTGTATTCCAAAAGATGGGGAAAAAAATTGCTTTAAAAACTTAACAAAATATTACTTGCAATTTACTTGAGGTACACTAGGGTAGCGATACCGGATAGTTTGGTATGTTCAACTCTTCAATGAACGATTTACAATGTCAGATTCAATTTTTAGCTACTTTTTAATTTCAGTGAATAATTTGATTATGTATTATAATTTTAAGGACTAATTATTATTTTAAGATTAGTTTATTATTTTTTTAATTTTAGATATCAATTTAATTGACTATTACAATTTTAGACATTAAATTTGTTGATTCACAATATTTTTAAATTTACGAAGTTACATAATTGGAAGAAAAAACTAGCTAAAATTCTTACCATGCATGCAGGTAATGTTATAGGGTCACCGAAAATAAATACTGTAAACAACTTCATCATAGGTACATTTATCTAACTATTCCATATCCATACCATTGCCCAAAAGACATTTATATTTCCATTAAGTTGATCTTTCAGGCCTGAAGATAGCAATCATAATGGGGAGAGATGGTCTCAAACAAAGTACTCACACATGTTTATATGTTAAGGTATTTACTATTATTTATAATTGTCAAATGATATGTTAAATGGTTTTTTTCTTAATAAGAGATATATGAATAGTTATTTTAAGAATAACTTTAAAATTAAAATTATTATTGTGAGAATGAAAAATAATTATAGTACTTTTAGAGTAACTTTATTTTTTTTTTATAAATATGATAATATTAAAATAATATTTTTACGTAGGTATTATTGCCGTTTAGTGTTTTATAATGTTTTTTTATTGATATAAATAAAGAGAAATTCGTTTATTAGGAATATTTTGTCTCAATTTATATTATTACTATGTGTTATTTTATATTCATTAAGTCATTCAAAATTAATAGTTTAAAATTGAAAATTCTAAAAATCCTAACTTAAAATCAATCCCTTGATTATCAAGTTAAAAATCTATATTTAGATCATGATTTTAATCTACTAATAATTCTTAATTTATTTTTATTATTCAAAAACATGATTTGACTCAAATCATATATTTAGATAATATTTTTCAACTAAAATATAAATTTATGATAAATTACCAAATTATCTCAATTATTAAACATAAAAGCATATCACTATCACTAACTAACAAAACAAATTACATAAGTTTGATAGCTACATAATCAAAACAATTAAGGTGGAAGATTAGCTACTTATTATGCGAGAGAAATCTCCATTTAAAGTTTAAGCACAAGAAAGAAAAATAGAATTCCAAGATCTTTTGTTCTTAAATGAACTTGCAATAGTATTTTTTCCTTTTTATTTTTCGTTCTCCACAATGATGTCCTTTATCCCCTCCTATTTTTCCTTTTATACTAGCCAATTCAAAACAAAATATTACTTAGTGGTTGATTTTGCTTAGCCCTTTCTAATTTTGGTAAACAAAATAAGGACTCTCCAAGTTAAAGAAAATTATTTTGTTGAGCTCTTTTGGATCAACCTTATCATATCTTTTTGCTCAAATTTATGCACAATGGGAGAAATGTAATTATTATCACAATGAGAGGATTCTCTATTTGAGAAATGTGAGTCTTTTATAGTTTCATAAAGTTCATCAAAACATATATGTCATAGGCATTAATGGAATTATTATCATAATATTTAGTGTATCTATTTAAAATAATTGTAACTCCATGAGTTTAACCTTTTTAAAGTTATTTATCATTAATACAGGCCTAATTATTTAGTTAGTACTATAATTAATTTTTGTTGTTTAATTTGCTATTGAAGTTTTTAAAAATTTTAAGAATTTAATTAGTATCGACTTTTAAGATAAAATATTTTTAAATAACTCTTTATGATAAGTTTGTTGACTTAATCCATTAATATTTTAAAAGTAATATAATTAAAGAGTTGTGATTAAACGTAAGTGTAAAATTCCTTTACTCTATCGGTACATACTAATAAACTCAAATTTTAATTAGATATCCAAATTAATAAATTTTGTTGTTTAATTTGGTACATTTTTCTTTAAGAAACTCCCATTAATTTTTTTAACTTTTAAAAATGTCTCAATGTAGCCATATCTGTCCAATGATGGATTTTCTTCCAACTTAAATTTGATTGCCAAGCAATAAAATAAACTCTAATTATGCAAAATAAAAAAACATATTTGACTCACTTTAACAAAAACTTTCAAGTTAAAGCTATAAATTGCGTTGCCTCACTTTGCAAGCATTTGACGGACTACAAAATAGATTCAACCATTACCTTACTCAAATAAAGCTCTGACTCGATGGACTTTCCACCCTAGTTGTTGGTGAAGGGCGCTAGTAGGAAAGAAAAGAGAAGACTACTTGCATTTTATTTTTTTTAAATAATTAAAGTGACAACTAAAAGCCATCATTATTTTAACGTTTTCTAAGTTTTTTTTATAAGCAAAAGAATTATATTAATAAAAATAAAGCAAAAGCTCAAGGCGTGTCTACTCAAGATAGTATAAAAGTGTTGAACAAAATACAATGAATTTTAAGTGCAAAATAAAGGCTTCATGACCCATTTAGTAAAAGTATGTGAAGTTAATTTAAGAGCATAACATTATTTCAAGAATCTAGTTGTGCAACATGAATGATGTCATCGACCTCAAGAGTTTGACCTGCGAAAATTTTTGTTTTTCTAACTTTTTATATGTGTCAAAATCATGTGAACCATATAAAATACCAAACCCTAGTCAAAACCCTTACTCCAGTAGCCAAATTCAAAAATTGGTAACAAAGAGTATAGAAGTCATTATATACTACTATCACAGTCCTCCACCAGGCACATAATTTGACCCATACCCAAGAAGACAAATTGGAATTCACGAACAAATGGTACTTCATTTCAAGTAATGCGTCACAAAGAGCACACCCTACATCTTCCATTGTCGGTAAAATCCCTCTCATATGCAAGCTATTGTGTGTTGGCAACCTATTTGCATCTAGTTACCAAGCTAAGCATTGTACCTTTGATGGAATCCTATTTGCCCATACAATGTGATGCAAACTAAGTTTGTACTCCCTTGATCTTTCTCCTTGAAGTTCTAAGCATTTAAGAAATGGAGGATGGAAGGGGAAAGAAATGGAGGTGGGGCGTCACTCTTGGGAAAGAGATAAGCCAAAATTGTTTAGGCTTGCCACAAGGGAAAGAACCCTTGATAAAAGCCAACTAGAAAGATGTTTCTCAAGAGAGTGGATCCTCAAGACCTATTACTATAGAATGTGCTCACAAAGATACAATTTTCATTCAAATTCAAAGGTTGCAATACATGGAATGAGGGGGGCTATTTATAGGGAGTGAGAGGTTAGGATTAGGAGCCTGAACATGGACCTTCCAACAAGGCTCATCACCTAATCATGATTAGCTAACTAATTAAGGAGACTAACACCTTCCAACATAGACATTAGCTCTTTTAACTTTTCCTCCTCCCGTAAGACCTAACTGTCCGGTTCAAATAGGAGCCGGATATTTTCTAGTCCATTGTTTCTAAAAAACCAAGCATGCTAGGAACTAGCCAAGAACCGAACAAACTAATAAAAAATCGGGTGAACCAACCAAAACAGGCCGGTTCAAGGGTTAGTTGTTTTGTTTTTTGTTTATTTTTAAAAATGAAAAAATATATAAAAAATCATAAAAATTGAAAATTTGTGGTTTTTGAAATTTTAGATACACAAATGACAAATATTTTTATAAGGTATTGCGAAATAAAAAATAATTAAAAGGAATTTTTGCAATTACAAAGTGTTTATTATAATTTAGAATATAAATATTTCTCAAAAATTCATTTTAGGCAACGTGGAACTTTACCTCTTTTTAGTATTATAAAGATAACAATACTTAAACTTAATAAGAGGTATTATATTTGTGTATTATAAATCATATATACCTTATTTTTTACTTAGTATATTACTATATTAATAAAAATAAATATAAAAAATAATATTTTATTGAATTCGGTTCAACCTCGATTCAACTCTGGTTGAACTTTTGAACCCTGGACCCATGTCTTCATCGATTCAACGACCGGTCTAGTTTTGAAAACCTTGCATAAAACTAATTATTACCTCCAACTCCACTTCCAACTAAATTCACCCTCATTCATCGCATTAAGCATAATGTTTTTATCAGCAACTAACCCATATAAACGACTGCACTCCTCACTTAACCTTTGCCTCCCTATCCATCTTGCCATAACCTAGTCTCATTTCCATCCTCCAACTTTCTTTGGACGTTAGGAGTCCACCGACTTTGTTGTCCCTGTCGTGGTCCCTCTATGGAGTTCACATAAGTCAACCATCTTGAGCGTTTCCTCCCTTGTACTTCCTATGTCGTGTCACCCTTCTCATTCTTGGATTTCAAGATTCTACCCCACAACCTGTTTGTTTCCACCTTTAGTCAACATTTCCATTTACCAGTAAGATTGTATTAAACTTACACATATCCATCCCTCACCCCCAGACCCCCTTCCTCCTTTACCTACACACTTGCTCCCATGCCAGTTAATGCACATTGTAGTAAATTCCTTGCCTCCCTATAAAAAACCTTTAAAAAGGGATTATACCCTGACAGAGCCTTGAAAAAAAAAAGTAAGTAGATTGATAGCGCAAACAAAACTAATCTAATGAGTACCACCCTACTTTCTATCAAAATAAATTTATTTTCCCACAATGACAATCTTTTCCATACAACCTCCATCATCGGCTTCCACGGCACACGCCTTACAGGTAATCTCCAACTAGTAAACCTAAATACTTAAATGAAATGACCCTCATTTTACAATTTAATACGATGGAGGTTCGCTCCAACCATTACTCTAGTACCATGCCTAATATTTATCTTCTTTTCACAAAAGAAAACTGTGACTTAGATAATATGGTATACATAACCTTTTCCTTCTTTTGACCATACCTTTACCTGAACCTTATATATGAAAGCCAATAAAAAAAATTGAGCGATCATTAAATAGTTTTTTATAATTAACTCTTTCAAAATATAATTAAATAATATTAATGTAGAGTATTTAATGACATTCTTAATTATTAATATTTGTCATAATCACAAACCAGAAAGAAATATATTTGTTATAATCTTATCTTGCCTTTCAAAAAAATTCTTATCTTATTTTTAAATATGGGAGCATAAATAGAATGCGACGATAATTTCAATGAATATTTTAAAAAATTTACATTTCATTTATTTTGGAACTAGCTACAATCAGAATTTGAACCCAATCATCAATCCCAACATTTTTCCGTGTATAAGGGAACTTAACTGATTATGTTCTTTGACATATCATTTTCATACAAATACAGACATGACCGCAATTGTTGTAAATGTGCTGAGCATGTTGTTTTATAATAATAATAATTTATTTTTTTTTACTTTGAGTATGTTGTTTTATTGCAAGTTCAGTTCATATGTACCTACCGCACGATTGCCTCTACAGTTCTTTCATTTTATCATATATTTTTCAATACTTATGCAATTTTTTTAGTAAAATATATTTTTCTCTAAAATTTGAAAATTTTCATTTTATTTCCTCTAAACTTTTTCTTATTTTTCTGTCTCACTAATTTTAAAATACACAACTTTCAATTCTCCAAACAGATTAAATAACATTTTATAAAGAGACAAAAAATAATTTAAACGATACTTTAAAAATTAAAAGTGCATTTTAAAGTTAGAAAACAAAAATTTAAAATTAAAATGGACTATTTCAAATTTTAGGATGACAAAAACATATTCTATCCTAATTTTTTAATTAAAATATCGATAAAAAAATTAATACCATTCCATTACAAACAATTCATTTTTACCCAATTATGAGAAAACAAAAAATTTGTGATAAATTTAAATATAAGTAAAGTTTAATTATTTTTATCTTATTTAAAGGGTGTTTGATCAACTAGTTGAAAAACTAAGTGTTTGATAAAACTACTCAATCAACTAGTTAAAAATTATAAAATAACAAATAAATACATCATTAAATATTAAATCGATAATAAGAAATTAAAATAATTATAATATACTTTAATAATATAAAATTTATTAATATAAATTTATAATAAATTTAAATTATAAATTATTATAATCATATTTTTAATAATGCTAATATTCAATATTAAATATTTAAATTATAAAAATTATATTATAAAGTTGTGACGGGTAAGGAAAGAAAAACATGGAAAACAATTCATTAGTAAATAGTAAAATTGTTTCATTAATAAAAGGTAAAGTTGTAAAACAAATAATTTAATAATTGAAATTAAAATATTTTTTTAAAAAACTAACTAAAATAACTTTTTAATTTTTTTTCTTCTTCTAAAAGAACAATTTTTAAAAGTTCTTTTAAAAATTTAAAAAAAAAATCAAACCAATCGATTTCGTACTAAACTCAATCCACAAATGAGATGGAAAATACTATTAAACAAATATATCATTTGATAAAGATAGTATATTTATCTTATAAATTTTAGTTTTCATTGTTAAAAATAATTAGGTCATGGTCCGTGCTTTGACGATAAATAACAAAGATAATTAAGATTTTATTTTAAATTATTTTTGTTTATATCAAGTTTCAATAAATTTTTTTGAAAAGTAATTATTTTCTAATATGATTTATAAAATCCAACGATATGAATTAATTTTTAATTAACATTTAGGTAAATTAAATGGAAAAGAAATTTTATTAATATTTATCATTTTTTTACCCTTTTTCTTTTTAATCACATAAGATATCATGTTTCCAATTGTTTTTCGTTTTCTATTTTTCTCTTCATATACAAGTTAGCATTAAGCGTTTGATGTTTATTCATTATTTTCTTTATCTAGAAAAACGGTACATTTATGTTATGAGAAAAGGGTTATATAAGGATCAACAAAAAAAAGAAAAGGGTTGTATAAGCCGTGAGGGTCTAAAAAAACTTATATCGTAATCTAATAATAAATTATTGTATTAATAAATTTATTGACTTTTATGAAAACTTTTTTAAATCATAATGAGTTATTATTGAATGAAAAAACTATTTTACACTTTCCCGGCTGATTTATCATTAAATTCTTATGATATTTACACTTGCATAGGAAAAAATATAAGAGGATGAGAATTACAGTAAATATATAAATAAATAAGAAAAAAAGTTCTTGCACTAATAATGTAAAAAAAAAAAAAAAACTCTTGCACTAATAATGTAAAAAAGTGTTGTATATTATCATTCAATTACAACTCTTAATATAGGATAAGTTTGTAGACTTTTTATTAATGAACATTTAAAAGTCATATGAATGAGGATGGTTAAGGGTGTTATTGATTCGGGTCAACCCAATAAACTTAATAAACCGAACTGAACCAATTAGTTTGGTTCAGTTTTCTCACTTGATCGGATCTGGACCTAACTCAAACAGACCAAAACCAATCATGTACGGTTCGACTTGCAGTTTTTGCATTTTCAAACTCTGACACTACCCGAACCAACCCAAAATTATATATTATATTATTATATATTTATTTTATATTTTTAAGTTAGTAAATTTAGTATTTTATTTACGGTTTCACATTTTAAAACTTTGACCCAACACTATTTTATATTTTATATTTTTAAGTTAGTAAATTTATTTTATACTTTAAATTTATACAATTTATTGTTTGTATTTTGTTGTTTTAATAGTTTAATTTGATTGATTTAGTATATATGAAATATTTGATATTTTGTTATAAAATTATGAACTTAGTAGACTAATGAATTTGGTTAATTTCATGTATAAATTTTTTTCTATGAATTAGTGAAAAAAATGTTTTTTTTTATCGATTTTCTCTGAAACCGAACTGAATCAATCCAATTATCATCGATTTGGGTCAGAAAAAAAATTTTCAAAAAATCAAATCAATTCAACCCAATTAAAATTAATTGGTTCAGTTTTCATTTTCTTCCAAAACCGAATCAACTCAAACTATAAACACTCGTAGTACTGATTATGATTAAATAACAGTATAAAATTCAGTTGATATTAAACTCAATAAATAATATGATATAACATAAAGAGATATGAAAAATAAATTATTCAAATTCATGAGTGATTTTTTTTTTTAATCATTAGTTGAAAGTAAAAGACTAATCCCTAAATATATTAAAAATCCATTTAAAGGTTAACCTCTTAGCAAGTATGTTTTTCTATATGCATGACTAGAAATCGAAATTCTAGTCATATATTTAAGAAATAATATTATCTATTAATCATAGCATACCATGTCAACGAGTGTTTTTATTTTGACTGAAGAAATAAAATATAAGTCTTAAGAAATTTATATTCTTTTATGTAAATTATTTAATAAATTAAGTTAAATCTTATGAATGTTTATAATATATATATATATATATATATATATATATATATATATAAAATATGAGAGTTCACTGAAATTTAATCAAAATCCTTCTATGAGATTGCTAAAAAATTAAGGATAATTAATGTACATTTAATTTTATAAAAGATTATAGTTAATTATGTTATTAAGTGAATTCTGATTTGAATAACTATTAATACATTTTTACTTTATTTATTTAAAGGACAAAAATGAATATTAATGTTTTTAATTATATTTTATTTAACATACAAAAAATTTAAAAAATTAAAAATAAAATAACTTTAATGTTATTTTACTATTTCTTTTTTATTTTAGCATTGATGAAAATAAAAAATAAATAAAAATAAAATATCAAAATATTAAGGATATAAAGTAAAAACATTAAAATTATTTTATTTTAAATTTTCAATAGCGTTAAAATGAAAAATAAATAGTGAATAACATTAAAATTATTTTATTTTTTAATTTTTATACATTAAATAAAATATCAATTAAAAATATTGATAGACATTTTTGTCTTTTAAATAAAGTAAAAATAGATTAATAACTATTTAAAATTAGAATTCATTTAATAACATAATTAACTATGCACTTTTATAAAATTCAAAGTTTAGCAATTATCCTTAAATTGTTGTAAAGGTAGAGTTTGGATTCTCTCTGGCAATAAAATGTGTCCGGTCTTCTGGAGTCAAATCTTCTATCATTAGATTTAATAAACAAATGAGATCAATTAGATAGTATGAGTTTACATATAATATAATATATTTTTATGTTATTCATAATAAATACTTACATTTCTTAATTAAGATTTAAGTTAAACTATAAGTTTGCTCTATGAATATTTTCTATTCACAATTTTGATTTTTTTTTATTTTTCATGATTTTAGTCCATAATTTAAAAAAAAATTGGGTTTTTATTTTAATTCTTAATTCTTTATACTTTTATTTTACAGTAAATTATATTTTAGATATTATAAAATATGCAAAATATTAATTTTTTCCTCCAAATTTTTTTATTAATTTGGTTTCTCTAAAATTTAAATTTATTATTTTAGGTTCTCATTTATAATTCTCTTACCGAGTAATTTGACGCGGAAAACAAACATTACTCAACCAATTATTGTTGTATGATGATTTATTTAAAACATTATAACATGTTTCTTGACTTATAAGTAAAATCCACCAAGTTAAATAATAACACATTCTAATAAATTAGCATTTATAATGTAGTTTAAATATTTAAAAGTGTTTATTTATTGTGAAATTTAATTTGAGAGAAGTTAAAAGGATCTAGCTCAATTGGTTCAACAAAGTGCATGAGTTGTTGTAAACCACCTAATACTATCTTCAACTCCTCCTATCAAGAAGATCAACAACAACAAAAAATATTAATTTGAGAAAAATGATTGTGCACTTTAGTGTAAAAAAAATTTTAGACGTTGAATCACAACCCTTCATTTATCTTTGTTGACTTTAGTCATTAATACTTTAAAAGTCATATTATGATTAAAATTTTTTTACACTATCCATACATACTAATTAAATTCATTTAATTTTATCTATAATTTATGCACATGTAGTTCAATATGCAACATTCATACATACAATAATATTTTGTTTTGTGATGTCTCCAATGAACACTTAACATGTAGTCACTTCCATGGAATCTTCTGTAAAGTCGTTATCACCCTCATGCCAGTGCCGCCACTGACAACCGTGATAGTACCGGTCATGATAGTGGTGACAGTGATAGTAGGATGACACCAGCCTCTGCCCACTCCTATCCGCCATTTTATATATATATATATATATATATATATATATATATATTTCTTTTTTTTTATTTTGGTTTTTGTAACCCTTTTCATGTGACGTAGAAGGAATCTTTGAGAGAATTAAAGAACTCTGCAATCCTGTGATTGGATTTACGTAGCTCATTGCTTTCAGATGTTGATTTCATTGGATTTATATCTAAGGTTTTTTATTCATCAATATTATATATATTTGGTGAAAAAATTAGAAAAATAAACGAAAAGGGAAATCTGCAGAACATTCTTCGTCTCGCTCTCGCTTTTGAAGCCCAACAATGGCAAAGACGATGTTTCCGATATTTGAATCCTGAAACACTGTTTCTGGTCATCCACGTTGATCACTATTTTTTATTATAAAGTTGAAACTTTTTCGTATTAGAATTCCATGAACAAAGAAATAAAAACAAAAATAAAAAATATAACAAGAAAGCAAAACATTATAAAATAGCAGAGAAAGCTTTGGAGCATAGATCTGAAACAGCTCTTGCGGCGGCGCCGCCAGACAGAGGAAAAGTTGAAGAGAGAATGACAGAGGAATTTTTCTGAAGTGTTTTGTAAAGCTTGTTTAATTAACAATGTAATATAATTTATTATTAAAATCTCATAAGCATGTTATTCTCTTTATTTCTTTATTTATTTATTTATTTATTTATTTATATATATATATATAAATAAATAAATAAATAAATAGATATATTATCATGTTGTGTTTGACTTATTAGTACAGGAAGCAATGGAATAAAGAGAACGTGAATAAAATTAGATAGGAAGGAACTAATACCAGTATAAGGCTTGTCTTTTCTACCTTTAATTATTTTCCTCAAACAAAAATCGATTTTTTTCTCCTAAAATTAAATTAGCATAGAGATTAAAAATTAAAAACAAGGACAACTAATCTTTTATAAAATGATGAGTAATAGTAGGAATTTATATTAACAAAGAAATATATTTAAGAGTTTAATATGCGTATGAACAAGGTTAATTTTATAATATCATCTAATTATAAATCACGTTTATATAGATAATTATTATAAAAGTTAATAATTTTTTTAAAAAAACTAAAATTTTAGAAGTTAAGAAATTAGCTATGCAAGATAAGTTGTAATTTTCTGAGAGTATAAAAATATTTTATATTATCAATTCAAAATAGAAGAAATAGAAAAAATATACTAAAATTTGTTTTATTTCTTTATAATCTAACTCTCAAAATTGGATAATTCAATTGATTGAATAAGGTCTATAAGATGTCGTAAATCCTCACACGATCTTCAATTTTTGTCAAGAAAAAAAAAAACCAATCTAACTCTCAAATAAAATGATAGAATTAATTCTATTCTATTCTTATTAATATTTGAAATTTGTTTAATTTTATGTTTTAAGTCCATGTTGACTTCTTGCGTCTTAATCATTCTATTAATTTTATAATATAAATATTAATAATATAAAATAATTTTATATTATAATTTAATTATATTTTTTTAAAGGAATGAGTAGAGTCTAATCAAGAATTTATTGAATATTAGTCAACACTATAAAAGTCAAATCTTTATGGTATACATTAGACAAAGAATCTAGAACAAAATTAAAAATCTTTGTCTCTTGGTTTATGGACAATCCTAACTTTGCAAATCTGTCAGCTAAAAGGTTTTCCTCCCTTGAAGTGTAGATGATGTTACAATGTAATGTTTTGTCGCTACTCCTGTATATGTGATCCATTAAAGGAAAAAAACTTATTATCAATAGCATGTACGGTTAGGCAAAATAATCCATTTTATATTAGCACATCCCTCACCAAACATATTGATGGTATTTAAGGAGTTTGATTCAATGATGAGGTTTTTGAAACCCTATTTACAAGCCATTATTAGTGGCTACAACACAGCCAAAAGTTCCACCTTATCAACATGACAAAAGAGGATCTTGTGAGTGAACCTCATGATAAAATGACCTTCATGATCTCGCACAACCCCACCAATTATTGCTTCTCTATAGATTCCAACCACCACCGCATCACAATTGATTTTGAGGGTTCCTACTTTAAGGGGACATTAGGCTACTCGACTCCTTAAATCAATGTATTGTGCTCCAGTGTCCTTTAAACTAGAACTCACTCGGTGAATGTCATAGATCTCATTGACAGTGGAACACATAGAATACACAACTTGGTCATCTAAATGCCACCTATCTTTGAAAATATACTCATTACATTTCCACAAAGGCGATCCAGAGCAATACAAAAAATTAGACTCCATCCATATTTAGTTTTTTTTTTTGCCATGTTTCAAATTTTTCAAAAGCCAAACGTCAAATCCAGTAGAATGAAAAAATTATGGACTTTTATGGTGCCAATTTTCTGCCATACCCTACGCACGTATGCACACAATCCTGCAGTGCATGCATCATGGTTTCCCTACAATTTCCACAAAGAGGACAATTAGAGTTTGAATTCATGTCTAATATATCACAAATCGTTCATAGGGAGGATAGCTGTTGTGAGCTTCCATAGAAAAACACGAATGCGTTATGACCCTTCCCACTTCCATAAACAGTCAAAAATGGGATGTTGTTGGGAGTACTCTCGACCAGGAGGTTTTTGTAAGTAGTTTTAGTGGAAAAGATATCATTCACTTACTATGCCTAACACGGTAAGTTTGTACCCATATCACCATGAGGAGCATCAATTGCATAAATATCACTAACCACGTCTTTTGGCAAAAGCATGGTCAGCTTCTCCAAAAATTGGTACCTTTCCGAGAAGGATCAATTCTTGTACCCACTCACATTTATACTCTACCCAAACTTCCTTCTGATCAACTTTCACCCGAATCTTGAGAGGAGAGCTATCAGTCACGTCATATTATTTGGTAAACCATATAAATAGAGAGGTTAAGAAATTGAATTGAATTAGATTTTGGGTAAAATCTATTTTGATTTGATAAATTAATATGATTGTATTATATCAAATTTGTAAATAAAAATCTACCTGTCAAATTCAATTAAGAATGAATAAGATCGAATTGAATTCAAAAATTATACACAAAATTTTTTTAGATATATTTTGTTTTCTATAAAACATAAAAAATAAAATAGTAAACATAAAAGTTAAAAAGTAAACTATTAAATATATATTGTTTCTTCAAAATAAAATATAAAAGTAAAACTATATATAAAAGTAGTCTATAAAAGATTAAAAAAATTAAAAATAGTAAAACTTAATAACTAATCATTTTTATGACCGCAATACTTAATACATTCCTATTTGAGTTTTGATTTTTTTTTAGTATCCAATGACATAGTGACAGAGTAAAGAGACTGAGAGATGTGGATTGGCCCACCTAGGATCATTGGATTGTGTATTGTTAATTTTTTATTTACAACCTATTCAATATATATATATATATATATATATATATATATATATATATATATAATATTTACATAAGTTTTTTATCCTTAAAGTTTTACAAAAAATTACTTTTAGTCCTTAAAATTCAAAAATATTTTTTAAGTCACTGAAATTAATTTATTTGTTCTATTAAGTTGTCCATTTATAAGTTCTGATGTATTTGATTGTGTCGAATGTGAAACTAAATATTGAAGGGGTTAAGCTTAAGGAGGAGAGTGATTTACGAGTACAAAAACATGATTTCTGTCACCAATTTTTTAACAACGTTAACTAGAGAAGAAAGGCTAAAGTGAATCAAAGACTAAAAAAAATATTTTTGAATTTTAAGAACTAGAAGTGATTTTCAGTGAAACTTTAGGGACAAAAAACTTATTTTAAGTCTATAATATAATATAATATAATATAATATAATATAATATAATATAATATAATATAATATAATATAATATAATATAATATAATATAATATAATATAATATAATATAATATAATATAATATAATATAATATAATATAATATAATATAATATAATATAATATAATATAATATAATATAATATAATATAATATAATATAATATAATATAATATAATAATATTTAAAAATTTTATTGAAGTTAACGATAAAAGAATTTGCAGAGTTCAAATCCATGAACATATCTAACTAAGGTTGAGTTTAATAAAATTTGATCATGTTGGATCAATTCACAATTGATTTTGATAATTAGATTTATAGATCGATCCAAATTCATAAATACCCTACTTATAAATAGATTTAATATAGACATAGTTATTAAATTAAAAATAAAAAATAAACATGTAGTTTCCTTTGTCACTATAATCCTTAAAATTTCTAGAGAAAACTCTTGCACTACTTGACCTCTAGATAAAGTGATTTAACGAAATTTAATTTTCTTTAGATTTTTCTTTTGGTGTTATTGAAAAATTAGAGGAGGTCGACTACTCAACTTATAGAGAAAAGATCCAAACCTCACACATAGACACAATGATGGTGGTGGTGATAATGATAGTGGTTGTAGCTACAACGGGGGTGGTTGTCGTAGTGGTAAAAACAATGGTGGCGATGGCAACGAGGGTGGTGGCGGCAACGATAATGATGGCGCCACCCCCACCGCCATCGTCGTTTTCGTTGCTGCCACCCTCATCGTCCTTTCTATCATTGTTGTTACTGTTATCACCATGACAACCCCTCACTGTCGATGTCGCCACCATCACTATGATATTGCCTCCACTATCATCATCACCACCATCGTTAGTACTACCATTACCACCCCTGTTGCCACCCTTAGCGGTGACAGTGGCAGTATCGACAAATGGTGGTGACCTTGAATAGGATTCCATAGGAGTAACTAGAGAGAACATGATATATTAGGCGTTTGTGGAAGAGGTCTTTTGATGTGATCTTTGATGATCACGTGCCCAAAGGATCCTTTCTAAGGTCACTTGGAAGGGAAATGGATTTATGGAGAGGAAAGGAATGGGGTGAGGCGCCACAAATACTAGGTTTGATAAGCCAAAGGGGAGAGGCCACAAGGGAGGGGTCCCTTGATAACTCTTAGAAGCTCTCACAAAGGAAAAAGGGGGACACTCAAAGGTAAGAACCTCAACCAATATGGTTTCTAGGATTAAATTCAAGTGTAAAAAATACAAGTGAGGGAGGAGCTCCTATTTATAGAGGTAGCTAACCTCTTGAACAAGATAACCTAAAAAATAAGGGCTAGGATTAAAAGGACAGATCTAAGGGAGCAGAATTAAGAAACAATTCCCTCCTTAGATCATCAAACTTGGTGCCCAAGTTTCTCAAACCAAGGGTCAAGATTCCTTCTTATTAGCTTAGGGGGTTTATGTAGAAAAGAGGGGTGTAGATATCAAGGCTACTCCTTATTTCCTTCATAAAGACCCAAAAAGCTAAATCCACTCTCTAAATTCCTAAGACACCTCCTAAAAATAAAAATGGACTAAATACATGTCCCAAATTAAATTCTTAATGCTCCTCAAAATTAAAATAAAGGAAAATTACATTTTATTAACTAAAGTTCCTAGCCTAATATCTTTACTCTCCATAGGAGGTGAAGTCTTCCTTTGTCTGCAAGGGCTAGGTCTTCTTCAATCCTTCTAGCCATGACCCTAGTGATAGGTCATTAGCTAGGCATGGTCACATCATCTTTGTATAAGAGAATCTTGTAAACTTGTTTAATTAACAACTTGATCTTAACTGTTTATTGAAATGTCATAGTTATTATTATGTTTTCTCATATTTCACTATAATCCTTTTCTCATGTGAAATGTTATCTCTGTATAATTATATATAATATGTTATATAAGTTCTCATAATAGAACTTTACGACTAAAACATTTGTTTATCTTTTTTTTTATAAAAAAAAAGTCTTGTGACAGAAAACATCATATCAAATAATTATTGTTTTTAACTATGTATGGTATAAGATATTTAAGTAAGTTTTGATTTTTTAGTAGTTGAAAAAATTATTTGACTAATTGGAAAACGAATTTTTTTAAAGTAGTTTTTAGTATTTTTTGAAAATTTTAAGTAGTGTTTTTGAAATGTTTGTTTCTAATTTTTTATGTTTATTTTCTTTTTTGCTTTCCAATAGTTATTAGATTTGTTAATATTTTTTATATAAAATAAGAATTATTATATTTTTTTTCATTTTACGTTTCAACCACCTTAAGATATTATTTTGTTAAATATTTAGATTTAATAAGTTAGTTTAACATGTTTTTTTTATCAACTATATCAACTCAACTACTATTTAACTTTCGTTATTAGCAAGAAATTTTACTGCTAAGAAGAAAAAAAATAGGATGCATAAAATATGTCTTCTTGAAAGTTTTAAAGAGGTTACTACTAACCTAAAATGATAAAGAAAAAATGAGTCTAAAATTGGAAATAACACTCATTAATTAAACCCTTTGTAAAATAAAAACATTAGCTTTCAAAATCTTCCTCTGCATCTGATGATCCTGAATAAGACGTTTGCCTTCCTTGCACCTATTCTAGATTAATATATCTATTTTCCTTGCGTTTACATCCCTCGCAGCCAGTCAATGTTAATGTGCATGTCTCCTCTATGACTACTCTAGAGAATTGTTTGCCTCCCCATCTTAAATTCCTTCTACCTCCTCTGCATCTGCTCTCTATTGCTGCATTTGCCCCCCTTCATATATTTTTGGGGACTACGTTTTCCTTCCTTGTGTATGCTTTGAGTTATTGTATGTCTATGTCTTTTATTAATCAATGCACCTCATTGGTTCCCTAGTCCATTAAGAGAGATAGTGTTGGAAAAGCTTGACAGAGGTGTTCTATATCATAAAGATTATTGTATGTATGGTAATATGACTTGATAATCTAGTTGTTCTTCCCTAAATATAATAAATGCATTACATTGTTTCTATAAGGTTCATAGAGTTGTCATCCATATTACAATCAACCTCTTTCGAACTTTGTTTCTGAATCGTCCCAAACCAAGTAACTATTTAAAGTATATTTTTGCATCCTACTGCATAGTCATTTCAATCCTTCTCCATCTTATAATCTCTTGCTAGACTTGTAATGCAAACCCACGAGAGAATAACATGTGTTGGCCTAATTCAAGTTCTTTCCCACATTAGCAATAAAAATCATGTTCTTGTGATATTACCTTTCTTTTCACAAGGTTGGTTCGTGTTGGTAATATCACAACTTTTCACACCATAACTTGGACTTTTGATGATGCATCTACTCTTCATAACTTATGATAAAAGTTCTAATTCATTTGTTTTTTTGTTGCTTATTCCTTTGTTGGAAATAATAGTGGATTGGTATTAATCAATTATATTTTATCATCATCTAACAATTTAAGATATGGTGATAATCATATCTTATAATATCTTTATGATTATTTGAATGTGATTATAATAAGATTGACTCTGTGATGGGTTGAGTCAATCATAAAAAGCCCATTTGAGGGGTCTCTGCCTACCCTGGGGGATTATAAATTTGTCATCCCATTAAGCAAATTACAATAACAATACACATTCTCTAAAATAATTCCCTAGAAAGTAGGTAGTAAAATCCTGAAGAGTTCTTATTGAACTCATATCTCTACAATAATCATTCCTAGGGTTTTTTTGTTCTTGAAGATCAAGAACTTCAATTCAATATATTTGAGGTACACAAATTCTCTTTCCTATCTTTTTATATTTAATTCTCTATACATACTATAATCTTGTATCTATTGATTTAAGGTTTCCTTTTATTTCCATCAATTGGTATCAGAGCCAAATTAGATACATATTATGGTTGTTTTCTATTAGAGAATTATGGTCGTTTTCTATTAGAAAATTAAATTTAAATTGAAGATTTTTTGTGTTATTAGTGAAATTTTATAATATAGTTCACTATTAGTTTTTTCACAAAAAAAATGAGGGTTTACGCTACTTGTTATTGTTAAAATAACATGTTAAAGTTTCATTCTCTTACTCTTACATGGGTAAATTATATATTGAAACTTCTTTTTAAGTGCTACCCCTTTAAAACCTAGTTTTCTTTTAAATAATTATGGGGTAAATTATTTTTAAAATTACTTAATGGTTTTCCTTTTTTTATGTTTGACCAATATGAGTCATTTGTGTGGGCAACATAATATATTTGTGTTAACTTTTACTTTGGAAAGTATTAATGAGGTTGCATTGACTCATTTTTATACCCATATTTTTGTGATTTGGTCAATGGAGAACTTTGTAGTTTTGATACGATCATGTATGATGATTCGTGTGTTAAATTCATTCTCAAAAGTATTGAATGTGGTTGCTAATTTTTTATATTCTTATTTTTTCAAAAATACCATATTTATTTAATATTTTTATATTATTGGTATTTTTTAGTATAAAAAAAATTTTGATTAATTCAAGATTAAATTAATTTTTTTTTACTATTATAATCTTGAATTTTTTACCTATTTTCATTGTGATAATTCTTTACAGTATTTGTATTCTCCAATTATACTGTACTCTCTTTAATATTGAATTATCATTTATAAATTCATTTTAGGTTATTTTATTAATTATGCACAATCTTAATTGTCCTTCTCTTATGAGCATAATTTTCTTTATTAATTTGCATTATTATTACTTGTCTATCATGAGTATAATAATGTGAATTTTGTATGTTGGTCATATAATATATATGATTAAAATTATGCAAATTTATTGGACAATATGCATAATTTCTTTTTTCATTTACATAATTATAATTTCACTATTTTGGATGCATTTATGTGAATTTTGTGATATAATTATTTTTTTTATTGCATTGATGATAACTATACTCTATCGGTGTATTTTTATTAATGTAATTTGGTGTTATACAATGTATTTTTCTTGGCTTATGTTAATGATTTTTTAATACCCTATCGGTATTAGAATTTTATTGATATAAGTTATAGTACATTGTAATTTCTTTAGGGATTCTCTTTTAACTGAACTTTTAGAATTACATAATGTTTCGCTGTTTTTGTAATGTTCAGTTTATTTCCCTCATTTGATCATGTTTAGTTATATTTATATGGAACCAAAATTTACACTCTCATTTCCTTTTGTTCCATATTGACTTATAACCTTTAATTGGACATTTTTTCCTTCAAAACAAAAAAAAATGTTGCATTTTTTGTGGTGCAAATTTTCTATATATATATATATATTGATAAAGAAATAGTTGAATTTTATTTAGTCCTCTGGGTATTTTTTTGTTATGTCAACTTATTTTTTCTTTATCAAGTAGAAGGATTTTGTGTATTAGAATTTTAATTAATATCTTATAAAATAAATTGTCGTGATATAAGATTTTTACCTTAAATGTCCAATTAATCATACATGTGAAAAAACAAATGTTCTTGATAAAATTATTTTTTCTTATCACATTATTTGTGATCATATTGTTGGGATATATATTAAGAATTTTATATTGGTCTCTTGTAAAATATTTTCTTGTATAACAAACTATCTATTGATTTGCAATATTAGTATGAAATTCTTGTAAGGACAATATAGGAATCCCAAATATTAAGAGATTAATTTCTCCATACCATATTTTATAATATTGTTAATGGTATTCTTGTAAAAGCTAGAAGCTTTATTTTGGGATATATAAATAAACCTATGTCCATTATAAATTGTGATGAGAGTTAGAGATTATTTATTATTATATCCTTAATATATGCAAGAATATGTCGCATTCTTCCGCTGCGTGTAATCATGTTTTATTCTCAAGTGTGTGTAAATATTGTTTATTGTAGCACTTGATTTTTGTTTATGATTACTTGATAACTTGCTTATGATCTCATATTCTACGTAAAATTATCAAGTGATCCATTTTCTCACTCATGTAATTATTTTTTCAAGATCCTCATAGGGGTCAATATTTTTGTAAAGATTGATTAATATGTGGTTAATTATGAAACCATTTGTGAGAATTATTTATTCTTATGGATGAATTTGTATGTTTCATATTCTTGTTATTTTAACCACTTCTCTCATTAATCATTCGTTATTCTACTACTTTCTAATTCCTTAAGTAGAATAATAGTGAATTTTAATTCACTTTTATTATTATCTTATAAAGTCATCATCCCACTATCACTAGAACTTTTAATACTAGTGTACCCTAATTATAATCCTAATATTTTTTTGTATATTGAGGATTAGTGGGAGTATATTTAATATTGTATTATCTCTCGAAACTTATATATTTTTTATTGTCATATAATTGTGTGCAAATTTAATTATGATATGACATATTCTATATGGCTTCTTTATTTATTTTTGTCTTATTTTTATTGAGACACATAAAATCCATTGTATCTTTGTAGACATCTTTAACTGATGTTAAGGTCATTCTGTTGGGTACTGTACATTAATCCTTTTGGCATACAATTATGCATTGTGCATCTCTTTTACCCAATTTTCATATTTTAATTGATCAAAATTTTAGAAGTATATAATTTTGTATCATGTCTCGAGACTTATCTATCTGTATTGTCATATATTCTTGTGCACATTTAATTATGATATGACATACTTTATAGGACTTGACTATTTATTTTTGTCCTATTTTAATTGAGATACATAATTCATTGTATCTTAATAGATATCTTTAATGAATGTTAAGAGCATTTTGTTGGGCATTGCACATTAATTCTTTTGGTATGCAATTAAGTATTGTGCATTTCTTTACCCAAAATTTTACATTTTGTTTGGTCAAAATTCTATAAGTACATTGTAGATGCAATACTCCTATCGAGTATGATTTTCTACTTTGTAAAAAAAGTGCTTATTATGATAGTACTCCTATTGAGTACAATTTTGCACTATTGAAGTACTTATGAATTTTTTTTTGTTTGGACCAATTATCTAAGTGTTTGCTCAATTGACATTTTGTAGCCACAATAATCAGAGTATCATTTTATATAAACTAGGTGTCTATGTGGTTTTAGTAGGAAATTTATGGATTTCTTACTTATCTTTATATTCTTACATAGTCACTCATTTTTGAAACTCGGATTAGTTAAATGTCAAATATTATAGAGCATTTATGTAGCCTATATGTAATTACATATGTTATTGGGCTATGATGAATAATTAGATGCATGTAAATTATGTTTTCTCACCTATATAATTTTTCGGACTCAAGTAAAAAAAAATTATATTAATTAAACATTTTTTTATTCACTGATCAAATACTTAACTTTGGAGTTTTATAACTCATATGGTTTGGTTAAGTTTTGATGTCTTAGATCAGTGGGAGTCTGAAAACTTTCTTATGAGATATGTGTGAAGTAATATCATTTTAGTAACATATCTCTTAGCATTTTTGGATGATTGAGACCATGTAGTATCATATTATTGAACTATATTATTCTATATACTTTATGAGAAATATTTATGATATATATCCCTATCGGATATTATTTTGTAGCTCAAATTTCTCATTGTCTAATATAAGATTTGTCTATAATTGTCATTCTAGCTTAATGATTTATCTTTGTATTATTGATTAATATCATCCAAGTGGGAGAATGTTGGAAATAATAGTGGATTGGTATTAATCAATTATATTTTATCATTATCTGACAATTTAAGATATGGTGATAATCATATCTTATAATATCTTTATGATTATTTGAATGTGATTATAATAAGATTGACTCTGTGATGGGTTGAATCAATCATAAAAAGCCCATTTGAGAGGTCTCTGCCTACCCTGGGGGATTATAAATTTGTCATCCCATTAAGCAAATTACAATAACAATACACATTCTCTAAAATAATCCTCTAGAAAGTAGGTAGTAAAATCCTCAAGAGTTCTTATTGAACTCATATCTCTACAATAATCATTCTTAGGGTTCTTTTGTTCTTGAAGATCAAGAACTTCAATTCAATATATTTGAGGTACACAAATTCTCTTTCCTCTATCTTTTTATATTTAATTCTCTATACATACTATAATCTTGTATCTATTGATTTAAGGTTTCCTTTTATTTCCATCATCCTTTTGTATGCAACAACCATTGTATAGGCATCCCCTCTCCTCCTTTCCACCTCAACTCATTCTTCATGTTTTCTCTGTGTTATACTTCTCTCACATTGTTTTTCAAGCTCCCATTGCATTTCACTACTCAAAAAGCTCCATCTTCCATTTCCATAGTCACTCTCCTTCCCACATCTCCCTAACAAAGATCTCTTGTTCCATGCTACATTATATAGTGTTTCAAATTCTTCATATAGTGTTTCTCTTCTATCCCTGTATCCCCCCAAAACAAGATTGTTGAAACATCTCTAATTTCCCTTCCTTTATTAGTTGATAGCCACCCTTTTCTTCCACTCACCATGTGGTTAGTCGTATGCAGATCCTTCCACCACGACAAACACTTTCTCCCATTCACCTTTCAACTTTAGTCTTCCTTTATATATTTGAATTTCACAATGTTAACCCAGAAGTTGTTTTCCTTCGATCTTAGCCCCACCACCATTTTCCTAGCAGAGCTAGATTAAAAAATACCAATATCTTTGATCTCTAAACTTTCATCTCCTTATCCCTACACACATTTCTCCATGATATCCAATTGATTTTTCTCCTATTTTAAGTTCCCCTACATAACATTTTTTTCAGAAAGGATTCCAACTCACTATACTTGTAGGAGTCCAAAAAAGAAGATAATATATCGGCATGATTGTCATAATGACTTTGACCAACACTACTCTCTTTGCCATTGATATATACTAACTTGTTCATGAAGTTAAAGAAGTCATGCATGATGATGTTCTAAAATTCCTTTTCTGTGTTTTTTGGAAATCACATTTGTAAATAATGTTGGAAAGGATTTAATCTTTAGGTTGGATAATCTTTAAGTCATTACTCCCATTATCTTATAATAAGTGACGATAAAAAGTTAATACAAAAATAAAAGATTGTATTAATTTTATTAAATTAACTTTATCATTAATTTTTTTCCAAAATGATATGGCACAAAAATGTATTATTAAAGATGTAAATGAGAAAATAATAATATCATATTAAAAATTAAATTAATGTAACTCTTATTTAAAAAATGTACAACATTTATTATAAAACAGGAGAAGATGATATAAGAGAAAGAACAAGTATTAAAAGAAGTTAATTTCTTAGGGTTTAAATATGTTTTTAGTATTTGTAAAATTACATGTTTCCATGTTAGTATCTATATTTTTAATTTTTTATTTTAGTACCTCAATATTTTTTAAAGTTTGAAATTGGTCCATGTTGTTAAGTGTTTTTTGTTAACTAATGACGTAGCTAACATAAGTGTTACATAATTAAGTTCATGTCATTTTAAATTGTTCAGTTAGTATCCACATTATTTTTATAACAAATACCTTTTTTCATTTTTTTAGGTACCAATAAAAAATATAAATAAATTTTGGCTACCAAAGTCAAAATAATTTCATTTTATAGGTATTAAAAATTATTTAAAGCCTAAAAAAAGTTAATTACCATTATTACCACACATTATTTTAAGGCTTAAATATGTGACTTAAACATGTTTTTGGTCTCCAATAAATTTGTGAATTTTTGTTTTGATCCCTATTAAATTTTTTGTTGTGTTTGGTCCTAATAAATTTTTATTTTGTTTTTACATTCATTTACTTAGTGCTTTAAAAAGTTTTATACTTTAGATAGTAATTCAAGGACAAAAACAAAATAAAATTTTATTAGGGACCAAATACAAAGAAAAAATTATTAGGAACCAAAAAAAAAACTTGATAATTTATCAGGAACCAAAAACATGTTTAAACCTAAATACGTTTTGTGTTCTAATATATTAGTGAATTTGTATTGTGTTTCTAAAATTATTTCTTTTGGTAAGCCAAGAATTGTATTAAAGATAAGATAAAGCACAAGAAATACCTCCTTAAAACGAATTACAAGGATAAGATATAAGGACCCTCCTACTAAGCATTACTCAATACAACAAGATGGATTCAAAATCCATTCTACCCATAAATGAGAAGCTAAGTCAGCCTTATACTATTCCCATGAGTTCACTTGTGTAGCGAGGACAATTTGTTGAATCCCTGGAGTTGTTACTCTAAAAGTTGAAGCATTCCTTGCCCTCCACAAATGTCAAACTGTTGCATACCACACAAAATTCCAAGCTAACTTTAACTCTGATTTGCCCCTAACCAAACCTCTAAATTGCTCCAAATGGCTGCAAATTGTTATCGAAAACAATGTCTGGATCCCCCACAACTCACATAGAGTGCCCAAACTCTACCAGCCACCTTGTGGATTTGGTCAGGGGGATGCGGAAATAGTACTTCAAGATCCGTTACGTGTCCAAGGTCTCTTGTTCTTCTTGGCATTTATTATTTTAGCATAAATCTTTTTAGTTCTTAAGAAGAAACAATTTGAGAAGGTTCAATTGTCCAAAATGAATTTCTAGGCTCACGTATTTATCAACATAGTAAGTCTAAAAATACATGCGTGGTTGTTTTTGCCATCTCCCCGCACGACCCACACCTAGTTTCATCCTAATGAAGGATTCCTCGCTTCGCCAAATTCACTCTACTTGGGAGTCTATTGGCATCCATCTGCCAGACCAGCATATGAATCTTAGGTGGAATTCCTTTCTGCCACAACCTTTTATAAAAACCATCCTGGACTTGTCCCATCTCTACAGACAAAACTTTATTTGCTGAGGACACAATATATTGAACTGACTCATCCCCTTCCACACCCAACCATCCTACAGACCTTCTACTAAATTTATTATCCTTATTTGGCTCATTCAATTACCCAGTTGTTCAGCCTCCCACTCAAATGACTCCCTACGCCAACCCCATCTCCAACAACTCCCATCCTGGTCCCACATATCATTAATCAAAATAATCTTTGGAATTCCTCCTGCAAGCTTTGATTTCCTACCAACCCCTCCTTCCAAAAAGATACATTTCTACCACCTCCAATACTACGCCTAGCATTATTTGTCCACCAATTTTAATTCCCACTACAATATGAAGATCTACCTACCACCTCGAATAGTAGGTTCTTTTGAATTCTCATGACCCATATTTTTTTATTATAAAGCCTATCTAAAATACTTTATAAAGAATTTAAAAAAAAAATTTAAAGAGCAATCTAAAGTACTTTGAGGATGCAAAAGAAAATAAAAAATTATTGAATAACCAACATAAAGAAAAAATTTATTTGAAACATATATATTAAGTGTTTTTAATATAGGTTAGGTTTGTTAGTAAAATAAAAGGATCTTATGTAATCCATTAATCATTTAAATAATATTTATTTAGTAAAATGATTTCATGATCCAACAAAGTTATTTTAATGACTCCATGTTGACCAAGTATTCACCGCTAACTATTCAAAGATTTTTAAGATAAGATCAACTTATATGCATATAATATAACAAAGAATGTATATTACAATAATAATAATAATTAACTTTTCTAGTCTAAATAATTTGTTGGTACCTATAAAATAAAATTGTTTTGGTTTTAGTACCCAACTTTTATTTAAATTTTGATATTGGTACCTGAAAAAAATTTTAAATTTTGAAGAAAATGAGGTAGATATTAGCTCGTCAATGTTAAATTATGTGAACTAAATGACATGACAATTTCTTTAATCATGTCACCCTTTACCTAAAAATAGTGAATGACATATACCAATTTGGAACATTAAAAAGTCAGATACTAAAATAAAAAATAAATAAAAAATTTAGGCCCCGTTCGGGGTGGTTTTGAGTTTCTGCTTTTTGGTTTTGAAATATATTTTGAAAACAGAAACCTATTCGACAAAAATGGTTCTATTTTGGTTTTTTACTCATCTTCGAAACAGTTTTCGCTCAATTTTAAAAACAATAAAATTTGGTTTTTAGATTTCTGTTTCTGTTTTTATTTAAATTCATTACTTGACGTCATTTGTTTATCACCTCTGACCAAAAGTCACCGACGGTCATTGGTCATCACCTCTGATTAGTGGTTACCAGCTCCCACCTCCGACTTGCAGTCATCGGTCATCACCTCTGATTGACAATCACCAATTGCCACCTCCAACCGGTTGTCACCGATGGCCACCTCCAACTGCCGGTCACCAACTGCCATCTCCGACCGGCCGTCACCTCCGACCAACGGTCACCGGCAGCTACCTCCGACCGGCAGTCACCAACCACACCTCCGACTGGCGATCGCCAATGACTGACTGTCACCTTCAATAATCGGTACCTTCAACTAGTGTTTTGGTTAAGATTTGAAATCAATGTTTTAAATTTGGAAAAAAAAAATGTTATTTTTAAAATTTTGAAAACTTAAAACTAAAACTAGTTTTTATTTTTAAAAATTTTAAAATTAAAAACCAAAAAATACCCTAAACGGAAGCTTGGATATTGAAATGAAAATCCGCAAGTTTACATGTACTAAAACATATTTAAACTAATTCTTAAATACATCTTGATGGTTGTTTTTACCACGAAAAACAATAATGTTTTTAAAATTACGCTTGTCTAACTTAAAACTTGTATTTACAAGAATAACAGTAAAGTTGGTTCAGGCCGTGCTTTATGAGAAAAGAAAAGCACGTTTGAATGTGGAAAGGAGTTTTGATGTGTAAAAAAAAAAAGTTACTGGTTTAATTGTATTTCACGTGCAAAGCAGTGTGGATTCTTGAGGTGCTTTATAAGGGAAATTAATACTGGTAGGAAGAGGACCCAACAGCAGTGTTTTTTCCCTTCATGGTGTTCCTCTTGAAGGTGTTGAAGTTGTTTGTTATGTGTTTGCCTGAGGGAGAGAGAGACAGAGAGAGAGCCATGGCACTGGAAGCAGTGGTATTTCCACAATCACAAGACCCCTTTGGTGGTTACGGATCAGTGAATAAGGACTTGTACAACTGCACCTTCTTGGCTGCTACTTCACCCAACTGGGGGGACTATGAACACATCAACATCAACATCAACAAAGAAGACCAAGGTTCTATCTCTACTTTTCTCGATAATGATAATAGTAATAAAAATAATAATAATAATAATCAACCAGACAATTACCCTTATGGAGATTGGACCAGCTCCTCCTCTATCTCTTCTATGTTACCCCACTTCAACGAACTTCAAGACCCCAGCACTACTCAAAACTTAGATACCTTAACCACCACTCGTCCCAAGAGGCGCAGACCCAAAAGCAGAAAGAACAAAGAAGAAATTGAGAACCAAAGAATGACTCACATTGCCGTCGAGCGCAATAGAAGAAAGCAGATGAATGAGTATCTTTCTGTTCTTCGCTCTCTCATGCCAGACTATTATATCCAAAGGGTACTTCACTTAATTTCATTCTTCCTTCTTTCTTTCTTTTCTTGCTTCATACAAAAATTTAAAAAAGGGTTTTGTTGACTTTGTCTGTTTCCGGAATGAAGGGTGATCAAGCTTCTATAATTGGAGGTGCTATTAACTTTGTTAAGGAGCTTGAGCAGAGGCTACATTTTCTTGGTGCTCACAAACAAGGACAGGGCAAATCTGAAGCTGGTGGTGAAACAAACATGCCCTTTTCTGAGTTCTTCACCTTTCCACAGTATTCAATAAGTGGTGCTGCTGGCTCTGATAATTCTGCACCAAAAAGTGAAGAGCTGGGTGAGGTTAAGTGCGGCATTGCTGACATAGAAGTGACCATGGTGGAAAGCCATGCAAATCTAAAAATAAGATCCAACAAGCGCCCCAAGCAGCTCTTGAAGTTAGTCTCTGGATTGCATACCATGCGCCTCACTATCTTGCACCTAAATGTTACTACCATTGGTGAAATTGTTCTCTACTCCCTCAGTGTTAAGGTTTGTCTTTGCTGGTGCCTTAGACTTGGGATATTTTTACTTAATTTTTTTGTTCTCCAAGGTGAAAATGTGTTGAAAATTTTTGTTGCAGGTAGAAGATGATTGCAAGTTGGGATCAGTTGATGACATAGCTGCAGCTGTGTATCAGATGCTGGATAGGATTCACAAAGAGGCAATGTTGAATTAAGATCAGACCTTGACCAAATTTACCCCACTTGGTTTTTAGCCTCATGTCAAGACCTTACTTCATGATGGATCATTGTCTCTCGCTATTTTTTCTCTTTCAAGATGTACCTAACTATTGCAACTCTGTTCAGTTCAGCCTTTGTTAATCTACTGATGGTGCCTTGATGTGGGCTCCTTGGAGGAAGTTTTTTGGTTTATTCCTTCTTGTGTATGTCTTTGTAGCTCACGAGCTCCTTTTGATCTCTCTCTCTTTCTTTTCTTTTTTCTTTTTATCTGGGGTAGGGGTGGAGAAGGCTGCGTGGTATGTTGTTCTTGAGACATATTCTAGTGCTTGGTCAATATTGCCTACCTTGCTTTGAAATTGGTAGGTCTTGTCTACCTCTATCATAAGCCAAAGCCAAATTGTCAAGCCGAAATTGAGAACATCTCAAAATAAAATTGAATGAAAATGAGAGCCGAATATTTTTGGCAATTGTCACATATAATTAAATAGGTCTGTATTATTTTCCTCTATTTGGTTATCATTATTTAATAAATTTGATCTGAAATACCCAAAATTCCAACTCCATATTCATCAATGCCTTGTATAGGTCATGAGATATCAATGCAAGGAATGGAAGAGGCTTATGACACCATCACTTTTAACTGATTCTAGGTTTTCAAAGATATCACAATTAACTAACCTACACTGATGATTCGACTCAAGCACTAAAATGGAAGTTATTTGTGTAAAATTTGATTAAATAGAGATAGTAATCAAAGTTGTGCTTTATTTTCTGTTCCGGATTTGTAGCAAAAGGTTCTAACTGTCAAAATAGACCCACCTACACCGTAGTCTGTACCAAGTAAGTACTAAGTAGAGTTGCAATTCAGGGGAAGGCTGCGGAGCACAGCTTCAAAACTCAAAAGGGTTCACCTTTCTCTGCGCATTGTGTTTCACACACAACAAAAAATAAAAGGGTCCATCTTTATCATCACCATCAAGATTGCTATACTGAATCAAGGATGCATGTGTTTAAGTGTACCTGTATGTATTTTATATCACGGATTCTTACTTCGCTTGCTGCGTGTATAATTATTTTATAACTTAGGGAAAAATGCAAATGATTAGCACATTGAATGCAAAATAATGGCCCCATGAGGCTGTACAACGTTCAATGACGAATCCCTAGGTAAAATAAAAATAAAAGACGGTTGTTTTGAGGGTGGTGGAGATCTCCAAGAGGAGAATGAAAAGAATAAAGTTACAGATGCAAAATAAAGAATTCCCTAAAGCAAAGTCTTTTTTTGCGGTTAACTAGTTGAATGGAGGTGTTTGTTATTGAGTGATTTGTGAGCAAATAGAGTAACTTGTCTAGGTGAAAAAGTTTTCCCTTCATTCATACACTTTATTTTGTAATCAAACTTTTTGTATGCATCAGAGGTTTGAGTTATCATGATGATTGCTCGAGTAGTAGTGAACTGTATGACTTTTTAAGTAGTGGCCATTCAACAACCATGATCTCATTCTGTGATCTTTTCTCAAATTTAAAACCTTGTTCTGTTCCCCCATTGAGTGAAAATTCTCCCTTGGGTCAAATCTAAAACAGTAATAAGATAGATTCATGGAATACTTTCTAATTTTATAGCTATATCCTCAATTACTTCAACTATCTTACGAGTAAGTATTTGAATGTGTGCTTCTTTTGAACTAGCAGTACCACCAACCAACCAAGGTAGCCAAAAGTTGCCATTTAGTTGAGAAAGTTACACAAAAGTGAATTTTGGTAAAAAGTAAAATCCTGTACATGTATAAAACTCTCTCCATAATGCTCGGTTAGTCTACTAAACTTTTGCTCCCTTTCCATAGATAATTATTGTTACAGGAAAAACGTATTAAAGCGCTTGTGTCCCTGTCTGCAGCAAAATTGCGCCCCTTGGTTAAAAATACTAATAGCTTATGGAAAGTAAAAATGCACTTATGCACCTAGATGCTACATGTACCTTTAAAAATATTTCATGTTAGAACAATTATTCGCAGATTAGATCTAGTTATAGGATGAGTCTGGACACGCAAAAAAAAAATGTTAGTATGGAGATGAACATGATATTATAGTACCCAATCTATCTCTCTCACACTTTATACATAGGTGATATTAATTAATATAATTATATTATATAATACTATATAATTATAATTTTAGATAAAAATATTGCTAAAAAATTATTTTCATTACAAATTATGATAAATAATATAATTATAAATAAAAAATAAGCATATAATATATTTTATAAAAATTTAATAAGACAAAAATATAATTTATAAGAAAAAATTGAGTTATTTATAAAATAACTCTTATAAATTTATAATATTATTAAATGTTATGGTAAAAAAAACGTAGGTTTGCCTGTGATGATATAAAACTTTAGGAAATATTTTATAATTTGTTTTATGTTTAATGTTATATTAACCTGCTTTTTATATTATGTTTACCTATAAGTAAAAGAATTTATTTATTATTTCTATACATAAGTAAAGTGTCGTTGCAGGATCAAAGTTACTACTCACTAGGAACGACAAAAATACTTGTGCACGTGAATATTACCATGGTTTTAACAGACATTACATTACTCCTTGTAACAGGCATGTGTATGAGTACAATTATTATCTGATGTTATTAACCGGGTATAAGTATGGATATGTGACTACCCGCCTTGTTATAATTTTAATAATTATATAATAAGTTTAAAATATATATTTAATTAAAAATTTTAATTCTTAAACTTTAATTTATAATTTCTTGTTATTTATTATTTTTTTATAGTTTTAAATTAAAATATAATTAATAAATTAATATATAATTTACTTAGTAATAAAGTTTAAATTGTAAAAAATAATATAATGAGTACTTACAAATATACCTGAATTTGAAAATAATCGAGGGAGACGAGAATTAAAATTTTATACCTATTTCATTTATATCCAAACTCGAACTTGCTCTACACTTTTCAGAAACGAAGACGGGAAGGGTGAAACACGTATCCGCCTCATCCCATTGTCATTCCTAATATTCATGCGAGTAGAAAGACGAATATTATAGTAGTTTCCTCATACCTACCTATTGTCATTCCTAGCTGTGAATTCCAATACACAAAATTGAATTATTTTTTAATAAATTGTTAATTTGATTTTTAAGTATTACTCTATGTTTACAAGTTGTTAAAGTATTAAAATTATATAAATTTTCCTTGAAATAATGAATTTTATACGTTCAATTTCTAAGTTGACGTATTTTATCAACGTTGAGAAACTATTTTAAAAGATTTTCCAATATTTGAGAATCATGTAACATAATTTTTAATAGGATTATTTATATGATTTATTTTTTTAATATTTTACTTTTGGAATTATTTGAGAAAGAGAGAAAACTATTTCAAATAGAGTATTCAATTAATTTACATAATTTCAACATACTGCTTTCATTTCCTTTTATATATTAACATAATATGATTAATATTTTTATTTAGAATAAATTTAGTTTTAATCATATGACATCACCTTCATTAATTTTTTTATATCTAGTTCATGATTGAGTTTTGAATATATAATTACATTAAATATTTGACAAGAAAATTATATATTTATAATAACTTTATCTAATTTAGTTTGTTCAGTGGCTCAGAAAAGTGGGTATAACCCATAAGTTTGATTTTCCTCATTAACAAAAATTAATACTACTAATAATATTAACATTTTAGTTATAAAAAAAAATCATCTAACTCAAATAAATTTACTACTGCAAAAGATGCTTCTGAATTGTAATATATAAAACAATTAATGATAAAGATAATAATTAATATTATTTTTAATTTTTAAATTAACTCACTAATAAATAAAAACATTTTAAAAGTAGACAGCTAAAAGAAAGACATGATACTATCTGTTGGAATAATAAAAAAATATTATTGAGTGTGTAAATCTAAATAATTTCGAATTTCCATTATGTATTTTCAGTTGCATTAAATATTTTAAAAACTCTATAACAATCCTATTAATTCGAACATAATAACATTCAATGATGATACTATCTATAATATAAATAAAATCAGATTAGTAAATGTTGAACTATAAATCTTCATAACATCTTATGTAAAAGAACTATATAATAGTCTAAGAGACTGATAAAAGAATCAAACAAAAATCTGTGAAATTGATCTAGGCAAATTGGTAAAAAGTCGATAATCCAAGCAATTTAACTAGTTCTTCAAAAACACTTGTTTAATAGCCAGGCAATTGTGGTGAATCTTTAGAAGTCTAATAATTATCTTTACAAGTGTTTTGGTTGTGGATAAAAGGGTTCAATAAATCATCATCAATGTCATTCTTTGAGTAGTCTATTCAATTCAATCAAAACTTTGTTTTGCTAGGATTAGGAGAAGGGATGAATAGTCCTTTTTTTTTTGGCTTGTGACTGGTATCTAAGTAGGTGGTTTTCTCTTCTTAAACTGCAATTTTGTCTATTTTCTGTATTAGTGTGAAACTCTCTTCTGTTATGTCTTGTAACTTTTGAAAATGTTGCTCATAATGAATAAATTGTTTTTTTTTAAAAAAAAAACAGTTCATTGAATTTGAATTACTCTAATAACTTTTTTTTACTTAATTGGGTTGAACTTGTATAATGATTAATTTTTGAATTAACTCCTTCATTCTTACCGATTTCCCTTATTCTTATTAATTAATATAATTTAAGTAAATTTTAGATATCATTGAATTAACGAGTCAACAAATTAGAATAATTAAACTAAAATTGTAGTTCTTTTATTATTTTTTAGGAATTTAAGATTCAATTTACTTCAAATCGTTCTTGAACTAAATAATTCTTATCTATTAGAATATCAAATTCTCATTTTCTAATAACATGAATCTTCAATGAGAATATTTTATTATTATTATTACCTTGCAAATTATATATAGTGATTTATTACTAAACTTATTCATTTTAAGTATAGTAGAATTTATGATTCATTATTTTAATTTATTATGTTATTGAAATGTTTTATTGATGTGTTATTTATAGATATTTTATTATTAATTTACATAAAATAAACTGTTACAAGTCTACAAATTTACAAATTGAATTTAAAAAATTTTCACGAATTATGTAAATTTTTTAGTTTTACAATCTTGTCTAATTTTAAAAATATCGGAGGTAACACTATACCTTCATAATAATTTAGGTTAATTTTATATTCATACACATAAAAAAGGTTGTAGTAGGCTCTTGAAATATCATCTTACTATTTTTTATATTTAATAAAATTATTAAATGATTAAAAAGTACATATACTTAGTAATTAGTACTACCTACGTTGTTAGATATTGCTGTTTTTAAATATAAGAAACGTACGTACATTGTCACTTTCAAATATATTACTCCACCCATTTGAAAATGAAGTCTCAACTAAGAAAAAATGTTTTTAAAATAAGTATTGATTTGATTTTTAAATGAACATTAATTTTTTTTATTCACAAAATGTCATTTTAGTTTAATAATAACATTGGTACTCATTTTGACGTAGAGAAATTGATAATTTTATTTTTCTTAATTCATTGTTATGTGTATTAACCAGATATCCACTTATTTTTAAAAAGAAAAGGCCATTTATTAGACTATTGCCAATATAAGTAATTTTATTGGTTTAAAAGATTATTTTCCTCCAGTAAAGAATTCTTGATATGTAGATAGTTTTATTAAATATAATTAACCACCACTTCCACTATTTAAGTTTATGAATATATTTCAGAATAAATTTAAATCTATGATACTATTAATTAAAAATAGTCAGTTTAATTATTTTTAAATTAGTACTGTATGTGTAGTCATTTCGGCCTTTCACACTAGTCCAGCTACACACAAATATAAATGCAATATTTCGGTATTCGACAACATCGAAATCCTTTTAAACAAACACTTGTTAAGGAGACTAATCCCAAAGATTAATTAAAGTTAATAAAGGTTTGTTAGAAAAAAACTCAAATATCACTTCTTTATTTTTTTGAAAAAACAATCAATTTATTTACTTAATCCAATAGGTAAAGATAATATCTAATAGGTAAAAATAATGTTTAATAGGTAAAGGTAATGTTTAATCGTTAAAGATCTAAATACCTATTATAAACAATACTCAAGCGTCAGAATATTTTTTCAGATACTCCTTCTTTCGAAATGGTGTCACAAAAAAAAAGGCTAAAAAGGTAATTTTGGTCTATGATTTTTCAATTTCTTAATTTTGCTCTTCTAAAATTTTATTGTGATATTTGATTTTCTATATAAAAAGATTCTTAATTTAGGTGTATCCATCAATTTGAGAATTGTTGACATATATAGGAGTTTATAATCATAATGTTTGAATTAAGGGGTGATTTACTCACAATAATTGATTCAGGTCAAATTAATCTATTATTCACGTACAATAATTTATTATTTATGAGTTGGGATTATGAAAAAGTCACTCGAATAATTGATTATTTATTGTTGTTAACTTGCCTAAAAATAAGGTTATAACTTCTTTATTGACACATGTTAAATTTTCTTACATGGTTAAATTTAATGGTTAATATCTCCAAATTTATATTCCCCTAAATTAAGCATTTTTTTGTGAAAATGAGTCCAAATGTTACGAAAAAATTTCAGAGAAAAAAATTAAGAAATCGAAAAAGTAAGGGGACAAGAATTGTCTTTTAACAAAATAATAATAATAAATTGTCTATTGTAAAATGGTGAAAAAAAAAGGCCACGCCATTTCTATTGGTGACATCCAAAATCATCAAATTAATTATCAGTGTATACTTTGAGAAATACTTTTTCAAGTACCTATTTTTATAATAACTTTTATAAACAATCCAAGTAAGTTCATGTCAAGATAGTAATTGTTTTAAAACAATAAGTTTTGTCAATATTAAAATAAAAATAAAAAAGACTAAGATTAAATTAACTAAATTTATAATTAAATCTTTTTAAACCTCCTCATGGCTTATAAAGTTCAATATTTAATATACTGGTAAAATAATTTGCTATTTTATTATTGATAGTAATACACTTTCATTGTTTTGAAAAAATTTAACTCTTCGAAAAGTAAAGAATAATAAAATAAGTAATGTAAATCATTAATGAAAAGATTAATTGTTGATATTCAAATAGGTCCTTTAATTCATAATACATGGTATTGACAATTTATATTTTTTAATAACTAAAAGTATCTATTTTGTTCTCTAAAATTAGTTATTCATTTCAAAGTAGAAAAAAACCTAATATATATATATATGAAGCTACTTATGATGCAAATATTTTCAATGGAAATTATTATTTAAAAAATTTTCTGTAGTCGATAACATGAAACTTTTCTATTTAAGAGAATAATTCTATGATTGAGTTTCTTTTTTTCTTTTCTCTTTTGTTTCTGTGTTTTTTATTCTTTCTTATGTATTAAAAAAACAATGCAATTAAGGGTGTGTTTGACAAAACTAGTTGAAAAATTAACTAAAAGTTAAAAAGCTAGCTGAAAGTTGAAAAATTGGTTGAAAGCTAGAAAAACCAGTTGAAAGCTAAAAAACTAATTATAAGTGTTTGGTAAAATTAGCTGATCAACTAGCTGAAAGTTGTAAAATGAAAAATAAGGACATAATTAACCATTAGATTAACAATGATGTATTTAAAATAATTAATCATTGTATATTTAAATTATAAATTGTTTAATTATATATTTAAATTATAAATTTTTATAATAACATACTTAAATTATAATTACATATTTAAATTATAAATTAATGTAACTAAATGTTTAAATAATAAATTACTATAATTAATATTTAAATTATAATTTATATAATTAAATATATAAAATTTAAATTGCATATTTAAATTATAATTTTCTATAATTATATATTTATATTATAAATTACTACAATTACATTAATGAAGAAAATAGAAGTTGTATAGTATGGTAAGAGAGAATTAATGAGGGGACAATGCATTAATCAATTAAGAGTAAATATATAAAAATAAAACCAACTAGTAGTTGAAAATAGAAAAGATCTTTTAGAAAAACTACTTGTAGTAATTTTTATGAAAAACTAGTAGTTCCTAAATTTTTGCTATCATAATGGAGTTGAAATCATTTCAGCTTTCAAGTAGGTGAAATAACAAATCAAACATATTCTAAATTTCTTTATCATTTTCATTGTGATTTTTTTAATCTACACCACCATTAAAGAGAAATTTTTTGGGTTGAATACTTCCACAACATAATAAGACTAACTCCCTCAATATGGGTTTTTTTCCATATACAAGATTCAAGTCCAAAATTTCACTTTAGAAAAATATGGATAGATACTACCTAAATCAGCAAAGCATTTTTTAGTTTCAAATGTCCTTAATTTGAAATGCGTGTTAGGCAGTTTGGCCTTTTGTTTTTGGCATTCTTTCTTACCCTATGATTTTTTAATGTCAGATTTCACATGAATCGATCTATAACCCTACAGAAAGGTCACAGTGTCCATTTGTGCAGCTAAGCAAAAGATATGATAATAATAATAATAATAGAATTCATTGGTTGTTGTTGAAGAAGGTCCAGGGTTTTATTTTAGAAAATTCCAACTCTTGACACCTGTTTGTTTTTACGTTGTTGTTCTTTTGTGGGAGAGTGTGGCGTTCATAGATTCCAACCCTCTCTCTCTTGTATTATTTCAACAATTTGCTTGTTTAAAAAGGAAGATGTTGGAGCAAAAAGTTTTGGTAAGAGACCACTTATACCAAGACACGAAGATTATTAGGCTTGGATTGCAGCTCTAAGAAACAAGCACATAAAAAGAGATGCAATAAGAATAGTTGTCGATGGCAACAACATGTTAACATATATACAGTTGAGTTAATAAAGAAATAGTGCCAAGACTAGATAAGGTCACTTCATTTCTTTGATCAAATAGTATAAAGCAAAAATAGAGTGGCTAAAATAACAATGACAATCACCCCAACAAAGGAAATTATATATAGAAAGAAAGACACTAATAATTGGACGAAAGGAACCAAAGTGATAGCGAATATACTCAATGTTGGTTCGCATGAGACACAGCTAAATGGGTTCTCAAATTGTCTAACTACTTTTCTTTAAGTAAACGTGACTTATTAATGTTTTAATTTTGTTAAGGTAAAGATTTGTACACTCGACTTCTCTCTTCCATATAAGAGTATATATACCTTGCATCTTATCGTGCAAAATTAAATTTTGTAAATTGAGAGAAAAAAGGTACTTAAGCCTTCTTATAAAAAAACGTATCACTTTATTATTCTCTTGTCTTTAATATATTAAGCATAATAAAAATAAGGGTTACAAAATGCTTCTTATCACAACCATATATGTATATAAATCATTAAAAAGAAGAATAGAAGAAAAATATATTTGAGAAATAAACTTCATTAGTATAAAAAGTTTTATACTAACATTCAATCACAATCTTTCATTTATGATAAGTTAATTTGTTAATTTTATCTATTAATACTTTAAAAGTCATATAAACGAAGAGTTGAGATTAAATATTGTTATAAAAATTTTTTTACACCTTTGGTAAATAATAATTAAACTCAATATTTTGTTCCGCCTAAGCTTATATTTTTTGTTCCTTATCATGTACTGTTTATTTTGTTTTGGTATTTATATTTTTTTCGAAAGGGTCTATAATTTTTTTGGTTTTAGTCATTGTTATATATATCGTTTTTGGCCTTCTATTATGTCTTTTTTAGTCTTATCAAATACTTTAAAAACAACTTATTCAAATTGAACAAAATAGTAGGAGACTAACAAAATAAAAATGTTACAAGGATTAAAACAAAATAACAAGGAATAAAACTAAAACAATTTAAGAAAGACCATTTTAATATAATAATTTTATAAGAAAAATAAATTTAAATTTATTATTAATTCATGGAAAAAGGCATATTTTAATGAACCTAATCAATCCTTAGTCATACTAATGAGATATAGCTCAATTGATTAGCATTTACGTGAATATTATAAATTTCTTATTATCGTGATTCTTACATATAAAGAAAAATACTTAATCTTTAATACCAATAATGCTTTTGGTAAAAATTAATACTAATAATATGAAATAAAGATATGGAGACACCAAATTCTGTATGAGAGAGAGCTGTTCCTCGATCACCAATATATATAGTAAGGGAGACCATAAATTCATAGGTATAGGATGGCCCAATCACATTCCCCCTATGCGAATTTTTGTTTTTGCACCCCATAGTTAAAAAAACTAAAATTGTCCTTATCATTTTATAAAATTTAAATTGTCTTTTTTCCTTATCTTTGAACACCTGTGAGTATGAATATGTAAAACCTAACCAAAATGAATTAAACATAAAAACTCAAACCGACAAACCGCAAACGGAAAAAAAAATGAATTGTTCGGTTTTTTTAATTTTCAAATTACGGAATTCAGTTTAATTCGTAATTTGACTAGATGAAACTGCATTGCACCAAATCAAACTACTAATTTTAAACTCAAAATCATATTAAATTGTATCATGACCACTATGAGCTTTCATTTTTGAATATTTTCTATAATATGTTATACTATGATTGTGTGTGCTAGTTTTCTTGTTCTCGAGAGACTTCACAACATTGTATTGTAGGTTTCTAGAAAACAAGTAGATTGTTTTAATTAGTAAAGCTTTTCATAATTATAGATATCATGATATGGAAAACAATTTTTTCTATGTTGTGAATCATGAAATCTCCAGCAGTACGCAATATAGTTGTTGATATGATGATCCATAACACATTTTAATAATGCATTTGGATCCTTTGATCTACAATTATGCAATTATATAATTGTGAATGATATGATTTACAATATATTATAATAATTACAAATCATGTAATTTGTAACACAAAATCTTATAGGTATGATAATTACATTACAAAATTTGTAATGTAGTTAAAATAATACATTATGGATTAACAAAATTTGCAATAAAGAAATACATTGTAATCATAAAATACACAATACACTTAAAAATATATATTATGGATTAAGAAATTCACAATATAGGGTATTTTGGAAAATTTAAAAAATTCAGAGGTTGCAAAAAGAAAAACGGTGTGAAAAAACAAAACCCTCAGGACATCAACATGGACTTTTAGAGAAAAAAAGTAGTATGCTGCTCCTTGCACCTTTCTTTTCACTCATACACCCGTCATACATAGCAATTTTCCTAGTATGCCCTTCACTTAAAAAAAAAAAACTAATCTCTTTCTTGACCACTACACAATATCTTCCTAACTCACACACATATCCATATGTCACACACCATTCATTTTTCATCAGAGTGATGGAGACTTGTCGTCATATATTTTGATAATATTTTGTTCCTTTGAATTATCTAATTCAAATGTTGTTAATAAATCATATGAATTAGCTAATTCAAATGCTGATACTATTCTACTTCTTGGAATTAACTAATCCAAATGTTGTTAGTATGATCTTTAGATTAACCAATCTAGACATTAACAATATATTTCTAATCTATATTAGCTAATTCCAATGTTTATATTATAACTTATGAATTAATTAATCTAGATATCAACAATACGTTGTTCTGCCGGATTAACTAATCTAAATGTTGATAATAAATCCTTTAGAGTAGCTAACATTGCCGATATATGGAGTTCATTCAAATTAACTAATTTAGATGGTCATAATACCCTCCAAATTAACTAATCTAATGTTCATTTAAAATGATAGCATAATCTAAATGTATTAAGAATCTTTCCGTATGTAATTTGAATGTTGTAAAAATTACTTTGTATTTCATAATCCATAAATAACAATGGTGCAGAGAGAATATGCAAACACAACCTAATAAAATAATATTGAAATATTTAAAAATATTATGGATATATAAACAAAGGGATGGATAATATTGTAAAAATTTACACAGCAGGATATACAAATTAAAAATCATAATATTTTAATCAAATCATACAATTTAATTGAAAAGAACGAATAATTACCTTTTAATTTTTTCCCTTCATGGTCAGGAAGAGATGAATATCCAAGTGCACGGCTTCAACTTTGACGTAAAGCTTATGAATGCAGATAACAAATGAATGAAAAAGTTAGAATTTACATGAGGTTTTAATAGACAAGTATATTTTTCTATATGGTAAGGCGGAGATTTTTATGTAACTAGTGTCCGTGTTTATGCACTGATTGCATAATTAATTATTATGTGAAAATAATGAACAAATGTAAATTATAAAGCAAGCATTTTTTATACCTCTTTATAATGTAGCGCTTTCATCCATGACAATTATATTATATATGTATGGGTAAAGACGGGTAAAGACTTGGGTCATTGTAAAAAAACTAAATATATCCCTACCAATTTCTGGCAAAATAAATCGGTCATTTCAGATTTAGGTAATATCGAAAATCAAAATATAATATCTAATAAAAAGGACTAATAATTAAATAAGGACTACCCTAGATTATCACAATATTCAATAAAATCTAACAAGAAAAATCAATATCAACCAGATAAAAGTAATATCTCGGGTAATACCTGTAAAGTAAAAACCTAATCACTTACTATAAATAGGAAGCGACACCAAGACATAGATACATGTTACTTATTCCCTTCCATAAATAGTACTCTTCTCCCACAATAATATCAGAATACTCTATAACACTTTTCAACTTGAGTGTTAGAGTCTTTTTTGCAGGTACTCCCCCTTTGGATCAGGGCAAAGGGTACTCTTGATTACATCAACATTTTGGTGTGCATCATGGGGCCCGAAGTAAAACTTGTCACCACAACACTTAAACCCTAAGCAATTATGGCAATTACAAGAAGTCATGAAACTACACCATGAAACTAGATAAGTAAAACTTGTCACCACAACACTTAAACCCTAAGCAATTATGGCAATTACAAGAAGTCATGGAACTACACCATGAAACTAGATAAACAATGATTGAGAAGCAGGAGCACAAACCAACCCACGACAACTACGGCATGAGGTCATAGACTCAAATAGTGTAAGGGAAATTCTCAAATTACTAAGAGAAGCGATTGCAAAAATAAGGCTTGAACATGCCGAATTTCAAAATCATAGTTGGCGGGAAGAGAAGTTCAGTAGAAGGAAACCACCAAGAGATTCACACAAAGGTGAATCTGCAGCCCCGTCCTATAGTAGACCTTCCTAGGTACATTCGGCAAGGCCATTACATAGTTATCCCACACACAGTTAATTTGCTAGACCATTCAACGAGCAAGATCCCAAAGAGATCCCTACATTTGTCCAAACCATGCCTCCACCCACACCTCCACCTGTCCAAGCTATGCCTCCTCCTGTCCAAGTTATGCCACCGCTTAATCCACTGCCTATAGCAGGACCAGTGGAAATAAGGTCTCATTATCCTTTCACACTTGAGATCATGAATATATAGTTACTGAAGAGCTAAAAGCATGTGGCACTGGAAAAGTACAATGGGACCACGAATCCTGACAACCATTTGGCCGTATTCATGACACATGTTAACATGTACCACCAACGACCAAACAACCCTATGCAAGATTTTTCCAATGTCTCTCAAGGGACATACGTTAAATTGGTTCATTCAATTACCACCGAACTTTGTCGATAGCTTTTGAACTCTGGCTATGAGGTTGGAACTCAATTTGCAACATCTAGCCCCCATCAATTCACCTCTATTGCCCTTACTACCATTAAGCAGTAGAAAGGTGAGCCCTTGAGAACATACGTAGACCGCTTCGGGCGAGCAACCCTAACCATAAAGAATCTTTGACCAAATGTAGCCTTGCATACGTTCATGACCAACATGTAGCTTGGAGAGTTCGCTAACAACTTAATACATATACAACCATTCGACATGGATAAACTCTGAAAAAGAGCAATGTCTGATGAAATTCCACCTAGCATGCATCATGGCTAGGAGGATTCAAGGAAGGTATGGCATGGATGAAAAGATCATTGAAGATTGGAAGCCATAGTCTTCATTTTTAGCTTGTAAATATTTTATTTTAATTAGCTAAATAGAAACATATTTTTAATTCCTTTAAGGCCATGTATATTCGGCCATCTTCTTTTTAGTTTAGAAGGTATAGGTGTCTTTAGTTAAAAATGAGGAGTAAGCTTAGAATGGGTGCATAAGTCAAGACATGATTTTGGGCTAGCCCATTCAATTTAAGAGATGCTAATTGCACCCATGGGGTGAACTTAGGTCCCTCACTTAAGTCCCACATTGCCTAGAAAAGTATGCCCAAACTCTCCCATTGTGCGATATATACTCATTCCCCCTCATTATAAATTTCACCTTTGAAGTTGAATGAAAATAGTCTCTTTGTAAGCACATTCTTAGTAAAAGGTCTTGAGGATCCTCTCTCTTGAGGAACCTCTTCCTAGTTGGTTTTTATCAAGGGTTCCTTCCCTTGTGGTAAACCTAAACATTTTGGCTTATCTCTCTTTGAGAGTGGAGACCCACCTCCAATTTCTTTTCCCTCTATCATCCATTTCATGGTGCTTGGAACCTCAAAGAGAAAGATCAAAAGGAGTGCAAAATCATTTTTGCATCATTTGGTATCAGAGCCAACTCCATGATGTTCTTTTCTAGTCTTAATTTTTTCTAAATTTTCTTCTTAGTCTTGTTGCTGTTCTTGTTTTTCCAGCCTTCATATTATGTTAATTTAATCTCCTTATTGTCTTGAAGTTTATGTTTTAGTAGTTTAATTCTTGCAATGTTAATTCCTAGTCTTTATTACTTTCTAGATTCAATTTCTTTTGTTCCTTTCTATTGAATCTTTGTGTGTGTATTTAGGATTTATTTTCTTTAAATTTTGCCCAGCTTTTATTTTACTTTTTATTCTCGTGTAAATCCTAAGAAGATCTTGGTAATGACTTCACAAAATTTGTGAAGGAAGCCACACTTTGTGGTTTGATCTTTGGATGCACGTTTGCTTCTATTATTTTGAGTTCTTGCATTTTTATTTCCATTTTTCCTGCACCTATATTTTGTTGGGGCGTGTCATTGCTGGTTGTTGTTGGTCATTTTATTTTCATTTTTACTCCTCCAAAGTTGTGTTCTAGCATAGTCATGTTTAGTCCTTAATTGTCTTTCAATTTCATGTTGTTTTGCCTTTAAAACTTTCACAAAAAAAAGTGTGTTGTGCTTCTAAATATCTTGAGTTAAGTCTCTTTGGAATTGAATATATGCTCTTGATCATAATTCCTAGAGTCCACATGCTTTAGATCATAGCATGTTTCAAAAAAAAAATTCTCTCAATAATTGCTCAATTCTTTTCCTAGAGTCCAATTTATTCTTCTTGTTTTAGTAGCTTTTTTTGTACTAGCTTTTGGGTGATGTTATTTGGCTGTTTTGGGAGACCTTTTGGTGTGTTATTTGGGCTTAATCTTTAAGCATTCAAGCTTGCCTTGAGCACCTCTAAATCTCCTCTTTGTGCCTTACTTTTAAGTAACATTCATTTTAGTACATTTCAAGTTACTTTTTCTTTTATTTGTACTTTGCTTTCAATCTTTTTGTGGCTATTTTATTTTCCTTATTTCAAGCGAATCTTTATGTTTCTTATTATTTCTTGCTTTGGAAACTATTGAGAAGTGTAGTAAAAGTCAAAAGAAAAGAAGAAGAAAAAAAAATAGAAATCAAAAGAGTCGAATATGTACAAAAAAAAAAGTGTTAGTAAAAGTGTTTAAAAGAAGTATAAAAGAGCAAAAAAAAAATTAGTGCACCTCAATTTATTTAAGTTACTAAAAGGATTGTTTAAATTGCATAAAACTTGATTGAATTTCTCCCTTAAGATTCGGCCAACATCATTTTTAAATTAGTGCAAGTCATTGAAATTGTTGTTGAGTCGTTTTTATTTTTTTAGTCCACTCTAAGCTAGACTCATTCTAGGTTTTATTTTGTGTCCTTACTTTCTTTCTACACCTTTTATTTTTTGCTTGTCCTTATTGGATTTATTTGACTTTGTCTAAATACATTCTTTCCACTTGGATGTGTACCTATTCTTGTTAGTGCTTTTCTTGTTTTTGTGCTTTCAAAATCTTGCTTCCCTTGATACTTGTTGGGTGTTATTTTCTTTGTTAGGTGGCCATTTGTTGAAACTTCCACAATGGTAGTATCCTTAGGAAGTGTCGATTTAAGCCAAGGAAGAGAAAACTTGAAGAGGAAGCTAAAACTTGAGTGAAACACTTGTGAGGAGCATTGGAAGAAAGAGCATTCAAAACTTCTTTTAGTTTCTTGTATTTTTAAATTGGGTTTATTTTCTTAAAGCCTTTTTAATTAGAGGTGTTGAATGCCCATAAGGGTCACCTCTTTTGTGTGTAATAAACCTTAATTTCTCATTTTAGTGTGGATAAGGAATTGATACCCCTTATTCATACTTAGGAGCATGTTAGAATGCTTTAGCTTTGCTTTAAATTTCTTTATTTGCTTTCAACATTAATAAAGTGCTTAAGTTTCAAAGGCTTAAGTCACTTTTAGTTGAGAAAACTTCAAAAAGAGAAGAGTGTTTCTTGCATTTTACTTAGTTCCCTAGGCCTTGCACTTTGAAATGTTTTCACACACATCTAGGAGTGTTAGGAGTAGTAATAAAACTAGGGAAAATAAAGGAGAAGAATGTGAGAATAGAATAAAACAAAAGTATGAGAAGAGTGATAAACCAACCTTGTCCACATATCCATACTCTGTTGATTGGGCAATAGTAGAAAAACAACGTAGGGAATTTTGGAAAAATGAGAGAAAACAAAGAGGGAGGAGGAAAAGAGAACAAGACGAACTAGATAGAGAGGAGAGAAAAGAGAAGGAACAAAAAGAAAAAGAGATACAAGAAAGATGAGAAAAAGACAGAAAAGAGAGAGAAGAAAGAAGGGAGCAAGAGTTAAAGGAATGGGAGGAAAGAAGAGAAAAAGAGAGAAGAAAGAAGGGAGTGAGAGTTAAAAGAATGGGAGGAAAGAAGAGAAAAAGAGAGAAAAGAATGGTAAGAAAGGAGAGATAGAAAGAGAAAAGAATGGGAAGAAAGAAAAGAAAAAGAAAAAAGAGAAACAGAACGAAGAGAAAAAGAGAGAAAAAAAGAAAAAAGAGAAAAACTCATACTGAAATGTTTGGCAGCTTCTAGAAAGACAAAGAAAAAAACGGTCATGGGAAAAAGAAAGATCAGTATACAGATCGTCCTTTTAGGGGGCCAAGATACACCCAATACACTTCACTCAATACCACCAAAATAAGGATATTGGAACAAGCCTTGGCAATGGAACTCTTGGTTATGCCGAAGAAAGCCAACATACCCCTTGGCGTTGATCCCAATAAACATTGCAGATACCATAGAAATAAAGGACACTTGACTGAAGAGTGTACAACTTTAAAGGACAAAATTGAGGACTTCATTAAACATGGACATTTGAAGGACTGTGACTATAAAACAAAGTATCGTCATCAGCCAACAAGGTAGAAACACTATCTAAGAGACTATCGTCCAAGACAAAGGGACTAACGTTTGAGAGGAAACAAACATAAAAGCAGAAGCAGAAGTAGGTCCCAATAAAGGAGAGAAGAAAACCATAGTGAACATAAGAAGATTATTAATACCATAGTCGAATGGTTTGCAAGATGAGGGTCTGCTTACTACTTGATCCGTCAATTCAGTATCTCTCCCTATTAAGCTGAAGATGTCAACTATTACTTTTACTGGCAATGATTTTCGGGCCATTGACTCTGAATAGGATGACCCCATGGTTATCAGTGTGGAGATTGCTAACTGCATTGTCCGAAAAATATTGGTGAATCAAGGGAGTTCAACTGATGTCCTGTATTGGAAAACCTTTCGAGAAATAGTTGTATCTAAAGATCAACTCATACCTTATGACAAACCATTAATTGGTTTCTCGAGCAAAAAAGTGTCAACCCAAAGATGCATTGATCTATACACCAAGTTCGGTGTAGGTAGAGACTCCAACAATATCCGAATTTGGTTTATAGTAGTGCAAGCCACCACATCTTACAATATCCTTCTCGGATGTCCCTCTCGAAACAAGCACAAAGCGATAATATCTACACCTCATCTAGCTATGAAATTTCCTTCTACCGAGGGAAAAATTCTCACCCTTCATGCAGATTAAAGGGCAGTTAGAGAATGTTATTTGGCAAGCCTAAAGTCTCAAACTTATGAAAGACATTTCAAACCAAACAAAATCAACATGATAGCACCAACAGGAGATATTGACTTAGACTTGGATCCTAGAAGTGACGAGTTAGATAGACCAGAACCAATAGAAAAAGTAGAAACCTTTTAGTTGGGAACAAAGCCTGACCAAGTTATCTATATAGGCTCCTCAGTCTTAGCAAGCTTGAAACAACAAATAATTTTTGTGGTCATGGACAATGCTGATTTTTTTGCATAGACGGTGGCAAATATGCTAGGAATCAATCCTGATTTTTTATGCCACAGATTAGGAGTATGCAAAGAAGCTAGGTCGGTAGCTCAAAAATGAAGAAAAATGGGAATGGAAAGAATAAAGGCAGCCCAGGAAGAATTAGCTAAACTTGTTTGAGCAATTTTATTTGGGAAAAAACCAATATGCCACCTAACTAGCTAGCAATGAAGAATGTACATGAAAGATGCCTACCATATTCCTAGTTTGACAAATTAGTAGACAGGGCAGTTGGATACCAATTACTAAGTTTTTTGGATGCGTATTCAGGCTACAACTAGATTTGAATGCATCCAGACGACGAAGTTAAAATAGCCTTCATCACAAAGTTTGCTAACTACTGTTATAAAGTGATGCCTTTCAGTCTAAAAAACGTGGGGGCAACACATAAAAGGTTAATAGATAAAGTCTTTCGAAAACAGATCGACCAAAAATAGAAGTCTATGTGGATGACATGGTCGTAAAATCAGAAGATCTAAGCAGTCACATGAAGGACTTTCAAGAGGTCTTTTCCACACTTTGGACATACTTTATGCGACTAAACCCAGAGAAGTGTGTCTTCGGAGTTCAAGGAGGAAAGTTTCTCAAATTTATGGTCAGTAATAGAGGAATAGAATCAACCTGAATAAATGTCAAGCAATGTTAAACATGAAGATTCCAGCCAATTTAAAGGAGGCACAAAGATCAATGGGAAGACTAACATCCCTGGCTAGATTCCTTCCATGAACGGCTGAAAGGGTAAAACCAATAATCGTTCTTCTTCAAAAAACCAAGAATTTTGCATGGACAGAAGAGTGTGAGGAAACCTTCACATCCCTGAAGAAATCTATTGCATCTCTTCCCGTTCTAACAAAACCTAATCCCTATAAACCATTGATCATATACCTTTCAATTTCTATAGAAGCCATGAGTTATGTCATAGTACAGGATACTTTAGAAGGGCAACAACTAATGTATTATGTGAGTTGAAAGCTTCAAGATGTTGAGACTAGATACCAACTGGTAGAAAAAGTACCCTTAGCTTTAATAAATTTTATAAGATGACTCTAACCTTATTTCCAAAGTCATCAGATAATGGTCAAGACAAACTGCTCAATTTCTCAAGTTTTAAGAAAGCCAAAACTAGCCGGAAAAATGGTGACATGTTCCGTCAAATTATTAGGATTTGATATCCAATATGAACCCATAGAACCAATCAAAGCTCAGTGTTTAACAGATTTTCTGAATGAATTCTACCACATACTAGATGCCTAATCCCCTCACTAGACTTTGCACGTAGATGGCTTGTCCAATAGCGAGAGCAGTGGCACAAGGGTTATCCTTGAAGGGCCAAACAACATTGCAATTGAATAGTCTTTACGATTCAGCTTTAAGGCATCCACTAACTAAACTGAATATAAAGTCTTGTTAGCAGGGGTTAAGCTCATCGAAGACATGGGCTCAACACACATCAACTGTCTCATAGACTCGAAATCATAGTCGAACAGTGAACAACTCTTTTCAAGTAAATGACACCAAGATTTTACAATATTACCATGCCTTTATTAATGCTAAAACAAAGTTTGATCAATTTGAAGTAATTCACATACCGAGAGAACATAATGTACGAGCAGACTAGTTGGCTAAGTTGACAAGTTCACAAAAGTCGGGCCAGCTACACACCTTTTCGCAAAAAAGTTAAGAACAAAAGCGACACGCTTCACTATTGTTGCGGGAGAACTTTACAAAAGAGACTTTTTGACCCCACTAATGAAGTGCTTAAATAGAGAAGAAGCAGACTATGTCCTTAAAGAAATCTATCAGAGCATATGTGGACTGCATACAGACACTCAGTCCATGGCAACTTTCGTATTACACGCAGGATACTACTAGCCGACACTGAAAGGAGATTGTTCAAAATTTTTCAAGAAATGTATACAATGTCAGAAGTATGAGAACTTAATTCATCAACCAGTTGAAGAGTTAAAAGTAGTAGTCACCCTCTGGCTTTTCTGCAATGGAGAATAGACATTCTTTGCCCATTCCCTATAGCCATGGATAGTGTAAATCTATGTTGGTCGTCATGGATTACTTCACCAAATGGATAAAGGTCGAACCACTTCCACCATTTCAGCCCAGAATGTCTAGAAATTTGTGTGGAAAATATAGTAACTTGATTTGACATGCTTCATTCTATCATTACAGATAATGGCCTCTAGTTCATAGACAAAAAATTCAATACTTTGCTAGATGGACTTGGCATTAGACACAAGGTAATATTAATAAAATACCCTCAAACCAATGGTCAAGTTGAAGCTACCAACAAGGTGATATTGACTGAACTAAAAAAGTGACTTAAAAGAGCTAAAGGGGGATGGGCTGATCAATTAGTTGAAGTATTATGGGCGTATCGGTGCACTCCACTATCCTCTACACAGGAAACACCATTCTGACTGACATATGGAATAGACGTCATACTTCTGGTTGAAGTGGACGAACCTTCGTTCAGAAGACAACATTTTTACACCGAACAAAATTTAGAGGCACTCCAAGCTGACTTGGATTGTGTAGAATAATCAGAAAATCAAGCCCTAATAGTAGCATAGACATGTAAGCAAAGTATGACCCGACAATTTAACTCCCGAATTTGGCCATGAAGCTTTCATCACAGTGACTCAGTGTGGAAAGCAACAAGAGAAGCAAGAAAGGAGAAGACTAAAGGCAAATTGTAGCTAACTAGGAAGGACCTTTCCAAATTGACCAAGATCTCAACAATGGAGCATACAAACTTAAGGAGCTGTCTAGAAAAATAATCCCCAGGACTTGGAATTCCACTTGTCTCAAACCTTATTACAACTAATGAGCATGTACTTCTTTTTAGTATTCTTTTTCTTATTCTGCTTTTTTGTCCTTACCTAGGGTTTTTTTCAAAAAGGTTTTTAACGAGCCCCCACTTATCAATAAAAGAAGAACATTTTAGCTCTATTTTGACTTTTTTACATTAATTTATTAAGTACCCTCCCAAAGTTTTACAATTCATACAAGACAGTACTTAGAGTACCTTCCCAAGTTTTACAATTTAGCCAAGATAGTAACCATTATGTTAGCCATCCTTGCCAATTTGAACAAAGAACATTGTTAACTGCATTAAAACATGTCGTTTTAAATAAAAACCCGACACACACAATTATTCGGCTAGACTTTAGCAAAAATATAACACATAAACAATAAAGTAGAACCCAAAACAAGAAATACACACACACACACACACATATGAACAAGTGGTATATGAGTAATGGTGGAATCCTCCCTAGTAAGGGTCCGCTCATAAGGGCCATGATTAGATGGATTAAGGAAGACATGGCTAGAGAGGAGGGTGAAAGACGTCAACTCCTTATAGAAATCAAGACCATAGAAAATAGGTCATAGTCTTTATTTTATTGTATTTTTTATGCACGATTTTATTAGCTTTATGAAGGTGCTTTTATTTTGTTTTTTACCTTGTATTTTGGCCTCTATGTACTTTTTAGTAAAGGAGGTGCAATTAGTCTTTTATGTAGAGTGTGTTGAGTAATTGGCCTTTTTGGAGAAACCTAGGTGGGTGATTTTTGTTTAACACACCCCTTAAGTTGGTTCCATACCTCTCTAACTCACATGAAGCACGAGAGACATGTGAGGTCCCTTCGTTCCCCCTAGTTGGCGTCACCTCTCTCTCTCCTAGGTGGATGATGCCAACTTTCTTCTTACTCCTAGTTGGCCTTTTCAAATTCAAATTTGAATTATGGAGGGAAGTGACATGGCACTCCTAAATTCAAATTTGAATTTGAAGGATACATGATCCACCTTCTTAGGGGTTTGTTTAGATCTACACATATTTAATTATGTGCTAATTGGCTCTAGCTCAATTAAACACATAATTAAGCATGATTATCTCTCCTAAGAGTGGACGCTCACTCTCCTAAGCCAAGGCCCATGTTTTTGCTCTATAAATAAAGCATATTCCTTCACTTGTACCTTTTACACTTGAATGATAAAAATTACTTGAGAGAATTAAGTCTTTATGATGCATGCATTCCTAGCAAGGAATTAAGCTAGAACTAATAAAGGAGGAGCATGACCTGGATGAAGCATGAGTAGGAATAGTCTAGCCTGTGGTCTTTCATTTTGCAAATAATTACCCTAATTAGGCTTGTAATTACACAATTTATTTTTAGTAATTAGGTTGTGTAGTTAGTGTTATTTTAGGCTTGTATTTTGACCATTTTTGCCTCATTTTAGGAATGAGGTGTCACTAGTATTTTATGTGGAATGTAAGCATGAAGGGTGGGCCTTGATAGCTTGTTGGGCATGATGTGTTGGTTGTCCACACCCCCTAGAGAGCTTCCTACACCCTTCTAAGCACACATGAAGTATGAGAGACAAGTAGGACCCTCTTGTCTCCCATAGTTGGCGTCACTTTACTCTTCTCACTCCTACATGACACTTCTTGTTGCTTCTTGTTTAAATTTGAATTTTTGGGATGTCATGTCATCTCCCTCCAATATTCAAATTCAAATTTAGAGGGAACATAGATCCATGGTCTTAGGGCCATGCTTAGATTTAGTTAAATTAATCAAGTGTTAATTGGCTCTTAGCCAAATTAACACTTAGTTAATTCAACTAATCCTCCCTAATTAAGAGTTAAGTTGGACGTCCAAGTGTGAGGCTCATAGCTTAGGATTTTCTATAAATTTAGGTAACCTTCTTTTATAACATTTTAACACTTTGATGATAAGAAATATTTTCTCTAAAATGAGAGCTCTTCTATCTTGAGTGTTCATGCTCTCTCCATTTTTGTGAGAATGCTTCTATGGTTATTATCAAGGGTTCCTTTCCTTGTGGCTAGCTTCATCTTCCTCCATGGCTTATCTTCTACATGAACTGGTTCCTAGAGTTCATCTCTATTCCTAGTCTTCCATCTCTGTTAAGCTTCATGCCTAAGTGAGAATGTATCCCTTTGAGTGTCTTCTTCTTTCTTCTTAGAGAGAGCTTTCATGACTTTTATCAAGGGTTCCTTCCCTTGTGGAAAGTCTTCTTCCAAAGGCTTATCCTCCTAAGGTGGAACCTCTATCCAACACTCCTCTTCTTCCATCTTACTCTTCTTCCTTGAAGCAACCTCTTGAAGAGATCCAAGGCTAGTTAGGCAACATGAGGATTGCCATAGCCACTTCTAGAGGTTGTTCCTTACCTTGTTCTTCTTTATTTTTTCGGTCACTTCATTCTTCTTCTCCATTCAATTCTTCTTTCATTTTGTGCTTCCATGTTGTTATGCAAATTTATTTTCATGTCTAGTTAAGTCATGTTTAGTAGTTTTGTGCATTCAAATTTCTATGCTAATTGCTTCTTTACTTCTTTTATTCGGTTCGAATTGCTAGTTCTTCCATTTGCATCATTTTGTACCATTTAATTTTCTCTTAAATCTGCTTGTGCTTGTTGTATGGCTCTTGCTTGGATTTTGGTGGCCTACTAGGTGCTGGTGCATTAAATACAAATGGTTGTGGCGAAAACCAACATTGTGGCAAAAACCACAACACTGTGGTCACACACCTTGGTCACTTTCCTTGCTTATCTTGCGCCTTACTTGTTCTGTTTTTACATTGATTTTAGGACTTTATTTTGTGGATTTTATACTCCTAATTGTGTCATGTTTTATTCTTTTTATGTCTTGTTAAATTTTCTTTAGGTTTTACTTCTTTAATTTTTTACAAAAATTGTGTTGCCACTTCTTGAAATTGAGCATTCAACTCTTCTCTTGTTCTAAGTCTCTTGAGAAGTCATACATGCTTATATTACTAGCATGTTCCATTAATAATTTTCATAAAAAAATACTTAGCTCAATTTCATCTCTAATTATGTTGTCCGCTCAAATATTAGTAGCTCTAGTATCATCAATTGTGTAGTGATTTTAGCAAGGTTACTTAGTAGTGTGGAAGTGAAATTTTGAGCACCAAATCTGGCCAAAGCAAGTAAGCTCTAACACATCCAAAACACTCAAACAAGTGAACCTAAGTCACCTCACTTTTGGTATCTTGAGTTGCTTTGGTTTATTTCTTAAGTTACACACCTAGTAAATTTTATGTGCCATTTTGTTTGACTTTTGAGTTCAAGCTAAAATCATTTTGTACCTAACACTACTTGTAAATATATATATATATATATATATATATAGAAACCCACGGATCTACAACTACAAAGAGAGATGTTATGCATGCAACAGTTGAACCGGATTTACGCGGCGGTAGTCCGCACAATACCGGGTATCAAGAGCTCGGGGCGGTAGCACCTGCCAGTTAGAGCTCAAGTTTTCACAAATATGATTGAAGAGTAAAGCAGATAATAATACAAAATAGATGTATTGATTGAGAGAATTTACAAAGGTAGAGAGAAGGGGGAGAAGGACTCACTCTAAAGTCTGGTCCTAAAAACTTCCGCTACAGTGAACAGTGTACAGTGTACAGTGACTGGCGGATCCGCTATAGTGCTCGGAGATGAATAGTGACTTTCCGCAAAATGCATGCGGGATTGGAGTCAGTCTTCGTCAGATTCCTCTATGTGGTAAAATGAACCGGAGGAAGAGGATGGAGACAGACTGTCTTCTTTCTTCATCTTGCCTTTGGACGAACTAGCTTCTGACTCTGTCGAAAGGAGATTCAAGATTTGATAAAGATTTTTGGCCAAGGCTTCATCATCTGTGGATGCTGCAAGGGCAGCTGCAATCTTGGCCTTACGATTGAGGAACTGGCAGGTCTCTGGGTCTGCCGCTTTGAGGCTTTTTGGGTTCTTCTGGAACCATAAAGCCACTCCTTGAGAATTGGGGTGGGAGGCATTGAACTGATCCCACCATTTGACTGAAGCTTGTTTTCCTAACATAGGCAGACGCTTGGGATTTGTTGCATTTTTCTGGTACTGATGGTGCCAGGCAAAAATCCATGCTAAGGAAAACATTGAGAAGAACCGAAGAGATGGGTGAAATGGATTGTTTCCTTCTTCAATTCTTGATTTAAACTGATTGAATCCTGCCTTGATCTCTTCAGGAAGGATGGATTGAATTGGTCCGAAAAAATCCCACTACTCAGCAAACCACTGAGGAAAGAAATATCAGACATTTTTCTTAAAATAAATTAGCCACGAGTGCCGATAATTTTTATTTTGAAACCAAAATACATTGGTCCAAGCATGAATATAATCCCAGTAGGTATAACCAATCGGGTCGAAAGGTTGGGAAAATTTCCTTACTTGGTTTGGTTTAGTTTCAAAATCTTTAAAAGTTAAAACTTTTAAAATTTGCAATGTAGAATGAGTGATAACTTGGTTATCATTTTTGTCAAAATTATGTTTTATTGAAACACATTTGGAATCCACCAGAATAAATTCGTAAAATTTCCTAGTCTTATTGAGACTAAGAGGTTTAAACAAAAACGTTGGTGGAAAGATTTTTTCGCAAACTTTATTTGGATTGGAATCCCAGAATTCAGGTTCCATTTGAATAGTTTGATAAAATCTTCCTTCTTTTGGCAGATAGGAAGAAGGTTGCTTTTGGGAAATTGGTTGAGGCTGCTCCACCAATTCTTTTGCATGTAAGGTTAGCTTAGATTGGGCTATTTCTGAAATAATTGATTTCAGGTTCTGATTCCATAAGAGGTCATCTGATTCTTCTGAAAAGATTTGTTTCCAGGATTTGGATGGAAGGTTGGTCAGCCCACAGTCTTGAAGGGCTTGAAGGGTTGGAAGGGTCATCGCATAGTCGGATGGTTTGGCTACTAGGGTAGAAGACCCCTTAGTTATTTGCGGGATAGATGACCCTGATTTGGTGATAGGTTGATGAGTTGATGACTCAGATTTTATAACGGCTTGCTGAGTTGATGACCCAACCTGGGTAGATGACCCTTGATTTGCAGTCTGTAAGGCGACTTGGATAGTTTGGGCATCCTCTATTGAGGAAGATAACTTGTCTATCCGGGACGATCCCCAAACTGCTTTTCCCCGGCCTCTAGAAGAGGCGAACTTCATTCTCAATTTTGGGGGCATCTCACATTTGTCCGACCCTGAAGAAATTCACGAGTCAGATAGTCAAGAAGGGTGTTTGATGTATCTTTGATATATTCAATTTCGAAATAAAAAATACTTAGTATTGCTTGCCAACGGGCAAAAATTTTTTTGATGCATGATTTTTTACATCTTTTTGTAAAATTTCTTTGGCTGACTTACAATCAACCCGAACTAGAAATTTTTTATTTAGTAAATCAGATTGGAATTTTGATATGCAAAGAACAATAGCCAAAACTTCCTTTTTAATAGTTTAATAATTTTGTTGGGCTTTGTTCCAATGTTTTGAAGTGAATGCAATGCAATGCTCAGTATGATGCATGCGTTGTTTGAGGACACCACCATAACCTAGGTCAGAGGCATCGGTTTCAACAATCTTAAGGAGATTAGGATTAGGCAGATACAGACAGGGTAACACTTTGACCTGCTGTTTGATTTGTTTTACAAGATTGGTGTGGATATCAGTCCATGGAGGGGGAGACTTTTTGAGTCTGTCATGAAGAGGTTTTGAAATGATACTGAGCTGAGGAAAGAAATCAGCGACATAATTTAGACAACCCAAAAATCTTTGAAGTTGTGATTTTTCTAAAATTTGATTGGGAAATTTGTCAGCGAACTTAATGACACGACAAATTGGTTTAATGGTTCCCTGAAAGATATAATGGCCAAGGAACTTGATTTTTGTCTGAAAAAGACAGATCTTAGTTTTGGAGACGGCCAGACCATTTCGTTTGATAACTTTGAAAAAGATTTCAAGATGTTGGAAATGTTGGTCGACAGATTTGGAGAATATAAGAACATCATCTATATAGACAATGCAGAAATTGGAGTAGGGGTTGAAGATATCATTCATGATATTTTGAAATTCTGAAGGAGCATTTTTGAGACCAAAGGGCATTACGTTCCATTCGTACTGCCCAAAGGGAACAGTGAAGGCCGTCTTGTAGCGATAACTGGGATTGATTTGGATTTGCCAGAATCCAGATTTCATATCAAATTTAGAAAAGATTTTAGCCGAATGTAATCGGGAAAAAAGATCTTTCTTGTTTGGAATTGGATACCTAAACCATTGAAGAGCTTGATTAAGAGGTTTGTAATTGATAACTAGTCTTGGGGCGCCTCGCTCTATTTCAGAGGCTTTGTTAACATAGAAAGCTGCCCAAGGCCAAGGGCTTTTGCTCTTTCTGATTAATCCTTTGGACAAAAGGTCCTTGATTTCATTTTGACAATGAGTGACAAGATCATGACTCATTTGGATTGGCCGAGCCTTAGTCGGGATTTGTCTATCCGTAAAATCCTTTTCGTAAGGAAGATTAACCATATGTTTTTTCCTATCCCAGAAAGCATTAGGAAGGTCAGAACAGATGGTAGATTGAAAACGATCAGAAAGATTCTTGATACGTTGTTTGACATGAGGAAGAGAGAGTTGACTCTCAATTTGTTTGAAGGAAATTTCTTCTTTTAGAAAATTGATTTGATTAAGTTTAAGATCAACTTGGTTGATGTTCCTATGGACAAGTTTGTCAAGGAATTTGAATACGATTGTCTTCCCTAAGTGTTGGGTGGATATACCTACACTGGAAATATTGATGGGAAGATAGATTTGATGAATGGTGTTCCTAATATTACATCATTCTTAAGATTTTTAATCAGAAGAAACAGAGTTTCTACCTGGAGATTGTCTTTTAGTATGATTGCCGAAGGAAGCTTATACTGGATTTCTAGTTTAGATCCACTAGCAGTCCTAAGCTGTTCGGAAGTTTTATGGAAGTATTTGGTTGGAATAAGTCCTTCTAAAATACAGTTTGAATCGGCTCTGGTATCAAATAAAGCGATAGTTTTGAGAACGAAGTCGTCGATAAGAATAGTAACATCAATATAGAATTTTTGGATGCTACACTGATGGATTAGGTTGTTGAAGAGAGTATCTTCATTTGATGAATTATGATCAGACTCATAATCCTGATTACAGTTTTCATGGTCATTTGGAACCATGTTATCAGATAGAGCTGCAGTTATTTAAGATATGATAGTCTCGTGCAACTGTGATTGAGTTTTGAGTTCTCGAACCTCAGATTTAAGAGAACGAATTTCAGCCTGGAGGTCCTGAATAGTGACTGGCTTGGCTGAATATTTTTCCAGTCGTTTGAGAGTTTGAGTAAGATCGAACTTGTTATTGACAAACCTATTATCTGAACGCGTAGGTTTGGGTTTAGAAAGGATTGCCTTTAATGTCTCAAGATACTCTTTCCTATCCTGAGGGTCTTGGATGGATTCTAGAGCTTCAAGCAATAGATTTTGCTCATCATTGTGAATGACATTGATGAGTGGAGATTCAGAACTTTCGCTACTAGAGGAGGAAAGATCATCGTCGGCTTGGATGTCATCAGAAGATATCTTGACATTTTCATCTTCTTCTTCTGAGGAATTATCAGAAGAATTTATCAAAAGATTGTTAAGTTGATCCTGGACAATAGGATCAAGATTGAGTTCACAAATCTTAGAGGAGACTCGACAAAATCTAGATAAGTGACCTTTGCAACCACACTTATAGCAAGTTCTAGTTTCTCTAGAAAGATTGGTATCCTTTTGAGGATGATTAGTACTTCGTCGAGGAAGATTATGATCTGGAGGCCTGCTGGGCTTGGAATTAAGATGTCGAGTCTTGAACCTAGAGACTCTACGATGAGGTTTACTCAGCTGGTGCTGAGAAGGTATGTGTAGCCTTTCCCGGACTCTTAGAACAAGGAAGACCGAATTGTTGGCAGAAATTTCCCAAATCTCTGCGATTCTGAGCCTTTTCTCTGGCTAATTGTTTTTGGATGTTGTCGTCCTGACAGATTTTAAGAGCGACCTTTTGAACATAAGCTATGATATTACCATAACTTAACTGATCATAAGGGATTTCTCCGTTAAACTGGGAATGGATTTTTTCTCTAACTTTGTCTCCTAAGGATTTTGGGAGTCCAGCTAGGAAGGTTTCTTTCCAAAAAGGTTGGTGACAGTCATCTCTAGTGTAGACTCGAGAAAGGAAGGTATCCCTATAATACCTAAAATTTCCTAAGGTCTTACACTTAAGAGTAGAGAGGATATCTCCAGAACGATCTTTGTAGATAGAAGGATCTCCGATGAAATGTTTAACAATGGTCATGATTAAGGTATTAACGGCATCGGGAATAGGCTTCCCTTTGTCAGTAAGGACGTTTCCTTCAGCGTCCATTTTGACTGCGTAAAGATTTCATGTTTCTCATTATCGGAAACATAATTATCCCACCAGCCTTTGAGTTGGCCAGAAAAGCCAGCAGTCAGGATTTCTACTATAGTCTCATCAGTGTTATCTAAAGCAGTCTGATATGCAGTGAAGACCATAGTCATATGTTGAAGAGCATTAAGAATGTTATACTCAGTTTGACCATCTATGTTCCATTCATAGATTTGATTGGTGTTGAAGGATCTCAAATTTTGATCATTCTTTTCCTCAAGGAGGAGATCAGGAGCAGTGGCTAGATTGTAGTAGAGTTTAGAAGGCTGCTTCCAGTTGAGAGCCTTGCTAATGATAGGATTGATTTGAGGAACAGACTTACTGCTAGTTGCAGCATCCTCAGACTCGGAACCTATGGAAGAAGCTCCTAACTTGTTAACCCTAAGAGATTGGTCCTTTTGGGAGACACTCCTAGTAATTGGTCCTAGCTTAACAGATCCTACCTGTGAAGAACTAGGGGTATCAGGGATAACTACAGAATTATCCTTAACTTGATTGGATTTTTCTAAGGCTTTAGTCCAATTTTGATGAATAAGCCTAAATTTATTTCTAGTCTCATTCGTCAGACTAAAAGGTTTGAACAAAGGTTTGGACATGGAGGAGGTCTCATCGTCTTTAGTTCCTGAGGATGAGGCTTTTCCTAAAGGTTTTCTCCTAAAACTTGGAGGTATTTGTTGGTGTAATTGTTTTGTTCCATAAGGGCTTTAATATCTTGGGCTCCTATGGTTTCATCGGATTTGTGCTTAAAGGGTGAAGCTAAGTACTCATCCTCTAAACCTGGGATAAAATAACTGCTAGACGGAGGTAAGTCGGACTTAATGAGTTTACCATTCTTAGGATGCCAGACAGTTATGGTATTAACAGAAAGGTCTTCTGTGATTGTAATAATCCAAGGAGGATAGATTTGGTTCCTATGAAGGTAGACATTTAACCAATCAAAGAAACAGACATGAGTTTGGATTTGATTAAGAAATTGATAAAAGGAATCAATAATTTCTTACCTACGGTCACCCTTAAAGTTGCTAAGAAACCATTTCCTCTGAGAGGTCCAAGTCTCAGAGTAGAATTCCTTACGAAGGGTTGGTTTGTCTATGGTGTAACTATTCATAGTTGACCATACTGCATTTCAGATTGAGTAGGAGAATGAATTTCTAAAGAGATTTCTTCCTCAGTCCTACTGTAGATATTTCTAGGGATAGAAGATGAGTTATCTAACCCTTGAAGATTGATTTCTGGAGTAATAATTCTGGGAATAGAACTCCGATTTGATTGAGAAGCTATAGAAAAAGATCTTCTGGCACTAGTATAGGCCGATCTAGAAGCTTCGGATCGTGAAGAGAAAGAATTTCTCCGATAAAAAATAATTTCTACCTTACCAGCCTCGGATTGTCTAATCTCCTGAAATTCAGGGGTTTGACTAGGAAGGGTTGGTGTAGCTTTTTCGAGTTGCCAAGAGGTTGGTAACTCTACCTCATCCCATTTGATGAGTTTGGGAACGGCAACATTTGCTTTCGTCATATCCGTGACAAACAAAGTTGTTTCCCGATCATTGGTTTTAAGGAGAACTCTTGAGTTACAAGTGTTCATGACCTTATATTGGATTCGATAGAGGAGAGCTGCAGGGATAGAACCTTCTTTCATGTTTAACCCATGCAGACGAATGTTTAGAAACAATGAATCTAAGACATTTCGATCTAAAAGACTCACCGTTTTGTTTGGAAAACAATTGAAATAAACAGGACCATGTCCTAGACTGGTTTCTACGGTTCCTATGAGGGAATCGTGAAAGTCATTGTGCCTAATATCGCAAAGGCACATAAGGATTGAGGCGTTAAGACCTTCCCTAACAAGGGGTTTGACAGCTACTTGAACACATCCTATATGGAGGTATTTGTACTTCCTAGAATGTTCAACTATAGATTGTTTGGTAAGAAGATGGAATTCCTCACCGGCTTGGGGATCCAAAGGGATATTGTTTTCAGCAGTCCTAATGATGTAATCAGAACTACGGACATGTTTGGATTTGTCAGGAATATAAAGTTCATCTGAGGGATTTTAGGGATTTCCCAATTGTCGATTGCTTGATTGATATCCTCAAAGCAAACTTCTTCTTCGAAGATATTATTTTTGGGAGGTATTTCCTCCACAGATTGGACATGCTCAGTGAGCGGATTGCTAGAGGAAGGAGAAGAGGATGAAGAAGATTTGAGAGAAAAGCGACGTGAGAGAGAGCAAAGAAAGGAACTCATATTTTTAAATCTTCTAGTATCATCACCTTCACTTGGTTCTATAAGAAATTATTAATCTGGATCTAAATCTAAGTTAAACACAAAATTATCATTCAAAGGTATTCAGATATCCAGGTTACAAACATTTTTTTTAATACAAAATAAGTACAGAATCATAAGATTTACAAAACATCATCTCTTTCAAAATTACTTCATCAATGAAATAATTATTCATGGTAGAGATAGCCGGCAAAGACACATAGGCAACATGGACTTACCACTTCCCCTTGGGCCTTACTGCCAATCCAGCCCCAGGCCACATACCAGATACACCCCATGAACCATTACTCAAAGAAGCCATAACAACAAAAGAGATAGACAACAGAATAGAAATATTAACAGAACAGAAGAAAAATTAGAAAAGAGCTGGATTTACAAGGTGGTAATCCGCACAGTACCAGTTATCTGCGTCACACCTTATGAGTTTTTCAACCTGACAAGGCTTACAAAACCGCAGTTTTCAAAAATCAAGGGCAAAAACCCAGGTTTTCAGAAAAAATAACAACAGATAAACAGTTTGCATCCCCAGAACAGAATAGCATTAAATCATAATTTGAATGATAAATTAAACTTAGATACAGAACAATAAGCTCTTACTTCCCCATCAGGCTCTGATACCAGTAATCCGCACAGTACCAGTTATCTGCGTCACACCTTATGAGTTTTTCAACCCGACAAGGCTTACAAAACAGCAGTTTTCAAAAATCAAGGGCAAAAACCCAGGTTTTCAGAAAAAATAACAACAGATAAACAGTTTGCATCCCCAGAACAGAATAGCATTAAATCATAATTTGAATGATAAATTAAACTTAGATACAGAACAATAAGCTCTTACTTCCCCATCAGGCTCTGATACCAGAAACCCACCATTGTGTGGACTACCGCTGCATAAAGCCGGTTAGACTGTTGCATGCATAGCATCTCTCCTATTCTCTCCTCTTAGTTTGTAGATCCGTGGGTTTTTGGTATCAGATCCTGATGGGGAAGTAGGAGCTTATTGTTCTGGATCTAAGTTTATTGTTCACCGCTACCCTTGGTGACTCTTGCAAGAAATGCTTCCTTACAAACCCGAAATCCAACTCTGTGTATTCCCTCTTTTTCAGCTCCAAGTAACTCATGAAGTAGAACCTTTTGGATTTTAGATTTCGGCATAATGATTGAATTTTCATACCTTTTCATTTCAATTTTTGTTTCTTTTAAGCTTCACCTTTGTGTTTCCCACAAATGGTCAAGCTTAGGGGCAAGTATATGGGTAAAGGACTTCGGCAATTGGAAATAAGGCAAATATATCCTTGCAAACCACAGGCAAAGCGAACCATCCATTTCGGATTTCACAACACCAAAAACCAAAATATAGTGCATAATTAAAAAGATTACCCCCCGATTATCACGATATTCAATAAAATCCAATAGGAGAAACCAATGTTTGTTAGATGAAGGTAATACCTAATACCCAACAGGTAAAAACCTAATCACTTACTATAAATAGGAAGCGAGACCAAGACAAAGGTACGTGTCACTTATTCTCTCCCATAAATAGTAGTCTTCCCCACAACAATATCTTAATACTCTGTAATATTCCCTAACTTGAGCGTGAGAGTCTTTTTTGCAGATACTCTCCCTTTGGATCACGACAAAGGGTACTCTTGACTACATCAATAAGGAAGAATGTTGGTCATTTCAGGTAAGAACAATATATAAAAAATTTAATTTCTTCTCCCTTTTAATTTCTAATTTGTAATTCTATTTTTCCTATTTTTTCTTCATAATTTTGTCTAAATATTAATTTTGCACATGTTTATTTTTTATATTTTAATTAATTAAATAATTTTATGGTACTATACGCGAATATGTACGTCTGAAATTCAATTAAAATAAAATAACAAAACATATACAAAGTTTAGAATTGGACAAAAATTAAAAAATTTCTAAAATAAGGGACATAAGATCGGAAAAATAGAGAAAACAAAATCTTATATCATAAATAAAAGAGGAATCAAAATTGCAATTTGGCTAAATACAAATGATCTAAAAATTAACATAAATTAAAGTGAGATAGTTTGATTATCAACATGAGAATGTTTATGGATGATCTATGCCCAAAACCCCCAAGTCTAATATGTTATCTTAAAAGAAATTCGTTATATAGATAATGTCTAAAGACAATATATAAGTGGTAGATATTTGTCATTGAGTTAGTTTTTGGAGTTAGTTAAGCCTAAACTGAAGATAGATGAGAATTTTTTTTTTAGTTTAAATTAGTTTTATCATATTTTATGTTAGATAAAGTAATATTAGGACATGATGTATGTATGTAAATGCATTTGTGTGATGATATTATTATTTTATTATAATTTTAAATATGTTTAAAATTAATTTCTAATAATTTCAACTTTTAAAACATTATTCTATTTTTAAATTATTAAAATCAAATTAAACCCTTGCTACTATTTTTTTATTGAATTTTATACATTATTATTTATTGATGCTCTAAATTATAATAATGGTATAAAATAACTAAAAAAATCAACAAAACAATTAACATTGAATATTTTATAATATTATTACCGCACATGCTAAATAATTGATATATTCTTTATTAAAAATATATAATTTTTATTAAATTAAATATTATTTTTAATCAATAATATATTTTAGGCTAAATTATTATCGGTATTCCCTTATTAAGGATCCTCTCAAGGATTGAACCTATCACATATTCAACCCAAAACAAAGGATTTATACTAGACTAAGGCCAATTTAACATAAAATTATGCATTTTTATGCTACATATAAGCATAGTTTCAAACATAAATGTAAAAAGTCTAACAACAACAACAATAACAATAATAATAGTAATAATAATAATAATAATAATTATAATAATAATAGTAGTAGTAATAATAATAATAATAAGAATAATGGTAATAATAATAATAATAAAATTTATAAAACTCGACACTAAAAGCTAAAAAAAAAATACACATAAATGTATATGTATTATAAAAATACATAAATTAACATTAAATAGACATTGATCTAGTGGTATGATGCTTGCTTTGAGAATTAGAGTTCAGTTGTTTGAACCTTGGAAAGACTTTTTTTAAATATTTCACATTTATATTTGAAACTATATTTATATGTGCTACAAAAAAAGAATAATTACATGTTAAGTATGTAAAACACTTGTTTTGCGGTGAAGAGGTCCCAATTTTGAACCTTAGAATGAATCTTTTTAGCTTTTTTATATTTATATTTGAAATTATGTTTATGTAGCATAAAAATGCATAAGTTTATGTTAAGTTGACCTTAGTCTAATAGTAAATAATTTGTTTTGGGTGGAAGAGGTTTTCGGTTCAATCCTTTAACTTCTAAAATCCAACCACTTAACAAGTTAACATGTACATATTAACAATCAACACTGAGAATTGAGCAAATTTTTTCCACTTATTAAAGTTGGAGGACAAAAGGTAAGAAAAAAAAAATTAGGGCTCACAAAATGAACTAAGCCTTAAATAGGGAACACAGATAGTAATTTAGCATATATTTTAAACTCACATGTTAATTTTTTATAAAAAAATAAACTAATATACTAAATGCTGAAATTATATACTATTTAATTATATACTATGTTATCTTATATATTTTTTATTATTATATGTAATATATTGAATTTATATTAAATATTATAATATATGATATATAAAATTTAATATAGAGAACATTTAATAGAGGAAAAGAGTGTATCTTATTCTGTCGTGTCTTATTTTAGTTTTCCTTCAAGTTCAGATTCGATTATAAGAAGAAAATTTTAAATATTTTTATCATATTTAATTAATTGATATTTATTTTTCATGAGTTTTTTTTTATTTTTTGCATCAAGTTTTAACAAAAGAAGCTTCAGATTTATTTTATTTTTTAATATGATTAGTAGAATTAAATGGTATTATACTAAGTAACTTTTTTAATTGCCATAAAAGTTACAGTAAAAAATCTTAAAAAATTAAAGACGTAGAATTATAATATGTGAGGAGCAAAAATGAGTTAAGCCAAATAAATATTACAAAAATTCAGCGATGAAAATCTAATTAATTTTTTTATTTTAAATTGTGTTTAAAAGTTAGAGAAAGAAGGTGCGAAATTGTTAATGTTAAGGGGATGATGAATGGCAATGGAGATTGAGTTTGGTTAATGGTTACCTCTTGATTCTTGAAGAGGCAAGACGCCGCACATAGTTTTTGACGGACAAAAATCCATCCCAGCTTCTGTCAACTGTGCAGAGCCGAATACTCATTCAACGGTACTCAAAATCTTTAATCTTCCGTTGTCACTGCATATGTCTCTCTGCCTTTAAAACCTTTTACGACCCACTTTGTCTTTTCCTCTTCCCTCTCACTTTCCCACCACTTCAGATATCTTCTCCAAGTACACAAGCTGTTTGATAAATTTCCTAAACGGTTTTTTAGTGCTTAAACTCAATAATGCTGCCCTTTTAAGTTTAACCATATTTGCCTTATTATTATTCTCAGAGTGTCTCTTTGTAAAAATTTATGTCATTTCTTCTAAAGCTGGATAATTTTGGAACAGGGAGTAGAATGTCTTGCGCCTCCTTTAATATCGCATCTTCTTTGAATCTTCATCGATGCACTAAACAATCAGTTTCTAAGCCATTTGGGTTAAGACATCACTGCACTTTCCACAAGTTTTCTTCTCACTTTTTTGAGACCTTGAATTTGAGCTCCACTTATCATAGTTTTGGGCTGGATACACCCTCTCGCCCATTCCACAGTGTTTTCAAATGTGTTGCTCAGAATTCAGAGCCATCCCCTTCTCTTAGCGTTGCCACAAAGAGCAATTCTCGTAAGCACTGCAACCATTCTATCTTTTCATTCTTATTATCTTTGTCTTGCAATATTATATATTTTCATTAACATTTTTAGAGACTTTGTCCTCTAAAATTATTGGCCATTGGTCACATTAGCATAACCAATAGTGGTTCTGAAAACCATTAAAGAGACACGGTAATGGAATATATTTCAAAGTGGTCGCCTGAGGTTGGCCCTTTCTTGGTTAATATCGATTGAAATTCTCATTAAGCAACCAAATACAGGTCATTGTGGCTTATTTATGCTACAATTGCACTCTGCTGTGCAATGTCTTAAATACCAAATTTTCTTTCTAAGTGCAGTGCAAACACTTAGTATATTAATAAAAGAAAGTTTTGGGGTCATTCGTAAGATGCTGGCAATAGGATCTATCATCTTTACCGAATAGATCAATCATCAATAAGTACAAAGTTCCATTGGTGACTTTTGTCTTTCCCTTTTTTGTTTTGTTGTGAATTGCAATGATACACATATGTTATTGGGCAAGTGCTACTGATTTAATCTTCTGTTTTTGTATTTATTCATTTGATTTCATTCACTGATTTTTTTTTCCCTTTTTTCCTTGTGTCTAAGAAGATAGGGTGACTGTTCTGGTTATTGGTGGAGGGGGACGTGAGCACGCACTTTGCTATGCCTTGCAACGATCACCGTCCTGTGATGCTGTACTTTGTGCCCCGGGCAATGCAGGGATTGCTAGCTCAGGAAATGCTACTTGCATCTCAGATCTTGATATTTATGATGGAGAAGCAGTAATATCATTTTGCCAGAAAAGGGGGGTGGGACTTGTTGTTGTGGGACCTGAGGCTCCACTTGTTGCAGGTCTTGCAAACGAGTTAGTTAAGGCTGGAATCCCAACTTTTGGTCCCTCTGCAGAAGCTGCTGCTTTGGAAGGTTCTAAGAATTTCATGAAGCATTTGTGTGACAAGTACAGTATTCCAACTGCCAAGGTCTGTCTTATTCTGAAATCTCATCAATCTGATCAATATTAATACTTATTATGTTGTAATGATATCTATGCATATTTTCATCTATTGTATCCTACAAGTACTTAAGTAGCTTCTCTGTAAAATTTGTAACATACTACTATGTCCTGCTGTAAATGTAAGACACATTGATTTATTAACATTAAATTTAAGGTTAACTTCCAAAATTTCCCTTAAGTCTTGACTTTATTATAATACATTATCTTTCTCTTTCTACTTAATTGCTTTTTACCTAATTAATTAATGTACTTTCATCATATCATCCAATCATTATAAGAGAGAGAAGAAATTTATTGCAATGTAAGTGTAACTAAGGGTATTTTGGTCAAAAAATAATTAATGCAGAAGACAATTTGAAGAGTTTATAAAGAGACAAAACAACTTTAAAATTGTATCTTATATTAAGGGATGGAGGTAGTAATTAGTAATTAATAAGCAGATCAGTTAAAACTGTATTGCATTGGTTTCTCTTATATCTTTTGTTAAGCAGACAAGGTTTCATTGATAGTCAATATCAGTGTTGTTGACTTGCCCCTTGATTGTTCTATTAATCAAGTTAGAATATATTTAAGAAATTATGTATATGATAAATAGTGGAATCATCACTTTGTGACGTTATTTCTCTATCTTAATTCCATGTATATGATGTTCTATCATATCCTCCTTGAATCGACACAAACATGTGTGGATCTCCATCTTCCTTTGGCCTTGCTTATGTCAATTTTTGCGTCAAGAAATTTCTTTTATAGTTTTAACTTATCCTGGTTTACTAGTGCAGTACAAAACATTCACTGACCCATCTGCCGCAAAGCAATATATTCAAGAACAAGGAGCACCAATTGTTATCAAAGCAGATGGTCTGGCTGCTGGAAAAGGAGTTACTGTTGCCATGACACTGGAAGAGGCATATGAAGCAGTTGATTCAATGCTGGTCAAAGGAGATTTTGGTTCTGCCGGTTGTCGTGTCATTGTTGAGGAATTTCTAGAAGGAGAAGAAGCGTCATTTTTTGCATTGGTTGATGGGGAAAATGCAATTCCGCTAGAATCTGCTCAGGACCATAAGCGAGTTGGTGATGGTGACACAGGGCCAAATACTGGTGGCATGGGGGCATATTCTCCTGCTCCTATATTAACTAAGGAACTTCAATCTATAGTAATGGATTCTATTATCATCCCAACAGTAAATGGAATGTCAGCAGAAGGTTGCAAGTTTGTTGGGGTTTTGTATGCCGGGCTTATGATTGAGAAGAAGTCTGGCATGCCTAAATTAATTGAGTATAATGTGCGATTTGGTGATCCAGAATGTCAGGTCAGTAAAGTCATAAGATGCCTGTTGGAATGAATTCACTTTTTGATGTAAGTGACTAACCCTAACTGGCTGGATAACAGAAAACATTAACTAAAAAAATTTCTTTAGGAATCTTGTCATTTTTATTCCGTTGTTATTGAGCTCATGTTGTAGTAATGTGACGATTTCAAAATTTCTTGCTATGATTGTCCTTGTTTTGGTAGGTCATTTTATTTGTCTTCAAATGACAAATTGAAGTGTAGCGAATTGGTGTCCAACCCTTTCAAAGCCGTAGTTATCTTTCTAGTCCACTGATATCATAGGTCTTATTTAACATAAACCTTGCTAACGGATTATCACTTTTCCTTTTAAAATTTTGAACAGGTCTTAATGGTCCGGTTGGAGTCTGATTTGGTACAAGTTCTGCTTGCAGCATGCCGAGGAGAGTTGAGTGGGTTATCTCTGAATTGGTCTCCTGGGTCTGCCATGATTGTTGTAATGGCAAGCAAGGGATATCCTGGATCATATGAGAAGGGAACTGTGATTGAAAACCTTGAAGAAGCTGAACTTGCTGCTCCAGGTATCAGGATATTTCACGCGGGAACTGCATTTGACTCTGAAGGAAGATTTATTGCAACTGGGGGGCGTGTTCTTGGGGTTACTGCCAAGGGAAATGATCTTGAAGAGGCACGTGATCGAGCTTATCAAGCTGTTGAGAAAGTTAACTGGTCTGAAGGCTTCTATCGTCAGGATATTGGTTGGAGAGCCCTTCCTCAGAAACAATATGTTACAAAAGGATAAACTGCTGTTGAGACTGAGACAGTAATAGACATTGGTCAACACTAATTATTTTTAAATGGTTTACAAACATTACAATGTCTCCGACGTAAGAGGGGCTTCTCTATAATAGATGATCCATGTCTTTTGTACTTTTCAGATGTAACAGGATTGGGTAATGTGGTTACATAATGACTCATGAGCCGTGGCGGGCAACCTTTTAAGAATAAACTATTCTCCTGCCCCCTCCCATAAAAATATGGTGTATTTTTTTCAATAATAGATGTTAACTTATATATTAATATGTGTGAATCAAATCCTTACTCTGGACTTTTTTGTAGATTTAAACTTGAATTCTTAGCTAAAAATCTAAAGCTGATTGACCCATCCATTTTTACAGGTTCATCTTCAAGCCGTGTTCTCGCGTTCAAACACTTCTTGAGATCCGTTAAACAATATATATATATATATATATATATATATATATATATATATTTCAAAAAAATCATAAACCCACCTCATTTCAAACTTTATTGATGTCATTGTATAAATAAAAAAAAAAATGAAAGAAATCATCACAACAAAAATTTATGACATGATAACCTATACATCTCGCTCATCACCCTCAAATCTAATTCCGCCATTTAATTTACGGCATTGTAGAGAATATTTGTAAATTCTAATATATATTAGAATTATAGTTGTACAAGACCACCGTGTGCTACACTTTTGAAAGAAAAAGTGCAGAGAAGCAGCTAAGTTGCTTGTGTTTCAAGAAATCTCCACTGCTTCGCCAGGAACAAATGGAACAAAAGCCCTTCCACCAAACACGGGTCTCATGAACTTATCATTAAATCTCCTCCAAAAGTAGTGAACAGTTGTGGATGGATGACTTAATAGCACACTTAGTCTACTGTGCCTTTGAAATGGCTGATTGTTGCTTTGGGTTAATCCGACATTGTTTTCAGGCAATAGGAACCTCAAATTTTCTGGTTTATCAATGGAATCAGAAATGGCTGGTTTTGAATGCCTTAGTTGCACAGACTCAATCAGAGGCTTCGTAATGGAACCAAATATCTGCTTGCATTTTTTGTTTTATTTGCAACGAAGCAACCATATTAGTACTTATTTGACCTTGCTGCAGATCACATTATTTATGTCTCCAGAATATGAACTACTATAGTAGAGGTGATCATTCTTGGCTTCTCCAAACTACATTTGAAAGCATCATAGGTCAGTTTGATAATGGATTTTTTAGGAAAACAAAATTACTTAGGAATTAATCACCTCATAATACCCAATTCCTTATCATATATTATATTAGATTTTACTCTAAACTTATTTTTATAATAAAAACATAAATCAAATCATCTCAAAATCAAATTTAATTATATAAAATCAATTTCATTCAAAATCAATTTTATTAATATTTATCCATGCCCTTAGTCTTTATTTTTTCTTTTTGTTGCTATTGATCGTTGAAAATTTTATTTTCTTTAAAGAATCTCTATAATTGGTTAGAATAAATTATATTGACATTTTCTAAAATTTTGTTGAATTAAACGTAATAATTTATTTTTTTTTACTCCTAGTCAAATCACCTCTAAATGTTTGAAAAGTGACGCCCCTTTCTACATTATAGATACCACATTTAAAAAATATTGTACCGTCTATCACTATAAGAGTATTCAAAGTAATGATAAAAATATATTATGTATAATTCAACAAAAAATCAGAAAATGTCAGTAAAAGTCAATTATTTAGCAATATCATTATCAATTACATTGGACTACGACAAGAATTGATATCTCTAGATATATGTCACGTCATTATAGGAAGTATTTTCTTAAAATTTATAAGGTTTAAAATAACAAAAAATAAAATAAAATTGAAAGACTGAAACTGAGATTCGCTGTGATGACTAATAGACATATGATAAGGAAATAGTCACTGAACCTCTTGTCATGCCTGCCCACCATATGATAAACTGACATTTTGAATATTTTAGCAGAAAATCGGTGAGAGGTAAACTAAAAATGTCAACGTTTGAGGAATTGGAAGTCTACAATTATGACCTCACCTGTGAAGGAAAGTCCTTATGCGATTTTTAATATTTGCAATAGGAAACACAAAAGCAGATCTTCCGATCAACACTAATGCAAACAACGTTGAGCTCACAGCAACTGTAGTTCCTACACCGCTCCTACAACATGTCAATGTGTTAAGACTAAGTAAGAGTGATAAATATTAAAATAGAATATTATGTGTTCATGAATACAATGGGAACTTTGTTATATGATTATATCAGTGGTGATGTCTAAAACAATGATTTTGACTTATGCTATACTGTGCAACACAGACGTTTCTAATTACCCGGCTTTGTCAATGTCTAAAGCATCCATGCCTACCCATATAAATAAGAAAGGTTTCAGCAACGAATGAGATGGTTGTAAAGGCGTGCCTGAAAATGGTGATTTACTTTTCAAATTAAGATTCTAACTAGTTTCATTTGTTCAATTAAAATTTATTTATTTTTACCTACTTCTATACAAACTTATGTCTACTTTTATCGCAAGAAATCAAAACAATTTAGATTGATCAATAACACTCAAATAAGAAAGGAGAAAAGAGTGGTTGAGTAGAATGAACGATTCTAGTAAATCCCATAACTATGCAATTGTTATTGCATTTCTCATCTTAGCTGATTGCTTTATATAGCCTGAAATTCTAAAATGAATAGCGGCATCTATGATGCTCTTAGCTACTGAGTATTTTTTTTTTTGCATTCTGCAGAGAATTTTAACCCTCTTATACAAGAAAGCTCCGTTTTAATATGAATTTGTTCGATTGTTTTTAGCTTGTTTGTCATTTTTTGCAGCCAGTCCCTGTGGAATACCGTGAAGAGCGGGATGGTTGGAATTTGAAAATAACTACTTCCCATGTATTTGAAATAAGTAATTTTTTTTTTTTTTTGTTTCAGAGAAGAATGCTAATTGTTAGTTTGTTGGTGTAAAAATTTGAATCCACCAACCACTCCATTTTTCTTAAAACATAACTACTAAACTTATTTAACTAGGTAAGTGGTAAAAACAAATTAATAAGATTAACGAAAAGAGTGAAATATTTATTAATGAAAAGAGTGAAATATTTTTTCCTCAGAAAATACATCCAATTTAGTTTTAGTTATTAAAAAAGTCATCATTTTTGTTATTGAAAATTTTAAAATAGATAAAATTAATCTTTCATTTAATTCTATTAACATTTTGATCGTTAGGTATCTAATGAATCTAAAATATGCTAACATTTGGCTACAAATAGGTCTTATCAAAATCTCCAATTTCTTTTCGTCTTAGACAATTGACATCTGGTTGCTCACTAATTTATCTTGCGGGCAACATAACCGTGTTAACCATAGAAACAAGTGCTTTTGGTGTTTTAGACAACTGTGATCAAGATGAGATGACTTTGTATTTAATAGCAAAACCCAGTTTGACCAACAATCAATAGAGTGAAATCCTTGCTTTGTGATTTGCACCGCAACTATGAAATGTGATCATGTTAAAGGACATAGGTACACAATGCTTTGATTTATTTTGCAAGTTTGCTTGGATGCCCCCACTGTTGATAATAAATTGTGATGCGACAGTAACATGCTCCCAGGGACTGATGCTATTGGAGATGTGGTTCGTGACTACAAATGTATCTTTATTATCGATTTCTCCTACAAAATACCTATTTGTAATAGGAACAAGATAGGACTCTTGGCCATTCTTAAATCATTGGAAGTGACTTATGATCATGAGTTCTGGAACATATGATTAAATCAAATTCTCTGTCTATGATCAATCTTTCAGATGAGGGTCGCGCTATCCATCATGAGTTTTTTTCCATCTTAAATAAGATATACTGGCAGAGGGAAGACCTAGAAATGCAACTTTACATTTATTCCCTAATAATCAATGTGGTAGCAGATGATTTTACAAAGCTTGGGCTGTCCATGCCCCACGATTACAATCTCTTTAAAAATGTTCCTTAGTCTATCCTTGTTGTTAATGGAAAATACTTGAATTGTATGTTACATTACAATAATTAATTTCTCTGGGGCCTTTGCCCTTACCATGCAAAAAAAAAAGAAGTAATCTGAAGACATATTATATCATAAAAAAAAATTCTGTTAACTTTTTTAACTAATATATTTTTAATCTCTTATTTGCTTAAATCAGAATAGTGGATGATATTATATAACTTGTCAATTAAAAATACATTGACTAGACTATCTTGTGAAACTCTCAAATGAAAATTACACCACTGACTATCGCATCAAACTACTTAACTACTAATGCTGTAGTAACATCTTAAAAAATGTTAATAAAGTTAAGATAAGAGTTCAATTTCACATATTTTTAAAAATTTAAAGAATAAATTCATGTATTTTTTTCAAAGCTAATACTAAATTGGATGCAAAAGCCCAAATACATATTTAACTCTAATAAAAATTAGATATATAGTTTTGGTCTTTGCACATGATACTCATTTTCAATTTGATCTTGATGCAAAATATGCTTTCAATTTATTTTCTACATGTATAATTGTTTTACTTTGTTTTTACTAATTTTCTGTTATAACATCATTACTTATAATAGCTTTGTTTCAAATATTTTGATATACAATGTTGTTTACCATAGCTTTGTTTCAAAGATTTATATACAAAAATTTATACCTCAATAACTCAAAAATAAGAAATGCATTTTATCCAATCAAATGTCAATACTTATATCAAAATTTCAGTAATCGATAAAAGCAGTAGCTTCACAACGTTCAACAGAATATTAATATAAATTCCTGTCGATTATTAACCGCCTTTCAGCTTTGACAGGCAGCTGAGCATCCAACGAGCTGTCAAGATAGATTACTGCAATCATATCAGACAATATTATACTACATGAAAATATTAAAACCATATCACTCTAGTGTTGAATTTATGAGTTGACATACCCAGCTAAAAAATTTCAGAACATGGCTACAGAATTTTTAATGATATTGCAGCAGAACGAAGTTTTACACCATCGCTGTCCCACTTGGACTGTGGTGCAGTTGCCCCAGCAATAAAAGCCTACAGCATATAAGGACCAGATATCTTACTTTTCTGTAATTTATTTTAGTGAAAATATAACAGTTATTGAGGTGTATCATCAAAGAAATAATGAGAATTTTCTCTGTTGGTACTGGCTCAACTAGCAATGGCTGACGACCAATTCCTGCCATTGCTTATCCCAGTATATGTGGATGGGTTAGTTATATCAGTAAAATGCATGCAGTAACAAACCTTTCCACTGTTGACACCTGTCATCAATGCTACGTGCTGGTCATCTTTACCAAATTCATAGAAATAGTAAGTCCTGAAATTATAAAAGTTAATACTGCATTGGAATTTGATACAATAGGAAAACTGGATGTTATAGAGACACATTACTAGGGTTGGTTCCAGAAGAAATAAAAATGGCTTAAAAGATTAATCCTCACATCCAGAGTTTTCTGACTGGCATTTTGAGTATCCAATCCAACATTAAAAGAAAGGGTATCGATGCTGTCTACTTGTAGCCCTTCTTTTCTAAGATAACCTCTGTCTCTTTCTTTTTTTAATAACAACAAAAATAAAAAATAACTAATTTGTGTATTTTGTCCTCCAAAGGAGAGAACCTTCGGCCTATATAGTTCCAGACTTCCAGTCACTTGAAAATGAACTTACGTAAAACCCTCATCTTCCTTTATTTTTATTGATCTTGCAGAGTAAAGTTTTGAGCCTCCTGCATGCACATCATGGGGAGAATAAAATATCAAAACTAAGAACTAGGATAGGAGTAAACAGAAAAAGCAAGAAAACACGTCATATCATTTAAATAACCAAATGTAGGAATATAATAATCTATGACATAAAATAAACTTAGAACAAAATTAACTTCCTTCTGAACCTACAAAAACATACAGACGTTTAAACGAACTGGTACCTGGAACAAATATTTTTGCTGCTTCCTTCAGAGAACCAAAATCAGTTACACTCTGAGCCTGCTCTAATCAATCAATAATTAGTTAAGTTACTTGAGGAGTTCACATCAAGAATAAAAAATAGATATAAATCTAATCACAATTACAGTGACTTGTCATAACTCAACATAGGCACAAAAACCTGATGGTTTATACACATTTCATATGTTCTCCTTGAACAATTAATGAGAGCTTCTGATAGTTAAAATCATGCAAAGTTATCATGAATCATAAAGATTAGATCAGTGTGTCCATCCTTTATGAAATGGAAAAAACTTGCATAAGAAAGAGCCTCCTAATGCTAGCCCAGCATTGAACTAGAAAGGAACCTAACAGCAAACAATTGGGAACAGGACAGAAAAGATGCAATACAGAATCTAGTGGCCAAGCTGGTACAGACATATCACATTGACTTCAACAAGGGTTTCTGATATAATTTGGGATATGTGCGTATAAATGTAATAAAATGTCATTGAGTGTCTGATTACCTGTAAGAAGGTGATTTTAAGTTGATTGGTCGGCCGAGTAACAACACTTAAAATCTCTGATCTGTTTCAATCACAAACAAGATGCTCAAGTTTCCTTTTTAAAGAGCGCAAGTGCATTGAAAAAAATAGGGAGTTGAGAGTTTGATACAAAAATTACCCGTCAGAAGATGCAAACCGTGCTGAAAAAGTCTTTGTCTTTGCCTTGTCCCCATAAAGAGATTGCCCAGCATCGAAATCCTGCACGCAAATGGAAGACAACTTTACTCAAAACCAAATTTCACTATGTTGCAATGCTATTATTTTTAAAATGTAACTTAATCAGTATTTTTAGTTGTACAATTTCAATTGATAAAACTATAGCCCATTCAACTATCTTCAATCATAAAAGATTACTTAATTAACAATTGCATCAACTCCAACTAACTGAAAGTGGATTCAGCTGAGTTAAAAAACCTGTCATTACTAAGGATTATACTTTAAGTTTCTATTTAGACATTTAATTGTAATTTTCTAACTCACAAATTACCAACTTGAACAAGAAAAAAATTGACTAAAAAAGAATTATTTTACTTTTGAGTAGTTTTTAGGAAATGATAATTAAAAATTGAGAGAAAAAAGTGGTTAAATGCACCTCAGGTTCCGAGATATCCTTAAACTCTGGTGGGACTCGAACGGCAAATCCATCCCCGTAGAACTGAAACCAAGATGTGGTGTTTTCAATGCTAGAAAGAAACGATTTGGACAGCGACTCTTGGTTTTGCGGCAAAGATTGCGCAACTGAGACTTGAGGATTTAGGCCAATGCCAATATAGAGGAGAGAAGTTTGAAGGATGAGGTTCCGTTTGGAAGTGAGGTTCTTGGCCCCACAAATTACTGGTTTTGAGGAGAAAGAGCAGAAGGGTTTGGTGTTGGTGATGCAGAGATTGGATAAAAGAATGGCCATGAAAGAAAGTGCATGAAGACAGTTATCATTACTTTCAGCTAAAATAATTTGCTTTTCGAATTGACTCAATTCGACGGTTTGAAGTTATTTCAATATGTAAACTTTATGAATCAGGAAACTAATATATAAAAAATTCAACATTGATAGATAAATTAATTTTCTATAGGAAAAAAATCCTACTCAAGTAGAATATGGTAACAGTGTGGATAGTAAAACTCCTAATATTTATCGATAATTAAGTACTCATGATTCAAAGTTAACATCACTAATCAAGGTAAAAACAACCTTGTATTAATTCATCCATTGCATTAGTAAATAAATCTATTTATCTATTTACTAATGCAGGCTCATTTGGGATAAAAAGAAAATAAACACTTATATTTTCTAGTGACTAGTTCTGTGGACCAAAAGACCCACCTGGCTAATAGACGTTATCCACTTTCAAACACAGGCAACCAATCCAGACCACCCGAAATCTGAACCAAATCAGAGGACAAGGAACGATGGGGAAGAGAAGAAGAAGCCTTTTGCACTTGAATTCTTGCTGATCCTCATCATGGGAACCATTTTTCCTTCTCACTCTCTCTCTTCCCTTCTCAACATCAAACCTTCACCCTCAAGACTCCTCTTGTCTCCCTCTCTTCAGCCCAAGTCAAATTCTCTCTTTTGCTCCAAACCCATTGTTTCCAGCCTTAGAAAGAACCAAACTTCATCACCCAAACCTTCATGCACAAGCTGGTTGGCTCATGCTCGACAAGGCCTAGCAGCTTTGGCCATCTCGTTGGCACTCAACTTTAGCCCAATTTTGTTCAGTGGCAATGCATTGGCATCTGAGTTTGATGTACTTAACGAAGGTCCACCCCAAGATTCTTATGTGGTTGATGATGCAGGAGTGCTTAGTAGGGTTACCAGGTCTGATTTGAAGCAGCTATTGTCTGATTTGGAATCAAGGAAGAACTTCCACATCAATTTTATTACAGTTAGAAAACTCACGGTTAGTAACACATCTATGTTCTTAAATAACTAAACTGTCTTCCATGTGTTTTCACATGATGTCATTTGAAGAAGCATTGAGCTTGTGCAACCTTGTCTATATTCTCTCTGCCATGCAACTAAGTGGAACATGAAAAGGACCAAACAAGATGCTAAATGAAATGTTTTGATTGTATAATGTGGTTGGTTTCAGAGCAAAGCTGATGCGTTTGAGTATGCTGACCAAGTCTTGGAGCGTTGGTATCCTTCTGTAGAAGAAGGCAACAACAAGGGTATTGTGGTTCTTATCACCAGCCAGAAAGAAGGAGCAGTCACTGGAGGCCCAGCTTTTGTCCAAGCTGTGGGGGAAAATATCCTTGATGCCACCGTCTCGGAGAACCTCCCAGGTACTTGCATGCTTGTATATATAAGAGTTATATAAAGTTAGTACTTAGTACACATTTTTTTACTATACTATTGGATATTTGGATTAGAAATCTATGACTTTTAGACTAATTAGGTCTAATTATTCATTTGATTCTTATACTTATATAATCTTTATCTTTTGATGGTTACACTTAAAAAAAAACTGGTTTTAGTCCTACACCTAAAAACTACTCGTTGGTAGGGACTAAAAGAGATGAAAAAGTGTATATGTACACACTAAAATGATAATTTCAAGGTGTAGGGAATAAATATGAAGACTGTAAATATAGGACCAAATAAATAATTAAAGGATGTAGTTACTATAAAATCAGCAATCTTATCATATATTTTGATAATTTATGATTGAATGACATTATAAAAAACCATTATACTATAAATGCATTCTAATTAAATTCTATTTAAAATACTTGTCAATCTTCTGAAGGTTTACTAGTTAAGGAGCAGCTGTAACATTTTTATTTTTTGAAAGGGTACAAAACTACCTATTTCTGGTTTATTTATGCAGTATTTGCTACGGATGAGAAGTACAATGAAGCTATTTTTAGCACTGCTAAGCGGCTAGTTGCTGCCATAGATGGGCTTCCTGATCCGGGTGGGCCAAAATTTAAAGACAACAAACGTGAGTCTAACTTCAAAACCAAGGAAGAGACAGAAGAGAAGCGTGGACAATTCACTCTTGTAGTTGGAGGTTTGTTGGTCATTGCATTCGTTGTTCCTATGGCACAGTACTATGCTTATGTATCCAAAAAATAAAATAATACAACTAGATCTGTTTTTTAAATTCTCACTGTTCAAATTCAGATCTATAATGTGCAGTTGTAACCAAGCTCATGTTACAATTGAGTTTGAGAAAGCTGAAGAAGAATAAGCTGACAGTTTTTGCTTGTAAATTCTATTTCAAAGTATATGCATTTGACCATTTTTATATGTTGGTTAGCGATCTGTAGTCAGGTAGAATGAGTTCTAGTTGTGTGTGCCTCTCTCAGTTTTCCTCTAGCCTCAGTGTCCTTTTAATAAATCTAATATAGGGCAGGGGTTCATAGTCCCATAATTCATGGATTTGTACACTGCATTGATTGATGTATATACTTTTGATGCCCCGTCATAATATTGTAAGCTAAACTGAACTCATAGGACTTAGGAGAGTCGTAAGCCACTTCCATAGAAACTCTTCCACCAATCACGTCACAGAGTCAGTTGATTTGATCTTGAATCACATATGTTTATAAAATCATGACTGTAAATCATGGTTATAATCAGCTGTTTGTTTTACTACACCAGCACAGAAAAAATAAAATTATTGTAACAATAAACAGATGGAGATTTAGAACTTGTGCTAGTCAAGGAACGGCATTTTTTCTGCCAAAGGAGTGTTGGAGTAGTTTCCAGTGAGAATTTGTGATGCCACATACTGATTTGCAGCCTCAGTGTAATGAGTCCCGTCCCAGCTTACATACCCACTGCTGTCATTGCAACCTTTTGCGGTTATTGTGGTACCATTCAAGATCTTTGTTAGCCCACAAGAAACTCGACTGTCACAGTTCAATGGTGGACCTCCATATCCACAACAAGCCATAATGGGTTGTTCAAATCCTGCAAACATATAACCACAGACATTTAATTGCGTTTGCCTCTAGTGTAATAACAATGCTTACAGGGTAAAAAGGACACTGAAGAGAAAACAAAGCTCAAAGGAAGAGCAAAATGAATTTCCATGGAGTGTTATGCAATGCATGTGGAAGTCATTCTTTTATTTCTTCCATTGTCAAATCGTGTCACGGCAACTAGTAATGAAAGGACTATAACAAGAAGTATGTGCAAAGCAGAAGTCACTGCTGTTTGGGGCACATCACATGATGCCAAGGACATATCATATATGATATGAGGAATTCAAAATCTATAAAAATTAACATTTAAATCTCTTGGAAACAATCATTATCCAAAAATATAAAGCAAAATCAATCGTAAAATGGAATTGAGATACGGCAGCAATAAGTTTTTTATGTTACACTCACCATATTTAGAATAGTTTGCAATGAGGTTTAATTTGATGCTAAAGATATCAACATGTGTAACATTTGCATCTGGATACTGGTCCTTCAATTTACTACAAAAAGCTTGAAGCTGTATATTGAAGGCTTTGGCTGCATGGTTGTGTGAACTAACACATCCTAGTTCATCAAGCTTTGATGGATTAGTGCCAAAATTTGCAATAACCTGAGGCAGGCATCCGAGTGGACCCGTGTTATGTATCCAGAAATTCCTTGCCCGGTGGTCGTACAGTTTCTAGCACACAAATCAGAGTGTGAATGTTAATTTCAGTAAAACTATTTTTATACAATCTAAGTAGTGGAATCAAATTTTTAGGATAAAATAATCCGAATACAAAATGCACCAATTCATTACTTTTTTATTACAATAAATGGCACCAACCTTTATTCCATTTTGAAATTCCAGTAGAATTGTTGGAATTGAGGCGAGTATTTGGTCCAATGTTTTTGAATAAAATGCACCAGCAAGATCGTTCTGGCCTATGTCAAACATGTATAACCCCTTCTCATAATAGTCTTCAGCTGGGACGTACTGATCAAATTTCTTTCCTGAAACATTATTGTGACAATTTTCCTTCAAATGAATGAATGAGATAAACAGCAAACTAGATTTTGATACCAGAGTAATGAGAAGATACTTGATTAGTTTATCTTATTATACCTTGAAGCAATTGAAGAGCCATAGCTCTGAATCTCAGAAACTGAGATACCTGAACCCCAAAGCCGAAAGGGCTGATGGATGTTGCAGTGGCTGGAAGAATAGTTGAACCTGCTGCTGCAAAGTTGCATCCATGCTGAAAATTTGGCAAACCCACTGAATCCATGTAGGCATTTAAGAATGGCAAATGCATCGCATCCACTGCAATAATCAACAAAAAACACGGGGAACTATCATGTCAATGCAAATGAGGCCTTAGGTGGTGAACATGATATATTTGACATAGCATGGATAATTTTCAAGCTTTCCAGAGTTTCCTCTTGTACCAGAAAACACTTGTTATATATGCTTAGTTACCCCACATATGCAACATTAGATGGTTTGTCTAAGTCATGCTTGTTATGGAAGTGAAGTGAACCATTATTATATTCTACCAACAATCAAATTAATCCAATCTCTAATCTTAAAGTAATAAGTGAGAAGCATTGCCCGTAACATTCCCTCTCCATGGAACAACCATTATTGCTTATCCTACGGAGCAAGCTGCCACCATTTTAAGGCTCAACACTTTCAGGCCTATGATCCTTGGGTCCAATATACTGAAATCAAGAAACTACATTCAATATAAATAGAGCATGACTGCACTTGATCACACCAGGTCATACATAGAAGAGTTTGAGATTTCTTGAGTTTCCTCAATGTGTTCTTGGACATGAAAAGATTAGATTTAAGGTCCTATAATTCAGAGGAATAGTAAAAGGTGCGCACTGAGAGTCATCAAGATTACTGATTACTTGCAGTAAGTATATGACAACATCATGAAAGATTAGAAACTTACTTAGGAAGTCAACTATGAGACGGCCATCGCAGAACCTCCCAGATGGGGTTTTGAAGTAATTTTGACCATTAGGCGGGACAACTAGAAATCCCATCCCGGCAGCAAGTTCACCTGTGTCTGAGTTTGAATCGCCAAAGTTGAAAACTGCTTGGTAACTCAACTCAACCGAATTTGCCACAGCCAAACATATGAAAAATGTCACAACTGGAAAAGCAACAACGTTGTTAGAACCCATAGCAACTCTCACTTTATGTTTGTCAAACACCAACAGCATAGACGAATATCAATTAGAGCTATCTTTATGCGTGGCTTTTATGCATGCATATTGCATTGCATTGCACAACCAGTTGGTTGCTTTAAAGTGAAGTCCCAACATCAAAGGAAAAGTTTGCTTGTGATATTAAGAAAGCAATTGAATCCAAAAGGAAACTGTTCCTTTTGCTTTGCATTAACATGTTATTATTCTTGAGCCGTTCAAGAAACCAGACTTATTGGACTATTAAAAGACTATTCCATAAGTTAAGATGGTTTGTCTTGCATTTAGGTGCGTGCACTTGTCTTAACTTACATCTCCTTGACGAGACAGTATTGTTTCATCTCCAGTGCTCCCCGTGAACCTTTACGGTCACCAATCACAACTTTGTCTATGCAATTGCAATCCAATGAGCGAGAAAAGACAAATGCATTAACAAAGTCCACATGCACGTTCTCAGTGTGTGCTATATTCTCTCAACATGATGATCCTTTTATTATAATTATTTGCTGTGCTACACAGCTACACGCGAGTTAATATACAAAACCAGCAGCAACAAGATGCATTCATGATCGAATTTTGTTAACAGTTCTTTTGATGAGAAAACAATAATTAAGTACTAGTAGTCTTGTGCCAATCCCTTAAAAAATTTAACAGCATAGAAGAATTTGCTAAATGGATTTTTACGTGGTTTTGAAAACCTTAAAAATGAACCAAAAAAATTATCTCATTAATTATCTAGATATTGTGAACCTCACTGCAATAAAGTAAAGTGTCGGGACATTGTCCGATCCACATCCTCTCCACTATTTTTTGTCTCTAGATATTAGTCCTGATCTTATTTCACAAAAAATAAAATCATTCTGCTACACATTAATTAAATTAATAGTTTGTATGAGAAAAAAATATTACAATATTTTATATAATTTATTATATTAAATTAAAGAGTATTGAGTACTAACAATCTAAAAAAAAGAGTAAGTTTTTAGGATTAGTTTGTTTGCGATTAAAGAATTACTTTTTAAAACTGTTTAAAAAAAAGATTTTATTTTAGAGATAATCAATTTTTTAAAGATTTTTTCTCTCTTGTATGGCAACTGCCTTTTTTTTTTTTAAAAGCAATTCTAAGTCCTAAGTTGCTTTTTGAAAAAAAGAAAAAGACTTATTATTTTCTAATTCTATTTCAAAAATAAAGTTTAAACAAAGATCTTAACAATTCGTATAAGTGTTTTTTAAATAAAAATTATTCTTTCAAAAAATAATTTTAAACAAACAAATTCCTGACACTAACAATATAAAAAAATTTAATTGATATAAAATTAATAAACTTATCATACATGAAAGATTGTGGTTAAATGAATGTGTAAAAAAAGTTATACTGTGTAATTTTTTATATAGTATATATAAGTATTTATTTATTAGAAATTTTAATTACATATTTAAAATTTTATAATATTATAATATATATTATGGATTTTAACACTTATCACTATAAGAGAGTTTTATAATAACGTTCAATCATAACTCTTCACGTATTAATTGGTGAAGTAAATAAACTTATTATATATAAAGGGTAGGGTTGTGATTAAATATCACCGTAAAACTTTGTAATGATAGTGTACAAATGTTTTTCTCTATATTATTTTTAACTTGAAGTACACTTATACTATTTTTCCTCTCATTTTGTGAAAGGAAGTAACAATTTTAGTTTCTCGAATAAAAAAACCATTTTTAACTGTTTATCTTATTTAGGGTTTAAGGTTTATGTTGGGGTGAAAAAAAATAAATTTAAAAATAAATATGAGAAAGTGTCCAACATAAATAAATTTATGTTGGATGAATAAAAATAAATATTATGGTATTAGGCCAAAAAGACAAAAGGATTTAAGCAGACCTGATCGAAGGGGTAATACCAAAAGCCAAAATTAAAACTGGTTTCGAAAACTGGGATTGAGGAGAAGAAGACAAGGAAGCCAAGTACCTAAGTCAAACTCAAGTACTTTCTCAGAGACAATAGTACTCGAGAGAAGGACAACAAAATCAATAATTTTGACTGACAGGCCAGATTGAGATTGAAATCTCGAACGCATATGCCAGAAGTGAAAAGATGCAGAAGACAAAAGCAATAAAAGGAGTTTGAAATTCAGACAACTCAATTGAAGGTCAAAAGGAAAAAAGTGGAAGTTATTACCTGTCCAAGGTAGTTATTAAAGGTTTTGAGGAGTTTAGGATGAATGATGACAGTTAGGGATAAAATAATATTTCTAGGGACAATCTTTACTCTTTCTAAAACAGATGTCAGAACATTTCATAACATCTTGTTAAACTCAGTACACCTAGGACATTACAAAGAATAAAGAGATAAACATGTATGTTCTTACTATATTTTGTGGCAATTCATTCTGCAAATTTCCTTTATTGTCCTTCCTTTACATTTCATGCAATTTATTGCTTTTTCTTTACATTCCATGCATCTAATTCTTTCCATTAAATAGAATTCTAAAATTCCTTCTTAGAGGTTTACTCTGTCTTTATTTAACTTTAATACATTTATCACTTCTTATTAGAACCAAGTTTCAAGATCCTGTTACCTCACTTTATAATTTTTCATTTTATGGTCACAATGTCATTCAAACCATTTTCTCTGAAGTTAATATTTCATATAATAAAGATGAACAAAAAGAATCTATACACACGTATACCTTTGGTATTTTTAAAGTTCCTAAAAAAAATATTAATTTATTTAACTTTTTGAGTCAAAAATAGTAATTTGTTTATTTTTAATATTTCTCTTTATTAGAAAACAAATTTCACAACAAACAGTACGGAGGAAAATATACCATAGAAATCCATTCTCACGTTGTGTAGTAGGTAGGTGAAGATTTTGTTTTGTCACGAATTTCTAAAATCCATGGTAAATAAAGATAAATGATACACAAGATATAACAAGTAGAAGAGTAGTTTATAATTATATCATAAATGGATTTGCACCTTACAGCTATCTATGAACATGATTATTTTTAGCAATTAATAAATGGATTGGACCTCACGTGAAGGGTAATATCATGTATAGATTCTACTCATACAATCTAACATTTATGTCCTACAAGTGGTCAAGACAGGACAAGAACATTAACAGGTCAGACACGCAACATGAATGGCTCATCTTTGTAATGTAAGCTAACATGATTTTCTTATAGAGCAAATACTAGATTATTAGAACTATAGTTTCAAGAGAAAAAGACTCATACTTTCATTCGGAAAATCAAAGCAAGTAACATCAGCTCTTGGTAAAAGAGGAAATAAACCGGGCCACTATTCTGTGCTGATCGATAAACTCCAACTTCAATTTTTATACATTATAATATATTCTTCTAACGGCCAAACAACTTATATTCTTATAAATATAATTTCTGGTGATAAAAAATAAGCATGTTTGTTGTAAAAAAACTTATTCAGAATGTTTTTTTGAGTGTTAAATTTGTTTACAATTTATTTAAATATAACAGATATTTCACGAGGTTTGTTCACTAATATGTTTCGGCGGGTACTTGCACAAAAGTAGATAAGTTTTATTGGCAAAGAAGAAATTCATTACTACTAATTTAGTAATGGAAATGTAGAAGTCATTTAACACATTCATTAGTAACTACAAATATTTAATATTATGTGTTCAATGTTTCTTAATTACCATCATTAAAAAAATCATATTTAATTATTTATGAAACTAAAAGTAAATATTGATGGGATTCATTAATTTTGATAAAATATAAAGTGCCTTTTTTTCCAAAATTACAACGTAGTGGTATTATTCTGTAAAAAATTATAAATTCAAATTATTTTAAATATACCGAGAGTTCATAGAAAAAAAATCTTAAAAAATATAGATAAAAATCAAAGAATAAGGGAATTTGATTTCTCGCCTACTGTTTCTTCATTTCTCACCTACTAGTGAGAAAAATACTAATATACCTTCCCTTTTTTTATTTTTCGACGATGTACTTCTAGAGAAGTAAAAATATTTGTAATTTTTTTATTTCTCCGGCAGTACATTGCCGAAGAAGTAAAAAAATTTGCAAGTCTTTTTACTTCTTCAGTACAGGGAGAATGTTTTCTTTCTTACGCTTCACATGCAACTTCTTCATATTTTACTTATTATTATATTATGAAAGAGGAAAGAGAGAAGAAGAAAGATAGTAGGGAGGAGAGAGAATAAAGAAAGACAGTGGGGAGGAGAGATAATAGAATAAAGAAAGAGTGAGTATTTAAGTTAGGGTTAGAAAGAATAAAATTAATATTTAAAAAAAGAAAATTAAAAGTAGTAGGTGTTAAATAAAATTTTGATAAGTGTGAAATGAAAACCCCAAGAAGAAATACATTAAGAAAGGCCCATAAAGAAAATTTGGGGGTTCGAAAAGAAATTTAATGAAGATGGTGTATCCAGCCCAACCCAAGGATGAATGGGTCTAGTATTTTAGTGACCGACTGAATGCTTTACTAAGTAAATTCTAATTTTCCAATGAAGTCGAAGAAGCTTAAACCCTTGAAAAACCAGAAACCTTTGTCGTGAGCTTCGATCATTCATTCATCCGTGATAAGAAGCGTAACTGTAACTGTAACTGTAATGCTTCTGAATCGATGTCAAAGATGATGACACCTTTCAAACGCTTCCACTTAGTTCGCACACTGTATCGTTCTTCCCAGATTGGAGAATCTTCGTCGTATCTGTCAGTAACCCCATTTTCCTCGCTTAATGCATCTTCTTCATGAAGTCAATTGGCTGGTTTCAGCTTCAAATGAATGTCATTATGCAATTTTTAGTTTCTTACTACAATTTCATTGTGTTTGAATTTTTAGGCTCAGTGGCTGCAAGAGTTATTCCTATACTCTATCAAATGGTAATCTCTTTTCGCATTTTTTGTTGTGTTCAAGAGGGATTTTATAAGAGTGATTCAGAAATTGATCTTTAACCTTCATTTGCTTGATCAGGTTCTGATGCTAATTTCAGGAGCTTCTATCCTCAATTGTCAAATGGCCCTGGCTTTCCCTTTGCTGGTGTAAAATCTTTGACACTTCGATCTACAGTGGTAAATATTCTTCAATGATTTATCCTACCAAGACAGTGATTTTTGGAATTTGACTTCCCAGCTTTCATTTGTCTTGTTTTATGTTTTTCTTAGGGTGCTGAGTTGTCCATTTTCATGAACAATAAGAGGATGGTAACTACTCAAGCCCAACAAGTCAAAGCCCCATCACAAGCGCGATCACGGGTAATTCTTAAATTTCTTCTTTTTTATGACACTTAAGTGTTTTCTGATCTTCTTCTAGGTATATAGCATATACTATATGCATTATATCCCATGTGTGCTTACTGTATTGGTCATTGGATTGAAAAAATTTACGGGATGAGTTTTATTCTATAAAGTAAGGTACCGCTCCCTATCTTTCAGGTTTAAGTCTTTAGTTATGGAACTGTTGATGTTTGCTGTTTTCAATTGACTTTTTACTATCTATCTCTCATTTATGCACTTCTTGTATGCTGGATATATATCCATTTATTTGACTATTTGAATTGGATTATTGAATTTATTATCTCATGTTTCCTTTCCATGAAAAAATTACCAATTGAGGTAAACAAGTTCTTCAAACCACAAGGAGTTTTTTCTACACTTCCATGAGATGGTGAGTGGAATCTAAAAAACATGCAGTTTGTGGCTAGAGTTAAGGCATTAAAAAGGATAATTCATACTCAGAATATTTTCAAAACATTCAAAGCATATCATCATTTCAATTGACAGACCACATGATTAGCCTCCATTATTTAACAACATGCATATACTATGTGCCTCATTTGTTTGTTGTTCTCTAAAACAGTCACCTAGATAGTTGAATTATTTTTATTTTTTCTGGTCGATAAATTTTAGCTGTTAGTATTTTATCAGAATATTATTGGGAAAAACTCAAACTCATGACCTCTCCCTCCTTCCTTCTCTTTTTAACCACTAAGCCTACCTTATAACTCTGCCCAAAGAGTTGAAGATTAGATGGATTTCAGGTTACCCTCTTAAGTGAATTTGAGCATTTATCTACTGCTTGATAAAATCTGTCATTATAATACTCTTAAAGAGATAGTAATGTAAATGAAATTGATCCACGATGGCTGTTTGTGATAACTTAGAGATTGTTTGCTTTCTTTTTTTAGTTTTTAAAGCTAAAAGAACAAAAAAAAAAAAAAAGAGTAAATTATGTGGACTCCCCGAGGTTTATCTTTATTACACCTGGGGGGCCATGAAAGTAAAACTTCAGGGAGTTAGTGTAACAAAAGTAAAACAATTAGGAGATATTTTGTAGGGTTCACAATGGAAGGGTTTGAGAAGTAATAAGGGAAAACCTCAAGGAGTCTATCTAATTTACTTAAAAAGATGTTTGGTTATTGTTTTCTAACTAGTTGTCTTGAAAGTTAAAACTATCCTCCAAGAATAAATTCTGAAAACAATAAGACAGAAACAGTCAAAAGATGTTTTCTCACCTGTTCCATAAAAATAATGGCTCTACTGTAAATAAGTGCATTCACTAATGGCAGTTTTGTAACAAACAAAACACAATATCATTGTTTGCATGTCAATAAGTAGACCATTGATGTTGATGGACCAAAAACTCTCCAATTTCCAAAACCGGAGAAGTTGTTGTGCCAGACAAGCTTTTCATTCATTCAGTTTTTTAAAATTGATCTTAAACAAATTTCGTAACAGTTATAAAATTTAAAAACAGAAACTGATATCAAACAAGGTGTTAATTTGCAGATCAGGTAGTAATTTTGATGCTTTGCTGTCATATGATGTCTCTATCATTCATGCAGGCACAACAACTGTCCATAACAAGTCCGGGATTTATCTATGAACCTTATGAACCTCGTGTGAAAATCCCATTTTGGAAGAGGTTAGATCTCAGTGGTTTCAAATCTCCATGGTTCATACATGGCTTTTTATCACTAAAATACTTTATATATATACATATATATATATAATATATATATATATATATATATATATATATATAGAGAGAGAGAGAGAGAAAGAGAGAGAGAGAGATAGAGAGAGCTGTTTACAGTTTTTTCTAGATAGCATTACATATCCGTATAAACTATTGTAATTATGTATAATGATCTTTTGTATAATTTCTCTGATATTTCATGTATCAGATGGTTCACTAGAACTGGTTGGAGAAGAACAAAAAATGACATAATTCTTGAGGTGATGTATATAACTTATTTTAATTTTGGTTTGCATTACTCCCCAATATTTAGATTTTAGAGTAGAGCCTAACTATATTACTGTAATAATTTCTGTTGATCCAAAATTCCAAATTCTTCTTTTCCATTCTTTTCTTTTACTCCAATCTTGGAGTATTACAGCAGATTGTTGCTTTATTCTAAGCAGAAATTCCTTTCCTCTCTTTAGTGCCCATTCTTCCTTTCTCTCCTAAATGTTCTCTTTCGAGAGATTGGGAAGAAAGAAAATTAAAATCACACCGAAAGTATTGAACCTGGACCCTTTTAGTTTAACTAATGCTATCAATAACCTTAGTTAAGCTTTGTTTTTGTTCTGTTGCAGCTCAAAAGTGCCTATGCTATTTCAAAGTTAAGAAAAGCAGGATACTCAAAAAATCAGTTCTACAATGAGGCTGCCAGTATGTACAAGGAGGTTTGAACTTGCTGTATTCTGTAGCCTTTACTTTGTTCTTTTAATTCATTTTGAGAACGTCGTACAGCAACCAACCAAGAAAGTCTTTTCCCACTAAGCGTTGTCAGCAAAATATATCAAACATATTTTGTTTCTGTCTAACAACTCATTCTGCCATTTGATAATGATCTTTTATCCAATTGCCTGCTATTGGTCTAAGCTATACAGTATAACTAAAAAAAATTATGAAGAGGAAAATATATTGCATTCATTACACTTTTGGTCCCTCTAGCTTTAAACAAGTTCTATTTTGGTCCCCCTAGTTCCAACTTCTATAATATTACTCATATTTTTCAAAATTCAAATTGATATAAATAAATAAATTTAGTCTTCCATGTGGCCCATTTCTATGTTAGCAAAGATAGTGCCACATTGGTAAAACTGGCTGACATGCAACATCTTTGCTTTTGGGGCTTATGCTTGCACCATCTCTACTGACATGATTGGTTCTAATCAACAAGGATGCCTTATGAATGGGTCTCCTTTACATCAATTTGTCGAAAACTAGAGGGGTCAATTTTCAATTAATTTAATTTCATATGAGCAAGAAAATTAGTAAAAAAATTATGAAGATTTTGCTCAGAACAGTCTTTATATTTAAACATGAAATCTCTGTTGGTTGTGGAGTTACTATTGTGATGATTTCAAATCCTTGTGTACTTAATCTTCTCATCTGTCATTCATCATTGTAATTGAACAGTTATCTGCCTGGGAAAACTGATATCTTCTAAATGGCATTTGATGCCGATCTGAAGAATCAAACTCACTTCATCTGTTGTGTGGCTCTGCCACACCTTGTGACTTGTGAGTACTGGGATGTGTGATGCACGCAGTTTCTTTGACAGAATCTAGGTGTATGATTGTTATAATTTAATCTGTTAGTAGAGTATATTGTTGGAAAGATATTGAAGGGAGGTCATTTTGGAGTGATATAGTTACTTCAGATAGTGTTCAAGAGAATCAATTTAAACAAATGCCTTGAAGAAATTAAGGACTGGAGACATTGATGTCTGGCCTTTTGCACGTCTTTTCAATCTTCACCAGCTAGGACAAGTTATTATCACTATTTCTTGGCAGTTTCTTTCTTTTGCATTGTAGTATGTGTTTTTTTCTGTTTTGACTTTCTTTTCCTCCGCGATTTCAGTTGGGATATCGTTTTCGCCTCAATGCTGATTTCCTTTTTTTTTTTCCCCAGATAAACACTCTACTAGCTAATGGCGACAAAAGATCATTAAGGAAAGCAGTTACTGACAAGATGTTTTCTGTATGCTTCAGTTCCTTTACGTAATTTTATTAGTGAATAAGTTTTGTACCTTTTCTGCATCAATAATTGCTAAAGAGAATATAGTTTAATTTATGAGATCTTGTGTTTCATTTTCTTGTCCAAGGTACTTAAGAATGAAATTAAGCAAAGAGAAACTACATGGAGCAAGGTATATTGGGAAATGGTTGAGCCTGTTGTTAAGATTCGGACCTTGCGTGCACGTCTGGTTAGTATTCTTCTGTTCTGTGTTTAAATTGTGGTCAAGATGATGTGACAACTCAAAATGTAGCACAAATATGAAGTATAAGTAAGAATATCTGCCTTTACTGGCATTTGGCCACATTAAAGAGATGATGTGTCCATTTGCTAATATTGTGGCATCACTAATCAAATCTGGTCCCATTGGATCAAGTAATAATAATATTTGCTTTCGTAGGATGTATTGCTGGAGTTGTTCTGCCCATTTTAGAAGTGAAAACTTTGAAGTTAATCCCTTTTGTGCCTTGGTATCTTTGTAAAGTTTCTCTGGACATCTCCCTGGAGTTACTAGTTATGTCTTGTACTTGCAGGCACCATGAACAAAAACACAATTTTGAAGTTATTTCATGGTTTCTGCTGCATAGACCTTTTATGAGGTTAAATATTTAAACAATTTTTATTGTATATAATTGATATTTTCTCGCTTAACTTGAAGTGTGAGTACAATTCTAGAAGTGCTAATTGACCATCTCCTGTTAGTATGCACATCACCTACTAGCTTTATGCAGATGAGCAGATTATAATGATGCTGAATTGTACCATCCCTCTCTTGCACACACTTGTGCACATATTTTGATATCAGTATTTTGCTTTCTTACAAGTTACAATATAAGGATTTTTATGCTGATTTTCTTTTCATTTACAGATTGGAGTTGATCGGAAAGACCTAAATAAAGTATTTATTCAGCTAACTCTTGAGATTTTGGCTAAACAGGTATGCTTTATATTAAAATCAGTCCAATCTCAGAAAACTTATGCTATGATTTCATGAGTAATGGAACTCAGAATAGTGAATTAATGTTATATTAATTGCAGAAATTTGAAGCATATGACTCTAACGGTTCAGTAGTAGCTGGAGATAAAAGCAAGGAGGTAATGACAGTTGGGGTTTGTTTTATTTATTGCTTTCAGGAACAGTTTTTGTGTATTAATTTTTTTTTTATCTCTTAACATATTTGAAAAGTGTTGTCTCTCTCATGAACATATTTCAATTGTCTTTCAAAAAAAAAAAAAAAAGAACATATTTCAGTTTTCTACAAGTTTGTCTCCTGGACACTTAAGCAGAGTTTTTGAAGAAAACAGAACAGGATGCAAAAACATCTCCTAACTATCTGTTTTTTTTTTTTCCGTAAAAAAGCTTGTTTTGGAAACAATTTCCAAAGCTTAATAGAACTTGGATGGGAAATTAATTGCCAAGTAGTGTGGAATTACTTTATGACAGTTATGAAAATAAAATAATAAGGGAATCAAATAGATTCTTAATTTCTTTGTTTCTATTCCATTCTCATGGCATTCCTGGATATTTATTTTTTTCTTTCTTTCAATTTATCAAAATGCATTAGATCATCAAGTGTCAAACACCGTGATTTGTGCATCAGTAATTGACGTGACATAATTTTAGGATGTCTTTATATTTGATGTGCTGTATTCATGCAACAGTTGTGTGTTGTTTTTATTAGGATCATTTATGTTTAATTAATTCCATAATTATAGGGATCTGTTTTAGGATTGGCAGTCTGTATTTCCTAAAATATGTAGCTGACTCATGTATATTTATAGAGGTTAATAACCTCATAATAATAAGATAAGAAACTATCCTATTTCTTTTAAATTTCAGATGGTATCAGAGCACCCGATCCCTGGGAGTCTCTGACCGTGCCGTCAAACCTAAACCGCAGCCTTCATTGCTGCGCGACCTATAACCTAAAATCGCAACCATTGTTGCGCTACCTTTAAGTCTTGGTGCTAGCCTTCATTGCAGCAGAATTCTCTACCTTAATCTCACCTTGTTATGGCTCAAGTCGTGAACCTGGAAACTGGGGACAGCCCTCAAACCGTTGGAGAAATGCAGAATATTCATCCAACTTATCGGTTAAATAGGAAGAACTATCTCAAATGGTCTCAAATCATTAGGACCATCTTGAAAGGAAAAGGGAAAATCAGTCACTTGACCGGTAATGCACCTAATGAAACTGATCCTAAATTCAAATCATGGGATGAAGAAGACTCTATGATTATGGCGTGGCTGTGGAATTCGATGATTCCAGAAATCAGTGATACCTGTATGTTTCTGAAATCAGCAAAGGAAATTTGGGAGGCAGTTGAACAAACTTATTCTAAGGCGAAGGATGCTGCTCAAATCTATGATGTAAAAGTGAAAACCGTGGCTGCCAAACAGGGAAATAAATCAGTCACAGAATATGCCAATCAACTCAAGTCTCTATAGATGGAATTGGATCACTATCGAGTTATAAAAGCAAAGTGCTCAGAGGACTCAGCAATTCTAAAGGAGTATATTGAACAAGATAGGGTCTATGATTTTTTGGTAGGCCTAAACCCTGAATATGACCAAGTCCGAGTCCAAATCCTGGGAAAAGAAAAAGTTCCAGGGCTTAATGAAGTGGTGGCCATTATCCGGAGTGAAGAAAGCAGGAGAGGGCTGATGCTGGAAAACCCAACCATCGAAAGCTCTGCAATGATAGCCGAAGGAGGAACAATTATGATTGCTAACCAGAGAAAAAATTGGATTCCCAGTATGGAGAAAAAACATGAGGAGGCTTGGTGTACTTATTGTAACAAGCCGCGCCACACAAGGGAAAAATGTTGGAAATTACACGAAAAACCCCCAAGCCGAGAATGGGGGCTGAAAGATGGAAAGACCTCAAGCAGAGAATGGGGATCGAAAGGAGAAAACTCAAGCCGAGAATGGGGGCCAAAAACCCCAAGCCGAGAATGGGGGCCGAAAGGAGGCTTACACAAAAAAGGAGGGCAAGGACAAGCATACATTGCTAATAGGCAAAGTGAAGAATCTGTACAGTTGAATCATGAAGAAATAGAACGGGTAAGATCAATTCTTAGTAAATTGGAGAAGCCCACAAGTACAGGTACGTGCTCATTGACATATTCTGGTAAGTTTCCATTTTTGTTTGGGCTTAATGTTTCAGATACACCATTTACACATTACTGGATATTAGACTTTGGAGCCACTGACCATATGACCCCCTTACCCAAATACTTCTCCACATATTCCCCATGTCCTAGCAACAAGAAAATTTTCACCGCAGATTGAACCCTTATAACTGTAGCCGGACAAGGAGAGGTCCAAATAAGCCCATCCATGACTTTAAAAAATGTCCTTCATGTCCCTAAACTATCTACCAACCTGATTTCTATACAAAAACTCACCAAAGATCTTTCATGTAATGTTGTCTTTTCCAGCAATGTTGTCTTTCATGGAATGGCCTATACTACATGGAGAATCCTAATCTGTCTACCAAGAGTCTTATATCTACATCCACCATGACCAATAAAGAGAAAGTTCAACTTTACCATTACCGGCTAGGACATCCGTCATTCCGAGTCATAAAAGTGTTGTTTCCTTCCCTGTTTAAAAATTTAAATGTGGAGAATCTCCATTGTGAGGTGTGTGAGTTTGCGAAACACAAGCGTGTACCTTTTCCCATTAGCAATAAGATGAGTTCTCTCCCATTTTCTCTTGTTTACACTGATGTATGGGGTACTGCTTATGTTCCTAATATCTCAGGTGCTAAATGGTTTTTAACATTCATTGATGATTGCACCCGGGTGACTTGGGTGTTTTTATTAAAACAAAAATCTGAAGTCAGCTCCGTTTTTATCCAATTTGTCTCAATGATTAAAAATCAATTTGGAGTTAGTATCAAAAGAATTAGGTCTTACAATGCCAAGGACTACTTTAATCTTGTACTAAACTCCTTTTGCCAACGGGAAGGGATAATCCATGAGTCCTCATGTGTGAACACACCTCAACAGAATGGAATTGCAGAAAGGAAAAATGGGCACCTATTAGATCAAACTAGAGCTCTACTTTTTCAAAACCATGTTCCTAAGAGATTTTGGGGGGAAGCTCTTCTTACTGCCACCTACCTAATTAATAGGTTACCCACTAAAATTTTAAACTCAAAAAGTCCCATGGAAGTTTTATCCTCATTCTACCCACACTTAGACCCTACAAATAAACTCCAACCTAGGATTTTTGGGTGTGTATCCTTTGTGCATGTTCATAGTAATGAAAGGGGAAAGTTGGATCCTAGGGCTGTTAAGTGTGTCTTCTTAGGGTACTCTACCACACAAAAGGGGTACAAATGTTTTCAACCCCTCTCAAAAAGATTCTATGTGTCAAGAGATGTTACCTTCAATGAACAAGAAAGTTACTTTAAACAGCCTCATCTTCAGGGGGAGACAGTAAGAGAGGAAGATGAGACTCTCATGTTCCCAAATATGATGTTCGGACCTGAAATTGTACCTGAAACTAAGGGAAGTATTGAGCATTCTGCACCTGAACCACCTGAACCAGTGAGACCTCCTACATCTGCACCTGAACCAATGAAACAGCCTGCACCTGCACCTGAGGCCATTCCAAGATCCGGCAATGTCCAAGAATCCAACCCACCGTCACTGCATGAGGTAACACCTTCAAATCCTATAAATTTAAGTGATTCTAATGAACTCTTGTTTGAAAATATAGAAGCACAGGTGGACCAAAATCTGGACTTGCCCATTGCCCTTAGAAAGGGAACTAGAACATGCACCCAACAACCACGTTACCCATTGTCAAATTTTTTATCCTTTGAAAAATTCTCTCCTACCCATAAAACTTTTCTTACTAACCTCAACTCCACACACACACCTTCCTCTGTATCTGAAGCATTGACTGACAGGAAATGGAAACATGCCATGGATGTGGAAATGGAGGCGTTACACAAAAATAGAACATGGGAACTAGTCATCTTACCTCCTGGAAAAAAACCAGTTGGATGTAAGTGGGTGTATACAATAAAGTATCGGGCCGATGGGACAATCGAACGTCACAAAGCAAGGTTGGTGGCTAAAGGCTTCACTCAAACCTATGGAGTTGATTACTTGGAAACATTTGCCCCGGTTGCTAAGATGAACACGGTCAGAGTAATATTGTCATTAGCAGCTAATAATGATTGGGATCTGCAACAATTTGATGTGAAGAATGCCTTTTTGCATGGAGATCTTGAAGAAGAAATATACATGGAATTGCCACCTGGTTACAATGGACATGTTGCTGCTGAAACTGTTTGCAAACTAAGAAAAGCTCTATATGGGCTGAAACAATCCCCTAGAGCATGGTTTGGAAGATTTACCAAGGTCATGACAGGTTTGGGCTACAAACAGAGCCAAGGAGATCACACATTATTTATCAAACATTCAGTTTCAGGGGGAGTAACACTTTTATTAGTGTATGTAGATGATATTATAGTAAGTGGGGACAACAAGCAGGAACAATAAGTGTTAAGTGAATGTCTTGCCACTGAATTTGAGATCAAGACGCTAGGGAGACTTAAATATTTTTTGGGAATTGAAGTGGCTCATTCCAAGAAAGGGATCTTTATATCTCAACAAAAGTATATTACTGACTTGCTTAAAGAAACAGGGAAGACAGGCTGCAGACCAGCAAACACTCCAGTTGATCCAAATATAAAATTGGGAAGTATGGAGGAGGATATTGCTGTGGACAAGGAGATGTATCAAAGACTTGTGGGCAGGCTTATCTACTTATCTCATACTAGACCAGACATTGCTTTTGCTGTAAGTCTAGTTAGTCAATTTATGCACCAACCAAAGAAAGCTCATCTACAAGCTGCCCTTAGAATTGTTCAGTACTTAAAAGGAACCCCTGGAAGAGGAATTTTGTTCAAACAAAACAAGAGTGTAAGTCTTGAAGCATATATAGATGCAGATTATGCAGGGTCAGTTGTAGATAGAAGATCAACCACGGGATACTGTACCTTCCTTGGTGGAAACTTAGTCATTTGGAAGAGTAAAAAACAAAGTGTAGTGGCTAGATCAAGTGCTGAAGCGGAATTTCGGGCAATGGCTCAAGGAATATGTGAACTTCTGTGGCTGAAGATTATATTGGAAGACTTGAAGATAAAGTGGGACGAACCTATGAGATTATACTGTGACAATAAATCGGCAATTAGCATAGCCCACAACCCGGTGCAACATGATAGAACTAAACATATTGAAGTTGATAGACACTTTATCAAGGAAAAACTTGACAGTGGCATGATTTGCACACCATATGTGTCTACTCAGAACCAACTTGCAGACATCCTTACCAAGGGACTGAACTGCAGTAACTTTGAAGGAATTATATCCAAGCTGGGAATGGAAAACACCTATTCACCAGCTTGAGGGGGAGTGTTAAATACCGTGATTTGTGCAGCAGTAATTGACGTGACATAATTTTAGGATGTCTTTATATTTGATGTGCTGTATTCATGCAACAGTTGTGTGTTGTTTTTATTAGGATCATTTATGTTTAATTAATTTCATAATTATAGGGATCTGTTTTAGGATTGACAGTCTGCATTTCCTAAAATATGTAGCTGACTCATGTATATTTATAGAGGTTAATAACCTCATAATAATAAGATAAGAAACTATCCTATTTCTTCTAAATTTCAGATCAAGGAAAGGATAGTCTGTTCTTTCTTCATTTGCTTTTATTTCCTTGCTCGTTGCTAGGATAGAGGGAGCAGTGTGGAATCAATTTTCTGTGGCATAATTGCATAAATTCTATTGTAGGCTACTCATTCATTTTCTATGAAATGACAAACTGCTTTAGCAGAGGGAACGACATACTGTTTTAAGGATGCATCCTTTTGACCTCCAAAATCAATTGCTTACTCAAGTTCATTGCATTGCTCTTTATTTTGGATAGTTTCCTATGTTTTCCAGGTTCTTGTCCGTGATATATGGGTATTTGAGAAGTCTATGTTTCACCGTGGTGCAAGCTGGCATCTGTGTGGACGGATATCACCAAAAACATGACAGCTATCTCCTTGAGAAAGGAGACCAAAGTTTATGACCTATGTTTTATGTTATAATTGTTGAGCTGAATTCTTATATTTGTTTGTCACTGGACCGTTGTCCTCTGAATAAAATTTAAAATAGGTGTAAACCTATGCAAATTTTGTTGTTTGAATGAAATTCATCTGGAGAGGGTTTTGTTTCCTTCATTTTTTCTCCTCATCAGTTTCTTTCCTTGCTGGCAAACTGGAAGACAATAGAAACCATGTGGGGAAGGAATTTGCCTACATAAAATGGTAAAATAGTAAGCGTGGAAGAATGGGCAAAGTGATTCTATTCTCCAACCCTTTACAATTGAACATAAAAATTAGATTGACAAATGACAATTCCGTGATAAATCCGTGAAAATAGATTGGAAAAGAGTCACTAAAACAAGCATAAATTTTTTGTGTGTGTATTAATCTTGTTTAATTGCATCGCTCAAGTGGGCTCTTCCCACGCAATAAACATTATCAGAGCGGGGGAGATGCAGTATCAAGCAATGCCTTGTTATATTCTTGCTTTCTACTTTCAGATTCAATAGCAACTTCATAAAGACTGTAAACTTTCTGGTTAACATCCCTTCTAAGAAAACCAAAGAATATCTTCCAAATACTTCAATATCCACTTCCTGGTTTAAACTTCTATATTCTTAGTTCACGGTGGGATTGATAAATATTTTCTTCCAGCCTTTTCACTACTCCATCTGTGGGTAAGTTTTAGCAGATGGACCCAAGAGAAATGCATCTTCAACCTACGGGCTTCTGTTACAAGCTCTATAATTTTTTCACGAAAGCTCTGGCTTCACAAGCCTTGAAGACAGTAGTTTTAGGGCGTTCTAGACGTCACAGTTCAAGCTCAACTTCTCTAAGAGGCTCTGACTCTAAAGCAAGAAAGGACATTCGATCAGAGACACCAAGCAAAGTTGATGATGAGAAGAAGCTTCCACCAGCTGAAAGTTTCATAGGTGACTCTATTTCTTCTCCTGTACATGAAGCTGAGGAGAAGAATAACCTATGCACGAGCATTGATAATATGAAAGGAGAGAACGAGGCATCAACATTGCCAACAAAAAGTTTAGCACCAACGCGATCTATAAAGAAAACCGTAAGCATAAGTGAGAACGTGGAAGAGATTCCCCCACCTAGGAAGCTGAAGAGGAAGTGGAGCAGGTCCAGCCAAAAATCGATTTCTCTGGATCCAGAGGAAGAACCAATGCCTTCTCCGCGACCAATTCTGAAAGTGCCTTCTGATCTCGATGACAAGTCTTATTCCTTTTCTTAATTTCACGTATTGGATGTAACAACCAACCGCTTTGATTATTGACTATTCCACAGTTAGCTTTCTTTATTTTATTGTGTACATGTAAATATGAATATTCATCTTATTAAATAGATGCACAAGTCCTCTATCACTGTGTTTATCATTACAGGGTTATACGGATACAGATATAAAAAAATTGCATTGGACTACAATTTTGTCATGTGCAAAATCTGTGTCTCTGTTTCTAGACTAAAAAATGGTGAATGTTGGATCCAGATTTGAGGGGGCCAGTCAAGTTCCCATAACGTATATCAATCAATGTGTTACTTTTTTGAAAGGTCCGTCTTAAATGGGTGTTTAGAATATTGGGTGTGGGCGTGGACAATACTAAAAAAACCCAAGTGATACAGAAGGGAATAAAAATGATTGAAAGCATACTGAAGTCAGACAGGAAGCTTTGGTAATTGGTATGATAACAAAGAATGTATAATTAAGAAGGGTAGGATAGAATTATACAATGAAAAGGTAATCTCCCTTTAAATAGAAGGCAGATGGGAAGCATACTATGAAGATAGAGTTAAAGAATCATGTTGGACAGCATCGGGGTCATCAGAGTCAGGAAGATGATCAAAAAAAGCATCAAGGTACCAGGGGCAGTGGTGGTTCCAGTCACCCCTAGAGGCGGCGGCGCGCCATTTCTGATCGGCAATCATGAGAGGAGAGAGTCCCCATTGAAGCATCTCTTCCTCGGTGTGATGGACAGCGAGGCTGTATTCACCACCAGTTCCGAGCTGCATAACGCGGAACTCGCAGTTCCCTAAATTGTTAAGGTGCTCGAACTGCTCAACCGTCCATTTGAACCACTTCATGAGGAAAATGCGGGATGTGAGGCCGTGGGACACAATTACCAGATTGAGATCATTTGAAGGATCGTGACGAAGCCTGTTCATGTCGATGTCCCTCCACAGAGATTCAAAGAAACCTGGAAAGTGGAAATGGAAAAGTGATGATGATGGATGGAAAGAAGAAGAAGAAGAAGAAGAAGAAGAAGAGGTGAGTAAAGTAAAGTAACTGGAAACGCGATCGAAAACGTCGGCGGCGGACTCTCCCTCGGGGAAGCGATAGAAGAAGCGGCCGAATCGGTGGCGGGTTTGTTGGATGAGCTGCATCCGCTCTTGGATCTGAAAGTTGCCGAAGTCCTGTTCCCGAATACGCGACTCTTCCCGAACCCCAATTATCCTATTCCTCGGGAAACTCCGACCTAGCTCCCGCAGCGTGGATCGCGTCCGTGCGTACGGTGAGACGTAGAACTGCACCCGCCAATCAGGTGAGCACCCCTCGCCGCCAATCACTCTCCTTAGTTCCTCTCCGCCGCGCCGTGCCTGCCCTATTCCCTCCTCTGTTAGCTCTATTTTGTTGTCCGGTATTCTTGTGTATGCCGCCGTGTCTAGGTTCCCATGCGACTCCCCATGCCTCATCAGTATTATTCTCTTTGGTAGCACTCCATTCACCATATCTCTCTCTCTCTCTCTCTCTCTCTCTCTCTCTCTCTCTCTCAATTCTCAATACTCAATAATTTCCCTTCTCTTCAACTATACCCTTCAAACTACAAATCTTTTCACACCTTTCCAACACTATCCATATCAACCCCCTTCCTTTTCAATATTTTTATTACTTTCTTTGTTTTCAAATCTCACTATTCTCTATCTTTTCTAATTTTCTACATAATTTCTCCCACTATATGCAATATCCCTATCCCAATTTTTCTACCTTTTGCCATGTTAAATAAATGAATATAATGAACGCAACCTAAAATAATAAGTTTATTTTTAATTTATACACAGATTCTATCACACATTTTCATTTATGAAAATTTATTTATTTTACTCGTTAATAAATTTTAATTTGAATATAGTACACAAATTAAGCTCTTACTCACATATCATCCTTTTGTATGAGTTTTAATACAATAATTATTATAAAAATCTATAAAGTATTGCATATAAGTCTCACAATCTCATCATACTATTGTTTCAATGACTACCTCATAAACAATCCAAATTTTTAATAAAATATTAAATATTGAGAATGTGTGAAATTTATTTTAATTAATTTTTCTATAATAAATTAAAAATTATGAAAATACATAACATCATATAAGTATGACAAGAAATATATAATGAAGAAAAATACATAAAAATTAATTTATATTATTTACATGTTTGAAATATTTCTAAATATATTATTGGGTAATGGTAAGTCTAAAGGAAATTTATGTTCAATACAATTTTAATGGTAATCCAAATTAATTTATATTATTTACATGTTTGTACTAAATTTATTTTCAATACAAATTTTTTTTTCTAATCGGCAACAAGGGAGGACATTTCAAAACGCTAAAAAAAACTATCCTATAACACAAAATTTGTTTCGTATTTTCTAAAGGAAATGCTAGACTGTATAGGCAAAAACTGCAACACAAAATTATATGATTGATTTTCATTTGATTCCTTAATTTATTTTCAAGTTAATATCTCCTTTAAATTCTTAGAGATCGATCCATACATAATATTATTGTAACATGAAACACTACTCTTCCCTAAAAAGGTAACACCACCACTATTTTATCTACAATCTTCACTGCGACCTCACACCAGCGTGTTGTGCTGTGACAAATCTAGTACAAACATGAATGAAGCAGATAAATAAAAAATTTACATTCTCCATGGAACAAACCACGTGAACCTCTAAATTAATGTCATGCAATGCTAAATGCATACATATTAAGGTGATGATGTTGTTGAATATGATTTAGAACATCATAACATTTTCCAAATCCTTCATTAGGAAATCTCCACTCTCCGATCCTAACATCGTTTTGCTCATAACTAATTATTTCATCGTCTTTTTCATCTTCCATTGATTCTATTATCATTGCTTTTTCTTCCTCCATATGTTCTTCTGTGTCAAATTCATTTACTAGTTCTTGTTCCTCTATGTCAAATTCGCTTACTAGTTCTTGTTGTTCTTCAACATCATCTTCAACACAATGGTCTGGAAAAAGGAACAATCTCAATCGTCCATCTTGTCGTGTAGCATAGAGAATTTCAGGTCTCTTTATGCTTACTTTGCTGAGTTTTAACCTTCCATTTTGCCTTATTGGCACCAGAACAAAACTAGGTTGTCCATTCACATTCATCGATGAAAGTGGTGGAGGAAAGTTTCCTTTACCCTCTTTTACTCTCACCTTCCTCCACCAATAATTTTCATCTTCATTCTCATCATTACTTGTATCATTATCATCAATTTCATCATTAATGTCAATACTTTGGAAGCCAAGACTTTCTGTGCAAGCCATCAATCTTTCAATTCCTTTACCAACATTGTTGATAAATCCAATTTGTTTTGGCGGTGGAGGAGAATCCAAAACATGCATCGTAGTGCTAAAGGTGATGACAAGATCCATTAAGAAAAGATGGATGCGCTTGTTAAACACATGGAGAAGGAAAGAAAGAAAAAGTGAGAGAAGAATAGAAACATATAGAAAGAAAACCATCATTACATATATGTACAAACATGTGTATAAACTCTTATGAGGAATGTGTGTTTTGTTATTGTAGATTTTGAAAAGTAAGCAAGCAAGCTAGGAAGATTGATTTGAAGGGTGAAAGTATTATAATAATATCCCCACCCCCCAAAGATAGAAGGGTAGTGGTAATATTGAGGTGAAGAGTGTGGAAAGGGAAAATTAAGAAGAGAGGGTGAAAAATGATTATATGAATATGAAACATGAGTTGTAGTGATGGAGCAAAGTTAGCCATTAGCAAATGGTGCCGAGTCCCACTGAGATGACCTATAATTTCTCTTAAAATGGCACATTGCTATTTTTCTTCCACATTTTCAAACTACATCCTCATCCTCACTTTTCTTTTTCATGGCTACTGAGCTAGCCAAAACATACATGAAGAGTTTTGAAGTGTGAATGCAAAAGTAGTACAAAATTTTGAAGTCCAAATTATATATATATATATTCATAAGACAAATTTATTATAATATATTTTTTAAATAATAAAGTAATATAAAAAAATATATAAAATGTATAAATAAAAACGTAATTTATATTTATTTAAATTTAAGTGTTCAATATTTTTATCGTGAATTATTTTATTTACATGCTCTTAAAAACTTTATGTATTTATAATTAATAAATTTTAAGAATATTTTTTGTTAAAATATTATTTTTAATCATTGGGAAGATATTAGATTTTATATGTCAAATTATTGAAGTTTCAAATGTTAACTAACCTTCAACAGTAGATTGAACATTTTTAATCATACATCTATATAATAGTATTTAAAATTTTAATAAAATAAAATTTAAAATGTATCTCAATACTTAAGAATTTATTATTTTTTATTTTCATTCTTATTATTTATCTATTTAAAGTGAGATTAAATATTTCTTTATCTTATCTCTTTATTATTTTAAAAGTAATATTATTTTAAATAAACTTATTTTTTATTTAAAAATTCTAACAATTTAATTTTTTTTAATTATTTGATTGATTCTCATCTTATTTTTTATTTTTATTATTTTTTTCTAGCTAAGCTTAATATATTATTAGGCTAAATTATATTTGATGTCTCCTGATTTTAGTGTTTGTTAACTTTTTGTTCTCTTTAAATTTTTGTTTCAGTTTTACCCCCAAGTTTAAAAAATTTTAACATTTTGTTACCATGATATTGTGATGTGTTATTATGAGTTCTCGAGTTCCAAACTTGCTAATATTTTGTTAACATTTTTTAAATTTGAAAGGCAAAACTGAAGTAAAAATTTAAAAGGGGGCAAAAAGTTAACAAACACTAAAATCGGGGAACACCAAATATAATTTAGTCATATTATTAAGGTTCTCCTATATAGTTAGGCCAGGCAAATTGTTTTAGACTCGTTAACTACTCATTTAACTTGCAATCACACTATATAGGAACTCAATATTTTGAGTCAATTTAAAATGTGATTTTTTTAGTTTGGTGCATTTAACCTATCGGCTAAGTAGACCCATTCCACAAACTTTCTATAACATCCCAAGACATATAGCTCTTTCCATAATAATACTCATAATTAAATAATCATTTCTAACAATATTTAAAACTAGGAATATTGTAATATAACAATTAATCGTAATACCAACACAATCAAAATTCAACATATTAAAATTTCAAACAAAAGACTCATGATCTGCACTGCTGATGAGTGTAAAGTTCTCTACACTACTATTGACAAGTGCATCAATCGTATATAATAACCAATAAATATCAGGTTGATCTCATAGAGATTTTGATGAAACCTAAAAAATGTTAAGACTTTTTACTTATATGAACAAAAGGAAGGAAATTTAACTAACTACTGAACATAAAGTAAATAAATGGGAAAATAAATAAAAGGGGTGGTTATATATGAGATTCAGTTGAGTTTGATCTCGCTAAATCATCTCTCAAGTGCATAAATGAACTCAAAATCTTTGTTCAGTACTCATGTTCCTATCACCCATAAAAATATCCTGGATCCCTCACAAGCAAGGAACTGAGTTATTTGAGTATATTACTATTGTTTCTGTGCATATAATCTAAACTCAAATAACTCGCATTAAGTAAAGGAGCTTAAGATGATAAATGAGTTTTGCTCTCTCTCGAGTAATAAAACTCATTGGGAACTCTTCTTGTTTTATAAGTCAAAATCCTCTTTTGAGCTCATTCAATATGTAAAATCCATGAAATATAAAATGATAAAGAACAAGGTAAAGAAAAGAATTAACATTGGGTAATAAACTTAGATTAAGAGCACAAAAATATAAATGAGTTTAGGTAAAGCTACATTACATCCCAACTAAATAACAAAATCTAGCTAACCATCAGGATGGATGGGCGTGATGATGGATGAAGATGGGTATAGAGCGTTCCCTCTATCAGCAAGGTGTGTGACCCATTCTCTAGAACAAAATATGCGCATATATAACTTCAGATATGTTTGCAAGCATTGAGCACCGCTTTCGGACACATCATCCCTACTGAGTGTTAAGCATTCGACACCCAAAATTCCATTTTTCCTTTCTCTGTCATTCAATGTTCTGCACTCAAATCTTGATAGCTAGGCGTTTAAAAGTTGTCACAATACCAATTAGCTCGACTTTACTACCATTTCTTTGGTTCATCTCACAACCTGTCTCAAAACACTAAAACAAGAAAATAAATGTGAAATATGTATAAATCGAAATCTAAAACTAAATTTATAATTATATATAATTTTAAATGAAAATAAAGGAAAACAAGGTCTTAAATAAGAAGGAATTGGGATAACTGTTATATTTTACCTATGTAAAAATAGGTAATTTAGGTAGTTATCAACTGCATCGGCTCACCAAGCGAAACAGGTCGACGAACGAGACATAGGGAAGCTCGCTCAATTACCATTATTGCCCAGCGAGAACCCTAATATAAATTGTCTCAATGAAGGGACTTCGCTCAGCGAGCTACGTCATTGGGCACAAATAAAAAGTTGAATTTTAACAAAGAGGAATTTGTGTTGGGCGAGACCCTCTCGCTGGGCACAAATTCGAATGATTTCTAACCCGAGACAACTTTAAGTTGGATGAGACCGAAAGTTGAATAATTGCTTAATAGATATTAATGCTCGTTGGGCGGGACTCACTGCTCGGCGAGACTCTACAGTATGCAGAACCTCAACTGCATAATTCACTTAATCCATACACAATAAAATCCTCTAACTACTTGTTACATTCTAACATACCTATTTCCATCAATGTCATATAGATCAAACTATACTTAATTAACATAACTAGTACAAAACCTATTAAGGATCATACTCAAGTCCTTTCTAAGTGTTCAAAAGATCCATTACTAACATAATCTTTATACAAGTTCATACTATAGACTCACTCAAGTTAATACAATATAGTCTTACTAAGTTACCTATATACATAGTCTCTACAATCAAAATACACTCTCTGATGCCTGACAAACCATCCTTCTCCTCAATCTTGCCCATTTTGCCTATGACAATCACTGTTGCCTTATGTTCTCGTGCATAGTACGATCATCACAGTCATACAAAACACACAAGCAATGCAAAGGTAAGTTCAAAGTAATATAAAATAACAAGTCAAGCATATAAAATATAAATCATTACTCATTTATATTACATCAACTTGTGAACTCACAAATCACACTTAAAAATTCAACTCTATGTTCCCAATAAAACATGGATACTTATAATCACACTAAAGCATTCAACTCTATGTCTCCACAAAACATAAATACTCTGAATCACAAATAAAGACGTTTTCTAGAAAGACTCACTACATTGAATTTGGCTACTAAGCTAGTGGCTCGTCTAACTTCCCCCACATTGGTTCCTAGTATCTATATGATCCATCCAACATCTAGTTGAAGTCTGAGCATACTCATAAATAACCAACTGACATCTGGTCTAATTGACCCAATATTACATCACATTGTTATTTAAGTATATCCTACAGTGTATTCTTGGTCACTTCGAGGCCTAACACCAGTACTTGCCCTACACGACTCCACACTACATCACCACCTACATAAGGCCCTAGCACCAGAATCATTCATATCTATCCATATCCTTAATTCAATGTATCACATCACATGCTATGTTACCTCTTCCGAACCAACCATCACACAATTCATCAATGAATCATCTCATTCATTCATCAATGTCCACAACAAGCACAAGATAAACAGATGATAATTTATCTCAATCTCTAATAATCACATTTACATGATAAATTCAGCATCAATATATACACAAAAGAAATTTCCACATTGCATCAATTCTACCGAACATCCACAATTCACAGTATTCCACATGACAATTCATTTATATAAACCACACAATATGTCCAAGCTCAAGGCACTAATCAAAGTCTCAATTACTCAAATACAATTCATTGACACCCTTACATCAATACATGCATAAAGAATAATTATCTCATTATATCAATTACATCAAACATTCAAGTTTCCATAGTATTCCACCTAACAATTCTTCCACAAAAAGTCACAAAACGTACTTCAAGCTCACAACACTAATCAAAATTACAATTAATCACATACAAATACATCTACATTATTAAATCAACATTCTCTCAAATTAAAACAAATATCAAACTTCCCTTACCTATTTCTCCTTTTTAAAAGCCAACTAAACTGAAAATAGGAGAATTCTTTCCCGAATAAATTACTCAAAAACCTGACAAGAATTCTAGATCAAATAGGAATTTAGGAATTTAGGATTTTAAAGAAATTCCCTTTTTCAAAGAGAATAATAGAACCAAAAGCGATCTGAAAAATGTTTGAGGAATTATAATCAAACATACCTTTAACGACAAACATTCAAGATCAGGAGTAATAAAAGAGACCGTGTTGGATTCCGTCAACAAATTGTTGACTATGCAATGAGTCAAAGAAGTTGCGAGGGAGAAAGAGTTTGGTGATGAAGGAGAGCAAAAGAAAAGAAGGAAAAGAAAAGAAGAAGAAAGAAGGAAGAAGAAAGGAGGATCGAGGGTGTGCTTAGTAAGTCCAACTTGCTATTTGCACCCCTTCCTAATCGGTTTTTCAAAGCCTTCTAAAACTTAACCCAAACATCCCAAAATAAGGAAATAACAATTATTCTCACCTCTCCACCCTTTTATCGATCACTTGAATATAATTATACAACATGAACATAGATAATAAATCCATTACACCACAATTCAATTAGTAATTTAAGTAAAACTTAAATTTAATTCCTTATTATTTATTCTACGAATTTATAACCTATTAAATAAATATGTCTTTACACTTTTGCTGGCTTACACTTTTTTATTGAATATTAATCTAGAAATATTAAAAATTTAAAGAAAAATACATTAGATAATTTAGATGACTTTTGAAAAAGTTCCTAATTTAGAATAGTAAAAAAATAATTTAATCATATTAAAAAAATGGATAGAAAAAAAATTAAATTATATAGTCTTTTTGCAATTGTGGGCCGATCTGTTTAACGTGCAAACTATGTGGAGGGATGCAGACTTTACAAATTTGAGACATTAGTGCATTAGACATAACCCATAAAGATGTGAGAGGAACAAAAAAATAAAAAATAAAATACACGAGTATGTGAAACATTAATTCGACATAATACACAAATGTGTGCAAACTTTGTGTGTTAAGTCCTCAAGTTCACAGGCTTGGTCCGTAGGCCGTTTAAAGGAATAAATTTGTTATTTTGATTATTAATTTGTATTAATGTTGTGATTTTTTTTTTTGTAAATTGTGATATTTTATATTTTAAGTAAATATTTAGTATTTTAGATGATTATGAATAATATTATAAATTTTAGTATGATATTATAGTTTAGTTAGTTTAAAAAATGTTATAATTTTTTAAATATTTTTAAAATACATGTATGTGTGGGCCACGAACCCATCTATTAAGTTCACAAGATTTGTGAGTCAAATAAAGACTCTTAAAAATATTTTATTTATTTTAGCTGACCAAACTTATCGAACCTATTTAAAATGTGAACTTCATGATTTGAGTTTAAATGTCAGACTAGTTTGTTTACACATCCCTAATTTTAATCTTATTTATAATTTACATCAATGCATTTATTAATAAAAAATAGTAATGTAGAGAATAAAAATGAAAGAAAGTTGTGAAAGATTGAGCTTGATTCTTATAAAAAAAAAACTAACATTACTATAACACAAATGTTTGATCTATAATATAATATAATATTATATATATATATATATATATATATATATATATTATCTTTTCAAATAATGGAATAATATTTTGAATTTATTATATTTCAATACATTTCACTTTATTAAATTTAAATGTGTTATGCGAATCCAAACTAGTCTTAAAAACTAGAATAATCAAGAAAAATATATGAAGACTAAAATAGTATTTTTAAATAAAAGTATAAAATTTGAGAGAAGGTAAAAACTTAATTAATGATTAACAAAAATAGAAACTTACATAATAGAATTCTACATTCTACAAATATTTTGAAGCACCTAAACTAGTCTTAAAAACTAGAATAATCAAGAAAAATATATGAAGACTAAAATAGTATTTTTAAATAAAAGTATAAAATTTGAGAGAAGGTAAAAACTTAATTAATGAATAAAAAAAATATAAACTTACATAATAGAATTCTACATTCTACAAATATTTTGAAGCACCTAGGTGTAAGTTTGGTTGTGATAAGTGTTTGGCATAACACTAAAAACGTAATTTAATAATTTGGATATTAACATGTTTTTTATTAACTTTTAGATTAGATCCAGCTTTTTTACATTAAATTTAATCCTACGTAAATGTAATTTTTAATGAAACTCTCATACATAAATCACATTAATTTATCAAACTCATTACTCATCCAAATCCATTCTAAATTTTTAAAAGCATATTAAAAAGAAAATAAAAAAACCTACATTTTGGAATGACTACTTAGAGCATCTTCAATGGTTGATCTTAGATACTGATCTTGAAACCAAGATCAATTCTTACCAAGAACACTCGTTGGAGTAAATGAGAGTAATTTCCACGTGATATCTGTTCTTGTAGAAGAACACTCAAGATTAACGGTTTTCCAAAAAAAATGTATTTTAGTGTCTTTCTCTTCTTCATACAAGCTCAAACCAACAACCATCCAGAAAACAACCCAAAAAATAACAGATCAACAACAAAAACAAACACATCAACAAAGAACAGATCATGAAAAATATGAATCATTCATAAAAATGAAAACTTTATTAACAATAAAAGAAAAGAAAAAAAAGAAAAAGGAGGATGGGGAAGTTTGATGGAGGCACGAATGACATAGAGGTGTCGTGGTGGGCGGTAGAAACGTGGTGGTGGAGGGAGAAGGTTGTACAGAGGAAACGAAGAAGGGTGGTGAAGAGAGAAAGGGAAGAATGAGTGCTGGAAAAGTGAAAAAGTGGGTGGGGGGAAATGAAGTGAAGAAAGTGGAGTGGGGTAAGAAAGGAAAGTGAAAGTGGGGGGAAGCACGAGAATAAAAGGGGGAAGAAAGGAAAGTGACAAGGGGGGAAGGCAGCAGAAAGAAAAAATGAAAAAGAGGGCAAGGAATGAGAATGAAAAAGTAGGGAGGGGGGGCGGAAGGGTAGGGTGTCGTTGTGAGTTTTTTTTTTTCAAAAACATTGGGTAATTTTTACCTATAAATTGAGGTATGATAGTTGAAATTTTTCACCCCAAAATTTTCATCTTCCCTCCACACTCATTCTCTGTCTCATGATAGTGATTGTCTGCGTCAAGTTCAATTTTTTTCTTGTTAAATGGATCCAAATCAACACAATTGATAATCCTACTACGAATATTTTTTTCAAGCGTACCAAATCCCACCACCAAATAAAAATAACCAAAATTTGTCTCCTTCGACTTTGGCCTTGACATGACCACCACCGCTCACAAATAATAATTCTCAAAATCTTCCTTATTATTTTCCATACTTTCCAAAACCACCCAAAAATCTGCAAAATCCTCTCCTTCAATTCCTTTCTTGCCCTGACCACAACCATCAACAAATGACAATTTTCAAAATCCTCCTTATTATTTTTTGTACTTCCCATTACCACCTCGTACTAATTGTAGTCATGCACAGACGCTATCAAGTGAGGAAAGTGATACACAATTTTCTACCCAAATTGGATTAGAAAATTTGACAACAGATGATGGAGGAGAGACTGCCCCATAAAATAAAAAGGGTGCATGCATTTTCTTTTCAATTGAAGAGGATAAACTTCTAATCAGCTCATGACTCAATGCATCAATTGATTCAATCGTTGGTGACGATCAATCAAAAGATGCATTTTGGAAAAGAGTACTTGAGCATTACAGCAACTTTTGTGGTAATTTCAATGAAAGGTCAAACAATGAATTAAGATCTCGATGGAAAAAGATTCACCATAGTGTTCAAAAGTTTAATGGTTGCTACAACCAAGTTACTACTTTAAAGAAAACGGTTGAAACAACAATGATGTCATGGTTAGTGCATATCTTATTTGGAAGCAAGATTGTCAAAAAGATTTTTCACTTGAGCATGCATAGTGTATGTTAAAGGAATAACTAAGATGGTTAGGAACTTGCAATGAAGGTCCTTCAAAATGAACAAAGCTAAATGCAAGTGGGACTTACTCATATCGTCTAATCCTGAAACACCGATTGAGGTTACTAAAGCTAAAACACTGACACCAGTCTCTCATCCAATGGGACAAAAGGCGGTAAAAGAAAGGTGAAAGGCAAATGAGCGACATCAATATCATCTACATCAGTTGCCAATTTCACTGGCATTCATATTGACATATAGTAAAGAAATATTGTCAACGAGGAAATTGTCAAAGCAATTAAAACTAAAAAAATACTGAAGATGTATGAGATCATTATGAAAGACACATCAGATACTATATGTTTTCCTCAAGTGCCTTGGGGAAATGGTAAGGTCTGTGATTCATATTTCTCTACACACCTAGCTCTTACTTGCGTTTTGTCATATTTTAAGTTAATTGATGGTTAATATTACAATTGACACATTGTATAGACTGCTGAAAAATTAAAGTCTCCTAAAGTTTCAAGAGCAGGCAATGTAAATGCGCTTTATAATTTATCAAAAGTGTGTAATTCCTAACATCCTAATAGTTAGTGGTCAGATCCAAGGACCCCAAGAAAACTAAGAATCTGCTTGCATGGGTTTCGACAGAATGCAACTAGTTTCAAAGGAACGACCAACATCATTAGCAAAAAATTTCAAGAAGATGATTGAATTTTTTTTATGGATGCTATTCATGAATTGTCATTCATTTACCAAATCTCATGAATTGCCATTCATTTAACAAACCACCATGTTCGAGCTTAATGTGAATTGTGCATCATCATTACCACTTAGTCCTCCTCCACCATTGGAGAAATGCAAGAGAAAGTTTTGCATGGTTTGTGGCACCCAACTTTGATGGAAGTAGTGGTGTTGATTGGAAGGTAGCATATGGGCCATTTGACCCACTTTAATACAACATAAAATTGATGGATATGATATTTGACTGTCACACTTGAAGAATGTTTTCTCCCAAGAAGGACCATTTGATGGAATCTTGGGATTTTCCCAAGGAGTAGCAATGACTGCCTGAATCTTTGCCCAATAAGAAAAGTTGAGAGGTGAAATGGACTTTAAATTTGTAGTCTTGTGCTCTTGCTTTGCTCTCCGGATGAAAGAGAATGAGTGCACCCCTATCAAGTGCCCTCCTTTCTTTTCACATTTTCGGTAATGAACATGTTAAAGATAGACATATAGTCAACCAAGTTAGCAAGAAACATACGTCTCTATATGATAGTGAATGTTTTGCAATTGTTGAGCATGATTGTGGTCATATAATTCCTACCTGGTCCCCTTACATTAATGAAATCAAGGATTTCCTTTTGCATTTTCTGTAAAAGGTCAAACGAAAAAGTCTCAAGTTTTTATACCTTTCACATTTAGATCGTTGCTTGGTATCATGTGATGTATGTATCATCCAAAAATTTATCAAGATTATTAACTTATTTTAAATAGATTTGATCATGCCATATCATTCATAAGCAGCTGACACCATTTTCCAAGAAATTCAATGAAATTTTTACAAATTTCCATTTTTGATTTTGAAATTATTAATCCGTAATGCTCCAATTTATACAAAACTTGTTTTAAATTATGAAAATGATCATTTTTTTTAGAATACTAGTATATCATCGATATAAACATATGTAAAAGATTTAACGTCATTAAAAATGTTGTCCATTTTCCTCTGAAAAACATCAAGAGCATTTTTTAAACCGAATGGCATAACATTCCATTCAAATAATCCTTCTGAATAGGAGAATGTTGTCAATTTTATTGATTCTGGGTCCATTTTTACTTGATGGAATCCACTTTTAAGGTCGAATTTTGAAAACCACATGGCATCTTGAATTTGGTTTATTAAAATGTCTTTAGATGGAATTCAATATCCATCTTCTACCGTGTTATCATTTAATCTTTTGTAGTTGTAAACCATTCTAGATTTACCCTTTTTTTGTTCAAAAGATTTGTTAACTAAGAAAGTTGGGCTTCTGTGTAGGCTAACACTTGGTGCTATTACTTTTAGTTTTAAAAGATTTTGTATATGATTCTGACATTCTTCTTGTTCCTAATTGTTGAACTGAATGTCTTTTGTTTTAATAATTAAATCTGGATTAATTATTTCTAGTTTACAAATTATGGGATCTCTATCCCAAAATTTTGTAGGATCTTCTCCTATTATATTTGTTTTATTTAATCTATCAAGAATTTGTTGTATGTTTTCAAATTTTATAGATTTTAAGATTTTTATTGAGGAAAGGTCTCCATTGTATCATCTAATATGTATGGTAAATCTATAGAACAATCACATGTACCAGGAAGATTTAGATTTTCAGAAGGACACTCATTATGAGGAGTATCTTGTTTTAATGAATCACCGCTAACTATTGGTGTCATTTGGATTTTATCACTAATCATTACATAATCTTTGTTTATAGTGACAGATCTGTTTTGTCCTAGAATAAAATCTAAGCCAATAATCATATTTTGTTTTTAGGGAACTAGGTTTTCTACCCTCATTGTCTTTATAAAGGTGTTATAACCAAACAAGTCACAATTTGTGCTAAATTGAAGAGTAACATTGTTAACTTCTTCATCATTTATCATAATTTCTAAAGTCATGGTTCTAGTTTTTTGTATGTGTTTGCTCTTTGTTATATTGTGTTGTGGAACTATAGTTTTGCATATGACTGTTTCAGAGCATCCTGTATCTAATAATGCTTGTATTATTTTTTCTGTTAATGGTATATTATGTGTTTTTGGAAATGTTAATTTAACTAATACTTTTAGAGTTATTAGTTGTTGTCTATTACATAATAATGGTATACATTCTATAGTTCCCATCATATTATTTTGTATAGAAGACTCGCTAGACTCTGGAAAATCTATTTTAGTTTTCCCTTTTATAGTTTTTTCTAAAAGAATAATTTTTTCTTCTAGATGATTTATGCGAGTTTCTAATGTCGAAACTCTAGTATCTGTTAAATCTTTATTGCGTAATTTATTTGGGTTTTCTTCTTTTTCGAAACAAGGTACTTCCTTTATATTCATGTGTTCTTTAACACATTTAATACAAAAATTTTTGTAACAAAGCGGACAATGAGCTATTTGAGATATGTGAAAATACCTATCACAGTATTTACATGGAATTGATTCTGAGCCAGAATAGAATTGTATTTTGTGTATAGAGGGGTTTGTTTCTATAGTTTTCATTAAACAATATCTTAAATCGTCTAATACTTTTCCCATTTCATTGTATTCATCTCTCATTAGGAAGTCATTATCATTATTGGGATATCAATGAATATATTCATTATTTGTGAATTCATTTATTAGGTCATAATTTTTATGGGCCTTTTCTTGGTTCATTTCTTCTATATATTTTGTTAAACTGATAACAAATAAAATTTCATAATCAGTAGAAACTTCTTCATCAATGGAAAGAAGGTTCATGTGGCATGATTTTATTAATTCAGCCTCTTTTGTGTAAAGATTAGCAATGTTTGGACAATCTCTTGAGAAATGTTCAGGTTGACTGCAAGCAAAACATTTTAATGTTTGTTTGTAAGTTTTATTATCTCTAAACTTCCTAACATGTCTATTAGGATTTAGAGTAGGCTTTCTAGCATTAGAAGCTCTTATTGTATAAGTTTTCTTTGGACCAAGAAACTTTTGTGTGTTATTATATCTAGGTTTGCTCCTAGATATATTTTTTCTATTTTGACTCTATTTTGGGAATATTGTTGGGGTGTGTATATTTGTTTGCAAATTCCAGCATCAGAATGCTTAAGTTGTTTTTGTATAGCTATATGAGAATAAGTGTCTTCCATTATTTTCATAATGTGTTGAATTTTGATTGAGAGGTTATTTAACATAGGTGTTACCTCATCATTTTTTCAAGTTTCTCTAATTTTTTGTCCTAATTTTCCTGGAAGTTTGAGAAACATTTTTTCTCCTATGTTTGTATCATGAAAGCAACCAGCTATCGATGCATACAAAAGATAGTCTTGACAATATTCTTTTATTTTACTGAAATATTCTATAGATAATATTTCCAGATGACCTAGATAAATCTGTTGTCTAATTGTGTTTCCATCATTAGCAGATTGTGAAGTAAACAATCTTTGTATAAGGGAACAAAAATTATAAATGTTTGGTCCTGGTTCAATGACTAATGTATATAGGTCATTGGGAAAATTTTTCTTAAAAGATTCTCATCCAGATCTAGCAATATCACCTAGATATGTTTCTCCTTTAGCAACCATTTCTTGAGAAGATTGTATATCTTTCTCATGATGTATGCCATAATCTCGGATTACAGCAACTGTCCATTGTTCAATTTATGTTGGAAGAAGTTGAGGATCTACTCCTCCTATGTTTAAAAGTAAATTAGGGATTTGGAAATTAGGTTCAACTGGTAATCTTTTACCGTGTGACATGTATTTATTGTCACTAAGTACAATATTTTGTATAGTTTCTCGAGGAACAAATCCTAGAGAATAAATTTGTGTACCAGCAGGATTTAACCGATAATTGGTGGATGTAGATCCTTCATATTCATTTATTAGACCTACTTTTGTATTATCAGATGTTGTGGATAAGACATCTTCATCTTCATTTTCTTTTGTAAATTGATGAAGAAAATCTTCTTCTTCAATCTGTAATTTATTCAAAAATATATTTATTACATAATTAATTTAATCATTTTCTTCATTTTCTTGAAGTTGTATAACCTCATTTGTTTCAGGGGGAAAGTTTTCCCAGGGTTCCCAGTTCAGGTTGTCTAAAGTACCTTGCCTAAACATGGCTATGTTTTGTTGATGATGATTCCACTCTTCTTCAATCATATCATCATCTTCTTCATCATAATTTTCTATGATGTTCATCATACAAATATGGTCATTATTAGGAATAGAGAATGTACTATCCCGTCTGTTTTATTCTAAGTCCATAATTGGAGTATTTCTATAATCTGTGAAGCTTAAACTAAGGCCTCTAGATCTATTATGTAGAATAGCATAATTTGGATTTGTGATCGGGTTACGTTTTTCCCTTTGTAAATGAGTTTGCCATAAATGACCCTCATTACTTCTTGTAAATGCCTGAGCTAGCAAAAATTGTGCACAATAAGAGCTTATTGCTTCCTCTAATGGTCTTGTGTCAATTCTATACATGGAAGAAATATAGTTACTTTATTCTTCCTATGAAAGTAATATCTAGATGTAGGTTATCTCCTATCCAATTTGGCCCAAAATCTATGGTTTGCACTTCTAGACTAATGTGGTTTACAAAGTCTGGAAGAGTTAGTGTGAAGTTTGGAGCAAGATTAAGTGAAATGGGCTGATTTAAGTCAACCTCTAAAATTCCAATAATACTGAGAATAATTGTTTTGAAATCTTGTATCATGGAGAACTATCAAAGCTCTCGCACCTATCATATGTCTAGCTAGGGATCTAACTCCTATAGTGATTAATCCCATGTGGACATATCTTCCATGTTGGTTTAGTAGTTTTTTAGCAGTTTGTTGAGATATCAAAGAAATTATCTCATATGTATTATCAGGGAGGTGAAAATCTTCTATCCTCTTATATCTGTAAAGGCTCGTTCTTTCAGAACTTAACCATCCTATATTGTATAGCTGCCTTGGATTCAAAGAATCGATCCTTGAATTTGATTCTATTTCTGTGTTTTGATGTATATTCTACTAGGTATTCTAATCTTCTGACATTAGTAGTTCTTCTTCTATTTAGAAATCTATCTAAGATTCCTGGATGTTGTATGAGATCTTGTCTCCTAGTATGATGTTCTCTTAACCTTCGAGAAGTTCCTAGAAACCTCTCAGGTGTTTGGTTTCTATTGGTTGTACTATCCATAAAAATATCTTGTAATTGTGTTTGTGAAATATTATTTTCTCTTAAATTCATATTTAACTAACAATTTTATTTGTGTTAGAGGAATTATCCTCTTGTTTATACTGGTTCTTGTTATTAGATTCAGTTGTGTTTGTCTTTGTTATTACTTTAACAAATTTTTTGGTATTTTTGCATATTGTCTTAGTTTGCGTATTTGTTCCTAAAGAGAGTTTAGAAACTTTGTTGACTAAAACATTTATATCTTCTGATATATTTTCGTTTTTATTTGAATTTATCAGATTAGATAACTTTCTAGAAACTTCTTCTAATAAAGCTATTATTGTATTGTTTTGTCCTATTAATACTGTATGGACAATATCTACATCTGCAGGGGGTTTTTTGTATCCTATTAGAGGGGATTTTGTCAAAAATTCAATAGTTGCAAGAGCTGATTTGTAGTCTTTACCTTGAAAATCTTGTATATTATCCATTTTTTTAAAAAAAAAAAATTTGTCAATAAAGCAGTATAGGAGTAAACGAGGAGGAACAAAGACAGAGAAAGAAAAGTGAAGCAATAACAGAGATAAGCGGAAGCAAAAGGATAGGTATCAACGGAATACACTAGAAAGTAATAAATATTAAAGAATTTAGAAGATCATAAGGCTTATCAGAAATTTAAAACTTTTTTTTTTAAAATACATTTCTGAACTTAGTATCGCAATCTGTACGTGTTTCTCAACCCATCGAGGTAGAAAACGATGGTCTTACAAAGGCCTCCTAATGGCCTATTACTGCCATAAACTACCATGAGTATCCTAGCAAACACTATACACTTTGACAGATATATATATTTATAAAACCCTAAGCTTTGATACCAAAAAGAAGGAATAGAGGATGTACTATCCCGTCTGTTTTGTTCTAAGTCCATAATTGAAGTATTTCTATAATTTGTGAAGCTTAAACTAAGGTCTCTACATCTATTATGTAGAATAACAGAATTTGGATTTCTGATGGGGTTACGTTCTTGTGATTAATATTTAATTAGCAATATAAAGTTCACTCTAGAATTTAAATAGATGCAAATCTAATTTGAATTTATTATTTAAAATATTTAAGAAGACGTATTTTTTTAATTAAAACACATTATTATTTTTGGATTTAAAATTTTCAATTATTTTAAATTGATTTTTAAATTTTATTTTTAATATATGTCGATATGATAATATTTTTTAACTTAATAAATAATATATATAAATTAAATTAGTATAATAAAATAATTTTTAATTTATATTTTAATTATAAACATTGATGCTTGATTAATACTTATTTTAAAGTAACTTACGTTGTCATGTCATCGAACTTCAAAAAAATTGTTAATAAATAGTGTTTGTTGTTAGTAGGATATAAATTAATAACTTAACTTGCCTTATAAGTGTAAATTCCTATAAATTTATATCATAAATTCATTAAAATGTATATAATTCTGCAAGATTTTAGTGTACCAAAATGATATTTTAAAATGGGTTAAATATAGTTAATTTGTGAGAAGTAAAGTATGCATAAGTTAAGATAGTAGTAATGGGCGAATCCAAAATAAAAGCAACGGTGGGTTCCACAAAGTCGTTCACTTCTTTTGTCTGAATTCTGAAACGTTCTCGCTTGCCCTTGGTTGAGAGCACATGTCGCGGCAAAACCCTTCATATTACATTCCTGTCCCTTTCACAACACAACACAACCCCTTCCATTATGGATCGCATTCATTCACATCACTGCACTTTGTAACGCATATAAACAAACATAATAACAATGCCCTTTTAGTTTCTTTACCAACCACCAACGAGCAACCACCAACCTACAACCGCTCTTTTCTTCTCTTTCATGGCCACTCACAAACTAGATTATTGTTTATTCTATGCATGCCTCTTCCTTCATCCTAAATGTTAACGTATAAACTTACATGTAATATCCTTTTTCTAAGTTTACCATGCATTTCAGGGACCATAAGAAAAGCCATGCCAGCAATTCCCAGAGGCTTTCAATTGGCGAAGCTTTTAATCATAAACCTAAGAGACTATCCTCTCTTTTTGCTTCCTCCTCCTCTGCCCATGGTTCTTTTCGATTCCTCCCAAACTTCTCTGTTTTTTCTCTCCTCATGATTTTCATTTTACTTTTTGTTCCTAGACCTGAGGCATTTGGAATTGGAGAAAGAGAAAGAAGATACGACGTCACCAAGAGGAGTCTTAGAAGCCTTCATGAAAGAATTTGACTCTCACCACCAATCAGAATCACATGAATCAGAAGTCTCTTGTCCAAGCACCAGTGCACGCTCCCACTGGACCAAATTCTTCAAACTTTGGAAGAAAAAATCTTTTAAGCGCCTAGGTTCCCTCCCTCCTCTTAGTGTGCCAAAGATACCAAAGTGGAAAAGCAGAAGCAGCAGAGAAAATCAAGCTCTATGTAAGCTATACAACTTCAGGTCTTTGGTCACTTTCAGCCTCTCTGACATCAGACATGCAACCAACAATTTTAGCAATGGTCTCAAATCTCACCCTTACTCTCATGCTCATTTTTTATTGTCAAATTAAATAGAATCACTTTGACTAACTACATTTTCATTCTTTTATATGTAGAAAATTTAATTGGAAGGGGTGGTTTTGCTGAGGTTTACAAAGGGTGTCTCCCAGATGGCCAATTAATAGCTGTGAAGAAATTGTCTAAAGGGACCACAGATGAAAAGACCGCAGGATTTCTATCTGAGTTAGGCGTAATTGCTCATGTTCACCATCCTAATACCGCCAAGCTTATTGGATGTTGTGTAGAAGGAGAAATGCAACTTGTCTTTGAACTATCTCCATTGGGAAGTTTAGGATCTCTTCTTCATGGTTTGTACTTTAGTTTGGATTGCAGTTTCCTCATATGTGAAAACTTGATGTTAATGTATCTAGTATTCTTTGTTTATTCTTGTATGATGTATTCCAGGTTCAGATAAAAACAAATTAAATTGGAGTAGAAGGTATAAAATTGCTCTGGGAATAGCTGATGGTCTCCTCTATCTGCATGAGAGTTGTCACAGGCGAATTATTCATAGAGATATTAAGTCAGAGAATATTCTGCTCACGGACAATTTTGACCCTCAGGTTTTTACTAAGCTTCGTGAGAGTGAATGCTAAAAGAACGAGTGTGCAGTATTACTTTGATACATGAAAGAAGCTCCATAAATCTATTCTGAATTTCTGTGATTGAGTGTTGGAGCATTAACTTAGTCATTAGTTTCACTTGTAAAAATTTCATCTTTTGTCTCTATTATCAACTTGTTTCCAGTATTGTAGACTAAGCTAAGCTTATCATCTATGGATGTTGTTAGCTCCTTCTATTGCTGTCATCAGCTCCTCATGTATATATCTATCTCCGCTGTATCATCATTGATTAAGTAATAGAATATTATTTCCCAACATTATTCTTATTCTCTGAAAATTTTTCATGAACTGAGATGTCATGTCATGTTTTGTGCTAATTGCTACACTAAATTAGATCAGCAGCAGACAATATTTCTTAAAGCTGTACTCTATTCCCTGTTATTTGACTCAATCCTTCTTATATATCACTTCCTTATTAATTCATTTTTTATTCCAGATTTGTGATTTTGGGCTTGCAAAGTGGTTACCAGAACAATGGACTCACCATAATGTATCAAAATTTGAAGGCACATTTGGGTATGCAAATAAAAAATTACTAATGCTAGAGTTTTTTAGAGCCGGTTTAATTCTGTTGTTATTTCCTGCTTTCAGTTTTAATAATAAAATTGTCTTGTTATTTTTAATTTGTTTTTTGTTTTCAAAGATTTGTACATAAAATAGTGGAAATGTAAGAGTTTTGTAAATTAAAAGTAAAAACAGGAAATGAAAAAAACAAGTAAACAGGCCGTAGGTTCTCATGATTTAATATATTCCCCTAATTAATCACTTGATTGGCAGCTATTTTGCACCTGAATATTTCATGCATGGAATAGTAGATGAGAAAACTGATGTTTATTCATTTGGGGTCCTACTTTTGGAGATCATAACCGGGCATCCAGCTGTGAATGATTTCCAGCAGAGTGTTGTGTTGTGGGTAAATCATTTTCCTAAAATGTGGTATATTATACTATATCTAGTGACTGTACAGGAGAGGCTTCAACACGTTATGCTTTCTTGTGTATCGTAGGCAAAACCTTTGCTTGACGCTAATCATATAAAGGACCTCATTGATCCTTCTCTTGGCGATAATTATGACCGAGAACAGGTGGGTTGTGTAGTTGTAACTGCATCACTGTGCATAGACCAGTCTCCTATCTTACGCCCCCGCATGAGTCAGGCAAGTAAACAACGAGCTGAGCTAGATATACACAATATTGATTGAGTTTAATTACCCTAATCACTTACCATCACAACTCTTACTCTTTCTTTATTTACATGACTTTTAAACGGATTAATGGGTAAAGTTGATTTTGTAGACTGAAAGTATACAGGTCTTTTTCTCGTATTGGTTTGTTCAAACTGAAATTACACCTGATATTCCCCATTATATTAGTGACAGGACACTAGTTAATTTGACACTTTTTTTATGTCCATTATAAACCTCATTTGAGTTAAAAAACTATAATGGATAGCTTTTCCATTATCTACTGTTGAGTTTAATCTAACCTAACTTTCAAACTTAGCTAATGTGACGGCACGGTATTTGTTAGGCTAACTGACAAGACAGCAGAGTCTGAACAGTGTAAACGTTTACGAATTAAAGAAGCTGGCATGTATTGTTTATTATACTTGGGGTGTGCCATATTACTTCTATAAAATTAGAGATTAGAGATGCTAAGAAAGGGAGAAAGAGATAGTGAAAAGAAGCGTGCAATTTCATAGAAGATTTGAATAATATTTTTCTTTGAGTTGATTGGTGCAGGTAGTAACACTGCTAAGAGGCGAAGATCACGTTCTGAGATCTACAAAAGCAAGCAGAGGGAGGCCTCTCCAAAGAACATACTCGCAAGAGCTACTGGACGCTCAAGAATACAACTCAACAAAATATCTAAGAGATCTCAAACGACATGAGCAGCTTGCATTGGCTGCTTGACAACAAAGGACACGAATAGCTTGTTATAGGACTGAAAAGATGTATAAAACACTTGGGGCAAACTTCGGTAAGTGTCATCAAGTCCATGGAAATGAACAATTTAGGACACCATGGAAGTTGTTATTGCATCGATAGACATTACATGATTAGCTCACATCAGGTTTTCATTGCACAATATTCCATGGAGCAACGTGTACAGTTTCTGTTGGCAATGTTACTTATTATTATATGTACACTATTTATTATGCATGTGTACCTTCGAAACATCAACAGTTGATTTGTTATAACTTATAACAACAGTTGATATAACAATTCAACAACTTTATCCTAAGCGCCGTGTGTTACTTGAATAACTTATTGTTATTAATTTTACCAGCTTAACATTTAAGCTTCAGCACGATGTTTATCATGAAATTTCATTTAACACTTTTTCCAATTTTTTTTTTCTTAATCTTCCTTTCCACCTTTTCACTCGACTAACACCATACAATTTACTTTTCTTTTGTCGGATGACATTCTTTGTCTGTTCAAATCACTTTAACCAAATTTCCATATCTTTTTTCTCAATGAGAATTATTTACACCAATCTTTTCCCATATCATGTGAGTATTACACATTCATTTAACATTTTCATTTCGTCTATTCCCATTTTCTTCACGTTTCCTTTAAAGCCCAAGTCAAGCGTATAGCAGTACAAAAATCTTTGAGTAACAGTTAATTAAAAAAAGGAGAACATAGAAAAAGGTTGCAAATTCGATTGTCAAGGTAACATTTTAAACTTGGCTTAAATAATCTTTTAGTTCTTAAAAAAAAATACGTTTTTTTTTTTGTCTTTTAATGTTTTTTTTCTTGAATTTGATCTTGAAAGATTTTTTGTTCGGTTTTAGTCATTTGTTAACCAATAAATTTGATTTTGGTTCTATTTTTAAGCAATAATACTAACTAGGCGATTTTAATAGTTCGATAATTTACTACATCAATGGGAAGTATAGAAAAAAATAATCTTGTATATTTTTAAAGTTGTAATTTTAATATCTTATAGGTAGATAATACACAAGTTTTTAAGTGATTAAAAATACAATTTGTCAAAAAAAAAAAAATCTTATCATATTCTCATATAACATAGTAAATTATTGGACTATTAAAGTTGGTGTCAGGTCTTAATTAACGTTGTTTCTTGAAAACAATTACTAAAGAAAAAAAAAATCTTTAAATGACAAAGTCAAACAAAAAAATATTTAAAAGACTAAAAACAGGTGATATTTTTCAAAGAGTAAAGTATTATTTAAGCCTTAAACATATACTATACCATCACATCTTCTCTTATTTTTACCTAAAAGCCACATTTGTCTCTTACTAAAAATACACTAAAAACATATATACCCTATCGTTCTCCAACTTAAAGCAAAAATTTTTGTTTTTAAAGTTAGTTATTTTTCTTAACTCCTCAATATATCATCTATCATTAAAAAAAAAAGTGTATATAATTAGATATAACTGTTAGATGTCTCTCATAAACACAATCAAAACTATATTAAATAAGAATTTAGTATTAAGTCTTCATTTGTTGTAAATGAATAAACAAGACTTAATTGATTAACAATATATGTTTGAGCAATTGATTTTCTTATCAATAAATGACTTGATTACTTGCTTATCTAGAGTAGGAAACAAATCATTTTCTTTTACCTTTGAAGTCTTTTGAAAAACTACATATCTATCAGTTCTAGAAGTCTATCCATTAACTGCAAAATTTTCTGTGGATTTTTCTCAAAATATTGCAAAAAACTTATTTTTTACGAATTTACCTAGGAAAAATTATCTTCAATTAAAATTTTTATAAATAATTTTTACTTGCAGAATTACATAATGCAACAAATTTTTAAAAAAACAAAAAAAAATATTAAAAATTTTTAAATTTACTTATGAAATTTTGTTACAGGAATTTCCTGCAAATTAAATTACTTACCGTTTTTTAAAACCTCAAATAAACTCCCTGTGATTTTTTAAAACAGCAGGTAATGTTTATATTATATTTATATAACAAGTTCATTTGTTTGTATTGATGAAGTTGTCTTCGATTAACTACATTTTTACGCTTTGATTAAATTGATTCCGGTGAAATAGGTTTTTAATTTTATTTTGCATTTCAAATACATCCTCTTTTTTAATTTCCTTAAAGATTACGAAACATGATATTTATTTATAATTTAAATTATATGCGAAAATAATTTTCTTCCCAAAATGTTCATAAATGCGGTGGTAACTTTTTCGTTATTATTTCTGAAGAAAAAGTACATTTTAATTGAACGAGATGTTTGAAAAAATATTATTATTATTATTATTATTATTATTATTATTTAAAGTTTGAAAAAACAAAAACTCAAAATATATCTATTTTAGTTAAATGTTAAAATATAACAGGAAAAAAAAAACTATCATAAAATCACCTTCGAATCTTAATCGAATAAACTTCTAGATTAGCTTGTCGATTACAAATATATTTACATCTAAAAGAATCTATTTACTCATAAAATCGTATATAAATACTGATGATGAGGGCATAGGCTATCCTGTTGGCAGTTCTATACAGAACATTGTCTTCTCCAATTATGCATAAACTTTTTAAAAGGCTAAACCGATTGAAAAATGATTCAGATGGTGCATTTGCATCTTACTCTAACTCAACCTACAATTATGACTCAATTATTATTGTCACTTTCTTGGTAAACAAGTTGATGTTGTAAGGGGCAATAAAAATTATTTTAATTAGGTTCGGCATCTCGTTTAAGATATTCCCATCTCTTGTCGTTTGGTAATCAAGATGCCGTGTGGACTGTATTTTTTTATGAGAAATTATAGTTCTTAATCAATTTATATAGTATTTGCTTTTGTTTTTCTTATTTTCAACTAACAAAAAAAGAAAATCAACTTTTATAAATTAGAGAAAACATGGTTGTGAGGATAAATTTCATTAAGTAAGAGTTTTTAGAAAAATTAACTATAAAAAAAAGTTATAAATATTTTAAACCAATAAAATATGAGACAAAACCAAAGACTAAAGTCACTAAATACATGATAAAGAAAGACTGTATTTTGTTGCTACTTTAAGTGGCAGAAAATTGAAAATATAATTAAAATGGTAGTTAAAATAAGTAAATAAAAAGTTAGTAATTTTTTTAACAATTATTTTTTTTTTACAATTTTATCCTTTTGTTAATTATAGTCACTTTTTTATTCTCTCTTCTTATGCGTCACAATTTTTTTCCTTCATTTCTTTTTCATTCATTATCATTTAAACATGTAATTATGATAATTTATAATTTAAATATATAATTATAAAAATTATAATTTAAATTTTAAATATTTAATTATAAAAAAATTAAAATTAAAATATATAATTATATTAATTTAAAATTTAAATATATATTTATAAAAAAATTATAATTTAAATATATAATTATAATAATTTATAATTTAAATATTAATAAATTTTATATTATTAAAATATATTATAATTATTTTAAATATCTCATTATATATTTAATAATAATTAATAATATTATTATTTATTATTTTAAATATATGATATATATCAATGAGATCTAACTCAGTTGATTGAATAGACTGCGTGAGTTGTTTGACACTATTTTCTTCTTATCAAGACCAAACAAAATATCTCATATATTATTAAATAATTAATTATACCCTTATTAATTAGTTTTATCAAACATTTCTAAACTTTTCAATTTGCAAAGCACACATTTACCCATAGTAAAAACAATATCAAAATTATGTCTTCATCATCGTCCTGTTGTTGAGTATTGAGTATACTTGTACTTATTACATACCATAAAAAAAATATAATAATTTTTAATGAAAAACAATTTATATAAATATAACAAAATTAATTACAAAGTTATTTAATAAACGTTAAATTTATAATTTGTTAATTAAATGTTTTTTTTTAAAATATATGAATATTTTAATTATTAAAATAAAAATAAAAAGACAAATACATGAATAAGTATGTATATTTATATTCTATTCTAACTTAATAAATCAAATATTCTGTATATTTGTGTTTGATCAAATTTAAAATTCAAACGAATTTGTTTGTCACTCTTTTTGAATTCCCAAGGCTGAAGGTATTCTTCCTTCTCCCTGCATACTTGCGTATGACAATTGTCCCCTAAACTTGTTCATAACTGGATAATGCCCCAATCTTACACGAAAATACCACATGACAATCACGTGCTCACAATGTATAATGACGAACTTGCCCCTCACGCCGATCCACCAATGATTCGTTTCCAAGCATCGAAATTACCAACCAAATCGTGCTTCTATCAGATCTCATCACACCAACAAACCCCTTGGATTTGCGATGCAATATAAATATAAATGATATGGTATTTTAATAGAGTAATGATAAGTTGAAAAATGGGGAGAAAATGAAAAAGACGAAAGGGGTGGATGGTAATTTAGAGCGAAGTTGAAGTTTGAAAACATTAGAAGGGGACGTAACGGGCATTTTGGAAAATGTCGTGGGAGCGAAGTGACAATAGAGAAATAAGCATTGCGATTAGCACCAAGCACAAGCAGAGTCGCGCTGTGTGTAAACTCCAAACAGAAGACAGAGAAAGAGAGAGAGAAGAGGAACCGTTTCCGTTAAGGTCAAATTTCCTCAACCACCAACTACAACGCAACACCGGAGCTATCCGCCGCCGCGAACGCTGAAGCCCGACGTCTTTTATTCGTATTCTATATTCGATCGCCCGTGTTCCGCTACTCTCGTCCACGGAATTCCCGGTGACTCACCGGTGTCCGGTGGAAAATCGCTTCCTTCACTATTATGAAGAATCAGAGCAAGGACAACGGTTGCAGCAAGAGTACCAATGGATTCGTTCCTTCCTCCTTCAAGTTCATATCGTCTTGCATTAAGAACGCCTCCTCCGGTGTCCGTTCCGCCGGAGCCTCCGTCGCCGCATCCATCTCCGGCGACGGACACGACCGCAAAGACCAGGTAGCATTTTGCGCCACTGCTACTCTTCCAAACTTGCCTTCTGAAATTGCGATTTGTGAATGCTGTTAAAATGTGTCAAGTCAAACGTGTGTGCCTTTTTATCGTTGAGGAAAATTCAGTGCCGCGAAAACCTGTCAATGTTTGGTTCTCTTTATGGAAATTCTATTATTATTATTATTATTCTTGCCGAGATACCGTGCCCAATCCTACGAACTGAACCGTTTATTGCAATTTGTTGTGTTTTGTCTCTAACATTTGGATTGCATTTACTCTGGATTGCTGAGTGAAGTTAAGGACATAATCCACATGACTGTGTCTTAAATTTTTTTCAGTACGCAATGCCACCTTTTTTATTTTTTGTGGCCGGGGTAAAAGAGAGTGAGACATGGAATGTTCTGATTAACAATAGAGCTTTTTTTAACTCCAAAAAATTAAAGCGATATTGGTTTATTTATTTGATTTTTCATTTTGAGAGACTGATTTGTTTGATGGAGTAGTTAATCAAATACCAATAGGCCTTATAATTGTGGATACGGTAAAACTGGAATCTAGAATAGAGCATTGTATGCGTGCCAGTTTTTAGAATCATTCATCGTGGTCTAGGATCCCAATTTGTAGCGACAGAATTGCATTTTGATCAACACTATGCTGTGACTAACTTCATGATTGCTTTTCAGCTGTAAACTTAATACTTATGAATGAAGGAGTTATGATTATTCACCTTTTTTTATTTGTCAAGCAGGTTCTTTGGGCTTGTTTTGATAGGCTACAACTCGGTCCATCTTCTTTCAGGCATGTCCTCTTACTTGGTTATTCCAACGGCTTTCAAGTTCTTGATGTCGAAGATGCTTCTAATGTCCGGGAACTTGTTTCGAAACGTGATGATCCAGTTTCATTCTTACAAATGCAGCCTATCCCTGCAAAATCAAAAGGTTGTGAAGGATTTAGAGCATCACATCCTTTACTCTTGGTTGTTGCATGTGATAAATCAAAAATCCCTGGTAAAATGCTAAATGTCAGAGATGGCCATAACGAAGCTCAAGCGGAAAATATTGTTAGCTCAGCTACAGCAGTTCGGTTTTACTCACTAAGATCCCATACCTATGTCCATGCTCTGAGGTTTCGTTCAACTGTCTACATGGTTAGATGCAGTCCTCGAATTGTGGCTGTGGGTCTAGCTACTCAAGTAAGTTTTTCACTCGTACTTTGACTACTTTCTCAATTTGCTATTAGTACTCATATGTGATATGTGACAAGTACATGATACTTTGTTGAGGAAGTTGAGTTTATGATTGTTTTTGGTAGATTATGGGCAGGTCTTCACAATTTCCTTTGACATATAGAAGACCAAGGTTGCAGGATAATGATAGATTACCTTGTCACCTAATTGATCACTTATGATATTATTATTTTGTTATATGATTTCATTCTAATATACAGCAACTTAGTTTGCTATTGCCGTAGGTAAAATCTGTCTAATTTATTTTCTTCATTTATACTTTGCTGGCAGATATATTGTTTTGATGCTCTTACCCTTGAGAATAAGTTCAGTGTTCTCACTTACCCTGTACCTCAGTTGGGAGGACAAGGAATAATTGGGGTTAATATTGGCTATGGTCCTATGGCAGTAGGGCCCCGGTGGCTAGCTTATGCCTCAAACAGTCCATTGTTGTCAAACACAGGTCGCTTGAGTCCTCAGAGTCTAACTCCTCCTGCTGTCAGCCCATCAACATCACCCAGCAGTGGAAACTTGGTAGCCCGATATGCCATGGAATCTAGCAAGCATTTGGCTGCAGGGTTGATCAATCTTAGTGATATGGGATACAAAACATTCTCTAAATACTATCAAGATCTGATACCTGATGGATCCAATTCTCCTGTATCAACAAACTCAAGTTGGAAAGTTAGTCGATTTGCATCTAATTCTACTGAAACAGATATAGCTGGGATGGTGAGTATTCTATATGGTGATAACTTTAAAACATTATAATTTGATTTTCCTTTGCAATGTGCTGGACCCTGACTAGATATTTTCTTTCTTAAAGTAATATTGGCATCTGTATTACAATTTGAATGAGATCATCTATTGGTTCAGCTTAGCCATAGAAGAAGAATTTTCTAAGGTAGTTAATAGCACTGTGTATTTACTGTAGTCTCTTCTCATTCCTCTCTATTCTCTTAATCATTGTTTTATGTCTGTTGAAACAGGAAAGTAATAATTCTATATGCTTGCTGACGAGTGTTGCTCATCTATTGCAGGTTGTTGTCAAGGATTTTGTTTCTAGAGCTGTTGTGGCACAATTTAGGGCTCATACTAGTCCAATATCTGCATTATGTTTTGACCCAAGTGGGACACTTTTAGTTACAGCCTCAATTCACGGAAACAACATTAATATATTTCGAATTATGCTATCCTGCTCAAGGAATGGATCAGGTTCCCAAAGCAGTGATTGGAGCTGTTCACATGTGCACCTTTACAAACTGCACCGTGGCATGACATCTGCTGTATGCTTCTATTCTCAATGTTTCTTTAATACCTTTTATGTTTAGTGCCCAAATTGATCAACTGTTAGTGTAAGGCTTTTTATATTACCATCTAATGATGTGTTGACACATCATAGAAAGAGTTAAACTTCCTAGCTTCAAAGTTCTTTACTGATTTGGCAGTATATGTTTGATAAATTAAATAACAGGATATCAAAATTAAATCCTTATGTTTATATGCTTGAGAAGGGTTTTACTTAATTTTGTATATTATACAATACAGGTAATACAAGATATTTGTTTTGGCCCTTACAGTCAGTGGGTTGCCATCATTTCCTCCAAGAGAACGTGTCATATTTTTGTTCTTGCCCCATTTGGTGGTGAGACAGTTCTTAAGATGCATGATCAAGACACAGATGGACCTGCTCTTTTGCCAAATTTTCCTCTACCATGGTGGTTCACTCCACATTTTACAGTAACCCAGCAGCAATTGTGCCTGACACCCCCACCTCCTGTTGTCCTTTCTGTGGTTAGCCGAATAAAAAATAGTAACGTCGGATGGCTCAATACAGTTAGTAATGCTGCATCTTCTGCATCAGGGAAAGTGTCAATTCCTTCTGGTGCTGTTTCTGCTGTCTTTCACAATTCCATTCCTCACAATTCACATAATGCATACTCAAAAATTCATGCTATGGAGCACTTATTAGTTTATACCCCTTCTGGTCATTTAATTCAATATAAACTACTACCACCATTGGTGGCAGAGTCAAGTGAAACTGCTTCAAGAACAGCCCCTGTTCCAACAGCACAGATACAAGAAGAAGATTTGCGAGTGAAGGTTGAACCTGTTCAATGGTGGGATGTTTGTAGGAAATATGATTGGCCAGAAAAAGAGGTGAGCATATTGGGGAATACTGTCGGTGGACTAGAAGCTGCAGAAATGAACTTGGATAGTTCAAATTATGAAGATAATACCATTGGGAACAATAATAGTTCTATGAAACTTAATAAGCAATGTCACTTCTCAAATGCAGAGGTACATATAAGCTCAGGGAGGATACCAATTTGGCAAGAATCTGAGGTAACGATTTTATTTCTGTGCTCAACATTCTCTAACACTTTTTTAATCCTTTTAATCAAACTATTTCTCTGACAATTTTAGGTGTCTTTCTTTGTGATGAGTCCTTTGGAAGTTGGAGAGCTGAATTTATGTGAACTTAGTACAAGAGGAGAAATTGAAATAGAGAATATCCCCGTTAATGAGATTGAAATAAAACAGAAGGATCTGTTGCCCATCTTCGACCATTTCCATAGAATTCAATCTACTTGGAGTGACAGGTAAGGATCACTTATCTGCCTAATTATTGTTGGTCCACTGGATATTATATGTCTTGTAACTATCCATTAAGAAATTTTCCATTCTAGATGCATTCAATTTAAATATCAGGATCTCAGTTTTTCTACACTGATGAATCATGAATATATTTGAGTCTCCTCATTCTGAGGTGTCAAAGATTAATATTTAAGTTACAGTCAGCACCTGACCTTCCTTTCTACTACTCTGCATTTCAATTATCCTTGCAATTTCTTGCGGAGATACAGTTCTCCTGTTTGCACTTTCCTTGTTTTGTTGCTATAACTTGGTGAAAGAAACTGAATCAGAGTTAAGCTAGAAAATTGGCAACCTTGCAGAACTTTCAGGATCTACAGACTACAGCACCCTCCTTTCCTTTCACAAATGACACGATGATCTGTCTCTTTCCTTCCCTTGTTTATAGATATCATGCGTTATTTCTTCAACCAACTACCCTAACTAACAGACTAACTAATGGATATCTATTAAACCTCCTCCCCTGAAGGTCCACCTTATCCTGAAGGTGAACTGTATATAGTAGCATAGATTAAAATTCCACCAAGGCCTCATTGCATGAAACACAGTCAACTGGTTCGATTCACCAAAATCCTCTTTTATGCCATTTGCTATAGCAAATTCAGCTGATGATAGAGCTTATCATATGTTGCATGGATTGTGGGTCCCTGTTTTATGGTTGACAGTTGACCCAACGTGTGGACATGGGTTACATGTCATTCTATGGAACTTATTTTTGTCCTTCTACCAGCTGGACTTGGCTCATTGCCGGCCAGAGTCAAATGCATCACTTTTTTCTTTAAGGCCCTTCGACCCTCTCTCTGTTTCATATGCCCTTGCTGACTCTTCTTGTGTTTGCAATTAAAAGACCCTTCTACTCTAATAAAATCTATGGCAGTTCTTGCAGTGTCAGTTTGTTGACCTGCCTGCGTGACTCCCTCCTTACCATGAATGAATATGATTCCTGTGGTTCTTGCAATGGTAGTGTGTTCACCAGCTATTCCCTCACTTCTCCTGGCTCTTCTTCTCCCCCTGATTCTTCTTTTGTTGTTTTTCTTGATTTTTTTTTCTTGGTCCATGAGTCCATCCAGGAATTTTGATTTTTCTTTGTTGCCATTGTTCTTTTTTTAGCTATTGATCCCAAGAATTTCATCTTCACTTCTGTTATCTTCCAATAAATCTTGAAGACAAGCCCAAAGATCTGATTGGAAGTTTGGAACCACTTGGGGACACCCTTCTCGAAGGTCAGCCATCTAGCCTTCTTGTTGCTCTGTTTTCAAGAACACTGCCTTTGGAGAGCTCATCCTTTCATGCAAATTCAGCAGCCCACTATATCCTCTCCTCACGTACTCCAATCATTCTAAACTACTGATCTATTTTGATTTTTTGAGCAATCCTTGATAAGCTTCAGTTGCCTCCTGTCAAATCTTAGCATCATTTTGTGAACTATTCCTACACAACTCCAAGATCCAAGCTCTGATACTAGATAGAAATTTGATCAGAATTTTATGAAGCAAATTGCCTAACTTGCAGGACTAATGGGTATCTATCACTTTGTATATTTTTATCCATCATTAAAGATGCAGCTATACTTTAAGTGCTATCTGGAGATGCTTTATTTAAGTTTAAAAAATATAATAATTTGGTAGTCATGTGAGTTTGATACATCCTGTTTGTATCAGGCTGCTATATATGTTATTTTTCCTATTTGTTTCCCTCTTTCTTATACATAGTTTAATATGGAATCTCTAGGTATGGATGGTTTTTTATATGGCCTCAAATATCAACACTGAATTAAGAGAAAAAGAGAGAGAAAAAATTAATGAATCAGAGATAATTTATGTTATTCCACTCTGTCAAGGGAAAACCCCTTTTCACTGTGAAAACAGTTCATTTTTCTCATAAGTTTTATATTGAGATTGAGGGTTTAATCGGCAACTTCTACTTGGTTTTTCTGTTTACTAACCAATGATATTGAGTGTGATGTTCAGGGGAACAGTGATTTACTTGTCATTTGTTTGAGTTTAAATTTGGGGAGTTGCTTCATCTTGGTTTTGCTTGTGACTGAAAATTGAAAAATATCTATATAACTGTTCATGCGGATGCTGACAAATTATATAATTTTTGTCAGGGGTATTGTTATGGGAAGATGCTCTAGCTCTTCATCTGATTCACATGGAACTGAAGAGAAGTTGTCAGAAGATGCTGCAGTTTTCCATACAAAATTGATGGTACCTGGCTTAGCTGAAAAGCCATTTGTTGGTAACATAATCAATTCAATCTGAATCTTCTGTTATATTTTTTGTGAACTATGTAACATTTTAACTCACTCGTTCTTGACTAATATTAATTGTCAGCAACTTTTTTCTTCAATTAACTTGTCCAATAATGAGATTATTTATAAGAACAGAGAGGTAGCTGTATTGGCATCACCTCTTTTTAGCCACAGGAGTCAAAAGTGTTGACACAAATGATGTTTCAGCAGGTGCCTCAAATTTTGCTCATGGTACAATTGCGAAGGTTAAATCATCAAAACATGAAAAAGCCTGTGACAGTTTCAATTCAAATTTAAGTGGCTGCGGTTTGAATATGAATGTTACTTGTGAGGAGTCAATACGTGACTCACCAGACTTTGAGCAATTTTTTCAAGAAGGTTATTGTAAAGCATCAGTTGACTGTCAAGAATCAACAGAAGTTATTACTGATGTGGATTGTAACAGTCCCTGTGGCAGGGAGAAATCTGATGAAGATGGTGATAATGATGACATGCTTGGTGATGTATTCGACTTCTCTGAGGAAGGTATGAATTTGAAGCAGTTACCTTTTGATTTCAACGATATTCAGCTTAGCTAGCTATAGCTGCTTTCTATGTGTGCATGTATCTCGAAGATGTGTTAAAAAAAATAGAAACAGAAGATTTTGAGAATGGTTTTCATTTTGTCTTCTTGTCTGCCTGGTTATTATTTTTCTTAAAACTGCACATGCCTGTGTTGCAGGTTGATGACAACTATTTTATTTTATGCTTGTCTCCCTCTTGGAATTGCTGTATATTTGGTGCTGTAAAGGAAATTGACTGACAAATGCAGGTGATTTCCTTGCAACAAGCTAAATGCTACTGACCATTGATTCAAGGAATTTAATGTTCTTCACTCAATATAGCTTCCCAGTCCAATGATTCTTCTGACCTTCTAATTTCCATGTAAATGATGTATATTGAAATTCATAACTACAAATTATTTGTGTGGGTTCTGGGTGGGTTCTTTATGTGTGTATTATATATATTTTTTCTTCATAGTTTCATTGCTTTGGAGGCAACGGGAACAAGTGAAAGAGAAAGGGGGGAGGGAGCTGTTTGTTTTACTTTGCTCTCTTTTGTTCTCATTCATGCAGGATTATTTATATTTCTCGTGACACTGTTGCTGAATTTTCAAGAGATTCATTTGTCCATTGAAAAATATTATCTTGATCTTTAAAGGTATGAACTTCAAAATATCGCGACTTCCTGTTACATTCTTGTCTTCTTCACGACTTGAGAGCAGAATAGGTGTATATCTAGCATATTATCATCCAATAAAATAGATTTTTAGATTCAATTAACTTTCAGAAAAAGAAAAAAAAAAAAAAAAGCAAGGTGTTACATTGGTTTTGATGCTAAAATATGGTAATAATGGTAGAGCAGAATACATTTTAGATTCAATTCACTGCAGGCAGAGGTTTACCCCAGGAGGTTCTCGCAATAAGGTGTTATATTTTATTTTTTTTGACGAGGTGTTATATTTTTTGTTGTACCTAAATGTTTCTGTTCTTTAATCGTGTAAATATAACTAAACTTATTTAAATACAAGGATAAATTCATATTACGTCATTAACAAGTGGTGTGCCACAGAAAATTTATAAGGATTAAAATTTAAAAATTAAAATCAAATTGAGATTAAAAAATGTATTTTACCTTATTTTCTTACTTATAGTTTGCTAATTAGAAAAGTAAATATGAAGTAATTTCAAGCAAGGATAATTCGTTTGAGCCAAGGATAACAAAGTGGATGAAGTAAGAAAAGTTTTAAGTAATTTTTCTACATTTTTAATTTTTTAAATGATGCATATGAAATTTTTTAATATTATTTATACGATGTGTCATTTTCATGTTTAGTGAAAGTGCAACTTCTGTACCATGTATTTTTCTACACCCTCAAAAAACATTGTAGTAGTTAAAATAAAACTCGTTAAAAATCCTGCAAGTTATTAATTTGGATAATTATATGTTTGATTTATTTTTCTTACACAAGCCTTAATATTTTCAAACAGAGCACACATACCCACAAGCTGCACTGAGATTCTCTCCAGTCTCTGCCTCTTCTCTACAACAAAAATCTGGGCCATATATTATACCCTCTCTCCTCGTTGATTTCTCTACAATGATTAAAGGATAAGTTTTTGCTAGATGTCTGCCGCAGTCAGCGTAAATTAGCTGGAGAGGTCCCAATAACAACTTAGGAAGCAACTTCTGCTGAGGAAGCAGTGCAATACGAGAATTTTAATTAACCCCGATAACAGAACAAAACTCTATCAACATTACAAGCATCGAACTTCTATAAATATAGAAATCCCAAACAGTACGGACGAACAGTGATTAATATTGTTGAATCACAAAATTATATATATATATATATATATATATATATATATATATACATACAATAAGCTTATATATTTTTACAAAATTATTTGAAAAACCATATTAACAGTTATTTGTGATTAATTTACAGTATAAAATTATTTCTATTTATTATAAATATTGGCAATAATCTTTATAAAAATTAAGTGTGGTGGGTGGGGGTGTAAAGCGATGTGTGTGTGAGATGTTGGTACTTGGTGGTTGTGTTTTGTGGTTTGTGGTGGTGCCGCCTACGTTAAAATGGATGAGAACTACATGGGGATGACGAATTTAGGGGATTGAGGCTCTGAGGGACCGAAGGTGCAAGTGTAGAGTCGTGCATCCCATCCACACATAATTGTGTATCAAATGGTTGTCAGACATGGTGTGGAGGAAATTGTGCAACCAAAAACGAAAACATTTTGGAGGGAGCTGCCTCCTCGATAATTGGTTCTGGTTCAAAACCAAAAAATTTTAAGTAAAAAAGGTGAAACAGTATCGCAATAACTCGTCATTGTAGTGATATGCTCTCCGATATAAGTGCCTTGCATCTAGAGATGTATGTATGAATACGAAGGAGTCTTTAAATTGAACACATTCAACAATGCACTTAGCATTTTTGAAAGGTGAAGTGAATATAAAAAGTAGGGAACGCAAACAATAAATTTACAGTGTGGGGAGCACCTTACCTATAACTATAAAGAACGTAGGGGGAAAAGAAGTTGTCATTTAAATATGTTTACTTATGGATAGGTGGCTTTGGATACCCGGACATCCTACACCTTTGTACTCTTTTGGTCTTGCAGTGGTGGCATGGTGCATTAAGTGCATGAAATCTACCAAATAATAGCTGCACAGACGTGGATATGAAAAGCTTCAAGACAAATAAGGGTGGTCCCTTCTCAGTTTTGTACCTCCAATTATTCACCAGCATATACAGTTCGTGATGTGCCACCAAACCCACTTTCGGCTACTTGATTGTTGAAGCAAAATCGACAAACTAAGCTGCTGCATGCTGCTGCCTCGTAATTGTTTTGTGCCCCCCAGCTGAACTCGGGACCCAACACCCTTGCTACTCACTACACACTGACCACTGCAGAGATTTGTGTTTTAGGTATACTGTTAAATGGGTCACACAGTCCTTGCCTCCTTTTAATGACCACGCACTACATTCAATCTGATCTGCAATCTGCATGAAATGAGTTGAAGAATAATTTTATAATCAAACTTAGGTCTAGTTTTTTAACTGATTTTCATACTTTTTAGTTTAACTTAATTCTTTATCTTCATAATCCATGTAGATCTTAAATATCATTCCCTGGATATGCTATTGAAACGAAACTCTTATTTATCATCAACTTGAGTGGTAGGTTAATCAACTTTTTTTGGAAGATTTAGATCAACAATTAAGAATAAAATCAATGTATTGGTCTAACAACATCAACTTTAATATAGTTGTTCCATAGGGTCCTAGAGTGGAGAGCTTTCCGGTACTACATCAATTTTAGTGCAGTGTTGAATCCTTGTATCTAATGTGGTTTAAAAATCTGTGGAGTCTTCTAAACAGAATTCCACTTTTCCAATGTATCAATTAGAGAAAGAAAGGAGCTGATATTCATGTTTAATTGAACTCTCAACCGAATTCAAAATACATTCTAAATTTATTAAGTAAGCTCAGCAAAAGTTATGAGATTTACCTTGGGAGGTGTTTCTCATTCATGGTTATGTAAGAATAACAACCATAGCTTTGTAAGCTACGTAGCTTGAATACTCCAAAATAACAAAAGTATAGACTTGTATCTTTGTTGGACACCTATATTATCTATATACATATTCCAGAAGTATAAATTGTTTTTTATTTAATTTTTTTAAAAAAATTATTGGATACAATTTGGATATGACTTGGATTGACTAGGATATGGGTTGGATATGGCTTACTATAAAAGGGTATGGCTCAAGCCGTATTTGGATACAACTTCGACATGGCTTCAGCCATTTTTTTATTTTTTTAATTTATTATTTAGTTTTTATTTTTAAATTGAAAATTAGAAAAAAATAGAAAATATTTGTTTTAAGTTAAAATATTTTAGAGTGAAATAGAGCTAAAAAGGCAATAAATTGATTACGTGTTTTATAATTAATTAAATTATGGATCAAAATTGGATAAATTGATTTTGAATAAATTATAGTATTTTGAATTTATATTAAAAAATAATTCAAAATTATTGAAATAAATCAAAATAGTTTTTGAGTTCATTAAAAAAAATTATACTAAAAATTTTATCATTGACTTACTTTTATAATGTAAACATAAATTACTTCGTCTCAAAATAAATTTTAGAAAGAAAGTAATGAAAATGGAAATTTGATAGAAAGTTTTAATTGAATTGGTGAAGTGGAATTCAATGTACATGTAAACTGAAGCTGACAAGAATCCCGAATTATGGGCTTATAGTAAGTGTCTATAATTGGTGAATTTTCATCCAACAGCCATTCGCCGACAATATCCATCCCATCAGAATAAAAATACGTTTATTTGTTTATTTTATTACAGTTTTCAAGTTTCACATTAACATCCGTAAGGAACAAACGCGTGACTCTTGTCTTCTTCTTCGCTCAGACACATTATGATGAGCACGCTCAAATTATTTAGCACTTCACATTCAAATGAAACCATTATATATATGTGTTTCTTAATATACATTATAATTTAAAGTTTCATCAATAACAATTAATTTGAATCACCTGAAACTTAATGTGAATTTTAAATACAATATACTTATTGAGAACTCGTGGTTACTAGACATAGCCAATTTCAATTCCTAGTTATTATAGTTTTAATTTCCACCTGCTGCAGGTTAAAGTATTAATATATTCTTAATGATTTTATTTTTTTTTATGAGATTTTGTCGGAGATTAATTTTCTTTTTATGTTTTTTATTATTTATTTAAAAATAAAATTAAAAAATTAGAGTGAAATTGTCTTCATTTGATTATTAATTTTGAGAATCAATTTTAAATACATAATTTTAAAATAAATATTATTATAACTCCTAAAAAATATAAATTTAAAGAAAAACTTAATTAGTAGTTAATAGTTTTTTCATCTTTATAATCTATTAATATATAATATATTGAATATTTTTTTGAAAAAATTAATATATAAATATATTTAATATTTCCTTGTTTAAGTGTGAAATTTATTTTAAAATTTAAAATTTTAAATAAATATTTTTAAATATTGTTTTAGTTATTATTTTAAATTTAAAATTTAAAACAAATATTGTTTTATTATTGTTTTAATTTTTATAGTTAAATTTATTGATAATTTTAAATATTTTTATTTATAATTTACAAAATAAGTTGAGATATATTCTAACATTTTTTTAAAACGGAAGTCATAGATAAAAAATGAAAAAGAAGTACAAAAATAAGTTATCATTTATTTGTGTTTTGTTTTCTTAATTCAGATAAACGTGTTTTAAATATTTGTTTATGATACTTTTATTTTCTTTAATATTGAATTTATTTTGTCTTTGAATATTGTATTTGAAAATTTTTAATTTAAATATCATTATAAGTAATTAATTATTCAACAATCAGATTGACCTTTTGTTTAAATTTATAATTTTGCAAATTTTTTTTATTTTCCGACCAACAGTGGTCGAAGATAAAAAAATAATTATACTAAAAACGTAATTCATTAAGAAATTAAATTATTATACTAAAAAAATAAGAAATTAAATTATTCTAATAAAAAATAAAATAATTATACTACATTACACTAATCAAATATTTAATTAAATAATTATACTAAACGTGTAATCATAAACATGTAATTATTATAATAAAAAATAATAAATTAATTAAATTATTATATTAAAAAAATAAGAAATTAACTATACTACATGTAATTAATTATACTAACAAAATATTTAATTAAATAATTATGCTAAACACTTAATTCATTAAGTAAATTAATATAATAAATATATATTTATTATAATGAAAAAATAATAAATTAAACAACTATAATAAAAATAATAAATTAAATATACGAAAAAATAATTAAATTATTATACTAAAAAAATAAGAAATTAAATTATTATATTAAAAAATAAAAAATTAAATAATTATATTATATATATTCACTAACCAAAAAATAAGAAGAGCGAAAAGAAAGAACAAGACAAAAAATAAGACGAAACGAGAGAAAATAAAAATTAAAAAAAAAACTTTTAAAAATGTAAGTATTAATTCAAATTCTGATTAACTCTACATACTTATCAAAGTTCCAAGTTAAAACGTAAACATTGCTTCCCTACATTTGCTTCACACGCGTATATGCATCTATTAATTCTTTTATTATTGCCTATGATCTATGATATATATCACTTTAAGAATGTCCACTATTAGTGACTTAGTGTGAGAGAAAAAACCATGCAAGACAGCTTAACATAATTGCTTATAAGCGTTAGATGGATAAAACGTATACATTGTGAATTAAAATTTTTATTATATTTTAAATTTTCAATATAATTTCACACATAAAAAAAAAAAGAAGTTAAAAACTCGTGGAGATATTCTTTAAAGTAAATCCGTTAAAATAAGTTAAATTATTTTAATTCCAAATATGTAGATATTATTTTTTAAAAATATTAATTTATCTTTAGAATTTGTTTAAATTTTAAAAATATTATTTATAAAATAAATATTTATTTTCTAATGTAATATTAGAATGTTAGGTATATAGGTAACATTTTTAAGATAAGAAAAATAACTGAAGGTTATCATTTGAGAACAGATCATCTCATTAAAACAACTGCAGAGTTTCTCCAATTCAAAAAATAATAGTCATTGGATCAAATGAGTGGTTGAAAATAAAAACACAAAATAATTCACACTCGTAACATAGCTAATAAATATCCGGAATGTCAATTTATTGATTTTTAAGAGTAATGTTGCTTCTACCAGGCACATGCATTCAAGCTAAATTTGTATTCAATTCTTACACTGTGAATTTGTTTTGTTAAATTGATATGTAGTCATCATGTGTGTTGTTGTGCACAATTTGTTCGGTAAGCAAACCAAATTTTTCTTTTCATTTCGTTTTATTAGAGTAACGGTAACGCTATTTGTAAAATTTTATAAGTACCATTTTGTTAGCGGTGATAGTCATCTAGAGAAAAAGCAGAAAAACAATAGAGTGTGTCACGCGTGTGAACTGTTTTGTGTTTTATTATTTAATCTTAATCACTTGTTTGATCCTGTAACTATTATTCTTTAAATTGAAGAAACTGAAGTTATTTTTTCGTGTTACTGTTGTCACCTTAAGTGAAAGAGGAATTATAATATAAAAGTAAAATTTGCAGATTTTTCAATCACGTCTAAAGATTTGACATTGATGTATATATAAAGAACCACATCAACAAAAAAATAGAAGGATTGGTAAGTTTTTCAATAGACCCTGCAAACTTGTTGTAAACTATGCCTGAGATACAATCACGTAAACAAAATAATATTATTATATTTTTTTTTTGCATGTATTTATTTTATGGTGTATTTTTTTATTAATATAAATAAAGAAAGGTTTGTTGATTATATGTTTTTGGTTTGATCACCTATTCTAGATTAAAATTATTAATATTTTAACTTTTTCTTTTTTAGTTTTAAACTAGTGCTGTTTTAGGCAATGTTAATACAAGCACAGTTTCTAATAAGCATGATGCTTATGGAGTAATTGCTGCATTCTAGCTGGTACCAAAACAAATCAAATAAACACATGTGTTGTTTATTTAAGCACTGAATGCTTATGTTTTTAAAAATTAGAAAAAAACATAAAAATATATTTTAAATTTATAAAATATAAAGACGTGAGATTTTAAGGGATTCTTTAAGAATTTAAAGTAAGATGCTGAATTGGGGAGATTAAATGCTTATTTACTAGATGTTAAAACTGAAAAAAGTAAAAATGAGTTATGTATATAAGAAGGTTAAGCACTCGATTGTTGCAATTAAATGATTTTACATATTTCAAGTGTTGTTAATTTATTTTTTTTACATATACCCTAATGTAACATGTGTGGATAATTATGCTTTATTCTACAACTACTCTTATCATAAATATTAAATTAGAATATTTTAGACTAAATATATAATTTTTTAGTAGTATTAAATATGTCTTAATTATGTTATTAATCTTAAACATCGATAATTTTGGTCAGAAAATATGAATTAGTTTAAATGAATTTAAAAACTATTAAATTAAAACTGTGTACGAAATAAACTGAATTGGATAAAAAATCCAAAACTACTCTAATTAGCTTATTAATTACGAGAGTGAATTTTCAAACACACTTTAATGTCTTAAGATAATTATACAATATTATTTTTAGAAGCATAAGGCATGTATTTACTCTTCTTTATAATTTTTCACTTCTGAAAAAATTAATTACTCTTTTAGTTCTTATAATTATATAAATTAACGACCTTTTGCTTAAAAACAATTTTTTAAAATTTTTATACATTTTAATTTATTTTAGTCTTATAAATTCAGATGATAAATCTTTTCAAAAAGAAAATTCAAATGATATGACTAAAATTGGTATGTATGCAACTTAAAATTTAATTGGTATAAAAAATTTAATTGGTATACACTAATGTAAAAAAAAAAATATACTTATATTCAATCACAAATTTTAATTTATTAATGTGAATTTATTGATTTTTATTTATTATTATTTTAAAAATTAGATAAATAAAAAATTATAATTGAATATGAGAGTGTATTTCAACTAAACTCGTAAATAAACAATTAAAGATTACAATTCAGTTGATTAAACATAATGGGTTATTAGAAGTGTTTTTTATTCTTACGCAGTAAATAAAAAATGTATATAGTTAAAGTTGGAATTTTCACATGCGGAAAGGCTAAAACATATTGTGGGCAGGGGAAGAAAGATAGTATCCCTAAAGGAATGAAGTAAAGAATAATCGACGTCAAATGGATATTTCATTCAAACTGTTCCACTCAAAGATGAACGAAAAGAAAATGACACTTTAGGTATGTGTGTCTAAAAATGTAAGAAAACTTTATAAACTAAAATTGAATAGCTGTCATGTCATGACTATAAAATTAAACAGAGCAACATTTTTGTAAAGATATAAAAAAACTGTAAAGTGTGGGGCATACGTGCCTTATTCTATGGTAAATTGTCGCTTTTGGAATTAATTAGTAGGAGTTGTTCATGGGAATCATCACCCAATCAAACATCGACAGCAAATGCGAGAACAACAGCAACTTAATGAGTCTCTAACATTACAAATATCATTGCATTCTTCACTATTTCTTAAAGGATAGCGATAGATAAGTATAAAACATCACACCAGATATGCTATCTAATAACTACGACTCTAATCCTATCATACTAAATTACTTTAAATTTGACAGGTAAGTGTAATTTTAATTTTAATTAATAACATTTCATTTCTCTTTTGGAAAAGGAAAAATTCATCAAAAATATCTTAAGATGCCCCTCCAAAGTTTCTCTTCATGACCATGAGCTGTGAAGCAAGTTAATTGTGTTGCCAAGGAAAGGAATATTGCCCCATACATGACCTACTTTTCATTCGATTCTTTTTATTCTTAAGAATTTGAAAAAACAAAAGTTAATTTATTTTGTAAATCTCTAAATTTTTTAATTAGTATAGGAGTTTTTTAATTGAATTTCTAAATTTATATTTTTTATTTGTGTCCTTCAACACAAAAAACTCATTAAAGGTGCAAATAGAGACAGATACTTTTTAAAGTGTGTTGTTATAAGTACTTAGCTCTATTATAAGAGTTTTTTATTAATTAAATATCATGAACAAATACTTTAATTAAAATTATATATAAATATTTAAATTCTACAAAAATCTCTCACAACTAACTCAATTAGTCCCTGAATATTTGTGGTTAACTTTTCATAATAAAAATTGTACAGAAAATTCAATTAAAAATATGTAAGACCCAATTAAAAAAGTTTAAATACTCAATTGAAAATTTAGCAAGAGTTTAGAGTAAAAGATTAAAATGATTTTGAAAAATATAACATGAATAAAAAATGTAATAATAATATATTTTATAAAAACATTATGAATTTTTTAAATAGAAATTTCTTAAAAAAACCATAGCAAAGAACTACTTTTTCTAAATTAAATATTTTTATAATAGCTTGGTATTTAAGCGGATTAGAGTAAAAGATGGTGTTATACTTTGTTTATTTTGTTTTTTGGGTAACATCTACTTTGTTATTTTTAGTATCATCACTCTGGTAAAATCAACTGTGTTGCTTTATGATTTTTATATCATGTCATGTTTTCTTCTCAAAATATACCAAACATGAAATAAAATTTATATGTTGTGTTCCGTCCTTTTTAACAAGTTCATTAAACGTTACCTCATTGAATATAATGATCCGGAAGTTAGGTAAGGTTCCCTTTATAGCTTTTGTAGTTCAAAAAAAGCAACTTAAGCTTAGTTTTAGCAAGAATTTACTGGAAAGTGGGTTGTGAGAGGCTTAGGTCTTGACTTTGAAAAGAAAATATGCCATTAACCCAATATAGATTCTAGGCTAGTCATTAACTTGGGTTGAGGGGTGGAATTTAAGAAAATAATAATGCAACAAAAAAAAGAGATAAAGATGGAGTTAATATCTACTAAAAAAAGAGGGAGGCAATAATTACCAAATGAAAAAGATGGAAACATAAATTGTACGTGGCGTGAGTTTTAGATTAGATCTACTGATCCTATTAATTTAAACTATTAGAGGTAAAGGTGGCCACAAATGATAGGTTGATGGGGAAGCAATGAACAGAAACACAATAATAAGTGACTCACTTTGAAAACTGTTTCCATATTTTAAAATATTATATATATAACACATCTCAAGTATTGAATAAAAACTACACTATATAAACTATGCAGCAGAAGAAACGAGTACCTAAAATATTGAGTGGGTGGTTAGAACTTGAGACTAACAATGGATGGTATAGTTCAGCTGCAGAGGCAACTTGTTGATTATACTGCTTCCCTCTTCCACGAGGTAAGTGTAAGCGTGCTATGCTATAGCCATTGCCATTATACATTACAATGAAATAGCTTGAAAAGAAAGGTTCAAAAGCTATCTTTATTGTATTACTTCATCTAATTTATGTTTTGCCTTGTTATTTCTACTTGTGGCTCTTTAAAAGGGCTTCCTAGATGATCAATTTAACCAGCTTCAGCAACTTCAAGATGAAAGTAACCCAGATTTTGTGGTTGAAGTGGTTACTCTCTTTTTTGAAGACGCGGAGAGGCTTCTTAATGAGCTCTCAAAAGCACTGTAAGGGCACTAAAATTTTTCCTGTTTTATTGTATATCTTTAGACCAAGTAATCATGTATCTTTTAGAACCTTTTTCCAAACTTCACGTTTCAATAATGTTGATACATTGGTCTCAAACAGAGGCCAGCCAAGCATTGATTTTAAAAAGGTGGATGCTCATGTTCACCAGTTGAAGGGTAGCAGCTCCAGGTAATCTTCATAACTATTTTCCCCATGCCTCAAACTTAATATAGAATCCACCTTAAAAACAAATTATGATGGGAATGTTGGCGTTGTTTTCTTACATTAGTAGAAGTTATATCCACCTGCTGTCACTAGAAATACCACATTCTTTGTCACTGCAGTACCATTATTGCCAATAACATTTCCATTTGTCTTACCTCATTATTTGGTGCTTTTACAACTATCATAAGTTTCATGAAGTTATTGAAATGCAGCATTGGAGCACAGAGAGTTCACAGAGTCTGCTTTGCCTTCCGAAACTCTTGTGAGGAGCAAAACGTTGAAGGGTAAGCTTCATGACAATTCCATATTAAAATACTTATGTAGCTGTATATCCTGTGGCTATAAATCTTGCAAAACATCATGTGGCGTAGTTGTGCGTGTGATTTGATATGTTTCTTTCTTCCCTTAAAGAAATGCTAATACGGAAAGAAAGTCTTGGTGTTCAGGTGTCTGAAAAACTTGCAACAAGTGAAACATGAGTATTCCTTGGTGAAAAGCAAGCTTGAAACTCTCTTCGGGGTAAGGGGATGAGGATCTTCTCTAGTGCTTTCTATTAATTTATGAGAAGCTGTCAATATCTGTAATCTCATATATATCGTTCTACTTATGTGATTGTAGATGGAGCAACAGATTTTGGCCGCTGGTGGATCAATTTCTAGGTAGTGTGATACGAGGCAGAGATGTTTTGCTGCAATTGCAATTTGGAAGCAACAAATCATGTCCAATCTGCAAACGAAACAGCCTCACTTCTATGTTGTACTTTCCGCTTTGTGTATGATTTTGCCCAGTGGATCATGGCCTTGAAATTAGATTTATCATTATTTAATCCAAAAGAAATGTGAATAACCCATGATCTCTAAGGTTCAAATATTAACTATCTTAATTTTCGTCATTGCACTTTCTTCTATACAAGAAATTGCGTGGTTGAATAACCGTCTGACACTTACTACAATAACCAGTATAAACTATAAATTAATTATAATTATATTTAATAAAATTGCTAATTAATAACATGTTTTTCTTACTAATATACACGAATCCTGTGTAGATGTGGCTGGCTAGATGCTACTAGTATTTTCTTAAGGCGCCAAACTCTGCTTCAACTTAAGGGTACCTTAATCTTAGTAGGGATGTCATCAATTTTTTAAATTTAAATACATTACTACTGAAGTTCTTTATTTTTGTCAGCGTTACGTGCGTAGTCCATATAATGCACATTCTAGCGTAGGACAAGAGTTATGATAACGTGCATCCCACAAATACAAATTGCAAAATTGCAAAGATTTACGTTCCAGCAGCAGTGGTCATGCATCTGCTCTTAGAATCTACATAGTTAGCATGTATTTCGACATTCACACAATTTGTCAGCAATGAAATATGCCCGATGGAAACAGAAAGGAGAAATCCGAAAGTAATTTGAGAGTGATACTCAGAATGATTGAGAATTAATTTGTAGTATTGATTAAATAATGTTAAATATAATACCAGTGCTTGAATATTTATGCAAATCTGGTGTTTTATAAGACATGTGTTATACTTATACTCTCGGAGTTTGTGGTTTAAAAGAAAGAAAAAAAAGTCAAAGCTGGTGGTTGTGTTGATGCGGTGTGAGCAATATTTGCAGTGACCAGTCTTATGTCGTTTGGTCTGAACAATGTGCTACATTCAATGCATTGGTGTATTTTACAAGGTCAACTTCTTCCAGATAGGTGAGATGTCTCCTGGTCAGCACGTCATTTGCAGACAAGATCCAAAAGCAAGCTAAGCTAGCTGTAATAATGAGTAATGACAGAGTAGCTCATCATATTTTTTTCTTGTTAGTTACACAAGACATCAATAACTTGTGTTTTACCTAAATATTTTAGTATTGTTAAATGTTTGATAATTATATCTAGGCAATCCCAGAAACAGTGTTTCAGTAAAAAAAATACATTTCACCTACAGTACAGGTTTGAAATTATAACAACTTAATGCATATCCTCAAATTTTGCTATTGAAGGTAAAAATTGCATTAGGCCATGATCAAACAATTCGATGTATTTAGTCAGATTTCCACATCATGGTGACAACATGTGTTCAAGTTTAGGTTCATTTTGTTGTCTAACAAAATAATAGTAGTTCAGAAGTTGATACGGTTCTGATAAGGAATCTAAAAAATTTAAAAATTATCTGATATGAGTATGGGAAAGATCCAAAATGTTGGCATGGGAAGTTCCTGGTCTGACCTAATTTAATAATGCTTGGCAAATGTATTTGACGAATAGTTTCCAGCTGGGCAGATTCCGTTTGAAGTTATTTCCCATATATTTTACTTTCCTTCAGATCACATTAATAAGGGAGTTTGTAGCTTGTGCCTTATCCTGCATTCTTAATGTTAATGTACCTTAAACTAATATAAGCATGTAAAAGAGTAAGGAGGCTACAATGCCCCACGCAAGGGGTTATTCTAATTGGCCTTATAACAGGCACGTGTTATAAACAGGGTTAAACGTGGGCCTCTATCAAATTATTTAACATTTAACAATCTGAATGTCAAGTCAGCAATCTCCCTTGTCCTTAGGTCAAGCAATACATGTATAAAAATAATAGCTCTAGCGTCTATTATTGTTCATATTGTTCTAGGATGTTTAAAAATGAATTCATCAGTTAAGAGTCTCACGTACTTCCAGTGCTGCTCAGGCCTCTCAGTAGATCTTTTAGGAATCAGGTTATGCATGTGGTAAGGTGTTTTTAACATCACTTCAAAGCTGAGGTTATGTTTACCAATTCAAAATTATACCAAATTCTAACTTTCGTCTTAGTTAAAAGTGGTTACCATCAGCAACCAAACTCTTGTGCATCTCTTCTGAAGAAATTGTAGGAAGTTTTCCGCAAACGTCACTTCCTAGACGTGCTAGGCAATGTATGTCCTGAAAGTCTTATCCATGTGTGTCTATATATATATATATATATATATATATATATATATATATATATATATATATATATATATATATATATATATATATATATATATATATATTTTGTTAGATAAAGTCAAAGTAGGTTAGTTAGTTAGCAAAAATGATAGTTATGATATTTGCTATATTCAGTTTTATTTTCAATACTTACTATATATTCATATAGTGAGGTATGATAAATGAGAAAAGATATATTCAGCTTAAGTCTCTCTAAATATGTGTATACAAATTGTATTCAACATGGTATCAAGAGCTATTACAATCCAAATAGTATTGTGAGGTGTGAGAGCTAGCCATCACCAATTCAACGTGTGAATCTTCTTTCTTTTCTTGATTTTCGGATTGAGTGAAAAGTGCTTCTATGAGTGAGTGATTCTTCAATAAGTGAGTGGTTTTTGTTCTTGATAAAACAAGAACGTGGTAGAAGAACCTACCTTTGGCTGGGCACGCTATCAAGAAAAAGATAAAGAAGGCGTATAGGTGTAAAGGATGACTGGAACTAGCAGCATAATACAAGGATCTCTGCCAGTATTTGATGGAAAACTGTTCAATGACTGGAAAATCAAAATGCTTGTGATTTTTGGATTCCAAGGTGTTGTTGAAGTAGTGACAGAGGGATTTGAAGATCTTGAAAGAGGTGCTACTGATGAACAGAAACAAACCTCAAGCAGTAACAAAAACTGGACAACAAAGCACGATTTCTCATATATCAGTGTGTAAGCTCCAAGATCTTCAATAAAATCTTTAAGGCATTCACTTCCAAGGAAGCATGGGATATTTTAGTAAAGACATATGGTGATGGTGATAAAAACAAGAAGGTAAAATTGCAAACCTTGAGAAGACAATTCGAATTTCTCAATATGGAGGAAAATGAAACAATTGCAGACTATTTTGACAAGGTTCAAGAACATGGCAATGCCATGAGGGCCTGCAAGGATAGCATCATGGATCAGCATGTAGTGGAAAAAATCTTGAGGACATTGCCTCCAGATTTGATCATGTGGTAGTTGCAATCGAAGAATCAAAAGATGTGGCTGTTATGGAAATTGAGGAGCTGCAACATTCCCTTGAAGCACATGAACTCAGGATTAATGAGAGAAAACACAATCAAGAACAGGTACTTCAAGCTTGCTCAATTCACAAGGGAAAGAATAAAGGACCATGGAAAGGAGGCAAACCAAACAGCAAACAGAAATCACAAGATCAGAAATCTTGTGATGCAGCTGTGCTCTCCAAAACCAAGTCAAACAGCAAGAACCAGAAACAGAATATCCACTCAAATGGAGGAAAGGAATGAAAATTTGACAAGAGGAAGGTGAGATGTCACAACTTCCAGAAGCTTGGTCACTTTGCTCGAGAATGCTGGGAAGGAGAGGGAGCCAAGAACAAGCCAAATAACCATGTAAACTTAGCACAAGATGAAGCATCAGATTCTGAAGCAATGATGCTTATGGCAAAAACCAACACAGATCCCTTTGAAGACACATCATGGTATCTTGACTCCAGATGCTCTACTCATATGAAAGGATTGGTTCATAAGAATAAATGACGTGGCTTAAGAAAAAGTCAGATTCGCTGATGATAGCAGCCTGACTACAGAAGGCACTGGAAGAGTGGTGCTGAGAAATCATGATGGCTAAGAAATAGTGATTGAAGAGGTATTGTATGTACCTGGACTAAAATCAAATCTCTTGAGCTTGGGTCAATTACTGCAGAAAGGGTTTGCTATAACTATGGAGAATAATTGCCTTAATGCCTTTGATAGAAACAAGAAACTTGTAATTCAAGCTAACCTATCAGAAAATAGGACTTTTTGAATTGGAGTGAACACCTTGAAGCATCAATGCTTTGCTATTTCAGAAAATAGAATAGAATGGCTATGGCACCTCAGGTATGGTCATTTGAATTTCAAAGATCTACACCAACTCAAGCATCAAAATATGGTTGAAGGACTGCCTCAAGTTGTGATTCCAGAAGAAGTATGCAAGGAATGTGTTCAGTGCAAACAAACAAGGGGAAGGTTCAACAAGTTCTTACCACATAAGGCAACATAGAAACTAGGAGTAATTCATTCAGACATTTGTGGCCCTCAACAAGTTGAAACTCCTGGAGGCAGCAGGTATTTCATCTTGTTCATTGATGATTTGACTAGAAAAAGGTGGGTATACTTGCTAAAAAGAAAGCATGAGGTGTTGCATGTCTTCAAGAAGTTTAAGTGCACGGTTGAGAAACAAAGTGGAAAACTTATCAAAGTATTGAGAACTGATGGTGCAGGTGAATATACATAAACTTATTTCAACAAATTCTGTGAGAGTGACAGATTATTACATGAAGTTACACATCCTTACACATAACAACATAATGGCACAACTAAAAGGAGAAACAAAACTCTGCTAAATATGGTAAGGTGTATGCTCAAAAGTAAACATCTACCAAACTATCTATGGTGGGAAGTTGTCTTAACAGCTGCATATGTGTTGAATAGGTCTCCTACCAAGAAGCTGGAAGGAATAACACCTAATAACGCTTGGTCTGAGAACAAACCAGATGTTAGCCACCTAAGAGTATTTGGCTCCCCTAGTTATAAACATGTCCCCTGATCAATTAAGGAGGAAGCTAAATGACAAGGGCATTCCACTCATAATGATTGGTTATCACTCAATTGGAGGCTATAAATTGTTTGATCCACAGACAGGTTAGGTATCAATTAGCAAGGATGTGATAATTGATGAAACAACAAGTTGGGATTGGAAATCAACCTCAAAGAAGTCAGCCCAATCCAAGATTCTACTAGAAAAAGGTCCCTCAACTATGCAAGCCGATTCAGAAAAACAACCAGAGAGAAGATCCTCTAGAATAACCCAATTGCCACCTCACGTGAGAGACTATGAACTGTACCAAGACTCAACAATTACCTCAGAAGGAAACCTGGTGCACTTTGCACTTATTGGTGAAGTTAAGCCCATTGAATTTGAGAAAGCGACCACATATATGAAATGGTTAAAAGCCATGCAAGAGGAGATTAACTCCATTGAGAGAAATCACACCTGGGAATTGGTAGAGCCACCTCAGAACAAAAAACCTATAGCTCTGAAGTGGGTCTACAAAGTGAAAGTAAATCCAAAAGGTGAAATCATGAAACACAAGGTCAAACTTGTAGCAAAAGGGTTTCTGCAGAAAGCTGGAATTGATTATGGTGAGGTATATGCACTAGTGGCCAGACTTTAGACAATTTGACTTATGGTGGCACTTGCAACAAATGCAAACTGGTTCATGCACCAACTTGATGTTAAATCTGCCTTCCTCAATGGCCCTCTTGATGAAGGAGTTTATGTACAACAGCCACAAGGATTTGAGTTTAAGGTCCAAGAACACAAAGTTTACAAACTCAATAAGGCCTTGTATGGACTCAAGCAAGCTCCAAGGTCCTGGAATCGAAGAATTGATAGTTTCCTAAGCCAAATTGGCTTTGAAAAATGTATCTCAGAACATGGAGTTTAAGTGAAATGCTTGAATGGCATTGTGAAATCAGAGAAATTAATTGTATATCAATATGTTGATGACCTTTTGATCATAGGAAGCAATGAAGAATTAATAACTCAATTCAAGTTTCAAATGTTGAATGAGTTCGAAATGAGTGATCTAGGACAGTTGAGCTACTTCCTGGGAATTTAGTTCAGAATGACTCAATATGGCATTGTCATGCATCAATCCTAGTATACTCAGGATCTGCTGAGCAGGTACAACAAGCAGCACAGTAATTAAACAAGCACACCAGCTGAACCGGGACTGAAATTGGAAAAGGAAACAGATGAGGAATTAGTAGATCCCACTCTATACAGGAAGATTGTGGGAAGTTTGAGATACTTGTGCAATACAAGACCTGATTTGAGCTTCAGTGTAGGAGTAATTAGCAGGTATATGCAATACCCAAAACAAAAAGGATAATAAGGTACCTACAAGGCACAACTGGTTTTGGAATTTTATTTCCAAAAGGAAAGCCATGTTAGACTATAAATTATTGGGTACTCAGATTCAGATTGGTGTGGAGATAAAGGTGATAGGAAGAGCACTGTAGGATACATTTTCTTTTGTAGAGGAGCACTATTTTCATGGAGTTCAACAAAGGAACAAGTAGTGGGTCTATCTTCGTGTGAAGTCGAATACATTGTTGCCTCAAAAGCAACTTGTCAAGCAGCATGGTTAGGTTCCTTAATACAGGAATTAAAAATGGAACAAATGTGTAAGATAAAACTACTAGTGGATAATAAATCAGCAATTGACTTAGCAAGACATCCTACTTCTCATGGAAGAAGTAAGCACATAGAGACAAGATTTCATTTCTGAAGGGAGCAAGTCAGCAATGGAAAATTGGAAATAGAACACTGCAGAACCGAAGTACAGCTGGCTAACATACTTACAAAACTACTGAAGGTTGAAAAGTTTAGGAACTTAAGAGAGTTAATTGGAATTGTTTGTGTAAAAACTACTTTGACTTAAAGATGAGTGTTAGATAAAGTCAAAGTACGTTAGTTAGTTAGCAAAAATGACAATTATGATATTTGCTATATTCAGTTTTGTTTTCAATACTTACTATATATTCATATAGTGAGGTATGATAAATGAAAAAAGATATATTCAGCTTAAGTCTCTCTGCATATATGTATACAAACTGTATTCAACATATATATAGGCCTTTCTGATAAGTCCACCAAATTTATTATTGAACAGACAATGTTGGGGAACCTACAAGGAACACTCCAACGCTCAAGTCAGTCAAGGTTTTTCAGTAAAGGTGTTTAAGATAAAAATTTACAAGTATCTTAGTGTTGTCTTTTATACTCAAAACATGACTAATATGGTAGTAATGATGTTTATTACTCATTAACTGCTTATTTAAGTTGTTAGGTAACTATCGATTTATGGTGGCTGTAATAATGTCTTGATTTTGTGTCTATTAAGTTTCCTAGAAGAGTTTCCTAGTAAAAGGTGTCTTATGGGTGAGGTTGAGCTCTTGGTGTAGGGATGATCTCCAGGTCGAGCTCTGAGGGCGAGTTCTGAAGGTGAGCTCTTAGGCGAGTTACGAGTTCCTTGTATATGCATAAGTCTCCCAACCTCCAAGCCTCTCGAGTAACGAGGTGCTGGAGTTGGGAAGTGGGAGTGGTAGAGGGAGTTGTAAGTGTAGTGGCTTGGTTTGAGGTCTGGAAGAAAGGTCGTGGTTATTTTAGTAGGATGATGTTGAGAGTTCTAGTGAATTGAGCTACATATTTATGATGTTTGCCACACGATTTCCTTTATGGATTTCTATGATGATCTTGAGTGACCTTTCTATTATGTACATAAGTCCCTCGAGCTTTGAGCCTTGCGAGTAGTGGGGTGCTAGAGTTTAAAATATAGAGGTCATGGAGTAATAATGCTGGATGTTTCTATTCGCTCTCCGAGTTTTAAGAGTTGTTTGGAGATGTGGGGGTTGAACGGTGGGCATTTAGGAGTGTGCCACGTGGTTACCTAATTCCATCAAGTAACTTGTGATGTGACATAGGGTGATCTAATGCCCTTATATCATCTGAATAAGAGATGATAGTGGTTGTTAGATCTTTGGATGTTGTGGTCTGTTGGATATGAGTTGTTTGCGTCGGAGCCATTGGCTTCGGCCTCAGTGGGCAGGAACGGTTGATAAACCATTCGACTATTGGCTTATGAGACACATTTTTGTCTTCTCTTATTGGCACTCGACGTTCATTCAAGCATTATGGGGGCTTTTCTTGTGCGAGAATTTGTGCCTTCTTTTTTTGGTACGTTGTTTGGTGTTTTTTTATTTCCTTTGTGTGGTGTCGTTTCTTGTATTTTCCCCTTAGATTTATGTATTTGGTTTTGGTTAATGTTTTACGATAGTCAGGAAGGATGTTGTCTAATTCTAGGGAGGATTTTAGGCAAAAGAAAGGGAAAGGGTCAATACTTGCAAAGGAGGTAATGGAATAGGGGAGGATGTGTCAGAAGTACCGTCTTTAGGGTTTGACAATGTGGTTAGTGTATCAGTGGTTAGGGTTTCTGGAAATGTGATTTCTTTTGGGATTAGGGTAGTGAAGGAGAAGGTTGGTCATGGGAAAGGAAAAGTTGGTGTAAGGAAGGTTAAGGTTTGCCAATCACAATACACCTCAAATCATTGTCCTTATCATTGTGTTGCACTTTCAGACTATGTGTATATTTGGTATTCATGAGTGCTGAAATTTGTCAAAATCTCATACAAGTGGTCTCATTTGACACTTATATAGATGATTTCATCAATGTAAATATTTCAAATCATACATCATCCATAAAGGATATAAAATTAATTAAAAACTTATGTACTTAAGCTTTCTAGCACTTTTTTACATCATAGAAAGGGACTAAAAAAAGAAATTTATTAATATCAATTTTAGTACTAGCTTACCTATATGAACCTTCTTTATAGATCTCAAATCGCAAAGATTGAGTTACAATTATTGTCTGTTTTCAAGTGACTTAAGTCATATTCTTATTTATGTTTTAAGAATTTCTTTCTTCCCTAGGGTTTAAGTCACATAATAGGCTAAATTCCTTATTGACTTCACATAATCAACTCCTCTACTACATATGTTTCTCATGAAAATATTTTTTTTTCTTAAGTAAGTTTTTATCACAAAGTGATAATTGTCTAGTTTACCTATTTTTACATAAAAAATTAGAGCAATTAGGGTTTACTTTCTTATTTAAAGTCCTGTTTCTTTATTTTGTTATATAAAATAGATGTAGTTAGAAAATTAGTCTTAAATTTACTTTTATTCAAATTTTACCTCTATTTCCTTTTTTTTATATATACACAGGCAGGTTTTGAGAAGGATTGGAGCAAGGTAAGATGAATTCAGATTTTTGGTGATGTAGCATTTGTCTCAGCACCTAGCACTCAGCGGTGGTTGGCAAAAAGCACCAATATTTCGAGTAACCACAGCCCAGTGCTTAAGGAGTGAATACCCAACGATGGTGATTAATTTGAGCCAAAGTTTCACAACTCCCAACGGTTGTGTTGTGGCCACTGGGGGTGGTGTTTCAAGCTGGATGAGTATTTAAAGGCATTCTTTTTATCTAAAAAAGAGTTACACACCTTGCTTACCTAAGGGACATTGTAGAGCCAGTTTCTTTGTCCATTCTCCGCTTCTACTTCCATTTTTTGTATTTCCCCTCCATTAATCATGTTTCTCATCCCTATGGTTGACTAGGCTAGTTGAGGTTTAGTGTAACTAAACCTGAACTCTTGTGTATATTTTGTTCTTTAATCAAAGTTTATTTTTGTAAAGTATGGATCTAAGGTAGAATATAAATTTAGGATGGGTCAATATAGGATGGTAGTTGTCTTAAAGGATCTCAAAATCCAAAAGAGGTTTATACCTAAGAGGAGTTTTTAAGTATTTTTTTTAAGGTAACACCTAAATAAGTGTGATGCTATATCTAAAGGAACATACAATGATCTAAGAATGTGATTCCTTTAACAGAAATTTGAATTAAGGGAACAAGTTTGGTTGAGAAAGACATTAGTTAAAATCCCTGAAAATAGAATTCCTTAAGACCCTAAAAGGAAATATGTGTTGAGATATAAAGATGTAATTAGCATTCCATTTTTCGACGACACAAATCTTTTAAAGGTGGGAGAAATGTAATAGCCCAAATTTATGGACCTTAGATATAAATAATAAACATATATCTTTCAAGAAATAATTTTATATTGAATGAATTAAAGGATAACCTTAAATATTATTCATAATAGTTATCCTACACTAAGAGCTAATATGAATGACGTAATATGATTCATATAGGGAGCCAAAGCTTGACACACACTGAGAAGCGCACACACACACTTTAAGTAAGGAGAGGAATTGAGAGTTAGAGAGAAAAAGTGAAAAAGAAAAGGAAGTCAGGGGGAAGGAAGAGAAGAAGAAGAAGAGCAGAGGAAGAAGAGAGCGAAGGCCAAGACTTTTGGTTTTGAGCTCATATCCAAGAACCCTAAGGTGAATGTTTCCGTAGCTTTCCCTTGAGTATTTCTTTGAAGTTTATCTTTGTTATTTCTCTTATTTCCATTTTCTTGATACTATTCATAGGATTAAGAGAGATAATGATTTTGTCTTATTTAGCTTGAAATCACAAGTTTTAAGTTATGGGTTAATGTTAGAAAACATTAGGGATCACTATTGATGTGTTTATGGAGCTTATGATTGCTTGGGTCACCAAATGATCCCCTTCATATGGATTTTGTGCATATCACAATTCTACAAAGTTGCAGGATCATTGAGCGAGTTTTTCTCGCTAAGCGCAAAAAGTTTATAAAGAACTGTTTTTGCTCATCGAACTATTCTCGCTCAGCGAGATATTAACAAGTCCCAAATGAAGAAATTAGGGAAAGTGTTATTCATTAAATTTGTAGCCCTATATGTTATCTAAGTAATGGCATTGGTCAAGTTATCAACATTCATAAAAAATTCCACCTTGTTCGTAATTTTACGCATAATATACCTCCAAACTAGGTTTCGTGGTAGAAATGAAAGTTGTAAGTAATCTTCTTAGATTTCAAATGAGGTATATACAAATAATATATGGCTAGTACAACTCCTATTATGATACTTATACATTATTAAGGTCATAGTTGCATATAATGATATAATGTTTATGATTGCATTTTGTTTAGTATTCATGTTTATTGCCTAAGGATAATGTATGTTTAATAATCATTGTCGATGAGGATTATTTGTTACAATTAAAAGTAAGCTAAAATAATGGGATCCCAATGAAATCACCAAAAGGGAGTAAAACCTTTATAAGATAAACATGCAAAAGGTAACAAAAGAACACATTTCTTGGAAGGTAGATGTGATCCTTCCATCACTTCCTATCCTTCAAGATATGTGTAGCTCCTGGGGTCAGAGGAAAATAATATGATGTCAAGGCATAAGATGGGAAGGATGTTTCTAGAAGTATTGAGTTTAATAAATGTCATAAGACAAAAATGAAATGAATGTAAATATTAAGCATACATTACAGTTAAACATTAACACATAAGATTTATGTTAAGATTATATTGCTAATGTAGTTATTTCCATGTATGAGTTTTCTTATTGTTACCATATTAACAATGCATATGTGTATGTGTTTTATGATAATGTATAAACAGAATGGTGTTTTGTTGCTTGATGGGTGTAGTGAGGTCAACCATTTCTTCTAGCGAGATATAGATATGTGGAGTGTTACATGGTGTTTTGTTCCATCTCTTAGTAATGTTAAGTGAGTTACCTATAAAGTTGTGTACTATATATTGTCTCATGGAAAGACTAAGAAATCTAGGTTGGGCAAGTCAGTTAAAGAAGAGCATATACATGTAATCATCCAAAGTAAGGGCTTGAAGAGAAGACTTAAGTAAGAGTAATGTGTAGATGTCATAGAACACTAATGTTTGTAGAGTCAATAGGTAGTTAATAATAGATGTTTGAGAAAATTCTAATATTCCTCCAAAGGACATAAGAATAATGTTATAGGATTACGCAAGAGAGAAAGTTTAGGATTGTAGTGTAGTTCTTAATATATAAAATCATCTTTATGTTTTATGTATCTTTTACATGTTTTTGGGGGTCAAAGTTTGTAATTGTAGTTATTTATATGATATATGTTTAGGTTAACATTTCTGCGTAGTTATCTCCATATTGTAATATTTGGTAATATAAGAAGGAAAAGGGTAATATCATCTAAGGGTGTTACATCTTCTCCTTGTGTGCATATCTCACATTAATGTGGTGTTGAAGATAACTCTATGGAGAAACTCTTATGTTTTTCTCCTTTTGCGTGTTTCTCACACTCATGTGGTATTTCACACATCACTGTGGTAAAACTTTTATGTATCTTCTCCTTATGCATGTCTCCTACACCCATGTGCTAGTTCACATAACTTGAGAGAATCTTGATGCATCTTCCCTATCCGCCTCTCCCACACTTGTGTGTTATTTCTCAGAACATTTTAGTGTGGGTTTTGAAGAATTGTACGAACCCAAATGACTTTTTAATCATTTCCAATTATCAAATTACTCACAAATGACTCAAAATTCATTCCACGACATAATACATAAAAAATATTATAGAATGAATATGCTTAACATATAATTTTTTACAAGAAACAAACGTCATTTCCTGTTTAGTAATGTTTTTCATGTTGGAGCTTTTGAGATATAAACTCGATGACATATTCATCTTCATACATAATTCATTGCTCTCCAAAATGTGATTGAAGAAGTCACGAACCAGCATATTGAAAATTGTTTTCTTTGCAAATAAGTTTTTTAGATGGTTGGAAATTTTCCTATCAAAGAGCAAATATCACTTTGTTAGGCATGCTACAAAACTACAAGTCTCCCAGAATATAACATAAACTTTCTATGCTGAATCTAAAAAAAACTAATAAAAAAAAAGATAAGAGAAAAAAGAAAAAAGAGTGAGTTATGATAAGTGTGTCTAAAGGTAAAATCAAAAGTAATAGTAATTTGATTGCACACATGGACTCTAGAAGCCATAAGTAGCCGGTGAAAAAAATAATTAATAATTAATGTAATTAATAGTAATGGTTACATATTAATTAAATTTAATTACGCAACGATAAAATAGTTAAAACATATCAAAATTATAATGATTTGTAGATATAATTTATAAAGTGAGACTTTATTTCTATATAATATTATAAAACCTATGTTTTAAAAAAAAAAGTTTCAATCCATGTTTTAGATCTAGAACAATCGATATAAATGAAGGTACTATGGTAAAAACCAAAGTTCCAACAAAGAAAAAATAGCTGAAAGTTAGTTGGAAGGTACTATGGTAAAAATTACTTTAAAAAAAATTAAAAGTAACTTAAAAAATTACTTGTATTTTGAATAAAATAACGAAACTTTGGTAGTTCACAAAGAATTGTATATAGTCTTGACAAACCAGTTTTAAAATATCTTGTTTCTTGTGTTTATGTTAATGTTAAAATGGTTATATTTTCTTCTCTACTTCTTTTGAACTATTTTATAAAAATTAGGGTTTGGATTTGGTTTTTTTTTTTTAAAGGAGTTTTCAAAAATAATTTTCAAAAACTATTTTCTAATAAAAGAGAAGAAAAAAACTTGTATGGTGAGTATTTTTTGAAAACTGTTTTAAAAATGTGAAAATGAAAAAAAATATTCATATATACTTAAATTCTATTAATAAAAAGTAAAAAACAATTTATTCTTATTGTATTTTGAGTTTTTAAAACAAAAATATAAAACTAAAAAATAAAACCTATTTAAGATAATTATGTACTTACAAAATACCATCTTAATTTATCCTATTTCATCATATCCGGATGTAATATGGTTTCGAAAGATAAACTGGACAATTCCAATAAGATTTCACTCTTGAACAAAAAACGGATAGACTTATTAGAGGGAGGGTCACATTGACGTGCATCCAGTAAGAATTGAACCTACAATTCGCCAAATGTTATTTTTGTTTTTTAGTTTTTAAAACTAAAAAATTAAAATTATTTTTAAAAAATTATTTTTTAGTTTTTAAATATTAAAATACTTATATCAATTTTATTAACTTGTTATCTTCAAGATACTATGTAATCACGCAAACATTCCTTAAGAAATCTGTTCGCGAATTTGGAAAAAAAAAAAATCCAACCTCCCTTAAACTTATATACACATTTTCTCTTAGGTGAGAGTATTTTTTTTTTTTTTTGGAGTGACCATCATCGTCATCCAAAGACGAACTACATCAAGGGGAATGGTTGTTGACACTACAATTGGTCACAGACTAAGTACTTTAAATTTTTTGCAAATACACTTTTATTATCAACTTTAAAAATTTATTTTTCTATTTCATTTCTCCTCTCTCAACTCAATTATAAGGTTTTTTAAAAAAATAAATCTTCATTCTCTTTTATAAGATAATTTTGTAATTTCAAGATGTCTTAATTGTTTTTAAAACTACCCAAATCAATTATTCCTCCGTCCAAAACTAAAATGGCGTTGAAAAAAATTTTCCCAAAATAAGGATTGTATTTGGGGAAAAAAACTGGTTCTAAAGTAGATGGTGCCTTTAGTTTTTAAATATAATTTTTTTTAATTTAATTAGTACATATTAATATTATAAAAGAATATTATACTAATATTTAATTAATATTTATATAACTTTTAAAATATTAATTAATAAATTCAGTAACCTTACAATAAATTAAAGATTATAATTTAATATAAATAAAAAATTTTAATGCAAAAAAAACTTTAAACTCTATCTATTAATACTTTTAATAACGTCAATAGAAATTAACTTTATAAAATTACAACTCTTTTTTATATATTTTTAAATTATTTTCTTTGTAAAAGAATATAGAACAACTTATTTTGGGACCAACAGTAACAATCTTTTTTCAAAACAACTAACGACATTAATGAAAATATTTTCTTTCTTTCCAAATATTAATTGATTAAATTAGGGGTTTATTTGGTATGCATCAACATTGTACAAAATTTTACAATAATATCTTATCACAATCTTTAATTTATGGTATTAAATTTGTTAAATTTATAAATTATACATTAAAAACCATATAAATAAAGAGACGTGACTGAATGTTACACTATTAGTATTTTTAAATTTGAACGATCAAGTGAAGAGATATAGATGATTTTTAAAAAATTAATATAAATAATTAAAATTTTAATATAATTAATTAAATTAATTATGTTTTGACGATAACGTAGACGTGAAAAAATTAGTTACAAATTATAATGACAATCACCATAAATAGAAAAGAAACAATTACAAAATTCATTTAACAATTACACTCCAATAAAATAAGTTTATTTAGTTGTAAGTATTTATTTTGAAATGAGGTAACAAGATGCATCTGAATATCTAAAAGTTTCATTATTCAAATATAATACTTGTTTTGGAATGAGGTCATCAAACAATGAAGCTTTTAGTTATTGTATATATTTGATTTTAATAGAGGTTGTTTTTTTAGACAGGTGATGATTACGTCGGAATTGAATAGAGTACATGAAACATTTTGTTTCATTCTATTAATATATAATATAGATTTTATTTGCTTTTAAAAAAATAAACAAAATGATTTTATATTTTAAAACAAAAATACGATTAAGCTAGAATTTAAAATAATGAAAAGAGTTTGATAGTATGTATTATTTAAACTATCATTAAATTATTTTTTTATTTATAATAAATTTATTAATTTTATCTATTAATATTTTAAATATCATATAAATAAAGATTGGGGTGAAAAATAGAAAACCCTACTTAAATTCAAATCTCATCATCATACGTTCTGTCTGGTCTATATTGGTATTGAATTATGAGTCTCTGAATTATGAAAGCATTACTTCCCTGGTTTTATTATACTAAAGTTTATGTATGTGGTCTTAAATTAAGCTGTCGGTTTTTCATTGCTAGCCAATTACCAGTCCATAAATCTTACGCCTCTGTTTCCTCATCACTCAAGTCCCTCCCGATTTCCAAAACATTGATTTAGTGGTCAATTAATGCATAGGATTAACTAGTGATTAATCTCGTATATGTACCTAGTTAATTTAGTGTGTGGATTCATATTGTTTCTACAATAGCTTTCTCTATCTGGCTCGTTGAATGTAAATTTAATAATTATGAAAATTATATAAAGTTATAATGTTGTTGTAGAGACCTTAGGCTCGTCGACAATCTAAATCCAGTTATTTTATCCATCTGTGGTACTGTCTCCAACTTCTTTATAGCTAATTCTATTTTTATTCATAAATTTGAAGTTTACTACTTTATAAGTTTCAAATGAACTAACATATGAGTAGTACAAACCATAAGAAAAAATTGGTAGTTTTTTAATTACACATTTCTTATTCAAATCAAATCTTTCAGTGTAAAGATGTTTTGTATTTTTATTATTGTTTGTTTCAACATGGACTCTATTTCTAGTTCAAATTCTTCATTTATATAATATATTTTTAATGTGTAACTTTGTTCTCCTAGTACCAATACATTGGTTCTTCCAAAACCTTCAATTATATATGTAGTACCTAAAATAGTACTAACATTGATTTCTCATTTTACTACATAAGAGAAAAAATTCTTATTCTTGAGAATTGTATTAGTTGTTGCACTATCAATAAGACACATATCATCATTATTGTTGGAGTAAAAATAATCAATATAAAAAATAGAATATATAAAAAAACATCTCATAAGTAATTTATTTATTTATTTAAAAAAAAACCTGCATGAAGCTTAAGTACATCAAAGCAAAATATCAAGCATTCTTCTAAAAGCTTAGAGGTATTTCTATATTTTCCTCTTTACTTTTTAGTGATTTTTGTAAAGCTTAACAAGATGTTTTGGTGTAGGACAAGTACAAGACAAATGTCTTTACCATCCCAACGATAGCATATGTTTTCTTCATGTTTGTTATTTTATCCACACTTTACCTTTTTATTTTTTATATTACTTTCTAGTTGGAGAGCTAAAAGGTATTCTTAGAACTTACTTTGTCACCATGATCACAACGACTATAAAAATCATATGTTATTGCATTCACCTCTCAGAATAAAACAAGGTCTCATAACATTAAATTAATTCCTTACACCTGTTTACCCTTTTTAAAACAACGTCCACTTTTCAAAATACCTGTTTACCCTTACACCTATTTTAAAATTAAAAAATAATTTTTTTCCTAAGAGAGACTTGAATCCATAGCCTCTTATTTCTCAAAGATAAACTCTACCACTATACCAACTTTATAACTTAAACAAAAAAAATAACTTTAAATTATTGATATCCAATATATATAATTGTCCAATTATATGGGAATATGACATTTTGGTGTCCACATTTTGTGACTATTTTACCTTCTAAATATTTTACGACTGTTCCCACTTTTACAAATACAAAATAATCTCTATTAATATATGCGTACACATTCATGATAAATATTTTTAATAAACATGCAAATACATAAGTGCGACAATATTTTGAGTTCTATTGAAATTCTCTCCTCTTTCTATTTTTTCATATTCATTACATATTTGACATATTCATTGATGATTTGACATATTTTTATCATGTTATCATAAACAAAAAATATAAAATTAACAAAATATATTTCAAAACATATCACATAATAATTTATATTTCAAAATATAAAATTTTTAAAAAGATATTATTAATTTAAACCCTAAAATTGTTATAACATATTAAAATAGAAATGTGAATACACAATTGTGTCTGTATTTTCGCTAGTATTAATAAAAGAAATTCCTCTTTTATATTCATTTTTTAAAATACATATTCTACCTTTATACTTATTCAAAAATAAAAAATAAAAACTAATTTGTCAAATTAAGGCTTTGAGCCCAGAACCTCTCTCTCCCCAAATGTAAATTGTGCCACTAGATCCAACATTTATATCCAATATACATAATTTATATATCCAACATACATAATTAATTGTTTACTATTTATAATGTATATTGTATATAATATATAATGGGAATAAGACATTTTGGTGTTCTCATTATTTATCAGTCTTCATTAAGAAATTTCAAAATTATAAAAAATATTCCTTTCAAGCATTATAATTGTCATATGAAAAAATATACTAAAATAATTTCCATTTTAAATTTTTAATATAATATTAATTATTTTTTATTTACATCTCTTGTAATATTAATTATGGACAACAAGATCTATAAATCAATTAATAATGACTAGAAAATACACAAGTTTGTTTCTATTTTGATATGTTACAATAATTTAAGGCCCCATTCAGGATGGTTCTGAGTTTTTTGTTTTAGTTTTGAAATTAATTTGAAAATAGAAACCTGTTCGGCAAAAATGGTTCTGTTTTAGTTTTTTACTCATTTTCGAAACAATTTTCACTCAATTTTAAAAACAATAAAATTTGTTTTTAGATTTCTATTTCTATTTTATTTAAATTTATTACTTGACGTCATTTGTCATCATGGACCATCACCTCTTACCAAAAGTCACCAGCCGCCACCTCCGACCAACGGTCACCGGCCGCCACCTCCGACCGGCAATCACCGGCTACTACCTCTGACCAGTGATCACTGGCCTCCACCTTCGACCGGCAGTCACCGGTCGCCACCTCTGATCGACAATCATAGGCCACCACCTTCCACCAGCGATCACCGGCCGCCACCTCCGACCGGCAGTCACCGGCTGCCACCTCCGACCAGCAGTCACTGGCCGCCACCGTCGACCGGCGATCACCGACCGCCACCTCTGACCAGCGATCACTGGCTGCCACCTCCGACCGGCGGTCACCTGCCGCCACCTCCAAGCAATGGTCACCGGCCGCCACCGCCGACCGGCGATCACCGGCCGTCACCTCCGACCGGAGGTCACTGGCGGTCACCTCCGACCAATAGTCACTGGCAGCTACCTCCGACTAGCAGTCACCAACCACACCTCCGACTAGTGATAGCCAATGACCGACTATGACCTTCAACGATCGCTACCTTCAACAAGTGTTTTGGTTAAGATTTGAAACCAATGTTTTAAATTTGGAAACAAAAACAATGTTATTTTTAAAATTTTGAAAACTTAAAACTAAAACTAGTTTTTGTTTTTAGAAATTTTAAAACTAGAAACTAAAAACCACTCCGAACAGGGCCTAAGATACTATATGTGAAAGTTTCTTCGCGGTTATTTCAACCCAACAAGAACTACTTAGCATCAGAACGTATTTATGTGAAACAAAAATTGCTTAAAGTGCAGGTTGAGTTGTTTTTCAAGTAAATGTTGTTTCATATTAAAATAATATACTTTTTCTTTGAACTTATGCATAGATAAAAAAATTGAGTTATGTGGTAAACTAAATATAAGTAGATGTAATTAATTTTCTCTTATTTAATTTTATTATTATTAAAATACCTTTTATTTAATTACAATTAAAATCTGAAGTTTTCTGCAACCTCTCCCCTCTCCTTCCCCTTGTAAGTATTTATCTTTAAATTTTGCGCTTATTTTATTTTACGCATGGAGTAGTTTTCTTGTAAGGTATCTTTGGATGCCTTAAGCAATGAATATCTAAAGATGCGATGATCATTTAAAAGCTTATCATATGTTAATTAAATTTATTTTCCATCAAGTTTATAAGCAGGTGTCTAACCGGCTCTTCCAGATTCAGTAGCTTATAAACTTGTTTTTATCAAGATTATACGAAGATGTCTAACCGGCTCTGCCAGATTCAATATCGTATAATTTTGATCTGTTATATATTTTTATTCCATGTATATTCAGTATCGAGAAGTTCCTGGAAACCTTTCTATTGTTTGATTTCTATTGGGTATACTATCCATAGAAACATCTTGTAATTATGTTTGTGAATTATTATTTGGTCTTAAATTCATATTTTAACTAATAGTTTTGTCTTTGTTAGAGGTATTTTCCTCCTTTTTATACTGATTCTTATTACTAGATTCAGTTATGTCTGTTTTTGCTATTACTTTGACAAATTTATGAGTGTTTTTACATACTGTTCTAGTATGTGTATTTGTTCCTAAAGATAATCTAGAAATTTTATTAACTAGATCATTTATATCTTCGGATATATTTCCATTTTTGTTTGAATCTATAAGATTAGTTAGTTTTCTAGAAACTTCTTCTAGTAAAGCTATTATTGTGTTATTTTGTCCTATTAATACTGTGTGAACAAAATCTGTATCATTAGTAGGTTTTGTATATCCCACTGGGGGGGATTTTGTTAAAGATTCTACAGCTGCTAGAGCTGATTTGTAGTCTTTTCCTTTGAAAGGTTGTATGTTATCCATTTATTTGTAAAATTTTGTTTATATTTGAAAACAAAATTTTATAATGTGTACAAGAGTGTGAAAACAGGATAAAATAAGCAACAGATTATAAGCAGAAGCAGAAAATAAGGTATCCCCGAAATACACTATAAAATAATAAATATTTATAGAATATAGAAGATCATAAGGCTTATAAAAAATAAAATAAAATAAAAAACTCTTATTTTTTAATTCTTCATGAAATATATATCTGAACTTAGTGTCGCAATCTGCACGTGTTTCTCAACCCATAAAGATAGGAAACTAGGGACTTACAAAGGCTCTCCACTGGCCATCACTGTCCTTTAACTACCAAGGGTATCCTAGCAAACACTATACACATTTTCCAAATATATATATATCAATAAAAAAATGATGATTTTCATGATAAAAGATCCTGTCCTTGGAAAGAACACGACTCTGATACCAAAGAGAGAGAGAAAGAGAAGAAAAACAAATATACAGGGAATAAAAATATATAACAGATCAAAATTATACAATACTGAATCTGGCAAAGCCAGTTAGACATCTTCGTATAATCTTGATAAAAACAAGTTTATAAGCTACTGAATCTAACAGATCCGGTTAGACATCTGCTTATAAACTTGATGGAAAATAAATTTAATTAACATATGATAAGCCTTTAAATTATCATCGCATATTTAGATATTTATTGCTTAAGGCATCTGAAGATACCTTACAAGAAAACTACTTCATGCGTAAAATAAAATAAGCGCAAAATTTAAAGAAAAATACTTACAAGAGGAAAGAGAGGGGAGAGGTTGCAGAAAACTTCAGATTTTATTGATGAAAAGAAATTTTTACATGTGAGAGATAGAGTTTAGGGAGAGAGGGATGAGTGTAGAGAGAAGGAGGAGTATATTCGAGACCTAGAGAGAGAGAGGTGTGTGTAAGGGACCTGCTCAGCATAAGAGACTTATGGTCCTTTTTATAGAAAATTTGTGTGACCGGAAACCGGCTTTGTAGGTAACCTGGTGATTGGTAATCTGCTGTGTAGGTAAATTTTGCCCTTCAGTCTATTACTTCAATAAAGAAGCAAAATTACTTTGCCATAGGTAAAATTTTAACTGGCTCGCCTTACTCGAGCTATTGTGGAAAAATCCTGTATTTATTCTTCCATCTGCTCAGGAAGACTCTGGTCTTTATTGTCTTCACAGTCGGAAGGGAATGATGACATCCCATGAGTGTTCTGGCCATAACAACCAGTTTCTTCATATATTTCTTTGCACAATTTTTCTTTTTCAAAATGTCTTACAAGGGAAAGGTTAGCCTCGATTAGAAATGGGTGAAATTTATTACCTATTAATTTTTTCCAATATAGTTTTGTATTCTGGATTTCCTTTAAAAGAATGAAAATTTCAGAATCCCTTTTTGAGAAGTTCCAGTTGTATCCTTCAATGTATGCCTTCCAGAGGTTGTATTGGTACAATTTTTCTTTATTTAGAGATAATCCTTTAAGTGGATCATGCTCAAATAATGTAAGAGTCTGAAGCTCTGGATTTGTTTCAGTAAATAATTTTATCACATGTGTGGCTACACTATCAGGATTGTATGCACTTCTAGGAGAGGTGGTAATCTGTAGAGCCACTTGTTGCATATGTTCAGCCTGAATATCGTTTATGACTGAATTTAATGTAGGAGACAGGGCTGAAAATCTGTATGTGGGAGTTATCGCCAAGGAATGGAGACAACCAGCTTCTAGTAATAACATAGGAGTTATCAGAATGTCCCTGTATAAGTGTGATTTGAAGGAACCCAAATTTATTTGATCGTCTGACTATGAACTTCAGCTAGCATGTGCAGTCTTTATCCACAGTTTTACAATAATTAGAAGATCCCAAACACGGATTTCTGTTATTCAAGTATGTTTGTATTTTTACAAATAAACCCTCATAATTTTTTATTTCTGAATGGAATTCAAACAAAAAGTCCTATATTAACCCAAAATTTCCTAGAAGGATATTTGGATTTATTTGTTGGGGGATACTGCAAGCAGCAATAGCATATGTTTGTGTTTGAGCACGGGGCTCAAATTGTAGGGCAGTTTTTATATTTTCTTCATCGATTGTTTCCAATCGAACTGTCATTTCTGCTTCTTCTTATGAATAGAAGCCTTTGTATGTACACCAAAACTGGTCTTGTTTTGCTTATTGAGGTCTCTGAATGTGGTGTAAACACCTTTGTTCTTCCCTGTTATAAGGGTGAAATGTGTAAAATCTTTCCCAGAATGAGAGGCAGGAGAAGTTAATGCTACTCATTTATTATCATGGCAACAAAAGCTGTATAAAGCGCTTATGATGCTTTGTTTCACCTTTGTAACTAGGTGTTCATTTTGTGTATTATATTTTGGAATATTCCAAATATTGTCAATTAAAACATTTAACTTGACATTTGTATTGTCTCTTCCAGGGTACTGGAAAATATTTGTAAGAATTGGCAACTCTTGTTTGCCAAATTTTGTGTATTGGTCTGCCTGAAAAGGAGACTTTACTTGTTTAGGGCCATAAACACCTTTTTTGTATTTTTCAACATGTGGATCTTTGTATAGATGACCTAACAGGTCTTTGTAGAGATACAAGTCTTCACTTGATATACCTGGATAATATATCAGCACAAATATTGTCAGATCCTTTAATGTGTTCAAAATGTATATTTTTTCCGGAAAAATTTATGTAGTCTTTAAAAAACAACCATCTTTTATGAGGTTTTTTGTCATTGTTAATTTGATTTTTGTCATAAGAAACTATGGCTTCACAATTAGTCCTGATTGTTATTTCCTGTTTATTAATCAAAAACAATTTAAAAGCATCCATTGCATGTATGATAGCAATGACTTCGTAATCAGTGCTAGTTTTTTAAATTTTTGGCTTTGTTGTGTATTTACCAGAGGCATATCTGCAAATTTTTTCTTCTGCCTTTGGTATGTGTTTATTTTTTTTTGTTTAAGGATGGCGCCCCATCCTAGTTCACAACCATCACATTCAATTATTAGATAATCAGAATCTAATGGTAATTGTAAAACAGGTAATTTTGTTACCATATTTTTATTTTCTGAACTAGTTTTACATCTTCAGAATTAAATATTCTTTCACTTTTTAAAGTAGTTTTGTTGTATAACGGAGATGTATATTTTCCTAAATTGGGAATGAAACTTCTAGCATAATTTAGAAGTCCTAAAAAGGATCTAAGTGTTTTAATATCTTCCATTTTATCGGGAAAAATCTTGTATTTTTTTAGAAATATGCGGCTGGATTTTTATGGTTCCATTGCCAATTTCTGTACCGAGAAATTCTATGAAATTTTTACAAATTTCCATTTTAGATTTTGAAACTATTAAACCATAATGTTCCAATTTGTATAAAACTTGTTTTAAATGATGAAAATGGTCATCTTTTGTTTTTGAGAAAATTAGTATGTCATCAATGTATACACATGTAAAAGATTTTACATCTTTAAAAATATTATCCATTTTCCGCTGAAAAATAGCAGGAACATTTTTAAGGCCGAATAACATAACTTTCCATTCAAATAAACCTTTAGAGCACGAGAAGGTTGTCCATTTTATTGATTCAGGATCCATTTTAACTTGATGAAATCCACTTTTTAGGTTGAATTTAGAAAATCATTTGGCATCTTGAATTCGATTTATTAAAACATCTTTAGATGGAATAGAATATTCATCTTCTACTGTATTATCATTTAGTCTTTTATAATTGTAAACCATTTTAGATTTACCTTTTTTTTATCAGAAGATTTATTGACTATGAAAGTCAGACTTCTGTATGGACTAACACTAAGTGCTATCACTTTTAGTTTTAACAAATTCTGTATGTAAGTCTGACATTCTTCTTGTTCCGAATTATTAAATTGAATGTCTTTTGTTTTGATGATTAAATCTGGATTAATAATTTCCAGTTTACAGATTATGGGATCTCTGTCCCAGAATTTTGTAGGATCTTCTCCTATTATATTTGTTTTATTCAACCTATCAAGAATTTGTTGAATATTTTCAAATTTTATAAATTTTTATTGAGGAAAAAGCCTCAACTGTATTGTCTAATATATTAGATAAAGAGAAATAATCCTCTGTTGTTTCGTTTATTATGTATAGAGGTTCTTTAGTACAATTGCATGTTTTAGGAGATGTTGAACAATGACACTCATCAATGGTAGTATTTTGTTTTCATGAGTCACCACTAACTATTGGTGTCATTTGTGTTTTATCACTAATCATAACATAGTCTTTATTTATTGTAATAGACCTGTTTTGGCCTAAAATAAAATCTAAGTCAATTATCATAGTTTGTTTTAAGGGAACTAAGTTTTCTACCCTCATTGTCTTTATAACAAAAAAAATCACAATTTGTACTGAATGGAAGAGTAACAATTTTGACTCTTTTTATTTATGACATCAAATTTTAAAAATAGTCTTATTTTATACTGAAAATAGTGAAATTATTTTAATCTAGATAAAATTAGATATTTTTGTTTGCATATAAATTAAAAAAAATATTTAATATATAGGTATGACCTAATTAATTATTAGAACTGAAATTGATAGTGAAAAAAAAAAAGGAAATAAATGGAGTGATTTGCAAAATTAGATTTTGGGAAGAGAAAGGATTTGGTGGGTGTCGCAGCGCACGTGGCGACTAGCGAGGCAAATAGAGAGTGGTGTGGTTTGGGAATTGGGAAGCGGAAGCGGTTGGAATTTTGGAAATAATAAAGAGCGATTGGGTTGCGGGGTTGGGGCCCAAAATTTGAATTCGAAACGAAACAACACAACACCTATCCCTCTACCTCCACTCCATTCTGTGGTATCAAAGCGCGCTATATATATATATATATCCATCCTTCTCAGCCTAGATAAAAGATAAAAACCCTAGATAAGCCCCCATTTGTCTTTGTAATATGGCCAAAAAGAAATCTTCTCAGCCTCACGACCCCAAACACTCGGAAGACATGGCTGACCACTCCTCTGTGCAGATTCAGAACCTCAAAAACCTGAATGCCGTCCTTCTCAAGGAGACCGCCCAGCACCGTCACCAGTTTCACTCTCTCCAGTCCGCCCTCGACCACTCCGCCGACATCAACGCCGCCTTCGACATTCAAAACGCCGTCATTTCTGCCTACCTCACCAACCACGTCTGGGACATCAACCTTGGCGTCCGCTCCCTCCTTCAAGACAAGGACTCCGAGGTTGCCGCCTTCCACCGCCAACTCAGCCACCTCACCGCTCGTCTCCAAGATGAGACCGCCGTTCTCGCTCAAGAGGCCAAGCTCTTTCAGGATTCTCTCCACACTCAGACCCTGCTTCGTCAAGAGGCGGACGAGCTTAGGTTTCAAGCTGAAGAGCTGTTGTCTCAGGAGCAGAGACACGTTTCCGAACTCATCACCGATAGAGATTTGGCGGTGAAGGCTTCTCATGAGCTCATTCAAACGTTGACGGAGGAGAAGAATCAGGCTGAGCACCGAAACAACGTTCAGGACCAGCAAATCGCTGCTCTGGAGACCGAGTTACACCAACTGAACGTGTCTTTTAGGAAGCAAGAGCAGGTCACGACTGCCAAGGTTCTCCAACTTGAAGGGAACCTTGCCGTTTCCTTACAGAAGGAAGACTACTTGACATTGGAGATCAGTGGCTTGGTGAAGGAGAAGAAGGAGATGGAAAGGAGCCTTGACATTTTAACTGAGGAAAAAGATAGCGTTTGTAAGTCTTTGAATGTGCTTCGGAAGGCGTTGGAGGATAAACAGCACGAGCTTGATGAATTGGTTCGAGAGAGGGGTGTCTCCCTGGCTATTCTCGAGAATGGACTTTCCGAGTTGAAGCTGTCTTGTGGGATGTTTGAAGAGGAAAATAAGCAGTTGCATTCTCAGGTTAAGCGTTATAAAAATGCTTTTGATGTAGTTGTTCTTGAAAAGGAAAGCGTCAAGAAGAAGGTGGAGGAGTTGGAGTTGTTGGTTATAGATACGCGAAAAGTGGCTGAGAAAAGCGATGCTGAGCTGGGAAAGGTGAGGAGTGAAAGGGAGAAGTTAGTTAAGAAGGAAAATTTGCTGGAGGAGCGTGTGAGTGTTCTGAAGAAGGAAAATGATGCTTTGCAGAGTATGGTTGAGGAAGCGCGACGTGAGTCTGAGGATTTGAGTGCTAGGGTTCAAGTTTGGTGCAGCAATTCACACAAAGCACTGACGCTGTTGAAGACTACTGCTGCTGCACTTGTGTGCCAACAAAGGGAAAGGGATGAGGAAGTGGTGTCCAATGAGAATCATGTGGAAGAAGAAATTCAACCATATGCTCAGGAACTGGAGGCAATAAAGAAGGCATTCAAAAGCAAGGATGAGATGGTGGATGACATGAAGCAACAGCTTGTTACACTCAACAAGTCTGTGGCCGAGGCACACAAAAGTAAGAGCTTGTTGACTGTGATATCCTCTGCAACTACAATTTTTGCTGCTGTCTTGGCTGCTTATTTTGCTAGAGGAGGCTGAACCTTTCCTTGCTAACAGGATCATGATATACTTTTATCATATGAATCACTTGAGCTGTATGTATCTTGATCCTTATTAGAAAATAACATTTTGGATCTCTAAGAACTTGAAGAAATATGCAACCAACTTAACAATCGATATTATGTTGTTTGGTGTTCGCAGCTGCCTTCGTTTTGTGTGATTCGTTCTAATTGCGCAAAATATTATGCTTTTGACAAAATAACATTGTTAACTTCCCGTGAAGAGAAATGCAATTATCCTGGATCAAGGAAATATTGAATGGAACATTCCTTCCTTTGGATATACTTTATAGTTTGTAGTAATTGCGTGATTATATATATATAACCTTTCCATTCGACTTTCGAATGATAACATTTGGAGTTGGTATTTAAATTGGATGGAGATGGTTATTAGAGCTTGGACTCTCATTTTAGGATAATGTTATCATATTTCTTTATATCAGATTCTATTTTCATTTATGCATTGGCTGACCACCCCCCCACATAAAGAAAAGAATATCAAAAGATAGTTTAAAGAGGATAGAGAAATATTTTCGTCTGTTTTGCTGTGCTTACTGAAAAATTATCACTGTTAATCAACACAGTCTCTTCTTGCTTTTACTAAAAATTGGAAAATAATCATACATGTGAGGTGTGTTATCCCTTTTAAAAATATTTCTATGAAGAAGGGTATGGAAAAGAAGTTCACTGTCAAATCCACCTTTTCTTTTATATCTGGTGGTTTTCGTAAGACTTATTGTGTTTCCGTAAGACTGGTTAGATTTAGTGAAAGTTGGAAAATGATGAATAAGAATATTACTATTAAATTAATTGGAACATATTCAAATAATATAAATTGATTATATATTTAAATTATAAATTATTATAATTAAATATTTAAATTATAATTTTTTATAATTAAATATTTAAAGTTTAAATTATATATCTAAATTGTAAATTTTATATTATATATCTAAATTGTAAATTTTATATTATATATTTAAATTGTAAATTATTACAATGATATATTTAAAGTATAATAAAAGAGAAAAAAAATAACATAGTGAGAAAATAAATTAATGAAAGTTAAAATTGTAAAAGAAAATTAAAGCTGAGAATTGAGGCTCAAACTATGAGCTCCAAATGTTGAACCACTTATACATAGTGAAGCTTGGGGCTCTCAGTTCTCATCTTCTATATATTTGACTTTTTAGTGAAATGACCCAAGTTTAGATGACTTCTATGGTGGACCACACCCATGAGGTGGTCTGCCATCTACCACTAATATCCTAAATTCCTAAGATTAATCTAAGGAATACAAAAGTATTAATATTAAAACTTTAGCTTTTCAACTCTCCTTCCTTCTTTAGCTACTCTTCACTATTTTGTATGACTTTTCCACCACCTCTAATAGCTCTGTCAAGACACAACACACAACCATAGCCGCCCCAAATTAAATGGTGTCTTCCACCGTTCTCTTTGGCACACAATGTGTTCCCTCCTTTTGCCCCATCTGAGCATATGAGGTTGTGCAAAGTTATGAAATTGTCTGATCCAGAAGCTTTATGTACCGTTGACACTTGACTGAAACGTTGATGTAGTTCATGAACTCTTTCATATGCAAGTTGCAAGTTTTGCATTACTCAACAATGTGCAAAGTTTTGCTCAAGGATTTTTTTTATTATTTTTCAATAGGGATTATTTTTCGTTGATGGGGTGGTAGGTTGATAAAATTAATGGAAAATTGTCTGACTTGATAAAATGTTCAAGGAGTTGGATGTGTGTTCTATGAATAAATCATGTACAGAGTTATCCAAGGTGCTGAGGGAGCAATCGAAGACGGTGGAGTGAATGCCAAAGAGGAAAGGAGATCAGAAAGGTAAAGTTTAAATGGGGAAAAGGTCTATAATAAGATTGTACATCTTAAATTGATCCAAGGGTCACAATAGATCACAGGTGATCTATCTCAGATTCAATTCTAAATTAGGGTAATATTTTAAGATGATAATTTTTAAAATTTTAAGAAGTATAAAATTGTTTTTACACATTCGTTTCATTATTTATCTTCTCAAATTTTAATTCCTAAAATCTTTAAATCATTTCATTATTACTCCATTTTATCATGTTTAGCTTGTGTTTTTTGTGTAATAAAAAAATAAAATGAATGAAGTTTAAAATGAAGCCAAATTTATAAAATTAAAAAGAAATTATAGTCTCCATTTTTTTTTATAAACCAAATTAAATTTTCTTAAACAACTTTAAAGCCTAGTTTAAGAATTTACTTGACAAGTACTTCATTTGTGTGAAAATAATTATCATTTAAATTTTATTTTAGAAAAAAGCTAAAGTGATTTTCACTAACTTAAAGGTTAAAAAACATAGTGACCAACCCAAAGGGTATATCGATTCTTTCTTTTATCCTGAAGTTTTAAGAAATACAAGGTCATAAATTCAAACCTATTTTAATATCTTCCAACGAGAATTTGAGGGTTTCTGTTGGTTTTTATCTTTTTTGTTGTTTTTTTTTTCTGCTTCACGTAACGTAAAAATAATAATTAATATCTACTTCTTTTTTAGGGCTGTGAAAAATTCCATTTTATTTTTAATAAAATCAAATCGAATCAAACTGTTTTGGTTTTTTAGAACTGTTCTTTTGTTTTTAGTTTTATTCCATTTTGTTAGATTAACTAAGTCACGTGCATGCATTGTTTCAGTTTTTCAAAAAACTTATCTGTTTTCATAAAAAGATTCAGTTTTTTTCAAAGAAATTCGGTTAATTTTTTTTTTCTAAAACAGTTTGACTTTCTTAATATATTTTTTGTAAAAACTTGTTTTTTAATTTAATTTGATTTGGTTTAACAATAGTTCAATTGTTGTTTTTAATGTCTCTACGTTTTGTACTTTTAAAGATATTTTTATATTTGTAAAATGTACTTCTAAATATATTTGTGAAACGTTAATACTACATTCTCTTTGAATATACTGTTTATCAATAAAATTGATTGGAATTTATAAAATTTTAAATCATACTTATTATTTAATGAAGCAAACTGTTTGCATGATTTTATTATAATAAAATTGTAAACTTTACCTTATTAAAAAAATATGGTAAAAAAAAATGTCAACAAGGATTGCTTAAGGCATTTCCTAGTGTGATTTGATTATCTTCATGAAGAGAAATAACGAATTATTTTTTTCACAGTGAACATATAGTAAAAAATAGTTGTTTACCATTTCATGATATCGCCTTGATTTTGTTGAATAGAATTGATTTTTGTGTTATCCAAATACACAATAAGTTAAACATTTGTATTCAGATTTATGTCTAATAAGTTAAATATTTGTATTCAATTTTTTGTGTTATCCAAAATATTTAAGTAGTTTTCAATCCAGCATACTCAGTATTTACAACAAATATCAATTCAAATCTAACATAAAAAATTATTAAATAACATTATAACCTTGCAAATATGGTACATACACTCTTAAAGATATATTTACATTGATTAGTTGTATAAGAAAAAATAAAACCTAAGATATATAAAATAAATTACATGAACTTCTTTTGATGTTTATGTTCATTATACATAGAATTCTTTTTTTTTTCTTTCTTAATTATACTTTATGCTACTTAATTCATGTCTAGACATTATTATTGATATTGATTGGTAAATGGTTTAAAAATTTGAAGGCACAACATCATGGTTTAAAAATTGAAGGAACTCGATATCTAATTAAAAAAATTAGAAGACACGATGTATTTAAACCTTTTTTTTATATTGCTTCTAGGGTTTATGAAATATTTTATTTTTACTTATTTTTTCTAATAAGAAAGATGCTGTAATAAAAGTAAGACCTACAAGAATCAACGTAAGAACAGTAAAAAACAGATGTATAATTAAAAAATAAATAAATGCTAAGTGTGATTGTTTAACACATTTATGTAATTTCCTCTAATATATAAAGCAAAATAGTTGTATCTACATTTATCTCTTAAATTTCTATAGATAAATATTTATGAGTTTAAATTGTATACAGTTTAAAAGATTTTTACCTTAAAATTCAATCATAACTTTTAAAATAATAATAAATAAAATCAATAAAGATAATGATTGACATTCATAATTTTTTATCTATGTGACTTTATCGTAAAGATTTTTATATGAGTTATACTAATTAAACTTTATTTATATCCAAATTTGTTAACATTCTCCTCTTTATCGTGATTTTTTTTCACTCACCTTTTGTATTTTGATTCAGTTTACATCCCTGATTGCACGAGTGGCTCTTGGGCCATATTCTAAGAGGCGAAAAACATACTGGCTGCTCTGCACATAATAAAGGCACGGATGCGAACGTGAAAACCCCGGGCCTGTGCGTGTGGGGTACGCTTAAAGAAAAGAGAAGCTTGAGTGGTAACACGTTTCTGTGGACCTATTCTTTTCCAAGAGAGACAATTATAGTATCTTCTGCCATCAATACTTAATTACTCATGGTGGAAATTCAGTTTTTTTTTTCAAAAAAAAATAATAATATCATTATATCTTTTTGAGAAATAGCTTTAATAAACAATTCTTTATTAAGATTAATCCCTACCAGGCATGCAGTGAACGGTATGAGACGGACATTAGTCTATATGATTGATGAACGAGATTCACATACCAAAGTACATTGAAGTAGAAATTAAACCCATAATGCATAAGAAAAAACTGGAAAATATCTATATATACAGAAGCAAACGTAATACAAGCCCTAACATTGAGTGGAAAAGACATCCATTTACATTTGCAGGGAGTGTCCACCGTGGAGCAAGGACAGCCCAAGACATTGGAATGTAAAATTAGCTATATAGAGAAAAAGTGAACAGTCTTAAAACAAACACTCATATGAAGATAGCACAGACGTATATAACCTAACAGCACCAACATATCATTGATATTTTCCTATCCGAGTTCCAAAATTAGTTAATATATATAACACTTGCCAGACAACGACAAGCCCCACTGATTGGCATCAAGGTCACGCCCTGAAATAGAATAACACCTTCCTCTCCTTTTTGGCTGGAAGTCAGAGTGGGTAATCACAACTTTGGTGGTTCCCATAAACATGGCCAAAACTCTCCTTGTCCTAAAAAGCTTTCCCCTATCCGCAGCATCCAATTTCCTGATTATGTGCTCCGGAAATACATCATACAGCTATATGCTGATTACACCAATCTCACGACACAATTAGCAGCATACAAGTACCTAATCACGGGAGCAAAGTCCTACAGTAAAGAACCCAAAAAGCAAAAAAAGTTAAGTAGTAGCATACCTATTTCCTACACAATCTTCTAACGTCCACTTGTGTATTATAGCAAAAGTTAAGCCTATCAACAGTCAGAGCTGACAAAATATTTTATCTCATCCATAACAGGAGAGAAGTGCTCATTATTTGGCAGCAAGTAAAACCCAATAGTTGCTTGCTCCAGGAATAGCAATTTCACTTCTTGGCCAGCCTTCTCAAGCCCTTTGGCATAACCCAATTGCCAGTCCTGAACAAGGTCCAAACCAGCAACTACCACAAGGCTCTTGGGGAAGGTAATCCCTTCAAGGCTTTTGCCCTTGGGGCCAAACGGGTTACATGCAGGGTGGTCTCTATCTTCCCCTTCAGGAAGAAAAGCCCTCCAATACCAGTCTCGATCCTTAACTCTAACAAAATATCTCCCATCTAAACGCTTCTCAGACTCGGTTCTTTCCTGCCCCCCAAACAACGGGTTGAGCAGTATATTCCCAAACACTTCAATTCCAGACTCCACAGCTTTAAGAGCAACATGGTGCACAATGTTCCCACCCGAGCTATCCCCAGCCATGTAGATATGAACTTTCTTATCCTTCCTACTCTGAAGCCAAGATCTAGAACTCACCCACTTAAGAGCTGTCCACCCATCATCGTATGCACAGGGATACCTATTCTCAGGTGCACGCCTATAGTTGACAGACACCACAACAGCCTTGCAGATACCCACCAGGCGGCGACACAGTGTGTCATATATAGCACTGTTGGCTGAAGAATGAGCAAAACTTCCACCATGGAAGAATATGATGACAGGAACAACCTCAGAGGTCACAGGCTTCTCAAGATCAAGAATGTTCACAGGACCCTCTTCTCCCTCAGAGGGACGATAGATTCGTGTCAGGAGATTGGTTTCACGGTCAACAATGACATCAAAGGAGAAGACTCCATCAACAGGGTTGGCATTTGCCGGAACTTTCCGATCAAGGAACTCTGCCAAGTCCCTGTTGAAAGTACCGTCTGGACGACGGAGAAGATTGTATGCCAACTTGAAATTGGAGATCAGAACCCACATATTCAGAGGAACCACCATCTACACCAAATTTTATTTCATTTTTTAAATTAAAAAATAGAATAAATAAATCAATCTGAGGATAAATAGAAACTGAGAATAAATCCAAATAAACCCCATAATTTTGGGGGAAATGGCGAATCAAACAGCCAAAATCAGCACATTAAATGACAAACCCTAAACAGTGAAACCGAGTTAGGTGGAACCAGAACTGAAAAGTATTACACCAACAAAACAAAGCTCAAGCTACTCTTCCGTGAAAGCAAAACATATTAAAACTGAAAAGGCAAAGCGATGACGAAGAATGAACGGCATAAGATTGATTATCATTTTATTTCAGCGATATAGCTAGCTAAAAGAAGATAAAAAAGACACAAAAAAGTGATGTTAGATAGCATATAGGAAAAGAAGAAGAAAAAAAGAGAAGAGAAGAAAATGGAATGCATCAGATGCGAAAGAGGAAAAGATTGCAATGAGGAGAGATGGTAGGGTTGAGGAAATAGGAAATAGGAAATAGGAAATAGGAAATAGGAAATAGGAAGTTGGAAGTTGGAAGTTGGAAGTTGTATGAGAAAAGGATGTGGAATAGAAAAAATAGCGCAGAGAGACAGAGTGGGTATACCTTAGAATCGTTGGGATTAAGGTCGTTAGTCCCAGCCATTGAAACGATCCCGTATTGTGATTACAGATCCGCGAGGCACTGGGGAAGTTAAAGATCAGAAAGCAGCGTCTTGAAGAGGGAAATCCATAAAGCAAGAAAATGGCTTTATGCGAGATCGAAGGAAAGTGGTTGTTTGGGGGAGACGAGTAGAGAGGGAAGACGGAAGAGGAGGGGTGATTGGTGAAGGATAAGAAACGGTGCGCACTGTAGAAAATGCTAAAGTGGCACACGGCGAATGGGAGGGGTGGGGCCCAGTGGCGAATCACTTTCTTGAATTACTGGTTTTTCTTTTTGGTGATAAAAACGGAAAGGAAGACAAAAGAGAGGGTGAATGTGACGTGGCACGTGAAGACAGACATCCCCCGTTCCACCTCCACAATTTTGGTATCATAATAATTCTGTCAAGATTCCACCACCCCCCCCCCTTCCTCATTCATTTATTTGCCTTTCGCCCCCTCTCACTTTCCTTTTTTCTCCCTACATCCTTTCACTTTCCTTTTTTCTCCCTACATCCTTTCAAACTCAATCATTAGCTATCTTATGACCCTATCAAGGCCAGCTTCTCAGGAAAATCACATCCCCCAAAATTCTCCCTTCATATTCAACCAACCTTTAACAAGGTTTAACAACACTAAATTTATTCATTTACACTTTAGTCACTAAATTTTCAAAATTCTAACCAATTTAACATATTTCTAAGGTGCTAAATCAGAAAAACAGATTATGTTGATACAAAACCTGTAAATTTAATTTTATTCTATACAAGTCACATACTTAATTAAACTTATGAATTAAATTCTTTATTCAATAGAATACATATGCAAGTAAATAAGAGATGTAAATCCTTTCTTTGTTGAGAAATTTATTTATGCATAATACGATAAGAAATATGAAAAGTGCAAGTCCTAATCTAGAAATTTATGGAAGTGAAATCCCACTATTAATTATTGACTTATTTCAAGATTTTTTAATTTTTATTCTAGCACCATATCATTCTTAAACAAACTCAATCCACCTTTGTAGTTTATTCTAGTAAGAAAAGAGAAAGGTAGTATTTGATAGGAGAAGCCATAGTATCAAGTATCAACTACCCCTACTATTATTAGAAGACTTATAGCAAGTCAAAATAATAACTCTAAACCCTACTCTAATATTTTTTATTGATGATAGGAGTACATATGTATTACCTATACATTCCAACAACTAAATAATGATCATACAAGTAACATCATCTAATATTTTAAGAAATTAAAATAAAACTAACATTAATAAATAAATACACTAATATTTTAGGATTGTCCAATAAAATCTTTTAGTTATTTGTTCTTGTTTTTTTAGTCTCAATCCCAACCTAACAATACTATTCGGTCCAATCTGAACCTTGTCCTCAAGGTTTATAAAACAACTCGAAGCATACAAAACTTGTTGACATGATTTGAATACCCAATTTTATTGTCAACATCATCCAATAATTTATGATGTATTAGAAAAAAGCGACATGGGTTAAGTGGCTGACGGGAAAACATAACCATTTTGAACTTTATATGTCTCTTACAAAAAAAGAAACATCACTCCACTTCAAGTCGTTGTAAAAATAAAATAAAATAAAACAAGAATGTAATTGGTGAATTATCAATACATGAAGAATGAATGTTGACAAAAAAAAATCAAGAGGAAAAAAAAATAAGTGTTAAATATAATGAATGTATTAAGGTTACTAATGTGAGAAGGAATGTGATTCATGAATAATAACAATGATCTTTTTCCTTTCTTATTATCTACCTCATAGCTAAACCTTAGGCATCATTACACCCTATGAATCTCATTTATCATTTTGTGACTTGTTTAGAATAATTTATATTGATGAACAAGTATATGGTCATGCATTTTTTTTTTAAATTTTGAGTTAAACACAAAATCTTATAGTGTATGTGAGTGAGTGTAATTAATATGGAACAAGCATACTTTATCTAGATATATAAGACCTAATTGGTCATTTTAACAGGTCCTTATTTGATAAGACAAGTCTTAATGATATGTGCTTGAAAAAAAATATAATGACATCTATTTGTTTAAATAAATTAGAAGTCGAAGTAATCACACGAAGACAAACAATGTTTTAAGTGCGAAAATATTTTATAAACTATTTTTATGCTTGTATTTTATGCACATATTTGTATCCAAGTGTCTTGTTTGTGCATTATTTTATTAACTTTTATATTAATTATTTTTGTAACACCTTTAGTCCTTAATGAAAAGTATTTATAAAAATGTGAGAGATTTTAAAAACCTCATCTCACATAAATAGCCATAATCTTTTAAAAAATTATAAGCCAAAATATGATTTATTATAAATTTCATTTAAAATATAAATACATTAATTGTCATAATTACACTTTAAAAAATCCTAATTTAGAGTAGTTGACTTAACACTAAAGAATAACTTGTTACAAAATCAACATATTCAGAAAGAATCATCTAAATCATTCGTCACATCTTGCTTATTTATCATATTCATCTTCTATTCGTACCATATACATATTTGAAAGAAAACACACAAAATGAGTGAAATTTTTATAAACATCAACATTAATTTTAATAAACTTAACAAACAAATGGGGCCTAAGGTTTGACTTATAACCTAATCTCACTTTATTCGATGCATAGACTTAACCTTACTGGTCTCAAATGCCAACATGAACTAACTCGAATATTCATCTGTTTAAAATCATCTTCGGACTTACTCTGGTTTTGCCTTTCATTTCGTAGTGCATTAAACTGTAACTTTATAAAACACGGTCACTCATGCACCTACATGGTACCTTTACCAAGGAACCTAGGACTTTGTTAAGTTCTTCTCACAACATGTTCAACCTAGTTCCAAAAGTCACTTGACTCGACAATCATAAAAGTACATAATACTTCATATATCAATCATCATTTATAGAATTATTTATGGATCAATCTTAAAGAATCATAATAGATATACAAATTAATTTATCATCTTCAAATTTCTATTTCATGGATGATACTCAATAATAACAACAATCATATTAATTTTTAATTAAAAGACATTTTTTTATGTGAAAAATCAGGTTAGACTCTAACCACAATGCATACTTAGATTGCCTTTAATAATTTTAAAAAAAATCATATTTATAATGAATCTTTTTTAACTAAACTTTATATACACTCCTTTGAATATTTTATACAATATAAATATATTTTACCATTAATATTCAACATATAACTAATAATTTTTTTAATAAAATATAATATACACATATAAATTTATAAGATAGCTATTAATGATTCCAAGAGTAGTGATTTTTATAAATCAAAGTTGCGGAAACCAAAATTTATCATAACTTAATTTGTGATGGAGAATGATAAGATAAGATTCAAAACAAAACTTGAAATAAATAATATCAACGAACCAAAATGTATTATATGAAAATAATACAATGAAATAATTTTATAGGAAATGATCAAAATATAACTTCTAAAAAAATAAGTTTAATGATAGAACAATTGATAAATAATAACAGAAAAAACTATACTATAATATCTAGAGAATAACTTAATAATAGCAAGAATTAAACTATAATACCTAAAAATAATAAATAAAGGACCAAAAAGAATATCTAAAAATAATAAATAAATGACCAAAAGTAATATTGAAAAGAATAAATAAAGAAAGAGAAGTACTGTATGGAAATAATAAATAAAAGACTAGAAGTAATATATAGAAAAAATAAACAAATAACCAGAAGTAATATACAAAGAACATTAATAACAAAGGACTAAAAGTAATATCTGGATAATAACAAAAACCAAAAATAATATCTAAAAAATAATAATAAAGGATCAAAAGCAATATCTAGAGAATAATCATAAAGGAGCAGAAATAATATCTGAAGAATAATAATAATGAATCCGAGACAACATTTAGAGCATGGTTATCAAAATCGCGAGTTAACTCGTAAAATCATACGAGTTTACGAGTTTACAAGTCCGAGACGAGTTAAATCCCAGTAAAATCGGAAAAGTAGTAAACTCGGAGTAAACTCGGTAAAATTGGAGTAAACTCGGTAAAATCGAAGTAAACTCGGTAAAATCAGAATAAACTCGTGAACAAACTTCTTAGGTGATATTTTTCTATGTTAACTCTAATTTTAAGTGTTTTGAATATAATTTGTTCTTATGTCTAAAAAAGTTTTGAAATTTTAAGTATTTCTACTTTAATTTCTACTTATTTGGAGTAATTTAAATTTATTATGTGGATTTGAACTTATTATGTATTGAAAACTTTCAATTATTATGTGATTTATAGTCATATTTTTAATTAAGTAAATTCTTACAATTTTACGAGTCGAGTTTACTACACTCTTACGAGTTTACGTAAACTCTCAATTTTAATAACTTCGATTTAGAGAATAATAATAAATAACCAGAAGCAATAGTTGGAAAATAATAATAAAGGATCAGAAACAATATCTGAAGAATATTAATAAAGTACCAAAAATAATAAAAGTTATAATAGTTAGATGTTACTAAGCAATCAACTAAACATATAAAAATCGAGGTCATAACAATTAGTATATTAATAGACAACTAAGACTTAGTTTTAGAAATAATAATACTCATAAGAGTAATAAAAACATATAAGTCTATTAAGATTAACACCACAAAGGTTTATAAATGTCACTCTCCCTTACCTCAAGAGAAGTATGAAGATGAAGGTAAGTGGTGAAGAACATTTAAAGCCTTAATCCAGGAGTTAAGAAATCTTATTTTTCCTTTACATTTTTTCAAATGGCCTCCCCTATTTATAACAAAAATCTAGACTCAATCACTAAGCGAAAGTATGATCATTGAGCTAATTTAATTAAAAACAATAAATAAAGGACAATAAGTAATATTTGGAGAACATTAATAAATGACTAAAAATAATACGTGGAAAATATTAATAAAGTACTTAAAAGAATATTTGGAGAACATTAATAAAAGACCACAAGTAATATGTGAAGAATATTTCTAAAGAACTAGAAGTAATATCTTTAGAGAATAAACATTAGAATGATTAGATATTATTGAACTATTAACTAAGCATCTATTTTAGAAAATTCCTTAAAATTGCAATAATAAGTTTTGTAGTTTCTATTTTGTAATTTAACAATATATTATAATTATTAAAAAATAGGGATGTTACAATTTTTATATAAAAAGCTTGTGGAAAGAAAAAATTATGAAAACAAAAAAAAAATGGACAAGCGGGCTTAATTTTCAAAGATGTGTGACCATGCACGTGGGTTTTGGCTAAGAGTCTATAAATGCATACATAATTCTTTTCTAAAAGCGTACATTTTTATCATATTTCATACTAGAGAGAGTTGTAAGTCACTTTAAAATTTTGAGGTTTAAGAGGGGACTACAAAAGTTAAAGAGGGTTAATTTTTGCAAAGGTTTCTATTCTTTTATGTCTTTGGTATATTATTTTATGATTATTTACTTCCCAAATACTATGAGTAACTAATTATCTTTTCGTGTGTTTGGATGAGATAATTTATCAAAGTAACTAATACTATGATTTTTGCAAAGGTTTCTATTCTTTTATATATTTGATGTATTATTTTATGATTATTGACTTCCCAAATAACATTAGTTTTATCTTTTCATATTAGAGAACGTTGTGAGTCACTTGAAAATTTTGAGACTTAAGAGGATACTACGAAGGCTAAAATGATAATTTTTGCAAACATTTTTATTTCTTTTATGTCTTCGATGTATTATTTTATAATTATTAACTTCCTAAATACCATGGGTAACTATTTATCTTTTCGTGTATTTGAATAAGATAATTTATCAAAGTAATTAAATTTTTAATGAATTTTAAATACTTTATAAAAAATTCAGTTGTTTGGATAAAAAAAATTGTAAATATTTTAAAATTGCATTATTTGTGAAAAACATTTTAGAAGAATTCGAAATTCAATATAAAACTCTGTCATTTCAAAGTCTTATCACTCGTTCAGAAGTTGGACCTTCACTTGTGATGTTGGAACTTTACTCTCCCTTTCTCACACACACAGATTCATCTTTTCTCGCATGGGTTTGAAACCCTAGTTCTTCGTCTCTCACTCTACATATTCTCTCACTCGCAGTCGCAGGTTCGTGTGCTCACTCGCTTGGTTTCACATTCTCTTTCACAAAATTACATCCTCTTTTGTGCATGTTCTCTCTCGCATTGTATGTCATCTATTGCATGTAGTGTCATCTTATATTTCTAATTTTGTATTTTGTATTTATTGATTTGTGTTTAAGGTTTGATTTGATCGATTCTATTGTTTGACTATGATTTTGTGTTCTCTTGATTTCTTAAAGTGCATTTACTGAGTTCAATTGATGTATATTTACATGTTCTGCTTTAGCTTAATTTTAGAGAAGTTATTACTATTGACATGGACACTCATATAAAAGATAAAAAGCTAATTCTTGTGGATGTAAAAGAAGGTGACATTGTTATTTTTGCGTAAATACAAGGGAACTGAAGTTAAGGTTGATAACAAAGAGTATGTATATGTTTTTTTAATGATGTGTTACTTATTAGTTTATATTTTACTTTTTGACGTTTCTTTTGTTTGATCTAAATTTTAGTATTTGGATATAAATGTTTGAATGGGTTATATTAAATTAGTTATTATTGAAAATATTCCAAATATTTGGGAATTTTGGGACATTCATTAATTCATTTGTTGATTATCCATGTTTTTTTTTTTTAATTTTGGAAAGTGAAAGTGCAATGTAGCACGAATAATAGAGTATTAAATTAAGTTTATACTCTTGTAAAAAAAATTAAGTTTATACTGTGGATGAGTCATTGGACCGCTCAAATTAGTTTCTCAAAAGCCATAAATTAAGCATGCAATTTAATCCTGATGGGACGTAGAGGAATTAGTGCAAGTTATATGCTTAACTTTCTATATGAAAAAACATGAAGATTAAGGTACTAAAATGTCTATGCCACAACTAGCACTTCAATTTTCATATTATAAATAAATAGATAGATTGAAAATTACTAAAACAAACATCATGTCCTTAAATTTTAAAATAAAAGTTATTTCATAAAATAAATTAATAAGTGGTGATTATCTAGACATATATCAATTTAGCTATTTAGTAAATAATAATATTAATTTGTTATCTTATTTACAATAATATGAGACAACTATTATATTGTTAATAATCATTAATAATAATATCATAACAATAATAGTTATATATAATATTAATAAAGAGAATTTTATTTTTTATGTTCACTTTTCAAAGTATTATTTTATCCTTACCCTTATTTAAAAATTAAAAAATAAATCATTTTGTTATAGGAGAGATTCAAACCAACAATATTTTCATTGCCAAATGTAAACTTTATTACTATATCAACCTTATAACCTTAAGAACAAAATTACTTTAAAATATATATATCCAATATACTTAATTATCCTACTATCTATGATCTGTACGTACAATCAATAATCTATAGTATTATATTTTATATTATATATCTTAAGAAAATTGCCCCTTTTGATGTCCACTTTTCAAACCTATTTTACCCTTATGCCTATTTAAAAATTAAAAAAATAAACTATTTTTTCACAAGAGGAATTCAAATTCATAACCTCTCCTTCACCAAATGTAAACTTCGTCATTATATTAACCTTATAACCTTAAGAACAAAATTCCTTTAGAATATTTTGTTGGAAATAATTGTGAACTGGTATTAATCAATTATCTTTTATCATTATCTAGTAATTTAAGATATGGTGATAATCATATCTTAGCATATTTTATTATATCTTTATGATTATTTGAATGAGATTATAGTAAGATTCCCCTTGTGATGAGTTGAGTCAGTAATAAAAAAACTCATTTGAGGGGTCTCTCTTCCTACTTTGAGGAATTATAAATTTGTCATCCCATTAAGCAGATTAATATACAAATTCTCTAAAATAATTCCTAAAAAGTAAGTAGCAAAACACTCAAGAGTTCTTATTGAACTTATATTTCTCGAAGAATCATTCATAGAGTTTCTGTTTAATAAAATTAAGAACTTTAATTCAATATATACAAAGTACACAAATTCTCTTTCCTCTTTTCTTTCATATTTATTCTCTAGACAAATTTATTTCCATATCATAGCCAAATTAGATACATATAATGGTTGTTTTCCTATTAGAGAATTAAATTTGAATTAAAGTTTTTTTTTGTGTTTTTGTTGTATAGTTCATTATTATCTTTTGCACACAAAAAATTGAGTGTTTATGCTAGTTGTTATTGTTAAAATAAAATATTAAAGTTCCATTCAATTACTCTTACATGCGTAAACTATGTATTAAAACTTCTCTTTTAAGTATTACCCCTTTAAAACCTAGTTTTCTTTTAAATTCAAGTACTAGGTAAATTATTTTCAAAATCAATTAAGATTTTTCCTTTTTATGTTTGACAACTATGAGTCATTTGTGTGGACAACATAAGATTATAATATGATTTGTGTTAACTTCACTTTGAGAAGTGTTAATGGAGTTGCATGAATTCATTTTTTATACCATATTCTTGTGATTGTTTGGTCAAGTAAGAACATTGTTTTAATACGATCATGTATGATGATTTGTGTATTAAATTCATTCTCAGAAGCTTTGAATGAAGTTGCTCATTTTTTATATTTTTATTTTTTCACAAATATCATATTTATTTAATATTTTAATATTGTTGGTATTCTATAGTATAAAAAATATTTGATTAATTCAAGATTAAATTAAAACTTTTTTACTATTATAATATTGAATTTTGGACCTATTTTCATTGTGATAATTTTTTACAGTATTTGTATTATCTAATTATATAGTATTCTCTTTAATATTGAATTATCATTTATAAATTAATTTTAGGTCATTTTATTAATTATGCACAATCTTAATTGTCCTTCTCTTATGGACATAATTTTTTTTATTAGTTTGAATTATTATTACTCGCCTATCATGAGTATAGTAATGTGAATTTTTTATGTTGGTCATATAATATATTATTAAAATTATGCAAATTTACTGGACAAGAGACATAGTTTATCTTTTCATTTACATAATTGTAATTTTATTATTGTGGATGTCTTTATGTGAATTTTGTGATATAATTTTTTTTATTGCATTGATGATAATTATACTTTATCGGTGTATTGATGTTAATGTAATTTGGTGTTATACAATATACTTCTCTTTACTTATGTTAATGATTTTTTTTATATCTATCAGTATTAGGATTTTATTTATATAAGTTATAGTAAATTATAATTTACTTAGGAATTCTCGTTTAACTGAACTTTAGAATTATATAATGTTTTTCTATTATTGTAATATTCAGTTTATTTCTCTAATTTTATCATGTTTAGTTATATTTATACGGAACCAAAATTTATACTATCATTTTCCTTTTATTCCATAATGACTTATAACATTTAATTTGACATTTTTTCTCCCAAAAAAAATATTGAATTTTTTTCTCGTGGTGCAAATTGTATATATATATATATATATATATATATATATATATATATATATATATATATATATATATATATATATATATATATATATATATATATTGTATGTAGGTAGTAGACTTGCCCTATCGGTATGATATTACTTAATATAATTCTAGTGTGATAAAGAAATGTGTTATGTCAACTTTTTTTTTTACCAAGTGAAAAGATTTTGTATATTAGAATTTTAATTAATATCTTATAAAATAAATTGTCTTGGTATAAAATTTTTACCTTAAATGTTCAATTAATCATACATGTGCAAAAACAAATTTTCTTGATAATTTTTTCTATCACATTATTTGTGATCACATTTTTGGGATCTATATTAAGGATTTTGTATTGGTCTCTTGTAGAATATTTTCTTGTATAATAAATTCTCTGTTGATATGCAATATTAGTATCCAATTCTTGTCAGGACAATATAGGAATCCTAAATTTTAAGAGATTAATATCTTCATACCATATTTTATAATGTTTTAATGATATTATTGTAAAAGTTATATGTTTTATTATGTAATATATAAATAAACTCTATCTATTATAAATTATTATAAGAGTTAGAGACTATTTATTATTATATCCTTAATATTTGTAAGAACAAGTCTCATATTCTTCCGTTGCTTATAATCATATTTTATTCTCAAGTGTGTGTGGATATTGATTATTGTAGCACTTGATTTTTTTATGATTACTTAAGAACTTGCTTATAATCTCATATTCTACATAAAATTATCAAGAAATCCATTTTCACAATCATGTAATTACTTTTTCAATATCCTCATAGGGGTTAATATTTTTAAAGGATTGATTAATATGTGGTTAATTATGAAATCATTTTGTGAGAATTATTTATTCTTATGGATGAATTTATAGGTTCCATATTCTCATTTTTTAACCACTTCTCTCATTAATCATTTATTATTCTACTACTTTCTAATTATTTAAGTAGAAAAATAGTGAATTTTAATTCACTTTTATTATTATCTTATAAAGTCATCATCCCACTATCGCTAGTCTATAGGACTTTACTATTTAATTTTGTCCTTTTTTTATTGAGATACATCAAATTCATTGTATCTTTATAAACATTTTTAACAAATGTTAAAGTCATTCTGTTGGGTACTGCAAATTAATCATTTTGGCATACAATTATGCATTGTGCATCTCTTTTACCTAAATTTCATATTTTAATTGATCAAAATTTTTACAGGTATAATTTTGTATTGTCTCTTAAGGCTTATCTATCTTATTGTCATATATTCTTGTACATATTTAATTATGATATAACATACTCTATAGGACTTCACTATTTCTTTTTGTCCTATTTTAATTGAGATACATAAAATTCATTGTATTTTAATAGACATTTTAAGTGGATGTTAAGGGTATTTTGTTGGGTATTACACATTATTCCTTTTGGCATGCAATTATGTAATGTACATTTCTTTTATCCAAAATTTCACATTTTATTTTGTTAAAATTCTATAAGTATATTGTAGATACGATACTCCTATTGAATATGATTTTCTATTTTGTAAAAGTGCTTATTATTATAGTACTCTTATCGAGTACAATTTTGCACTATTAAAGTACTTATGATTTTTTTATTTGAACCAATTATCTAAGCGTTTACTCAATTGACATTTTGTGACCATGATAATTTGAGTGTCATTTTATATAAATTAGGTGTCTATGTGGTCCAAGTAGGGAATTTATGGATTTCCTACTTGTTTTCGAATTCTTACATAGTCATTCATTTTTTTAAACTCGGATTAATTCATATCAAATATTATAGAGCATTTATGTAGCCTGTAATTACATTTGTTGTTGAGCTATGATGAATACTTAAATGTATGTGAATTATGCTTTCTCACCTTTATAATTTTTCAAACTCAAGTAAAAATGATATTAATAGAACATTTTTTTTATTCACAAATCAAATAATTAACTGTTGGAGTTTTATAATTCATATGATTTGGTTAAATTTTAATGTCTTAAACCAGTGGGAGTCCGAAAACTCTCTTATGAGACATGTGTGAAGTAATATCATTTTAGTAACATATTTATTAGCATTTTTTTGGATGCTTGTGACTATGTAGTATTATTTTCTTGAATTATATTATTCTATATACTTTATGGGAAATATTTGTTAATGTGCATGATCTATATCCTTATTAGATATTATTTTGTAGATAGATTTCTCATATTGTTGTCTAATATAGGATTTGTCTATAATCGTCATTTTAGTTTAATGATTTATCTTTGTATTATTGATTATAAATTTGTCATCCCATTAAGCAGATAAATATACACATTCTCTAAAATAATCCCCTAGAAAGTAGATAGTAAAATCATCAAGAGTTCTTATTGAACTCATATTCTACAATAATCATTCATAAAATTAAAATATTTGTTTATGAAGATCAAAAACTCTAGTTCAATATATACGAGGTACACAAATTCTCTTTCCTCTATCTTTTATATTTATTCTCTATACACACTATAATCTAATATATATTGATTTAAGGTTTTTTTTTATTTTCATCATATTTATATCCAACATACTTAATTGTCCTACCATGTATAATCAATAATCTATAATATTATATTTTATATTATATATTATATAATTGAAATAAGGCCTTTTTATGTCCACATTTTATGATTGTTTTATCCTTTTAAACATTTTATGACTTATCTCACTCTCACAAATATAAGTTTTGTGAATAGATGTATATCTTTGTTTATTAATAGTTTTAATAAAAATGAAAATACACATGTAAAACAATATTTTGAATTTTATTCAAATTCTTTCCTCTCCCTATTTTCTCAAATTCATTGTAAATTTGTCATAATCATCGATGATCTGACATGTTCATGTTATCATAAACAAAGAAATATACAAATTAACAAAAATATTTTCTATCATATTGTATGTAAAATGACACAATAAATTATCTATATTCTGTCGTGTTATTGCACAATATATTAAATTAAAACCCTAAAATTGTTATTACATAAACACTTGTGTTTTCACTAGTATTATATAATGCGAAAATGGCTTTTGTATCCACATTTTATGACTCTTTTACCTTTCTAAACATTTTATGACTTCTTCTACTCTTTGAAATATAAGTTTTGTGAATATATGTATAACTTTGATCATTAATAGTTTTAATAAAAATGCAAATACACGGACAAAACAACATTTTGAATTTTATTGAAATTCTTTTTTCTTCCTATTTCCTCAAATTTATTATAAATTTGTCATAATTATTATGATATCACATGTTTTTATCATGTTGTCATAAACAAATAAATATATAAATTAACAAAATGCGGAAAATGACACAATAAATTATCGATATTCTATCGTGTTATTACATATCATACTAAATTAAAACTCTAAAATTGTTATAACATATAAAAATAGAAATGCAAATACATAGATGCAACAATGTCTGCATTTTTGCTAGTAACCATAATCTAAATTGTTATATCATTATCAATGATTACCAATTCGAAATAATATAATCATCTCACAATAATATTATTATATTTTGAATTGGTAATCATTAAAAATGATATGAATATATTTGAAATTGATTAAAATAATTACTAAGTAGCTATACAATTCAAAATATACTTTATCTAAATTGTAAATGAGACGATTATTACAATTTAGATAAAATAATTACTATATTTGAATTTGTAATTAATAACAATGACATAAATATTTATCATATTTCACCTATACATATATGTACTATATTTATAAAAAATATATTTGATATAAAAATATAATATAGAATTTAGATAAGAGGGTCTTATATTTTAATTAGTCTTATAAATCTTATTAAAGATATTGAGAAGAATATAAAATAATGTATCAAATTTCGTTAGATAAATAAAAAGACAAGAAGAAAATCATTCAAAATATTAAAATATTAAAGTGTTAGAATTGTTAAACGATAAGTTGATTTATGATAATATTACTTTTAGAATAAAAATAAGATAAGATAAAGAAAGAGTTGATTTCATTTAAATCATAAAACTAATATTTTATGAAGAGAGAGAAAAATCAATCTAAGTTATTTATATGCAGTTAAGTGTTGAATTGAAGCCGTTATTTAAATCATAAGTGATTCTACAGATCATAATCCGTTAATAGGAGTCGTATTTGTTGCTTAAAGATTGAATTGAGAAAGAGAAAGAAAAGAAGAGAGAAGAATAAATTAAGGCTACAAAAAAATTGCTTTAAGAGTTGAGTAAAACATCATTTAACCTTCCACGGTATGATTTCCTTTTAAGATTGCTCTTCCTTGTTTTCTTTATATAAAAAACTTATGATTAAATCCCCATATTTTGAAATTATGATAAATTTCCCTACTTGTTATTGTTAGTTACTTAATGTAATGATTTTCTTAGAATCAAATATCTTCAAAGCATGTATGTTAAATCTCACTTCATTAAACTTTTAATTGGTTTTTGGAATTGATCAAATCACTTAAGAATGTGTATATATAATTGTCAATTCCAACCACCAATTAAAAGTTAATTTTGTAGGAAATTCAACTAAACTATGAGTTCCACAATTCTAAAAACTAGTTAAAACCAATTAAAATATTTTAACACGAATTCCACAAAATTATAGTCGTAGAATTAGAGAAAATTGTTTGTGGGTCTTCAACTATCTCTAATTTTAAGAATATAACCTTATGAGATTCACATTAAAATAATATTTTATATTAATAATGTATTTAATAATTTTTATTAGAGAATGAGAAACTTTTTTTAAATATCTAATGAAATACAAACCCCTGTATATACAAAATACAATTCTATTCTGGTTCAGAATCAATTTTATGTAAATATTGTGATAGGTATTTTCACATATCTCAAAGGGCTCATTGTCCGCTTTGTTACAAAAAATTTTGTATTAAATGTGTTAAAGAATATATGAATACACAAGAAGTACCTTCTTTTGAAAAAGAAGAAAACACAAATAAATTACGTAATAAAGATTTAACAGATACTAGAGTTTCGGTATTAGAAACTTGCATAAATCATCTAGAAGAAAAAACTATTCTTTTAGAAAAAATTGTAAAAGGGAAAACTAAAATAGACTTCCCAGAATCTAGCCAAACAGCCATACAAAATATTATGATGGGAACTATGGAATGTATCCCATTAGTATGTAATAAGCAACAATTAATAACTTTAAAAGTATTAGTTAAATTAACATTTCAAAAAATAAATAACATACCTTCAACAGAAAAAATAATACAAGCATTATTAGACACAGGATGCTCTCAGACAGTTATATGCAAAACTATAGTTCCACAACACAGGATAACAAAGAGCAAACACATACAAAAAACTAGAACCATGTCTGGAGAAATTATGATAAATGATGAAAAGGTTAACAATGTTACTCTTCAATTCAGTACAAATTGTGACTTGTTTGGTCATAAAATCTTTATAAAAACAATGAGGGTAGAAAACCTAGTCCACTCAAAACAAAATATGATCATTGGCTTAGATTTTATTCTAGGACAAAACAGATCTGTCACTATAAATAAAGATTATGTGATGATTAGCGATAAAACCCAAATGACACCAATAGTTAGTGGTGATTCATTAAAGCAGGATACTACCCATAATGAAGGTCCATGTGAAAATCCAGATTTTCCCGGTACATGTGATTGTACTACAGATTTACCATATATATTAGATGAAACAGTGGAGGCTTTTTCCTCAATAAAAATCTCAAAATCTATAAGATTTGAGAACATACAACAAATTCTTGATAGGTTAAATAAAACAAATATAATAGGAGAAGATCCAACAAAATTTTGGGATAGAGATCCCATAATTTGTAAACTAGAAATAATTAATTCAGATTTAATTATTAAAACAAAAGACATTCAGTTTAATAATTGGGAACAAGAAGAATGTCAAAATCATATACAAAATCTATCTTTTAAAATTAAAAGTAATAGCACCAAGTATTAGTCCACACAGAAGCCCAACCTTTATTGTTAACAAATCTTTTAAACAAAAAAGGGGTAAATCTATAATGGTTTACAATTACAAAAGGTTAAATGATAACACAGTAGAAGATGGATATTCAATTCCATCTAAAGATGTTTTAATAAATTGAATTCAAGATGCCAAGTGGTTTTCAAAATTCACCCTTAAAAGTGGATTTCATCAAGTAAAGATGGACCCAGAATCAATAAAATGGACAACATTCTCCTGTTCAGAAGGATTATTTGAATGGAATGTTATGTCATTCGGTCTAAAAAATGCTCCTGCTATCTTTCAGAGGAAAATGGACAACATTCTTAAAGACGTCAAATCTTTTACATGTGTTTATATCGATGACATACTAGTATTCTCGAAAACAAAAAAAATGATCATTTTCATAATTTAAAACAAGTTTTGTACAAATTGGAACATTACGGGTTAATAATTTCAAAATCAAAAATGGAAATTTGTAAAAATTTCATTGAATTTCTGGGAACAGAAATTGGTAATGGAACTATAAAACTCTAGCCCCATATTTCGAAGAAAATACAAGATTTTCCAGATAAAATGGAAGACATAAAACCACTTAGATCCTTTTTAGGACTTTTAAATTATGCAAGAAGCTTCATTCCTAATTTAAGAAAATACACATCTCCTCTATATAATAAAACTGCTTTAAAAGGAGAAAGAAAATTTAATTCAGAGGACACAAAATTAGTCCAAAAAATAAAACAAATGGTAACAAATTTACCAACTTTACAATTGCCATTGGATTCATATTATTTAATAATTGAATGTGATTGATGTGAAATTGGATGGGGAGCCATCCTCAAACGAAAGAAAAATAAACATCTACCAAAAGCAGAAGAACAAATATGTAGATATGTTTTTGGTAAATACACAACAAAACCCAAAATTTATAAAAGAAGCACGAACTATGAAGTTAATGTCATTGTACATGCATTGGACGCATTCAAATTATTTTTTATAAATAAACAAGAAATAACAATCAGAACAGATTGTGAAGTCATAGTTTCGTATGGGAAAAACCAAATTAATAATGACAAAAAGCCCCATAAAAGGTGGTTACTTTTCAAAAATTATATAAACTTTTCTGGAAAAGACATACATTTTGAACACATTAAAGGATCTGAAAATACTTGTGCTGACATTCTTTCCAGGTACATCAGGTGAAAATTCACCAATACACAGACCTTCTACGGTCAGCATGATGGAGAATACAAAGAAAGGAGCCACTGACCCTAAACAAGTAAAATTCCCCTTTCTGGCGGATCAATACACAAAGTTTGGCAAACAAGAATTGCCAATACTCACAAATATCTTCCAATATCCTGGAAGAGATCATACAAACATCAAATTAAATGTTTTAATTGACAATATTTGCAATATTCCCAATATACTACACAAAATGAACACCAAGTTACAAGGGTGAAACAAAGCATTATAAGTGCATTATACAGCTTTTGTAGTCAAGACAATAAAGGAGTAGCTTTGGCATCTCCTGCCTCTCCTTCTGGAAAAGGTTTTACACATTTTGCCCTAATAACAGGCAAAAATAAAGGTGTCTATACCTCATACAAAGACCTCACTGAGGCCAAACAAGACCAATTCTGGTCCACATACAAAGGTTTCTATTCAAAGGAAGAAGCTGAAATGGCAGTCAGGTTAGAAACAATCGATGAAGGAAAAATCAAGACTGCCTTACAATTTGAGCCCCTGCTCAGAGCCAAACTTATGCTACTGTTGCTTGCAGTATCTCTACATAAATAAATACAAATATCCTTCTAGGAAAATTTGAATTAATACAGGATTTCTTGTTTGAAGTCCACTCTGAAAACACAAATTATAATGGGTTATTTATTAAAACCGAAACCTACTTCAATACCAGAAACCATTGCTTAGAGTCATCTGAGTATTATAAGACAGTAGACAAAGATTGTACTTGCCAGATCAAGTTCATCATCATAAGAGCTCAAATTGACTTGAGTTCTTTTAAACCACAATTATACAGGGATGTATTAATAACTCTCATGCTTCTTTTAGAAGCCGAATGTATTCATTCGATAGCTATACCACCTACAGACAAATTTTCCTCTCTGTTCCCTATTCTAAATTCAGTAATCAATGACATCCAAGCCAAACATATGACAAATGTGGCCTTTAAATTACCACTTCTCCCAGAAGTGCCACAAATCCTGATAATGTAGCCACACATGTCATAAAACTTTATACTGAAACCAATCCAGAGTATCATACTTCATTTGAGCATGATCCATTGAAAGGATTGTCTCTCAACAAAAACAAATTGTATCAATACAACCTCTGGAAGGCATTTGTAGAAGGATCAAATTGGAATTTCTCGAAAAAAGACATCCAGGATTTTACTCGTCTCAAAGAAACAACAAACACTAAGTTATATTGGAAGAAAATAATGGGAAATAAGTTTCACCCATTTCCAATAGAATCTAATCTTTCCCTTGTAAAACACTTTGAAAAGGAAAGATTATATAAAGAAATTTATGAAGAAACTGGCTTCCATGGCCGAAACACTCCCGGACAAACATTTTTCCCTTCCGACTGCGATGACAATGAAGACCAAAGTCTTCCTGAACAAATGGAAGAAGAGATTGTTGATTTGTCTACATTAGCTCGAGTCAGACGAGTCGGTTAAATTTTACCTATGACAAAGTAATTTTACTTCTTTATTGAAGTAATAGACTGAAGGGTAAAATGACTGACAAAATAGGTTACCAGTTACAAAGTAACCTTCTCAGCAGGTTACCAGTCGTAAGGTGACCTTCCCAACTGGTTTTCGGTCACACATTTTTCTATAAAAGAGCCATAAGTCTCTTATGCTGAGCACAGTTGAGATACACCCATCCTATCTCTTTCTAAACTTCTCCTTCTCACTCTAAATCTCTTGTAAAAATTCCTCAGTATCAATAAATCAGAAGTTGATCTGCAGATTGCGACACTGAGTTCAGATATGTATTTCCATGAAGATAAAAAAAAAGTTTTTAAATTTTTTATAAGCCTTATGATCTTCTAAATTCTTTAATATTTATTACTTTCCAGTGTATTCCGTTGATACCTTATCCTTTTGCTTCTGCTTATCTCTGTTACTGCTTCTCAACTTTTTCTCTGTCTTTGTTCCTGCTCTTTTACTCTTATATTGCTTTATTGACAAAATTTTTAACATAAATGGATAATATACAACCTTTTCAAGGTAAAAACTACAAATCAGCTCTTGTAGCTGTTGAATTTTGGACAAAATGCCCTCCAGTGGGATATAAAAAACCTCCTACCGACGTAGATCTCGTTCATACTATATTAATAGGACAAAATAATACAATAATAGCTTTACTAGAAGAAGTTTCTAAAAAGTTATCTAATCTGATAGACACAAATAAAAACGAAAACATATCAGAAGAAATAAATGATTTAGCCAACAAAGTTTCTAAACTTTCTTTGGGAACAAATACGCATAGTAAGACAGTGTGCAAAAATACCCAAAAATTTGTTAAAGTAATAACAAAACAAACATAACTGAAACAAATAACAAAAATCAGTGTAGACAAGAGGATAACACCTCTAACACAAATAAAATTGTTAGTTAAAAATGAATTTAAGACAAAATAATACTTGACAAACACAATTACAAGATGTTTCTATGGAAAGTACAATCAATAGAAACCAACCACCTGAGAGGTTTCCAGGAACTCCTCGAAGGTTAAGAGAACATCATACTAGGAGATAAGATCTCATACAACATCCATGAATCTTAGATAGATTTCTAAACAGAAGAAGAACTACTGATGTCAGAAGATTAGAAGACTTAGTAGATATACATCAGAACACATAAATAGGATCAAATTCAAGGATCGATTCTTTGAATCCTAGGCAGTTATATAATATAGGATGGTTAAGTTCTGAAAGAACGAGCCTTTACAGATATAGGAGGATAGAAGATTTCCACCTCCCTGATAATATATATGAGATAATTCCTTTAATATCTCAACAACTGCTAGACAACTCCTAAACCAACATGGAAGATATGTTCACATGTGATTAATTACTATAGGAGTTAGATCCCTAGCTAGACATATGATAGGTGCGAGAGCTTTGATAGTTCTTCATGATACAAGATTTCAAAACAATGATTCTCAAAGTGTTATTGGAATCTTAGAGGTTGACTTAAATCAGCCCTTCTCACTTATATATCTTGCTCCAAACTTCACACTAACTCTTCCAAACTTTGTAAATCACATAAGTCTAGAAGTGCAAACTATAGGTTTCGGGCCAAATTAGATAAGAGATAACCTCCATCAAGATATTACTTTCATAGGAAGAATAACTAACTATATTTTTTCCATGTATAGAATTGACACAAGACCATTAGAGGAAGCAATAAGCTCTTATGGTACACAATTTTTGCCAGCTCAGGCAGAAGTAATGAAGGTCATTTATGGCAAACTCATTTACAAAGGGAAGAACATAACCCTATCACAAATCCAAATTCTGTTATTCTACACAATAGATCTAGAGGCCTTAGTTTAAGTTTCACAGACTACAGAAATACTCCAATTATAGACTTAGAACAAATCAGACGGGATAGTACATCCACTATTCCTAATGATGACCATATTTGTATGGTGAACATCACATAAAATGATGATGAAGAAGATGATGATATGACTGATGAAGAATGGAATCATCATCAAGCAAACATAGTCATGTTTAGGCAAGGAACTTTAGACTACCTGAACTGGGAACCCTGGGAAAAATTTCCTTCTGAAACAAATGAGGTTATACGATTTCAAGAAAATGAAGAAAATGATGAAATTGCTGATGTAATAAATACATTTTTACATAAAATACAAATTGAAGAAGAAAATTTTTTTCATCAATTTACAAACAAAAATGAAGATGTCTTGTCCACAACATCTGATAATACAAAAGTAGGTCTGATAAATGAATATGAAGGATCTATATCTACCAATTATCGATTAGATCCTGCCGGTACACAAAGTTATTCTCCAGGATTTCTTCCTCGAGAAACTATACAAAATATTGTACTTAGTGACAATAAATACGTGTCACATGGTAAAAGGTTACTAGTTGAACCAAATTTTCAAATCCCAAATTTACTTCTAAACATAGGAGGTATAGATCTTTAACTTCTTCCAACATACATTGAACAATGGACAGTTGGTGTAATCCGAGATTGTGACATACATCATGAGAAAGATTTACAGTCTTCTCAAGAAATGGTTGCAAAAGGAGAAACATATCTAGGTGATATTGCTAGATCTGGATGGGAATCTTTTAAGAAAAATTTCCTCAATGATCTATACACATTAGTCATTGAACCAGGGCCAAATATTTACAATTTCTGTTCACTTATAAAAAGATTGTTTACCTCACAATCTGCTAATGATGGAAACACGATTAAACAATAGATCTATCTATAGAATATTTCAGGAAAATAAAAGAATATTGTCAAGATTATCTCTTGTATGCATCAATAGTTGGTTGCTTTCATGATGTACACATAGGAGAAAAAATGTTTCTCAAACTTCCTAGAAAATTAGGACAAAAAATTAGAGAAACTTAGAAAAATGATGAGGTTACACCGATGCTGAATAACCTCTCAATCAGAATTCAACACATTATGAAAACAATGGAAGACACTTGTTTTCACATAGCTATACAAAAACAACTCAAGCATTATGATGCTGGAATCTGTAAACAAGTATACACACCCCAACAATACTTCCAAAATAAAGTCAAAAATAGAAAAAATATACCTAGGAGTAGACCTAGATATAATACACAAAAGTTTCTTGGTCCAAAGAAAACTTATACAATAAGAGCTTCTAATGCTAGAAAGTTACTCTAAATCCTAATAAACATGTTAGGAAGTTTACATATAACAAAACTTATAAACAAACACTAAAATGTTTTGCTTGCAGTCAACTTGGATATTTCTCAAGAGATTGTCCAAATATTGCAAACCTTTACACAAAAGAGGCTGAATTAGTAAAATCATGCCACATGAACCTCCTTTTCATTGATGAAGAAGTTTCCACTGATTCTGAAATCTTATCTGTTATCAGTATAACAAAATATACAGAAGAAATGAACAAAGAAAAAGTCCATAAAAATTATGACCTAATAAATAAATTCACAAATAATGAATATATTCATCTATACCCCAATAGTGATAATGATTTTCCAATGAGTGATGAATACAATGAAATAGGAAAAGTATTTAAATATCTCATGAAGTCACATGTAATAATTATGTATGTTCGATCTTTAAAAAAAAAAAGGAAGCAAAGAATGAAATTTGAAATCAAAGATAGATACCAAGAAGGTAAATTGTCTTTTTTATGTATATGTTATAAATAGGTGTAAGAATGATGTAGGTTGGTTATATATTTTTTAAGGTTAAATAGATAATTAATTAAAAATAAAATTGAAAACCAACAAAAGGTAAATTGCTTTCCTATATGATATATGTGTATCTGCGAAGTCCAAACTGCGATCTGCTCCAAACTTCTCCTTCTTCCCGGATTAATCCGCTCCCTCGTCCTCCTCTGCGCTTCCAGGGTCGTCGCCGCCGCCCCCTTCCCTAAACCCTCGCTCGCGACGGCGACTCGCCGGCAAGGGGTTATACTCACACTCACACAACAACACAACACTCTCACTCTCACCCACCGTCAGTCGACACTCTCTCTCTCACGTCTCACTCTCCGTTAGGTCGTCTTCTTCTCCCACTCTCTTCTCCTGGTCACTCTCCCACGAACCCTAGGTAAGGTTAGTTGTTAATAATTGCTAGTTACCTGCTTTTGTTAGTCACCTCCTTCCCAAATTGCTAGTGTTTAGGGTTTAATCACTATTCTGATTTTTGAAGGAGATTGTTCTCTGCTGCGGTGCCTTTCGTTGTGCATGATCTGAATTCACTAATTGGCCTGTGTTACTAGGCCAATTGGAAGTGCATATTCTGAATTCACTGATTGGTGCCTTAATTTTTTATTTGAATAGCCTTAATTTGTTAATGATATACTCAGACGGTACCTTTCATTTATTTGCAGTGTTTTCAAGTTGTTGAAGGATTTTTTGTCTCATTTGCAAGGTATGTGTTTCTATTACTTTATGACTTATACTGAATGGTGTTGAACTGATTGAATTTATGTGTTTGATTGGCTGAATTTATGTTGAATCTATGGCTGGGTCTGGCTGCATTCTGTTATTTTTTTCATTCATATGTAAATGATTCGTTAATACAATTTGCATATAATTTTAACAGAATACTGTTTAGCATGAAAACTATGCAATTTTACCAACATGTGATTCCTGGAATACTGTTTAGCATTGAAATTTCATGAGCAAAACTGTGTCCTTTCTGATGTTAGGGTAAAGGAAAAAAGAGATGATCTACACGGCAATTGACACATTCTACCTCACAGACGAGCAGTTAGCAAGCTCACCTTCTAGAAAAGACGGCATAGATGAAGCCACCGAAACAACCCTTAGAATCTATGGCTGTGATCTCGTCCAAGAAAGTGGCATATTACTCAGATTGTATCCTTCTGATTGCATTCATTTTCATTTTAATTTCCATGTTTGGACCAAATTGCTTCCTTAATTGTGTGACAGGCCTCAAGCAGTCATGGCTACTGGGCAGGTTCTATTTCATCGTTTCTATTGTAAGAAGTCATTTGCACGGTTCAATGTCAAGGTCATTATAATCTTGTGCTATATATTTTCCCTTCTTTCTCTCTTTTTCCTTTGTAAATTACAATGCTGATAGCATCAATTTACAGAAAGTTGCAGCAAGCTGTGTATGGTTGGCTTCAAAACTGGAAGAAAACCCTAGAAAAGCCAGACAAGTAGTTATCGTTTTTCACAGGATGGAATGCAGGAGGGAGAACCTTCCCATGGAGCACTTAGACTTGTGTTCCAAGGTCCGAAACTTATCATTTGCCCATTAACATGCCATGCCTGTCATACAAATAATCTTACTTCAATAAAGTCTTATTATTTCAATGTTTTTGGTTTTCCTTCTTCATGAACAGAAATATGTTGATTTGAAAATGGAGTTGAGCAGAACAGAGAGACATATTTTGAAAGAAATGGGATTCATTTGTCATGTAGAACATCCTCATAAGTTTATATCAAATTACCTGGCTACACTTGAAACACCTCCAGAATTGAGGCAAGAAGCTTGGAATCTGGCTAATGATAGGTACATAATTGCAGATATTAAATTTTATTATGCTGCTTGTAATTGCATATTTCTGAACATGCCCATTCTGTACTGTCATTTATTACTCCCTTCCTCAGGGTTGCTATATTAGGTTGTATCTTCTGTTTTATTAAACTTTGAAAGGTTTGCTTGATTGCTTTTGCTTCTATATTAGACTGTGCCTGTGGTTCCAGTTTGGATATTCACTGAAGGTGATTGCACTTGGATGCAATATATAAAGAGATAGGGCAATCCTTATAACTCATTTAGTAAAGTGGGAAAAAGTAAACAACAATAATTTTAAGAAGTTTTTCAATGATAATTTCATCCTTCAACGATTTAGTTTTGCCTTGTTAGAATGAAAACAGTAATTATTATTAAGTTAATAGATGTTTTTAAGAATATTGTACATTACTACAATCTTAGTCGAGGATTTGGCTAAAAGTGTGTGACTGTATAAAACTAGCCTAACCTAGTGCCTAGAAGGTTCTTTATTATATGAAGGTATGGGAAAAGATTATTGTACACAGCCTTACCTTTGTATATGCAAAGAAGTTGTTTCCAGATTTGCACCCATGGCCTTCATGTCACTCATGACTTGATATGGTTATTTTGGTATAAATTCTTTAGATTCTTGTTAGACTAGTGAATCGATTTAGCTTGTAGTTATCAAATGAACAATTTGAAGAGTGTCATATCTTATTAAGTTTTGGAGCTGTTGATATTGTAGCTACACTTGATGCTTCCTATAATCTAAGCATAATTTGTAATTTCTCAACTACAAATCGCTAATATTTTTGTTTATGGCTTGTATTCACCATCTTTTAATACAACCTTATGCTGGCTGTCTCATGACACCTTTATTCTGTTCGTGCAGTTTGAGGACCACATTGTGTGTGCGATTTAAGAGTGAGGTTGTGGCTTGTGGAGTAGTATATGCTGCTGCTCGCAGATTCCAAGTACCCCTCCCTGAGAACCCACCTTGGTGGAAGGCATTTGATGCGGAGAAGACTGGGATTGATGAAATCTGCAGGGTTCTGGCTCACCTTTATAGCCTTCCAAAGGCACAATATATACCAGTTTGCAAGGATGGGGACTTTACATTCTCCAACAAATCATCGGAATCAAAGTCTCAATCAACACCAAAGGTGATGCCCAATTTATCCCTATTTATTGTAATTTGCCTCGGCAGTGATCCAAATCAGCATTATTTGGATGTTATGAGATAACTGCTGGCTTTGTAAACCTGTATTATTGACAACCAACTATAATGTTTTATCTAACATTTTGAATCTCTGCCAATTTGTAGGAGATTCTGCAAAATAGTCCCCCAGGTGACACTGACAACTCGGTGCCAAAGGGAACTCAAGGAGAAGCTAATATTGAATCCAATGGTGGCAAGGGTGCAATGGTAAAGTTAGCCATTGATAAGCTGAAAGACTCTAAAAGGTCTGATGATGAATCCAAAGGCATGACTACAGAAGGAGAGGCAAGAGACGAACCCATACTGAAGTCCAAGTCTGACCGTAAAACAGAGGCGATTGGGGAGACACGCAGGGACAGGGACCGAGATAGGGACAGGGAAAGAGACAGAGATAGGGACAGGGACAGAACAAAATCCAGAGATAGAGATCGAGGAAGGGATTCTGACAAAGAACGAGAACGAGAGGAAGCTGAGAGGGAGAAACTCAAGGATCGTGGTCACCGTTCTAGGGAGAGAGCCAAGGATTCAGGTTGCTTTATAGATTTCTTGTGTTTTTTCTTTTTTGACTTAAATTATTAAGTTTTTTGTACTGGATGCAGGACATTCAGAGAAGTCAAAACGCCATTCATCGCATGGTATGAATCATTAATGGGTTTGGTATATGTTTTCCGTTTAGCATTCCATTTTCCTTTGTTACACATTACGTTTTTACTTTTACAGATCGGGATTACCATGGTTCCTCTTACTCGTCTAGAGACAAGGATCGGCATAGACATCATTGATCGTATTTACAAGATCTACCGCATCCGTATCAAAGTCAGTCAACTCATCAAGCTTTGCACCTTTTGATCTTCTAATCAGTAACTACTACTGCCTGTCCGGGGTATAAGTAAGACATTAATAAATTATTGATTCAAATTAATTTTAGATTTTGTAATGTATAAATTTGATTTTATCATAAATTTTAATTATATTTTTTAATTAATAGGCATTACCGCTTATTATCTTCTCAATTGCATATTCCCACTTTATAGGAGCATAATCCTTTTCTTTTTATAGTGGATGGGACAATACAGTTTTTTTCTATTTCTAGTGTAGACTGATTTTTTTACAGCATAGATTAAATTATTTTTAGAGTTTAACAATTGTATATTTTTTTTAAATGATGGTGTTGTTAATAATGTTATTTTTTATAAGCGGTAAGAATCAAATTTACAACTTTTCCTCTTACTCTTGTATCTTCTTATATCTTCTTAATAAGTACATTGAGAATGTAAAATGTGAATATATTATTTCTGTACAAGTTATGTTTTCAAGTTATTTTCTTAAGAGTTAATTGAAATAAGCTAAAAATAGGATGTGAATATATTATGAGTTTAGGCTGAGAGGAACAGACTTTGTTTGGTCTCATGTTATATGCGAGAAGCGAATCAATTAGCTTCAACCGCTTTTTCTCGCGATTTTTGATTCACTTCCGGGTGTTTTATCCCTAAAAAATTAGTTTTTTGGTTTTTTTTTTTGGTAAAAATTCAAATCGTTATGTAAAATTTTATAGCATAAATATTGAGTTTAATTAGGATGAATGTTAATGTAAAAGAGTTTTGTATTTACGTGTAATTCGTTTATTACTTTTTAAAATATTAATTAATTAAGTTAATATATTTATTTTAAATGAAAGATAGTGATTAAATATTAATAATAAAAATTTTATATTGATAATGCATACTAATTAAATTTATTTTTAATATATAAATTGAATAATTTTTGTATTTTCTTTACATGATAAATATTGAATAGTTATATGTTCTTTCTTTTAAAATAAGTGTTATTTTATACGGATAAAAAAAATAATAAATAGATAAGAATGATGATTTTTTAAACTAATTTTATTATTAATATTAAAGTTATATTTATTAGAAAAATAAAAGAAAATATTGAGTTTAATTGGTATCTAATAAAGAATTCTATAGTAGCATCTAATCACAATCTTGTTTATTGATTTTATTAATTAATATTTTAAAAGTTATATAAATTAAGATATATGATTGAGCGTGTGCAAAATGCTTTTACATTGCCATATCTCCTATATATACTAAGTAAACTTATTAATACTACATAAAAAAAACATTTTTTAAGAAATAAAATGTTTTAAATTATATAGTCAATGTTTATTGTAAACAAATATATCTTATTATATAACAATTTAACTTGTGGTATCAATTTATTTTTAATTATCAAGAATTTTAAAAATATTTATTATAATTCAAGGTTGGAGATAAATTAATATAGAAAGAAATTATAAATAGTATTTTAATTTATTTATAATATATGAGTAAATATTTTCCCCATATTCATTAGAAGGATTGAGAAAATTTACATATGCTTTTTCTTTTTAGCAAGAAGTAAGAATCAAGAGAACCAAATACTTTTAATACAATGTGGGAACATAGTAAATATTTTTTTGGGTTAAATGTGTTTTTGATTTTTTGAAAATGTACTTGATTTAGTTTTAGCATCTAAAAACTATTTTCATTGGTATTGGTTTTTGAAATTTAAAAAATAGGCAATTGGTTTATTAAAATGTTGAAAATAAGTAAAATTGATATTTAGCTTAATTCTTTTAACATTGTTGTCTAATGATTTGTCACACCAACTTGAATTTTACTGGGATAGTCAAGTGTATTTTTTTTTTAATCCTGTTTTTAATATTTTATCAATTGATCATGTACAACAAGTTAATAAGTAATTAAAAAATACAGTTTATAAAAAAATATATAGGAATATCTTATTAAAATTTCAAAGTACAAGACAAGTAACATCGTTATTATGTTCTCAAATAACAAAGTTAGAATAAAAAATTAATTTCACTTATTTTTAAACTCTGCTAACTAAAATCAACATAATATTTTGAGGTGCAGAAATCAAATCCAATACATTTTTAAAGACAAAACATTTAATCCTACATTTTTTTTTTCACTAAACATTTTTCTATATGTAAGAATTGAATGCAATATTAAAAGGTTTATAATAATCTCCTTATCTACTTAACAATTTAAACTCTGAAAATGATTATTTTGATTTTTAAAATATTAGTGGTTAAATGAAGTCTCGATTTATATTTTTTCGAAGATATAAAATAAAAAATAATCTTACTAATTTGACCTATAAAGAAAAATTTAATTAGTATACATATTATAATATTTTTTACACTGATATTTAATCACAATTCTTAATTAATAAAATGCTATTTAATTTTATCAATTAATATTTTAAAAATTATATAAATAAAATGTGATTTAAAATTAATAAAATATTCTTTAATCTATAAACAAATACTAATTACTCTAAAATATCTTGTAATGCTACAAACATGTAATAACATTATAGTTCATTAAAAGGACTTATCCATTAATATCGTCTGTCATTATTAACACTGAACAAACCAAAATGTTATTTTGAGATGTGACAGTAGTCTCGTATAACAAGGTAATCTATTTTGTGGCATGACATGACATTTGAATCCTTGGCATCTCGTAAAATACAATCCATGGTAGTTCATTAGATGAAGTACTAAGAGTCAGTAGATTTTATTGATTTGAAAAGTATGGCCATTAGATCTATAAGCAATTATGATTAGAGAAACCAAAATCATCCATGCATCATAACATAATATATAGGAATAAAAATTACAAGGCAAATAATATGTAGTAGAAGGTTTGATTCCCTCGGAGCAAAGATACGCCCCAAGGTACAGATAAGAATTTGGCGTCACCGATGCTACAAGTAACAGGCAAATCAAGAAACTAACATGCCTAGACAAAATCAGAAAGGGTTTTTGGAACAAAAAGATATACAGGGGAAAACATGTCTAAGGTTAAATCAAAACACAATGAGGAAACCAACTGTCCTTCAATGTCTTTATGTCTCTGGTTTTCACTCCCTCGCGTTAGCCTCACTTGCAGCGGCACCATCTAATGCTTCTTGATCAATTTCCCCTCTTTTATTTTCCCCTCTTTCTAGGATTGAGGAACCCTTTCAAGCATAAATACTCCCATTAGCCTCTTTCAATCCAGTGTTTTTACTCCATTCACCATCTTCACATTACTAGAATCACCAACTTCAAAGAGATTAGTAGGCAGGGCAGCAGGATCAAGTTCAAAAGATCCTCCTGGAATACCCACCCTTTCATTACCTGTCAACTTATAAGAAGGAATTCGATGTGAGAACCTGTATAGTTCATTAGGCCGGACATAAAACTTGTTAACTCCATTCTTGTCAGCTTTCTGAAAGAGGCTAACATATCCCTTCACTTTGCCCAGATAAGCAACTTCAATGCCAACAGTGCAAGAAAAATCTGATAGGATTTCCACATATTCTAAGTCATATTCTGAATGTTTTTCTGGATTAGAACTCCATTTGATATCCCAATCTCTGAAAATTGCCCAAGTTTCTCCCTTATTAGGATATACCAGATAAGAATTTTTGCCATTTCCTTTCATGCATCGCACTTGATGAGAGAACATAGTACGATCCGTAATTTTCTGAGAACCACCAAGTCTGAACTTACCACAAGCAATAGGCAAATCTGCATTCTCCCAATCAATCTCATCTTGATCATCTGGGTCGGGTTCCAACCAAGTAATTTGCAACTTGAAGGGGGAAGCTATTTTCTTGACAAGAGCATAAAATCTTGGCATCGCATCAGTACTATCATAAATCGCCCACAACTGATTAACAGCAAAACAATCCTCCTCCTTATCCTTCTCAAAATCATTGAAATCAGTATCAGGACAGTGAAAGATCTCTGGACCAGAAGGAACATTGGAATATGGATTATCCTCTTTCGACCTTTTAATACCAATATCCGACTCGGATATCTTTTCTCTGTTCTGATCAGACACACCAGCATTGTCATTGAACAATCCCCCATTTGCAGGCACGTTCTGTTTCTCAACTTCATCGGAATTAAATGATCCATTTTGTTGTGACCTTTTTGAAGGAGTTCCAAAATCTTCATCTTCAGAGTTTTCTACATATGAAACACGCTGCTTTTTTCTGGAAGATCTCCTTGCACAAACTCTTGAAGGATCATCATCATTTTCTCGAACATCAGCATCGTCCATCCCATCAGGCTTTCTATCTTTGAAACTTTCTCCTGAATCTGGTGCTGTCTGCCTTACTCTTTTACTTCCAATATTTTTAGAGGCTTGTGACTCCATGTCTTTGGACGCAGGAATACAGTCATCTTTACTTTTTTCACCTTTACAATGTGTACCAACTCCAGCAGCACACATAGGATTTGACCGTGCAAATATACCAGCATGTTCTCCATCAGCGGGTTTTCCACCAGTGCTTTCTGAGGTTGGTTTGGGACGACCATGCATTTGAGCCTCTTTCTGGATATTTGCTGAAGTATTTGCTGAAGTAAACATTGACGGTGAGACACTTATAACGTGAGCTTTAAATGGATTCGAACACTGTGGACATCGTAAGGCTGCATTTACAAATTGGATGAAAAACTGGTGCTTAGTATTACAATGTTGGCAAGATGTCCAAAATGTCATCTGTCTGGCTTGGTTGTTGAAAGCAGTGGGGTTCGGACGAGAATTCTGCTGATAATTTGTTGCATTAGCAGTAAAAGCATTCCCATTTGAGTAATGGTGTGCTTTAGAATTCTTCTTTGTTGCATAGGCCTCTTGTTTTGGGGCAAACACATTCCCATTTGAGGAATGGTGCGAGGTCTTAGCTACCGCACCTCTCACAGAGGTTCTAAACTTGATGTCGAAGGAAGAACGTTTTGCTGGGTCACTCAAGACGCCATTGGCTTGCCCAATCAACTTGAAAGCAGCTTCTGCACCAGCAAATTTATTCTTATCAGGATGAAGTAGCAGTGCAAGCCTCCTGTACTGTTTCTTGAGGGTAGCTTCATCAGCGAACCTTTCAATCTGAAGAATTGCATACCAGTCCATGGTAGAGGCATCAAGCATTTTCTGCGCAGCAATATGAACCTCACAAACAGTAAGAATCTGGAAAATGTTTTCAAGATCAGCGTACAGAGTTTTGGCCTTGGTAGCAAACTTGAGTGCCTCAGCAAATTCACCTCTTTGCATTCTAGCTTCGGCAATTAGCCTGGCCCTCAAAGCCTCGTCTTTGTTGCACTCCATGGAGGAATTCAAATCAAAATCCAACAACCGGCACTAAATCTACCTAAGCAACACACCTTATTAAACAAGACAAACCTAACACGATGAAATTAAACATAACTACCAACATCAACATGAAACAGGCATACGACAACACAAAAAGTACCTGGTTTGGAATACTAAGCATAGATCAAAACCTAGGAAGGGATTGATTTTGACAACAACGCTTGGTTCTCGAAGTTGGTTGATTAAACATAAGTTGAATGCAGAAAAGTGAGAAATGAGAGGGAAATGTAAAAAACCCTAAGGTGAAAAGAAACGAAGTAACTAGCAGTCCCTAAATAATGGCGGGAAGGAGACCAACGCAAACAAAAAATTTCAAATCAGAGGGAATGTAAAAACGCTTACCAAGTACGAGGGAACATCACATTTTCGCCAAAACTTTTAAAAACCCTCTTTTTTCTGTTTAAATCATTTAAAAAATAATGCCTTTTTAATTCTTTTCCTTTAAAAACATTTATTTTATTTTACTTCTGTTTTATTATCCCTCAGAGACGCATCCCAAGTCAATCAACTGTAAAAAGCATTTAATAAGACAAAAATGTTCAAAGATCAACCTTTAAAAAATTAAACAAAAAAAATATTAGGAGTTTAATTTATATAAATGGTTAGTGTAAAGATTTTTACATTTACATTCATTCACAATTTTTCATTTCACGGTAAGTTTATTATCTTTACTAATTAATATTTTAAAAGTAACATAAATAAAATATTAGTGTAAATTTTTTTTACCATAATCACATATACTAATTAAACTCAAATTTTATTTAAAAGAAAGGTCGTATTCTTTTAAAATATACATAACTAAGTATCTTATAACATTTTATTACCAAGACAGAATAATTAATGATGTCAAAAAATTATTTACTCTTTGATATTGTGCCAAATACTTAGATACTATTGCACATATGTTACCTTCTACCTATATCTACAAATATACTCTTAAATTAGGTAGATAAATCCTCGTAATTTATAGGTTGATATATAAAAAAATTTAGACTCAAAAAATGTTATCCAAGTATCAATGCAATTAAATTTTATTATTTGTTTACTTAAATTGTTATGGTTGTAATGTACATATTTAGATAATGTTTATGTTTGTTTAAATATTATATTATTTATTTTCTCATATTATGTTTACTTGTATGTAATATTGGCATAATATATCTATTTATAAGTAAAGTATGACTTGTAAGTATAAATATATGTATATAAGGAGTACAAATATGGTTATTTGTTAGTCTCAAGAATAAGGTAAGATATAGTTTATCTTTTAGATTTAAATACTAGGATGACTATTATTCTATTATAAAAATCTTATATTTCATTTATGAGTGACTTAAACTAATACAAATATATTTCTCCTTTTTATAAAATGAAATTATATGTTAGTTAAAGATATATAAATAATAAATATTTTTGTTTATAGTTTATGGTTTTAAATCTTTTTTAACAAAATAAATTGGTACGGATTTGATGAATGAGAGATAAGTTCATTTTTTATATAAAATTTTTAACTAAAAAATAAAATATTAATTAAAAATATATACTTATCAAAATATTTTTTTGTGAATACTTATAAAAATATTTTGAAATTATATTAATATTTTAGTAAGATTTTTTTCTGTAAATAATATTTAAGTCATCATTATAGTTAAAAATAATTTATTTATAATAATATTCACCAATATATTTAAATTATATATTTTTAGTATAAACATTTTAATAAAAAATTATAAATTAATTATATTAAATTATAAAAATAATAGTGTTAAGTGTATTTTGTCTTTCATAATAAATATTTCTAGTCTCTATCGTAACTAAAAGCAGTTTAGTTTATCGTATTATTAAATAATTATATTTAATTTATTTTTTAATATAGATATTTCATAAGAAAATTACAAATTAATATAAAAACTAATGACTTTCACCATAATTTTATATCTCATGATAATAGTTACCGACTTTATTGTTTAAATTTATAATATTATTAAATAATTAACATTTAAATTTGAATTTAATTGGTATACACCGTTAGTGTAAAAATTTTTTTTTACACATTCAATCACAACCCTTTATTCATTATAAGTTTGTTGACTTTTCTAATTGATATTTAAAAGTCATATAAATGAAAAGTTATGATAAAAATTTTTACACTGACAATCTATCACAATTAAACTCTTTAAATTTTCATTATAATGCTTGGAAAAATAAATATTATATAGGAATTAATAGTTTCAAAATTATTTTGGTTGTAAAAGTATTTTCTATCATAAATAAAATATTTTAATTTATGATATTTTTAACCAATTATATTTAAATATTTTTTAATAAAAAATATTTTAACAAAAATAAATTATAAAATAATTGTATTAAATTATGAAAATTAACAATCTTAGGCATGGTTTATCTCCTATGTACGACAATTATTTACAGTTTTTATCATAAAATTATTTAAATTTATAATTATATTAACTGATTTTATTTAAATTTGTTAATAATAATGTAACCATCATTCTTGACTTTAATAAAAAAAAGATATAATTAACAGGCATAAGTAGAATTATATTTTTTGTAAACAAAATTCCAGTCGGTATCATAACTAATTAAAACTGATAATTTGAGATATAATTACCTAACTATGTGTAAATTATTTTTAACTACTAATATTTAAATAAAAAACACAAAATTAATCATATTAAATTATAGAAATTAGTGATTTTGAACATAATTTTGTCCTAGAAATAATACTTATAGTTTATATCATAGTTGAAATTATTAATTAACTTTATAATATTAATTATAAAATAATTTTATTTAATTTTTATAAATATTTTAAAAATAAATTATAAATGAGAGCAAAATTTTATTTATTGTAAATAATATTTATAGACGTGTAGTTTGTATCATAATTAGGTTATTATAATTTATGACATTATTATATAACTGTATTTAAATTATTATTACATAAATATTTTAATAAAATAAATTATCAACTAATTACATTCAATAATTAAATTTAATGGTGTTAAACAAAATTTTGCCATCCGTAATTATATCTGTAGTATCGACGCTAAAATATTTTAATTAATGTGGATAATTGAAAGCACAGGTGAGGCCATTTGAAAATTTGCAATCACTATTGTCGATTTTATTTTTTTATTCTTGAGTGAAAAATGGCAACCAACTCAAGTAGTTAGATGTGGTGCTTTTTTAGGAGATGTTGAATTAAGAAAATATTTTATGTTTTTGTTTTTATTTTTTTAAAACAGTTTTTATTTTTAAAATTTTAATATTTAGAAAATATAGTTGTTTTTACTTGATATTTTTATTTTTAAAAATAAAATTATTAAATTTAATCAATTTTAATAAAAATATTTATATTATTTAAAATACATTTATATAATTTCATTTCAATATATTTTTTATAGTTGTCCTTTAGTTTCATTAAAAATTAGAAGTAAATGTAAATTTTTTATTAGGGAAGACAAAATATACCTAAATACTACCACCATTACAAAAATGTCTTAATGTGAGGTGATAATTACCCATAAATTGAGTTTGGGTAGGGTAGATTTGAACTCAATCAACTTAAAAATTAGTCTGTCAAGTCATGATGAGTTAAATTGACTTAGTTGACCCTTATAATAATATCGGAGTTTTCTTTCTACACACCATTAATTTTTCAGTAAACCTTGTATTTTAATCATCCAGATATACCATTATTCTTTGTATGAACAAGGTGTAGTTGTTTGAACTCGATAATCTAAAAGTTTCAAAACTAATTTACATTTGTCACCCAAAATGAATGTTATGAAAAATGGTATGAAAAATGCCTATTTAGGAAAATGTTTCACAAAAAAATTGTTACTTCGAAACACATTTTTGAGAGTAAGCACCTCATTCGTTTTCCTCCTGTCTGCAGCTCATCCTCCCCCTTGCCACCCACATCCCCATCTTAGCCACACTTCCACTTGTCTTCCTCTTCCATGCAACCCACCCTTCCCAAAACTCATCTTTCCCCCCACTACTTTTCTTCCTCCTTCCCCTAAACCACTCGCACATGTCCTCACCCAAATATTCCTCTCTTAAATCAACCACAACACCATTCATTTCCACACTTTGATCTTTGACCACTCACCCCTCACTTCTCTAAGATCAGTGTCACTTGCATCTTTCACTTTATCGATGACATTCGTCTTCTACAACTTGCCCAAACACTTTGTCCTCTACCTACCCTAACATTCTCATTGTTGTCATCCTCTTATCATTCCACACCTAACTCTTTCATAATCATTAAGATTGGTGAAATAAAGGGGGATGTTTTTCGAGTTGATTATTTCTATATGTATTGACAGGGGTAGATAAATTTGTCATAAGGTAATTGAATGGTAATTTTGTCCATTTATTTTGTATAAAGGTGTAATGATGCATCCACTCCAAGTCATGGTTGAACATTCCTTGAGGTTGAGAATGCCTCCTAGGATCTACTCTTAGCGGTCCTTTATGAGCTTTGAAATGGAGGTGGAAGACTAGAAGATGAAGGTGAGGTACGCGTCATTTCTACTTTGTAGATGATAAGTCATGAGTGAAGCTAGCCACTAGGGAAGGAACCCTTGATAATAGCATGAAGCTCTCTCACAAGAATGGAGAGAACATGAACACTCTAAAAAGAATAAGAGCTCTCAAATTTAGAGAAAGACAAATTCATTCCAAATGAGTGTTAAAATTATACAAGAGGAAGGAAGCTCTATTTATAAAGCAAAACATGAATCATGGGCTTAAAATACCCAAGTTGAACGTCCAATATGCTTAAACAAGGGTTAGTTGACTTAATTTAGTGTTAATTTAGCATGTGCTCAATTAACTCTAATTTAATCCAACTAAAAATCCAAACATGGCCCTAAAATTATGGATCTATGTTCCCTCTAGTTTGAATTTGAATTTTGGAGGAAAATGACATGACACCTCCAAAATTAAAATTAAAATAAGAAGGAATAAGAATCAACCACGTAGGAGTGAGAAAACACATGTGGAGTGAAACAAGGGGACAAGGAGGCCCACATGTCTCCTACATGTTTCATGTGTTGATTAAAAGGGTGTGAAGAGGAATTAGGGGTGTAGAAACTAAATTTCACATGTCCAAATCCTCATGGACCAAGCCCAATTAATTAACACATTCCACAAGGAAACTAGTTACACCTTCTAAAGAAAAAAGAACCTATAGGCCAAAATACAAGGCCAAAAATAAAACTAACTATACCCCTAAAATTCTAATGACTTAAGGGTGCTTATACAAGCCTAAAAGGGTTAAATGAATACAATTAAATGGAACATGTCCTAAACTAAACTCCTTGAAGCTTCATAAAAGTCATGCTCCTTTCTTATTGGTCCTAGCTCAAGCCCATACTAGGCGTGCATGCATCATGTAAAGAGAAAACAATGAGGTGAAAGAGAAAAATCATGTAAAATTATAACTTGTAGACTTGCTATTAACTTTTTTCCTTTTTCACTCTCATTTTTTCTTTCTATACCCCAAATTTTTAATTCCAAAATTGCTCTAAATCATTTTAAGTTAAGATTACGGATCAACAAATATGTAGTATTGATATGCATGCGCAAATATTGTAGATCATGAGATCCACAATCATAGTTATCAACATCATGAGTTAACTCATAAAATCGTACAAGTTTACAAGCCCTTGACGAGTTAAGTCCATATAGAATCAGAAGGGTAGTAAACTCAGTAAAATTGATAGAATTGAAGTAAACTCGTGAGCAAATTTCTTTGGTGGTGTTTTCCTCTACTGACTCTAATTTTGAGTATTTTAAATATAATTTGTTCTAATGTCTAAAAAGGTTTTGAAATTTTGAGTGTTTCAATTGTAGTTTGTATGGATTAAGAGTAATTTAGACTTACTATGTGGATTTAAACTTATTCTGTATTGAAAATCTTAATTTTTATGTTATTTATAAGTATGTTTTTAATAAAGTAAACACTTATGATTCTACAAATTGTGTTTACAATTCGAGTTTACTGGAGTCTTACGAGTCTATGTAAACTCTCAATTTTGATAACCTTGTCCACAATATGTACTTAGTTATGCATACACATATTGCATATATTCTTATCTGCAATGTTAATTTTGAACTGAATTGTCTAGATCCACGATGGTGAAAAAATGCATAAAAAATACATTGTGGATCACATGATCCATAATTGTTCATGCAAATTGCGGATAAAAAATTCATGATTATAGAATCAAATAATTGTAGATCACCTGATTTTCAATATACCATAATTTATGTATATTGTGGATCATGAGATCCACAATATAATGTTGTAAAATAGTGTATATATTACAAAAGTCAAAGTCCCACATTGGTTGGATTAGCTATAAGAGAAGTGTTTATATAGAAACAAATAAACAAGGATGTGTAAAGAGACTTGTAAGAAGGGGAAGTCTCATGCACATTGGATCTCATGGGCTAGTGGTAGTGAAAATTCGTCGATTTATCCCCCTGAGCATGTGATAAAACGGGTCTTGTGAAACTTTTGCGAAAATTAATATTAAAATTGAATGTAAATGTGGATTTTTAGAGCCAGAAAAGTTGATTCACCGTTGGACTTGAGTTTTCCATTGCACGACATTAAACACAATTAAACACATATGTCATATTAACTGAGTTTAATGCAGCCATAATAATTATTCTTAAACGTGTCATTTATTGTCAAACGATTACTCCAATGTCTTTTTTTGAGTCTAAAGGTGCTACCTGAGCACTATAAATAATGTTTTAGGTTCTCACTCTAAAATACACCTCCTGACTCTTTCTTTTCTCTACTTTTCCACTTTCTGGTTCTTTTCTTGTTAGTTTTGTTGCCTCAGAAAATTTTGAGAAGTTCGTGTTATATCCTGGGAGACTTGCGGGAATACCTCAAATAAGTCTTTAAGGACAGTGTCCAACATGCCTCGAGAAATTCACTTTTGCACTAGAGCACCAACAATTTTAAAGACTTATGGTTGACCAAAACAACTTTATTGTTGCACCTCTTGCCAAACCATTGTCAGATGTCTCCAAAATCGAAGCCCTTGTCGGACAAAATTTTATTTGCTGGCAAGAATGCATCCACACTCTCTTGGACATGCATGCAGTTGCGTATGCTCTGACTTATTTGAAACTGGTTGAACCTACGTCCTAAAAGGACATTGAAGATTGAACCTATGCTACTGAGGTATGTCGTCACACCCTGCTTAGTGCATTTTCTAACGACCTTTAGATGTCTATTGTTTCTACAAGGAATCAAAGGACATCTGATACTGTCTCATTCTTAAATACACTGCTGAGGACATGGTTAGACAAATGTTCATAATAGGGAACTTCTATCATTGGATCATGAATGAAGAAAAAGACATCAAGTACAAATTAATGAATATCACAAACTGCTTAAAGACCTTAAGAGAGAAAACTTGTCTCTCCCTTATGAGTTTATGTCTGAGTTGTTGATTGAAAAACTCTCAGAGTCTTGGACCAACTACAAACAACAATTGAAAGATAGGCAAAAACAGATGTCCCTTTCTGACCTCACCACACACGTCATAATTGAAGATTCAAACATGAAGAAATCTGATGTTGTTAAAGCCAAAGCATTATCTACCAAGGCCAATGTGGTACAAGAGAAACCTACTAAAAGGTACGCATAACCTGATCACAAAAACAAAATTAATAAAAACAATAACTTCTCACGCAATAAAAATTCAAACCCCTCCTTCAAGAAAAAAAGCAATTGCTTTGTCTATGGAAAGCCAAGGCATTTTGCATCACATTGCAGATACCGAGTTACGAGAGATGATGATCCTTCTAAAGCTAACTTAGCTAAAGGAGATGACATAATTGCTGTAGTCATTTTCAAGTAAACATTGTGACCCACGTAAGCAAATGAATGGTAGACTCTAGGATTATCACGCACATATGTGCTGACAAACATGTGTTTACCTCCAAACACTACTGTAGGGGATAGAGAAGAACAAGTGTTCTTTGGTGATTCTAGTACTACTCTAGTGCTAGGAAAAGGAAAGGTTCTTTTGAAGCTCACATCTGGAAAGACACTAACTTTAAGTGATGTGCTGCAAGTGCCAAAAATCAAAGTGAACTTGGTATTTGTAGCACTGTTGGGGAAAAGTTGGGGTAAAAGTGGCTTTTGAGTTTGACAAGATTATCATGAAAAAAAACAATGTATTTTTGAGAAAAAGTTATTGTGATAAGAGTCTCTTTGTACTCAATATCTTTGAAGTTATTAACAAGAATAAGACATTTTCTTCTTCTGCCTACACGATTGATTCGTATGATATGTGGCATGCTAGATTAAGACATATAAATTCTTCGTATGTTATTAATTTACAATAGTTAGGCCTAATCCACATGCATGATAAACAATTTAAGAAAACAAAGAAAACACCACATGAATTATACAAAGGTTATACACTCAACCTAAAATACCTTAGAGTGTGAGGGTGCGTAGCTAAGGTTATGATACGTGATCCTAAGAAAAAGAAAATAGGACATAAGACCTTTGATTGCATGTTTATTGGTTATGCTGAACATAGTGCAACATATAGGTTTATTGTTATTAAGAGTAATGTACTTGATTCCAATACCATCATAGAGACTACAAATGCTGAATTCTTTAAGGACATTTTCCCTTTAAAATCCAGTATATCTGCTACCTCTAGTGATAGTACTACAGTTAAACAATCAATTGAAACCTATAATGAACCTATGCTTAAGGACTTAAGGCGTAGTAAGAGACAAAAGATAGAAAAATCTTTTAGTGATGATTTTTACACATATCGAGTTGAGGATGATCCTTTGAGTTTTTCTCAAGCTATTAATTTATTAGATACACATATTTGGGGATAAGTTATTAAGATTGAGATTGATTTTATAAACAAGAATAATAGTTATAACTTAGTAGACTTGCCCAAGGGTGCGAAACCAATTGGTTGTAAATAGATCTTTAAGATAAAATATAATCCAGATGGAGCTATAGATAAATATAAGTCTAGATTAGTGGCTAAAGGGTTTACTCAAAAAAAGAACATAGATTATTTTGATACATTTGCGTCTGTTACCAAAATTTCCTCTATTAGAATTCTGATAGCATTAACATTTATTTACAAATTAATAAGTCATCAAATGGGTGTTAAGACAACTTTTTTGAATGATTATTTAGAAGCAGATATCTATATGACTCAACTTGAGGGGTGTGTGATTCCTGGTCATGAGAACAAAGTGTGTAAACTCCTTAAATCTTTGTATGGTTTAAAATAGACACCTAAACAATGGCATGAAAAATTTAACGAGACTGTAATTGCTGATGGCTTTTGTTCTAGTGATGTTGATAGATGCGTGTGCACTAAACTTATGAATGATGAATGTGTCATTATATGTTTGTATGTGGATGACATGTTAATCTTTGGTACATGCAATGATATAGTTTTTAAAACTAAATCCTTTTTAACATCCAAATTTGATATGAAAGACATGGGTGAGACAAGTGTAATTCTATGAGCTAAATTCACAAGGAATAAAGATAGTATAATTCTATCTCAAGAACATTATGTGGAGAAACTTCTTAGGAAGTTTAATTATTATGATTATAAACCTGTGAGTACCCCTTATGACGCTAACTTTCAAATAATGAAAAATAGAGGAGAACGAGTTTCTCATACTCAATATGCCCAGATTATTGAGAACTTACTGCACTCGATGAATTTCTCAAGATCGGATATAGCCTATGCAGTAGGTAGATTGATTAGATACATTTATAATCCTAATAAGGATAATTGGGAAGTAGTTGCTAGATTCGTGAGATATTTGAGAGGTATCATGAACTATGATGTTGAATACAAGGAATTTTCCTATATGCTAGAAGGGTACAATGATGCTAACTGGATCTTTGATTCATACGAGACAAAATCCACTAGTGGCTATATATTTGCACTTAGTAGTGGTCCAATTACATGGAGATGAGCCAAACAAAAAATGATAGCTAGATCAATAATGGAATATGAGTTTGTTGCTCTAGAAATGACTGATATTAAGGCTAAGTGGTTGAAAAACTTATTGGCTAACATTCCTTTGGGAATGAAACCAACACCATTAGTATCTATACATTATGATTCGCAATTAGCAATAATTGTAGCGGAATATAAAACTTATAATGGTAAAACTAGTCATATACAATTGAGACACAATGTGGTAAACCAACTACTAAAGAATGGAGTAATTTTCATAGATTTTGTGAAGTCAAAAGGAAACTTAGAGATCCTTTGACGAAATCCCTGAAGAAAAATGATATTAGAAACATCAAGGGGAAGGAGACTTAAGCCACTCGAAAAAAAACAATAATGGTAACCCAACCTTTGTGATTAGAGATCTCATGAATAAGGTTCATATAGGTAAAAACAAGTCATTTGTCAGTTCTGCTAACACTAATTGATATTTATCAATTTACTTTAGTCACTTCTTATGATGTGAGAAAGTGTTAGAATCTGCATTAATGTGAGGTTAAACTTTATAGTTAAGTTTTATGAGAAAACTTAGCATTTTACAAAGTTTTTAATGAACTTCATATCTCTTATAGGTGGTGTATGATTTGTACCATGCATTTGATGAAATCACCTATATGAGTGCAAGTGGGGTCGCTTGCATGAGATCTTGAAAAATCTCTAGAGCACTTATGAATACTAGGCAAGACAACGACCTAAGCGCGCAACACAACAAAAACAACAACTGCACTATGTGACTAGTAAACCACTATCATATGCCACATGTTTTTTGTTCATATAGCCTTGCTACACCAATTGCATTGTGTGATAAATATTATTAGTCTAAGTTTGGTTCATATAGCATATCTACACCAGGTCCAATACAATATGTCTCATTTGAGAACCTAGCCAGAGAATTTTTGTGTTTAAAAGGTTACTTTGACTTTTGTAATATGTGGAAAATTGTTGTAAAAAAATACATATATTACAAAAGGCAAAGTCCCACATTGGTTGGATTAGTTACACGAGAACTTTTTATATAGAAAAAAATAAATAAGACTTGGTAAAGAGGTTTGCAAGAAGGGGAAGTCTTGCACGCATAAGCTTAGGCCTTATGGGTTAATGGCATTGCAAATTCGTCGATTTGCCCCATACGCACGCGATTAAACAGGTCTTGTGAACCTTTGGACTTTCAGTAGCGTATTTGTAAATGTGGATTGAATTTTCAGTAGTCTATATTGGATAACTCTTTAAGGATAGTGTCCAACACACCTCAGAAATTCACTTTTGCACCAGAACATAACATATAATACAGTATGTTGCGGATCACATAAACCTTATATATTGCACATAATGTGATCCACATTGTATTTTTTATGCATTTTTTTACCTTGTAAATCTACCCACCCGCAACATATTCATGTGCAAGTTTTTTTTCATGTTATTTGTAGTGGTGAGGTCACGATTAGTTTCATTATCATGTTGCACATTACTAAGTTGAAGACCAAACTAGGTACTAGATCCCAATTCTCAATTCAAAGGATGTCGATGAATAAACTAAGTTATTGCAGTCGGAGATTCCAAATCCAAAGTCCCAAAAAGTCACATTTCTTATGTGGATGTTTTTTTTTAATTGCTACTTTAGTTTTGTTAGTTCCCTTTTATGTGAGGAGCATGTCTAGTGCAATCGGGGATGGTGGCAACATGCAAAGGGAGAAAATGAGGAAGATGAGAGTATTTTAAGAAAATAGGATTTTTGGGTGTGAGAATATAAAAATGTGATGCTAAAAGAAAAGACAATTACTACTCTACAACATGTTCTTTTTGCACCCCCAATTAAAATAAAATCCCCAAACTACCATCGCAGATCTTTGTTGTCCCTATAATGTTCCATATTGCAAATCTCATGTTTTGCAACAAAACATATTATGGTATACCGTGGATCACATGATGTGTAATTATGTAATGATATAATTGAGCATCTTATGATCTGTAATGTGTCATATAAAAATGTGGATAATTTGATTCCAAATTTTTTATGTATTTTTTTATTATTGTGAATATAAACATCCAAAGTTTAAAATTAATGTCGTAGATCATATGCATGTGTGATCTACATTGTATTTTTATATAATTTCTCACCTTGCAAATCTATACATCCACAATTTAAAATGAGGAATAAGAATTTTTGAGATTCACAATTCATCTATAAAATTATTCGGAAGGAGTAATCTATTTTTTTTTTCAAGTCTTAATTCCTATTTTGGATCACTTAATTCAAACTCATTAAATTTATTTTTTTTTCAAGTCTAAATTAGGTAATTAGGAGATTTTTTTTCTATAATTCCAAATTTCTAAAAATTTATTCTTTTGCAAGTTTAGATTAATTAATATTAACTTGTAAAAAACACTCCAAATTACCTACTCCAAAACAAATGTATATTATAATAAATTTCAAATTAGATAATTTAGACTTGTAAAAAAATCTTAATAATTCAGAGTTTTTTTTTACAAACTTAAATTACCTAATTTGAGCTTGAAAAAAGTATATTTCAATAAATCTTGATTAGATGATTCAGATTCAGAAAAAATTAAATCTAAATTATCTATTCTAAAGAATCATTCAAAAATATTTTAATCTTTAAAATATGATGAAGTTGAATAGAGAAACATTTGAAAGTGTAAGGAGAAACTGCTCACCCAGGAACACAGCACCTCCACGATAGGCACCGCACGAACCCTAGCACCCATTCAGCTTCGTGCTAAGCCACTAACCCTGCCACCAATGTCCCAATCCATAAAAAAAAACTACAAAAAGAAAATAAAATTAGCAAAATAAAAATCGTGGCTGCAGCATCGTTTTGTTGTACCCCTCCTAGTCATTCATCACTTCTCACCCGACCCATTTCATCCCAAACCACGCTTTGCTTCCCCAAATTCCTCTTTACGTTGAGCCACTATTCTCTTCCATTGCAACACACACAATCATGTTTTCTGAATATTCAACCTAACGGGTATGTATTCCCTTCAATTTTCCCTGCATAACACCTATTTTTCTTGCTCTGCTCTTTCTTTCTCATTGAATTGCTTAGCTGTTATTGTTCGTTGCTCAGAAAACTTATCAAAATCAAGTCTTTAACTGTTTATCTCAAAAGGGTCTTTTTTGGATGTTGTTTCAGAGTGTCTTCTCCTGTTTGTAACCTGTGGTTGTTTCGGGAGAGACTTTTAGATTTTTCTGCATATATAGCAAGGGAATCTTGTTTTTTGTACCCTAGTGGATATGGATATAGTTGAATCAGTAAGGAAAATTCCTTTGCAAGACCCACCCGAGGAGGAGTTTTGTGCTTCTGACTTGACTTGGACCAAGTTTGGCAATGCGGAGCACCATGATGAAGTTGCGCTCATTCCCTATGACAGAGTTGATGCCTTTATAATTGGTGAATGCTCTAATGTGGAGTGTCCGACTCGATTTCATATTGAGAGAGGAAGGAAACGGACTATTGGAAGCTTGAAGGAGTACAAAGATGATGAGTATCTGGAGTACAGGCTGTAAGTTTCTGCCTTGACTATTCTGTATTTCAAAATGATTATGATCAAGACTTTAGACATTTTATTCCTACTTTGGATGTTGTAATGTAAACAGAAGGTTGTTTGGATGTTTAGCATTTTCTTGCTTGTTGTCATTTAGTTTATGTTTTGATAGAACACTGGAATTTGGAAGTGTGAAATCATAATTCCCCAGTAGAATGGGGTCCTTATTAAGTTCTTTTATCGTTAACTTGTTCACAAGTTCAAATCATTTCCTTGTTGCTATCTGAAGTTTGGAATCAACAGCTGCAATGAATAATTTAAAACTGAAGTGATTTGCACAATTAGGTTTCCAATACTTATCTTGTGTAGTTGAACTTTGTTCTATGCAAAGGTACTGGTGCTCGTTTGGCCCAGAAAATTATGGGGAGGGAGGAGGCATCTTACCTAGTAGAAGGTATCGGCTTAATACACGAAATCGTGCTGCTAGACCTCAATCGATGCGGGGTTGTACTTGTCATTTTGTTGTCAAACGTCTTTATGCCCGTCCATCGCTTGCGCTCATTATATACAACGAGAGGCGTCATATTAACAAGTCTGGTTTTATCTGCCATGGACCACTTGACAGGGATGCCATTGGTCCAGGTGCCAAAAAGATTCCATATATATGCAATGAAATTCAGCAGCAAACTATGTCCATGATATATTTGGGCATCCCAGAAGAGAATATCCTGGAGAAACACATAGAAGGAATTCAGAGATATTGTGGTTCAGATGCAAAAGTCAGTAGCCTTGCTTCTCAGTATGTGCATAAGCTAGGGATGATTATCAAAAGGTCTACCCATGAGCTTGATCTTGATGATCAAGCTAGCATCCGCATGTGGATTGAACGCAATAGAAAGTCAGTTTTTTTTCATCAGGATACTTCAGAGTCTGACCCTTTCATCTTGGGGATCCAAACGGAATGGCAGCTACAACAAATGATTCGTTTTGGTCATCGAAGTGTTGTTGCAGCAGACTCTACGTTTGGCGTGAAGAGACTTAAAGTAATTTTTTTTTTCTATCATTAAGTTATGGTAGATCTAAAAGAAATGCAGTTATCTTGTTTTTATTGCAATATATTTTATATCAACCTAACTTTGTTATATTTCCATGTTGGCAGTATCCCTTGTTCACACTACTTGTTTTTGATTCAAGACAGCATGCACTTCCTGTGGCATGGGTCATTACACGTAGCTTTGCCAAGCCTGATGTGTCTAAGTGGTTGAAAGCTTTAATGGACCGAGCTCGTAGTGTTGAGCCTGGATGGAAAGTCAGTGGATTTTTAATTGATGATGCTGCAGCTGAAATTGATCTTTTGAGGCAAGATTCATTTCATTAGGAATGAGTATGGTTAATTGTTCTATAGTGCCATTTGATTTTCTTACTTCTATTAATTGCTTTTACAGAGATATATTTGGCTGTCCTGTCCTATTTTCACTATGGCGTGTTCGTAGATCATGGCTTAGGAATATTGTCAAGAAATGCAGTAATATTGAGATTCAGCGAGAGATTTTTAAGCGTCTCGGGACAGTAGTGTACAGCATTTGGGGAGGTATTAATGCATCGCTTGCCTTGGAACAGTTCATGCTGGATTTTGTTGATCAAACTGCTTTCATGGAATATTTCAAAGCCTCCTGGTTACCCAAGCTTGGTTAGATATTTCTCTTCTCTCATGCATGCACATAAAATAACTGGTTTGACTGAAGGCATATTCATATGCATGCTTGCTGCCAGAAATTGCAAAAAGGATGTTCCTTAGCATTTTACTTCCAAATATATTAACTTGCTTTTCCCTTATGCTTGTTTTCTGTTCTACAGAAATGTGGCTTTCAACAATGAAAATTTTTCCGCTAGCTAGCCAGGAAGCTTCTGGAGCATTAGAAGCCTATCATGTTAAACTAAAAGCCAAACTTTTTGATGATTCACATCTTGGAGCGCTTCAAAGAGTAGACTGGTTAGTCCACAAGTTAACGACTGAGTTGCATTCTAGCTGCTGGCTTGACCGCTATGCTGATGAAAGTGATTCTTTCCAGAACGTGAAGGAAAAATATATTGCTTCTACATCATGGCATCGAGCACTTCAAATTCCAGACTATGCTGTTACTTTGGATGATAAAAACCACCACTTTGCCAAGGTTGTGAGCCAGAAAGATAGTAGCTTAATTCATCTAGTGTGGAATCCAGGATCTGAATTTGCTTTCTGTGATTGTTCTTGGTCAATGCAGGGTAACCTTTGCAAACATGTCGTTAAAGTAAACATGATTTGCGAAAATCTTAAAGGTTATCAGCCATCCATGTCTTTCCGGTCTTTTGAAGAGGTTTTGATGGATTTATGGAAAAAGCCAGTGGATGATTCTTTTGCATTGGATCTATCATTGGCTTGGACCCATCAGATGCTAGATCAAATTCAAAAACTAGTTGAACTGAATAATTCTACTGATATTGGCACTGTAGTCGACAATATGCCTCTGAAATGGGTTTCTAAGAAAGGCAGAACCTACATTGGCAAACCATCATCAAGTTTGACTCTTCCTCATGGTAGCAGTAACACGAAAAGTGTTGTTGTGCATAAAAAGAATCGGAAACGGAAAAGATTGTCACGATTAAGATGATCAATTTGGTTGGTATCAGTAGTCATTATGTTTGATCTGGAATATGTCTGATCAAGGCAAAGTGGAATTCATTTCAAAATATCCTGTAATTTATTGAATTTCCGGTTCTCTAGGTCTGTTGCTTCTTCTTGTCTTTGAAGTTGCAGCATCTACCAAATACGTCCTGCACCGATCAGAGAACAGTTATTGCTATAATTATATGAGCATGTTGGTTTTGGAGATCAAAAGGAGGTAACAAAGCAATTCTGATGCATATGTTTTATTCAGCATTTATACCTGACAATTAAAGCAATTCTGATGCATATGTTTTATTCAGCATTTATACCTGACAATACTTTTACGTGATCATCTGGGAAAGGGTAATGGACAATTTTGCTTAGAAAATGGAAGCCATTCCCGAACTTCACATTTTTTTCAATTTCCCCTCACTTTCGCAGTCATGCTAGCGCAATAGTTTATTTTCTTAATTTTTACATCGTACCATCTTTAGAATTTGAAGTCTGTTCAAGTACTGAGTTCATTGCAGAGAACAGATCATTCCATGGATCATGTCTTTTCTTCTAGTTTTTGGCTTTGATATTCTTATTCTTTGACTTACAAGATATGTATATACAAATTACTGTCATATTACTTTAAATAAGTTGCGATGTATACTTTAATTAGTGAGAATTTTGAACTTATTTCATTTGTTATTTTTCATGGGCAATCTTGGTAGAAAAGAGTGGAATCCAGTACATCAAGGAGCGAATACCTTGCTCTACTTTGTCAAAGAAACAATCTCCACCTGAAATTTTTAGATAATTTATAATTCTCCTAATATATTTTTATTATTGGTTCATAAAGCACTTTAAAAACATTATTTAAAGCGTTTTGAGAATTAATGCATAATATTAACAATATTTATAACTAACATGTTGGATAATATTTTTCAAGCACCTTCTAACATTTTCAAGGATTGTTAAATTTTATTCTTGAGACATTCCAATGAATGTTATGCCTCAAAATGTTATTCCATGAACATATTGGTTTCAGAACATAATTTCAGAAATTTTTTTGTGAAAGTCCGGAGTGTGGATCAATAGGTATTGTAAAAATAACTTCTGTTCATATAGAAAATTAGGATTTGATTGATTTAATTTTGTTTTTTAGTTTTTGAAAAAAAGTTTTAAGAGTAGTTTTAAAAACTGTTTTTATAAAAAAAAAAAATTTATTTGGTAAGTGTTATTTGAAAATTGTTTTAAAAATAAAAAAAATTTTATAATTATTAAAATTTCATTAATGAAAAGCAAAAACAACATATTTTTATTATATTTTGAATGTTTTTTTAAAAGAAAAATCAAAAGGAAAACTATTTTTAATTTTTCCTGTTTTTTAGATTTTAAAAATTAAAAAATCAGCATTTTTAAAAAAAAAAATTATGCAAAGGAGTTTTTTAGTTATTAAATATTTATAAAACTATTATCAAATAAGTACTTAATATATCCTATTTTTCATAAGAATAATAAATAATGTAATTATATGTATTTTATATATTATAATAAATTAATTTTAGAAATGTTTTTTACAAAATTTTTATAGAATGTTATTTAAAAGTTTACATTTCTGGAATTTTTCTGAATATGTTAGGTGATATTTTTTTGGGTGTTTTTGTTTTTATTTTTTAAAAAAACAAAAACCAGAAGTGAAAATATGTTTGATTATAATTTAGAAAACATTTTCTCTAAAAACATTTTTAGAAGGTGACTAAAAAAAAAAAACAGAAAAAGTTGTTTTTAATAATACTATATAAAAACTTATAACAATATTGTAACTATAACAAAAATTATATATAAATATATTTTAAATTATATATATAAGTATTTTATAATTTTTTATTAAAATTGATTAAATTTAATAATATTATTTTTTTAAAAATAATAAAATGTTGAGTGAAAAAAAATATTTTTCGAACATTGAAACTTTGAAAATGAAACAGAAAGTAAAAACAGAAAACTTATATTTACTTCACTCTAGAAGTCGGGAAATCCTGTGTTTATGCTGATGATTACGCTGACATCTCAGCTCTTTTATTATTCAATTTCTCATTTGTTCTCTTATCCAGTTTCAAAATTTATCTTTTGTTTCAATGTTGCTCATTCATTTGCTAATCGTAGGCGTTAATCATATAAATAAACCCTTTTTTCTATTTTTAATGATAACTATTCAAATCTTTGTAGCTATATCAAGAAAAATCACTTCATATTATAGTATCACTATTTTTTTTTTTTATTTTGATTAGGAGATGCAGGAGGTTTACAGAAATATAATTAGATTTTCTTTTAAAAAAAATGCTTGGTGTGTTAGAAAGATGCAGGAGGTTTACAGAAATATAATTAGATTTTCTTTTAAAAAAAATGCTTGGTGTGTTAGAAAGTGTTGCATGAAGCAAATAGTATAAATATTACTGACATGGAATTTTGAAACATGCATGATGATTGAGTTTGACACGAGAAAAATCTTAAGTAGATATCGTTAAAATATTAGAGGATAAAATTAAAGGGAAAAAGACAAGAGTTATTGTTCAATAATAAGATCATAAAAATCTTGTGATTTTCAATTTTTTAATCATACAGGGTTAGGAGTTCCTAAGAAAATTATGTGTTGATTATCTAATTTTTTAGAAGATTCACATGAATAAAAACCTCTTATAGTATGAAATTTATTACTCCTAAGAAATGAGTTATCCGCATATCTAGTTATATCTAGTTAAAGGTGGGTTATGTTAGGTTGGGTCAGGTTTAGGCAAACTCAAGACCCAACCTGATTACAACTCATTAGGTTGGATTTTTGTTTTTTTTTCCTCATCAAACTTAACCCAACCCAACCTGTCATTGAACAGGTTGAGTTGGATTGAGCTAATTGGATCAACATTTTTTTAAAAAAATTAAAGATTAAATGTAATGTTTAGAACCTTGTTTTATATATTTTTTAGGATATTTTTTTAAAAGAATAAAATATATCATTGTTGTAATATAAAAATAAACAATAAACTATTAACTTTGAGTTTAAACTATCGTCTGAAAACTCATTATTGGTTTTTTATCTACCAATAAATATTAGCTAGTTGAGTGAGGTGTGTTCTTATAGTGCAGAGTACTTGCCTTAATGCGTGATAGTCTCGATTCAGGAGTTATAAATTAAATTATTAAACTCATTTTTTAATTTAAATTAATAAATAATAATAATATAATATTATTATCGGGTTGAGTAGGGTCTTAGGTTCAACTCATTAAATCCGTCACCCAACTCGTAAGAGATTGGATTTGATTGGGTTGAGTTGAATTTGACCCAATCTAAAAAAAAACCAACCCAATCACTTTGTGTTAAATTGAGTCGAATTAGATTCATCAGGTCACTCAACCCAATGAACACTCCTAAGTTAAATCTTAAAATTGGAAGGGCTATACTTGAAGTCAAGAAACAACAATTTGGATTTCATAGTGAATGTAATAATCTTGATGTGGAGTTTAAGTGTGATGGGAAGTCTCACATTGAGTAGGAACAGACTGATTGAACATTATATATGTGAGAACATCTATAGACCTAATGCTTTAAATTTTTGGGTTAAGAAGTGGTGTCAAGGCTCACTTATGAGGTGATTCAAGTCCAATAGTTTATATCTTTTTTTCATTCAGTTAGAGTTTTCATTCTGTTTTATCACGTTCTGTCTTTTGATTCTTTGATCTCACTTTTTATTTTCTGATTCGTTCTTGCATTTGTGAATTCATTTACCCTATGAGGAGGCAAAACAATTAAGACTACCATTCTTCTTAATTCGTTGCTGAAGTCCTTTGAGCATTTTGAGGATGTGTGGCTATAAAAAAGGAGTAAATAATTAGAGACACATGATTAGTCTGAGTATAGTGAATGGGAAGGGCAAAGAGAAAAAGGAAAAGGGCAAGGAGTCTAAGAATCACTAAGAAAGTAATGTTGAGCAGGAGAAGTAGATGAGGTGCTTAAGATGTCAGAAACTTGGTCATATCCAAATTAACTACCCTAAGAATAAAGAGAAGGATCCTCAAAATTTGGAAGAGACTACTAATGTTGTGGAAGCATCATAAGGTTATGAGTTTGCTAGGGTTTTAGTGGTGTCTTCTAATGAATCACAAAGGAGTTGGGTCATGGAATCAGGATTTTCTTACTATATGTGTTCAATGAGATACTACTTTGAAACTCTAGGTATAACAAGCCTTGCATACTGTAGGTATAAGGACGATCAAACTTAGGATGTTTGACAACCATTATATGTTGTTGTAGGGGGTAAGGGTTGTTCCAGAGCTTAAATGGATCCTACTGTCCATAACTTAAATGAATTTACTGTCCATAAGTATATTTGATGTTATGAGTTATTTCACTAAGGTAGGAGATAAGATGATGAGGGTGTCCACAAGAACTTTGTAGTCACCATAGGTCAGAAGATTAGTGGGTTGTACATCCTAGATGGTTCTGCCATCATTGGACACATGTCTGTTGCTAGTCAAATGGTGTAGAGGTATAGGCCATGGAGGTTGCAGTCTAGACCGTCTAAGTGTGCCAAATATAGAGACGTGATGTTTAGTGAAACCAGGATGAGTATGCTGAGTGGGAGATTTGGAAAAGATAGGAAGAAGGCTCACATTGAGGTGGAGTCACCCACTAACAACTTCAAACAAAAGCGTTTGGGGTAAAAAGGTGTAACAAAAAGAGAAGTTGAGCAAGTGGCATTTGACTTTAAGGGAGCAAAACATGTTGTTTCTGACTATCAATTGGTGTGTGATAGGGAAAAAAGGATCGTGAAACCTACTTAGAAGTTTGGTTATGCTAATCTCATTTGTTATGATTTTAGTGCAACTAAAGAGATAGAAGGTTCTAAGGAGAGGCTGAGAAACTTAAGGAAGACATAAAAGAGTAAGGGGATTTAACAATGGCAGTGTGCTATTGGGGAACAACTTGAATATGTGAAAGGGTGTAATTCCTAGGGTAAATACGAGCTTAAGACGCAAGTGAAGTTTGTATAAGGGGCTGTTAGTATAGGTTAATCATCAAAAGGAGAAGCAGAAGATTGTGGAGGTATGTTGACCCTTGGTTCAAATTCAAGGTGGAGATTGTTGATGTTAACTCAAAATCATTATAAAGTTGAAGCTTTTAAAGGTTTGTGAGCTATTTAGGTAAAATTTTTTATTTGAGACAAGAACATGTAGTTGGGTAGAAGTTTCTGTTGGGGCCGAAAGTGTGTTTAGTGAGAGAATTTTATAGTTGCGTCTAGTGAGAGTGTCTTGTAGCATGTCTAGTGAAAGTGTTTTGTAGTAATGTTTGGTAGAAATAATCTAGCATGAGTATCTAGAGTGGATCGTCTGGTATTAACGCATGTATACCCTTTGATGTATGCTTTTGACCAGAGCTTCTGCTGTACTCTTAGTAGATTTTATCTTTTAGCATCTACATTCTATATAGAGATGCATAGGTTAATTACACCATGTGACATGCTGTAAACCCTGTATATGGGTAGCTGTAAATGGGGTTTCCAAGTCTGGAGAGATGAAAGTGTTGACATCTTGAGCTTCAGAGGCAGAGTGGGGAAAAAGCCTCCTCTTGATCTTGTCTTACGATTCTAATGTTGTGTCAAAAGCTATAGGGCAAAGCGATACCAAGCCAAGAATTTAGCCGGTGTACTCATAGTGGCTTCTTCAAAACCAGTATTTAGATGAAGTGGAACAAAGCCTTGGGGAATAATGGCTTCTGGTATAACAAACCTTTGGTAACAAAGATCATCTCAGTAACTCTAGGATGATGGTGGAAGTTTACTAGGCCATTCCCATCAAGGTCACACTTCTCCCAATGGAGAGGCCAATATTCAGGCCACTATACTCAGAAGAACTGACAATTTTCATAGATGCACTAAAAATGCCTCTAGACCCAACTTTGCTTTAGTTTTGTGGTCCTTAAATCTTAAGCTGTTACGTTAACTGGGTTTATTTGCATTGAACAGTGAAGCACGTTGATGAATATGGGCTGCTTATTGGCTGGAATTTTGGACAAGTGTCCTGTATATTATCAGTCTCCCAAGCAAACTTGGATGTTGGTAAAGGCAACATAAAGAAATAGCTGAGCAGAGGATTTCAATTTCATCTTGAAGCTCCACTTGGTTACTATTTGTTGCATCTTACTACGTTGGCTGAATAAATTATCCTTTTCAAATCATATATACTAATATGTTGATGATGCATGACTCCCTTGATCTTTTTCCTTGAGGTTCCAAGCACCATGAAATGGATGATGGAGGGGAAAGAAAATGGAGGTGGGGCGCCATTCTCAAAGAGAGATAAGCCAAAGTGTTTAGGTTTGCCACAAGGGAAGGAACCCTTGATAAAAACCAACTAGCAAGAGGTTCCTCAAGAGAGAGGATCCTCAAGACCTTTTACTAAGAATGTGCTCACAAAGAGACTATTTTCATTCAACTTCAAAGGTGAAATTTTACAATGAGGGGGAATGAGTATATATAGCCCAATGGGAGAGCTTGGGCACACTTTTCTAGGCAATGTGAGACTTAGGCTTAATTAGGATTAAAACTAATTAACCCAAGTCTTAGGCCTTAAGTGAGGCACCTAAGTTCACCCCCTATGGGTGCAATTAGCATATCTTAATGTGAATGGGCTAGCCCAAAATCATGTCTTAACTTATGCACCCATTATAAGCTTACTGCTTCTTTTTAACTAAAGACACCTATACCTTATAAACTAAGAAGATGGCCGGAAATACATGGCCTTAAGGGAATTAAAAATACTTTCCTATTTATCTAATTAAAATAAAATATTTACAAGCTAAAAATAACAAAGACTATGACTTCGAATCTTCAATGAGCTTTTGTCCATGCCATGCCTTCCTTGAGTCCTCCTAGCCATGATGCATGCTAGGTGAGATTGCATCATCTCCTCTCCCTTGGAGAGGATTTGACCTCAAATCCTGAGGTCTTTCTTCCGTTTTTTCAAAGTCTGCAAGAAAATAAGGAAAGCAGTAAGTATATGCAGACAAGTGATTTTGGGGGAAGTGAGAGGTCTATAAGGAGGCCTTTTAAGAATGGGGTAGTGGAGGTTGGCACTAAAGTTTGAAAATATTTTAGTGTGCATGTGCCTCCACACAACAGCTCCCCATCCTCCTCCAATTGCACTAGATACTAGCCTCAAAGGTTTTGAAATAGTTGGCGAGACTAGTCTAAGTGGAATGGAGCACTCATCAAGTTGGATTTGAGGGTGTGGATCAAGGTGCTCAAAAGATATAGGCACATCCTCAAATTCAACTTGTTATTTTTGTAAGAGTTGGCAGGAAAATTTTTCTATGTAGAGAACCTCCTTTGAAGGCAAAGGCGGATCTTCCTTAGACTCGGTCTTCCTACCAACAACATTATTTTCATTTTTATCCCTTTCTCTCTTAAGCTTCATGATCCTTCTATCCTCCATAACCTCGGTAGGGGTAAGAGGAAGTAAGGTGATCTTTTTCCCTTTATGAGAGAGAATGATTTTATTAGTGAGGCCATTGTGCAAAGTTTCCTTATCATGTTGCCATGGCCTTCCCAGCAACATGTGACTAGCTTCCATAGGGACTACATCACATAACACTTTGTCGTGATACTTCCCTATGAAGAAGCTAATCTCCACTTGCTCTTTTACTACTACACCATCTTCATAATTAAGTCTATACAAAGAATAAGGTGAAGGATGAGGAGTAGTAGCAAGTGATAGCTTTTCCACCACCCTCGTGCTATAAAAATTACAACATGATCCACCATCCACAATAAGAGAACAAGTTTTGCCCAAAATTTTGCATCTTGTTTGAAAAACATTCTCTCTTTGTGTTTGAGTTTCCTTACAAGGATGACTTCCAAGAAGTTGTTTCACTTTGAAGAGATCATCACATGAATGAATACCCTTTTTATTTGATGTTCCCTTTAAAGTCCTTTTTTCTTTTGGGGCAAAACAAAGCAATATGCCCTTTTTCTAAACACTTAAAACATTTAGGACTTCGAAAACGAGTGCTCGAACTAGTGGTAGGGGTGTTACTCATACTCAAGGGTTTTCTCTCAATATGCTTTCTTTTGGATGACTCTCTTTTGGGTTTAATTATAGAAGGGTTTGTCTTTTTCTTAGGATGCCTCTTAGGGTTTTCCTTCTTACTAGAAGAAGCATGAATGTCATGGATTATTTTAGGCTCCTCTAAGTCTCTATAATGTGTGTAAATGTTACCACAAAAGCTCTTATAGGCATCTCTCTTTTTGTATCTTCATTTCTTCCCTTCTTTCTAACTTATTTTGTTCCTTTTCTCTCTTTTCCAATTCTTTCTTCTCTTTTTCTCTCCTTTCTCTTCTCTCTTTTCTCTCTAACTCTTTTCTTTTGTTTTCTTCTTTTTCTTTTTCTTTTTCTCTTTTCTCTTTTTTCTCTTTTCTTTCTTTTTCTCTTGCTTCTCTTTCTTTCTTTTCATTTTCCCTACTCTCTATTTGTCTCTCTTTTTCTCTTCTTTCTTTTCTTTCTTGTCTCTCCTTTTCTTTTTGTTCTTTCTCTCTTCTCTCCTCTCTATCTAGTTCCTCTTGTTCTCTTTTCCTCATCTCTCTTTGTTTTCTCTCATTTTTCCAAAATTCCCTACGTTGTTTTTCTACTATTTCCCAATCAATAGAGTATGGATATGTGGGCAAGGTTGGTTTATCACTCTTCTCATTCTTTTCTTTTATTCTATTCTCACATTCTTCTCCTTTATTTTCCTTAGTTTCATTACTACTCCTAACACTCCTAGAAGTGTGTGAAAACATGTCAAAGTGTAAGGCCTAGGGAACTAATATGCAAAACACTGTTCTCTTTTTTGTTTTCTCCTAAAGTGTTAAGAGTCTTTGGAACTCTAACACTTTCTAAAACGTTGAAAGCAAATAAAGAAATTTAAAGCAAGGCTAAATGATTCTAACGTGCTCCTAAGTATGAATAAGGGGTACCAATTCCTTATCAACACTAAAACAAGAAACTAAGGTTTATTACACACAAAAGAGGTGACCCTTTGATATAAATCCAAAGGGGTTGGATTCGTTTTGCGGATCTATCTAGGTTGGAAGGTAATAAGTTAACAAAACAATGAGAATTGGGTAAACAAGAAAATGGAAAGGATGAAAATGGTTTAACGAAAAGATAGATGACGCCACTTCCAAGGATGGAAGATAAGTCATATGACGCCACAAGGGTGGTGATTTACCCTTGATAAGTCTAGGAGAACACCACAAGGAAAAATTCCTTGATAAGTTCTAAAGAGAAATTCATCTCTGACAAAAGGGTAAAACCCAAATATAATTTTACTAATTCAATGGTTGTCCTATGAGTACAATTCAACCCCTATTTATAAAACTAGGTGACTGTTCAAAATCATAACTCTCAAAAGAAAAAATTAAATACTCCATTATCACGCAATTATCACATATGATTAATTGCATGTTACATTAATTCCTAAATTAATGAAACGTTACAAAAAATGAAAAGTCATTGTCTTCGACATTCACATCATTCTCTCCTTCTTCGAAAAGATTCGTCCTCGAATCTATGACTTTTTTTCCTATCAATTTTATTCACTTATAATTTAAAATAAACAAAATCAACCTCCAGGATCAAATGTAACTTGTAAAAATTCATGCATCAAAGAAGTTTTCCTTTTTGGTTTCCAAACCCAAACATTGGAATCAAGAAGAATTCTTCTTTTAAAATAGATTTATGCATTTTCTTCAGGAGTTTTAACCTCAACAATGTACTGAATGTACAGTGACTTTGGAAAAGGGATATCCACATTTTTCTTCCTCAAATATGGAAATTTGTGGGTTGTATTGTCATCGTCATGTGCATTCAAAATACCAATAAAAGAAGAAAAATCATTAGCAGTTTTTATTTTAACGTTCTTTTTCTCTCTTTCTCTTTCCTTTTCTCTCTCTTCCTCTTTACTCTTTTCTATTTCTATTTTTCTCTTTTCTTCTCTTTCTTTTTCTATTTTCTCCTTCAACTTATGTTGATTATCACACACTTCACTTGGTGTCAGAAATTTCAAATTAAGTTTGCGTCCTTCATGCACCAAAGAAACTGAAAGTCTTTCAGAATTTATCCCTTTACCCTGCAACCAAGGTCTCCCTAAAAGAAAATGACATGAGTCCATGGGAGCAATATCGCATGTCACTTCCTCCACATATTTTCCAATAGTGAATCTAAACTTAGTTTGCCTAGGATGAAGACTCGTTGGTAAGTTAAGTTTATTCACCAATCTTTCGCTCACAACGTTGCTATAACTTTCTTCATCAACTGCAAATAAACACAAATGACCTTCGATTAAACACCTTGTATAAAAAATATACACCATAGTTCCAAACCTAGAGCCGAAGCTCTGATACCAACTGATATAAATCCAAAGGGGTTGGATTCGTTTTGCGGGTCTATCTAGGTTGGAAGGTAATAAGTTAACAAAACAATGAGAATTGGGTAAACAAGAAAATGGAAATGATGAAAATGGTTTAACGAAAAGATAGATGACACCACTTCCAAGGATGGAAGATAAGTCATATGACGCCACAAGGGTGGTGATTTACCCTTGATAAGACTACATATGGACATTTGTGCTTATCCAGATGACAAGTCTTCAGCATGTTGTCCTTAATGACATCCACCCAGTTGACTTTGATGCTGTTCTTGATAGCATAGATCAAGATCATATCTTCCTTTAGAATCTAAGCATGATTGCTCCCATGAGCAGCCAGTATCCAAGCAATAAAGTAGTGCAACAGTCTATCATCAACTTTCGTTCCCCCAGTGTTAAACACCATCTTTTTCTTCGGGTCTCTTCTTCCACTTCTACCTAATTCCCAATCATTAGGTTTGATGAACATTGATTTGAAAACCTCCATTTTCCTGTAATTGACCCCATTCTGTTTGAGGTCATCCACACTTGCACTAATTCTAGTATTAGCAACCCCACCAATAGTAAAAAACATCTCCTCAGTTAGAACAATCTTCTTCCTTTTCACCTTAGAAATAAAATTTCCATAATCATTCTGCTTCAGATTAGAATAGAAAATCCTAACCAAATCGGGGTAAAACTTCCCTTTCAGTTGAGAGAACTTTTACAACCCTTGGAAATCTAGGTCATCATGGAAACTGAACCCATTCTCAGTAAGCCAAGAAAAGATGAATACCTTCAGAGAGATCACTTCCCTGCTTGCATGGCTTTGATTGAAAAGGTCCTGTTTCTCTTGAGATGAGAACCACTCATGAGAGTATTCTCGAGTTTTGGCTGGAGAGCCTTGTGCAAGACGCTTTGGAGCAAAAGGATTCCTGGGAGTGAGCTTAGGCCGAAATTCCCTTCCTATGTTTCACCCTCTTCTTTTGACTAGAGCTACCCTCTTCCATTGTTAGGGTTTGGATGAAGAAAATTTGGGATTGAGATGATTTGGGTTGATAGAGAACCCTAGCTTCTTGAGAAATTTTCGCACTTGAGACTTCTCTTGGAATCAATTTGGAGATTTTAGAATGAGTTGGATTCGCACCCTTTAGGATTTTAAACTTAGAATTGAAAAACTTATGCAGGTAATCGATTGCTGCTTTAGGAGTAATTGATTACCTACAGTGGTAATCGATTACTACAGAGCAAAAACCCTTGTACATGCAAATTATGCTATCTCATTCCATTCTATCAAAATGCAATGCTTCTAATGCATGAATAATTATCAAATGTCATAAATGTTCATCCAATTCATGCAATGACTTATCAGTCCATTCAATCCATACAATTTATGCATTCTAGGATCAATCAAACATAGTCAAAGTCACAGTTCATGAGCACTTACTATACTAAGCTCTCTTCTGAGCTTGTAAAACCTTTCCCTTGGCAGTGGTTTTGTGAATATGCCAGCTAGCTGGTACTTTATTTCTATGAATTGGACTTCACAATCTCCTTTTTCTACATGATCTCTCAAGAAGTGATGACGAGTCTCTATATGCTTTGTCTTTGAGTGAAGTATAGGATTCTTCGTTAGATTTATTGTACTTGTGTTGTCACCCTTGAGAGGTATTTTGTTGATTGTGATGTCAAAGTTTTCAAGTTGTTGCTTCAACCCTAAGGATTGGGCACAACAACTTCCAGCAGCTATGTATTCTACCTCAACAGTTGATACGACCACACATGCTTGCTTTTTGCTTGTCCAAGATGCTGAACTATTCCCAAATAAATGACAAGTTCCACTTGTGCTTTTCTTGTCCAACTTGCAACCTGCAAAGTCTGAGTCAGAAAAGCCAATTAAGAAAGGATTTATACCTTTGGGATACCACAATCCCACATCGAGTGTTCCTTTCAGGTACTTCATGATCCTTTTTACTGTTGTCATGTGTGATTCTTTTGGTGCAGCCTAATACCATGCACGTAGACAAACACTGAACATAATGTCAGGTCTACTAGCAGTTAAATATAGCAGTAAACTTATCATTCTCTGTATTTGGACACTTCTACTGCATGTCCTTTCAAGTCAGCATCTAGGTAGCAGTTGGTTCCCATTGGGATATTGGAAACTTTGCACTCTTCCATGTCAAATTTTTTGAGTAGCTCCTTTGTATATGTGGTTTGATGAAGGAAGATTCCTTTCTATGTTTGCTTGACTTGCAAGCCTAAGAAGAAATTCAGTTCCCCCATCATGGACAAATCAAACTCCCCTTGCATTTTGGAAACAAAGCCCTCATAGAGAGATGTGTTAGTAGAACCAAATATAATATCATCTACATATACTTGAACTAATAGTATATCTTCAGAAGATCTCATAATGAATAAGGTTTTGTCTACCTTTCCTCTTTCAAAGTAAGACAAAAGAAATTTACTTAACCTTTCATACCATTGCCTCGGAGCTTGCTTAAGACCATAAAGGGATTTCTTAAGCTTACACACGTGGTGAGGAAACCTGTGATCTACAAAACTAGGAGGTTGTGAAACAAACGCTTCTTCATCAAGGAAACCATTTAAAAAGGCATTTTTCACATCCATTTGGTATAGCTTAAAGTCAAACACACATGTAAAAGCAAGAAGGAGCCTAACAACTTCTAGTCTAACTACTGGAGTATATGTTTCACCAAAGTCTATACCTTCCTGTTGATTATAGCCCTTAGCTACTAATCTAGCCTTATTTCTGGTTATGGTTCCTATTTCATTTAGTTTGTTTCTAAATGCCCATTTAGTTCCTATGATATTCATACAACTCTTATATGACACTAGTTCCCAAACATCATTTCTTTTACATTGATTCAGTTCATCATGCATGGCTAACAACCAAAATTCATCATTTAAATCATCATCCACACAAGATGGTTCAATTTGAGAAACAAAACCCATATGTTCATAGGAGAGATTTAGAGAATGTCTAATGGTAACTCCCTTCTCAATATTACCAAGTATGTTGTCAAGGGAGAGATCTCTAGGTGTCCTCCATTCTTTGGGTAGATGTTGAGTTTCAACTTCATTTGAGACTTCCTTTTCCTCCAAGTTGATAGTGTCTTTTGACTTTATAGGAGGAATATCAACTGTACCTTCATCATCATCATCTACCAAGGAAACTCCCTTTTTATGGGGGTTAGATTCATCAAATGCAACATGAAATGATTCTTCAACACTCAGGATCTTTTATTGAATACTCTATATGCTTTACTATGTGCAGAATATCCTAGAAATACTGTTTCATCCACTTTTGCATCAAACTTGCCAAGATTATCGTTATTGTTTAGAACAAAAAATTTACAATCAAATACCCTCAGATAAGAGATATTAGGTTTTCTACCCTTGAACAATTTATATGGTGTTAATTTCAGAAGAGGACAGATTAGAATTTAGTTAAGAACATAACATGCAGCGCTCACTGCATCAACCCAAAAGTACTTAGGAATAGAATTCTCATTGAGCATTGATCTAGCTAATTCAATCAGAGATCTGTTCTTCCTTTCCACCACCCCATTCTATTGTGGTATTCTAGAAGCAGAAAAGTTGTGATCAATGCCATTCTCTTCACAGAATTTCTCAAACTTTCATTTTAAAATTCATTACCATTGTCACTTCTTAGGGACTTAATTTTCAAATCCTTTTCATTTTGGATCCTTTTGGAAATTTTGAGAAAAGCACGGAATGCATTATTTTTAGCAGATAAGAAAGTTACCCATGTGAATCTCGAATAATCATAAATTATAACCAACCCATATAAGTTTCCTCCTAGACTTACACTTCTAGAAGGACTAAATAGATCCATGTACAAAAGTTCAAGTGGTCAAGAGGTAGAAACTGAATTAATGGATTTGAAAGATTTTCTAGACTGCTTTCCCTTTTGACATGCATCACAAAGGCCATCTATAGAGAAATTTAAGTTAGGTAGGCCTACAATAAGATTTTTGGATGCAGGTCTATTCAATTAACCTAAATTAATGTGTGCAATGTGTCTATGCGAGAAGGATGATAGATCATCTCTAGATGATAAACATGTAATCTTTGATGCAGAATGATCCATGTTAAGCACATAGATGTTATTCATTCTCATGCCAACAAACAAAACATGATTTGATGCATCACTAATAGTACAACACTCATGATCAAACTTGATTTTAGAATTCTTGTCACACAATTGACTTATACTAAGCAGATTGAATTTGAGATCATCAACAAGTAAAACATCATCAATTTGAATAGAGTCTTTGTTACCAAGGCTTCCAATACCAAGGATTTCACCTTTATTGTTGTCTTCATAAGTGACAAAACCACTTGTTTTCGATTGTAGGGAAATGAACTTGCATCTATCTCTCATTATGTGCCTTGAGCATCCACTGTCGAGGTACCACAGAGACTTCTTTCCTTTAAGGCACACCTGCAAAACAAGTTAATTTCTTATTTTGGTACCCAAATGGAGTTGGGTCCATTTGGATAAGTAACAATTTTGGATCCTTTGGGAATCCATACATATTTCCCACTTGAAACTCCAATCCTCCTAATAAGGCAATTATAGGTAGTATGTATTTTGTGAAAACAATAATGACAAGAGACATAAGGTCTATACGATTTCCTAGAATTGAAAGTCCTTTTGAAGGCCTTTTTCTTATTGGTATTATGATATCCAAGACCAGCTTTTGAAGAAATGCCATGTTGCTTTCCCAAAAGAGCATCAAGGTTAGCACTCCATATATTGAACTTCGAAAATGCTTTTGTAAGATAATCCATTTTACCTTCAAGCACTTGACAGTTAGCACAAGTGGAGGATGAAAAATGATTACAATTAGAAATGATTTTTAATTTCAAATTTTCATCTTTTAAAACTTCCATTTCTTTTTGCAAGTCATTTATGCTTGCTTCATATGCCTTGATCTACTTTTTGAAACCAATATTGAGGAGGCTTAATCTTTTAGCCTCACCATGCAATTCAACAAAAGCTTCTTGGAGTTGGTCATAACCACAATCACAAGAAGATTTAGAGTCAGAATCACTTGCCTCTTTTTCTGCTTTGGCTTTAGTCATCAAGCAAAGATTAGCTTCTTGTTCACTTTCACTCTCACTTGAGGATGTGGTGGAGACAATGTCTTCCTAAGAAATATACGCTTCTTTTTCTTCTTCTTTCTGAATTTTGGTCTAGGCTCTTCATTATTCTGCTTTCTGGAAGGACAATTAACTTTTATGTAACCTGTCTTACTACATTCAAAGCAAGTAAACTCTGGAGGAGTTGTATTCCCCTTCTTTGATTACTTTCTACCACTTGAGATCCTTTCTTTTTTGTTCTTCTTCTTCATGAATCTTTTAAATTTCCTTACCATGAGACTCATGTCCTTAGATTCTAAAGATTTACTCTTAGTGCCTTCATCATCACTTGATTGCTCATGAGCTTTCAATGTTAAGCCTTTGCCTTTCTTTTCCTTCTATTCATCTCGTACTCTCTAAGTTTTCCAAAGAGTTCAGCATTTGTCATGGTAGCCAAGTTCTTTGATTCAGTGATCACTGTCATGGTGGGTTTCCATTTGCAGTTAAAAGATTTGAGTATCTTCACATTCAGCTCTTCTCCCTCAAACAACTTTCCAAGACCTTTCAAATGATTGATTATGTATGTAAATCTTTTCTGTACATCCATGATTGTTTCACCTTGATTCATGCGGAACATCTCATACTCTTGGATCAAGGTATTCTTTTTAGCCCGTCTTACTTCAGGTGTACCTTCATGGGTGACTTGGATTAGATCTTATGCTTCCTTAGTTGTATTGCATGATGACACCCTGAAAAACTTATCACTATTCAAGGCAGAATGTATAATATTTAAGATTTTTGAATCATTCTCAGCACGTTTTATTTTATCAATAGTCCACAACACATATGGTTTTTCAACTATTTGATTTTCAACCATATATAGGAATTTTATAATCGGTTACTACAACTTGCCAGAAGCCTTTATTTACAAATTCCATAAAAATTCTCATTCTAACTTTCCAAAAAGCATAGTTTTCACCAATGAATAATGGTGGTCTGTTAATGGAGACACCTTCACTGAAAGATAGTTGATTCCTTGCATTTTAAAAAAAATGGATTGATATAATCTTTAATATTTCTCAAGATCTTGATGCCAATTGTTGATTCTAGGGGGAATCTAGAAGGGGGGTTGAATAGATTCACCAAATTATTTTTCAAAGATTTCTATCAACAGTATCAGAGTATTTTAAAAAACAACCCCATTTTGAAATTTTCAAAATCTACCTTCTTTTACAAAAATGAGTTTTCAAGAATTGAACCCTTAAGGAAAAACACCAATTAAATAAATTCCTCTAATGATGATTTCAAACAAAGTAGCTAAGAAACTTAGCACGGATGTTTAATCAAATAATTCAGAATCAAAAGAGAGGAGTAGATAGAGTAAAATTCAAACCACCAAAATATGGGTCAAAAGCCCAAATAAAGTCAAGTAATTGTATATCAAGAATTAGATCTGCAGCAAGAAATATAAATGAATCAAACACAGCTACAAAAACCCAAAGGTTAATGCTCCAAGAATTCAATAAAGACTGAATTCAAAGTGTATAAGGAAGAGAGAATTTGCACAAAAACCCAAAGGTTAACCTGTTTTCCATTAAAATCTCAGTACACGCACACTACACATACAATTTTACTCCCAGAAAGATTTAAATCACAAAAGAAGAAGCTTCCTCTTGCACCCCATAAGAGTTTGCTATACTGTGACACACCGTCACTCATAATGCCTCACTTGTAACATCCCGCTACAAGATTTTCCCACAATCTCAAGAACACTTCGAGAGATTGTTAACCTTATGCAAAAACACAAATAGGGTACAAAATAATATCACTTAATGTGAAGAATACCCAAACAAAAAGATTAGAACTCAATAGAGTCTCTTCCTTGAATCTTGAATTGGAAGCACTTTCAAACCATAAAAAATGAGTATGAATCTTGGAGAGAATTCCTAGAAATCGTATGTGAGAAGCAAACGCTTAATTGGACTCATCAAAAGTTGTGAAATCTGTTTTCAAAATGCTTTTATATAAGGTTTTATGCAAGGTAATCGATTACCCACTTGATTACCTGATATCTTGCACAAAACTGAACCAAAGTGTTTGTTCTCGAGAGTAATTGATTACTGATTTCAGGTAATCGATTACCATAGAGAGCATCGATTTCAGTTCTAAAAAATTCTTGCAGGGTAATTGATTACAATTTTTAGGTAATCGATTACCTTACCTAAAAACACATTTTTGAAGCTTTTTCAGCATAACTTAGCCTATGTAATTTATCTAAAATCATCTCAAACACATTCTTAAGTCTGTCTAAAACACAGAATACAAGTAACTATACCTATAAATGTGTTTGGTATCATAAAATTGATTTAAGAACAAAAACAAAAAAAGAAAAAACAAAACCAAAACTTCACTAATCTACAATGTAATTCCTTTAGTTCTAACAGTTTTCTAAAGTCTTAGTCAAGTTGATTGATATTTGTGAAATCTTGTATTTGTATTATTTGAAGGTCATGTGGTCACCTAAGTTGGTTAAGGTTACTTCCCTCTATTTGAAAGTATCCCATCAATCAGCGTGACTTTCGACAGTGATGCATTTAAAAACAATCATAATTAATAAGAAATTTGGAAGAGATGTCGCGTCGTTTGACCATCCAACCTCTTCATGCCTTCCAACCTTTCATGTTTCCTACCCCTTCATAGTTATGCTATTTATAAGGGGTGGGGCTTTGGACGAGAAAACCTTTCCGTTCTAGTGCCTTTGAGAGTTTCCCTACAAAGTTGTCTTCTCTGGTGAAGTTTGAGAGATTCTGGCAATTGTTTGACGGCGAACATTGCGGTAGTACGCTATTCTTCCTCTTCTTGGTTGTTCTTATTTCATAATGCCTAATAGAAAGACTGAATAGTGGTGTAGAAACATTTACAGTTCACATTTTCTGCTTATTTTGCATAAATTTTAAGAGAATATAAATCATGGATGCTGAAGTAGATAATAAGACCCTTTATCTCTAGGCAAAAAAGGATGTGTTTAAATATAAAACTATGTACAACAACTAGGATATGATTCGAGAGTTAAGGGAGAAGTATGTGTTTACCCAAGACAATGTAAAGGAGAACTTTTGTGTGAACCATGCTTGTAGGGAGAACCCGCGTGTGCCATACCAGAAGGAAATGAGAAAACCTTTTTTGTGTTACAAGACCGTGGTCACAAAATTAGGTGTACGATATCCCTTGTCAGAATTTGAAAAGGAGGTCTTGACAGCCATCAATATAGCTCTAATTTAGCTACTTTCGAAGCTGGGCCTTTTTGTATGGTTTCTAGATTTTATCTCAAGCTATCGGAATTATCCCAACTTCTAGATTATTTATGTTCTTTTTTTATTTAAAGCAAAGCAAAAAATCAAGCTGGATGCCAGTCATTTAGTAGGGTCGCAAGAAGTGGAAAATTATCTCTATATGCATCTTCATACAAGTTTAAAAAAAACTATTTTAGAATCCTTGCTCCGACTCATAATGTGGAATTGTTGTCTGGTTTTCCCTTATATTGGACAGAGAACCCTAACTTCTATAGTGGTCTTCTACTTGATGACTTGACCACTGAAGAAAAGTTGACAGTGAAACAATTTGAAACTTTAGGATATCATGCTACCGAAACAATGTTGCTTCTAGAACATGACATAGTGGGGTTGAATATACACATTGGTAACATATGAACTTTTGTGATATTCAATTATTTTATGTAGTATGTTGGCGATGTTTTTTTTTTTGTGTTTAACATAATTGTTTATATGATCTATGCAAAAAAAAAATGGCATTATCCATGAAAGAGACGAAAAAAAATAATAAGAAAGAAACCACTAGAAAAACGAGTGGAGCTGATGTGACTACACAAGAAGGGAATAGGCTTTTAAAGTTGACTGCTGATGTGGGCGAAAAGACTTCGTGTACTCGACAAAACAAGGATCAATGAATGAGAATAGTAAATATGGACACTCAAACGACCAAAAAAATTTGTGAGACCAAGGCTAAGTCATAAGATCATATTGTAAGTGTTATTGTTGCTCAAAATTGGCATTGTGTGAATAAGGGAACAACAAAAGGAAAAACGACTTCGCTATGGGATGTTCTAAACATAATGCCACAATTTGAATGCATTTGATGCTAAAACCAGATGAAGAAGAACTACACAAACAAAGCTTGTTAAGCCTTTGCAAAGGAAAAAAAGGCTTTGGCAAACCGACTTGTAGTTATGTCAGTGATGACTGAAGGTGGAATCCAAGAATTAAAAAAGAAGCAGAAAAAATTAGTAATAAAATTAGAGAAGATAGAAAACAGCCTCAAGAAGTTAGAAGATGAAAACCACCACTTGAAAAGCGAAAGAAAAGATCTAGAGGACCTAAAAGAAAACGCTACTAAAGAAAGAAAATTGTTGTTGGTTGAAAAGAGGGTGTTGGCCGAAAAAATAAAAACAATCCAACCTGGAAAAAGATAAATTGCATGGGCAGATTACCTCATTGGAGAAAGACATGAGCCTTGCTCGAGATGAAGAAAAAATGGCAAAACAACAAGTGCAAATTCTTGAAGTCGACATTGAGAAATAAAAGTTTGAAATAACTTCAAGGTTTGTGATTTCAAGGAAATGAAAGAACAAGTAAAAGTAAATACTTTGTTCTCCAATGTTGACTTCAGTCAAATGGGTTGTTTTAAAGTAGTTGTTGATAATGCAGTGATGGATATATAAGAAGATGTTGTATAAATTGCCTTTAGATGTCATTGTTGAATGTCTTTTTTGTGTAGTAGTTTATTTTAGATCGGATAATCAACTTATTGTAATGTTGGTTGTTTTGTATTGTAATTTTGGTTGTTTTGTAAAAGAATTTGGAGTTGTCTGAATGCTTCTTAGTTCGGCATTTTAACTTTCCTATTATCATCGTTAACCCACCAATATTGCTTTTTGTTGCCATGTTTTTTCCTTTCAACAAGGCTTTCGTACCTATGATGTTGTGTCTTGTTTTGAAAATCCATGGATGTATTTTTATGCTCTTAGACTAGTGATACAAATCTTGTTTGTATCAGGATATAAAATGTAGGCTCTGAGCCACTTTTTGTGATTATGTTAATGGGTCTATAAGTGTAAATCATGTTTACATTAGGACGCATAATAGACCTTTGTTTCTACTCATTCAGAGTATCGACATCACATCTCTTGATTTTTTGCCCATAAAAATGCAAGTAATGCAAGCAAGGAAATAACACAACATAAAAAACAAAATGACCTTAAAAAGCAAAATGACTTAGTCTAAACAAAAGCAGAAATTTAACAATGATCATAGAAGGAGACATGCAAAGGCATCAGTATAGATGATGAAATCCCAACTATGTTGGCACCACATCATCTATCTATCACTTCAAGCACATCTCATTTTATTAAAAAGTCTAAAACATGAACAAAACCACATTGTTCACAAAGGTTAAAACAACCATCACTAACCAAGGTTACAACAACAATCACCATGTTTTTATAAACATTTCACACAAATGTACGACATATAAATATGAAGCATCTAGGGCAATTACACAAGTTAGTTAAAATAGAAACAGAGGCTAGCCATATTCCATGTTCATGGTAAACACCTTTCCAAAGTTTGTAAGCAGTAAACACCTTTCCCCACAACCTCTTTGATCTGATACAGGTCGGTTTAGTTTGAAGACAACTTATTGTGCACTTGGGCTTGTTGTGCTTTCTTGAGAACGAGGTCAGCTTTAGAAAAATTTGAGGGAAGACGTTAATGTTATTTTTTATCTCTGAATACTTCTTTGATGCTACTTCTTTAATATGAGTCAATTCTCGAATTTCATCTTTTAAGTGTAGATCGATATTTCAGCTATTGGTTTTTCATGTGCTCAATAGTCTAAGAAATTCACACAAACATGTATATACATTTTTAAAATTGTTGCACAATTGATGATATTGTCAAATATAATTTGTAAATATTTGTAAAATAAATTAAATATAAGGGTGAAAAGGGATCTGCTCATTGAAATCCAACATTCTATGAGGCACACCATATCAAAATATGACCAACTTCCAAAGGAATCGAACAACCCGATAAGTTATAATGGTTGCAATAGGTTTAACCTCTATCCACTTGCTAAAGTAGTCTTCAAACATAATGAGAAACTTAAGTTGGCGGGTAGCCATTGGGAAAGGACAAAAAATTTCCATCTCCCATTGATGGAAAGGTCAGGTAGAGGAAATTGAATGCAAATTCTCTACAAGAGAATGATATATACTGGAGTGAAGTTGGCACTTGTTACACCATTTGACATACATACTGCAATCAGAGTGTAGTGTAGGCCAAAAGTAGCTAGTTGAGAGGATCTTGTTGCCTAATGCTCGTTCACCAATGTGATTCCCATAAATTCCTTTGTGAACTTCATTCAAAACCATATTTTCTTGTTTAAAGGCTAAACAACGAAGAAGCAGTTGCATGAAGCCCTATCGTATAACTTCTCCTTAACTATTGTAAATTGGGATGCTTGCGAATAATGCTATCAGACTGTCACTTTTTAGATGGCAAGGTTCCATGTTGTAGGTATGTAATAATAAGCCTCATCCAAGAGTCTAACTTGAATTGTAAAAACAAAACCTCTATTGTAGTAAAGTTGATGCTCTGTGTTGATAACATCTCTTATATGAACAATCTGTTTTGACCTGGTTTCTTGGTGCTAGCAAACTTTTTTATAACAAATCTGCACACAAATTTTGTTCATAAGGTACATTGTGATAAAGTGAAACTACAAAATCTGGATATCATCTTGGTGCAATCCTCCTAGCAAGGGTTCTCTCACAAGGATCATGACTAGAAGGATTGAGGAAGACATGGATAGAGAGGAGGGTGGAATACCTCAACTTCTCATGGAAACCAAAACCATAGAAAATAGGTCATAGTCTTCATTGTATTGTCTTTTTTTATGCGCTATTTTATTAGCTTCATGAAGGCGCTTTTATTTTGTTATTGGGCCTTGTATTTTGGCCTTTATGTCTATTTTAGTAAAGGAGATGCAATTAGTCTTTTTTATGTAGAGTGTGTAGAGTAACATGAAACATGAGAGACATGTGGGATCCGTTGGTTCCCCCTAGTTGGCGTCACCTTTTCTCTCTTTTCTAGGTGAATCGTGCCAAGTCTCTTCTCACTCCTAGTTGGCCTTTTCAAATTCGAATTTGAATTATGGAGGGAAGTGACATGACACTCCTAAATTTAAATTTGTATTTGAAGGAGACATGATCCACCTTTTTAGGGACTTGCTTGGATCTACACATACTTAATTATGTGCTAATTGGCTTTAGATCAATTAGACACATAATTAAGCATGATTATTTTCCCTAAGAGTGGACTTCTACTCTCCTAAGCCAAGGCCCATACTTTGCTCTATAAATAAAGCCCCTTCTCTCATTTGTACTCTTTACACTTGAATGATAAAATTTACTTGAGAGAATTGATCTTTGAGTGTCTTCTTCTTTCTTCTTTAGAGAGAGAACTTCCATGGCTTTTATTAAGGACTTATTCCCTTGTGGCAAGTCTTCTTCCAAAGGCTTATCCTCCTAGGTGGCGCCTCCATATTACACACTCTTATACTTCCATCTCCATCTTCTTGCTTGAAGCAACCTCTTGAAGAGATCCAAAGGCTAGAGAAATATGGAGATTGCACAACATCTTCTTAACTTTATCAAGGTATTGAGCCAATTGTGGGTCCTTGTTTGATACGTTCCAAGGACCTATCCAGTTAATAATTAGGAGTCACTTTGGGCAGTGAGACCTTGAATTCCCATCTCCAATGCCAGCTTTATACCTGCAAGCAGGACTTCATATTCAACCTAATTGTTACTGGCTTGGAAAGAAAACCACAACGACTATTCTAACAAAACCCCATTGGATCCTTCAATGATTACACCAATTCCACTTCCATCCAAATTGGAAGATTCATCAACAGAAAGAACTCATGTTCCTTGATTTGCCAAGGAATCACTAGGGTCAGTTTATACTCTAATAGCTCCACAATCTATTTCATCACTTGGCGAACTAGATCAGGTTTATGAAGAATTTTCTTGATGGGTCGGTTGGTTTATATAATAACTTGAAAACTTTGGAAATAATGTCGGATTTTATGAGAAGTAACCATTATAGCCAATGTGAGCTTCTCTATCTTTTGTATCTTACCTCAACACCCTGCAATATATGACGCACAAAAGATACCAAGTGTTTTTCCTGATCCAACTCTTGCAAAAAATTGAGTTAATAACTTTGTCTGATTGTTGGGTGAAGAAAATAATTTGAATAAACATGAGAATTTCTATCCATATTAGATGCACCTCGAGATACTAAATTAGAAGGACTAAAGGAAGCAACAATTAATATTGGCTTGAAACATTAAGTATGTTAGGATTGAGGAAAGAAACATTTAAGGAACAAAGCTTGAGGTTGAGAGAACCTTAAAATAAGTCCGTAAAGATCATGCCTGGCTCGAGGCAATAAGCCTCAAAGGCGTATTCACTTAGTGGAAGCTCAACCTCGAGGAATTGAACAAAAGTGGTTGATTGCTCGAACCAACAACCAAAAGGAACTCTTAAACAACAATTCTTACTCGAGATATGAGTACTAAAGCAAGAGATGCTTGAACAATATAACCAAGGAAGAGAGTTTGAGAAACAAAGGCTCAAGACACGTAGAAGGATAGCATTCGAGATTCAAAAGAACTTTAGAAGATTAATATTCAATGAGTCAAAGGATAAGAATATGAAGTAAAAATTAGAGGTTACTATCCGTTAGGGTAGTGATCGAAAGTTAAGAGGTTTTTAGTAGTTTTTTTCGGTGAGAATAAAATACTATTTTCTTTCTAATTTTAGGGACAAATTTAGGTTGTAAAAACTTCTATAAATACTCTTCATTCAGAGTAGTTCAATCCTAATTAGGCTGTGGAAATGGGTTTGTCATTTTTTTTTAAAAAAAAAAAAATCAAATTTGGGCTTATAAGACTTCTTGTTAAGACTATGAATATGACATGCTAATCTCTTAGATATTGAGAGTGATTTACCTAATATCTAAGGGATGATGTGCATACTAATCTCTTGGATATTGGGCTTGATCAACCTAATATTCAGGGGATTGTTTGCATATTCATGGAACTAAAAAGAGGCTAGCAAAAGGGAGAGTTGTCGCTAGAGCGATAATATCTAAAAAAAATCCTTAGTGTTGAACTATTTGAATTTTGTAGTAACGAGTATCCACTATTTGTAATAATTAAAATTTTGTAATGATAGTGTTAGTTGCTATAAAATATTTTATTTACAATTGTTAAATAATTTGAATTGGTATGTGAATGGTATGACTTGTGATTGTGTGATTGAACATATTTGGTATTATTGTTTATAAGTATCTATTTGTATTTATGATTGAGCATACTTTACATTATTTGTAGTGCAGAAAAAAAAATACTAAAAATCGATGTTTTTGGTGTTTTGAAATTTGATTATATAATGTTAGAGACTAATCTTGCGTCCATATTCTAAAATTTGAAATGGTCTATAATGCTATTATTATTTAAATGTTGAATTAGTTGTTGAGTGACATAATAATATGATGACTCATTTTTACATTTCTATATTGATATTTTAGTTGTTATATTAAAAGAATTTATAGTTTTAAGTTAACCTTAAAATTAGAAGCATATTAGTAACCATTTTTAATGTTATAATTTATTTCTTTTAGATTGATTTGGGTAATTTCAGGGACGAAATTCTCAAAAGGGGGGGAGAATTGTAACATCCTGAAATTTTCAAATATAAATATTCGAATAATCATTCAGCTAAGAGAACATTAAATTGTTAAAAAAAATAAAAGATAAAACTATAAGCATTTTTTAATAATAAGAATAAGATAATATTTTCTTTAAAATAGAAATAAGATAAAATAAATAAAAGATCTGATATCACTTTGAATAACAAGACTTAGATAATATTTCCTTTAAAATAGAAATAAGATAAAATAATTAAAGATTTGATATCATTTTGAATTTAATCTGTAAAAGCTAATCTTTTATAAAAGATAAAAAATATAGAGAGGGGAAAATCAACCCTAAGCTATTATATATAGAGTTAACTAGTTCCCTCAGAATATCGTAGATTAGATTAGTTGATTATTATAGCGTTGAGAAAGAGGGACATAGGAATGGAAGAAAACAAATTAAAGTGGTGGAATCTCGCTTCAAGAGGTGAGTAAAACGTCTGTTTTTAACCCTCCATGGTATGGTTTTAAAAATTGTTGTTAATGCATTTAATGTTTGCAAATTACCTTGATAATTGTTTTAAGATACCTCCATTTGGAATGGAGTTAAATTTTGAGATACATTCATCTGGGATGGATGTATGAGATACCTCCGTTTCATACGGGGAAGAAGTTTTAGATACCTCCATCCGGGATGGACAAGAGATTCTAGATACCTCCATAATAGCGTGGGGAAGGCAATGAGATGCCATTGTATGGAATATGAGCTCATAGACATTTTTGAAGAATCTACTGAAAACTTTGGTTATGGGAACCGTAGAGTGAGAATGAGTGATCGTGAGTATCACTATTTTTTTTTTGTGAATTGTGAGCATTGTGAGGGTGTTAATTAAAACACCATCCTCTTATCGTGTTTATTAATTATTCATATTAGAAATTATTTGAAATAAATTATATTTTGTCTTTAAAAATATCTTTTATTGCGAGTATCATAGTTGTTTTTTCAGATTCCGCACCAGTTGAGGACAACATTATTTGCGAACTCTTTTAAAACCCATTTTATTCATTGAGATTTCAATCTCATAAAAGTGTTGTTTTCAGAGTTAGAAGAGGAGGAACCTGTGGAGGCTAAGAAGGCATGAAGACTTAGCCGTAGTTTAGGTTTTCTTTTATGAACATTTTGTTGCTATTATTTATATTCGTTTTAGAGACGTCTACATTTGAAAATTATAATTTGTAAGGTTGATAATTTTATTTGTTATTTTGAGAGTTTCTTTATTTTCAATAATTGTTTATTTATTATACTCTGGGTATTATTGTAACGACTAATGTTACAGTCGAAACACTTACATAAAATCTTGCATAACTAAAAGCATGTAAGACACGGTAACGAGTGAAAAGATTAAGATGTATGTTCTTACCACCACTTTGAGGAAAATTTATTCTACAATTTTTTTTATTGTTCATAATTTACTTTCATGTCTTTAATTTCCTTTAATCTTTCAGGTTTTATGTTTCTGTATTTATTGTTTTATTAGTATTAGAAGTTCGAGGTTTTCTTTTGAGGATTTACTTCGCATTTCATTTACTTTTTGCATCTATCACTTTATTAGGATTAAAACTTTGAGGTTTTATGTTTCTACATTTATTGCTTTAGTTAGGATTAGAACTTTGAGGATTTACTTTGCATTTTATTTACTTGTATTGCACATTTATTTCCTTTAAAATCATTATTTTCATGAACAACTTTGGTATATCCCTCTTGGAATTTCTTTTCTTTTAATCTGAACTTAAATGAGTAAAATCATGTTTTCATCAAATCTCAAACTTTCGAAGTCATCATTCATGTTTCTAGGCTTCACGATTAATTACAACCAATTTGACTAAAAAGAACTCACACTTGCATACACTTTTTTGTATTCTAAAGTTTCTCAAATAAATATAAATTTGTTTAGTTTTAAAATCTCAATGATAATTTGTTGATTTTTAAATATTTATTTTATTAAAAATGAATTTCACCACAAAACATTGATACGGATAAATAAATCAGCAAGGGGAACTCAGGTGAGGGGCGAAATAATATGGGCATGGTAGATACGTAAGTTTGAAGTTCTGAAAAAGCACATTCACACTTCGGTGTCCAACTGAAGTGTTCATTTTTTTTTAGATTGAAAGAATGTGAGTGACCTTTTGCCACTTGAAGAAAAAATGAGAGAAGGATGTTATTCAGCTCTGAGTGTTTAGACCTCTTTAACACTTGTGAGACTTCTCATGTTTATAATTGTTGAGCATTTATCAGGATTTATTTTTATACCACGACTAGTAAGCATAAATCCCCAAAACTAGCCAACTTGAACACCAAAAGAACATTTTTCAAAATTCAACTTCAATTGGTATTTGTTGATAGTAGTAAAAAAAAAATTTGTAAGTCGGTCATGTGACGCTCAACACTGGTGGATTTGACCACCATATAATCAACATAAGCTTCAACATTTCTAACTATCAACAATGAGAGTATCTGATCTATCAATCACTGATAGGTCGTCCTTGCATTCTTTAGCACAAAAAGCATGACTTTGAAACAATAATTATTGTGACCTACCATATATGTTGGTTTGTCCTGGTCTGACAGGTGCATACAAATCTGATTGTAACTTGAATAAGCATCCATAAAACTCAGCAATTCAAAACCTGATGTTGTATTGATGAGGGTGTCAATATTAGGTAGTGGATAGGAATCTTAAGGCACACCATATTAATATGGATAAAATCAACACACATGCCACTTCCCATTCGGTTTCCTAACCATAACCATATTAGCCAACTAGTCTGGATATTGTATCTCACGAACATAATTAACCTTCACCAATTTCTTTGTCTCCTCAAAAGTGGCACGTCATTTTTCGCTACCGAACTTGCGATGCTTCTAGATGATAGGTTTAGCAATCGGACCCAAAGCAAGCTTATGGAACAAGAAATCAGGATCGATTCCTAGCATGTTTGTTGAAGTCCATACGAATTTTTTTGAAGTACTTCAACTAACTGATCCTCCACTGTGTTAGCAAGACATCCCCTAATTTGAATAGATCCACTAGGAATGGTAAGTACCTTCATATAATCGGCTACTTGGGGACGTCAGTCGAAAAGGTCACCTCTAGGGTCTAAATCAAGTAAGTGGACTTTATTTTTTATCTGAAGCTTCTTCTATTCCAAAGTGTACGAATGTTTACATTTCAAACTTTCTTCATAACACTTACCAGCCAAGGTATGATCTATTTTCAACGTGCCAACTATGTTGTTTGCAAAAAGGGTATTTAATTTTTAGATAAGGTGTTGATACCACAGCCTGCAACATGTTTAATGTTGGATGACCCAATAATATATTGAAAGATGACTGACTATTTATAACCATATAACAAATGACAATAGTCTTTGCATACTCCTTTGTGCCAAAGGTATGTAAATCCACATACCCCTGTACTTCAACCTGCTCACTCGTAAAACCAACTAAGACACCATTATGGGGAAGAAGCAAATCCATAGGAATCTCTAAGCCAACATAGGCATGCTAAAAAAGAATATTCATCGAACTTCCCTGATTAACCAATATACGATGCACATTGTACCCCATCAGGACAATATAGACAACTATAGGATCATGTTCATGAGGTACCACTCCCTCATAATCTTCATCTGAAAAAAAATGGTTGGGTAGTAGCTCACTTGACTTTGTTTACTGAGAAATCAGACGCAGAACAAGCATAACAACGTCAAGAAGACGACGTAGTTCCCCCACCAGCAAAACCTCCTACAATGATGTTGAAATCCTAGATACGATAAGTGGCACGATGAGAAGTATCAGCATTTGGTCGTTGCTGCACATAACGACTTAAATGTCCATCTTTAATTAATTTTTCAATTTGTTTTATCAAAGCGTAACACTTCTCTTTTTCATGCCTATGAATGCAATCAAATTCACACCAGACGTTCTTATTATGGCCCATTTACTTATCAGGAATAAGAGGAAATGTCATGAGTTGAGTGCTATGAACATCTTTTAAAATTTGTCTTTTGTCAACTGTGAGTGAAGTGGGATGATAAACATCCACATTTGTATCACATGGATGTGAATTCTTGGACCTGGAACGGCTAGATCTGCGATCTTTGTCTATGTTGTGAGTATAATTATGCTCCCATTCACACTTTGAATTGCGACTCCAACGAGGAGAATATGTGGTTTCCTCTCGTGCTTTCTTGCCCAAAAACAAATTTCAATCATTGACTTTGATTTGCGATGAACTAGAGATTCACCAAAAAGGGCTACCCTTAATGCTTTAATAAAAGCCGCTACAAACATCCGCTCGTCAGGATCCACTACCTACATTTGAACCAGGTCAAATAACGCTTTGAAGTTTCATCACATGTTTGTCGAACATAAGAAAGATCTACTACCATTGAAGGCCTCTGCTAATTGGCCACAAATTGAGTGATAAAAAGTCAGGAAAATTCATCAAAACCGGTGACAACCTATCTGAAAACCTGTTGAATTAGTCCAACGTGGACGCTGTTAAGGTGCTAACGAACATCTTGCAACGCAATGCGTCATTTCCTTCTCTAACAAGCATTTGAGAACGGAATGCGCAAAGGTGTCTACTTGGGTCCTGAGATCCATCAAACAAATCCATTTTTGGAACTAGACTGTGTGGAGGGATAGACTCGACTTCAATGGCTTCAAAGAAAGGTTGAAAATCTCTCTAAGGTTCCGCAAAGGCGTTGGTATCAGGTTGGCGAATAGCATCCAACTGAGTGTGCATTTCCTGTTGTGCTGCCTAAATTTGTTGTCGAGCCTCTTCCTGCACTTGTAGACTTCGTGTTTCTGTTGCCATAGCACGATATCTGGCTTCGATTTTTTGTCGCATCGCTTGAATCTCCATGAAAAGTTGTTCGAACGAAGGTCCCCGAAGGTGGAGGCCTCAATTTGAGGACCATAACGAGTCCTGACCATTTACTTCATCTCTTCACTTCAAGGTCTTTTTTTCTCCTGTATCCCCCTGGTTGCTCCCTAAGCAATTGTCTTTGGAGTGGTCATCAACCATCCACTAATAAGAGGTCGTCCATATCTGCTTCCAAGTAGGTAAACTTATCAACCTCCCAATCCAATTACCAATACCATTCACTATAGCAACTGTTAGAAGAATCGCAACATCTAGGCATCAATTTCAATGATCAAACTCAGATAATTATCCTGCCAATTAATTTAAGGTAATGTTTCTATTTTGGATAGGACCTGTTGTAGTATAATACAAGGGTTTCGTGTTTAAAGGAGGAAAATTCCGTTGCACTCACTGCTCTTATATTTCATTAAAGCAAAAGTAAAGTGTAATAAGCAGTGATATAAAGTTTACAGGGTATCTTATATAATCTTTTCATACGGTGAGGTCTTTTTTGACAATGACAAACCTTGGAAAAATTTGGATTGGAGGATACTAAATTAGTCCACTAAGCTAATACGATTACCAAACTAGTGAGTCGTGATAACAAAATTTCTTTCACCACCGTCCATCATTGGGTTATCCATTCTCAGAACAGTGAAAAATAATAGAATTAAATTTATAATTAATCATATTAAAATTTCTTTAGTGACCATTAAGGCTTCAAACACATCTATTGGCAAAATATGGTGAGACAGTAAATTTAACATATAATCAGAGGTCCACTTTGTCGAGGCTTTCTTAAAGGAATCTCAAGATCGGTATTTAAGTCTTCTAACATGCTGGTTTTCCCCCTGGAAGATCTCTCTGCCTGCATCAACTCTTGATGGATCCACATGATTCCTCGAACATTGGCATCTTTTATCTCTTCAGCATTTTCTAGCTCTGAAACTTTTTCCTGAATCTTGTGCTGATTGCCTTACTCTTTTACTTCCAACATTTTGAGAGGCCTGTGGGCCTCTGGATGCACCAACTCCAGAAACACATTTTTTCATCGACACAGGATTTGACCGTGCAAATGTACCAGCATGTTCTCCACTAAGGGGTTTTCCACCAATGCTTTCTGAGGCTGATTTTGAGGGACCATGCACTGAAGCCTCTTTCTGGATATTTACTGGAGGAATAGCTCGAGCTTTAAAGGTCTTAGAACACTTGGTACAGCGTAAGGTTGCATTTACGAATGGGATGCAGAACTGGAACTTAGCATTACAATGTTGGCAAGATGTCCAGAATGTCTTCTGTCCAGCTTGGTGGTTAAAACCAGTCATATTCAAATCAGAACTCTTCCGATATTCTGTTGCTTTTGCATCATGTTTTGCAGTCAACACATCCCCAGTTGGGTACTGGTGTGAAACAGAAGTATTCTTCTGATAATTTTGTCCATTTGCATTATGTTTTGAGGCAAACACATTCCCATTCCCATTTGCATTTGAATTCGGTCTTGAAGGATCATCACCACTGCTAGCTTCGAAACTTTCGCTGGAATCTGGTGCTGACCGCCTTCCTTTTTTACTTCCAACCTTTTTAGAGGTTTGTGACTTCATGCCTTTGGATGCAGGAACACAGCCATCTTTATTCTTTTCTCCTTCATGATGAGCACTGACTCCAGCAGCACATCTTTTCATAGGCATGGGATTTGGCTGCACAAATGTACCAGCATATTCTCTACCAAGGCTTTTTCCACCCGTGCTTTCTGAGGCAGATTTTGGGGGGCCATGCATTTGAGCCTCATTCTGCATTGATGGTGAGACACCCTGGTAACCAGAACTAATAACACGAGCTTCAAATGACTTCAAACACTGCTGACAGAATACAGTTGGATTAAAAGGAAGCATGCTGTACTGGTACTTAGTATTACACTGTGGGCAAGATGTCCAGAATGTCATCTGTCCAGCTTGGTTGTTGAAACCAGTAGAGTTTGGATAAGAATTCTTCTGATTTGTTGCATTTGCATCATATTTTGCAGCAAACACATTCACATTTGAGTTATGGTGTGAATTAGAATTCTTTTTCATTGCATTTGCATCATGTTTTGGGGTAAACACATTCCCATTCGAGCAATGGTGTGAGGTTGTAGCTGTTGCACCTCTCACAGAAGCTCCCAACTTGTCATATGAAGAACGTTTTTCTTGGTCACTCAGAACCCCGTTGGCTTGCCCAATCAACTTGAAAGCAGCTTCAGCACCAGCAAACTTATTCTTATCAGGATGAAGTAGCAGTGCAAGCTTCCTGTACTGTTTCTTCACGGTTGCTTCGTCAGCCAACCTTTCAATTTGAAGAATAGCGTACCAGTCCATGTGAGAAGTGGAGAGTTTTTTCTGCGCAGCATTGTGAACCTCACAAATGGTAAGAATCTGAGTAATGCTTTCAACAAGAGGGTACAGTTTTTTGGCTTTGTTAGCAAACTTGAGTGCATCCACAAATTCACCTTTTTGCATTCTAGCTTCAGCAATTTGCCTAGCCCTCAGGGCCTCGTCCTTGTTGCACTCCATGGAAGAATTGAGATCAAAATGCAACTAGTCTCACGGCGAAACGTAGATAGGGTAACCTGTGTAATTCTTTCTACATAATCAAAATCCAGAAACAGCACAATAATTTCACCTGATTGTGAGACAAGCAAAGCTAAAACGATGATATTATACCTAACCTAACCACCAAGATGTCATGCAATGCATAAATAAGGAGTTAGGAGAAAATGTACCTGGTTTGGAACAGTGAAGTTTGTTAGGAATGCAAAACATCATAATGGAGGGTGCCTAGGATTTTCATCCGAACACAGAGTATTATCCAAGTTAGTTCTGTAATGAGTAGTAAAAAAAGAGATGAAATGAGCGAGGGTGAGGGGCAAAGGAAATGGAAATGGAAATGCAAAACCCTAAGATAGGAGACAAAGAAACCTTAGTTAGATTGCTGCTGCTATGCCCCAAGGTCCAAGGGGAAGAGATGGCGCCTCAGCTTTCAAAGCGGGAGTGGAATCAAAACCAGGTTAAGATAGACGTAAAACCAGTCGCATTCGCACGAATAATAATGAACGGTTTCTCTGTACTCTGCCAAGGCCATCTGATTTTCAATCATAATTTTAATGTATTTATTATTTGAGGAAAAACTTTCTTAATTTCATCAGCGTTTATATTTTCTTTAATTAATTAAATTGTATCTTTTATGCAAGTTATTTTTTAATAAATTAAAATAAATTTTATTTATTTATAAATAAGTAAATATGTTTAAGATTTATAATAAAATATAAAAATTTTATAAAATTATTTAAAATAAAATTATTTTACTATAAATCTTAGATATATTTCCTTGTTTATAAATCTCATACAAATCCTCCCATAAGTATCACTTAATCAAATGCATATGTCATTTATGCTAAAAAGACATAGAAAAACCTTTAATCCAAACTCAAGATCCACATAATTGACAAACTTTGTGAGTTTTTGAAAATTGATTATTAAAATGCTATTTTTGTTTTTGTCTAACCCGGAAACTTTGTGAACCTTTCAAACTGCAGGAATGCTTGATTGATGAACATTTCTGTACCATAGAAGATAGCAGTGCCAGCTTCTGGTGCTTCTCGAAGGAGTCTTGTCAATTTGGGAGTGTAAACGGCATAAAAAACCAAGGAGTAGTGTTTCAGAGCTTCCTGTTAAAAACACACAAACAACATGTAGTGTGACATGTATAATTAATTGACATGAGTAAATTTAATTATAATCAGAAATTTGGTAATGTGAGAATATGCAACACTAACACCAAATCTTTGGTATTGGTGTCTCCTGAATTTTTGGTTTCATTCCAACAGATGTAGCATTTGCAAGAATCTGCATGTCTTAATTCAGATAGAGTAATAGCCTCTCCTAAATGGCATGTTCAATTCTTCGGCTTTGGCTGACAATAGTCAAGAGAAAAGAACAATCATGCTCATTCATTACTAGCCAGGAATAACAAAACTAAACCTACAGCATTTTCTCACCATATGTACAATCCGCAACAAGTATTCTTGCACCTTTTTCTTTTCCACCGTAAGCTAGTGCCTTTCCTGCCCCGCCAGCTCCCACAACCACAAACAATATACGTATAAAGGTGATCCAGATAAACGAATGTAAGAAAAGCCTGCGAGTTTATCAAATCCTCAATATCTGCAAAGAAAATACATAAACAGAAACCTTGCAGTAGTCGTTCCTCCATAGCTGAAATGGCGCCCAGATAATGAAAATTATAGCCTATTAGCTTTCCTTCGTTTGACCTCTTAATCGTGCAACTAATAGTTCCTATTGCCTGCTAAAATTATTTGATTAGGAAGCTAAATTAAGTTCGAATGATAGACAAGATAGGACAGATGTTTTAAAGGCTAAATACCTTTGCAATAGGATCGACCTCATCACATCATGCATCTAAGTTCATTCTCCTTGTGAGGAATCGTGTAACTGTTTTTTGTTAAATAACTAAGAATTACTCCATAGAAACCATAATTTTGACAATCACAATATCTTTCACACACCCACAATAATGTCTTGCTTGTAACTACAGGACTCCATAAAATGAACTATAAACCATTAAGTCTATTAAGAATAGACAAAGGAGTCTAACACTAAGAATGGAAGGTTGTAGAAGGATGTTGTTAAACTTATACCTATATCCAACAAAGTCAGGAGATGAGTATGTGACTTATGTTAAGGAAATCTGAGACATTATCGACCAACAAAGGCAAGTAAAGTCCATCAAATCCCAGAGAATTGAAAACTGCATTATAAAGATGAGGACTTTTGCTATGAATAACAGAATTTCCTATTACCCCATGCACTTTGGTGTCAACCCCAATCAGTCTAAAATTGTACAAATCCAACAAATCTTTTAATAGTTGGATGTTTAGGAGCTGATACAGCTTCAGCCTCAATGGAACCAAACGTAAGAAATCCTCCAAATTTTGGCAGAGTACCTAATATAACCCCACCTAACATCATGATTACGAGGATTCAAGAGAGAGAGACTTGGCTCAGATGGGTGCTTACATGAAGGCAAAGTCTTAAGATTTTCAGATTGTATATATTTTATATTTTCTTAGATATTTAGGGTGCATATTATTTCCCTTTAAGGTATTGTATTTTGGTTATTTTCCATGTAATTAGTTAAGCGATGCCTTAAGTATTTATGTGGAGTGCGTGTAGAAAGAGGTGTAACCCACTTTTAGGAGTGTGGGTCATTTTCACACCCCCTACCTCAGTTTTGCACCCCACTTTCTAATACACAACACATGACCAACATAGGGCCCCAGTCCCTTAGATTCTAGGTGCTAATCTTGGTCTTTGTTCCCTAATTAGTTAGCTTATTTCTACTTAGAAGATGTGCCTTGTTAGAAGGTTCATGATTAGGCCATTAATCCTAACCTCCCACTCCCTATAAATAGGACCTCTCACTTATTGTATTTCTCACCTTGAATTTGAGTAAAAATTGTCTCTATTTGAGCATATTCTATAGTAAAGATCTCGAGGATCCTCACTCTAAAGGAACCTCTTTCTAGTTGTCTTTTATTAAAGGTTCATTCCCTTGTGACAAACCTAAACACTTAGCTTATCTCTCCAAGGAGAGTGGCGCCCCATTGCCCATTTCTTCCCTCTCCATTAATCCATTTCTTGGAGCTTAGGGAGCAAGTGGAGGAAGATCAAGGGAGGCAAACTTGGTTTGCATTAAGTGGTATCAAAAGCCACCTCTTTGAAGGTTCCTTTCAAGAGCCACCTCTTTGATGTGTTATAGCCTAGTCTTGTTTAGTCCTTAATTGTCTTTCAATTTCATGTTGTTTACCTTCTTCTTTTTTTAACCCAAAAAAAGTGTGTTGTGCTTTCAAAAAATATTGTGTTGATTCTTTGGAATTAAGCATATGCTCTTGTTATCATTCCTAGAATCCCACATGCTTTAGATCATAGCGTGTATCAAAAAATATTTTCTCAAAACTTGCTCAATTCTCCCTAGATTTATTTTTGTTCTTGTTATGTTGGTAGCCCAATTAGTACTAGTTCTATTGGTGATTTGCTTTGGATGGTTGTTGAGATCATTTGGGGCGTGAATCTTGGGCTTAAACCTTGAGTAATCAAGTTGGCCATCACACCCATAACACTCTCTTTGTGCTTACTAGTCATCACCTAAAATACTAGTCCATTGGTGCTATTTTGTTTTCTTTGAATTGTACTATTATTATCAATTATTGGTGGTTGTTTCTCCATTTTAGTTCAAGCGAATTCTCTTTTTATACTCCTTATCATTTTGATTTCAAAAATTTTTGAAGAGGTGTAGCAAAATCATTTAATTAAAAAAAAAAGAAGAGAAAAGTAGAAATCAAAAGAGTCAAATAAGTATTAAAACAAGGCAAAAAAGAGTCTTAGTAAAAAGTGTAAAAGAGCAAAAAAAAAATAAATTTGTGCACCTCAATTTGTTTAACTCACTAAAATGAGTGTTTGAAATTGCATAAACCTTGCTTTAATTTCATTTCCATTTGGTTTGACCATCTTTGAATTAATTGAGTGCAAATCATTGAAAAATTTTGTTTGAGTCTTTTATTTGTTAGTCCACTCTAATCTAGACTCATTCTAGGATTCTTCTGTGTCCCATCCTTCTTTTTATACCATTTTTACCTGCTTTTCTTCCTTGGTTATCCTTGTGTTTGTCTAATAAATTCTTTCCACTTGGATGTGTGGTTTTCTTTGTTAGTGCTTTTCTTGCTTTTTGCCTTCAAATCTTTGCTTCCCTTGGTACTTGTTTGGGTGTTCCTTTTCTTGGTAGGTGGCCACTTGTTGAACACTTCTACAAAGGGTAGCATCCTATGAAGTGTTATTCTAAGCCAAGGAAAAGGAGACTTGAATAGGAGGTCAAGGCTTGAGTAAGACACTTGTGAGACAAACACTTGAAAAAGGATCATCATCCAAGATTTCTTTTACTTTTTCTTGTTTTAATTGGGTGTATTTCATAAGGACATTTTAATTGAAGTGTTGGATGCCCATAAAGATCACCTCTTTGTTGGTAATTGCTTAGTTTCTCGTTTTAATGTGAATAAGGTCTTGGTACGGCTTATTCATGCTTAAGAGCTCGCTTAGTTTCCTTAATCTTGTCTTTAATTTCCTTTATCTTGTTTTAACGTTTAGGAAAAATGCTTAAGTCACTCTTAGTTAAGAAAACCTTAAAAAGAGTGGAGTGTTTTTACTTTGCATTTTAAAACTCATTTTAGTTTCAACCTTTGCACTCTAAATGGCATCACCCACTTCAAGTCACAATAGTGTTAACCAAGAGTTAACACCTAAGGTAGGCACCTTAGGTAAAGAGAGAGAAGCAAGAGAGGAAAAAAGAAGATTAGAAAAAGAAAAAGAGAGATGCAAGAAAGGAAAGAAGAAGATTAGAAAAAAAAAGAGAAGAAAAAGAGGAGAGAAGACATGAAGAGAAAGAAAGAGAAAGAAAAGAAAGAGAAGAGAGAAGAAAGGAGAAGAGAAGGGAAAGAAAAATAAAAAAGAGAAAGAGAAGAAAGGGAGAGAGAAAATATGAGAGTAAGAGAAGAAAGAGAGAAAAGAGAAAGGGAAGAAAGAGAGAGACGAGAAAGAGAGAAGAGAGAGAAAAGAAGAAGTAGAGGTTATAAGTTTAGTTCTAGTGAGGATAATAATGACCATAATAGACCTAGAGGAAGAAGGAACCAAACCCCTAAGGAACAAAACATAGACCTCCCACCCTTCTTAGGCAAAGATGATGTAGAAGTCTACCTTGATTGGGAGATGAAAGTAAAGCAACTCTTCACTTGCTTCCAAGTGAGTGAAGAGAGGAAAGTTTCTTTAGCTACCATGAGGTGTTTAACTTCGAGTCCTTGTAGAAAGGTTTGCACGTTAGATTCTGTGAACTGTCTCCCGTTATCAGAGATTACTATGTTTAGGATTCTGTACCTGCAGATTAGTTGTTGCCATATAAAATTCTTAATGCACTGACCTATTATGTGAGCCACTGTTTTTGCTTCTATCCACGTGGTAAAGTAGTCAATGGCAACTAATAGGAATTTGGCCTGACCTCGGGCTTGAGGGAGAGGTCCTAAAATGTTGATTCCCTATATTGCAAAGGGTCATAGAGAGGTTAAGGTATGCATGGCTTCTAGAGGCTGGTGAGATAGGTTTCCAAATTGTTGACATTTATTGCACTTGCAGATGAAGTCTCTGCAATCGTTGAGTATGGTACGCCAGTAGAATCCTACTCTTAGCACCTTGACGGCCATAGATCGGGCTCCACTATGGAACCCGCAATTCCCTCATGGAGTTCTCAAAGGATGTAGTCAGATTCTGCAGGGTTTAAGCATTTGAATAGTGGTTGGTTGTACTTTGTCTGAAGAGTTCATATGCCACTAATAAAAAGCGATTTGCCTTTCTCCTTATCTTCTTGGCTTTAACGAGATCGTCGAATAGAATATCCATGACAGATAAGCATGGATGGGAGCCATCCACGTAAGCTCTCGTTGTTGGATTTGCAATATTTCCAGGCATGGTCGGCTGAGGGTTTCTTAGATGATAGTGCGGTGTTGTCCTGAACTTTTAGTACTGGTGAGTTTTGACAAGAGGTCAACTCGCAAGTTGTCTTCCTTGGCGACTTGACTAACGTTGAATTCATGAAATTAATCAATTAGGCTCTTTACTACGTGATAGTATTTAAGGGGTTGTTTATCATGTGCTTGGTACTCTCTTTTCACCTATCACGTAATTAGCTGTGAATCACTCTTGCATTTTAGCAGGACGTCTATACCTCTGGGGCTAACTTTAACTCTAAAATAAAAGTCTCATACTCGACTTGATTGTTTGAGGTTAGGAACTCGAATCGTATGAACTATTCAATAGTGAGGTTGTCTAGACCTTTTAACAGAATTCTTGCACCTCCTCTTTTTTTGTTAAATGATCCATCAACAAAGAGAGTTCATTTGTTGGTTCCTTGGTCCTCTATTCTCGGGGTGAGTTTGGCAATGAAGTTTTAGAGATACTGGGACTTCATGGGTCTTCGAGGTTCATAGCACAGGCTATAATCTAACAACTCTACGGACCATGCGATCATACTAGGACAAATAGGTATGAAAGGAGAATTGTTCCTAGGAAAGGACGAGATAAGACAAGAGGAGTTGCCAGGAAGCTTCACATTCGTCTGTCCACGTGAAATCCTTTGTTTTCTTAACAAGTTGGAATAAGGGTTTTGCCTTGCTTACCATGACTATGTTTGCTAACCATGTGAAGTAGGTGACCTTTTTTATGAAAAGTCAACAATTTTTAGTTTCTCAGCTACAAGTCATTTTTCTTCATCAAGGTTTCGTCGTCTTTGGGCGATAGGTTTAGCATGCGGGTACACTGCGAGTTTGTGACAAATGAAGGTCGGGTTAATGTTAGGCATATCCGAGCTGTTCGACACAATTTGGCGATGTGTGGTTTTGTCAAGTCGAATTCCCATTTTGGTGACTTGGTTCGGGTTGGGGCCTATCTGGCAATCTACAAGGACCTCTATAGGTATGGGATGTGATTCCTCATATTCAGCTCTAGGGCCAAGGTTAGTGTGTTCTATGACATTAATGTTGGCTCCCTTAATTGGTGGTACGAGGATGGGAGCTTGGTCAAGGGTTGTTGTTGCAATTCTCAAACTAAAGATATAGCATTGTCTGGCTTCTTGTTAATTGGCTTTTACCGTGACAATGTCCCCTTTGGCTGGGGGCAACTTCATCATTAAGTCAAGAGTAGAGACGATTGCTCCAAGCTTGTTAAGTGTAGGTCTCATGGTGAGGATGTTGTACAACGAGGGGGCGTCAACCAACAGATATAGTACGATGACCGACTTGCTCTGACTAGCTCTCCCGAACTTGGTTAGGAGATCTACATAATATCCCCTGACTTGTACGCTACTTCCTACAAATACATACAATGGTTAACTGTACCGGTGGATGAAAGTGTCAGGTAGTCCGAGTTGATGGAAGATGGACAAAAAAATAACATCAGCTGAGCTCCCTTAGTCTATTAATGTTTTGTTGATTTGCCAGTTTGCTACAACCACTGATATGACCATGGGGTCGTCTTAGTCTAGGTGGATGCCTTCGAAGTCTGCATCGGAGAAGGTGATACTCGGCTGGGAAATGGATTTTGCAGCTCTTTCTATGTCGACGTTGTACATAGCTTGAAGCTGACACTTGTTAGCTGAGTTGGTGTGCCCTCCACCAGCAAAGCCATCTACTATGGTGTTTATTATTCCTTTGGGATCCTCCTCCTCGGACCTCTCTCTGGGACGACTTTCAGGAGATCGTCATTCATGGCTTCTTGGTCAATGCTCTTGGCGGGAAGAGTCGTGATGTTTATGGTTTCTTTCTCGTTCTCTTGGGGCGGTAAGAAACTCTTTTTGGGCGTACTTTGAAAGGTGGCCAGCCCTGATAAACTCCTTTATCTTGTTCTTTTAAAGTCTGACACTCATTCGTATCGTGGTCCATGGTGCAATGATATCGATAGTGTTTACTAGGGTTGACTTTAGCGGTAGGTTGTCCTAGGGGAGGTAGCATGAGAAAGTCTGCCCTCTATGCTTCTTCAATGACATGTATCTTGGCCATGGGTATAATGGTCGTATCTTAGTTCTCTGTTGTATTTTCTTTTGAAGTTCTTATCTTGGGAATGTAGAGGCTTGAACTCCTCAAGGTCAGAATTAGTAGTTAAACCTAGGGGTGCCAGCATTCTCTATCTGAAAGAGGTATGTTCTTTCACATGGATGTAGGTCGTTGCTCGAGCCTTGAGCTCATTCATATTTGTTGGTGCTCTTTTGTAGAGGTTATTCATAAAGGGGCTAAGTCAAAATCCTCTGAGCAAATAGTGGAGGGCAATCTTCGAGTGAAGGTGTTTGATTTTTACATATGTTATCGAGAACCTCTCAACAAAATCTCACAAGGGTTTTCTTTCCCGTGTTGTAATCTGGCTAATGTTGTGGCACTGGTGCTGTAAGATCGGTTTGTGACATATTGGACCTCAAATTTTTTACAAGCTCACAGGAATTATGCACTGAGTTAAAGGGAAATTCAATAAGCTAGGTCAAGGTTGCACCCTTCAGGGAGGTTGGAAACAGCCCATAGCCTACATCATCGTTTGTGGAGTTCAGGTTGAGCTAAGATAACGAATAATCACTATGGGCATTGGGGTCGGTGAGACTCTCATATTGTAGGGTAGCTCCACCACCATGATTTCTGGGATAAAGGGATGCCTCTCAAAATTCTCCTTTTATTGTTAAGGTATGGTTAATATAGTATTAATGATATTTTATATCTTATTAATTGTTTTTTTATGTTGTCTTTGTAACTGTTGGTTTGCAACACCAGTAATAAGTTCTCTTAAATAGTGTTTTAAGGGGCACCTGCTGGTGTTGGTTAGTATTCCTAGGTGAGATTAGTGAGTTGGGCTTGTGTGTATGAGTTCGTCTTTGAGGTTGTACGATATTGAATCTCATGGGTGAGGTCGCCGGCCAAGTTGAACGAGTGTACACTTATATTCGACAACATACATTTTATTAATTTATAATAATACAAATTAGTGTTTTAAGGATCATTATTCAGCATCTCAATCGTGTCAAATTAAAGAGAAAAAAAAAATCAATACGTGCCCGCTGCTGATAGAGTGATTTGGCGGGTCGCGAGGTTGAACGTATGAGTGTGTGCTGCAGAGGAAAAGAGAGATAAAAGTGCTCGTGTTTGTTTAGGAAAATAGGTAAAATGAGAAATGGAATAATGGATGGTGGGGTAACTTAATTATTTCGTATCAGGTAATGACCTCTTTTGCCAGCTTTGTAATGTGGCAAAGGAAGACTCTACGCATATATGTTATTTGGCTGTAAATTTTCTTATCAGGTTTGGCTTAGTTAGGATATACAAATGGCTGGGATATCAAACTGCAATCCCCATTAATTTAATTGTGCATTTTTGGCAACTTACTCAAATGTGGGGAAAATGGAAAAAAAGAAATCAATTGGTGGGTTGGGTCGCGAAGTTGTGGACAATATGGCTGCATCTAAATGAAGTTTTATTTAGAGGGGATGAACCTAGCTTGAAAAAAGTGGCAGAATTGGCAAAAATGAGATCTTGCATTCATTAATTTTACAAAGGAAATTATGTTTATAATATGCCTTTTATTTTATTCAGGAATATAAATGCCTTGTTCAATATAAAACCATAGGCTCGTATTCCGTAGTTCATAGACGGACGGATACAAGATTAGCAAGTGGGACTCCGCAAACAAGTCACTTACCGGCTGATTGTTTCGGACTACAGAAACAGAGACAGTAGACGGAAATAATGGGTAGTTCGGGAATTGTTTTAAAAATATAATTTTAAAGTGGTAGTTCCTACCATAATACAAGTCCCTTTACAAATAAAATATGCTTCTAACAATTTTATATTTATTAATAAAGTTGATTAATTTAAATAAAATATTAAATTTAAGGTTAATTTTTAAAAGAATCCTACTAACCAATGTTTTAAAAAGTGGATTTTTATTAAGAATCAAATGTAAACGTAACTCATGTAAGCACAATATTATGTATTTTAAACTTTCAATAAAATATTTTTTTTTTAGAACTCATTAACGAATAACAAGTGTACTAGTTAATATTTTTTTTTAAATTATTCTGAAATATATTGAAATTTAAGTTTAACACTTATACACTTATTCTGATATGTAACCATAACTTTTCACATTGGTAAAGTCAATTAACTTATCATATATAAAAATTTGTGATTAAATATTTTATAAAAAAGAAAATAGTGCACAAGATAATTCCAAAAGTGTAATAAAAAAACCAAAAAAAGAAAAAAGTGATGCATATTTTACCTTTCATTTTATCACAATTCATTATTTATTATAAATTTATTAACCTTTACCATAAAAATCTTAAAAAATCATACAATTTGAATTGTAATTGAATAATTTTATGCCGTCAGTCTAATATTTAAAAAAACCAGGGTCACACCGGCCTCAATTATGATATTGGGACGATAAATAATCTTGCTTGGACTAGTCCTAAATTAACAATCATGGTCACTAAGTAACAAGTACTTGACTACTTGCTACATATTTTTCAATTGCGCCAAATATTATGAGTCCACATCTTATGAGAAATGGTACCATTCATTAATCGGATTAAGAAAAAGATATATTAAGAGAAATTAGTATTTCTGAATTTTACACTGAAAAATTGAATGTAATTGTAAATTTTTTTTTACACGGGTAATGCAAGATCCTTTTTCTCTCAAAATATTCCACTTTAACATAAGGTGATTATGAATATGTTTTCCAAGATTTAAGTCAGAAACTATATCACGGCTGGTATTCACAATGCCACCACCCCAGAGAAACATTAATCAACTTCGACAATTCGGGAAAATAATCTCAAGTTGGGTACACAACACTCGGTGTTCTACTATCCACAGAAGTCATCTTGACAGCTATATCTCATTATTTGTACTTGTACATCTGGGTAATTTTTTGCATATACAAATGGAAACCGTACAAAATTATGAACTGCACAGATCAGATTGAACATCACTGACCATCAAGTATACAGATCCCCTACCATTACATTATAGATATAGAGTAGATTGATGCCTAAACTTCAGCTATTAACAAATTCGAGGAATTCAAAATGTTAGTAGCATCCTGTGGTTGATTAATCGGCCTATTATCAAGAGTGCAAACGATATCCCAAGAAGACACAGATAAGCGCCACCATACAGACATATAGAAGTGGGAACCCCACTTGAACTTTTCTTGGACCTTTATTAATAAGATCTGCCTGCAAAAATAACACATCCCAGCATTTAAGAAATGCGATCTACTCTCATCCGAGGATACAGTACAAAATTGCACAAGTTCAAGAATGTAAAGTGGGGAAGAATTCCAAAGCAGTAGGCAACATCTGTACTGATCCCCAACAATGAGATTGCCAATCTAATTTACAATTTTGATTAATACTTTGTCAACCCAGCGGTTTTTATCTCATAGAAACATTTATATATTCACAGTACTTCATATTCTAGAAAGACAGACAATTTATGTTAAGCATCTCAGGGATTATTGCAAGAATCGATGACTATAGGCAACAAAAACACATTACTAGTAAAACTAAACAGTGATTCCCAAGCTTACTAGTTTTTCTTGCAAGATTTTTGTCTCTTGGTTGCTGAGCCTCCTCTCCTCTGTTAACTTTGATATTGTTAGTCCTGACTGCAAAGGAATAATAAAGATTATCATCACTTTAGTTAATCAGTTCAGATTAGCATAAAACACAAGACAAACTATTGCTTTAAGCCCCATTTTAATGAGGAAACCCATAGGCTCCATTCCTTCATTGCTATATGCAACAGAAAGAAAACATTTTCATAGAATTAAATCTATAGGAATGGCAACTAATCAAGCCTAAAAGGATGTAAAAGTCTGTTAATATAGTTATATCACATTGTGGACCTTAATCATGCCATATATTGCACCTCTGTACATTCACAAAGATGTATAAAAGAGCTCCATGACCCCTGGCAGTTTCCTTTGATTTGTCTAATTTCAACTATATTTTATTAAACATAATATACTGGATCTCAAACCATGTGTATGCAAGTTAATCAAATGAAAGATAGAAAAAAGTAGTGCATAATAATCGAACATATTCATCAATAATCACAATCACACAAAACTCTATGAAGCCATATAATTTCAACAAGTATGATAATAAATAATAGACTACTCAGAAAAAGGTCAAAATAATACTTTATACTTCAAACTCTCCAATGAAAACAAAAGCCCAACAAAGTGCCAAGACATGGCATTAGTAATTAAACTGCTAATCTAATCACAGGAAAATGTATAAAGCAATTTGCTTCAACATACAACTTGCTAGGAAGCAAGGCACATATGCAAGCAGATAAAAAGTTTTACAGTAAAAGAATGGTGGCACGCCTGACCTCATTTAGTTTTGACTCGAGTCCATCCAGCTTTAATTTCATCTCTTCAATAGCTTTCATTAATTTCAGCTCCTCTATACTCTTTGAAATTCTCAACTCAGCTTTTTCGGGCTTCAGTTCCTCAACATTCTTTACTGTTTTCAACTCCAAATCTTTTGACACTTTTAACTCCATTTCTTTTTCTGGCTTCAGTTCCTCAAAGTTCTTTACTGTTTTCAACTCCAGATCTCTTGACATTTCTAACTCTGTTTCTTTTTCTGGTTTCTGTTCCTCAACATTCTTTGCGGTTTTCAACTCCAGATTTCTTGACACTTCTAACTCTCTTTCGACTTCTGGTTTCAGTTCCTCAACATTCTTCACTGTTTTCAACTCCAGATCTTTTGACAATTCTGTTTCTGTTTCGAGCTTCTGTTCCTTTACATTACTTACTTGGTTAAAATCCAGAACTTCTGACACTTTCAACTTTCCTGCTTTCTCTGGTTTCTGCTCCTCTGCATTGTTTACTAGGTTCAAATCCGCAACTTTCGACATTTTCAACCCTGCTGCTTTGTCTGATTTCAGCTCCTCTGCATTCCTTACTTTGTTTGAATCCAGATCTCTTGACACTTCCACTTCTAACTTTTTTTGTGGTTTCAGTTCTTCTACATCCTTTACCATCATATTCAACCTCTTATTTTTTGACACTTTTAACCCCGCTTCCTCTTTTGGCTCCCTTACATGCTTCATAGTGTCCAACCCCATATAATCTGGCCTCAGCTCCATATGCTCTTCAAGCTTTAATACCTCAGGAACCATGTCTGGATTTTTAAGAACCTGTCACATACCAGGTACAGAATAAAAGAAAATTGAATGGCTTAGATAATAAGTATGAATTGAAATTGTCAAATTGATCATCCACATATGCATAAAGACAAATACAACAGAGATGACAACACGAGAAAAGAAGAGAACTTATTTGATGTTAAAAGAATGCCTTCCCAAGGGACTCAAGGAAACATGAAAGGTGAAGACAGTCTGCAACCTTTCAAACTATGAAAATAACAATCGAGAAATAAAAACCAACAAAACCCTTAAAATATGTAACTAAGAAAATCAAGTATCTTAGGGACTTGAAATATCCATGAAAGAGAAAGTGGAGGAAAGAAAAGAACTTAGAGCCAAACATTAGTGAAGCTTCCCCTGAACATGGTTTCTGGGGATTGGATTTCATCTTTTCTATATATCTGAACTTCTTCATGATCAAGCCCATTCTTGAAGTCTCCATTAATAGGAGAAAGATCTGGTGAATTGGGTGGGCTGATCAGGGTCACCTTCAACTTATTTTCTTCTACATATTTACTTCCATCTTTAACAAACTGCCATTGCCAAACAAAAATGTCAAAAAATAGAAATTAATATAAAATCTACCAGAGTACAGAATCATAGCCTAACAAATATACATACCAAGCTGGAAGTAACATCTTCACTGGTTGTTTCAGCAGTAACCATTGTGCTCTGGATTAAGAACTTGTCTTTGCAGACCATATCTTCTGGTGCTACTCGCTGGGCTTGCATTGTAACTGTTCGAGGACAAAAAGAAACAGTAAAAAATGAATTTGGGAGGGGGCAGAGACTAGATGCAAAAATTAATTTCCATATGCGTGGATTCATCTTCAAATATTGTTTTGTTTGGAAAACCAATATTCCTTAAAAAATTACATTTCATTAACACACTGCTGGCTGCAACTACAACAATTTAAAATTGAAAAGCAACAATAAGTACTCAGAGAACAGTATTTGTGCCAAATGCGGCATCTACCTCAAGATCATCCGCCACAATGACTGAACTTATTCTCAAGAGAGCTTAAGTAATGTATAGAAGGACAAGTCAAGTGCGAAAAGGAAACAAACACACATAAGACGAAGATATATATATACCCATGAATTCACAAGTAGCTTTTGGCGATAGAACTCCAACATTCGGACGCACGGAATATTTTTTAGGAGATGTCGTCTTGACCTGAAAATATCAATCATACAAAAATGAATAATCTGTCCACCCCACCCCCGTGACTAACACCAAGTAATAATAATGGGGATAAAAGAAAGATGCTCAAACCTTGAACGCTACATAGTGGTAGGTGTTATTAGTCAACTGAACCGAGCATGAACTTTGCTTCTTCAACTCAACTATAAAGGCGAAAAATCACGGCATATTATTCAGTCGATGGAGTTAGAATAGATTCAACAGTATCACAATGCATGGCCACACGCAATAGTAGAGGTATCTAAAAATGCACTCACATATAAAATTGAGTTCCTTGGGTTCGATTTCGAGAAGCGGCGCTTTACTCATGATTATCCGCGAGGCAGTAACTTAAACCGAGATCGACACCTAAAACGACGGTGTATCAGCGAATTGAGGGAAACGAGTCAAGTCAACTGAAGTCGTACAACGGAAAACTGGTGAAAGAAAAAAGGAAGCAGTAAATTGTGGTTGAATAACAAGACCTAAAATTCAGGAAGAACAATAACATACCAGTAGTTCAGTAGCACGGAGGAAGAACAAGTATGAGAAGCTTTGGGAGACAAGAAAGAATAGCAGTGAATAATGAAAAAGGGGGCGCAGGGACAGATCAGAGATGCTTTAAAAATGGAATTAGCCGTATAAGATGGTGGGAAAATTTAATTTTCTGACATGGAAGCTTATGATAAAGGTGAAGGCATTGAATGGGAATAAGCGTGTAAATCGTGATCTTCTTCGAAATGGAGAGAGTAGAGTCGACAGAGAGAGCGATTAATGCCTCGATTATTGATTTGCAGAGAGAGGAGAGGGAAGAAAAAGTAGGAGGGAGATGGAAAACAAAAACGCTTTTTCTTAAAATAATGTGGATTTTGTTTTATTTTTTATTTATTTTTTCAAATTGACGCCTTTCCAAAGACAAAGTGACTCCTGCGGAAGACGTGGACAGTACTGACATTTTACCGACACGGAGCCGCTTTTTTCTCATGGCTCGGCGCACCGGCTACACTTAACAGTTACTGTATTGTTCTAAAAGAGTTTAATTTCTATCATCAAAACAAAAGAGATTTAGGAGCTTTTACAAAATATATTAAACTTAAGAGTTTTGAAAAGTATTTATTAATTTTTTTTGTTTTTTAAAATATATACTAAGTTTTTTTACAATGTATAAGCGGTGCTAATTTAGGTTAAGTTATTTTGTGTATAATTTTGTTTAATTTTTAATGTGTGTAATCTATTTAATTATTTTGTAAAAGTGCTGCCAAGTCAGAATAAGTCATTTGTGTATAATTTTTTTTCAAACGGATTCTGTCAACTTAATATAGGCAACCAGTTAAATTGACTCAAATAAGATATTTTTTATAATTTTATTTTTTTGCATTATCCTATTAAAGTCAACTCAGTTCATCCAACCAACTTTTTTAAAATTTAATAATTCAGATTTTGCATAATCACTTTATTGTTTATATTATTAATATTTTGATCTTTTGTGTTTTATTATTTTTAGTGTTAGAAACGATAAATGAAAGAGAAATGTAAAACAACATTAAAATTATTTTTAAGTTTTTTTGTGTACGTCTGATAAAATATTAATTACAGTTGCATAATATTTATAGACATTTTTGTTTACTAAATAAAATGAAAATACATTAATGATTATTAAAATAAAAATTTATTTAATGTCACAATTAATTATGATGTTTTTGTAAAATTCAATCTTCATAAATTATTCTTAACCAATGTGTTGGAGTCAACAAAATAAAACATATTATTTGAAATTTTTTGTTCAAATAGAACGATAAAGAGATGTTCCTAGCATTAAAATTAACCTCTTAATTAGACTTTTTTTTGGAGGTTGGTTAATCTTTAAACCAACAAGTTCAATTTGATGGAGTAAATTGAGATCCTTGAATGTTTTTTTTTTCTCAATGGCAAATGACCAAAAAATAGAATAACATGAAATAAGCAAAGTTGCTCTAGATCCAAGTACGAATCGATTGTTGTAGTATCTCTTGTATGAATTTTCAAGTTCGATCTTTAAAAGAAGGTAAATGAATTGACATAAATAGAAAGATAGAAGAAGTTAATTGAATGTAAAAGAGTTTTTTACCTTATAAATATATTGATTGGAGCATAAAAAACCCTAAAAAATTGAAGGTGCAGTTAATGATTGAAGATAAAATATTATTAGCAGTTAAATAATAAATAAACACATGTAGAAATGTCTAGGCATTTCTTCACCAGTGTCATTTTTCATTGGTTGCAACATTCATAAGACAATCTTGTAAGCTTGAAATACTTAAAACATGACTAAAAGTAAAGATATTAACAGCTATTTTTATCCTTACTTTTGATATAATTTATCTTTTTTACATTATATTTATTCACCATTACTTTTACATTTTAGGCTTTTATATGCATTTGTTTTTCGAAACCTTTTACTTTGTCATTTCGTGAATAAATAGAGTACATTCCATTTGAAATTCTTTTCTGTTTTTAATCTAAAGATAATGAAAAATAACTATTTTGTTTCAAATTAAACATTAATCACCATTCCTGATTTATTTCTGTTCAAAGTATTTATTTCTAGATTAACTACAAAATTTTCCCGATTCTAAAATTCTTCAACTAAATATAATTTTGTTTGGTATTAAATTACAATGAAAATTAATTTTTTTCATAATGTTTTTTGTATTTAACTAATTTCATCACAAACACAATGTCTTAAAGACACTTGTCAGTGTTTTTCATAAAATAATTAACCACTAGATGGAAATAAGGGAATTGTAATAATACATTTATTATTATTTTTTATTCTTTAAATTTCAATTAAACTTATATTTTTATACTGTGTTACATTCTTTGAAACATATTTAAGGTTTTACTACAGTAATCAATAATGTCATCTTAATACTTGAAATTAAAGCATTAATATTACTCATGGTAACTTGGTTTACAAATTGGAGCATCGGAGTATAGTTTTCTTTTTGGTGATAAAAAAGGGGAAGTCACTCCGAAAACAAGGATAAGAACCACACAAAAACGTGACTAAGCTCACATTAGCTCTAACAAAATCGTAGAACCCAAAGGAAACAAAATACAAAATTATGAATTGATCATGAAGATCTAAATCAGAATTGGCCATTATATCAGAACTTGATTAGCTTTGCAAAAATCATCTCCCTCAATAGAGTGGGTTTTGAGTGAGTAGAAGTATGTAACATTTTAGGATGGAAATGTTGTAATATTTAGGATGGAAATGTTTTTTCTTCATAAGCATCACTCCCCTCTTTTTCTCTCCACTAAATGTTCATTATATTAATAAGAATTTGTAATTGCATTAAGAAAGCATGTCTCGTACTTAATTTTCTTAGGTTATTTTATAACGTTTATTTAGTTTAAAAAAAAAGTTTTATATCATTTAATGAGTTTCATCAGAGATAAAAAATTTTATAAAAAAAATCATTAAATAATATGATGTTTAATTAAAAATTTTAAAAAATCATTAAAACAAGATGACATGATGTTTAATTAAAAAATTTATATAAAAAAATCATTAAAACAAGAATAGGTTGGAACAAAGATTTTCATTGGTAAGTTTGATAGAAATCACTTTAGTTACATTCGTATAATTATTGACTTTTGTCAAGCAAGTATCATCTATCTATGATCATGTCATTTACTGTTGTTAGAAAACTAGTCGTTTGACCCATGTACTCATACAAGTCGCACTTCTCCTTCTTTTTTCTTTTTTTTTTTCTGGCATGTTTGATTTTAAATATGTATTAATGCCAAATACTAGCACATTTAAAATTGGTAATATTTAAAACCTTATGAACTGTTTTTTCAACTTTTCATATATTCAAGACTACAATGAAGAAAAGGCAAAAGGAGAAGTGAATTTACGATTCAAATAAACAAATCTTAAAAACTCTTTTTAAAAACTAAAAAATAAAACAAAATCAATCAAGCACTAAAAATTTTCTAATATATATGAATTTAGATATTTTTATATGAGAAAAAACACTTTTACGTGTAAAAAGTTTTACATAAACACTTAATTACAACCCTTTATGTATAGTAAGTTTGTTAGTTCTACTAATTACTACTCTAAAATTCATTTAAATTAAAAATTGTAATTAACCGCCACTGTTTTACATTGATAATGCATAAGTGTTAAACTCTTTTTATATATACATACAAAAAGTAAACACTTATAAATATGTTAGGTACATATTATGTTTAACATCAATAGGAGAAATATAACTATTAATTAAGATAGTTTAAAATTGATTTTTTATCAAATAATTACTTAAAATAAAAATATTTATTTATTTAGAAATAAAACGCAAACACAAAAATTAAAATAAATGCGATAAATATCATAAATTGGGAATAAAAAGTGCATTGAAATTGTTTTATTTTTAAATAATACTTTGAATTTATAAGATAGGATGAATATCTGATAAGAGAGAAACTTGTCTTCTTTTAAGAAAAACACTTCAAACTTGATACTTTTAACTAAGCTAGCTGTCTGTGTCTTTAGCCTGGCTCTTATTCCATAGAAGCCGATTCAATAATTTACAATTGAAAATGTGATCATGCATGGAATGGAACAAACTTTTTCCTTTTTTCTATTCTTGGTCACTCACGTATGGGACGGTGCTCAAGTCGTGGCGTTGTCAACGATCATATAGCACAGTGTTTGGACTTCCCAAATGTTGTCCCTCCCATCAGTTTATTATTATATAATGATTTCGATGTTGTTTCTTCCCATGAACCATCCAAATTGAACCGACCAATAACGTCTTATTTTACATTGAACAAAATAGGTGCAGGAGATCCTAATCAGGTTCGGAGTTATACGGATATCGAAAAGTTTATCCGCAACAAAATACAGATTTATTTATTCTCTGTAATATTGTGGAAATTGGTACAAATTTGGGTATTTTACTATCCTTTTATGCTATATTTACATATGTAATTTAATATGTCACATTTAAAATAAATTGTATTCGTACTGTGGTTATAAATAAATAAAAACTAACGGATAAATCAAAATATGTTTATACAGATGAGTTGATGAATTTTATGCATGCCATGAAAAATTATATTTTATTATCGTTAATATACAGTGTGTTTAGATTGGTATTCAAGTAAATATATATAATAATAAAATTTAATTATTATAGAACAGTATAAATATTAACTTGATATCAAATTACAACTTTTTTGTTTATGTTATGTTTATTTATTTCAACAATTAATATCTTAAAAATTATATAAACAAAGAATTTTAATTCATCATTAGTATAAATTAAATTTTTAATAATAAATATTTATATTTGTAAAAAATAAATATATATTAATAATAAATAAAGTAAATTACGGCAATACTTTTTTAATTGATGAAATACATTTGTATTACTTTAGCTTCAAAATATATTAATAATTAGTGTTAGTTTAATATTTATAGATGAATTTAATACTGGATTTATAAGTTTATAAATTGGTTGTGGATAATTATTTTATGGGTCTTTTGCACTTAAAACAACGGTTAAGATCTAAAAAGATCAAATATATATTAAAAACCCTAAACGAGTGTAATTTATATGTCAACACAATTTTGCATGCATTTCAATAAAATAATACTTTCTAACTCTTTAATAAGTAAGGACATTGGTCAGTATTTTTTTTCTTTTATTGAGTTGGAAACTTTATCCAGTTGTCGCCACGTACTATCTATACAGTCATTTTACTTCTTCTTTTTTTTTTATTTACTCCTATTTTTTATTTATTTTTCTCTTTTATTTTTGTTTTACTAATATTGTATTTTTACCGTGTAAAGCACAAATCACCTAGTTACATTTAAAACTATATAGTTATGTAAAATAATTATATATTATAATAATTATTAACATAACTTTTAATTCAGAATTATTTTACATCATAAAAAATAGAGTTTAATTGGTATACACTCAATTTAAAGATTTTTACACTAACATTCAATCACAATCCTTCATTCAAGTAATTTTGTTGACCTTACTCGTCGTTACTACTTTAAAAAGTCACATAAATAAAAAGTATGATTGAATGTAAAAATCTTTTACACTTTTCAATCATAACTTTTTATTTATGTGACTTTTAAAGTACTATATAAAAGGTTCTGATTAAAGGTTAGTGATATTTATCCTAACAGTGTATACCAATTAAACTCTTTAAGTAAACCAATTAAATTTGACTGGACTTCCAAGTATGTAAGTTGAGGAGTAGTCCATATGAGATTTGAGATTTCTTGATAGGGTGAACATATTTTTTGAACAATTGAGATGTCTAAAAATAAATATATATATATATATATATATATATATATATATATATATATTTTGTATATGTGTGTGAAAGGAATAGACTAGGTAAATTACTAATTTAACCCTTTTCATAAATTTACATGTGTCTTTTTTAATGTTTTGTTGGTCTTTGAAATCTAATTTTATATATATATATATAAAGCAATGGGCTAGATAAATTATTAATTTAACCCTTTCCACAAATTAACATGTGTGCTTTTTAATGTTTTTTTTTTTTCTTTTTTTTTCATTTCAAAACTTTCTTTCTTGTTTTTTTTCTCTTTTAAGATTTATATTTTTTTATTTTATTTATTGTATTTATTTAATATATTATTTTTTTATATTTTCTATTTTAATTTTATCTTATTTACTTTTTAGTTTTTGTTTATTTAATGTTATTATAATTTTTATTATCTTTATTTATTATTTTTATATTTCAATATTCTTATATTTTGATATTTATTATGCTAAAATTAATTTATTAATGTATTTTAATATTTATAAAAAATAATATCATTTATAAAAAAATTATATTTGATAATAGGCTAGGTAAATTACTAATTTAACCTTTTCTATAAATTAACATGTATCCTTTTTAATATTTTTTTTGTCTTTTCAATTTTTAATGTTTTTCTTTTCCTTTTCTTTTTTTTCATTTCAAAACTTTCTCTATATGTATAAAATTTTTATATGTTAAGCATCACATTTATGCATTATAAATTGAATTAGTCTATAACTCCAATGCGTTGAGACATGATCACTTCTGATCCTAAAAAAAATATAATAAATATATTAAATATATGAAATATATTAAATATATTTTTTATGAAAAATAGTCTTAAATTATTTACTATATAATATCATAAATTAAATTTAGGTTAATTATCATAAATTAAATTTAGGTTAATTATCCATTAAAAACAACAAATATTATCTATAGGAGACAATTTAATTCAATATCATTATGATTAATAATTTTTTTGTGATTATTTAATAGGATTATGTTTAGAAAAGTATCTTCAATTGAATTTATTTCAATTTATTTAGTTTTTGTTTATGTTTGTTTTAATTTTGTATTTATTTATTAAATGCACCTATTCAAGCGAAAGATAATAGTAATAAATACATTGTTATTAAAATCGAACACTTCTCGACAGTGGTTTGATGGTTTAGTGGTTATATATATATAAGAAAGGATTAGGTTAAGTAAATAATATTTTTTCCATAATTTATTAAATAATTAACATTTATAAAATAATTTTAAATGTTTACATATATTAGATACGTGAAAAATCAGTTTATTAAAAATATTTTAATATTTCCAACACAATTTTAATTTTTATTTTATCTTTTCCTTTTTTATTTTTAATTTTTTCCCTTTCTTTTTTTCAATTTTTTTCTTCTTTATTTCTTATTTTATCTTTTAATTTATTTTAGTTTTTCACTTTCTTATTTTATTTTTTAATTTGTATTTTTATGTTACTTTATTATGTTTAGAATTTTATATTTAACATGTTATTTATTTTCTTTTAATTTTAAATTTATAGAAACAAGCTTATGTAATATATTTTAATATTTTTTGACACAATTTCAAAATTTATTTTATGTTTTTTTATTTTCAATTTAATTTTATTATTTCTTAATTTGTTCATTATTTTTATTTTTATCTTTCTATATTATTTTTCAATATTTTTATATTTTATTTATAACATGTTAAAAATAATTATTAATATATTTAGCATATGAAAAATAATTTTCAATTAATTTACCATCGTATTAATTTCATAGAAATTTCATCTCTATTTTTCTTTTTCATTTTTTTCATTATTTATTATTTTATTTAAATTTTTTATTAATTATGTTTCTTTATATGTTATTTTATTTTCCATTTATATTTTATGTTATTTCATTTATTATATTTTATGTTTTTTTTCTCTAGGCATGTAAAATTATTTATGTGTCCTTTCTCTATTTTTGACATGTTTCTTTTGTTTTGTTGTCTTTCTAATATTTTTTTTATTCTTAATTTATTCTCTTTTTTTTTATTTTTAAGAAACATATTATCATTGACAATAGAATATGATATAAACATATTAGTATCGTTTACAAGAGAATATTAAGTATTAATAAGAACACCTGTTTAAGTTTATATTAGTTTTGTCATTTTACCTCTTCTTAATTAATTGAAGTTTATTATTCAAATAAATATATATCTATTATGGCTAAAATTAGTATGTGCCAACACATGTTCATCTATGATTGTCCAGCACCGACTTATGTTAAACAACTTGTCATTATAATTTTATTAATAAAAGTTTGTTTCACATTTATAATTTGTCCTATGAGCTGAAATTATTATTTGTTATAAAATGGACATTTCAGAAATTGACTATGAGTTATATATTATGAAGGTGCTTAGGAAAATAAAATTTCAATTCATGTATGCATAAAATTCATACAGAAAAAACAAGTAGCAACAGGTAAAAAAATTACATATTAGGTAAAATAATCTTCAACTTTTAAAATTGTTTAAAAGGAGATAAAAAATAAAAAATAGAGAAAATAAAATATAAAATTTATTTTTTGTTACAAATTATTTTGGTATAGATTAATGTTTTTTTTAGTTTCTAATATTTTTTTATTTTTATCCTTAATAAATATTTTTAGAGAAATTTTGTTAGTAAGGAAGAAAACGAGGCGGGGTGGGGGCGAGTTTGCCCTCCCCATCTCCGTCCTCGAAAAGTGTAGGATGGGGGCAGGTATAAAGAAGGTGGATACAAAATTTTAATTTGCGTCCTCATCCCTGTCGGGTATTTTCTGGTTCGGGTATCCATGCGGGTATCTTATTATATTATTTTTATAATTTAAATTTACTTATAATTTATTGAACAAATTATATGATAATTTATTAATTATATGTTAATTTATTAACTATTAAATAAATTATATGTTAAGTTATTAATTATACCTTAATTTTAATGGTTCACAGGGTATAGATTTGTACACAAACATGTGAGATTTTGTTAATATATAATTATATGTAAAATAATAGAAGGGGGACGGTGGATGGTGCGGGTACCAAGTAGGAGCTAACAAATCCATATTCGTTCCCATTCTCGATTATCTTAAGTGGGGACGGAGGCAGAGACCAACATTGTCTTAGGTTCATTTGTCATCCCTATTTGTTAGAAACTAAATACAAAATATAAAATTAAGAACCAAAAACAAAATTTGATAATGCTTACTTTCTCTTCCAAATCATGTCTCACATGTTTATAATCATAGTCACATTATGGCACAAATAAAATTATTTTTATTTAAAAAATTCATTGATTTTCAAAATTGAAAAAACTAAATAGTTTTTATTTTAAAATATAAAAAATATAAATAAAACATAAAAAACTATAATTGTATTTTAAGACTTTTTAAAAGGAGATAAAAAAAATTCCAAAATCTATACTAGATATCTATAAAATAAAATCAATTTCTTTAATATATTATAACTTTTTTTATATTTTCCAGGACTTAAATAATCTTGCAAATTTTCAGGTTTAAATTCCAATTTTAAATAATATTCAAAATCTGTTAAATATTATAGTTACTTTTTGCTATATTTTTAGTTCTGTTTCATATTAACTGATTAAATATTTATAATTTTTATTAAAATATTTTGTTATTTAATATTAATATGTAAGCAAATTGAAAAGAATATTTTTCATATTTTAAGTATCAAACTTTTACTAATTATTTTAAATCCTATTTATTTTAAATAAAATCAATTTCTTTAACATATTATAACTTTTTATATTAAATAATCTAATGTAAAAATTTTCAATTTTACTATTTATTTTAGATCTTATTTATTTTGCATTTTTTTTATTTTAGATTATTTAATGGTTATTTTATTTTATAGTTTTACACAATATTTTACTCATATATTTTATAAATTATTAAACTATTTAATTATTAAAAAATATTATTATATTATATTATATTATAATACTAAATATGTATTGTCAAGCAGCCTGTACATATACACGATACTAAACTAGTTTTAAATAAAAGATAAGTAATTTTTTTCCTTGCTGAATTACTCCTGACATATAAACTAAGAGTTTAAATTTTATATCATTATAAGATGTTCAATTAAAAAAAATATTATTAATATAATTTTAAAACAATTATTATAAAAATTAATAAATTTAATGTACTTTATATTTTATAATCAAATAAAATTTGTAACTGTACTACCTGAAGATATAATCGGTACTCGAACGTGTCCTACTTGGTACTAGAACGAAACACACAAGGTGCAACTCCACACCTCGGCGCAATTCCATGTATAAGTGGCACCACCCAACAATATCCAAAGACGCAATCAAGGATATCCAAAATAAAATTGTTGATATTAATCACAACTTATATATATCACCTTTATTATCATTAGTAGATATAGAAGCGAAAACATAGTTGTTGTTGTAACTATATATTTGTATTTTATTTTAATATTATAATAATTATTAGGTTTGAAATATATTTTATTAATTTTATATTTTTTGTTTATGATAAAAACACGTAGATCATTAATTATAAGTCAAATACGTAATGAATATGAAAAAATGTAAAGAAAAAAGTTTGAATAGAATTCAAAATATTGTCGGTGTATCTGCATGTTTATTAAAAATATTTATCATGAAATGTACGTATATATAGAGAGAAATTATATTTATGAAAGTGAGAACCGTCATAAAATGTTTAGAAGGTAAAATAGTAATAAAATCTTGACACCAAAAGGTCATATTCCTATTATATAATATATAATATAACATTGTGTATTATAAATTATAGATATAATTGAATAATTATATATATTGGATATTAATATTTTAAAATAATTTTTTGCATAAAATTATAACGTTAATTTAGTGGTAAAGTATATAATTAAGAAATAAGAAGTTATGGGTTCAAGTCCTTCTTATAACAAATTCTTCTATAATAATAGAATATGTATTTTAAAAAATATACATAAAAAGATATATTCCCTAATTACCATTTATTCACTAAAACCAGCCATTTCAACCATATATAAGTTCATGAATTCAATTTAATAACATCATACACTTTTGAGTGTATACTTCATACGGTAAACTTTTAGGAGAATTTCAGCACATTTTCTAGTAAGTACAGTAATATAAATTATTTGCTACTAAATTTATGTGTAATATGCTGGTAAAATTTTTAAATAAGAAAAAGTTACGCAGAAAAACTCTTTAAAATCAAAAGTTAGTCGAAAAAGAAAAGCAAAATAATGATTATACAAAGGAATGGTCAATGAAGACATGATATTGACCATGATGAGATTTTACTACTTTATTTTACTATTACCTTTGGATACCATGCAACTAAGCTTGATTTGCCAACAATCATTCCATTTTTTATCCTTTGTTCACCCTTAAAATTAAATTATTAAGCTTACCTCGATATTTTGACGCTATCTTGTCGACTTTCATTTCATAATATCGGTCCTTTTTTTCACGATTTACTTAATCTCTTGGTCAAAGTCCAATCTCACATGATTTTGTTTTTAAATTTAACTTGATATTTATTAGTTTCATATAGTTCATTAATATATTAAATATTTCTTTCATATTAAAGTAAGTTTTAATCAGGTCTGTTTTTAATGAGAATTCACTATGTGATTCTTACCACAAGATCAGGCCTTTAACAGTGGAGGAAATCTAAGAGATGAAAGTTTTTTGACATGAGATGAGTTTTTTACGTAAAAAATCGTTTACTAACGTTAAATTTTTTTTTTCATCAATCATTATTAAAATATACATGAGCTGGAGGAGTGATAGCCTTCCAATTTTTTTTTCCTTTTAGTAAATATAATTTTTTTTAAAAGATTATAACTTTTTTATAGTATATCTGTTTTATTTCTTTTGCCTTCCCAAATTTTTCTTTTTTTTAACAAATGAAAAAATTATAATTTTTTTAAAGTATATTTATTTTATTTTATTGGCTCTTCTAACATTATTATTGATATAATATCTACAACCGATAATAATGTTACTTTTAAAAAAAAATTCTTAAATATTACGTAATAAGATATTGTATTTTCAAAAAATTATTCACCTATCTAAGTGGCAACGTAACTTTCTTGAAAACAATATAGTTATTTTTCTGCAAAATATGTTTTTATAATTAAGTTCTTTTTAGTAATAACCAATTAATTATACTATGACTTTCTTATTTGTTTTCAACTACAAAATTGTGACTTTCTTAAAATTTACAGGAGTTATAATAAATTATTTAATTTTATTTAAGATGTCAAAAAGTTGAAATTTAAAAGTTTAACCATTGGATACCTCCTAACTCACAATAAAAAATAAAAAATGTGAGTTTGAAATAATATGACTCCTTCTGAGAGGTCATAAAAATCAAGGAAAACTTCTCCCACAAACTTTACTACGCCTTAACTCTTAACTTGTTTAGAAACTCATTTTGATATTTTTTATTTTTAATTAACTAAGTTTAAAATAAATTTATTATAACACAATCCATTAGTTGTCATTTTTTTTCTCATTCTTATAAACTGTATTATGTTACAGAATATATATATATATATATATATATATATATATATATATATATATTATTTTTAACACACAAATCCTTATCTAATAGATAACTTTTTAAGGTATAATATCTTAAACTTAAAATAACATATTGTTAAAAACCTATACTAGGAATACCTAAAAATGACATGACATATACACACGTACCAAACAAACCAATAAACATACATGGTAATGAACCTATCGCCCTAATCAAAGTACAAAGGTTAAATATACAAAACAAAAGTATTTTACAAATATTGAAACTAATTTAAATAATAAAATAATACTTTAATTTTTAAAGTCATGAGATAATATTATGGTTTTTTACTATACCATTATATTTTATATATTGAATAGAATGACTAATGGAAACCCATTAAAATATTTAGAGATGGCCTAAATTAGCCTATCTAGTTTTTATAAATGACCTTTTACCTTTTGGAGAAGTCTTATCGGACTAAGTAGATGTCATTAGCCATGTACTTCATATTTTTTTTAGTAATTTCGACTAAAGGTGAGTCATAAAAAAATGAGGATTTGCTTCTTAACTAATGTCGATAGGCATTGCCCAGAACAAATTGCTCTAAGTTTTTTACTTTGAGGACCTTAGTAAATATCTTGGCATTATTTTCTATCATAAGCGAGTGTCAAAAGATTCGTTTCAATTCTTGATCAACAAGATTAATCACAAATTGAATAACTGAAAGAGGAACACCTTATCTTTTATGGAAAGACTCATGTTAGCAGATTCAGTAGTGCAAGCATTGTCAAACTATATTACGCAAACTAACCTATTACCTGTCTCTGTTTGTCATTTAATTGATTAGAACTACAGGGACTTTGTGACACTACCTCTTTAAAGAAGGTTTACTGGCTTCGATGGAATACTTTTTGCAAGTCCAAGATGGCAAGAGGTCTTGGACTCAAGAAGATTAGATAGACTAACTTAGCCCTGCTATCAAAATCAGGGTGGAAGCTTTGACTAGGAAGGATGACTTTGTGGGTGCAACTTCTTCGTGCTAAGTATAAATGCGAGGGGTTTGCAAAGTCTCTCCTCTATCCAACATCAACATGCATCAATTTCTAGAGAGAAATAACTGAATCTTAGAGGATTGTAGCCCATAATATAACCTGACAAGTGGAGAATGGACAAACAATTAAATTTTGGTTAGATAATTGGGTGCCTAGGTGTGGTCCTTTGGTAAATTGGTGTATTGAAATTGCTCATATTCAAAATAATATTAAAGCTTAAGCTTGCTTTTTTGTGGCATTAGATGAGTTTTGGGGTGTTAAAAAACTAGCAACACTCTTACCAACTAATGTTGTTACTGAGATTTGTACGATTGACACCCCTAAAAGGGATAAGAATGATGACTGTTTACACTGACTAGTGAAAATATGACTTGTTCTCCACTAAAATAGTTTGTGAAAGTCTTCTCAACATGAATTCTATGCAGTGTCGTCCTATATTTTAGTATTATGAAAGTGAGAAGGTATGAAACACATGTATTTCTTTGGAAGTTAGCTTGGAGGGTGCTCCCCCATAATGAATTGCGGTTCTCTAGGCATATGATTGATAATCCAAAGTGTCCGCTTGGTGACGCTCAGAGGGAATCCATTATGCATGCACTTCAGAACTTTACTAAGTGGTTGATGTCAAATTTAATGAAGGCTCAAAACCGGCGTAACTAGGAGTGGTGCTAGATTTTTGGTATTGCTCTTGATTGTATTTGGTAGAAGCAAAATGACTATATTTTCAAAGGTTGACGTCAATCTGATAACCAGGAGATCAAGTCTCTTGTCACAAAACTTAATTAAGGACATTCACCATACGAGATCAATTCTAAAGGATCATAACATGTAGTATGTTGTTGGAGGATATCATCTTGTTTGCATGGCCCCAATCCAGGCATGCTGAAAATCAACTGTCATGCGACTATTCTTAGCACCCAAGACATGTAGCGTAGTTGGAGGTGTAGTGCGTGATCACAAAAGGTACTTTCATTCTTGGGTTCTCTAAGGATACTTTGTTGTCACGTAGACAAGGTTGAATTGTTGGGCATTCTTCATGCTCTGACTTTGGCGTATTAGCAGGGGTTTATGTACTCACCATTAAATCATATTCACTCCTTAGCATCTATTTAGTTATTGGATGAAGGGTGTACAATTGACAATGAGAATTTTTCCATTGTAGAATCTATTTATAAGAATAGTGAAAAAACAGTTCAATGCAATTTTATGTTCACATCCCGAGAAGCGATATTATTTAATCTTGGGTGGGCATTGCTCATTCTCTTCACAAAAAAATTGTTAAATATTGATTTTTTATAGACTAAGGTTGGTTGTTAATGTGTTCGCTTATTAGTACAAGGATTCGAACAAGACTTCTTCTTTTTTGTCTCTTTACATATGAATTTAATTAACATTGTAACTCTTATTAAGACTAGTATTATTTATAAACATATTAGCATGTCGTCTAATAAACATTTACAAAAATCAAAATCTAACCTACTAGAATGATTTTATTAAAATTTGAATTTGTCTTTTTTACTCAGTAGGTTAAGCCAAATTATACCTTAAATAGATTACGTCATAGCAAAGGACTTAACTAATTTTTATCCCTACTAATAATGACATTTTAGAAATGATGGTTAAATTGTTTTTAGAAATATATGTCCACTCATAATACCGGACCGTATTTTAAACATAATTGTATTTTAAAAAGAATAATTATGGGAAAATTTATATATACAAGTTTAAGCTAAAATGAATTGAGAGAGAGGAAAAAGTTAAATTAATTAATTTTTTATGTAAGTCAAAATCAACTTATATATTTAATTTTTATAAAAAATCTTATGAAATTTAAATGAAAGAAGAACCTTAATTGATTTAAACTTTTAGAAAAGTTAATTCAATTTAATATAGAGAAAATCATTTAAACAACAGCGCCAATGTTTGAAATCAACATGTAACCAAACAAATATGTTGATGCAACTAAGAAGTCCTTATCATCAACATTAAATTATTTTCTTAGTTACTACAACAATCCAAATCTGTCCCACATATGACAAGGGGAGAGTTAACATCTTGATACAATCAGTACACCTGTTTTGGACATTATTTTGAAAATGGCAAGAATGAAGGAGGTGAGATAATGATCTGAGAAACCTGAAACTGAAAGACTAGAGATGGCCAAAAATGAATGGCCTACATTGAAAACCATTTTCACCCCTCCTTACTTCCTTTCTCAAACCTACCACCCAGCAAAATAAACGTACATATAAACCTCGAAGTTCAAACTGCATAAATGATTGACAAGGCAACTCATTAAAACTCTGCGAAACGTTTATCATTCACATTAAATGATGATAAAGAACACACACAAATTCACAACGAAGTAAGCACCCTAGCCCTCAACTGAACCAACGTGAACCCTTTCCTTTTTCATTCATAACCTTGCCGTAGACGTGGTTTAGGCCTTAGGGTTACGGTCACACACAAGTTCGTCGACACATTCAAGTAATAAAATAAAAATAAAAATAAATATATATATATATATACAAATGGAGAATCCTATTCATACAAATATAAATGTTACATTGAAAAACAGGCCGAAATATTCAAATCCATTTTGAAGGCAAGAGTGTTTGATTTAATTACGAAAATGATACCCTTTTGTAAAGCTAGGTTTTTAATAAAAGATTCAAAATTATGTCAGGTCATTTTCAAATTCAAAATTACAGTCCTATGTAAATTTTTATTTACTAATTCAAGTTATTCTTAAATTTTAATTCATTCCCAGCTAGGTTGTTCCTAAGTAGGTTTATATCCCATAAATAAGATAAGTGTTATGATAATCAAAACTATAATGACTCTCTCCTAACCAATTGTCATTTATTAAAACAAAATATTATTTTAAATAACTGGTTATATAATTGATTATTATTTATAACTAATTATAAACATATAGATAACAAGTTATTTAACTCATTATTTGTTCATAACTGATTAAATAATTAATTTTGAAAAAATAAATCATTCTTAAAATAATTAATTTTGAAAATAATTAATTTTTTTTACTTAGTGCATTATTTACAAAATTGTAAACACTGCCACAAGGATGTGGGAGATGTAAGAATTTTTTTTTCTTTCTCAATGTTTCTACATGAATGTAACTATTGTCAGAGAGTTGTAGGCGCAGAGAGAAATTTTCCACTCAATACATTATCTACAAGGATATGATCTAAGTCACATAAGTTGTGACCATGAGTGATGTCAGATAAGTTTTTTCTTTTCAGTGTACTTTCAATATAGATGTGACCATTGAAACAGATGTGTGAGTTGTGTCATAATTAGAAATAACTGATTATGAAACAAAATTTAACCAACACTTTTTATTGAATACAAAAACTAAAATTAAAAGAATTTGACAATAACTAAAAATAATCAGTTATGAAACCAAATTTAACTATAACAATTTATTTAATAAAGTTAAGTTAATTATATTAACTGTATTCATAAAATAGATTATAGTTTTACAACCATATTAAAATAACTTATTATTATATAATTAGTTATTAGTTGTTATAATTATTTTTTTTAAAACTAAATATTTTTACAGCGTACCTACTAATCATATCCTATAACAGAGTGAACTTGTCATCACGATATCAGTCATACTAGCTTTGGCTTTAGCACTACCTAACCCATATTAACACTTACTATATATGTATGTAGAATGTAAAATTCATACGAAAAAATTAAAGCTATTGCTCAACATATAGTTTTATACCAGTTTTATTCCATTTAATTTTATACACTTATTCACTCATTACTCATCTATCGTCGTCGCTAAAAAATCATTAACTGATAAAGTAACAAGTAATTTTGTAGGGTTTCTACTTTCTTGTGAGCTAGGCGAAACAAATCTAACTTATGAAATTTCAATTAATACCTTCATGTTACTTTTATAATTTTTTTTAAACTCCCATTTTATCCATAAATTTAATTTTTTTTTAAAAAATTTTAATTCTCCGGTAAGCTCTTGCTGGAAAGTTAAAAAATTCCAATTTCTTTTATCTTTCCGAAAAACTCTCGTAAGAGGGTTAAAAAAAATTGAAATTTTTTTACCTCTCTACAAACTTTTGTTAGAGATCATGCTCATTACCACTTTGGCTTTTCTTCTTATGGACACTCTTGATTGACCTAAAATTTGCTTATGCAAATAACAAGATATACTTATAATACTTTGTTAAGACCTTATGTATCAAACCATGAAGATGACATTGACAAAAAGTTCGAGAGTGACGAATTAGGGCATGGGATTTGACCAATTTTTATTGGAAAAATTGCATAGAGTTAGGGCAAGCTACAACATTTCAGATTTTCAACTATTTGGCAATACAGTCTAAATAATTTTCTGGCAAATTCTATGCTAAGGTTAATTTATTTCACTTTTCCATATAACTTGAGAACCACTCTTAAATTGACTATTAGATAGTTTGGTTGTTAATGAACCCAATTGCAACAAAAAGTCTCTTATAGTTTCAAAATATGTGACATAACTCTCTAATCACTTGGTAGATGTATTAATTTATTGAAAACAAACTCATATATTTTATATATTTCTAGACTCTAGAAGTAGTAGTCTTACTAAAAGATGATGTGTTACATTAAAAAAAAAAAAAAAGTGTGTCCAACCCCAAATGTCAGTCTTCACCTTGAGAATCTCTATTTGAAAACAACCAAAACAATTCCCCAGACTGCAAGAACAAGAAAGGGGACTGATGGGAACCAAATCACTGACTCACTACAGACGTGTAACATTCTTGTACATACTTAGGCCAACCCCATAGTCTCGTTGTGCTTGTAATAAAAAGAATGCTTCGTCTTTTGTTCCCATCACTTTTGCAACACTTTAATTCTTTTATTCATTCGTATATACTTTGAGTTTGAGGCCACAGGCAAAGACAAAGCTATAAAATAAAAAATAAAATAATCCTATAGAAATGTTTAAAAATATAAAACAGGAGCACATGCATATCATATCCTATTTTTCTTCAAACGATCACAAAGCAGAGGATCTGGAAATATGAATTGTTAGATTGTGTCAGTTGTCAAGAGTAGCATCGGGAGCAGAGGTGGAGCATTCGAAGTGGTGGTAGAGGAACATGGTAGAAGTAGCTTCACTTCCAGCAATGAGAGTCAATAAGAAGAAAAGTGAAAGTGATAATGAGCATTTACGTTTCAAATTTTAGAGAAGTGGTAATGAGCATTTTTGTGTCAAGTGGTGGTCGATAATAAGAAATGATAGAGGGACAAAAATATTTCAAATTTTTTATTTCTCAGACAAGATCTCACAGGTGAGTTAAAATTTTAATTTCATAAAATTAACTTTATGTATAAAATGAGAATTTAAAAAAATTTATAAAAGTTTGTATAAATTCAAATTATAGTCCTCCGGGTTCTGGTCGGATAACTGGGCTCCATGGTTTGATCTGGCCCAAATTATTTGGGCTGGAGTTGGCCCAATAGGAGTGACTCAAGAATGGAAGAAGAAAGCGAAGGCTACGCAAGGAAGGAGCTATTTATTCTTTCTTTAACGCCTTCTTCACTTCACTATTCACGCTCTTCGCATTCTCCGCCACCTTCTCATTCTCCTTCGATTCTCTTTGCATCTTTACACCAGCCTCCATGGCCACCAACACGTTCAACGGAGCATCAAGCTCTTTCCGTCTTCAGTTCAATCAGAGATTGGTATTGCTATCATTTTCTGCTTTATTCTCCATCGCGCTTTCAACCTTTTAATTATACCTCTTATTCCGCGCTTTGCCTTACTCTTCTTTTCTTATGATTTATCCGTTTTTTAATTCCTCAATCGTCTCTTTATTTCTCTCTTTATCATTATTCTCACCTGCAAGTTTTCTCTCAATTCTGTTTTCCACTTCCGCAGAGTTTCCTTATCAGAAATTATGTTTTCTGATGTAGAATTCGTGAACAGCTTTCGTTCGTTGGGCTTTTTCTTCTCTAATTTGTAAAATACTCTGCATGTAATACAACGATACTAATAACTACGTGTGTACCGATTTGCGTAGTTCATGTGTTTGGGGTAAAAATCTGGCTGATTTCATAATTGTCATCTTGTTTTGTTTTCCATTTGAAAAAAAAATTGACACAATTTAATCGATTGAATATGCAATTGAATGGTACAGCCTAAGAAAGTGCCTTAGTGCTTGTAGCATTTGCTTTATGTTTAAAGAATGGAGAATTACTTTGTATCACTTTTGCATGAATATTTAAAATAGTTTGCATGTTATTTTCCTGCATTATGCATCAGACCAACGCCAATGACACTCCGTAATAGTTCACTATTTTTTCTTTTCCTGCACTAATGTTTAGTTCCCGTTTCGTTCTTTTATATATATAATATTTAATGAAGTTTTTTTGAATGCTTATTAATCAGGCATTTAATTCAATTGATGGCCCAAGGTCTAGCTCAATTTCAAGCTATGGAAGAAGAAATGTTTCTTTTAGTGCAAAGTCCCGCTCAGTTCGCCTCAGAGTTTCCTGTGCTGTATGTAACTACTAATGAATTGCTTGCGCTTTATTCATTTAGAAATTACTTTTGCTTGCATGGACACCAAATTGCTAGATGCTAGACTGGTTCAAACCATAGTTAAAAGTAATTTATATCAGTGTTAATAGCGCCATGGCATAGTGGTTTTTTTTGCCAACCGCCGTGCATAATTTGTGAAAGAATGTCTGCAATGGCATATCTTTATGGTGGAATTTTGACCTTCTGCTATTTTCCGTCATTTTTCATTGATAACATTGATTTATATGGACTGCATCTGATGAAGTCATGCAGTTTGAAGCTGGGACGATTATTGATTAAGAGAATTTGTGATGGAACAATGAAATGCCATTTTCCTGGAAAATTAAAATAAAATATAAGGACGACATGGTACACACGCGCCCAGTCACACACACATATGTGTGTGTGTATATATATATATATATGTTATAGGATTTAGCTCTTCTAAAGTGAGAGGGTGTATGATAGAGGATAAAGTAAAATTCTAATTTATAACTATAACTATTGATTTTGGTTGAATTTAAACAACTTAATAATTTGCTTTACATGTGCATGTATTTCATTACAATTTCATCTGATGATTTTCTAATTAGTGTTATAACTGCACTTTATTCTCTAAAGTACATTCCTTCATTTTAGAGGCGTCAAATCCCATATATAATAATTTCATATCATACATCTTATTTTTTCTTTTATAGTCAACATGGGTCCTTTATTTCAACTCTAAAATTCTCAATTGGCAACTATTAGCCTATATGATAGATGTCTATCCATAAATATGATGACAGGGAAAGCAGACTTAGATTATGACTTTTGTATTTCTTATATTCTTGTAATTGGACCTTCGTTTTGCTTATTAGTTTGGGCCTTTATTTGGTCATTTATGTTTTTAGTGATGTTTTTGTTTTCGACCTTTTTAGTTGTATGGTCCTTTTTATTAGTGGCACTATAATAAAAAAGATATTCCCATATGGAATACTGAAACATCTAGATATAGTTATAATAATAAAAAAGATGTTCCCATATGGAATGATACTATAGATTCTGAATTCATAAATTGCTGTCTATGGGAACATCTTTTTTATCATTCTAACTATATCTAGATGTTTCAGTATTCTGTATGAAAATATCTTTTTGATTATTCAATGCACACTTGAATAAGATCTGTTTTACAGACAGAAATGACCGATATCTTGAATAGCTTTTCTCTCTCAACTCCACATATGTAACTATTTTTCTTCCATGTGTCTTTGGGGAAGAGGGCAAGGGGATATCCAATGTTTTCATGCTTATGATGAACATGTTGAGCAGGCTAAACAGGAGACTGTAGAAAAGGTGTGCAAGATCGTAAAGAACCAGCTGGCTCTACCAGATGACTCTAAAGTTACTGGCGACTCAACCTTCGCGGCACTTGGAGCTGATTCACTTGACACGGTAAAGAACATCTTGCCAGAGTTTTTTTTTCCGTTAAAGAACATCTTGCCAGACATCACGTTTTTTTCCGTTCGATGCTCCGTCTAATTTAGCATTTCTGAGTATAAATTAATAGCAAAGAATTTGATTGTTGTGATTTACTATTTTACATGCCATGCCCTATAGGTTGAGATTGTGATGGGGCTTGAGGAGGAATTTGGCATCAGTGTAGAAGAAGATAGTGCACAGAGCATCTCAACAGTTCAGGAAGCTGCAGATCTTATTGAGGACATCATCAGTAAACAGTGTCCTTAGAGTAAAAATATGTGCTAGATGAAAAACACCTTTGGTAGACGTCCGTAGTTTTCTATATTGTAGTATGGGGTGGTTAGTTGAGTCTTGCGTCTTTTATCTGCATATTCTGCTGTTGCTTTGTTTCACAGGTTTGAAAATGAAAAACAAATATGTGTAGGTAGTGGTTTTTGCATCAGTAAAGGTTTATATGATGGGAACGCAATCACATAAATTGCTGCATAATTGATGAGCATTTTCACTGTCACAATTCCGGTGGTCTACCTTTGTTATAATTACGATAATGAAAGACTCAGGAGTCGTAGTTTTGCTTAAGTGTAAGACTATCTCTGATTTTTCTATATTCGGAAATATTGTGTAATAACTATTTTAGGGTCTACGAAAGGAGCTGAAGAAAATACAAGCGTATTCTATATTTATCATAACCAAAGATAGCAGTTAGTTTGTTCGAATACGAATTAGGACATGCTGCATAATCACGAGCATTTCTCATTGCTGCAATTGCAGAGATATTAAGCTGAAGTCCGAGCTGGGAACCCAAGTTATCAGAGCGTTGGTCTAGGTTAAGACTTAAGTATGAAAGGCTAATTTTTTAACTTATGGGACTTTGGTTTGTGAAATCCTATGGTTTAAGATTTTGTTTGAGTAAGAAATGCTACATAAGTTAAGTAGGATTTTTTTAAAAGTTTTTTAACTAAATAAATTGATATGGATTTACATGAAATTTTTATTTATTTGCTATTTAAATTTTATTCCCTTGATTTATTTTATTTTTTATAAGTACTAGTTGAAAGTTTTATCGAAAGTGACTCAACTATTTTAAGATTTATGAAAGGAAGAGAAAATTACAAGCAAGATCGTCAAATTAGAGGAATTTAAAATTGAATTCACCATGATCCGAGATTCTTAAGTTAGGCAGGTAGGTTTGTTTTCTGTTGTTAGTATTGGTATTTTTCAATCTTCTTTTTGCAGTTTAGGTTTATATGCACACACATATGTGACTGTTCATGCATAATTGATGTGTGTTTGAATCAGGAAAAACAAATGTCTACATGTGACTATCGATTGTGCCCCATGCTAAACGCTCGTTGAAGCTATGGTATTGTAATATATTCCAATTCAAGCTATCGTAAACCGGGCATTAAGATAATTATTCTGAATTTAATATTTATCAAGTGACACGTTAAACGTCAACAAACTAACAAATTTCCTATATATAAAATGTTGTAATTTAGTGTAAAATTTTTTATTCTTTTCTTATTCTATTGGGAATGCATGCTTATATGAAAGAAATTTAAATTAAGATAAAAGATTCAAAAGCTTAAAGCAACACAGTTTGTGGTTGACTTCACGTTTAACTCTCCCAATCCCCCAAATCTCTCTATTGGCCTCATCTTAACACCCAATTTGGTCTTCTCATATTGGATAAGCTTTCGTTTGGGCCCTCGCCTCTCCATTAACCTTGAAAAAAATTCTCAATGTTGGAAGAAAAATTAGGATGAGAAAAACTTTAAACGTCTTACCAACTTTCCCAATATTTAAACCAAACAATTTCTATTCGTTCCCCCTCACCCCTATCTTTCTTTCTCTGCGTTCTCGTCACACACGTAATTGATTGTTCTAGTACTCATTATTTGTTAGAAATTGATTCATTGAACTAACAGAAAACTTAAAATCAATATAATCACGCACATTGTAACATAACATTAAGTGGAGGCTACCAATATTTCTTTTAAAAATACTAAAACAATCTACTGAAATATTTACTCTATTTACAAATTTCGTGAACAGATGCCTTATTTTTATAGGCAACAGATGCCTTATTAATACAAGTACATTGAGGCCTTATTAATATAATCTAGCAGCCGATACCGCATCAGTTCCAATCTGATTCGAAGAAACCAGCATCTTTCATTTCAGAGTAGTACACGTTCTCCAAATGCAAATCTTCCTCCTATATTCAACACAATAACAACAACCAGTCAGATCAATCAATTACAGAAAGAAGATTGTCCTAACTAAAAGCAATACAAAGATTTGAATAGCGAAAACTGCACGGCATTAAGTAAAAAAAGGCAATATGACCTGAAAAAAATCTGCCAGGAAGGTTATATACAGCAGAGGAAGATAAATGGCATGGTAACAAACAACAGTGAAATGATATAACCTGTGAACAAAAGTAAAACACATCATTAGAGAAAGAAGCCAAAGAAAAACGTTCAAAAGAATCACTTCCTACTAAGCTATAGAATAGAAGAATCTAACCAGAAACCAAAAGCAGCACCGTTTCCAGTAATGACACAAGCAAACAGTGCAGTTCCATTCAAGATGAACATAATAGTAACATACTTGAAGTAAGCAGGCCTTGCTGCAAAAGGGGAAGAGAATTATACCATCATAAAACAAACTAAAAACATAATATGACAATCCAGCCAACTAACTTACCAGGTAACCTTTCTCTCCACCTTGAATGATACATGAACAATATGAAACCATAAACAAGGGTAAGCAACAGCTTGTGGATAACCCACAAGTTCCACTTCACATGAGGAGTAGGGTAACCACTGTTGATGAAAATTGGAATCCAAAATGCAAACAAATATATTGCCTAACAAGGAACAGGTACAATTGAACAAAATTAATAACCATAAGGACAAGCAGCAGACTCACAGAGAAAGCACCACAGAATTACCTTCAACAAAATATCAAAACCAACAATAATCCCTGATATACCGAAAGTTCGTGTCAATGCTTCTAAGCCACTAGTACTGTTTCCTTGAAACAAAAAAGCCAGCAAGCTCACTTCTAGAAACAACATTCCAGAAGTAGTAAAGAGGGACAACAAGTTCCACGCAAACTCTTTCCCAGGAGAGCACTCCCATGCCTGCATCAACCGTACAATTAATCATTCACCAATGCCAGCAAATCACAAAAAATTAACACGCTTATACAGCAAAAACAAGATATCATTAATAGTTAATAACTTAATAATTACATTCAATTTTATCCCAGATGTGAAAGCTGGTGCTGTTTGGATCCCAAAATTGTACTGTACCTTTACACAAATTACTAGCTAGTTTACTCTACTAGGTATCAGTGTTGTTAAATGGCAGCACCATGGCAACCATGGAACGGTTAGGTGGATTGTTTGCCGACCACAGTAGGCAGTTTATGAAGGGAGGCACAGTATGGTGGCACCATAGACCCTAATGGCGAGTTTATTCAGCAGAATTTCAGCCTTTTGCCGTTGATAACACTGCTAAGTGTCTCTTTGGGTGAGCATTACAAAATTGGTTTTGCAGTAATGTAATTTATGCTTAGATGTTTTTATTTTAAAAACAGTTAGCAGTAAAAGTAAAACACTATAAATTCTAGTATCGAGGGCAAAAGCTAAGTAATGTTGTTTCAACTTTAAATCAATTTTAGACCTAAAATCAATTGAATCTGCAACAGGAAACGAAACGAAACATGAGAACATTTATTTAAAATCATGTTAAGAGTATTTCAACCGGGTTAACATGCAATAAATTGATGTGCATGAGATGTAACACAAGTTGAAACAATTGAGAACTAAAATGTAAATTAACTTTGTGGGTGGATTTATGGGAAAACGTAGTGTGACCTGACCTGGGAAAAGCACCAAACAAGATTGAGGATGCTGACAAGCCAGAGGCAAGCGTAATAGGAGATAATGATATAAGAGCGGCCATGAGAGAGTTTGAGGAAGCTCTGTCTAGCTTGCAGTGCTAAGTACAAGAGGAAGAGAAAGGAAGCGATGATCAAAACCGCATTGTGCAGAAACCCATGGCACTCAAATACCCAATCGTAGATTCCTTCAGATAACACTGACTTTGACCCTTCATTTCCGATCGACAGCACCGATTGATCAACCATTTCTCCCAAACCTTCCTTTTTTTTTTTCTGAAATGAACAAAAACCCTAATCCTAATTTTAAGAATTAGAAAGGTGGAATGGGGGAAGTGGTTTTATGCGGAGTTGAAGAGTGTGGGAGAGGAGCAGATAACAGTGGCGCGTGAAACCTGCGACTCAGACAAACATGGATGATCCAAGGTTGTCTTTTCCCTTTTCCCTTTTGCCTCTTCTTCTGTGTGGCTCACTTCTGTAATTTTTTATCCCTCTCTGCATGTTGGCCCCTCAAAATAATGCTATCATAGTTACTTCAAATTTTTCTATCTCTTAATTTATACCTTATATTTACAAAATATCACAAAAAAAAAAAAAAAGAATAATCTGTCATGCATTACAACCATTACTAATAAAGTGATTAAGAAATTCTTCTGACAGAGTCTATACAAATCTTCTTTTTTTAGTTGATGAGTGGATAAGAAATTAAAAATATATTAGAGCTACAATAAAATTATAATAAAATGAAAGTTTAATTAGTATAATATGTACTTATTAACAATTACAGCATTTATTAACAAGAAAAAAAATAAAAATTAGCACAATAGCGCTCGTTACGCTTTTTTTTTTTTTTACCAAACTTGTTAACTTTTTTATTACTAGAACAAAAGTTTAGTATATTTAGAAAATTAATTTGAATGATTTTCTAGTTTTTTAGAAAATCAGTTTTAGTTTTTTTTTCTCAATAATGTTTGTTTAAAAAACTTTTAACAAAACAGTCTATTGTATTTTTATTTGAATTTTTTTTTCATCACGCATTGTCATTTTTTATTCTAAAGGAATTCTTAAATGTGATTACTATTATTCTCATTGTCACAAAAAAATAATAAAAAAGTGTTCTAAATTTACTAAACTATAAACTATAAAAAAAAATTCCATAGTTCTCATTATTATATTTAGAGTCTTAATCATATCAAATTTCCTTTACTTTATTATTTTATTTTTATAAATTGAGAAATTGGAAAGTTTTGTAATAAGTATCTTGAATAATTTACGACCAATAACAAATTTATTGGATCTGAATATAAAAATATTTTACCGTGATGGTACATATTAGGTTTCCATTAAATATGTTTTCTTCATTTTCTATTGATTTTTTAACTTCAAAATCCATGCACATTATTAACGATGTGAATTGTGAATCACAAATCATTCAAACAAATTGTAAAGCTAATCATTATATGACTTAATAAATATATTGGAGCAAACATGAAATGTTTCTCTCGTAAAAATTTTGATTAACAATCGATCTCTCACAAATCATAATTAAGCCTTTTTAATTTAATATGTGAACTTTAAATTTCTAACATTTTATAAGAATAATAAAATCATTCTAAGTAGTAAAAGTAATTAAAAAATTGTCCAACTTAGTAAGTAAACTCAAACTAACCCATATTAGATTGACAAGTTAAACAAGTTGGTTAAATTGACAAGTTAAACAAGTTGGTTAATATAGGTTGAGATGCTAATGTGGAACAATTATAATAAATATGTAGTATCATCAATTAATTGTATAAATAGTCATTGTATAAATATTGTACATTTAGTGAAAAAAAAATCGTTTATACTTGTAACTAAATAAGAGATAATTAAAATTAATATAAATTTCATAATTCTATAATTTCAAAATTAAGAATTTAAATTAGGTAAATTCTAGAAACTAATTTAAGAATAAAGATAAAATCTAAAATAAAATAAAATATTAATTTTGTGATTTTTTTAATTTGAAATACTACAAAAATGAGATAAAATAAAGAAAAAGATAATTAAAGATATTGAAATTCAAATTTAGAGAAGGTTTAAAATTAATTGGTTAATTCAATTTTAATTACATTATACTCTTATTTATCTCTATGAAAGTGAAAGGTACAAAGGAGATTTTATCTCTATGTTGTCTAATGCGTAAAAGTCCAAAATTGAGTTTATAACATAAATTTTCAATTCAAATTAACAGCAATTTCTTTTAACATTTCCTCATTCTTATTCACATTCTTCGATGTTTACAATTTTTTGCAAAATCTCAAAATACTCTCATCCCTTTTTTATCCTATGTTTTTTTATAAAGCATTACCTAACTTTATGACTGCACATGCACTTCTTCTTACCTCTTTAAAAGATTACACTGTCTTCTCCATTTTGCACTCTTACCCTCTTTAAATATTTTTTTACCTTTATTTTTAGAAACTTCCTCTATGTATGTTCAAAGGTGGTAAGAGTTTTTTTTTCAAAAAGGCGGGTAGAGGTGTATGTGTAGCCTTAAAATTAAGTGATGTTTTGTCAAGAAACTTAGGATAAACAATGGTAAGAGTGTTTTAGAGAAAATTGTAAACATTAAAGAAGTGTGAATAGCAAATAAGAGAGTGCTAAAATAAATTGCCCAAATTACCTAACTTCATAATATTTCAGCCCAAAAGAGAAAACAAAATAATTTTAACTAATTACACAAATAAGTGTATGTTTTACTCATGGTACAATCCTCTAAATTTCAATGACTAATTTATTTTTCTTCCAAATTATCTTCAAAACTCCTAATTCCATTCCAACATGTCAAATCAGTCAAAAAATACCTTAAACCTTAGTAAAGTATATTAAAAAATTACATTAAATAAAAAAATAAAGTTCTAATTAAAATAAAAATTAAAACTAACTAAAATTCAATACATTAAATTGTCAGCTCAACCAAATTAGTTGGTTGCGTTATACAAGATTGACTTGACACCCATAAGGATAAGATTTAAAATGCATCAAGATAAATATTGTTTTCTTTTCTTTTCAACCATGTATTATATTTAGGGTGTCAATATAATTGAAATAATTAGATTATTTCAGTTATCAATTTATTTTACAGAATGATCGATTATTGTTATAAAAAATTACAACTAGATAAAATTTTTATTTAAATAAATGATTGAAAAGTAAAATATTTAATTTGTTTGGATGGGGAAAAAACTATTTTTTTACATAGTAAAATAGTATAAAATAGCTGAAAAAGAAAAAAAAAAAACTTATACAAAATCATCCTTTCTTACTCCACTTCATATATACGTTCTTGTACATTCTATTAACATTATTATCTTTTTTATAGGATATTAACATTATTACTTATTCTTCCATTTCTTTTATCACGATTAACCAAATGAGTATTTTGGATGTCCCATAATTCAATCATTCTTTTTGTGGACACACATGGTCAGTGGTTTAGTGGTAGACCACTTATCCATGTGTTTTATAAAAAATCTAAAATTTCATAAGAAAAATGAGAATGAAATGAGCAAGAAATTATTCAAAAATAAACTTTGAGAAATTATATTTAAGACTTTAATATTTATGTGTTGTATAAAAATTTTAAAATATTAATTAGTAAAATAAATAAATTGATCATATATAAAACATTGTCACCGTAAAACTAAAATTTTTTACACTAAATATATATAACTTTTTCTCTATATCCAATAATAAAATCTCTTATTTTTGGGATGTGTTAACGCATAAAGTTAAGGTTTTTTTAATTTCCTTCTATTATTAAATTTTTTAATAAATAAATATTACATTGCATAAAAGTTATATGATTTATATTTAATTAACTTTTTCAAAATATAAAAAATGTATAGAAAACATAAAAATGGATCCATTTCCTCACCACATTCTATTTCTTGGCAAGCATCATGCGTGAAAACTTCTTCGTTAGAATGTTGAGCAAATTACCTTTTACATAACAGGGAATAGTTCGCTGGGTTATCTTGCTTATATGACGTTTTATTAAAAAAAACATCATTTAATTACTCTAAATTATAAAGCCCGTGGTATAATAGTCAAAGGCAATTGTCATTCAAACTATCTGGTCATCACCGTAGATTTTGTAGTTTGTGTGATTTATACATTTTCCTTTCCATACTAAATATCAATGTAAAGAAACCTCAGTGGTTTTGAATTTGATGTTGTTGTCTAGGAGTATTCACTACTCGAGTAGTGAGGAGTGTTTTTTTTTTACTCTCCCATAAAATATTGTTGGAGAATAAAAAAATTAATAGTTTACTAAAAAGTAATAAAATAAAAGATATAAATTTTTATGTGTCACTTTAAATAATCAGATTTTATATAGTTGAATAAGCCCATATTACCTGTTCTAGAAAATAGGTAGACATTAGTTGAATTAAATTAATTAAAATATTTTAAAATTGCGAAGACTGATGAAAGAAGATTAAATATCTTTTGCATTATTGTTATATTAGCAAACTTTACAATAAGTTCCAATAAATTTTCACTTGATATTAAGTACCTAATAAATTTCAATTTTATTTTGAATCTGTAGTCCTTTTAAAAGTATTTTATACTAATTTTAAACATTATTTAAAATATTTTACAATTAAAATCTAATACAAATTTATTAAAAATTATTAATATATAGCACAAAATTCACTAATATATCATGATCCAAAACATATTTAAAAAAACAAAAAAAAAAAAAACACACACACACACGCACACAATAAAAGCTTTTGAACTTGACAAAATATCTTCAACAAGAGTAAAAGTATACTGCAATATTAAATTTATAAAAAACAAAAAAGTATAAATCGCAACGTATGTAAATTATTAGTGGGTTTCCATATTTCTGTGTATTCAAATTTTTTACTATAATGGTAGTATTTTACTTCAATGTAAAATAATTCTCTATGTTTTTTATTGACAAAAAAAAATATTAATAATAATAGGATATTAGAAATACCATATAGAAATACATGTTTAATTTCTAGTTTCTAAACATATTATAATGAAAATTTCAATATATGCTTAGAAGCTACCCACAAACAAATAAACAAAAATATTGTTATCAATCCTACGTTAGAAGAACATTTCTATCCTACCCTTTTTTAAACCAAAGTTTGAGAAGATATATATAAATTACAAGTATATAAAGCATATTACATCATTTTATCAAAACCCACACTGCTATAAATAATTCAGCATGTAAAAGATGAACAATTCGGCATATAAAAGATAGATTTGAAAACAAGGATCATCGTACCTATGACAATATCATATTGTTGTGGGATGCTGTAACAAAAAATATTGACGGTAAGAATGTGCACTATTGTGTCAAAACACACTATTATGATGAATTTAACAAAAAATAGACATATCTAAAATTAGTATTCACCATACTTATGTATAAAATAACCATGTTTCTATAATTTATTTTATATTTAATTAGAGTTTAAACATATATATATATATATACGTAGTATAAAAGAATTTTATATTAACATTTAATTATAATTTATTATTTATATTAATTAATAAATTCATAAAATTTATTATATAAAAAATTATGATAGACAGACATTATCAAATTTTTTACACCAACGATATATAAGTATTTTTTTAATTTTATTGTAGTAAAATAAGTTATATAAGTCTATGATTCATGGTAATATTTTAGATTTAGCTAGTATGAATGTCCAGTTATCTCTATGCGATAACACAGTGATTCCATTTTTATAAGGTTTATTACACAACCAATTTGTGTTGTTGAAAAGGTAGTCAAAGGTGCTCTAAACTGTTTCTATCACCATTGAAATACATTTAAACATTAATGACTCAATCATATCAAATTAATTATTGAAGTTGTATTGATATATAATTTATTAGTAAGTCATATATATAATATATTTTACAAATATTAATTGTTAGTGTGTTATTTTTGTTAATAAAAAAATTTAAATTTATAATTTCTCCCTCTCCAATCCATCTCTTCACACACGAATTTGCTACGAAACAAATTTATATAGTTGGTCTCTTCTAAAAAAATTATCAAAGTATGCATATATTCTTACATTTTTTATAATTATTTTAACCACGCTTACATTATAACGGCATACAATGTAATGTTTTTTAATCATAGGGGAATAGAATGTAAAAAATAAGGTCTCGATCTATTTATTTTTTTTCCAAAAAAAAGGGTGGTCTAAGCAGGAGATAAAAAAAAGTAAACATATTAGTGTAATTATACTTTATATTTATTTGAGATTGTACATCCTTATTAAACTCATAAAAGAATTAATTTATAATATGCTTTAGTTAGTTATTGATATTAATTAAGTGCCGAAAATATTTTTAATAAATATTAATTTCAATTGTTTTATTATGTACTTTATTATTTATATCGTCCAGTAAATATTTTTACAAGGGAAATGTTGCTTAGTACAAAGTTATTTCGTAAAAACAACACGAGCGTGTATTTTATATAAATACTTGTTTAGTAATTTTTTAATTTTTAATCTTTTATTATTAACAGAATTATAAAAATTATTGGTTAGGTTTCAGCTTAAGAGTATATAATATTTTTATTATTAAAGTTATACTATTAATATAACAACTAAGTTCAATAAAATGAAAGTCGGAGAGAGAGTATACCTAGGACAAATTTCTTTCGTAATAAAAATTAATATATTAATAATTAATTATCATTCGATCTATAAAAAATATTTTATATATCATTTTACATATTATCATATAAAAAATAATTTAAATTTTAAAATTCAATAAATAACTAACTTAATTATAAATTTGTAATAGTTAAAACTAAGATCATGTTTATTTTTATTGAATAGTTACTTGTTTAAACATTATCATTAATTATTACCTTGAATAATTTAAATACTGTAAACAATTTTACTCAAAAATTTCTTGATGTAATTAATTTTACTTTCTATTTTTCTACATAAACAAGTATTATCTACTCTATTTCAAATCGCGTTAGCGGTCATTAGTTTTTCTTATTAGACAATATATCGGTATTTTTTTTATTTATTTAAAGGTCTCTCTTTTTTTATTAATTTGATTGAATATTAGTTTGAATAGCAGAACAAAGGAGAAAATTCTCTGTTATATTTACGTATCGTTTAACTCTACGAAATAGCAGATGAAATCTAACAATTTTAGAAAGGATTACCTCTATATAAATTTTTTTAGATAAAAAGATCCACTAAAATTATTAATTTAATTCTTTTTTCAAAATTATTAGTATTTTATATATTTAAATTATTGATTTTTATAATTTAATTTTAAATAATAAATTACTTAAAATTTAGACTCGTAAATAACATCTATGGTTTATAAAAGAAAGGATAATTATTGATATGTAATTCATATATCTTTTATTCAAAACTAATTCGTAGGAATTACTCAATATCAATATTTTTTATAAATATCAATAGAATTTAATTGATATATATAATTAATATAAATATTTTTATATTGACATTCATTCACAATTCTTTATTCATGATAAAATTGTTGAATTTACTTATTATTATTTTAAAAGTTACATAAATGAAAAGTTATAATTGAATATAATATACAACTCTTTTACATAATATACCAGTTAAACTCATATGAATATGATAAATAATATATACATATCAAATTTAACTATTTTATGTACTAGAACTAGAATTGATCCTAGATTTTCTTGAATCATAATCTAATGGCTGAGTTTGGTTTGGATATTTTTATGAAAATTGAAAATAAAATCAAAGGTCAAGTTTAAAATTTTCTTCTTTCTCTAACAGCAAAAATTCTCAAACTGCACGGTAATTTAAAACATTATCACATAAATAAAATTAAATTCATAAGATGAATAATTTTTTTACATAAATTTGGTTATCATTTAAATAAATGAACGTGTAATTAACTATTTTAAAAGTTGTTTGATTGAAGTATTCATAAATTATTTATAACACTGTAGAATAGTTCCAGCTGGCAGCTGCACATGTTCCTTGGGCTGTGCCACCGGCACCTGAGTTCTCATTAATATACTTTATTTATCAATGGCATTGCAATTTATATATTAATCTTCAATTCCAACTACCATACTTAAAATTTATGAAAAAACATATCACAATCATGAAGACCAAGAAGTATTGTACTTTGGTACAATAAACAACTAACTATCTCACTTTCTGTGTCTGTGTCAATGTGTCATGGTATTTAAACATAATGCTAGTTTTAAATTTTAATTTTTAAATAATTCCACCTGAACTACCAGGAAAACCCTTGTCCAGAGCACCTGGCACATTTTGACGCATCACTCGTGCACGCACTAAATGACACGTGTGAAAAATAAAAACACCAATAAATCTGATTTCTATTTCGTCTTCGTCCGAGCTTCCGTGCCAAACTCCACCACTCACGGAAACTAGAAAAAAGGCTGACTTCTTTTCTTTTCACACTTATCATTTTATGAGTTGTTCCTCAATCAAAAAATTATGAGCTGTTGTTTCTAAAAAAAATGTTATTTTTATTATCAATATTCTTTATTTTGTTATTATTATATTATTATTATTTAAAAAACACAAAATTTGTAATGATTTTTTTAATTAATAGTGACATAGCACTGACAAAAGCAGAAAAATAATTTAAAAATTCACTTAAAATATGTCCTTAATCCTTAGCAATATTTTTAAAAAAATCAAGAAAATTAGCTCTAGTTAAATATTGCATCATTTACTAATTTATTAATACAACAAATTTTATTGACTTATGTTGTTGTTAATTTTCAAAGTGCCTAAAAAATAATAAAAATATAATAAATTATGTTGCACTTCACATAACAATTTTTTACCTACTTTTTTATCAGTTTTTGTACAGAAGTTTTCATCTCACTTTCCTTAATTTTCCTTTTTTTATTTTCTTTATTTTTATTTAATATTTTTTATTATGAATTAGTTAAAAAAATATATTATAGAATTTATGAGAAAGCGTGATATTCAACCAACTTAAGAGACCTATCGATTATTTTCATCCAACTAAATACAGTAAGAAAATGTTTTGATTAAAAAAAAAAAAAATTAAAAGAAGGATTCCCGTGATCGTGCACGGTTTGTTAAACTTACCCATATTGATTTTCAAGGGATATCCGTGCTGGACGCTGTATATGGAGCGTCTTTTCTACCATCAAACCAAAAGCAAATACAAAAAAGTGTCTTTTCACAAAAAGCAAACAAAAAATCTTCTACAGTATATTTTAATTTTTTATTATGTGATTTATAAGAGAAAATAAAATAAAATTTAAAATAAGAGAAAATAAAAAGAATAAAAGTTTGAAATTTTGGTTAGAAGTCAATTTTTCTCTCTTTCATTGTTATCCAATGAGAATAATACAGTACCAGTTATATCTATGTTAAACTATTATAAATTGTTTTTTTATGTGCATATAATTCTACTTTTTTTAGTTTAATTTCTATGTATAAAAAAACACTGTACACTAATTTGATACCCTCATCAACATAATTTTTTAAGATAATTATTATAAAATTTAATCAACTTATAATTCAAATTTATTATCAGATTATAATGTACATTGTCTATTCTTACTTTTTTTAATATATTTGATTTAATTTGTAATATCTAAAATTTTATATTATTAATAAAAATGATTTTTTCATGTGTTTTCCAAAAATTAAGATTTTTATTTTTTTATTGACAAAATTTGGTTGTTAGTTTGTTAGAGTGTATTTATTTTATGTCATGTACAATTATCTCTAAGAATATCAACATGGAAAAGCCGCATTCCTGTATTTGGTACAAGTTATAGAAAAATGGTTTTAAGAAGGGAAAAAAAACAAAAAAAAACTCATTCATATATAGGAGTATAGGATTACATATGTTTTCTCCTATACATAATCTCATAAAAAAATGGAAATCTTGCATTCTCATGAGAATCACTACTTTCCTATTCTATTTAACTCTACCTTTATTTTTAATATTTATATTTTTAAATTAAAATAAATTAAAAAATATTCTCAAAAGTGACAAATATTACCAAAATAAGTTATCAAATTAACATTTTCAATAATGGTATCTTCAAAAATATCATTCTTGGAAATATATTTCAATTCACACATCAAATGTTCCTTTAATTTAATTTTTATTAATGAGTGGAATTCAAAATAAACATATCCTTATTCATTTTTTTCTTCAACCATCAAACTAACATTATAATTCTTAAGATTTTTATTTGTATAAAAGATTTCAATAATTTATTAGTTAGGCAAATAGCTTATATTTTTTTTTTCAAATTAAAATGCAAATATTTTATATTGTTAACAGATTTGTACTGCCCTTATGATTATCAACCCATTTCTACCCCACCACTTCGACTAGACCTATTATCTCAAGCTTGGAACGTCTAACATAAATGATTTAACAACACCTTAAAGACGGTTAAATATGTCATTTAGACAATGAATCATATGATAAAAAACATTAAAGAAAATTTAATGAGTTGGTAACAATTATCATTGTTATAACTGCATATAATAAATAAGGGTATTAGGTATGTTTTTAGCATGTTAACTAATATCACTATTCAACATTTGTTGACTTGATTTTTGGAGCTCTAATTGCATGTATCCCTTTTTATCCTCCACACACAGGAGAAAAGTTTATCAATAGAGCAGAGACATAAATAAGGAAATGTATTTCATTAAGTGTTTATGGAAAGAATATTTGACACAATTGTGATGATAAAAATACTTATTCTATTCTTATATTTATTTAAAAATTAAAAAATAAAATATTTTGTCATAAGAAAAATTCAAATTCACAATCTTTTTCTTGTTAAAGGTGAATTTTATCACTATATCAATCTTATAATTTTAAGAAAAAAATTATTTTAAAATATTTATATCCAACCTACTTAATTGTCTGTATTTATAATTTATATATACAATCAATAATCTATAATATTATATTTTATATTATATATTATTTCTAACTATACTATATTAATAAAGGGGATTCCCCTTTTAATGTCCAATTTTGAAAATACTTGTTCTACCATTTTATCTATTTGAAAATTAAAAAAAAACTACTTTGTTATTAGAGGGATTCGAACCCACAGCCTCTCATCGTTAAATGTAAATTTTGTCACTAGATCAATCTTATAACCATGGAAAAAAAATTACTTTAAAATATTTATATCTAACATACTTAATTGTTTTACTTAATTTGATTATTTTACCTCTCGAAACATTTTATGACTTCTCACATTCTCTCTCATATATATATATATATATATATATATATATATATATATAAAAGTTTTGTGAAAGATATATACATTTGATCATTACTACTTTTAATAAAAATACAAATATATAGAAAAACAAGATTTTGAATTTTATTCAAATTCTTTCCTCTTCTAATTTTCTCAAATTCATTTCAATTTTGTCATATTCATCACTGATCTGACATGTTTCTATAATATTTTCATAAATAAAAAAATATACAAATTAACAAATATATGCTATCGTGTTATACGTAAAATAACGCAATAAATTATTTATGTTCTATCGTATTATTATAAAACATATTAAATTAAAATATTAAATTTGTTATAACATATCAAAATAACAATGTGAATGATGCCTAATGTATTTTTGCTAGTATAAATAAAATTAACTTTATAAATATGTTAGCCATTAAATTAAAAAACAATGTCACTAGAAACCAAAATAATATATTTTCTACCAGAAAATTGAAAACGATGATGAAAATTAAAAGGGAAAGGTTTATGTGAGGCGGATAAGGAACCCCGATATCCAACGTTATAATTTTGGCAATTTCTGCCTCGTGTTCAACGAGGTAATGAACTCAACACAGAACAACTGTGTTACGCTACTGCTGAATGAACGATACAGAGTCCCACTTATATAAGTTGATTGAGGTGTCGTATTAAAAATCAAAACAAACACCGGGACCAGGAATATCCTAAAACCTTCATCTCAAAAAGGAATACACTAAAACCAAAGCAATTTATCACAATCATTACTCCGCTTTTAATTAATTAAATGTTGTTTAAAATTAAATTAGGATAGTTGTTATTAAAATTTCTTATTCTAAGATAATTTAATTAAAAAGGTACAGTTAAAATCAGTGTTCAATAATTTTTAACAAAAAATCATTTACTAGTTAACAATAGTGTACATTTAGCTATTTTGTCCTTCTTGCCAATACTAGTAGCAAGTGTAACATTTCACTATTCGGTGGGGTTAAATGCCAAAATCCCTCTTAAACGGACATTTATTGAAAAAATTAACCTTAGGGATTAATTAAATATAATAGAGGTTTATTAGAGACAAACTTAGATTATCAATGGACTTATTTAATCGAACATGTAAGGGTAATACCTAACAGGTAAAAGTAACATCGTTAAAGGTAATGATTAGCAGATAAAGATAATATCTCATAGGTAAAAACCTAAATACTTATTATAAATAGCATGCAACACCAAGGTAAAGGTACATGTCTATATCTCGCTTCCTTTTCTTAGTATTATTCACCATAATATTATAGACCTGGGTATTTTTTGACTTGAGCGTCAGAGTCCTTTTTATAGGTACTCCCTCTCTCAGAAGTTGGACAAGGAATACCTTAGGTGGCAACAATGGAAAACAATGTTTGACTATCTTAGCAAGAACATTTTGGCACCCACTGTGGGGTCCAAAGTAAAACTTTTGTTCCCACGTCACTCAAAAGTCTGAGTAGACATGGCAATCACAAGAAGTCACGAAGGTGTACCACGAAATCCAGCAAATGAAGGTGAAGGAGCACAAACATAAACCACGTCACGACAACCTGAAGTCATAGACTTAAATAGCTTCACCGAAATCCTTAAGTTGTTGCGAGAGGAGATTGCGGAACTGAGATGCAAAAATGTTGAACTCTGAGATCAGAGTTGGCGGGAGGAGGAGTTTAGTTGCAGGAGGTGGGGAGGAGACTCATAGAAAGGCGAATCTGCTGCTCCATCTTGTAGCAAACCTTCCCAAGTTGGTCTATAACACCATTCCATAGTTAGTCGACCATGTCATCTCATAGTCAAGACCCCAAAAAAGTCTTTCCTCTCATCCAAATTATGGCCCCGCTTCTTCCTTTTTGCATAGCAGGGTCCGTGATTGTAAGGTCGCATCATCCCTTTTACATCCAAAATCATGGACATACCCCTACCAAAAAGCTGAAAGTATGTAGTTCTGGAAAAGTATGATGGAACTTCGAACATGATAGTCACCTAGTCGCCTTCATGACACAAGTTGGAATGTATATTAAGGACCAAACAACCTTATGCAAGATTTTTTCGATCTCCCTCAAGGAACAAACCTTAAATTGGTTCATTCAGTTGCTGCCAAATCAATAGATAGCTCCCAAAATCTCACCATGAGATTCAGGACACAATTCGCAACATCGAGACTACACCAGCTCACCTGAGTAGCCCTCACTACGGTTAAGTAAGAAAAGGGTGGTGAACCTATTAGAGCATACATAGATTGCTTCAGCAAAGCCACTCTAACCATAAAAAACCTTTAACCGGACATGGCCCTATACACGTTTATGAAGAATTTGCTATCAAGGGACTTTGCCAACAATCTAATCCATGAACCTACATTTAACATGGATGGCCTTCAAAGGAGAACAATATTCTTTATAGAGATCGAGGAGCTAAACACTTTCTAGAGGAAGACGTAAGCTTAAACATCCAGCCATATCCCAAAAAACAAGGAGAAAAAGGGTTAGAGTAAGCAAAAAGGAATTATATACAGATTGTTCCCCTCGAGGTCCAAGGTACATTCACTACACGCCTCTCAACACCACCTGAACCAGAGTATTAGAGAAAGCTTTAGCAGTAGAACTCTTGGTTATGCTGAAAAAGCTCAATACGCCTCCTTGTGCAAATACCAACAAACACAGTAGATACCATATGAACAAGGGGCATTCAACCGAAGAATGCACAGCCCTCAAAGACAAGATTGAAGACTTAATCAAACAAGGACACTTAAAGGATTATGTATACAAGTCAGACAACCACTATCACCTAGTAAGACAGGAACGCCACCGTAGAGACAGTCGTCTGAGGTGAAAGGACTATGAGCATTCGAGGAATGACAAACATAGAAGTAGGAATAGGTCCTGTTATAGGAGGGAAAAAAACCCCAATAAGCCTAAGAAATATTTCTGGATGTTTTGCAGGAGGAGGATCCACCTTCTCATCTAGAAAGCGACACTTGAGGATTGTTCGGTTCGTCAACTCAATGGCTCCATATATCAGACCGAATATGTCGACCATCACTTTCACCGATGACGACTTCCAAGCAGTAGACTTAGAATAGGATGACCTAATGGTCATCAATATGGAAATCGCCGATTGTATTTTCTGAAAAACACTTGTAGACGAAGGAAGTTCGATTAACGTACTATACTGGAAAACCTTTTGAGAACTAGGTTTTTCAAAAAACCAACTGATGAAGTATGATGAACCGCTAATTGGTTTCTCAGGAGAAAGTGTGAAAACCCAAGGACAGATTGAAATATACACCAAGTTCAGCACTAAAAAAGCTAAGAGTATCAAGATATGGATCATCGTAATTCAGGCCACCACCTCTTATAATATTCTTGGTCAACCCTTTTTGAATAAGCTTGGGGTGATCGTATCTATGCATCATTTGGCCATGAAATTTACTCCAATTGTGGAAAGTTTGTCACCATTCATGCAAATCAAAGAATGGCTAGAGAATGTTACCTGATGATCTTGAAATCCAAAACTTATGAATGGACCATAGAACCGAATTGTATCAACATGTTAGCACCTGCTGTAGATGTAAATTTAGACTTAGATTCCAAGAGTGATGAGATAGACAGGGACGAACTGACAGAGAAAGTAGAGGCACTTCAGTTAGGGAGAAAACCTGACCAAGTCACCTTCATAGGATCTTCGGTCCAAGGAGAACTGAGAAAGGAGATAATCATTGTGGTGTTGGATAATGCAGATTTATTCCCATGGAAAACTATGAATATGTTGGGAATTGATCTTGATTCTGTGTCACAAGCTAGGTGTATGCAAAAAAGCTAGACCAATAGCCCAAAAGAGGAGAAAAATGGGAGTCAATAAAATGAAAACTGCCCAAAAAGAGGTAGCCAAGCTTGCTCGAGAAAACTTCATTCGAGAAGTCCGGTATACCACTTGGTTAACGAATATGGTCATGGTTCTAAAACAAAATGACAAGTGGAGGATGTACACAGATTACACGGACCTAAACAAGGCATGCCCAAAGGATGCATATCCTCTCCTCAATATCGATAGATTGATAATTAGGGGATAAGGGCACAGACTACTCAGCTTCCTAGATGCATATTCCAGTTACAGTTAAATTCACATGCACCCAAACGACAAACCCAAAACCAACTTCATCACAAAATCAACCAACTATTCCTATCGAGTCATGCCTTTTGGCTTAAAAAATGTAGGGCCACTTATCAGATATTAATGGACAAGGTCTTTTGAAATCAAATTGGTAGAAACTTGGAAGTACATGTAGATGACATAGTCATCAAATTGGAAAAACCAAATAGCCATGCAAAGGACCTACAGGAGGTCTTTTCTTCACTCTGAACGTACTCCATGTGCCTAAATTTGGAGAAGTGTGTCTTTAGAGTTCAAGGAGGCAAGTTCCTTGGTTTTAAGCTAGACAAGTGTCGAGCCATATTAGAAATGAAAGATCCCACCAACATAATAGAAGCACAAAGGTTGATGGAAAAACTGACTTCCTTAGCTAGATTTCTTCCCCGAATAGCCGAGCGGGCAAAACCAATAATTGCTCTTTTGAGGAAAATAAAGAATTTTGAATGGATATATGAATGTGAAGAAGCTTTCACATCATTAAAAAATTCCATTGCTACTCCCTCTATTTTAACCAAGCTAGACCTCGACAAACCCCTAATCTTGTATCTTTCGGTATCCAAGGAAGCCATTAGCGCCATCAGCATATAAGACAATTCGAAAGGGTAGAAACTTATCTATTTCGTGAGCAGGATGTTTCAAGATGCCAAAACCCGGTATCAACTAGTAGAAAAGGCTACACTGGCTCTTCTGAACTCAGCAAGATGACTTCAACCTTATTTCAAAGTCACTAGATAATAGTGTGAACAAATTGCCCAATCGCTAAAGTGCTAAGAAAACCCGAACTAGCAGGCAGAATGGTGGCGTGGTCAGTAGAGCTATAAAGCTTTGACATCCGATATGAACCAAGAGGACTAATCAAGATGTAATGCCTAACAGATTTCTTAAACGAATTTCATCCAACACCAAACACTCAACTTTCTTGTTTGACTTTGCACAATGATGGGTTGTCTAATAGTGTAGGCAGTGGTGCCAGGATCATACTGGAAGGACAAAATAACATCACCCTAGAATAATCTTTACATTTCGAATTCAAAGCATTGAATAGTTAAGATGAATACAAGACCTTGTTAGTAAGGCTCAAGGTCATTGAAGACATAGGGGCGACCAGAGTCCGATGCCTCATGGATTCCAACATTATAGTTCAATAGGGAAATGACGCTTTCCAAGCAAACAACGCCTATCGTTTTCAGTACTGTCAAGCCTTCGCCAATGCAAAAGCAAAATTTGACCAATTCGAGGTGATACACATACCAAGAGAGTAGAACATGAGAGCGGATCAATTAACCAAATGAGCAAGTTCTTGAAAACTAGGCCAACTCCACATATTCTTGCGATAAGAACTTCCTTTACCCAACATCATAGTGTGTTGGGTCTCTCCAATCATCCTAGATTAGTGAGATGAAATCCTTCATTATATACAGAACAGAGAACTCCCTTTAGACTCGATAGAAGAAAAAAATTTGAGGACTAAAGCAGCACATTTTACTGTTGTTGGGGATGAGCTTTACAAAGGGGGTTTTTCATCTCCATTACTTAAGTGTTTAAATAATGACGAAGCAAATTATATCCTCAGTGAAATCCATCATGGCATATATAAACTGCACTCAGGAGCCAGTTAATAGCTACTAGAATATTACGAGTTAAGTACTATTGGCCAACGTTAAAAGAGTATTGTTCAGAATTTTAAAGAAATGTGTGCAATATTAGAAACATGGCAACTTGATCTACCAGTCAGCCGACAAGTTAAAAGTAGTCGTTATCTCGTGGCCTTTTTGCACATGGGGAATAGACATACACAATCCTTTTCCTATTGCTTGAGGATAATACAAGTTCTTATGGTTGTCGTTGACTACTTCACAAAATGGATAGAAGTCGAATCCTTTGCCACCATTTCAGGCCAAAATGTTCAGAAGTTTGTATAAAAGAACATAGTGACTCGTTTCAACATTCCCTAGTTAAAAATCATAGACAATGGTCTCCAATTCATAGATAAGAAGTTCAATACCTTCTTGGAGGGACTTAATATCAAACATAGGGTGACATCCATAGAGCATCCTTAAGAAAATAGTCAAGCCGAAGTGACAAATAAGGTTATCCTAGAAGAACTGAAAAAGCAGCTCACGGGTGCAAAATGAGGATGGTTCGACCAACTAGCTAAAGTCTTATGGGCATATCGATGCACCCCCTCATTCCTCCACTCAAGAGACTCCATTTTGACTGACATATGAGACAAACACGATGTTACTAGTCGAAGTAGGTGAACCTTCATTTGGGAGGCAATATTTTGAGCAGAAGAAAACTCATAAGCACTTCAAGCTGACTTGGATGGTATGAATGAGACCAAAGATCAAGTTTTTTTTGTAGTAAAAGCATGAAAATAGTGGATGAATCGCTTATTCAACTTTCAAGCTCAATCAAGGAACTTTCAAGCAAACAACCTAGTATGGAAAGTGTCTGGCAACACCAAAGGAAGTAGAAAATAGAAGGAAAGCTAGCAACTAATTAGAAAGGACCTTATAGGATCCACCCGGATCTCGACAATTGGGCATATAAACTTGAAGAACTGTCAAGGAAACTGATTCCTAGGACCTAGAACTCCACTCATCTTAAGCAATATTATAGTTAATATGCATGTACTTCATAGAGGCACTCATTTTCTTATTCGGTTTTTTATCCCTATCAAGAGTTTTTTCCGAAAAGGTTTTTATTTCTTACAATGTCACTTACGAAGTGACCTCTCGAATTTTACAATTTTGCCAAGGTAGTACCCGCTACTTCTATAGTACCCTCCCAGACTTTACAGTTCGATCAAGGTAGTACCTATTACTACCTAAATATTGTCATGAACTTTCCAGTTTTGCCACGGCAGTCTTCATCACTTCTAGAATACTTTCTATAAATTTGGTTAATGTTCACCATTTTTTCAACAATATCTTTTGACCGAAAATGCTAGTTAGGATTCATTAAGTAACTTCACTTCAATTTAAAACACCAAAAAGAGAAATATTCAATAAAATTACTCGGCTAAACATAAGTAAAACAACTAACAAAGATAATAAATAATAAACCCAGGGAAAGCAAATATATTCATAAACTAAGTGGTAAATGTGTAACCACGCTACAAATTTTTATACAAAGTACGAGCGCATGTCTATTTCGACTAGGAGAAGTAAAAGTTTTCAAAATACAAGGCAAAACTCGAAAAATCCTATTTTGAAGTGTTTAAAGGACGTATTATATGTCACAAATAACAGACTTTCAGCCCTTCGATATAATTAGACCCATTTACATTACTTATGCGATCGAGTACTAAAATAGCAGAGAAATAGACTTGGAGTAGACTTGATATGAGTAAAAAGACACAAGGCTTTGAAAGCTTGGTTGTAACCTCAACATTAAGATAAAGTTGAGTGGAGGCACAATTCAAAACACGTAGCACCCCTATAGTAAAATCGTCAAAGGAAAGACACACAAAATTTGGTTGTGCACTACCAAACAAAGACAGGGAAATTGTTGGTTTTAGGAAAACAACACACATCGACGTTATTAATGAAATGGATCAACATCGCCTTATTATTGTAGCGAGGAAAAAAAATCGCTACTTCCCCATCCACCCATTGGTAGTTGGGGTCAAGAATCAGAGGATAGTTCTTTTTTAAGTTCTTTATACGTTTTTGCTTGACCACAACGGTGGCCAAAACCACAACCTTCTAGTAAGGAACGGAGTTCGACTCAGAGGCCTCATCCCCTTGTGCTTTGGGAAACCAACGGGCCACCCCCAAGGAGGTGGTGGAACCATCATTGCTACTTGTTCAACACGTAACAAATTCAGACGAATTTTAAGTACTCCCTTTAACAGAAGGATATCTAGAAGGGATCTTAGAAGAATGGGAAGGAGAAGAGATTAGCCGAAACAAAAGGAAAAGAACAAAAAACTACTTGAAAAAGAAGACTAAGAAACTCGAATGAAAATGAGTTTTCGAAACAAAAAGCTTAAGAACTTGGTAAAGAGCAAATGAAACCTATTTCATCCTTTTATAGAATTTTATCAAGGACAAGCTTGAGCAGTCCTTACTGTCCAAATCAAAGTAATCAACGATCTAGATTGAAGGATTGTTCACTACTCATAATAAACAGTAAAACCTATTAGGGCTTACTGTTCATCCTTGCCCTTGGAAACACTTGGTGGGAAAACAACCATCGTAGGGTTTCATCATTTCTTAGTAATAGAAGTTTTTGGTTTCTAAAAGCTAGCCATTAACCCAAATGATAAGGATCTTGACCCTTTCGCAATGTTCCCTCTCACTATGGGGATTTCAGTTCTCAGTGTGACCGAATTCTTTGCCCTATTTTTATTCCACCTCTCTTAAGACTTTACCTTTGTGCTTCATCACTAGGGTAAAGTTGGGGGCAAGTGTACATACAATTGTTCTAGCCTTTGTGCCAATACTGGTAATAAGTGCAATATTTTGGTATTCGGCGGGGCTGAATGCCAAAATCCCTCTTAAACAGGCATTTACTAAGAAGATTAACCTTAGTTATTAATTAAAAATAATAGAGATTTATTAGAGACAAACTTAGATTATCACTCTAGTTACTTAATCTAACAGGTAAGTGATGCAACCTCCATTGGTGCTTAGTCCTTGGATCATTTTCTAAGATGCTTCAATTTATGAGAAGTGGAGATGAAGAAGTAAGAAGTGGCTGAGGAATGGCGCCACTAGCTAAGTAGATAAGCCATAGGAGGATAGTTTGCCACAAAGAAATGAGTCTTTGAATAAAGCTTGAGGAAGAACTCTCTCAAGAGAGAAATTCAGACACTCTAAGAGAATGATCTCACAAAAGTAGTTTTGCATTCAAATGAGTGATAAAATGATACAATGGAAGGAGATGAAAATTAATAGAGCTAGGAGTGCTTAGGATGGAGTTGGACATCCAACCTCTAATCTAAGGCCCAAGAGTTGTTAGACATGTGTTAATTATGCTAAGCATGATTAACACATGTTTAAAGAGATAGAACATCCAAACAAGGCCCTAGATAGGTGGATCTATGTTCCCTTAATTTGAATTTGAATTTTGGAGGAAATCCACATGGCACTCCAAAATTCAAATTCGAATTTGGTTGGTTAGAAACCAGCCTAGTAGGTGCACATGTGGATGAGAGATAGCTAGGCACCATTTGAAGGGAACCAAAAGGTCTCACTTGTCTCCTAGTTGGTTAGATGGGTGTTAAGATGAATTTAGGTGTGGTTTTTAAAAAATTCACTCGTCTAAACTTTTCTTAAAGCCCAACTAATCAACATATCCCAAGCAAATACCAATTACACCTCCATTTACAAAATAAAATGAAATAAAGACCAAAATACATGGCCAACTATAGAAAAACCCTAAACTAGCAAGACTATGCCCTAAACAATTACGTCTACCCTAAAACTAACTACGTAGGAGGACCATTGGCAATCTTCACTTCAAAAAAGAGTTGAGGTCTTCCTTCCTCCTTCCTAGCTACGTCCTCCTCTATCCTCCTAGTCATGACCCTTGTGATAGGACCGTTGTTAGGGAGGATTGCATCAACCCCTCCCTCTTGAGAAGGATTTGACCTCAAATCTGGAGTGTCATCTTCTTCCTCATCATCAGTACCTACAAAAGGAATAAGATCACATATGTTAAAGGTAGAGTTTACTTCATAATCCTCAGGAAGGTCTAGTCTATATGCATTATCTCCAACCTTCTTAAGGATTTGGAAGGGACCATCTCCTCTGAGACTTAGCTTTGACTTCCTCTTAGTAGGAAAATGATCATTTCTAAGATGAAGCCAAACCTAATTGCCTTACTCAAAGATAAGTTCCTTCCTCCCCTTATTCATGTGTCTAGCATAACCTTTTGATTGTTGTTCTATGTTAGCCTTGTTCAGATATAAGTAAAAAATGTGTTGATGTATTGAAATATAAATAAATTTAACTATTTTTATATTTAATAATACTACTAATAGAATACACTTCATTTAATTCTAATGACAACTTTTTATTTGTTTATTTATTTTAGTAGCGAAACGAAAGAAGTTTCCAACATTGGGAAAAATAAGCAAAAACCACATAACAAACAGACTAAAAAATCACAAAACAAAGGATTACCAAAACACATAAAGCTAAATATTTGTATTAATACATAATAGAGGTCGTCTCTCCCATTTATAAAAAAAGAAGTCAACTCTATTATCTTTAACAAACAACTATTTCCAATATTAAAAAAAAAAAAAACATAATCCAGATCCTTTAGAGATACATTTACATTTCTAAAGATTATATTGTTCCTATATAACCACATGGACCATAACTTGCCAAATTCTATATGTAATACTACACTTAAATAATAAATGTTCGGCAGATTACAATGTATCCATGCATATTGGTGATACCCATGATCCACAACTAAATTAATATTCCTTTGAATTAGATTCAATCTATTGGTATTCTTCCAAGAATCACTCTCCATCAAAAAAATTTGTATCCTTGATGATGCCTTTGCAAACTAAACATATATGTAATGAGAGATTAGTTGTCCATTCTAGTTTAAGAAAGAGTATGATGATTTTACAAAGTACACCACCATTGGATCTTGAATCGAAATCCATTGATCTCATATCTCTGTTTATGGTCCACCAAGTTTCTGACCTACAACATATCTTCCACTCTATGTACGTCTGCAACCTTAATTCCCTAACTCATGACAACGTCCACTTCGACCCATTTTGTCCTCCTTCCCTATGTTTGCCACACATGAATATTTTTTGTTGCTTAACGTATATAGCATTGGGAATGACTCCCTTAGAGTTTGACTTTGACACCAAAGGTCAGCCCAGAACTTTGTGGATTGCCAATTTCCCATATACCACTTTATATTGGAATCAAACAAACTATTTTGTACCCATCTCCCCATTAGATAGTTGCATTATACCATTTCATCAATTTTATGCATTCCTCGTATGGATAGTTGGTGTGATATTGGTAATTTACCCATATTTTACCTTAAACACCTTCACCCAAAATGCATTGTCCTCTTTTAGCATATAACTTTATTAGATTCAAAAGGTTTAAATAATCAGATGTTTCATATATATACCCTTTTGGTTTTTTATAATTAATAAATAAATTAAGTTCGATTATCTAATGCTTTCATATATATACCCGTTTGGTTTTTTATGATTAACAAATAAATTAAGTTTGATTATCTAATGTTTTCATTATAAGATGATAAAAAGTATAAGATTAAATGGTGTTCGTAGGAAGCTATTGGAAGATAGACTAAAGCTACTGATGCGAAACAAATGTCTAAAGTTGCTGACATGGAAAATAAGATCGATGTTAATGATGTAATCAGTAAACCATTTAGTGCCTATGAAGATTAGAAGATTAGAAGATTGAAGCATCTATTGAAGACAAAAGAGACCAAAGCTTCTAGCTTGATTGATTTGGTTTTGTTTTTTAGTTTTTGAAAAGAGTTTTCAGAAACTGTTTTCTAGAAGAAGAGAAAAAAATTTGTTTGGTAATTATTATTTGAAATTTGTTTTAAAGATGTAAAAATGAAAAAACTTGTTCATATTTACGAAAATGTCATTAATGAAAAACAAAAAATAACATATTCTTATTGTATTTTGAGTTAAAAAAAAACTGAAAAGCAAAACTACTTACTATTGTTCCTGTTTTTTAGTTTTTAAAAACGAAAAAACCAAAATTGTTTTCAAAAATTGTTTTTAGAAAATAGTAACAAATCTAGTTTTTTAGTATATAAATACTAAAATACTGAAAACAATTTTATAAAACTATTATCAAACGAGCACCAATTCTCTAAGAGACCATTTGTTTCGGAGCATCTAACAAAGGAAGATAAGACCATCTTATGGAGCTCCTTCTCATAGAAAACTCACTCTCTCGAGAAACAAGCATCTTCTTATTACAAAAAGATTGTCTTATGGACCATTTATATTTTATACACATAAGTCTCATCTTCTTATTCATGTGCTAGAATTAGATAGAATTCATGATTATAAAGATAAAACACAAATCTTGAAAAGAAGACACACATCAAGATGAAGTCTCAAGAGATCAAACATATTTAATTCAATCGTTGAACTCTAACATTTGTTATTTTTTTATCTTAATTAGTTCTATAATTTATTATTAAAAAAAAACTTAATGTTAAAACTTAAACGTGCATGGTTTTTGCTAACTAAAAATTTTCGACAAAATTGTATGGACAAATATTTATTAAGTGTTAGCTGGTTTGAAGCTAGCCAAAGAGTTGGGGGCAAAGACAGTAAGGTGTTTAACAGATTCCAAGATAGTGGCCGAGCTGGTCAATGATGCTTTCCAGGTCAATGAGCCCAGATTGCTGCAATACTACCATGCCTGCAAGCGAATGTTGTCCAAATTTGATAAAGCCGAAGTGGCTCACATACCGCGAGAACAAAATAAAAGGGTGGATTAGCTTGCCAGATTGTCCAGTACCAAAAAACCAAGGCAGTTGAAAATGATCATTCAGCAAGAGCATACATCACTGAGCATTGGAGTGCACGTTGTCTCAGTTGCTAATGACTGGCGACAATAAATTACAAGCTACATAACACAAGGGAAGACACCTGCAGACCTAGCCGAAGCCAGGGCCATCAGAATGAAAGTAGCCTGATTTACCATGATAGTTGATGACTTGTACAAAAGGGGATTTTTAATTCCTTTGCTGAAGTGTATCGCCACTGACGAGGTTGACTATGTTCTTAGAGAGATACATCTCGCCATCTGCAGAATGCACACCAGGGGAAGAACTTTAGCTGCCAAAAGTACTAAGAGCCAGATACTATTGGCTCACTCTCGAGCAAGATTGTTCGGCTTTTGTTAAAAAATGTGTACAATGTCAGAGGCACAACAACCTTATCCATCAACCAACAGACGACCTCATACCAATAACGACCCCATGACCATTTTGCATGTGGGGCATGGACATTCTTGGACCTTTCCCTATGGTGAAAAGGCAGGTGAAGTTCTTACTGTTAGCTGTTGACTACTTCACAAAGTGGATCGAGGCCGAGCCTTTGGCCACGATCTCGGCTCAAAATGTTCAAAAGTTTTTATGGAAGAACATAATCACCACATTCGGGATCCCCTAGGCCGTCGTCTTCGACAACAAGTTGCAGTTCACGAATAAAAAATTGAACTCCTTTCTAGAAGACCTGCACATCAAACACAGGATGACCTCGGTGGAGCATCCACAGTCAAATGGACAGGCCGAGGCCGCCAAAAAGGTGATTTTGGGAGAGCTGAAGAAAAGGATGATAGGGGCAAAGGGAAAATGGGCCGAAATGATACCTGAAATCCTATGGGCATATTGATGTACTCCCCAATCCTCTACAAAGGAAACTCCCTTCAGGCTAGTGTATGGAACGGATGCCATGATCCCCGTCGAGATAGGAGAGCAATCATTTCGAAGGGCACACTTTGATGAACAAGGCAACCAAGAAGCCTTATTAGCCGCATTGGATTGCATCGATGAGGAACAAGACAGAGCAACCATAGCTGTGGAAGCATGTAAGCAAAGGATGGCCCAAAGATTCAACAGCAAGGTAAGGGTATGAGAGTTCGCGCAAGGCAACTTAGTGTGGAGGACGACGGGGGATGCCCAGAGAGACCGAAGAGAAGGAAAACTCGCTCCCAATTGGGATGGACCATTTTGGGTCCACCAAAGCCTCAACAATGGCGCTTACAAGCTAGAAGAATTATCTGGGAAGCTCATTCCGAGGACCTAGAACTCCACACACTTGAAGAATTACTACAACTAGTATAATGTACTACAAGCACTCTTTTCTTCACCTGGTTTTTTATCCCTGAGGAGGGTTTTGGCTAGGGAGGTTTTTAACGAGGCTTGACTTCAATCAATAACATGATCACTCGTCCCACTACTCTCATTATCTTTTTTGCGTAAGAACAACCTGGTACGATTTAAAGTGCCCTACCAACTGGACACAGAGTTCGGTCCAGGTAGCGCTTACAATTTAGAGTGCCCTGCCAACTTGACACAGAGTTCGGTCCAGACAGTGCTTATAATTTAAAGTGCCCTACCAACTTGATATAGAGTTCGGTCCAGACAATGCTTACAATTTAGAGTGCCCTACCAACTCGACACAGAGTTCAGTTCAGGCAGTGCTTACGATTTAAAGTGTCTTACCAACTCGACATAGAGTTCTGTCCAGGCAGCGTTTACAATTTAGAGTGCCTTACCAACTCGACACAGAGTTCGGTCTAGGCAGTACTTACGATTTAAAATGCCCTACTAACTCAACACAGAGTTCGGTCTAGGCTGTACTCGCGACTGAAGTGCTGTACCAATTCGGCACAAGGAGCAGTCAAGAAAAACAGAGATTAAAACGTTCTATTAACTATACGCAGACTATGGTAATTCTCCAAACATGCAACAGGATTAACTAGAAAACTTCGAAATGCTTAAGTATACAAGAAGATAGCAAGAAAAGGGAAAAAATTCATTAAACCTAAAAGTCTATTACCAAAGGGCTTGTAAGGGTGATACAAAAAGCTTTCATTAAGAGAAAAAACAGAATTGGCAGGCCTATACCATAAAAAGACAGAAGACCCACATCTCGGCCTATACAAAAAAAATGCACAGGTCCCCCATACGAACCCCCCAACCTAAGACTCAGCATTCCCCCCATCCACTTCCTCGGTATCCTTGACACCCTCGTCTTCTATATCAACCCGCTCAGTACAATCGGGCGCAATCGTCATGCAAAGGGCATGGGTGTCTGGGGGCAAATCGTCTAGCACCTCATCAAAAGTGCTTGAACTCCCTGCCAAAGAAGTCCCAGTCTAAGTCGAACTTGAAATCCCGAGGAAAGGAGCCAAACTGGTAGGCCTGATGAATGGCATAGCGGAACCCGGCCTCGTGCTCTGCACAAATGTCCTTCGTCGCCTGCTTCTTATACTTAGCAAAGCCAGTTTTGGCCACCTTAAGATCACAGTTTAGCAACTCAAAGAACCTTTCATTTTCTTCACGAGCGGCGTCGGCTTTCCTATACATGTCCAACATCTCCTCGACCCTCACGTCCTTTTCCTTTAAGGCCGTCTCATGCTCCTCAACCGAGACCATAGACATTTTTTTTTCTCTTTCAGTCCAGCAACCTCGATGTTCAGAGAGTTTACAGCCGTAGTGGCTGCTTCCAATGATTCCTCTGAACACTTCAGCTATTTCCGAAGCTTTGTGGTCTCGGTGGCAAAGAGATGATGACCCAAAGCTTGCATTCAGGCCGAGAGCTCACAATAATGAACCCAGTGAAAGGTGGGGTCTGTGGTGGTAATATAATCTTGGCTTGCCTCAGACAAGCTCTCCTCAACTTGGCACATGACGGCAAGGGGATCAAAGTCTTCGTGGAAGAAGGATGAGGAGACCATGATGGTAGGGATGACGAAGCTAGGGGAGGGATCTTAGGTCCTTGCTTTTTTGGATTTGTTGGAGGAGGACTTATTTCCCTCCCTGCTTTTTCTCTTCCCCTTCTCCTTCTTCTTTTCAGCATCCTTGCCCTTCGGCTTAGACTTTCCCCTTGATCCTTCGGGGGTGGGAGGAAGAATGTCGGTAGGAGGGTCTTTCGGCTTTGGGTCGAGCTCGAAGATCTCTTGGGGGACCTCCTCTTCTTCGTCCAAAGAGAGATCAACCAAAATGCACCGACTTTTTCGGAAATCCATCATGTTTCCACCGCCATCCATAATTATAGCTACACAAAACAACACATCCATTAAACCGAAATATACACAACAAATAAACAGACAAGACATTAACTTATACTACTCACTCTCTAAGTCCTCAAGGGGTGTAGGAGACTGGAACAACTTTATCAATTTTCTGACGGGGAGGTGCCAAGGAAGTGAATCTGGAAAGGACGTTGCTGTCACTTCCTCGATCGTGAGCAACTCTGCAAGATAGGAATCATACCTCCTCGGCGCTCACTGCTACTAGAAAGGAAACAACCACCCCCGTCTCGATCACAAAAATGATTCAGACCAGTCTTGGGGTCAACCAAGAGTTTGAAAACACTGGTTTTGAAATTTTTGTAAGAGGTGGTATATAGTCGGAGAAGAGGATTTTTAGGGTTTCGGTATAAGGACACCCACTTACACTTCTCATGTGGATGAGTAGTGAAGTGATGCAAGAACAAACCAGGACTAGCCTTGACATGCGTAAATAAACACAAGGCCTTGAATGTCTGGAGGTAGGCCTAGGCATTCAGATGCAGTTGTGTGGGAGCGGTATTGAGAATACGGAGAACCCCCATAGTGAAGTCATAAAAGGGAATTTGGACGCCGAGGTCTCGAAACATGCAATCATGGATGTAGAAGAAATCAAACTTATCATCGACATTCTTATGGCGATAAACAAAGTCAGGCGTGTCAAAACTGCCATTTCAGCAGCGACGAATGAAGAAAGGGAAGTCTAAAACATTTTCAAAAAGGCATAACTCCACGATCCTTATGAAGGCTACTAAAACTTCCTTCTTATTATAACGGGAGTAGTAAGCAGTAACCTCACCGCGACCCAGTCATACTCAGGGTCTGTTATAGGGGAACTCCCTTTTGGGATTTCCCATGGCCTTGCGAGTAGGGGCCTCTTCCTTTGGTGACCCCTCAGGAAGAGTAACCCCGACCTCGGCTTCAATGGCGACGGCAGGAACGACATGGGGACGAGTAGCAGAACAAATATTGCTACCCTCCTGGGAAGGGGTGACTTCGGTTGAGTTCAAGACGTCACCCCAAGAAAAGGAAGAAGAAGAAGGAGTAGAACTAGTAAATGAAGACAAAAACATTTTTTCGGAACAACGTACCTTGTTGGATTTCTTGGGCAAGATGAATTAACAGGTCGGGATTCGGAGATCTCAACTCAGAGGATAGAAATTTTGGTGAAGACTGGACGAGGAACGCCCTCTATATATAGTACCAAAAACCTAGGTGAGACAATGAATCGTGACCGTCCAGACCTCTCCATATCAATGGCTCTAATTTCGCGACCCTTTAGATCATAACCCCCGCGATGACATCAACGGATCAGATCTTGCACCCCCTGGCTTCCCGCCTCTTCACACCAGCCAACTCAAGACCCCCTTTTTAACCGAAACCTTCCACATTCCGTTTTCTTTTTAAGCTTCAGTCCTTACTACGCTACGACCGAAGCTGAGGGCAAGTGAACAGGATAGACCTCGGTCAAGATCGAAGACTTCAGTCTCGATACTAAACCTGGACCTCGGTCACGGTCGAAGACCTTGACCTAGGTACCGAAGACTACGACCAACGATCAAGTCAAGATTAGTCAGTGCAAAACTCAATTACTAGTCGTTAACTTGATTAAGATCACATTATCTAATTTCTGGGTACGTAAACAAGGCCCAATAGAAAGAGGCCAAGTCTATCCCTATAAATAGGTGAACAGTACACAAGGTAAAACAGAGAGTTAAATATATATTCCTTGTCTGGAACTTAAACCGAATACTCCTTTAACTTGAGCGTCAAAGTGTCTTTTGGAGGTACCCACCTGTTTGGTCACTGTGTGAAACCCCAAGTTCAAGGGGTGACGTCCGAAGAGTTTTACCCGAAAGTATCCGAAGAGTTCTATTCAGGAACATTAAGTACTAAATAAATCACAAAAATATGTGACAGAAAAACCACAAAAAATTGCTAACCTTGAACTACATACTTTTATTATTTGTAGAATAGGTTTAATAATTTCTAAGAGATTTATCCCTAAAAATATTTAATACTTAATAAATACTTATTTATGCAATTTCTTACCTAAAAACTAAGATTGAAAAAATAACAAATATTAAAATTATAAAAATTAAAAATCCAAAATTAAAAAATATCAACTTACTGCGACAAATTCTATATTCAAGTCAAAAACAATGTCAAAAATAAATAAAGATATTTGAGTTCTTCACCTTTTTCTAAGTCAAAATGCATAGTGAATTCAAATTTATAGCTACTAATAACTATTTTTGACATGTCGTATTAAGAATTAAACGAAAAAATAACAACAACAAAATGCTATTTCCATTCTTATATTCAAGAAACAAATATTTTAGGTGGCATTTATTTTGCTTGTTTTTTGTTTTTATTTTAAAAAAAAAGAACACAGTAGTAAAAATATATTTTATTATAATTTAGAAAATATTTTTACTGAAAATATTTTTAGAAAATAATTAAAAAAAAATAAAAAAAAGTTGTTCTCAGCACCTTCAAAAGTTAATAGTATGTAAAAACTTAATAACAACATTATCATTATATAAATATACATACACATATATATATATATATATATATATATATATATATATATATATATAAATGTATTTGAAACTATATATGTAAATAATTTATTGTATTTTTTATAAAATTGATTAAATTTAATAATATTATTTTTTGAAAATAGAAATATCAAGTGAAAACAAACATATTTTTTGAAAGTTAAATTTTTTTCAAAATGAAAATAGAAAATAAAAACAGATAACATTTTTTCAAACCAAATATCATATTTGTTTTGGTCATTTTCTATTTTCATTTTTAGAAAAAATAGAAAACAGTAGTGAAAATATATTTGATTACAATTCATAAAACATTTTCGCTGAAAGCATTTCAAAAAACAACTCAAAATAGAAAATAAAAAATAATTATTTTCAGTGTTTTCAAGTGAAAACTTAATAACAATATTATAATCATATAAAAAATAATATATAATATATTTTAAACTATATATAAATAATTTATAATATTTTTCCATAATTGATTAAATTTAATAATATTATTTTTTGAAAATAAAAAATATCAATTAAAAACAAACATATTTTTTAAATGTTAAAAACTTGAAAATGAAAATAATTTTTAAAAAATAAAATTAGAAAATAAAAACAAAAAACATTTTCTCAAACCAAACGTAAGTTTATAGTTTCTGAAAATAAAAAAATATATTATCAGTTTCAAATGTGTTAATAGTTAATTATTTCTTATACTCCTAATTCACTATGGAATCTATTGATTAGATATGGAATTATTTTCAATAAAATTTAATGTATGTATTAGGCTATTGATATTATTAATTAAAAAAAGTTAATGTATGTATTAGGCTATTGACAATATTAATTATTAAAAATTATCTCTTAAAATGTAAGTAGTGTCACATAATACAATAATCACTTAACCCCTTAATTTAATAGGTATTTATAGACAAAATATTCTATAGTTATTTATAGAATGAAATTTAAAAATTATGATATTGTTAATGAAATTAACTAACTTAATTATTTTATTATTTTTTATGAATCAAATATTTATTTTTTAAGCTTAAATATTTGTTTCTTATACATAAAGACAATAATAACAAATAAAATGGTGAAAGGTGTAACAAATATTCTAAATTTGAATGTTCACTAAATCATATAAATCTATAAAATTATTTTAAATTTGTAAACTCTTAAGATATACAATCATTAAAATTCAGATTACAAAACATTAATTATAAATCTTTAAAAAATTATAAATATTTAACTTCAAACTTTTAAGTTTTCTTATAACAACATGTTGAAATCTTAATCAGTATACCTTAATAAGTTGACATCAAAGGTTAACTAAAATATTGATAATAAAGATCAATAAATTTATTGATAAAATAATTTATCATAAGATCAATACACATAAAATATAGTGTGTACATAAGTAGGTGATGAATGTGCATCTAAATTGAGATTCATGTTAACAAGAAACAACGAACCTTAGGTTCTTTTGAGAGTATTTATTTGCCTTCTAAATAGTTATTTTATATTTGTGTTTTTTTTCCTCTTAATGAAATGATCCTTAATAGGCTTTTTGTCAACTATTGACTCAACATATCATATAGTCAATCTTATCATAATCCTATTCAAATATAATAATCATATATTAAATTGTTAGATACAAATAAGAAATAATATTTTAATTATTAATTAATAGTAATCCAAAATTTAAAAAATAATATAAGCCTTAATTAATTATTATTAATAGTTGATAGGATACATGTGTATTAACTAGTAAGATTTCTCATAAGAAAATAATACACACAATAACATAATTCAATTTAAAAAAAAATATAAAACTACAATCATCCAAGTAGAGGTGTCAAAACAGGTTGACCCAAACGGGCTGACCCAACATGGTTACAAAATAAGTGAGTGGGCCAACCCGACCCACTAAAATAAAGATACTTGAATTTCCAGCCCGACCCAGTTCATCACGGGATGGTAGGTTAGGTAGGCTAGCCCACCAAACTTGCAAAAAACTTAATCATTAAATTTAATTTTTATTTTTTTCCTTTTAAGTTATAAAAAAATGCAAATTATAAATAATATTAAAACAACATACATAATAATAGATTTATGTTATCTACATACAAATTATAAATAATATTAAAACAATGTATGTACATAATATTAAACAACATGCAAATTAGGGATTTCACTTTTAGATTTTAAGGAAAAATTGACTTTGACTTTGGTAGTATTAAGGTTCACGTTTGCGAGAAAAACTAAAAGAAAAAACGAAATTAGTAAAACTTATACATGCTAATAATGATACAAGGGAAACAAAAAAAGTTGAAAATTTTTTTGGTGAGCTAGTGGATCGGCCTGACCCGGTCTCAACTCACCAAACTTGTAGGTTAGGTGGGTCGAGTTACATAAGTAAAACCATTTTGTGAAACATAAATTTTTTTGGACCGGTCCGATATGAACCCATCTTGACACTTCTAGATCCAAAGCATTTGAAAATGTTAAAGAGATATATTACTAAACAATATTCCTTTATACATATATCACGAGAGTTTTTAAACTCAGTTATCCAAGACATCAAAATTTAACCAAGTCATGTGAGTTATAATACTTCAATAAACTTCAATTGACAAGTACAAGTCTTTGATAAGTGAATCTAAAAGTTGTTTTCTTAAACGTTGTATTCACTTCACTTGAGTTAAAAAAATACATGTAAATTAGATAAACATAATTTACATGCATCTAAGTATTCGTTATATTCCAACAACAAATATAATTACATATAGGATATATAAATAAATGTTATGTAATATTTAACATTCAATTAATTTGAGATTCAAAAAATGAGTGACTATGTAAAATTAGAGACAAATAAGAATTAATAAATTCCCTACTTAGATCACACACTTGATTTAAATAAAATGACACAGACACAAAATGTTAATTAAGTAAGCAATAAGATGATTGGTCAAAACACAAATTCATAAGTACTTAAATATTGAAAAATTGTACTTAATAGATGTATTATCGTCATAAACATCTTATAAAATAGAAATTCATACTCAATAGGAATATTATATCAACAATATACTTATAAAATTTTGACCAAACAAACTGTGAAAGATAAAACAAACACATAATATAATTGCATACAAAAAAATGTTAACGTACAATACCCAACAAAATAACCTTTAACATTCATTAAATATGTGTATTAAAATACAATAGATTTTATGTATATTGACAAAAATAAATAATAGTTTTATAAAGTATGTCATATCATCATTAAATGTGCACATGAATATGACAATACGAATTAGATAAGTGTCAATTATAAAGCTCTACAAATGGATTTCATAATTAACATATATTAAACCTTAGAAGATATTGGTGCTTAGAATGACCACGCATACAAGTAACTATAAGCTAGAGAAAGAAAGAGAATCCCTTAATATGTTAAAGTATAATATGTGATCACTTCAAGTTCTCAAATATGCACTCAAGACATAAAATAAAGTGCTACAATAAATATTCACACACTTTAGAGTAAGATTTGGTTATACATAGTATAAGTATATAAAGCCTATACTTATAAACATTAAGATATAATAACAAATAGTCTTTAATTCTTATCACAATTTGTAATGGATACTTGTTTATATATATATATATATATATATATATATATATATATATATATATATATATATATGAGTTTAATTGATATATACTGTTAATATAAAGATTTTTATATTGACATTTAATAACAACTATTCATTCATGATAAATTTGTTGACTGTAATCATTAGTATTTTAAAAGTCATATAAATGAAAAGTCATGATTGAATGTTAGTGTAAAAATCTTTTACACTAACAGTGTACCAATTAAACTCTATATATATATAATGAAAAATTGACTTTACCTTTATTTATGGTAAGCTTGTTAACTTTACCCATTAATACTTTAAAATTCATATAAATGAAAAGTTGTGATTGAATGTCAATGTAAAACTCTTTTACACTGTTAGTACATATTAATTAAACTTTCTATATATATATATATATATATGTATGTATATCCCAAATTAAATTATATTGCTTTAAAAAAATGACAAAATACCATTAATGTTACAAAATATGGTATCGAGAAAATAATCTCTTAAAATATGAGATTCTTAATATTGCCCTTACAAGAATTGTGCACTAATAACTCATAGTAATGAAAAGTTTAATATAATTTCCAACATCGTGATCCCAGGCAACAACAAAGTGATTATAAATAGTATGTGATAAGAAACATTTTATCAAGACAACTAATTTTGTTGCTTTGTCATGTATGATTAAGCATTGGAGGTAAAAATTTTATATCAAAACAATTCCTTGTATAAAACATTACTTAGATCTTAATATGCAAAATTCTCTCGCTTGATAAAGAAAAAAAATAGTTCACTTAACAAATTTAAAAAAAAAGAAGTTATAATGGCTAAACAAAATCCAACTATTTGTTTATTACATTAGAATCATATCAAGTAATTTAACTTTCATATGATAAGTCCACAACCGCATGATAGTTATATATTTATAACTAATTTTCATAATAATAGGTAAAAGAAACATTTCAAAATAATGTTGGATTACTTAAAAAATTTTCCATTAATAAAATGTTAAACAAATGGGTCATTATAGAACAAAAATAAAATATACGCATAAATAGTTACCTACTCAATGAGTTAAATGTATATGTACAAAAACAAGTAAAATACGATAAAACTAGAAAGAGAAATTGGATATGACAATAATAAGGAGATGTTATATGATTTCAAAGCTTAGTTAAGAGAAAATTTATAAACAAATTACAATGCAGTATAACTTATATCAAATAAAATTTAAATACTGATCAATGCCAAATTCAAATTTACTAATATAATTAAAGATAAATACATTTTACAACACTAAATTACATTAACAATAATAAACTGATGTCTATAAAAAAACAATACATTGATGAAATATAATTATCTTTAATGTAATAAAATAAATAATTATATAATAAAATTCACATAAATATACCAACGTATGTGAGATTACAATTATACAAATTATAAGAAATTATACATATCTAAAAAAAATGCTTAATAATAATATATTATATAACCAATATAACAAATTATTACAATCACATTAGACAAGATATAACAATGTAAATTAAAAAAAAATGCATACAAAAAGAAAAACTAATGAGTTTCACATTACTCAATATTAAATGTATGTAAGCTTTATGCCAATTGATAAAATAATTAACCTTAAATTCAATAAATATAAAGAATGGTATCTACATTCACATTCAATATATATGATAACAACGATGAGATAATAATTATACATTAAATTATCATATATTTATAAAAGATATTATTTTATGATTAATTAATAATAATTTATAAAAGTTGACTAGTATGCAGGAATAATATAAAAGAGTTTAATATTAATATTGTATTATATTTTTTGTTTATATGATTTTTAAAATATTAATTTATAAAATCAATTAATTTTTAAATTCAATTTATATTTATAACAGCCATGTGAAATATTTATAATCAAATAAATGTGTAAATTTTCTAATAAAACAACAGAAAGCTTACTTTGAAGTGAAATTAATTCAGATAGGACGAGGGTGAGTGGTTGTTAAGGGACTTAGGGTATTAATGCCCCCCAAACAAATGTTTTCACACAACACATTATTAAAAACGCCAAATCATAACTCAGACTCTTAGCATCGTCAACTGCTACAGCTCCGACGAGACACTCTCCTAGTTATCCTGGACACGTCGCACGTTAGCAAAACTCATTTATTTATACTCTGATTCCACTTCTCTTCTCTTCCTCTTGTCTCTGTCTCTCTCTCTCTCTCTGTCCACACGCTTCTTCTCTATCTCTCTCTCTCTGCGATCGTGTCCAATTTTCACACCCTTCACAATCCCTTTTTCTCTCACTCTCATTTCGATACCAGAATAATTAAGCTACCGAATTTTCCTCCACTGTCCTTTCTTTCCTTTTTGATTCACCAACGTCTAATATCCTACTTCCTGCTCTGTTTGTTCATTCTTTTTTCCTTCCTTTCCAGCTTGATCCCTCACAAACACCTCTAACTCTTCCAATTCCCCAAGAATTCGAACACGAGATTAGTTCTTAACTCTCTCTGTTCGAGTTCTTTGGTCCTTCGATTCGTTGTGTTTCCACATAATCGTGGCCTTTACTCAATGCTGCTATCGTGATTTCTGGTGAGTATTTTGCCGTATTGCTTTACTGCCGTGTCAAATCTCTTCCTGGGTTGTTCAAGATTTACCAAAATTAAATCACGATCTTCCTAAAACTGCATGTATTAATTTTCTCACAGATTATGTACTTACGTGTGAATCTTTTTTATCCTTGTACTTTGAGATTCAATGATTAATAATTTCCTCGCATTAATTTCCCCCCAAGTTCTGTTTTCTTTGCTTTTTTCTTTTGCCCCCAAGTCTGCATCTGAAATATAATTACGGACGAGGGTGAGTTTTTATTTTAATTTGTTTATTCCTTGTTATGAAAAAAATCTCACTTATGTTTGTTGTTTTGATTGCAGAGAGAGACTCTTCTGATGGCGAGATCGTGAAGTTCTTAAATGGAAAGCTCTGAGAAATTTGTACCTTGAATTGACTTTGAATTCGGGGACTGAGAAATTATCTTAATTTGTGTAAAAAAATCTGCTTGTACAATTATTTATTGTGGAGGGTAGACAAAATGACTTTTGAAATCAGTTCCGTTTTTTCGAAATTGCAAATGTTATCCACTTCAGACCATGCCTCCGTGGTCTCCATGAACTTATTTGTGGCACTTCTTTGTGGCTGTATTGTCATTGGCCATCTTCTTGAGGAGAATCGGTGGATGAACGAGTCTATCACTGCCCTTTTGATTGTAAGTCTTCACTGTCCTTGAACTTGTTAGTTGTTTGCCATAAACTGCTCTAAGAATTGGTTAACTTAAAAATTTAGTCCCGCCGTTAACATTGTTTTCGTTTTAGTACCTTCGTGAAAACATTTCTGTATTTTGGTCTCTCTACGTGTAAAATTGTTTACAAAACGGCCCTTGTTGTTTGCCAACATTACAACAATAATACATTTAGTATCTGTACTTTGATAATATTTTTGTTTTTGTTCGTGTATGAAACAAATTTACATTTTTATTTGAATCCCATTTGAAAAATCTTAACATTTTGGTCCCTACAGCTAACACATCTGTTTTATTTAGTTCCTGTAGGGAAAATATTCTAACACCGTTATAATGTTAACAAATGGTGGGGAGTAATTTTAAAAAATCTTCAATGTAGAGACTAAAATGTGGAATTTTTTGTGTAGAAACTAAAGTGGATAATAATGTCAATTGTCAAGTATAAGGATGGAATTTTTAATTTAACCTATAGAATTCAACTCCTCCAAATATTTTTGCCATCTTTTAAGGTTTAATTATTATATCTGTGTGTTTTGATGCTTAGTTTGAGAAATAGTAGGTGCAGCTTTTCTTTTTCCTGTTTCTTTTGGATGACGTTTAAATTTCATATTGGTTGTTCTCAGGGTACCTCGACTGGTGTAATCATTCTGCTATTTAGTGGTGGTAAAAGCTCTCATATTCTTGTTTTCAGTGAAGATCTTTTCTTTATATACCTTCTGCCGCCTATAATATTCAATGCGGGGTAAGTTTTTTTCAGCACCATTTCACTGTTTAATAAGGAATCAATGCATGACTCTATATTGTTGTCTAACTAAAAGGGGAGGGGAGGTGGTTTCTCCTCTCAACAAAATTAGATTTCTTTGCAGACATCCTTTGTGATAAATTACAAAATAGTGGATAACTTTTAGGAGCATATTCATCTGCCTCTGGATGTTTGAAATGTACCTGATACTAGCACTCTGTTCTCTTCTGTGTGCTTACACGAGTGACTTGGAACTTGAGTCCTAAGTTTATGCATTCTTTTCCATATTTTATTATTTCAATAATATTGCAAATTATGTCTTGAATTAATTATATTTTCATGGCTCTTTCTTGCTGATACCATGATTGATTTTATCTCTTTTTGAATGATAATTATTTACCTGACTATGTAGTTTAAAAAATCAATTCTGTTTATCCATCATATGAACATGAATAATATTAATGTCATCTGAAAAATCTTAAGAATCTGTTGTGTTCCAAGAATCCATATTTTATTCTCTTTTTTTGACTTCACATGTAAAACAGATTGCAGTTACTGTTTAGTTATGAACTTGTTCTGTGTAATTCATTTCAGGTTTCAGGTGAAAAAGAAGCAATTTTTTAAAAACTTCATGACCATCATGTTGTTTGGTGCTATTGGTACATTAATATCTTGTACCATCATAACTTTGGGTATGTATGATTGCTTTATATATTTTATATATATATATTTATTTATTAAGTAGTTTTTAAGATTTTACATAATTAGAAAATTTGTAAGCCAATTCATCACTAACCTAAATTTATTTGGAAGTTTTTATTGGTTTGAAGGATATATTGATCGAGTAAAATAGATAATTACTTTAAGAAAACTGCCCATAGAGAAATTTGCCTAGTTCTGCTCACATAAATTTGAGACATTATTTCAGGTGCCACAGAAATTTTTAAGAAGTTGGATGTTGGTCCGCTGGAATTAGGGGATTATCTAGGTATTTTACTTGTCAATCTCATCTACTTGGCAACCTGTCATTCAATTTTTTACTTACTAATTTATGATCATTTCCAGCGATTGGTGCAATATTTGCTGCAACAGATTCTGTTTGCACATTGCAGGTTTGAAACAATATATTTTACATTCTTCTTGCAAATAAGGTATCTCCACTAGTTACTGAACTTATAAACAATGATGCAGGTGCTAAATCAGGATGAGACACCTTTGCTGTACAGTCTTGTATTTGGGGAAGGTGTTGTGAATGATGCTACATCAGTGGTGCTTTTCAATGCAATCCAAAGCTTTGACCTCGATCAAATTGACCCTACAATTGCTTTGCACTTTTTGGGCAATTTCTTGTATCTATTTATCGCAAGCACAATGCTTGGAGTGTTGGTAAATGTCTTTCTCTCTCTAATTCTCTCATGAATGCATCAGTGAGATTCATAGACAAAGGTCTATATCAAGTTATCAACAGCCAGCATGCACATAAATATTGATATGACTTGTGCTTCTGGTCTAATGTATCTTCATCACCTTGTAGACAGGTCTACTTAGTGCTTACATTATTAAAAAGCTGTACATTGGCAGGTATCTTCTTGACACTTTCCCATTTCCATGTCTGTTCAGCAGTTACTGATGATATTCCATTGTTTTATTGTATATAATATGCAGTTATGGATAGTGAACTAAAGTTGTGGAGAATTATACGACGTTAATAAAATTCCTGCTTCATCCAATCTCAATTTTTGTATTATTTATAATTTTATTAGCCAAGCAAATGTCTATTGTTTAAGAAGACTGTTCTGAACTTTCTTTGATTGTTTGAACTTTGAAACAACTATCTTCGTTAACTTGTTCATTTGATCTTTTATTATTATTAATATTATTATTATTAACTGGTTTTAAATGTTCTGTTGTCCAGTATAAATGATTCCATACCACGAATAATAACCTGATGAAGAGATATTGATAAAAATGAAATTGCATGAAACTTGTTGGGGATTGGTTTCTACTTTCTAGTATAAATTATGAAACAAGCTGCAGCCCTGAATTTTTCTTGATGGGTATGAATTGGTGTCATCTTGGATTGTCTTAAAAAAGTTACATTAGTTCGGTGGAATATTGCCAACTTGGCATTTCTGTCTGTATTTGTGTGTTAGTCAGTTTGTTTTCTTGAGTCTATGGTCTTTCAGACCCCTGTTTTTTTAGGTGAATATGAGGTTTTTTAGACCTGGCACGCCACAATCTGAAACAATTCTTTACTGAGGTTGAACAAATTTCTCCTTAATTCCAGGCACTCTACAGATCGTGAGGTTGCTCTGATGATGCTAATGGCATATCTTTCTTACATGCTCGCTGAAGTAAGTCTTCAAGAATTTTAGTAATGTTTTCTGGATGCTGTCACCATTTTCATTAACGTAATGTTAATTCTGTAGTTAAGCTATCTGAGTGGCATTCTCACTGTATTCTTTTGTGGGATTGTTATGTCTCATTATACCTGGCATAATGTGACTGAGAGTTCAAGGATCACCACCAAGTATGCCTTCTGAACCGATTTCCTCAAGTTATGTACACTGTCCAAGTCTAATGCATGCCTAAACAAATTTTCCATCTAACTTGCAGGCATTCTTTTGCAACCTTGTCATTTGTTGCTGAGATCTTTATCTTCCTTTATGTTGGTATGGATGCCTTGGACATTGAAAAATGGAAATTCGTCAGTGATAGGTATTCTTAGAGTTTAGACTTTAGACTAGTGAATAATCATTTAGACATTAATCTTTTTGCACTCATGAAAAATAGTTGAATGACATTCTATCATTTCAACAAATGATATGACATGCCTGCTTTACTGAAATGGTCCTTGTATTACTTGATGTGACTGAAGTTTTCTTCTGTTTTTCTTTTTCGAAATTTTATCCTTCACTCTTAAATCTTTCCTGTCAAAACTTCCTTTTGTTATAATATAAAAACAATTCACTTGCTATGCTTGGTTCCTCCTGCAGCCCTGGAACATCTGTAGCAACCAGTTCAGTATTGTTGGGTCTAATTCTTCTTGGAAGAGCAGCTTTTGTTTTCCCCTTATCCTTCTTATCCAACTTGGCTAAAAAATCACCAAATGAGAAGATCAGCTTCAGACAGCAAGTATGGCTAAATTTTTGTCAGTGAGTTCCCTTTTCCAGATTTCCCTTGCTACTACCAAGTTTTGCTGACAGATTTCTTATTGTTTCTCAATTTTAGGTGATCATTTGGTGGGCTGGTCTTATGAGAGGTGCTGTTTCAATGGCACTTGCATATAATCAGGTAGGAGCAACAATGCTGATTAGTTTTTCTTTTTTTTTTTTTTTTAAATTGAATTATTGGCCACTGATTCAGCCAGAGGAAAAAAGAGGAAAGAATTAGTGGTCACTGAAATGAGGACCTTATAACCTGATGATTTAGAAACTGATACTCTTAACAAATGCAGTTCACTATGTCAGGGCATACTTCACTCCGATGCAATGCAATCATGATCACTAGCACCATCACTGTTGTTCTTTTCAGCACAGTGGTAAGATATTTTGTTTTGTAGTTTCTGACATCCTAGCCAGTGTTCATTGGTTTCTTTTTATTACAGGAGTTATTTTGTCTTTGTTGCATCACCGATATTGATGTAACTCTTCACCTAAATGAGTTGCACACTTGCCCTATTTTGCAAGTCTCTATAACTAAAGCTCTTGCACTTTGTGATGCTTATAACTAATCAAATTTGACGTTGTTAAATATTATATAAAAATGACTTTAAAGACGGTATTGACACCACTTAATTACATTTCTCAGGTGTTTGGTTTGATGACTAAACCACTGATAAGGCTTTTACTACCCAATACTGCTCATTCCAAAGAATCAACCATCACAATAAGCACAGATGCATCTACTCCAAAATCATTCACTGTCCCACTTCTTGGGAGTGCCCAAGATTCTGAAGCCGATATTGATAACCATGACATCCATCGTCCTAGCAGCATTCGTGCTTTGCTTAGCACCCCAACTCACACTGTTCATCGTCTGTGGCGTAAGTTTGATGATGCATTTATGCGTCCTGTTTTTGGTGGCAGAGGTTTTGTTCCTGTAGAACCTGGCTCACCAACCGAGCGTAATGGCCATCAATGGCGTTGAGAAAAGGGCAAGAAATATGTCGTTTGTATTCTAAACTGCACAAATTTTGTGGAGATCAAGCAATGCGTGTGTAAGAATCCCCGTACTGAGATTTGGTTTAGCTCTTGGTAGTGAGAAATGAGAACTGGGAAGGCTGTGTAATGCCCCATAAAGTCATCTCAACTCATCCCTGCGTCTTTCGTAAATTGTAATATTTGATTATTGGATATCTCTGACCCGTTATCATTGTATTCAATGTTTGAAGAGCTAAAGCTAAATATTTTTCAACTTGTATTTGCTGAGTTTATCGTATGCAGCTTGAGTTCTGACTTCTGACTACCAACAAAGGGCCTCATATTTTCTATGTGCAAACATGACATCAGACATCGTTAGCTATGAATAATCACGTGCAAGCTTGGACTTTGGGTTTTTACTTGTTGAATTGATTTTAAATTAATGTAAGTTAGCGTGAGTTTAGAGTACTGGCGTAATCTCTGATTAGATAATAGATATTAGAAAATTAATTTTGACATATAATGTTTGAAAATTTGTAATCAAAATTAATTTCGAGGGTGTAGTCATTAAAATAACGAGTCTAACTAAAGACATGTATGGACTAAATAATATAATTAACTAAATTAAGAGTATATATAAAACTAGTAAAGGGACCTGTGTTTCTTGATTTAAATTTTTTAAATAAGTTGTTATTGAAAGTTAGTTGATAAAATGTATTTTTTAAAAAAAGTTTAGTAGTTACAATAAGGTTCCCATGACTATGATTAAGTTAGAATTGATGCAAAATATACTTTTAATAGCTTCAACGAGACTTGAGTTAAAAAATTGAATAACGTTTTAAGAAATCACAGTGAATACGAAATAACATGTTTTAGTAGTTACAATAAGTTTCCCATGACTATGAAGTTCATCTGTTGGGGAATAAAAAACACTTTGAATGAAGTGTTTGTCGTATTCACGTGGGATTATTAGCCCTTTCCCTTTCACCCGAAGAGGACAAAATGGTGCAACTTGCAAAGCCTGAGAGGACGAACGGTTTGCATTTTGCAACACGTGAGTGAGAGGACCCACAAGCTAGCAAGTTGGCAACTCTTATAGCTTGATTAGTTTAGAGATAAGAACACATACAAAGGGATACCTTTATTTATGTTTCCATTTAGTTGGCAACTCTTATCTAACTAACTTTTTACATACCTTTATTTTATTTATGTTTCCATTTTTTCAATTTTATTTTTTATTTACACCGAAGGGAATTCCTATATTCACTTTTTAAGATATTTATTTTACAAAAAGAAAAAACTATTGTACTGATAAAAAAATCCCAAGTTCAGATCGGAACAGAAAGCAGCGGCGTCTCTTCCGAATTCAACCCCGCCACCGCACCACGCAGTTTCACTAACCTCCACCGGGCCTTACGAAAGACCCTCCCTCACCCAACCCCACCCCCTTTCCAAATCCCCAACCCTTCACATTTTCCCAATCCAGCGGAAGCCCCGCCACCGCCACCGCCACCGCCACCGCCTCCGCCACGTCTCCCCCTCCTCTCCCTCCCCTTCTTCTACTTCCTCGTCTCCCACCCCACCGACTCCTTCCTCCTCGATTTCCTCTCCGCGTTTTCCTTCTCCGCTGCGCCTTTCTTCTCGCTCAACCTCGCCCCCCGCGCATCCCCTCGCTCCGGATCCTCCTCAGCCCGAAGGCCCGGCCCGCGCTGAAGCTGCCCCTGTTCTGGGCCCAGCACAGTCAGCCTCCCCGGCCCGTGGGCTTTCCCTTCTGCGTGGTGCCGTACTCGAACGGCGACGTGTACGAGAGGGAGCTGATGGGGTCCAAGTGTTGTGGGAGTGGGGTTTACTACTACAGCATGAGTGGGAGGTATGAGGGGGATTGGATGGATGGGAGGTATGATGAGTTTGGGGTGGAGACGTGGGCCCCGGGGAGTAGGTATAGGGCCCAATACAGGCAGGGCTTGAGACATGGCTTTGGGGTGTACAGGTTCTACACCGGGGATGTCTATGCTGGGGAGTGGGCTAGTGGCCAGAGTCATGGCTGTGGGGTTCACACGTGTGATGATGGCAGCAGGTACGTGGGGGAGTTCAAGTGGGGCGTCAAGCATGGCCTTTGACACTACCATTTTAGGTATGCAACAAAAAAAATTGTTTTTTTTTTTGGGGGAGGAGGGGGGGTTAAGTCAAGTGGCATGCTTTATGTGTTTGAATGTTTTTGTTTTAAGACAAGTTAGTAGTAAAATTCATGGTAAGTTTGCATGAGTTAGTTGAAGTTGATGGGCATGAAAAAAAAAAAAAATTTGGGGTAGGGGATGTTTAATTCAAGTGAAATGCCATGTGTTTGAATGTTCTTGTTTTAAGAGTAAGTTAGTAGTAAAATTAATGCGTTTGCAAGAGTTAGTTGTAGTTGATGGGCATGCAAAAAAAAATTGGGGAGGGGGTGTTTAATTCAAGTGAGATGCTTTATGTGTTTGAATGAAAGTAACTTGGTGTTAAAATTCAGGATAAGTTTGCAAAAGTTAGTTTGAGTTGATTTAAGTCAGAATCAGTTATGGGCTTTTGCATCTAACCATGCACTTGGACATTGCCATTTTAGGTATGTAAAAATAAATAAAGGATTGGTTGTTGGGGCAAATGTGTGTGATTGGGGTAGTGTTCTTTTGCAAATTGGATTTATTTTTGGATGTTTTTATCCTGTAAAAGTAAGTTAGTGGTAAATTTGGTGTAAAATTTTAATTTTTATGCATTTGGAAGTTAATTGACGTGTTGGTTGAGGTTTATTTTGCATTTCGATTGGATGGGAATTGATGGGTTATTGTGTTTTTCATTTGGTTTGTTGAGCGTATGTGAATGATTTGTGAGGTGTTTTTGGAAGGGTTTTGGTGATTGGTTTGGTTGTCTTTAGTTTCTTAGGTTTTTGTGGATAAGTGGATTATGGCGGTTTTGTACTTCTGGAATAATGTTTTGGTGTTTGTGTGTGTGTAGGTTTAGCTTTGTTATGTACGGTTTGACAATGGGAATAATGTTGTTAAGGTGGTTTTTATTGGATGTAAACTGGTTGCTTGGTTGTTTTGTTTCATTTCGATTTGTTGTATGTGTGAAGCTTCTGAGTTACTTTGGCAGATCATTGGGGCTTAGTTTAGTTATATACTTTTTCGGTTTCTTAGCTTTGATGCAGTGTCTTTATTCAATAACCTTTTGCTTCTCTTTCTGTTTATGTGAGTTGTGCTAGGGTTTATTTGAATGTCATTCTTTTCTATTCATTTTTTAAAGCTGACACCATGTGCATCATCATATGGGATAAAAGATAAACATGTATTCTATTTTATTTGCCTCAGAAGTGGCTTCTGTTTTGTCAAAAGCTCCTCATACGCTTTTGAAATTTACTTGCTTTGGGTCACGTGTGTATATATTGTTAATGATTGTTGAGCATAATATATCATGCATTTATTGCAAAGCCATTGTTTGGAAACTTTTGAGGATGCTCATTTTAATTGCATCTATAGCCTTCTCCTGAAAAGAATTAAGATGTGTCAAATAAATTTAAAACCCATAAGATACTATGATAATGATAGTTCCTTTTACCTCCATTGGCATTTGGCAGCCAACTGACTAGCTCCATGGAAATAAATAAAGTGGAGTTTAATATTGAAATCAAAGAGAAGAAGCAGTCAGTAAGTATGAAATCTCATAAGCATGAAGTTAATCAAATTGCTTTAAATAGATGGCCTGAGACTGATATACTTTTGGTTCAAACTTCAAAGGCAGCAGAAATGGAAATACCACTTCTTTTTGAAAGCATACCACTATTATATGAAAAGCCACATTCATACGTGGCTGACTACTGATCTGATACAAAACACCAGTCTGTAAATCATTCATTCCCCCCTATCCTACTACATTTTAAGTTTTAAAGAAGTAAATGTCTATTGAGTGGTAAGTATAAGTTTGTGGGGGAAATGAGCCATGAAGTATGGAAAACAACCATGCTTCTAAGTCTGATCATAGTCCTAAAAGGAGATGCATTAGAGCAATCATTTCTAACTTGTTTGGATCAGTAAAACCCAATGTAATGGAAGGGTAAACATCATAGAATTATTAATCAAGGAATGGAGTACAATTGATGGATATCACATACTTGTGATAATTCCTGTTTTTGTAATCTTCTATATATTTGTGTAAAATAAAAGGACCTTTTTCCATGGGAGGTAAAAGGAAAGGGAGGTGATGAAGAGCCTTTATGATATTGTTGTATTTGCTTTTGAGGGGTCTCTTTATGCTATTGTTTGACGGTAATGAGTTCATTGTCAATATCTTGTCTCAAATTTCATGTTTGTGGATTTTGACACAAATTTTATGGGGTTGTGAATTTTGTTTACTAATAATGCAGTAGGCAACAAAATTAATTACTAAAATGCAGGAGAAAACTGAAAGTTTTAGAGTATAAGCATTATTTGTATGTCTGCATGTTCTTAGGACTTATCTTTATTATTGCTAATTTCACTTAAAAGGGAAAGAGGCATCTGCCCCCCCCAGGATAGACTCAAGGTGCTTTATACCTCAAACTTCAAAACAATAGGGTATTTGTTTGGAACCCTCTTTCATAGTAAGCAAAAATGGAGAAATAGAGAAGGAAATAGAAAAAAAATTGGTTATCAGCATACAAAAGTGGTGCTCACAGTATTATTGATGAGGAACATACAACAGCACTTACCAAGGAGTCTTTCTCCTTCAACACAGGAAACTGATCTTGTTTACGAAGTTTAATACCTAACTACATCCTACAAAAAGTGTATTTATTACTCTCCCGTGACTAATTGTTCTAACAGACTCTCTAACTGATTTAACTGCCATAAGTACAAAAAGTGTATTCTGTTGGATCTCTCCCCAATTACAATTAATGACCCTTAATGGGCTTTCTTCCTCCTCAGTTACACCAACAGGGCTTTAGGCCCATTTTGATCTGAATTGATATTTCCTAATAGTATCCCATTATAATAACAATGCATATATTTGGAAGGGGCATGGAAAAACCTAATTCCACAACTTGGCCTTGTTATCTTCAGGTCACAATACAATAATTCCAACCATTGTGATTGCAAGTAATTTAATTTTACATGCTGCTACTAGCATGGTGTCGTTTCTTCTCTTTCTCTGTCTACCCCTTCCCCCTTTGTTCCACTTAATGAAACCAGTCAATAAAGACAAAGGGACTATTTGTTCCCTGATCAGTGCACTTCGTTACATACTTTGTTGAGCCTGAGCATCCGCAGTTACACTAATACTTTTGTTCTCTGAATGCATTCTTATTTTTTCTTGAGTGTGGGTTCTTGTCTTCTAAGAATCATTGTTGCATCACTGTTCAATTGAATTACATAGAGCTTCTTCTGGTTCCTTTTTCTTTGCTCGCTAGTTATTGTGATTTGCTATTGTTAGAACTAATTATTTATGTTTTTATCAGAAATAGTGATACATATGCTGGTAAGATGCATGGAATTGGGGTATACACTTTTGCAAATGGCCATTGTTATGAAAGATCCTGGCATGAAGGCAAAAGGCAAGGTCTTGGGATGTATACATTTAGAAATGGAGAAAACCAGTCTGGTCACTGGCACAATGGAGTTATTGACATTCCAAGCACAAAGAACGCCACATATCCTGTTTCTCCTGTTGGTGTCAATCATTCCGAAAATAAAACACAATGTATATTTATGGTCATAGTTAAATGTTTTAGGGTTTATTTTTAGTGGGAGTGATCGGTAGTGTTAGGGATAGGGTTAAGGTTAGGTTAAAGTTATGATTTTGATTATTTTTAAACAATGTAAGAAAAAAAAAAACAACATATTTTTATGGTCATTGTTAAAGTTTTTAATGTTTAGTGTTAGTGCGAGGGGGAGCAGGGTTATTGGCGGGGTTAGGGTTGGCGTTTAAGTTATCATTGGATTATTTTTAAACAAGGTAAGAGAATAAAATGACAAGTTATTTTTATGGTCATTGTTAAAGGTTTTACGGTTTAGGGTCAGTGGGATGGAGTCAACGTTAATGGCTAGAGTTAGGGTTTGAGTTATCAATTTGATAATTTTTAAGCAAGGTAAGAAAATAAAATACAACATATTTTTATAGTCATAGTTAAATTTTTTAGGGTTTAGGGTAAGTGAGGGGGCAACCAATGTTGATTGGTAGCGTTAGGGATAGTGTTAGGGTTAGCGTTGAAGTTATCATTGTGATTATTTTTAAACAGGTTAAAAACATAAAACCACAACGTATTTTTATGGTCATTGTTAAAGTTTATAGGGTTTAGGGTCAGTGGGTGAGAGCCAGGTTTGATGGATAAGGTTAGGTTTAGGGTTTCAATTTTCATTTTGATTAGTTTTAAACAATGAAAGAATTTAAAAATGGCCATTCTTAAAGGTTTTAGAGTTTAGGGTTAGTGTGAGGGGAGTCAATGTTAATGGCCAGGTAAGGGTTTAAGTGATCATTTTTATTATTTTTAAACAAGATAACAAAATAAAACCATAACATATTTTTACGGTCATAGTTAAAGGTTTTACGGTTAATGGGAGGGGAGCCAATGTTGATCGGTAGCGTTAGCGATAGGGTTAGGATTAGGGTTAGGTTTATGTTATCGTTTTGATTATTTTTAAACAAGGTAAGAAAATAAAATCACAACGTATTTTTATGGTCATTGTTAAAGGTTTTAAGGTTTAGTGTTATTGCGAGGGGGAGCCAGGGTTGTTGGCGGGTTAGGGTTAGTGTTTAAGTTATCATTTGGATTATTTTTAAACACGGTAAGAAAATCAAATGACAACTTATTTGTATGGTCATTGTTAAAAGTTTTGGGGTTTAGAGTTACTGGGAGGGGAGTCAACGTTAATGGCTATGGTTAGGGTTTAAGTTATCATTTTGATTATTTTTAAACAAGATAAGAAAATAAAACACAATGAATTTTTATCGTCATAGTTAAATGTTTTAGTGTTTAGGGTTAGTGGGAGGGCAACCAATGTTGATTGGTAGCATTAGGGATAGGGTTAGGGTAAGGGTTTAAGTTATCATTTTGATTAATTTTAAAAAAGGTAAGAAAATAAAAACAACATATTTTTATGGGTATTGTAAAATGCTTTAAGGTTGAGTGTTAGTGCGAGGGGGAGCCAGGGTTGTTGGCGAGGTTAGAGTTACCGTTTAAGTTATCATTTGGATTATTTTTAAACACGGTAAGAAAATAAAAGTACAACTTATTTTTATGGTCATTGTTAAATGTTTTAGGGTTTAGGTTTAGTGTGAGGGGAGTCAACGTTAATGGCTATGGTTAGGGTTTAAGTTATCATTTTGATTATTTTTAAATAAGGTAAGAACATAAAACACAACATATTTTTATCGTCATAGTTAAATGTTTTAGGGTTAGTAGAAGGGCAGGCAATGTTGATCGGTAGCGTTAGGGATAAGGTTAGGGTTAAGGTTTAAGTTATCATTTTGATTAATTTTAAAAAAGGTAAGAAAATAAAATCACAACGTATTTTTATGGGTATTGTAAAATGCTTTAAGGTTTAGTGTTAGTGCGAGGGGGAGCCAGGGTTGTTGGCGGGGTTAGGTTTACCGTTTAAGTTATCATTTGGATTATTTTTAAACACAGTAAGAAAATAAAAGGACAACTTATTTTTATGGTCATTGTTAAAGGTTTTAGGGTTTAGGGTTAGTATGAGGGGAGTCAACATTTATGGCTAGTGTTAGGGTTTAAGTTATCATTTTGACTATTTTAAAAAAGGATAAGAAAATAAAACACAACGTAGTTTTATGGTCATAGTGAAAGGTTTTAGAGTTAGTGGGAGGGGAACTAGTGTTGATCTGTAGCATTAGGGATAGAGTTAGGGTTAGTGTTTAACTTATCATTTTGATTATTTTTAAACAAGATAACAAAAGAGAACCACAACGTATTTTTATGGTCATAGTTAAAGGTTTTAGGGTTAGTAGGAGGGGAGCCAATGTTCATTGGTAGCGTTAGGGATAGGGTTATGGTTTAAGTTATCATTTTGATTATTTTTAAACAAGGTAGGAAAATAAAACCAAAACGTATTCTTATGGTCATTGTTAAAGTTTTTAAGGTTTAGTGTTAGTGCGAAGGGGAGCCAAGGTTGATTGGTGGGGTTAGCGTTAGGGTTTAAGTTATCATTTGTATTATTTTTAAATGAGGTAAGAAAATAAAATGAACACTAATTTTTATGTTCATTGCTAAAGGTTTAGGGATTATGGTTAGTGGGAGGGAAGTCAATGTTAATGACTATGGTTAGGGTTTAAGTTATCATTTTGATTATTAATAAACAAGGTAAGAAAATAAAACACAACATATTTTTATTGGTTATAGTTAAATGTTTTAGGGTTTAGGGTTAGTGGGTGGGCAGCCAATGTTGATCGGTAGCATTTGGGATAGGGTTAGAGTTAGGGTTGAAGTTATCATTTTGATTATTTTTAAATAAGATAAGAAAATAAAACACAACGTATTTTTATGGTCATAGTTAAATGTTTTAGGGTTAGTGGGAGGGCAACCAATGTTGATAGGTAACGTTAGGGTAGGGTTAGGGTTTAAGTTATCAATTGTATTATTTTTAAACAAGCTAAGAAAATAGAACCACAACATATTTTTGTGGTCATTGTTAAAGGTTTTAGGGTTAGTAAGAGGGGCAACCAGGGTTGATGGCTAAGGTTAAGGTTACGATTTCAGTTTTCATTTTGATTATTTTTAAACAAGGTAATAAAATAAAACCACAACGTATTTTGTGGTCATTGTTAACGGATTTAGAGTTAGTGGGACGAGAGCCAATGTTGATCAGTAGCGGTAGGGATAGGGTTTGGGTTAGGGTTTAAGCTATCATTTTGATTATTTTTAAACAAGATAACAAAACAAAACCACAACTTATTTTTATGGTCATAGTTAAAGGTTTTATGGTTAGTGGGAGGGGAGCCAATGTTGATCGGTAAAGTTAGGGATAGGGTTAGTGGGAGGGCAGCCAATGTTGATTGGTAGCATCAGGGATAGAGTTAGGGTTAGGGTTTAAGTTATCATTTTGATTATTTTTAAACAAGCTAAGAAAATAAAACCACAACGTATTTTTATGTACACTATTAAAGGTTTTAGGGTTTAGGGTTAATGGGAGGGGAGCCATGGTTGATGAGTAAGGTTAGGGTTAGGGTTACGGTTTCAGTTTTCATTTTGATTATTTTTAAACAAGATAAGAAAATGAAACCATAACATATTTTTATGGTCATTGTTAAAGGTTTTAGAGTTTGGGGTTAGTGTGAGGGGAGTCAACGTTAATGGCTAGGGTTAGGGTTTAAGTTATTATTTTGATTATTTTTAAACAAGATAACAAAATAAAACCACAACGTATTTTTATGGTCATCGTTAAAGGTTTCAGGGTTAGTGGGAGAGGAGCCAATGTTGATCGGTAGGGTTAGGGTTAGGGATACAGTTAGGTTTTATGTTTAAGTTATCATTTTGATTATTTTTAAACAAGATAGGAAAATAAAACCACAACTTATTTTTATGGTCCTAGTTAAAGGTTTTACGTTTTAGGTTAGTGGGAGGGGGAGTCAGGGTTGATGGGTAAGGGTAGGGTTAGGGTTAGGGTTTCGGTTTTCATTTTGATTACTTTTAAACAAGGTAAGAAAATAAAACTGCATTGTATTTGTATGGTGATTGTTAAAGGTTTTAGGGTTTAGGGTTAGTGTGAGGAGAGTCAACGTTAATCGCTAGGGTTAGGGTTTAAGTTATCATTTTGATTATTTTTAAACAAGATAACAAAATAAAACCACAACGTATTTTTATGGTCATAGTTAAAGGTTTTAGGGATATGGGGAGGGGATCCAATGTCGATTGGTAGGGTTAAGGTTAGGGATAGGGTTAGGCTTAGGGTTTAAGTTATCCTTTTTATTATTTTTAAATAAGGTAAGAAAATAAAATCATAACGTATTTTTAATGTCATTGTTAAAGGTTTTACGATTTAGGGTTAATGGGAGGGGAGCTTGGGTTGATGGGCAGAGTTAGGGTTAGGGTTTAGGTTAACATTTGGATTATTTTTAAACAAGGTAAGAAAATAAAAGCACAACGTATTTTTATCGTCATTGTTAGAGGTTTTAGGGTTTATGGTTAGTGGGATGGGAGTCAAGGTTAATGGGTTGGGTTAGGGTTAGGGTTAGGGTTAGGGTTTTGGTTATCAATTTCATTATTTGTAAACAAGGTAAGAAAATAAATCCACAACATATTTTTATGGTCATAGTGAAAGGTTTTAGGGTTAGGGTTAGTAAGAAGGGACCATGGTGGATGGGTAGGGTTAGGGCATGGTTGTCAAAACCGCGATATGACTTGTAAAATCGTACGATTTTACGAGTCTAGTGGTCTCTTTCGAGTTAAATCGTGAGTAAACTCTTTTTTGAGTAAAATCGTGTGAACTCGGTAAAATCGTGTGAAATCACGAGTTTACTCACGATTTCACCAAAACGTAAAACAGCGTCGTTTTTGCTTTTAATTAGAAACCGAATCTATGAAACCCTAATTTCTGATTTCTCCAATTTCTGCTGCTTTCGTTCGTTCCCCTTCCCCCAATTTCTACAGCGTTTTTCGATTTCTGATTTTTGCAAATCGAAACCAGCTTCTTGGAGGTGACTGGCAGCGAAGACTGGCAGTGAGTTTCGACCTTCGACGCGGCTGGAAGTGACGGTTCGACGACTGGAAGCGAGCAACGCGCGGCGATAGGCGGCGAGCAACGCGGCGACTGACGGTGAGTTTCGTCCTTCGACCGCCGGGCAGCGAGCAGCGCGCGAAGACTGGCGGCGAGCAGCGCGGTGACTGGCGGTGACTGGCGGTGAGGCGATTGGCAGCGAGCAGAGTACGCGATGATTGGCGGTGGCAGCGGAGGTGAGGCAACGAACAAAAAGGTTTTTTTTCCTACAAACTCCTTTCTCCTTAACTGCTAATTTTTGTATTTACTTGATTTGGATTTACTTGATCCATATGTGAGTTTTGTAGTGAGTTTTGATCCTTTCTCCTTTAGCTATATTTTGATCCATATGTGAGTTTTGATTTACTTGATTTGGATTTACTTACTATGATTTAGTTTGGTAGTAATTTGATAATGATTTGGATTTGGTAGTTTGTTAGTAAACTGGTAAGTAATTTGATATTTTGATTTGGTACTTGGTAGTAAATTATAATGTCTGGGAGTGGCACTGGAACTGGATCAAATTCATCTGATCCTAATGCAACATCAGCAACCCCTTCAACTGCTAGATCTAGAAAAAATGCTGCTGGAAATAGGTCAGATATTGGCAGGAAGCATGGAAGTGATGTTCAAGGAAATGCAAAAAAGGTTAAATGTAATTATTGTTCAAAGATTGTGAGTGGGGGTATTTCTAGATTCAAGCACCATCTTGCTGGAACTAGAGAGGATTGTGAATCTTGTGCTTCAGTTCCAGATGAAGTCAAAGTTGTCATGATGAAAGTTATTGCATAAATTAAGGAGACATCTAAAAAGAAAAGAAGATTGGTTAGTATTGAAGAGGAAGAAGAAGATATACAGTCTGAGGGGGTAGAGACAAACACCAACCAATTACAAAGAATGTTTGGTTCTAGAGGAAAAGGAAAAAGCATTCAAGGTAGAGGTGATAGAGTCCAAGCCACCTTAAATCAAATGTATAAAAAAGGTGAGAAAGAAAAAGTTGATGATCAATGTGCTGAATTTTGGTATACTAGTGCCATTCCATTCAATGTTATAAAAAATCCTGCATTTGCAAAATTGTGTGAGATGATAGGGAGATATGGAGTGGGTTATAAACCTCCATCTTATCATGAAATTAGAGACCCATTTTTGAAAAGAGCGGTTAGAAAAACTGATGATACGCTTCAAGAATTTAGAGATGAGTGGAAGAGAACTGGGTGCACAATTATGTTGGATGGGTGGACAGATAAAAAACGGTGTTCAATTTGTAACTTTTTAGCAAATAGTCCAAAAGGGACTGTATTCCTTTATTCAGTGGATACTTCAGATATTTCAAAAATAGCTGATAAAGTATTCAAAATGTTGGATGATGCAGTGGAATTTGTTGGAGAGGAGAATGTAATCCAAGTGGTTACTGATAACGCTGCTAACTTCAAAGCAGGTGTAGAATTGTTGATGCAAAAACGACAGAATTTGTATTGGATCCCATGTGCTGCACATTGCATTGATTTGATTTTTGAAGATTTTGTGAAAAATTTGAATGTTCATCAAGTTACTATTCAGAAAGGAAGAAGGATCACTACTTACATTGATGGTAGAACAATGTTAATTTCCATAATGAAGAAGTTCACAAAAGGAAGATATTTGATTAGGCCTGGTATGACTAGATTTGCTATAGCTTATTTAACCTTAGCTTGTCTTCATGAATTAAAAGCATCATTGATGAGCATGTTTAGTTCTGAAGAATGGAAAGGAAGCAAGTTTGGAAAATCTCAAGAAGGGAGAAGAGTAGAAAATGTGGCTTTAGATAGTCGATTTTGGAAGAATATAATTACATGTCTTAAAGTTGCTGCCCCACTTATGGTGGTCCTTCGATTGGTGGATTCTGATGAAAAACCTGCCATGGGTTTCATTTTTTATGAGATGGAAAAAGCTAAAGAGAAGATAAAATACAACTTTAATACCGTTAAGAAAAGGTAAAACCGTAAACTTGCCATGGGTTTCATTTGTTTATTGGGAGAATTGTTATTTGTCTATTTATTATTACTCTATTATTAATAGTGCATATTTTATTTTTGTGTAGGTATGAACCTATTTGTAAAATTATTGATGAGAGATGGGAACATCAACTTCACAGGCCTTTGCATGCAGCTACATATTTTTTGAATCCTCATTTGCATTATGAACCTACCTTTAAACATGATGCCCCTAAGGTGAAAGAAGGGTTGCACATCTGCATGAGAAAATTGGTGAATGATGTTGCAGAACGAAAGAAAATTAATTTGCAACTTGTTGAGTTCCATTTTGCTAGAGGACTTTTCTCTATGGAAGATGCCAAGGAATCAAGGAAGGCTATGCAATCGGGAGAATGGTGGGAGATGTTTGGAGATGGAACTCCTGAGTTGAAGAGGTTTGCTATTCGTGTCTTGAGTTTGACTTGTAGTTCATCTGGTTGTGAGCGTAATTGGAGCTCATTTGAAATGGTAATTCAAGTTTATGAATTATGAAATTGAAGTTATGATTTTATTTGTGTTACTGTGTTAGTGTTATTAATTTTATTTATTTGGTTTAAAATATAACAAATTTATTTTTAATTATAGGTTCATACAAAAAGAAGGAACCGTTTACATCAAAAGACAATGAATGACTTGGTTTATGTTATGTATAACTTGAAGTTGAAGAGTAAGCAAATTAAAAAAACTACGACTCTTCCATTTGAAGAGATTGAGTCCGATGATGAATCGATAACAGAAGATGGATATAATGATGAGATTGAGTTGGAGGATCCTCAAGGACAAGCTGTAGGTGATGGTGAAAATGTTGAATTGGCTGGAAATGTTGGGGGAAGTTCAACTGATCCAATTGCTGATGCTTTTGATTTAGATAATTTAGTTTTGAGGGAACCTGATGATGGTGATGCACAGTCTGAAGAAGATAATTTTAAAGATGATGATGATTGTAATGATGATCTTGGAGATGGTGAGATTAGAGGATTAGACATGGTCAGCTGAAGACATCTGTGTTTAATAACTTTAAGGACTTTGTTTGGAACTTTGCAATTTCTTTGAGTATTTGACTATTGTTTTAAATTTTAAGGACTTTGGTATAATTTCAATATTTGATTATGTGGTTTTAACTTTTAATGACTTATGATTGAACTTATCATTTATGGTTGGAATTTGATGGTATTATTATTATATATTTATATTGTTAAAATGTTATTTTATATTGCAGCTGCATACAAATATACTAATTTTTTATGTGAAGTAAACTCTTACGAGTTTACGAGTCGAGTTTACAGGACTTCCACGGGTTTACGTAAACTCTCGATATTGATTATTTTTAAACAAGGTAAGAAAATAAAACCACAACGTATTTTTATGGTCCTAGTTAAAGGTTTTAGGGTTTAGGGTTAGTGTGAGGGGAAGCAGAGTTGATAGGTAGAGTTAGGGTTATGGTTAAGGTTAGGGTTTAAGTTATCAGTTTCATTATTTTTAAACAAGGCAAGAAAATGAAACCACAACTTATTTTTTTTTTCATTGTTAAAGGTGTAGGGTTAGTGGGAGGGGGAACGAGAGTTGGAGGGTAGCGCTATGGTTAGGGTTGAAGTTTTTATTTTGATTATTTTTAAACAAGTAATAAAATAAAACAAAATGTATTTTTATGGTCATTGTTAAAGGTTTTAGGGTTTAGGGTTAGTGGGAGGGGGAGCCAGAGTTGATGGGTAGGGTTAGGGTTTAAGTGATCATTTTTATTATTTTTAAACAAGGTAAGCAAATAAAACCAGAACTTGTTTTTATGGTCATTGTTAAAGGTTTTAGGGTTTAGGGTTAGTGGGATGGGGAACGAGGGTTGATAGGTAGGGTTAGGGTTAGGGTTTAAGTGATCATTTTTATTATTTTTAAACAATGTAAGAAAATAAAATCACAACGTATTTTTATTGGCATATTTAAAGGTTTTAGGATTTAGGGTTAGTTGGAGGGGGAGCCATGGTTGATGGCTAGTGTTAGGGTTAGGGTTAGAGTTTAAGTTATCATTTTGATTATTTGGAAACAAGGTAAGAAAATAAAACAACAATGTATTTTTATTATTATTTTTAAAGGTTCTAGGATGGGAGGCTGGCCAAGGTTAATGAGTAGGGTTAGGATTAGGACTAGGGTTGAAGTTATCATTTTGATTATTTTTAAACAAAATAAAACATTTTATGGTCATACAAGGTAAGAAAATAAAACATACATTTTTTTAATATCTAAACTTTTAAAATTATTTTATTAACATTATCTTTTCACATTACAATTTTTAATTTAAAACATCATTCTTCTCGGATTTTGTGCATTGAAAGAAAGTTTGAAACATTATTTTTTTCATTGGAAATTTTTTTACCTTATATTTGTTTTATTATCTAACCTGTTAAAAATATTTCTTAATATTATTCTTTCACATTACAGTTTTTAACTTCAACCATGACTTTTTTTCATATTGAGGATTTTTAATCAATCATTTTTATAATTCTAATACTCATTTAAATTTATTTTTCAGATTAATTTTTTTTTTACTTATACTTTTTTCATTTAACTTATTTTCAAACATCATTTTTGAACATTTAACTTTTTCATTTTTAAATCTTTACTTTATTTTAACTTATTTTGCAAGATCATTTTTTTACAAGCGTCTTTTTGTAAATCTTACCCTTTTTATCCTTTTTCAACATGGTTTTAATTTATTTTGTTTTGCATTGAAAATTTTAAACCTTATATTTTTTTAATTATCTAAAATTTTAAAATTATTTCATTAAAATTATTTTTTAAAATTACACATGATTTTGAGTTATTTTTCATATTGCAAAACTTTTATATCTTATGTTTTTTTCATTATCTAAACATTTAAAATTATTTTATTAACATTATTTTTTGACATTATAATTCTTAATTTAAACCATCATTTTTTTAGATGAAGGATTTACAAAAACTTCATTTTTTATGTTTTTATTACTCATTTAAATTTATTTTTTACATTAATTTTTTTTACTTATATTTTGTCTATTTAAAGAAATTTTGAAAAATAATTTTCAACATTTAACTGTTTAATTTTTTAAATCTTCACTTTTTTATGAACCTTTTTTGCAGTACTTTTTTAGGAGCTTTTTTTTATAAACCTTACCCCTTTTTAATATTTTTTTGACCATGGTTTTAAATTTTTTTTTGCATTGAAAATTTTTATACCTTACATTTTTTTCATTATCTAAAATTTTAAAATTACTTCATTAACATTATTTTTTCAAATTATAATTTTTAATTTAAAAGATCATTTTCATTTCACACTGAAGATTTTTGAAAGCTTATTTTTAAATGTTTACTACTTATTTAAATTTACTTCTCAAATTAAATTGATTTTACTTATCGTTTATTCATTTAAACTTATTGAATTCTCAAACATTTAACTTTTTTATTTTTTAAATCCTTTCTTTTATGAACTTATCGTTTAGCTTTTTTTTTTTTTATGAACTTATTTTGTAATATTAGTTATTAACAGGGTTTTTAATAAACCTTACTCTTTTTTATACTTTTAAAACATGGTCTTGAATTATTTTGTTGCATTGAAAATCTTTTATACTTTACAGTTTTTCATGATCTAAACTTCTAAAATTATTTCGTTAACATTATTTTTCTCATTACAGTTTTTTAATTCAAACATCACTTTTTTCACGTAGAAGATTTTTCAATCTTCACTTTTATATTTTTTCTACTCATTTAAATTTATTTTTTACATTAAATTCTTTTTACTTATATCTTGTTCTTTAAAATTATTTTGAAATATCATTTTTGAACATTTAGCTTTTTTTTTTTTAAATCATTACTCTTTTTAACGTATCTGGTATGAAGTTATTATTATTGTACATTCCATTCGTTGTTGTCTATGGTTGAGTAGTTTTTGTTGGTTTTTACATAGTTTCGAATGTTTCTTTATTATCGTGTTGTGCATCATGTGTTGACGAGAGTGTAGTGCATTGTTAGGCTGAGAACATCGAGTAGGGGATTAGTGGTGCCAGGTCTGCGGTTAGTGCCTTATCAGGTAAAGAGCGCTGAATAGGCGATGTGTGCCTTGTCAGGTTGAGAGGGGCGAATAGAGAATATGTTGTTTGGACAATTGGCATCGAGTTGTACGTCGAGGTCCTTAGTTGTTGTGGTACTACATTTAAAAGACATAAAAAGAGTAATAGTAGAAAAATTGTAACAGTAATGAGTGTAACACTTGTTTGGTTCTATTGATTATTTTTACATACATGCATGTCTCATTAAGACCTCCTCGGGAAAAACCCATATTCTTACATCACCTTTTTACATATTTAATTGTAGTATGCCTTTAGATGGGTAGTGTCGAGGTCCTCAGGAGGGGTTCTTCATGCAACGTCTGTAGTTGGTATGCTCCGTTGTGGAGGGTCTTGATGACTTTGAATGGACCTTCCCATGTGGGGACGAGCTTGCCCATCCTTGGATCTTTACGGGCATCTCCTCTCCATCTCCTGGCTAAATCTCCTTATTGGAAAGTGTGTCCAAGTACCTTGACATTGTGTTGCTTTGCTACTCTGCGCTTGCATGCTTCTTCACTGATACCTTCTCCTTCTCGGACTTTGTCGATGATATCCAACTTAGTTCTCATGGCGTCGAAATTGTAGGTATTCGTTCTAAGGGATGGTTCGCCAAACTCTTCTAAGATCATAGCTTCTACTTTGTAGGTTAGCTGAAAAGGCATTTCTCTTATTGTCATCTGCGGGCATAGTGGTATCCCTAAAGGACACTAGGTAGCTCGTGGGGCCCAAGACTTGTGTTGTTGTCCCAACCGAGCTTTGAGTTCATCAAGGATTACCTTATTGGCAATCTCGGCTTGGCCATTTGTTTGGGGGTGTTCCATCGAGGATACCAAGTGGTTTATGCCAAGGTTCTTCTTGAACTCTTCGAAGGAGGATGCCATAAATTGTTTGTTGTTATCTGTTACGATGGAGTGGGGGAGACCGAAACGGTAGACTATCGATTGTCATGTGAAATTTTGAACTTGTTTGGTGTTGATCTTGGCAACTGAAGTTGCTGCGATCCATTTGGTGAAGTAATTTATTACAACTATGAGGAATTTAACTTGTCTACTTGAGGGGGGAAAGGGGCTAGGGTGTCAAGATGGTGTGGAACTGCTTGAGGAATGATCAAGCTCTACTGCCATGTTCTTGGCATTTGATGCACTTTCTTGTGTATGTTATACAGTTGGGTTTTATGATGTGCCAATAGTAATCAGCTCAGGTTACTCATTGCATCAGGCTTCGAGCTCCCAAATGTGATCCACATATACCTAGGTGGATATCATTCAATACATAGTCTGCTTGGTCTCTGTTGAGACATTTGAGTAGTGGTCGAGAAAGGCTTCTTCGGTACAGATTGTCGCCTATCATGACAAAAGATGTTGCTCGATGCATTAAGCTACAATAACCTCTTGGCACCTAATCCATTTGCTTGGTAGTAAGATAAAAATAATTTAAATCTATCACATCATGTTTTTCTTCATTTATCATCTAATCAATTTCGTTTGAAATATAAACTGATGCAATTGAATTTAAAGTAGTGTGAATTGAGTTGTCTTTTATTTTAATTATACTTTTATTTTGTTTGTAAAATATATTAAATAAATGATAGGATATATAATAAAAACTAAAAAGTCTGAAATTATTTTTTCATTTATAAGTTATACAACTAATAATAATATAGCTTTTCAAATATATTATTAAAAAATCACCACACTGCTAATTGTATTTATATTTATTTACTCAAATGGTTACTAAGTGATATTTTTATATAAACTTATTTTGCAATATTATTTTTTAGGAATTTTTTTATAAACCTTATCCTTTTTATTATTTTTTAACATGGTTTTGAATTATTTTTTGCATTAAAAATTTTTATACCTTATATTTTTTTCATTATCTAAACTTTTAAAATTATTTCTTTAACATTATTTTTTCACATTAGAGTTTTTCATTCAAGCATCACTTTTTTTCACATTGAAGATTTTTAAACCTTCATTTTATATTTTTAGTACTCATTTAAATATAATTTTTTACATTAAATTGTTTTTAGTTATACATTTTTCGTTTAAACTTATTTTGAAACATCATTTTTGAACATTTAACTTTTTCATTTTTAAATCTTTATATTTTTTAAACTTATTCTGCAATATTATTTTCTTCAAGCTTTTTTAATAAATGTTACCCTTTTTTTTTTCATTTTTCAACATGGTTTTAAATTTTTTTTTTTGCATTGAAAATTTGTATACCTTGCATTTTTTTGTTATCTAAAATTTTAAAATTATTTGGTTAACATTATTTTTTCAAATTATAATATTTAATTTAAAATATCACTTTTTTCTTTTAAAAGGTTTAGTTTTACTACTTATTTAAATTTATTATTCACGTTAAATTCTTTTTACTTATATTTTATTTATTTAAACTGATTTTGAAACATCATTTATGAATAATTAAATTTTTTATTTTTTAAATCCTTACTTTTTAAATTAACTTATTTTGTAATATTATTTTTTTACCAATTTTTATAAACATTATCCACTTTTATACTTTTTAAAATGTTTGAAATTATTTTTTTGCATTGAAAATTTTTTATACCTTACATATTATCCATTGTCTAAATTTTAAAATTATTTCTTTAATATTATTTTTTCGTATTACAGTTTTTAAAACATCACTTTTTTTCCGCATGAGGATTTTGAAATATTAATTTTATATTTTTTTACTACGCATTTAAAATTATTTTTAACATTAATTTTTTTACCCATATTTTGTTCATTCAAAATTATTTTGAAACATAAATTTTTTTAACATTTAACTTCTTTTTTTAATGCTTACTTTTTTTGTGTACTTATTTTGTAAATTACTTTTTATGAGATCTTTTAATAAACATTACCCTTTTCTCTACTTTTTAAAGATTTTTAAATTACAATTTTTTAAGAAATTTTTTAAAATTTTTTTTCTCACATTAAAGATTTTTAAATCACAATTTTTTTCAATATTATTTTTTAAGAAGTTTTTTTTAATAAATATTACCCTTTTTTCTACTTTTTAAACATGATTTTGAATTATTTTTTCGCATTGAAAAATTTTTATACCTTACATTTTTTCATTATCTAAACATTTAAATTATTTCGTTAACATTATTTTTTGACAATAAAATTTTTAATTTAAAACATACTTTTTTTCATATTAAATATTTATAAAAACTTCATTTTTTATGTTTTTACTAATAATTTAAATTTAATTTTTAAATTATTTTTTAATTATATTTTATCCATTTAAAGACATTTGAAACATCTTTTTGAATATTTAACTATTTGAGTTTTTAAATCTTCACTTTTTTATGAACTTATTTTGCAATATTATTTTTTTAGGAGCTTTTTTTATAAACCTTATCCTTTTTTATATTTTTTCAACATGGTTTTGAATTATTTTTTGCATTGAAAATATTTTATACCTTATGTTTTTTTTATTATCTAAACTTTTAAATTATTTCTTTTACATTACAGTTTCTAATCTCAAACATCACTTTTTTTCATATTTAGGACTTTTAAACCTTCATTTTTATAATTTTACTATGTATTTAAATTTACTTTTCACATCAAATTGATTTTACTTATAGTTTATTCATTTAAACTTATTAAAAAATCATTCTCAAACATTTAACTTTTTTATTTTTTAAATCTTTTCTTTTTTTATGAACTTATTTTGTAATATTAGTTATTTACAAAACTTTTATAAAGCTAACTCTTTTTTATAATTTTTAAAACATGGTTTTGAATTGTTTTGTTGCATTGAAAATTTCTTATACCTTACAGTTTTTCATCATCTAAACTTTATCTAAACTTCTAAAATTATTTCCTTAATATTATTTCTTCATATTATAGTTTTTCAATTCGAACATCACTTATATTTTGTTCTTTTAAAATTATTTTGAAATATCATTTTTGAACATTTAGCTTTTTTATTTTTTAAATCATTACTTTCTTTTACGTATTTGGTAATGAACTTATTATGAATGTACATTCCATTTATCATTGTCTATGGCTAAGTAGTTTTTGTTGGTTTTTACGTATTTTCGAATGTTTCTTCAGTTCTATTGTGGTACTACATTTAAAAGATGTAAAAAGAGAGTAATAGTAGAAAAATTGTAACATTAATGAGTGTAACACTTGTTTGGTTCTATTGATTATGTTTACATACAGGCGTGTCTCATTAAAACCTCATCGGGCAAAACCCATATCCTTACATCATCTGTTTACATATTTAACTGTAGTATGCCTTTAGATGGGTAATGTTCCAGGTCCTCAGGAGGGGTTCTTCGTGCAATGTCTGTGGTTGCTATGCTCTGTTGTGGAGGGTCTTGGTGACTTTGAATGGACCTTCCCATGTGGGGATGAGCTTGCCCATCCTTGGATCTTTACAGGCATCTCCTCTCCATCTCCAGACTAGATCTCCTTATTAGAAAGTGCATCTGAGTACCTTCGCATTGTGCTATTTTGCTACTCTATGCATGCATGCTTCTTCCCTGATATTTGCTCCTTCTTGGACTTTGTCGATGATATCTAACTTGGTTCTCATGGCATCGAAATTGTAGTCGGTCCTTCTAAGGGATGGTTCGCCAAGCTCTACTAGGATCATAGCTTCTACTCCGTAGGTTAGCTGAAAAGGCGTTTCTCCCATTGTCATTTGTAGGCGTAGTGGTATCCCCAAAGGACAATAGGTAGCTCGTTCGCCCAAGACTTGTGTTGTTGTCCCAACCGAGCTTTGAGTTCATTGAGGATTATCTTATTGGCGGCCTTGACTTGACCGTTTGTTTGGGGGTGTTCCATCAAGGATACCACGTGGCTAATGCCAAGGTTTTTCTGAAACTCTTTGAAGGAGGATGCCATCAATTGTTTGTCATTATCTATTACGATGGAGTGAGGGAGACCGAATCGGCAAACTATCGATTGTTGTGTGAACTTTTGAACTTGTTGGGTTGTGATCTTGGTGACTAAAGTTGCTTTGATCCATTTGGTGCAGTGATTTATTGCAACTATGAGGAATTTAACTTGTCAACTCGAGGGGGAAGAAGGCCAGGTGTTGAGATGGTGTGCAACTGCTCGAGGAATGATCAAGCTTTACGGCCATGTTCTTGGTATTTGATGCACTTTCTTATGTATGTTTATACTTATTTCATATTCATTATATGGGCTTTGAATTCCAATACTAAAAATCAAAGTCATGACATTATGTTTATACTTTTTCACAGTCAAAGCTTTTACTAATTTTTTTTTCTTTTTACATTCTCATCAATTTTTTTATAATATAAAACATAATTTATTAAACTCTTTAAATAACGTTTAAAGTATTAAAATATAAAGTTATTTTTATGATTGAATGTAAAACTTTTTAAATTAAAAGTGCATAATTTAATGATGTGTTTTTCTTTATTTGTTTTGTTAGTGACATTAACACATAAAAAGATAAGTCCACCATATAGTGAATTATCTCTTAATCTAGTTTTGTAATTTAAATTTTAATAGAAATATTTGTTATCATGACTTTAAATTAAAAGATTAATTACTCTATTATCTTATTATTTTCTTAAATTACTTAGTTCTATTTTATAATCTTTATAATTTTTATATCCAATTTTATCTTATAATTTTTTTAAATAGTTTTAATATTAGGAGCGAAATAGAAACAAAATAAAAAGGATTGAAAGGTGAGAAGTGTCCAAAATCCAAATGTTTTGTTCATATTAATTGGTAAATGGAGGAAGGAAGTGATGTTGACGTTGGTGGTGCGATGGAATTGAAGGCCAATGGCTTCTCTGCCTCTACTGTTTTTACGCGCCAACATTTCCACACACTAAACCCTAGGCCTCGATGTCGCAGCTTCAAGCTTTTCTCGCATCCTCTCCCCGACAATGTCGATAGCTACCTCCACTGCTCCATGCCACACAAGTCGCCGCTCTGAGTTGTGTCTCTCTCCGGCTACTCCACACCGCCAGCCATTCCTGCACCGCTTTCTACCTCAAGACATTGTTCCAAGCACGCTTTCATTGTTCACGTCTAAAATTAGATTAGAGGCTGTTCATCGTGGTTGTTGCTTTCTAACGTATGGTTTTCTTCTTTAGGAAGACTTTTGTGTGAATGCCCCTGGGGAGATGATTTGAAGTATTCCAAAGATGCTTGTAATAAGCTCACTTCTTATCAACGTGTTTTTGTTGTACACTGTGGTGACTGTTGAAAATACTTGTATTTGTTGGTCGATGTACCGTTAGAAGTTGTTCATTTAACTGAGGAATACTGGAATAGTGTGGAATTTGAAGACCAATTCATCTAGTTTTGTCCACTATTTATTCACTTCCCCTTCCCCGTTATCATTTGCTGTGATATAAAAATTAACTTAGTCTTAGGCTAATGACTTATGGTTAGAACACTTATTTCAATTTACCTTCTTCGTTTATCGTTAAGTACTTATGTAGAACTTTATCCAAACAATATCATCAAAATGTATTCTAATTGCAATAGTGTAAGGGGTATGTTTAGATGGGATTCTCTAGAAGCATTCTATGAGAATAAAATAAGAAGAAAAAATGAAATTAGCTTCTAGATAAATAGAAATTAACTCATACGCAAGTTAATATCTAAGTGTCTCATATCTTCTAGAAGTCTCATATCTTTTAGAAAAGTGACACGAGAGAGCTTCTAAATATTAGCTTATCTATAAGTTAATTTTAGCTTATGGAGGAGATGTTAATTTCATTTTTTTCTTCTTATTTTCTTTTCTTATAAGTGTTTCATAGAAACTCATCCAAACCTGTCCTAAGTCTCAATTGCCTCTTATTTGACTTTATGATTAACTTGCATATCAGGCTTCTTATCTCATTGAAGAGTATAGTAGTGGCTGAACCGCAAATCCTAATGTTCTTTGCAATACAAGAATAAAGTTTGGTATGCATCCGGTCACATGCAATGAATCTAATCTAACCTTGTAGTTTTCTTACTTTACTTTCTTTCTAGTTCATTAATAAAATATTTTTTGGTCAGGTGCATTCTTGGATGCAATTGGTGACATGGGTTTTCACTATGTTGCCTCTAGGCATTATGCAAATGTCATCAACTCATGTGATGATTGGATGGATGAGCCTTCTATTCTGGAACTGTCATAAGACATAGTACTCATATGAGTTATAAATTTATGGTTACAAGATCTTGTTTGTGTTTGTGTTTATTTATGTGTGATATTTTTGTACTTTCTGTGCTATCTGAAGAATATTTGTTGATTAGCTTATATGAATTGTTTATTGTAGTATTAAGTTTTGCATATTTCTTTGCTTGCCTGTTATTACTTAGGAAAATAATTTTTGCATGCTGTTAGATCCTAATGTGATTTTGAAATTTCAGGTAAAGGCTCAAACCTACTTTCTTTCATACCTCTCACAATCCTAACTGAAGCGACTTCTTTCTCCACTTGGTTGTATTCCCAACATTTGTTGCAAATTTCTACCCTTTTAAATGCTTAAATTACGTTTAAGTTTGTCTGAGTCAGTCATATGATATTTGTTAAAGATTATATATTATTTCTTTGTTTATGGTTATATATTAATTGGAGATTTACTCCTTATTACCTATTACTAGATTGATCTTTAATTATTATTAGAGACATCTTATGCAATCAATATTGATCCTATTTGATCATATCTGCTCATTGTAAATAAAGACGTTTTGTGCTCATCAACACACATTGACACACATTTACAATTTTTATCATGAGAATTCAGGCAGTAAGTATTGAAAATATATTTGTTAATTTTTTGTGCATTTAATTGTTTGGGGTTTAAATTTGGATGTTGTGCTTTAATAACCATTTATACAGGTCAACTTTGTATGGAGCGTTTTTCTTTTAACATCTTGTGGCTGACATTCTTTTTTATTCCTTTAAAACACCAATTGCTATCCTTTTTTATATGAGGTATGACATGAGAATTCTGGTAGGATTTCAGAATATATTTATTGAATAATTTTTGAGTGCTTAAGTTTTGGTTAAGATTGATATTTGGATGTTGTTTCGTAGTGAACCATTTATGAAGGCTAACATGTCATCATTTTTTGTCTGAAGAACTTCTCTTTTTTGGAAACTATATGTTGTTTTGAAGAAATTTCTAGAATAATTTTTATCTCCTGCCACAGTGCCACATAATTTGAAGGAGGAAGTCCATAGGCTTGCCAAAAAATATGATCTACCAAATAAGGATAGAAAGAATTCCCAAGGAATATGCTTTTTGGGCAAGGTATGTGGAGTGAACACTTAGTTTTTAGACAAATGTTTTTTCTTATTGTTTGTAACTAGTTAGGAGGAGTTTGATTATTTCTTTTGAAAATCCCATAGTAAATAGGACCACTTGCTGAAACTCTTCTAATTTGAGTGGCAAATTCCTGACAATCTTCTCCCAGGGTTGCAATTGTTGGAACGCCAAATGTTGGCAAATCAACATTGTTTATTGAATATTTCTTCTTGCTTTATTTTTTGTTCTCATGTTCTAGGGAAATAATATTGAACATTTGTTGTGTCTAAAATGTTGGAAATGATCCATTGTGATAGTCGTATCTTTGCTACTTAAATTGTAGGGAAACGAGGCTATTGTGGTGGATGAACCTGAGGTTACCAGGGATCATTTTTATGGTCAAGCATATTTGTTGGCTATGCCCCTTGGTATTAAAATTAACATAATAGAAAGTTGCATATAACATGGCTATTGAATACATTCATCCAAAATTTTGTTCAAATCCCTACTTCTCTCCTCTAGTAGGTAATATGTGTACCTGCAATGTGTATATCTGCTTTCTCCTTCATGTTTTAATTCCCAACTTACTAAATTCAGTGAATTGTATTATTGGTGCCTGCAATATAGATTTGTATGTAACAATAGTGTATACATATTCCTCCACAAACTACTAGAAAGAATGGTAGAATGCTTGACTATGGAGTATGGACTCCAATAAATGGTTCTCTGGACACAGTGATGAGAAGCAACATCACCAAAATTTTCTTGAATATTGAGAACTGTAAGAGGATAATCCAGATGGAACAAGATAATTGAGGAAGTTTCTATTTTTTTAACCACCTTCACATTGTTTCTATCTTCTATAAATGAAGGTTCTACATTGTTTTATAATGAGTCATATACATATTTTGACACAACTGAAATTAACTAGGATTTCATCATTCCATGAAGTCACTAATTAGAAGTATACCAACAATTTACCTCAAATGGCTGTTGCTACATTTTCACAGAGATATAGCAATAAGAAAGATGCTTGAGACATTAGATAATCCATTCACTAGATTTTTGGAGCCTGAAAAGTTCAGAAGTTTGAGGGTACAATTCTTTTTTATTCTATGTTTTCCTCTGGCTTATTTTACACGGAATGCGTTTTGCATGATACTATTTGTCCAATCTAGCAGAATATATATTTCCCTACACTTTAACCCCAAGAACTAATTTTTTGGTGAAGGCAGTTTGGAACTTGAGGCGTTCTAACTGGAATGGGCTTATCTATTGGCTACCCTACCAAAGCTTATCTATAGGCTACCCTACCAAAGCTGACATGCAAGCTAGTGGAATTGTCATTTCAGCTTCTCCAGGAGGTCCTGCCTATAGAACTGGTGTTTCATCTAGAGATGTTATCCTTGCAATTGATGATACAAGCACATAAAATATGGGATTATATGATGCAGCTAAAACTATAGTAAGTTATTTCTCCTACATTCAACATGTGCTTTTAAATAAATATTTTTTCCACAAATGGGAGAAATAAAAAGATAAAAAAAATTGTTTATATTGTGCAAAAGACCAAGGAATAGGATTACATTTACTTAAAAGTTTACCAACAAGTTAAAATATAGTACTACGTTGATATAAATATTGTATTATATTTTGTTTCTTTATTTGCCATCTGCCTAGTCTTACAAGCTTGTCCTTGTTTAATATCTCTATCCCTTACTCTAATATGAGAGCCAATTGTAAGGTTTTAGTTACATGAAGCTTGATGCAAAATTGGAAACATCCATTTAGAAGAACCAACTTCCATTATTTTCCTTGAACCTATCTATTTGATTGCCTTACCTTTTAAATAAGATGCAGGGGCCCCAAAGGAAGCTCTATAGATTTGACCATTCATAGTGGTTTGGACATAAAACACCTTGCTTTAATGTAAGTCAGTTTCCTATCCAAATGGAAGTAATTTGTAGCTTATGCCTTTGGGTGGTGTATATTTGGTTTCCTAGGATGATTTAGAAATCTTGTAGTTTGATAATGCTCCATTAGTTGAGCCACATTTACATGATTAACTCTTTTTGTTGTCATTGTTAACCCTCCTAAATTTGCTGTTTTTAGTTATCATACCTGGCACCCTGGAAAGCTTTAATAATATCTGCTCCTTCTTCCAAAACTTCTACCTTATTCTAATTAAAAAAAGAACTAAAAACAAGGGTTTTTGTATATAAGGTGAGAGAAAGCTTCATTGAATCCAGGTGCAAGCTGCCTACGTCAAGAAATGATTCCACAGCAGTTGGTTATATCAAACTAACATCTTTCAATCAAAAGGCATTTAGTAAGTAGCAATTGGTATGCTATACACGATTTTTCTTGCTTCTATAGTACAAGTATTTTTTATGCGTGGTAAAAAAAATTTTTTTGGTGAACCTCTAGGTTTGGCCTAATGGTGGGGGAGTTGGGATAGATGCATGAGAACTTAGCTTCGATCTTCAGTGCCTCCACTGTACACCAAAAAAGAAAATCTTTGGACATTTCTGGAGCTTGAACAATGTGCATAGAAATAGACTTGAGAACTTGGTTTTTTTCAGAATTATTTTTATTTGGATATGGGCTAGCTTTGCTTTTCTGAATGCAGCATGCGATAAGTGTAAGATATATTTTAGTGGTGATGGTGAATAAGTTTTCTTGGATGAAGATATTAACATTGTATCATTATTATTGTTAAATTTATGATTGATTCAGGTTGGATACTTTTCATTGGAGATTATCTCCTTAGTGGATAGCTGATTGCTTATTGATGTTTTAATCATTAGGATTATTGTTACTGCTAGCAAAGTTGAAAAGGAGACATAAAGAAGACTAGGCACTTTTATATTGAATCAAGTAGTTCAGGAAGCAGTAGCCTTTAAGCCAGGACACATGGTGGAAAAAGAGGGCGTGCTTACTATTGTACTCAGGAATTTGTATCATGTAATGGTGATAATTAATAATCCTCTAAATCAATATATATATATATATATAGAAAATATAACTAAAACAAAGATTAAGAAAATCAATTAATAACTAATATAATTGGAACTTGATAACATAATTAAAAAATATTTATTGAAAATAGTACCTCAATTAATTAAGGAGTATATTTTAAATAGAATCATTAAATAAGGTGGGAGGAGTAGTTAACATTTGCTTTTATTTGAGTCAATTTGTTTAGTTGCTTATTTTTTGTTTTTGAGGAAGTAGTTGTTATGGTTTGCCTTAGTAGTTTACTTTGAATGTTTGGGTATATTCATGTTAGAGACTATGTGGTAGCATTTATTAGGATGTTGTATCCTATGATATATTCTATTGGTGAAAATTTGTCTGAGAAAATTATTGAAATGGTTAGTGTTGCAGGATTACTCATGAGAGCTCCTTTGGTTATACAGAGTCAATGATGCAAAACTTCTCCCTGAAAATTACAGGTGCTACATGGAGAAGCAACTTTGCTAAGATGCAGGTTTTTCTGGTACACTTATTTGAATTCTGTGGCACAGCAGAAGGTAAATAGGAAAAGATGAAAGGCAATATTTGTAAGATTAATATTGCTATTATATCCCCCATATTTTGAGTTGGTTGTTTTTGTTTTTCTGCTCCCACCTCCAAAAAATGGCTAACAATGCTATAAAGTTGTATTTTTTTTATATTGCAGGCAAAGCTGCCACAAAGACTCAAGAGAATCTTACATCAAATTATTGAAAATTGGTATCTCAACTACACCATAGGATCATACATTTTATATTGAAAGAATTGGTTGCTCTATTTGAGTGAAAAAATGAAGAAGCTTTTCATGTGGGATTACTTTATTTCTCAAATGCTTGTGCTTGCTAGAAATTCATAAGGTTGGTAGAATTTTCGCAAGGACCGAATGTAGGGGTGTGCAAAAAAACTAGTTCGAACCGAATTGGTTTTAAATCGAACCGAACTAGTTTTGAGTCAAACCAGTTTAATAAAAATTAACTGAATTGTTTTTAAAACCAGGCCGATTCAAACTAAATTGTTTTCAAACCAATTCTGTTCGAACCGAACCGAACCAGTTTTATAAATAGTTTAGTTTACTAGTTTATAAAAAAAAACCGTGTCCTACTCTGTTAAATTTTCCACAATCATGTGAGAAACACACTTACTAGAAAACACTCCCTCCAGTTGTCCACACTATTGTGGTCATGTGCAGAACATTGTAAAAAAAGAATTGACAAAAAAAAAAACCAGTTCAAAACTAGTTCTGAACTAGCTTATTTCGAACTAGTTCTGAACCAGTTCAAAACCACTTTAATAAAAACAATTCAGTTCCGAAACAGTTTCCTAAAACAGTTTTATAAAATAGTTAAAAACTGAATTGTTTCAAACAATTCGGTTCGGTTCGGTTCAGATTTTTTGAAAAACCAGTTTTGGCCCACCCCAAACTGAAGGAGTGTTTGGAGTTTGGATGAGAATGCGAGAGTTTGAATGAGAATGTACATTGTCTATAGTCATTCTATAATCTACTGAGCACTTTGTATTTGTAGAGTCATTGTACATTCCTTGTTAACAACTGCGCTGTACATTTATATATAAAAGTAGTTGTTGAATCAAAAGTAAGTAGTTTTATTTCTAATTTTGTGAATATTAAAAAATTTAAGCAGAATATTTTTCGATGATCATATTTTCAATTATTTGTTGGAACGATTTTTCCCTTCTTTTTTTGTTAAGCAATAGCAAATAATTTTTCACATTGTTAGGCATACAAGTTAGATGTGGGATACGTTTAACACAAATTGTTAGTTAATTATGTTTTAAAATATAAACTATTAGCTATTATTATAGAAAACTTTTTCATTGAAAGATATATTCAAAACTTTTCTCTGATAAATTATCAGGCTAAAGAGTTGCTTTCTTGTTGTTATCTTGCCTATGTATTTTTTTATTATACTATTTTTTAAAATTTTTTTAAACTTATGTGTTTTACAATTGAATTTATAAAATATTTTGTATTAAACTTTTACTTCTAATAAAAATTTAAAAATTCCTTTAAAATTACATTTGAAAGATAATTTTTAAAAAAATTAAATCTACTTTTAATATGTACTATTTTTTTAATAATTGAATATTAAAAAACTATTAATAAATCTTTAAAATAAAAATTAGAAAAAGAAAAAGCGGCAAGGAACTAACAAAGTAATATATATATAAAAGCAATCAGACTGACGGTTAGGAAGAAGAAAACAAATTTGAAGAAACAGAGAGAGACGGGGAAGCCACTCACAGTGATCCTCTGTCTTCCAAAGCCTTTCCACCAGAAATACTAATAATATTCTCCCTTTTACCCATTAAAGAGGCAACGAGTCCATGCGTTCTGACCTCAACACTCCGCATGTCCAAACACTTCAATCTTGTTTTCGACGAAGAGTTTAAGGGACGCACTTACGTAACTGATGGATCACCTTTTCAACACTCACGGGGCCAAACAATTCTTCGACAAATTGCGGGGAAACCTTCTGGTTCTTTGTTGCTATGGGGACTCAAGGAGGACGCCAGAAACTATTGGGTGAGAATTTTTTTCTTTTTTCTTTCTTCTTACTTCTTGCTTTGTGAAGATGAATCTTGAGTTTGGTTTTGGATGCAGATGAGAAATATTACAGTCATCAAGTTCAAGGATCGGTCAAAATCCTTCTCCATTTCTATGGTCATCAAGCGCAAGGATCCTTCTCCAGAGACGTGTCAACGACAATATCTGTCCTATGGCACTATAAGCCTGGTATGTATGGCAGGTTATGATGAATTTTATGATTTAAGAAAAAATTGAAAAAAAGAATCTTCCATAGGTGTTTTAGTGCTGTTTTCTTTACCTTGTTACTTTCTTGCTTTGTCAATCTGAATTCAATTTGGACCTTAATTCCTGCCATGCATTGTTTTTTTATTTTACAGATTCTTGTTTGGGCTTCCGCCTTGTTTCAGAAACCTGCTTGTTTCTTTGTTGGTATAGGGACTCAAGGAGGAGGTCAAGAAACTCATGTGTAAGAATTTTTTTCTTTTTTTTTTCTTTGTTGCTGGTTCTTGCTTTGTGAATCTGTGTTAAATTTGGAATCTTTCTATACATTGTTTTTATGCATCCATATTATATCCTTGCGTATGATTTGTATCTCCTATCCAAATGAAAATGGTTTATGATTGTTAAATTTTTAAGATAGTAGTTTATACTTCAATCTGTTTTTATATTATTAATGCAAAAAAAACTTCCATCACAGCATCACGTGTAAGCAAATACTTTTAGTAATGTAATATTAGTGATTTATTATCTGATCAAAGTTTATTAAGAATCATAATACTATTACCGTACGAGTCTTACAATTTTTTTAATGTAATAAATTTCACTTATAATTTTATATTTTAATAAATTAAAAATACTATTAGTACTCTGCAGTATATTATCTCATTGCGAAGATTTGTTCTAATCTTAAAGTATTCTTTCAAACGGTCTGACATTTAAATAGTAAATTCAATATGCTGTGACTCATTCACTAGTACCACAGATTAATGAAAATAAACACAAATATGTTGGATTTATCATAGTTTGTCTTCCAAGTAGACCAATGGATTGACTAACTAGGAAAGGAATTGCTCCCCATTTTCCCACACTGTTCAAATTCCTGCGATGCACTGTTTTTATTTTACAGATTCTTGTTTACGAGTGCTTTGCTAGAATCTCTTTCAATGTATTATCTTAATGAAAACATGGACATTCATTGTTTCCTTAGATTTCACTTTGCATATTTACTTTTTTTTGTTTCTGCAGAATATTGTTTTTCACAGCCTCTAGGTAGGTCCCCATGTCCCCTTTTGCTTCAAAACACATAAGCTTTAATTTCTCAGATTTTTCCTAGTGGGTGTTCAACCCAAGTCACACTATTATTGAATATTTTGCCAAGACACTATCATTGAATTGGAACATATGTTTACCTAAAATTAAACTCTGATAATATCATCATTTTCCTTTCTTAGTTCTTCCCTTTTTATACATACAATTTTTTTATTCATCTAAACTCTTCATTTATTTTTCTACCTATAGAAACTTCTTTTTCTATATTATTTTTACATTGAAAATTGTAAAATTTTAAAACATTACTTTTTGCATTCTAAAAATTTTTAAATTACTTTTTCATTCATTTAAACTATTTTTTTCATATTAGTATTTTTGCATTTAATTTTTAAATGTTAATATATTGGAAGATGTAAAGTTTTCTAAATTATTTTTTCACGTGTTTTTTTATTGAACTTTTTTGAAATTTTAAACTACCCTTATGTAGGATGAACCAAAAGTTGATTGAAAAGCCTAAGGAAGATTCACTTCAAGACAAGAACAAAGGATTCTTGGAGAAGAAACACTTAGAGAGGAGGCTGCTTCACCAACTAGTTTTAATTTTTCTTTTTAAATTTTTTGTAATTTAAAGGCCTTTTCAGAGGTGTTGGATGCCCATAAGGGTCACCTCTTTTATTGGTAATAATTTTTAGTTTCTCGTTTTAGGTGTGTAGGAAGGAAGTGGTACACCATCCTCCACATCTTAGGAGCACAGTCTTAGTTCCCTACACTTGCCTTTATTTTTTTACTTATCGAAGATTGATGAGTGTGGACTTAGGTTCTTCTTCCTAACACTATGCAATGACTTCACACACATAACACATTTTTGCATCAACCAAAATTTTTAAAATTATTTTTTTACTCGTTTAAAGTTTTTTTCCACATTAATTTTTTGCATTGAACTTCTTCAACTTTTTTTATATTGAACTTTTCATAACCATTACTTTTTCATAATGACTCCTGCATATCTTTAAACTAACATTTTTGCATTATCTAAACTTCATCATTTTTTTTAAATCCTTACTGTTTTTATGAACTTATTTTGCAATATTATTTTTTTAAGAGCTTTTTTTCATAAACATTACGTTTTTTCTACTTTTTAAACATGATTTTGAGTTATTAATTCACATTTAAAGATTTTATACCATAGATTTTTTTCAATATCTAAACTTTTAAAAATATTTTTTTAATATCTAAAGATTGTAAAAATATTTTTTACCAGATGTTTTTACAAATCCTACATTTTTTTATACTTTTCCACCATGGGTTTCAATTCGTTTCTAGCATTGAAAAATTTTATACCATAGATTTTTTTCAATATCTAAACTTTTAAAATTATTTTATTAAATTTGTTATTTACAGTACAATTTTTACTTTAAAACATCATGTTTCTCACATTGAAGATTTTTACACACTTTATTTTTATTTTTTTCTACTCATTTAAAGTTATTTCTCACATTAAACTTTTTTTACTTATATTTTCTGTATTGAAAGAAATTTTGAAACATTATTTTTGAACACTGAAATTTTGAAACATTATTTGTGAAATTATGTTGCATTGTTACTTTATTAGGAAATTTTTACAAGCCTTACATTATTTTATACTTTTACAACATCGTTTTAAATTCTTTTCTCACATTGAAAATTTTTTATACCATACAATTTTTCAATATTTAAACTTTTAAAATTATTTTATTAACATTATTTATTGACATTGTATTTCTTAGTTTAAAAGATCATTTTTCACACATTAAAGATTTTTACACACTTCATTTTTTTCTCTATACATTTAAATTTATTTCTCACATTAAAATTTTTTTTACCTATATTTTGTGCATAGAAAGAAATTTTGAAACATTATTTTTTACCTACTTTAATATTATTTTTTACATTATAATTTTTACTTTAAAACATCATGTTGCTCACATTAATGATTTTTACACACTTTATTTTTATTTTTTCTAGTCATTTAAAGTTATTTTTCACATTAAATGCTTTTTACTTATATTTTCTACATTGATAGAAATTTGAAAACATTATTTTTGAGCATTTAACATTTTGAATTTTTAAATCCTCACTTCTTTTTTTTTAAATTATGTGGCATTATAACTTTTTTACAAGAGTTTTTTACAAACTCTACCTTTATTTATACTTTTACACAATGGTTTTGAATCCTTTTTTTCCATTGAAAATTTTTTATACCATACATTTTTTTCAATATCTAAACTTTTAACATTATTTTATTAACATTATTTTTTTATAATATGATTTTTACTGTAAAACATCATGTCTGTCACATTAAAGATTTTTACGCACTTTATTTTTATTTTTTTTCAGCTCATTTAAAGTTATTTTTCACATTAAACTTTTTGTACTTTTATTTTGTGCACTGAAAGAAATTTTGAAACATTATTTTTGAATATTTAACTTTTTTAATTTTTAAAGCCTCTCTTTTTTGTAAATTATGTTGCATTATTAGTTTTTGAGGAGATTCTTTTACAAATCCTACCTTTTTATACTTTTACACCATCGTTTTAAATTCTTATTTTGCATTGAAAATTTTTTTATACCATACAATTTTTCAATATCTAAAATTTTAAAATTATTTGATTGACAGTATATTTTTTTACTTTAAAACATCATTTTTCTCACATTAAAGATTTTTACAAACTTCATTTTTATTTTTTTTCTACACATTTAAATTTATTTTTCACACTAAACATTTTTTACTTATATTTTGTGCGTTGAAAGAAATTTTGTAACATTATTTTTTAATATTTAACTTTTTTATTTTTTAAGTCCTTACTTTGTTGTGAAATTATGTTGCATTATTACTTTTTTATAAGTTATTTTTTATACTTTTACACCATGGTTTTGATTTATTTTTCTCATTGAAAAGTTTTATACAATATATTTTTCAATATATATACTTTTAAAAGTATTTTATTAACATTATTTTTTGACATTACATCTTTTACTTTTAAACATCATTTTTCTCACATTAAAAATTTTTTTGGTCATTGTCAAAAGGTTTTAGGGTTTAGGGTTAGTGGGAGGGGAGCCAATGTTAATGGGTAGAGTTAAGGTTAGGTTTAGGGTTTAAGTTATCATTTTCAATATTTTTAAACAAGATAAGAAAATAATGGGAGGGGGAACTAGTATTGATGGGTAGTGTCAGGTTAAGTTATCATTTAATTATTTTTAAACAAGTAAGAAAATAAAATCACAATCTATTTTTATGGTCATAGTTAAAGGTTTTAGGGTTTATTGTTAGTGGGAGGGGAGCTAGGGTTGATGTGTAGGGGTAGGTTAGGGTTTAAGTTATCATTTTGATTATTTTAAAATCAGGTAAGAAAATAAAATCGCAATGCATTTTTATGGTGATTGTTAAAGGTTTTAGGGTTTATAGTTGGTGGGAGGATGAGCGAGGGTTGAAGGGTAGGTTAGGGTTAGAGTTTAAATTATCATTTTCATTATTTTTAATGAAAGTAAGAAAATAAAACCCCAACATATTTTTATAGTCATAGTTAAAGCTTTTAGTGTTTAGGGTTAGTGAGATGGTAGCCAAAATTGATGGTAAGGTTAGGGTTAGGGATAGGGATAGGGATAAGGGTAGGGTTAGGGTTTAAGTTACCATTTTGATTATTTTGAAACAAGGTAAGAAAATAAAACCACAATGTTTTCTAATGGTCATTGTTAACGGTTTTAGGGTTTAGGGTTAGTCGGATGGGGAGTTAGGGGTTGTGGGAAGGGTTAGGGTTAGGGTTTAAGTTATCATTTTGATTATTAGTAAACAAAGTAAGAAAATAAAACCACAATGTATTTTTATGGTCATAGTTAAATGATTTAGGGTTTGTGGGTGGGGGATCCACGGTTGATGGGTAGCGTTAGGGTTAGGGTTTAAGTTACCATTTTGATTCTTTTTAAACAAGGTAAGAAAATGAAATCACAATGTATTTTTATGTTCACATATAAAGCTTTTAGGGTTTAGGGTTAGTGCGAGGGGAGCAAGGGTTGATGGATAGGATTAGGGTTTAAGTTTTTATTTTGATTATTTTTAAACAAGGTAAGAAAAAAAAACCATAACATATTTTTATGGTCATTGTTAAGGGTTTTAGGGTTTAGGGCTAGTGGGAGGGAAAACCAAGGTTGATGGGTAGGGTTAGGGTGTAAGTTTTCATTTTGATTATTTTTAAACAAGGTAAGAAAATAAAACCACAACGTATTTTTATGGTCAAATTTAAAGGTTTTATGGTTTAGGGTTAGTGAGAGGGGGACCTAGGGTTGATAGGTAGGGTTAGGGTTGAAGTTATCATTTGAATTATTTTCAAACAAGGTAAGAAAATTAAATCACAACGTATTTTTATGTTCATATATAAAGGTTTTAGGGTTTAGGGTTAAGGTTTAAGTTTTTATGTTGATTTGAATTATTTTATTAACATTATTTTTTGACATTACATTTTGTACTTTAAAACATAATTTTTCTTACATTAAAGATTTTTAAATACTTTGTTTTTATTTTTTTTTCTACTCATTTAAATTTATTTTTCACATTAAGCTTTTATTACATATATTTTGTGCAGTGAAAGAAATTTTGAATCATTATTTTTTAACATTTAAATTTTTATTTTTTAAATCCTCACTTTTTTTGTGAAACTATGTTGCATTATTACATTTTTACTAGATTTTCTTATAAACCCTACTTTTTTTATACTTTTACACCATGGTTTTGAATTATTTTTTTGCATTAAAAATTTTTTATACCATACATTTTTTCAAGATCTAAACTTTTAAAATTATTTTATTCGCATATTTCTTGACATTACAAGTTTTACTTTAGAATATCATTTTTCTCATATTAAACTTTTTTTACTTATATTTTATGCATTGAAAGAAATTTTGACACATTATTTTTAAAATTTAAGTTTTTTATCTTTTAATTCCTTACTTTTTTGTGAAATTATGTTATATTACTACTTTTTTACCAGATTTTTTTATAAAGCCTACCTTTTTTCATACTTTTACAACAGGGTTTTGAATCATTTTTTTGCATTAAAAAGTTTTTATACCATATATTTTTTTTCAATATAAAAAATTTTAAAATTATCGTATTAAAATTAATTTTTGACATAACATTATTTACTTTAAAACATAATTTTTCTCACATTAAAGATTTTTACAGTCATTCTTTTTATTTTTTTTTCTACTCATTTAAATTTATTTTACACCTTAAACTTTTTTCACTTATATTTTGTGCATTGAAAGAAATTTTGAAACATTGTTTTTGAACTTTTAACTTTTTTATTTTTTAAATCCTCACTGCTTTGTGAAATTATGTTGAATTATTAATTTTTTACCAGATTTTTTTACAAACCCTACCTTTTCTTATACTTTTACACCATGGTTTTGAATTCTTTCTTCAGATCGAAAGGTTTTTATATCATACATTGTTTTCAATATCTAAACTTTTATATTATTTTATTAACAATATCTTTTGACATTACATTTTTTACGTTAAAACATCATTTTTCTCACATTAAAGATTTTTACACAATTCGTTTTTATTTTTTTCTACTCATTTAAATTTATTTTACACATTAGAATTTTTTCACTTATACTTTGTGCATTGAATGAAAATTTGAGATATTATTTCTGAATATTTAACTTTTTTACTTTTTAAATCCTCACTTTTTTTCTGAAATTATGTTGCATTATTAATTTTTTACCAGATTTTTTTACAAACCCTACCTTTTTTTTTATACTTTTACACCATTGTTTTGAATTTTTTTTTGCATTGAAAATTTTTATACCGTACATTTTTTTCAATATCTAAACTTTTAAAATCATTTTATTATCAATATTTTTTGACATTACATTGTTTACTTTAAAACATCATTTTTCTCACATTAAATATTTTTACAATCATTGTTTTTATTTTGTTCTAATCATTTAAATTTATTTTTCACATTAAACCTTTTTTACTTTTTTTTTGCATTGTAAGAAAATTTGAAACATCACTTTTGACCATTTAACTTTTTGATTTTTTAAATCCTCATTGTTTTGTAAAATTATGTTGCATTATTACTTTTTTACCAAATTTTTTTGCAAACCCTACCTTTTTATATACTTTTACACCATGGTTTTGAATTCTTTTTTTGCATTGAAAATTTTTTGTAGAATCAATTTGTTTTCAATATCTAAACCTTTAAAACTTTTTTACTAACATTATTTTTCTCATTAAAATTTTTTTACTTATATTTTATGCATTGAAAGAAATTTTGAAACATTAGTTTTGAAAATTTAACTTTTTTATTTTATAATTCCTAACTTTTTTGTGGAATTATGTTTCGTTATTACTTTTTTACCAGATTTTTTTATAACACCTTTCCTTTTTTATACTTTTACACCATGGTTTTGAATTCTTTTATCGCATAAAAATGTTTTTATACCATACATTTTGTCCAATATATAAACTTTTAAAACTATTTCATGAACATTATTTTTTGACGATACATTTTTTACTTTAAAACATCATTTTTCCAACATTAAAGATTTTTACACTCATTCTTTTTATTATTTTCTACTCATTTAAATTTATTTTTCATGTTAAACTTTTTCTTACTTATATTTTATGCATTGGAATAAATTTTGAAACATTATTTTTGGAAATTTAATTTTTTATTTTTTAATTCCTAATGTTTTTGTGAAATTATGGTGCATTATTAAATTATTACCACATTTTTTTATAAACCCTACTTTTTTTTTATATTCTTACACGATGGTTTTGAATTCTTTATTCGCATCGAAAATTTTTTATACCATACTTTTTTTTTTCAGTATCTAAACCTGTAAAACTATTTTATTAACATTATTTTTCACACCTAAAGAATTTTACACACCTTGTTTTTATTTTTTCTTACTCATTTAAATTTATTTTTCACATTAAACCATTTTAACATATATTCTATGCATTGTAAGAAAATTTGAAACATTTTTTTAACATTTAACTTTTTTATTTTTTAATTCCTAACATTTTTGTAAAATTATGTTGATTATTACTTTTCTAACAAATATTTTTTACAAACCCTACCTTTTCTTATACTTTTACACCATGGTTTTGAATTCTTTTTTCGGATCGAAAGGTTTTTATATCATACATTTTTTTTTTCAATATCTAAGCTTTTAATATTATTTTACTAACAATATCTTTTGACATTACATTTTTTACTTTAAAATATTATTTTCTCACATTAAAGATTTTTACACAATTCGTTTTTATTTTTTTCTACTCATTTAAATTTATTTTACACATTAAACTTTTTTCAGTTATATTTTGTGCATTGAATGAAAATTTGAGATATTATTTTTGAGCATTTAACTTTTTTACTTTTTATATCCTCACTTTTTTTCTGAAATTATGTTGCATTATTATTTTTTTACCAGATTTTTTTACAAACCCTACCGTTTTCTTATACTTTCACACCATGGTTTTGAATTCTTTTTTCGCATTGAAGATTTTTATACCATACATTTTTTTCAATATCTAAACTTTTAAAATAATTTTATTATCAATATTTTTTGACATTACATTTTTTGCTTTAAAACATCATTTTTCTGACATTAAAGATTTTTATACTCATTGTTTTTATTTTTTTCTACTCACTTAAATTTATTTTTCTCATTAAACTTTTTTTTACTTATATTTTATGCATTGAAATAAATTTTGAACATTATTTTTGGAAATTTAATTTTTTATTTTTTAATTCCTAATGTTTTTGTGAAATTATGTTTCATTATTACTTTTTTACCAGATTTTTTAATAAACCCTCTTTTTATTCTTAACACCATGGTTTTAAATTATTATTTCGCATTGAAAATTTTTCATACCATACATTTTTTTTTCAATATATAAACTTTTAAAATTATTTTATTAACATTATTTTTTGACATTACACTTTTTATTTTAAAACATCATTTTTCTCACATTAAAGATTTTTACACACCTCATTTTTATTTTTTTCTACTCATTTAAATTTATTTTTCACATTAACCTTTATTTACTTATATTTTATGCATTGAAAGAAATTTTAAAAAAATATTTTTGAACATTTAACTTTTTTATTTTAAATAACCGGGGTTGATGGGTAGGGTTAGGGTTAGGATTTGGGTTCAAGTTATCATTTTGATTATTTTTAAACAAGGAAAGAAAATAGGACCTCAACGTAATTTTATGGTCATTGTTAAAGGTTTTAGAGTTTAGGGTTTGTGGGAGGCAGAGCTAGTGTTTATGGATAGGGTTAGGGTTTAAGGTTAGTGCGAGGGGGAGCCAGGGTTGATGGGTAGGGTTACAGTTAGGGTAAGGGTTTAAGTTATCATTTTGATTATTTTAAGGCAAGGTAAGAAAATATAAGCACAACGTGTTTTTATGCTTAAAGGTTTTAGGGTTTAGGGTTAGTGGGATGGTGAGCATGGTTGATGGGTACGGTTAGGGTTTAAGTTATCATTTTGATTATTTTCAAACAAGGTAAGAAAATAAAACCACAATGTATTTTTATGGTCATTGTTAAAGGTTTTAGGGTTTACGGTCAGTGGGAGGGGAGTCAGGGTTAATGCGTAAGGTTCGGGTTAGGGTTGGGGTTTAAGTTATCCTTTTGATTATTTTTAATTAAGGTAAGAAAATCAAACCACAACTCATTTTTATGGTCATAGTTAAAGGTGTTAGGGTTTAAGGTTAGTGGTAGGGGGAACTACTATTGATATGTAGGGTTATGGTTAGGGTTAGGGTTTAACATATCATTTTGATTATTTTTAAACAAGGTAAGAAAATAAAATCACAATATATTTTTATGGTCATTGTTAAAGGTTTTAGGGTTTAGGGCTAGTGGGAGGGAGAGCTAGGGTTGTGGTAAGGTTAGGGTTAGGGATATTTGTTAAGTTATCATTTTGATTATTTTTAAACAAGGTAAGAAAATAAAACCACAAAGTATTTTCATGGTCATAGATAAATGTTTTATGGTTTACGGTTAGGGGGAGGGGGAACCATGGTTGATGGGTAAGGTTAGGGTTAGGGTTAGGATTTGAATTTAAGTTATCATTTTGATTATTTTTAAACAAGGTAAGAAAATAAAACCACAATCTATTTTTATATTCATTGTTAAAGGTTTTAGAGTTTAGGTTTAGTGGGAGGGAGAGCCAAGGTTGATGGATAGGGTTAGGGTTTAAGTTATCACTTTGATTATTTTTAAACAAGGTAAGAAAATAAATGCACAACATATTTTTATGGTCATTGTTAAAGGTTTTAGGGTTTAGGGCTAGTGGGAGGGGGAGCCAAGGTTGATGGATAGGGTTAAGGTTAGGGTTTAAGTTATCATTTTGATTATTTTTAAACTAGGTAAGAAAATACAACCACAACGTATTTTTATGATCATTGTTAAAGGTTTTAGGGTGTAGGGTTAGTAGGAGGGGGAGGCAGGGTTGATGGGTAGGGTTAGGGTTTAAGTTATCATTTTGATTATTTTTAAACAAGGTAAGAAAATAAAACTACAATGTATTTTTATGGTCATAGTTATACGTTTTAGGGTTTCGGGTTAGTGGGAGGGGGAGCCAGGGTCGATAGGCAGGGGTAAGGTTAGGGTTAGGGATAGGGTTTAAGTTATCACTTTTTGTTATTTTTAAACAAGGTAGGTAAACAAAACCACAATGTCTTCTTATGGTCATAGTTAAAGGTTTTAAGGTATAGGGTTAATGGCAGGGGAGCCATGTTGATGGTAAAGTTAGGGTTAGGGTTAGGGTTTGAGTTATCATTCTAATTATATTTAAACAAGGTAATAAAATAAAACTACAACGTATTTTTATGGTCATTGTTAAAGGTTTTAGGGTTAGGGTTTGGGTTTAAGTTATCATTTGATTCTTTTTAAACAAGCTAGGAAAATAAAACCACAACATATTTTTGTGGTCATATTCAAAGGTTTTAGGGTTAGTGGGAGTCAGGGTTGATGGGAAGGTTAGGGTTAGGCTTTAAGTTATCATTTTGATTATTTTTAAAAGAGGTAAGAAAATAAAACTACAACGTATTTTTATGGTCATAGTGGAAGGTTTTAGGGTTTAGGGTTAGTAGGAGGGGAGCCAAGGTTGGTCGGTAGGTTTAGGGTTTAAGTTATCATTTTGATTATTTTTAAATAAAGTAAGAAAATAAAACTACAACGTATTTTTATGGTCATAGTTAAAGGTTTAAGTGTTTAGGGTTAGTTGGAGCTGAGCCAGGGTTGATTGGTAGGGTTAGGGTTAGAGTTTAAGTTACCATTTTCATTATTTTTAAACAAGGTAAGAAAATAAAACCACAACGTATTTTTGTGGTTATTGTTAATGGTTTTATGGTTTAGGGTTAGTGGGAGGAGAGACGATGTTAATGAGAAAGGTTAACGTTTAAGTTATCATTTTGATTATTTTTAAACAAGATAAGTAAATAAAACCACAATGTATTTTATGGTCATAGTTAATTGTTTTTGGGTTTAGGGTTAGTGGGAATGGAGTCAACATTGATCAGTAGGGTTAGGGATAGGGTTAGGGTTTAAGATATCATTTTGATTCTTTTTAAACAAGGTAAGAAAATAAAACCACAACGTGTTTTATGGTCATTGTTAGATGTTTTAAGGTTTAGGGTTAGTGGGAGGGGGAGTTAGGGTTGATGGGTTGGGTTAGGGTTAGGGTTTAAGTTATCATTTTGATTATTTTTATACAAGGTAATAAAATAAAACTGCAACATATTTTTACGGTCATAGTCTAAGGTTTTAGGGTTTAGGGTTAATTGGAAGGGAACCAATGTTGATGGGTAGGGTTAGGGTTAGGGTTGGGGTTAAGTTTAAGTTATCCTTTTGATTATTTTTAAACAAGGTAAGAAAATAGAATCACAATGTATTTTTATGGTCATTGTTAAAGGTGTTAGGAGTAGGGATAGTGGGAGGGGAAGCAAAGGTTGATGGGTAGGGTTATGGTTTAACATATCATTTTGATTATTTTTAAATAAGGTAAGAAAATAAAACAACAACTTATTTTTATGGTCATTATTAAAGGTTTTAAGGTTTAGGGTTAGTGGAAGGGGGAACTAGGGTGTATGGTTGGGTTAGGGTTAAGGTTTAAGTTATTATTTTTATTATTTTTAAACAATGTAAGAAAATACAACCACAACATATTTTTATGGTCATTGTTAAAGGTTTTAGGGTTAGTGGGAAGGGAGCTAGGGTTTAGGGTTAATGGGAAGTGAGCTAGGGTTTATGGGTATGGTTAAGGTTAGAGTTTAAGTTATCATTTTGATTATTTTTAAATGGGGTAAGAAAATAAAACCACAATGTATTTTTATGGTCATTGTTAAAGGTTTTAGGGAGTAGGGATAGTGGGAGGGGAAGCCAAGGTTGATGGGTAGGGTTAGGGTTTAACATATCATTTTGATTATTTTTAAATAAGGTAAGAAAAGAAAACCACAACTTATTTTTATGGTCATTATTAAAGGTTTTAAGGTTTAGGGTTAGTGGAAGGGGGAACTAGGGTGTATGGTAGGGTTAGAGTTAAGGTTTAAGTTATTGTTTTTATTATTTTTAAAAGATGTAAGAAAATACAACTACAACATATTTTTATGGTCATTGTTAAAGGTGAAGGTTTAGGGTTGGTGGGAAGGGAGCTAGGGTTTATGGGTATAGTTAGGGTTAGAGTTTAAGTTATCATTTTGATTATTTTTAAATGGGGTAAGAAAATAAAACCACAACGTATTTTTATGGTCATTGTTAAGGGTTTTAGGGTTTTGGGTTAGTGGGAGGGGAGCCAAGTTTGATGGATGGGGTTAGGGTTAGGGTTAGCGTTAGGGTTTAAGTTATCATTTTGATGATTTTTAAACAAGGTAAGAAAATAAAACCACAACGTACACTACAAAAAATATGACTTGTACCTATGGATAAAAACTATCACTAAAAGTTAAAAAAGTGTAGGTAAATGTGTATAGGACTTTGACCTATAGAGCTATGGACCGTCAACTTTAAGGGGTGGTATAAGGACAAATAATAATTTATTGTTGTAGGTTTTACCTACAGATGTATTTTTACCTACTGTTATATATAACTATCCTTATAAGCAATACATACAATTTACAATATGTGTAGGTAAATGTCATTAATTTATACCTATGACTTCCAACCGTAGGCAAAAGTATTAACTTATACTTATGATCTTCAGGTGTAGGTAAAAATCATAAACTTATACTACAAATAAAGGTTTGTACGTAAAAATCATTTACTTGTATCTACCAAATCACACCATAGGTAAAAGTCATATGAAAAATCTTATATCTACCCAATTAAACTGCATGTAAAAGTCATATAACTTATACCCAATCAGACATTATTTTTTAGCATTTAACTTTTTTATATTTAAAATCCTCACTTCTTTGTAAAATTATGATGCATTGTTATTCTTTTTACGGATTTTTGTATAAACCTTGCCTTTTTTTTATACTTTTACAACACGTTTTTCAATAATTTTTTCGCATTGAAAAGTTTTTATACCATACATTTTTTTCAATATCTAAACTTTTAAAATTATTTTCTTAACATTATTTTTTGACATATCAATTTTTACTTTAAAACATCATTTTTCTCACATTACAGATTTTTATACACTTTGGTTTTATTTATTTTCTGCTCATTTAAATTTATTTTTCACATTACACTTTTTTTCTTATATTATGTGCATTGAGAGAAAATTTGAAACATTATTTTTGAACATTTAAGTTTTTTATTTTTTAAATCCTCACTTTTTTATAAAATTATGTCGCATTATTACTTTTTTACCAAATTTTTTTATAAACCCTACCTTTTTTTATACTTTTACACCATGGTTTTGAATTATTTTTTCGCATTGAAAATTTTTTATACCATACATTTTTTTCAATATCTAAACTTTTAAAATTATTTTATTAAGATTATTTTTTTTTATATTACAATTTTTACTTTAAAACGTCATTTTTCTCACATTAAAGATTTTTTACACACTTCTTTCTTTTTTCCACTCATTTAGATTTAATTTTCACATTAAAATTTTTTTAATTATAATTTATGCATTGAAAGAAATTTAAAAATTTATTTTTTAAAATTTAACTTTTTTATTTTTAAATTCCTCACTTTTTGTGAAATTATGTTGCATTATTACCTTTTTACCATAGTTTTTTAGAAACTCTACCCTTTTTTATACTTTTACACCATGGTTTTCAATTTTGTTTTTGCATTCAAAATTTTTTATACCATACATTTTTTTTAATATTTAAACTTTTAAAATTATTTTATTAACATTATTTTTTTATATTATAATTTTTACTTTAAAACATCATTTTTCTCACATCAAAGATTTTTTTTCTACTCATTTAAATTTATTTTTCATATTAAACTCTTTTTACTTATATTTTGTGTATTTAATGAAATTTTCAAAAATTATTTTTCAGCACATAACTTTTTTATATTGAAAATCCTCACTTTTTTCTAAAATTATGTTGCATTGAGATTTTTTTACCATATTTGGTATAAAGCATACCTCTTTTTTTTATACTTTTACAACGTGGTTTTGCATTATTTTTTTGCTTTGAAAAGTTTTTATACTTTACATTTTTCTCAATATCTAAACTTTTAAAATTATTTTACATTATTTTTTGACATTGCAATTTTTACTTTAAAACATAATTTTTCTCACATTAAAGATTTATACACACTTCATTTTTATTTATTTTTACTCATTTAAATTTATTTTTCATATTAAACTTTTTTTACTTATATTTTGTGCATTGAAAGAAATTTTGAAGCATTGTTTTTTAACATTTAACCTTTTTATTTTTTAATTTGTCACTTTTTTGTGAAATTATATTACATTTCCATTTTTTTACTAGATTTTTTTATAAACTCTACCTTTTTTTATACTTTTACATTTTTGAAGCATTGTTTTTTTAACATTATACCTTTTTTTTGCATTAAAAATATTTATACCATACATTTTTGTCAATATCTAAAATTTTAAAATTATTTTATCAATATTATTTTTTGACACATTTTTCTCATATTACAAATTTTTACACACTTCATTTTTATTTTTTCTAGTCATTTATATTTATTTTTCACATTAAACTTTTTTACCTTATATTTAGTGAATTGAAATAAATTTTGAAAATTATTTATTAACATTTAGATTTTTTATTTTTTAAATCCTCACTTTTTTGTAAAATTAGGTTGCATTTTTATTGTTTTACTAGATTTTTTTTAAACCCTACCTTTTTTTATACTTTTATAACATGGTTTTCAATTATTTTTTCACAATGAAAATTTTTTATACCATACATTTTTTTCAATATCTAAACTTTTAAAATTATTTTATTGACATTACTTTTATGAAATTACATTTTTTATTTTAAAAGATCATTTTTCTCACATTACAGATTTTTAAACACATTGTTTTTATTTTTTTCTACTCATTTAAATTTATTTTTCATATTAAAGTTTTTTTACTTATATTTTATGTATTGAAAGAAATTTTGAAACGTTATTTTTGAAAATTTAACTTTTTTATTTTTAATTCCTAACTATTTTTGTGAAATTATATTGTATTATTGCTCTTTTACCAGATTTTTTTACAAATCCTACATTTTTTATACTTTTACACCATGGTTTTGAATTGCTTTTTCGCATCGAAAATTTGGTATACCATACATTTTTTCCAATATCTAAGCTTTTAAAATTCCAAATGTTTTTTTTTACAAATTTTTACACACTTCTTTTTTATTTTTTTCTACTAATTTAAATTTATTTTTCACATTAAACTTTTTTTACATTACATCTCTTATTTTTCAAATATTACTTTTTTTTCGCATTTAGGTTTTTTAAACCTTTATTTTTATAATTTTATTGCTCATTTAAATTTATTTTTCACATTAAATTATTTTTACTCATACTTTTTTATTTACACTTATGTTGAATTATTTTTTTTTACCAAATTTTTTTATAAACCCTGGCTTTTTTTACACTTTTATAACATGGTTTTGAATTATTTTTTCATATTGAAAATTTTTATACCTTACAATTTTTTTCAATATCTTAACTTTTAAAATTATTTCTTTAATATTATTTTTTTTACATTATATCTCTTAATTTCGACATGTTTTTATATTATTCTTTCGCATTGAAAACTGTTTATACTGTAACTTCCCAAATTTCTTTATTATTATTTACACCATAAATTCTCTTAAAAATCATTTAAATTACTATTATCTATAATTCAAATACCAAGATATAAAATTTTCATTATATTCTACTCGATATTAAAGCATACATTATAACACTTTCAAAGTTTAAATTAAAATATAACAGAGTACGCACAATTTCAACTTGCCAGCGAACCTCGTCGCCTGGCGAGACCCAGGGTAGCTCAACCAATGACAACTATCGCCCAGCTAGACCCTGCAAATGGCAAAACCTGGGCGATAGTAGAACCTCTACTGCCAAAACCAACCAACATGCTGGCATATAATTCTATATTCTTATGCATGCATATAGTAATTCATCTATCTTTTTACACCATATTCACACAACTTCCATAATAATATAATAATCACATAACTTCACAACAATGCCTCTAAATTCAAATAACATTATTTCTACACAATTCTCTTATATACATATTGAACAATAGAATAACATCCTTTGAAACTTCCAGCCACAATCCAACATACTTCATTTCAAAGCATCTTACCTTTTCGCATCATCACTATTATCTGCTCTCGTGCAAAACACGATCATCACAGTCAGACAAAAAAACATAAACAAAGCAAGGGTAAGCTTACATAATACACAACATATCATTACATCAATCGTAAAACATAAAGGTTGCACAATGTTTATATTTAGTACCATCAATACACATTCACTAATAGTAAATAACCAAGCAATCATTCTTATGTTCCATCTGAACATAAGCACTCACAACCAACAAATAAAACATTAATTAAATATCATAATCAATCAAATCAAACACACCTATATTCCCTTGAATACAAGTTTTTCACATAACAGCATGTTCAGACGCGACATATTCCGGAATATCTACATGGAGTTCAGACACAGAGGCGGCTTAAGATCCCTTCCAATTGGCAACAGGCGTCCAATCTGCCTGTGTTACCACTAATTTAAGTCTAATTAATACTCATCTGACAACCACAAACTGATGTCTAGTGTTTACCTGACACCCTGTGACACACAGTTGTTGTCTGAGTATGTCCTTTAAGCACCCCCTTGCGTATATGATATTCTGGATTACATTGACCTCAACTGTGTCCCTAACATCAATGTACCCCACCAAATATATCATCCAAGGTTAAGTTAGCTAACTGTAACTGCCTATAACCAATAACATCAATAAATGTATCATCATCGTGCATTCCAATCATATGCATTATATCACAATTCCAAATAATGCATTGTCATTCTAATAATTCAATTCCAGTCACAGAAAATCAATTCAACCGAAACTAAGTTACCCTACCATAACTGCCATATCCAAACTATCCAATAATCATCCAATTCTAGATCAAACATTATTCACATAATAATCATCAACCTCAACTATGAAATCTTAATATACGCTAACTTAATTAGTTCAAATCACAATCAAATACGCACTATATTGAATAGCTCAGAACACAATTAAAATAAATGTTATCTTAAATAGCTCAAAATATAGTCAAAATACTCGTTATATCAAATAACTCAAATCTCTCAACTACCAAATCACTTGTCCATTAACAAAAATCAACAAAAGAGCTCCCCTTACCTATTTCTCCATCCAAAAGCCGATTAAAACATAAGGAGAAGAATCAACCGAAGAAATCACATAGGAGCCTGATAAGAATCCCAAATTAAACAGGAACCTTAGAAATCAAGATCTTCAAAGAAATTTCGTCTTGAACGAAATGAAAGGATAAAAAATGATCAGAAAAAGGTTTAGAAAATTATGATCAGACATACCTATACTGATCACCTCTCAGAATCAGGAGCAATGGAAGAGACCGTGTCGAATTCAGTCAACGTTTCGACCACCATGCAAGAGACAAAAAATTGTGATAAGGGAGAGAAAACAGACAATCGCACGAGAAGAGAAATAATAAAATTAAAAGAAAAGAGAATTTATATAGCATTGCGTTGTATTTAGTAAATTTAGTTCTCGGAATGCAACCTCTCCCTTTTGATAACGGAAACTCTGAGAACTTCCCGAAACTCAATTAAAACCTTCCGAAATAAAAGAATAATAATTATTCTTATCTCCCAAATCTTCTACCATCAACTGAATACAACCACATAGTCTCAACAAACTAATAAATGCATCAATCTCAAATAAATTCATAATCTAAGTTAAAACTTAAATTTAATTCCCTCCACTATTTATTCTTTGAATTTATAACCTATTAAATAAATAGGTCCTTACATATACCATACATCTTTTTCAATATCTAAATTTTTAAAATGATTTTATTAAAAATATTTTTTGACATTACAATTTTTTATTTAAAATATCATCTTTCTCACATTAAAGATTTTTACACACTTCATTTGTATATTTTTCCTACTCATTTAAATTTATTTTTCACATTAAATTTTTTTTACTTATATTTTGTGCATTAAAAGAAATTTTGAAATATTATATTTGAACATTTAACTTTTTTATTTTTTAAATCCTCAGTGAAATTATGTTGCATTATTTTTTATTACCAGATTGTTTTATAAACGTTGCCTTTTTTATGCTTTTACAACATGATTTTGAATTATTTTTTTGCATTAATTTTTTTTATAACGTACATTTTTTTCAATATCTAAACTTTTAAAATTATTTTATTAACGTTATCTTTTCACATTACAATTTTTAATTTAAAACATCATTTTTCTCAGATTAAATATTTTTACACACTTTTAAATTTGCTTTTCACATTCAAATTTTTTTACTTATATTTTGTGTATTTAAATAAATTTTGAAACATTATTTTTGAATTATTTTTTGCATTGGAAATTTTTAAGTTATTTTCAAACATCATTTTTTAACATTTAACTTTTTCATTTTCAAACATTTATAAATCTTACTTTTTTATCTTTTTCATGGTTTTTTTTCTTTTGCATTGAAAATTTTTGTACCTTACATTTTTTAAAATTTTAATTTAAAACATTACTTTTTTTCATTTAAAAGCTTTATTTTTATATTTTTACTACTCATTTATTTTTCACATCAAATTATTTTTACTTATATTTTATTCATTTAAACTTATTTTGAAACATCATCTACGAACAATTAATTTTTATTTTTTAAATCCTTACTTTTTATATTAACTTATTTTATAATATTATTTTTTTACCAGTTTTTTTTATAAACATGACCCATTTTTATAGTTGTTAAAAAAGTTTTAAATTATTTTTTGCATTGAAAATTTTGTATACCTTGTATTTGATTCATTGTCTAAACTTCGAAAATTATTTCTTTAACATTATTTTTTCGCATTATAGTTTTTAAAACATCACCTTTTTTTTCACATGGAGGATTTTTAAACATTAATTTTATATTTTTACTATGCAATTAAAATTATTTTTTACATTAATTTTTTTTACTCGTATTTTGTTTATTAAAAATTATTTTGAAACATAAATTTTTTGAATATTAAACTTCTTATTTTTTAAATACTTACTTTTTTTTATGACTTATTTTGCAACATGATTTTTTAAGAGTTTTTTTGAATAAACATTACCCTTTTTTCCTACTTTTTACACATGATTTTGAATTTTTTTTTGCATTAGAAATTTTTTATACCTTATATTTTTTTCATTATCTAAACTTTTAAAATTATTCTATTAACATTATTTTTTGACATTACAATTGTTAATTTAAAACATCATTTTTTTCACATTAAAGATTTACAACAACTTCATTTTTATGTTTTTACAATTCATTTAAATTTATTTTTTACATTAAATTTTTTACTTATATTTTGTCGATTTAAAGAAATTTTGAAACATCATTTTTGAACATTTAATTGTTTGATTTTGTTAAATCTTCACTTTTTTATGAAGTTATTTTGCAGTATTATTTTTTTGGAGTCTTTTTTTTTATAAACCTTACCCCTTTTTATGTTTTTTCAACATGGTTTTAAATTAATTTTTGCGCTTATATTATTTTAATTATCTAAACTTTTAAAATGATTTCTTTAATATATTTTTTTTCACATTACTGTTTTTCATTCAAGCATCACTTTTTTCACATTGAAGATTTTTAAACCTTTATTTTTATATTTTTATTACTCATTTATATAAAAATTTCACATTAAATTCTTTTTAGTTATACATTTTTAGTTAAACTTATTTTGAAACATCATTTTTGAACATTAACTATTTCATTTTTAAATCTTTATTTTTTTAAAGTTATTTTCCAATATTATTTTTTTTACAAGTTTTTTTTATAAATCTTACCCTTTTTATCATTTTTCAACATGGTGTTAAATTTTTTTTTCTGCATTGAAAATTTGTATACCTTACATTATTTTATTATCTAAAATTTTAAAATTATTTTGTAAACATTTTTTTTTCAAATCATAATATTTAATTTAAAACACCACTTTTTTCATTTTAAAGCTTTATTTTTATATTTTTAATACTTATTGAAATTTATTTTTCACATTAAACTCATGTTACTTATATTTTATTCATTTAAACTTATTTTGAAACATCATTTACGAATAATTAACTTTTTTGTTTTTTAAATCCTTACTTTTTATATTAACTTATTTGTAATATTATTTTTTACCATTTTTTATAAACATTACCTACTTTTATACTTTTTAAAAAATTTTAAATTATTTTTTTGCATTGAAAATTTGTATACCTTATATATTATTCATTGTGTAAACATTTAAAATTATTTTTTTAATATTATTTTTTCGCATTACAGCTTTTAATACATCACTTTGTTTCCACATGAGGATTTTTAAACATTAATTTTATGTTTTTACTATACATTTAAATTATTTTTAACATTAATTTTTTTACTCATATTTTGTTCATTCAAAATTATTTTGAAGCTGAAATGTTTTTAGCATTTAACCTTCTTTTTTTTTTAAATTCTTACTTTTTTGTATACTTATTTTGCAATATTATTTTTTTAGAGATTTTTTAATAAACATTATCCTTTTTTCTACTTTTTAAAGATTTTTAAATTACAATTTTTTAAGATCTTTTTTAATAATTTTTTTTTCTTTAACTTTATTTTTTTACATTACAATTTTTAATATCAAACATCACTTTTTTCATATTGAGGATTTTTAAACCTTCATTTTTATAGTTTTACTACTGATTTAAATTTATTTTACACATTAAATTATTTTTATTTATACTTTTTCATTTAAATTTATTTTGAAACATCATTTTCGAACATTTAAATTTTTCATTTTAAATCTTTACTTTTTTTAACTTATTTTGCAATATTGTTTTTTACAAATTTTTTTTGATAAATCTTACCCCTTTTATCCTTTTTCAACATGGTTTTAAATTATTATTTTTTTGCATTGAAAATTGTTATATCTTATATTTTTTTCATTATATAAAATGTTAAAATTATTTCATTAACATTATTTTTTCAAATTACAATTTTTAATTGAAAACATCATTTTCTTTTGACACTGAAGATTTTTAAAGCTTTATTTTTATATTTTTACTACTTATTTAAATTTACTTTTCACATTAAATTGATTTTACTTATAGTTTATTCATTTAAACTATTGAAACATCATTCTCGAACAATTAAATTTTTTATTTTTTAAATCCTCTTTTTTTATGAACTTATTTTGTAATATTAGTTATTTACATGTTTTTTAATCAACCTTACTCTTTTTTATACTTTTAAAACATGATTTTGAATTGGTTTGTTGCATTGAAAATCTTTTATACTTTACCGTTTTTCATCATCTAAACTTCTAAAAGTATTTCCTTAATATTATTTTTTCCCATTACAGTTTTTCAATTCAAACATCACCTTTTTTTCACATAGAAGATTTTTCAACCTTCATTTGTATGTTTTTTTATTATCGTGTTGTGCATTATGTGTTGACCGAGAGTGTAGTGTGTGGTTAGGCTGAGAACGTCGAGTAGGCGATTAGTGGCCCAGGTATGCAGCTAGTGCCTCGTCAGGTAAAGAGCATTGAACAGGCGATGGGTACCTCGTCAGGTAGAGAGGGGGGAATAGAGAATATGTTGTTTGGACAATTGTCATTGAGTTGTGCGTCGAGGTCCTTAGTTGTTGTGGAACTGCGTTTAAAAGACGTACAAAAAGAGTAATAGTAGAAAAGTTGTAATAGTAATGAGTGTAGCACTTGTTTGGTTCTATTGATTATGTTTACATACAAGTGTGTCTCATTAAAACCTCCTCTGGCAAAACCCATATTCTTACATCACCTGTTTACATATTTAACTATAGTATGCCTTTAGATGGGTAGCATTCCAAGTCCTCGGGAGGGGTTCTTCGTGCAATGTCTATAGTTGGTATGCTCTGTTGTAGAGGGTCTCAGTGACTTTGAATGGACCTTCCTATGTGGGGCTGAGCTTGCCCATCTGTGGATCTTTACGAGCATCTCTTCTCCATCTCCTAACTAGATCACCTTATTGGAAAACGTGTCCGTCTAAGGGATGGTTTGCCAAGCTCTACTAGGATCATAGCTTGTACTCTCTAGGTTAGTTGAAAAGGAGTTTCTCCTATCGTTCTTTGCAGGCGCAGTGGTATCCCCAAAGGACACTAGGGAGCTTGTTGGCCCAAGACTTGTGTTGTTGTCCCAACTGAGTTTTGAGTTCATCAAGGATTACCTTGTTGGCGGCCTCGACTTAGCCGTTTGTTTGGGGGTGTTCCATCGAGGATACCAAGTGGTTGATGCCAAGGTTCTTCTAGAACTCTTCGAAAGAGGATGTTGTAAATTGTTTGTCGTTATCTGTTACAATTGAGTGAGGGAGACTGAATCGACAGACTATCAATTGTCATGTGAACTTTTGAACTTGTTGGGTTGTGATATTGGCAACTGAAGTTGCTTTGATCCATTTGGTGAAGTAATTTATTGCAACTATGAGGAATTTAACTTGTCTACTTGAGGGGGGAAAGGGGCCAGGGTGTCAAGATTGTGTACAACTGCTCGGGGAATGATCAAGCTCTACTGCCATGTTCTTGACATTTGATGCACTTTCTTGTGTATGTTATACAATCGTGCTGTATAGTGTGTCAATAGTAACCTACTCAAGTTACTTGTTGCATCACGCTCCGAGCTGTCGAATGTGATCCATATATACCTAGGTGGATATCGTTCAATACATAGTTTGCTTGATCTCTGTTGAGACATTTGAGTAGTGGTCGAGCAAGGCTTCTTCGTTACAAGTTGTCGCCTATCATGACAAAGGATGCTGCTTAGTGCATTAAGCTACAAAAACCTTTTGGCACCTAATTCATGCACTTGGTAGTAAGATAAAAATAATTTAAATCTATCAATCACATCATATTTTTCTCAATTTATCATCTAATCAATTTCCTTTGAAATATAAACTGATGCAATTCAACTTAAAGTGGTATGAAATGAGTTGTTTTTTATTTTAATTATACTTTTATTTTGTTTGTAAAATATATTAATAAATAATAAGATATATAATCAAAACTAAAAAATATAAAATTATGTTTTCATTTATAAGCTATACAACTAATAATACTATAACTTTTCAAATATATTATCAAAAGATCACCACATTACTAATGGTTTTATATTTATTTACTCAAATGGTTACTAAGTGATATTTTTATATAAACTTATTTTGCAATATTATTTTTTGAGTAGCTTTTTTTATAAACCTTACTCTTTTTTATATTTTTTCAACATGGTTTTGAATTATTTTTTGCATTGAAAATTTTTATACCTTATATTTTTTTAATTATCAAAACTTTTAAAATTATTTCTTTAACATTATTTTTTCACATTGGAGTTTTTCATTCAAGCATCACTTTTTACACATTGAAGATTTTTAAACCTTCATTTTTATATTTTTAGTACTCATTTAAATATAAATTTTAACATTAAATTCTTTTTACTTATACATTTTTCATTTAAACTTATTTTGAAACATCATTTTTAACATTTAACTTTTTCATTTGAAATATTTATTTTTTAAACTTATTTTGCAATATTATTTTCTTACAAGCTTTTTTTTTTATATAAATGTTACCCTTTTTTTCATTTTTCAACATGATTTAAATTTATTTTATTTTTGCATTGAAAATTTGTATACCTTACATTTTTTTTATTATCTAAAATTTTAAAATTATTTCGTTAACATTATTTTTTCAAATTATAATATTTAATTTAAAATATCACTTTTTTCATTTAAAAGGTTTATTTTTACTACTTATTTAAATTTAATTTTCACATTAAGTTCCTTTTACTTATATTTTATTCATTTAAAATTATTTTGAAACATCATTTACGAACAATTAACTTTTTTATTTTTTAAATTCTTACTTTTTAAATTAACTTATTTTGTAATATTATTTTTTACCCTTTTTTTATAAACATTACCCACTTTTATACTTTTTTTTTAAAAAAAATTAAATTATTCTTTTGCATTGAAAATTTTTTATACCTTACATATTATTCATCGTCTAAACTTTTAAAATTATTTTTTTAATATTATTTTTTCACATTACAGTTTTTAAAACATCACTTTTTTCTGCATAAGGATTTTTAAACACAAATTTTATTTATTCTTACTACGCATTTAAAATTATTTTTAACATTAATTTTTTTTACTCATGTTTTGTTCATTCAAAATTATTTCGAAACATAAATTTTTTTAACATTTAACTTCTATTTTTTAAATCGTTACTTTTTTTTCTCTACTTATTTTGCTATATTATTTTTAAGAGATTTTTTAATAAACATTACCCTTTTCTCTACTTTTCAAAGATTTTTAAATTACAATTTTTTAAGAAATTTTTAATAAAAATTTTTCTCACAATAAAATATTTTTAAATCACAATTTTTTCAATATTAGTTTTTTAAGAGCTTTTTTTAATAAACATGACCCCTTTTTTTCTACTTTTTAAACATGATTTTGAATTATTTTTTCGCATTGGAAAATTTTTATACCTTACATTTTTTCATTATCTAAACTTTTAAATTATTTAAATAACATTATTTTTTGACATTAAAATTTTTAATTTAAAACATAATTTTTTTCACATTAAAGATTTATAAAACCTTCATTTTTATGCTTTTATTATTCATTTAAATTTATTTTTTATATTAATTTTTTAATTATATTTTATCCATTTAAAGAAATTTTGAAACATCATTTTTGAATATTTAACTGTTTGAGTTTTTAAATCTTCACTTTTTTATGAACTTATTTTGCAATATTATTTTTTTAGAAGAGTTTTTATAAAACTTATACTTTTCTTATATTTTTGAACATGGTTTTGAATTATTTTTTGCATTGAAAATTTTTTATACCTTATGTTTTTTTTTCATTATCTACACTTTTAAAATTATTTCTTTAATAGTATTTTTTTACATTACAGCTTTTAATTTCAAACATAACTTTTTTTTTATATTTAGGAGTTTTAAACCTTCATTTTTATAATTTTACTACTCATTTAAATTTATTTTTCACATTAAACACTTTTTAGTTATATTTTCTACATTGATAGAAATTTGAAAACATTATTTTTGAGCATTTAACATTTTTAATTTTTAAATCCTCACTTCTTCTTTTGTAAATTATGTTGCATTATAACTTTTTTATAAGAGTTTTTTACAATCCCTACCTTTATTTGTACTTTTACAAAATGGTTTTGAATCCTTTTTTTTTTCATTGAACATTTTTTATACCATACATTTTTTTCAATATCTAAACTTTTAAAATTATTTTAATAACATTATTTTTTTACATTACAATTTTTACTGTAAAACATCCTGTCTCTCACATTAAAGATTTTTACGCATTTTATTTTTTTTTTCTACTCATTTAAAGTAATTTTTCACATTAAAGTTTTTGTACTTATATTTTCTGCACTGAAAGAAATTTTGAAACATTATTTTTGAATATTTAACTTTTTTAATTTTTAAAGCCTCTCTTTCTTGTGAAATTATGTTGCATTATTAGTTTTTGAGGAGATTCTTTTACAAACCCTACCTTTTATTATACTTTTACACCATCGTTTTAAATTCTTTTTTTGCATTGAAAAATTTTTATACCATACAATTTTTCAATATCTAAACTTTTAAAATTATTTTATTGACATTATATTTTTTACTTTAAAACATCATTTTTCTCACATTAAAGATTTTTACAAACTTCATTTTTATTTTTTTCTACACATTTAAATTTATTTTTCACTCTAAACATTTTTTACTTATATTTTTTGCATTGAAAGAAATTTTGAAGCATTATTTTTTAACATTTAACTTTTTTATTTTTTAAGTCCTCACTTTGTTGTGAAATTATGTTGCATTATTACTTTTTTATAAGTTATTTTTTATACTTTTACACCATGATTTTGATTTATTTTTCAATATATTTTTTTCAATATCTATACTTTTAAAAGTATTTTATTAACATTATTTTTTGACATTGCATTTTTTACTTTAAAACATCATTTTTCTCACATTAAAAATTTTTACTCACTTCTTTTTCCCACAAAGTATTTTTTTGGTCATTGTCAAAAGGTTTTAGGGTTTAGGGTTAGTGGGAGGGGAGCCAATGTTAATGGGTAGAGTTAAGGTTAGGTTTAGGGTTTAAGTTATCATTTTCAATATTTTTAAACAAGATATGAAAATAATGGGAGGGGGGAACTAGTATTGATGGGTAGTGTTAGGGTTAATGTTTAAGTTATCATATAATTATTTTTAAACAAGGTAAGAAAATAAAACCACAATCTATTTTTATGGTCATAGTTAAAGGTTTTAGGGTTTAGGTTAGTGGGAGGGAAGCTAAGGTTGATGTGTAGGGGTAGGTTAGGGTTTAAGTTATCATTTGGATTATTTTTAACTTGGGTAAGAAAATAAAATCGCAACGTATTTTTATGGTGATTGTTAAAGGTTTTAGGGTTTACAATTAGTGGGAGGATGAGCGAGGGTTGATGGGTAGGATTAGGGTTAGGGTTTAAATTATCATTTTCATTATTTTTAATGAAAGCAAGAAAATAAAACCCCAACGTATTTTTATGGTCATAGTTAAATCTTTTAGTGTTTAGGGTTAGTGAGATGGTAGCCAATATTGACGGGTAAGGTTAGGGTTAGGGTTGAAATTATCATTTTCATTATTTTTAATGACAGTAAGAAAATAAAACCCCAACGTATTTTTATGGTCATAGTTAAAGCTTTTAGTGTTTAGGGTTAGTGATATGGTAGCCAACATTGACGGGTAAGGTTAGGGTTAGGGATAGGGATAGGGGTAGGGTTAGGGTTTAAGTTACCATTTTGATTATTTTGAAACAAGGTAAGAAAATAAAACCACAATGTTTTCTAATGGTCATTATTAATGGTTTTAGGGTTAGTCAGAGGGGGAGCTAGGGGTTGTGGGAAGGGTTAAGGTTAGGGTTTAAGTTATCATTTTGATTATTAGTAAACAAGGTAAGAAAATGAAATCACAATGTATTTTTATGTTCACATATAAAGCTTTTAGGGTTTAGGGTTAGTGCGAGGGGAGCAAGGGTGGATGGATAGGGTTAGGGTTTAAGTTTTCATTTTGATTATTTTTAAACAAGGTAAGAAAATAAAACCACAACATATTTTTATGGTCATTGTTAAGGGTTTTAGGGTTTAGGGCTAGTGGGAGGGAAAACTAGGGTTGATGGGTAGGGTTAAGGTTTAAGTTTTCATTTTGATTATTTTTAAACAAGGTAAGAAAATAAAACCACAACGTATTTTTATGGTCAAATTTAAAGGTTTTATGGTTTAGGGTTAGTGCGAGGGGGACTTAGGGTTGATAGGTAGGGTTACGGTTGAAGTTATCATTTGAATTATTTTTAAACAAGGTAAGAAAATTAAATCACAACGTATTTTTATGTTCATATATAAAGGTTTTAGGGTTAGGGTTTAAGTTTTTATGTTGATTTGAATTATTTTATTAACACTATTTTTTGACATTACATTTTGTACTTTAAAACATAATTTTTCTCCCATTAAAGATTTTTACACACTTCTTTTTTATTTTTTTTTCTACTCATTTAAATTTATTTTTCACATTAAGTTTTTATTTCATATATTTTGTGCTGTGAAAGAAATTTTCACTTTTTTGTGAAATTATGTTGCATTATTACATTTTTACTAGATTTTCTTATAAACCCTACTTTTTTTTTTACTTTTACACCATGGTTTTGAATTATTTTTTTTGCATTGAAAATTTTTTATACCATACTTTTTTCCAAGATATAAACTTTTAAAATTATTTTATTAGCATTATTTTTTGACGTTACAATTTTTACTTTAGAATATCATTTTTCTCACACTAAACTTTTTTTACTTATATTTTATGCGTTGAAAGAAATTTTGATACATTATTTTTAAAATCTAAGTTTTTTATCTTTTAATTCCTTACTTTTTTGTGAAATTATGTTGCATTACTACTTTTTTACCATATTTTTTTATAAAGCCTACTTTATTTCATACTTTTACAACGGGGTTTTGAATCATTTTTTTGCATGAAAAAGTTTTATACCATTTTTTTCAATATTGAAACTTTTAAAATTATATTATTAGAATTAATTTTTGACATAACATTTTTTACTTTAAAACATCATTTTTCTCACATTAAAGATTTTTAAAGTCATTCTTTTTATTTTTTTTATACTCATTTAAATTTATTTTACACCTTAAACTTTTTTCACTTATATTTTGTGCATTGAAAGAAATTTTGAAACATTTTTTTTAAACATTTAACTTTTTTATTTTTTAAATCCTCATTGTTTTGTGAAATTATGTTGCATTATTACTTTTTTACCATATATTTTTACAAACCCTACCTTTTTATATACTTTTATACCATGATTTTGAATTCTTTTTTCACATCGAAAATTTTTTGTACCATTAATTCTTTTTCAATATCTAAACCTTTAAAACTTTTTTATTAACATTATTTTCCACATTAAATTTTTTTTACTTATATTTTATGCATTGAAAGAAATTTTGAAACATTAGTTTTGAAGATTTAACTTTTTTATTTTTCAATTTCTAACTTTTTTGTGGAATTATATTTCATTATTACTTTTTTACCATATTTTTTTTATAACACCTTCCCTTTTTCATACTTTTACACCATGGTTTTGAATTTTTTTTTCGCATCAAAATGTTTTTATACCATACATTTTGTCCAATATCTAAACTTTTAAACCTATTTCATTAACATTATTTTTTGACAATACATTTTTTACTTTAAAACATCATTTTTCTCACATTAAATATTTTTATACTCATTGTTTTTATTTTTTCTACTCATTTAAATTTATTTTTCACATTAAACTTTTTTTTACTTATATTTTATGCATTGAAATAAATTTTGAAACATTATTTTTGGAAATTTAATTTTTTATTTTTTAATTCCTAATGTTTTTGTGAAATTATGGTGCATTATTAAATTTTTACCAGATTTTTTTATAAACCCTACTTTTTTTTTTATACTTTTACACAATGGTTTTGAATTCTTTATTCACCTTAAAATTTTTTTATAGCATACATTTTCTTCAATATCTAAACTTTTAAAACTATTTTATTAAATTATTTTTTAGATTATAATTTGTACTTTAAAACATCATTTTTCTCACATTAAAGATTTTTACACACTTTGTTTTTATTTTTTTTCTACTCATTTAAATTTATTTTTCACACTAAACTTTTTTTACTTATAGTTTATGCATTGAAGGAAATTTTGAAACATTATTTTTGAAAAATTAACTTTTTTATTTTTTAATTCCTCATTTTTTTGTGAAATTATGTTTCATTATTACTTTCTTAGCATATTTTTTAATAAACCCTCTTTTTATACTTGACACGATGGTTTTAAATTATTATTTCACATTGAAAATTTTTCATACCATACATTTTTTTTCAATATATAAACTTTTAAAATTATTTTATTAACATTATTTTTTGACATTACACTTTTTATTTTAAAAAAACATCATTTTTCTCACATTAAAGATTTTTACACACCTTATTTTTATTTTTTTCTGCTTATTTAAATTTATTTTCACATTAACCTTTATTTACTTATATTTTATGCCTTGAAAGAAATTTTAAAAAATTATTTTTGAACATTTAACTTTTTTATTTTAAATAACCGGGGTTGATGGGTAGAGTTAGGGTTAGGATTTGGGTTTAAGTTATCATTTTGATTATTTTTAAACAAGGAAAGAAATAAGACCTCAACGTATTTTTATGGTCATTGTTAAAGATTTTAGAGTTTAAGGTTAGTGGGAGGGAGAGCCAGTGTTTATGGATAGGGTTAGGGTTTAAGTTTTTAGGGTTTAAGGTTAATGAGAGGGGGAGTCAGGGTTGATGGGTAGGATTACAATTAGGGTAAGGGTTTAGGGCTTGGGTTTAAGTTATCATTTTGATTATTTTAAGACAAGGTAAGAAAATATAAGCACAACGTGTTTTTATGCTTAAAGGTTTTAGGGTTTAAGGTTAGTGGGATGGTGAGCAGGGTTGACGGGTACGGTTAGTGTTTAAGTTATCATTTTGATTATGTTCAAACAAGGTAAGAAAATAAAACCACAATGTATTTTTATGGTCATTGTTAAAGGTTTTAGGGTTTAGGGTCAGTGGGAGGGGAGCCAGGGTTAATGCGTAAGGTTCGGGTTAGGGTTAAGGTTTAAGTTATCCTTTTGATTATTTTCAATCAAGGTAAGGAAATCAAACCAGAACTCATTTTTATGGTCATAGTTAAAGGTGTTAGGGTTTGAGGTTAGTGGTAGAGGGAGCTACTATTGATATGTAGGGTTATGGTTAGGGTTTAACATATCATTTTGATTATTTTTAAACAAGGTAAGAAAATAAAACCACAATATATTTTTATGGTCATTGTTAAAGGTTTTAGGGTTTAGGGCTATTGGGAGGGAGAGCCAGGGTTGTGGGCAAGGTTAGGGTTAGGGATATTGTTTAAGTTATCATTTTGATTATTTTTAAACAAGGTAAGAAAATAAAACCACAAAGTATTTTCATGGTCATAGATAAATGTGTTAGGGTTTACGGTTAGGGGGAAGGGGAACCATGGTTGATGGGTAAGGTTAGGGTTAGGGTTAGGATTTGAATTTAAGTTATCATTTTGATTATTTTTAAACAAGGTAAGAAAATAAAACTACAACGTATTTTTATGGTCATAGTTATAGGTTTTAGGATTTCGGGTTAGTGGGAGGGGGAGCTAGGGTCGATGGGTAGGGGTAAGGTTAGGGTTAGGGATAGGGTTTAAGTTATCATTTTGGTTATTTTTAAACAAGGTAACTAAATAAAACCACAACGTCTTCTTATGGTCATAGTTAAAGGTTTTAAGGTATAGGGTTAATGGAAGGGGAGCCAATGTTGATGGTAAAGTTAGGGTTAGGGTTAGGGTTTGAGTTATCATTCTAATTATATTTAAACAAGGTAAGAAAATAAATCTACAACGTATTTTTATGGTCATTGTTAAAGGTTTTATTGTTAGTGGGAGGAGGAGCTAGGGTTGATGGGTAGGGTTAGGGTTTGGGTTTAAGTTATCATTTCATTCTTTTTAAATAAGCTAGGAAAATAAAACCACAACATATTTTTGTGGTCATATTTAACGGTTTTAGGGTTAGTGGGAGGCGGAACCAGGGTGTATGGTAGGGTTAGGGTTTACGGCTAAGGTTAGGGGGAACCACAAAGTATTTTCATGTTCATAGATAAATGTGTTAGGGTTTACGGTTAGGGGGAGGGGGAACCATGGTTGATGGGTAAGGTTAGGGTTAGGGTTAGGATTTGAATTTAAGTTATCATTTTGATTATTTTTATACAAGGTAATAAAATAAAACTGCAACGTATTTTTATGGTCATAGTCTAAGGTTTTAGGGTTAGTTGGAGGGGAGCCAACGTTGATGGGTAGGGTTACGACTAGGGTTACAATTTAAGTTATCATTTTGATTATTTTTAAACAAGGTAAGAAAATAGAATCACAATGTATTTTTATGGTCATTGTTAAAGGTTTTAGTGAGTAGGGATAGTGGGAAGGGAAACTAAGGTTGATGGGTAGGGTTAGGGTTTAAGTTATCATTTGAATTATTTTTAAACAAGGTAAGAAAAGAAAACCACAACTTATTTTTATGGTCATATTAAATGTTTTAGGGTTTAGGGTTAGTGGAAGGGGGAACCAGGGTGTATGGTAGGGTTAGGGTTAAGGTTTAAGTTATTATTTTTATTATTTTTAAACGATGTAAGAAAATACAACCACAACATATTTTTATGGTCATTATTAAAGGTTTTAGGGTTTAGGGTTAATGGGAAGTGAGCTAGGGTTTATGGGTATGGTTAAGGTTAGAGTTTAAGTTATCATTTTGATTATTTTTAAATGGGGTAAGAAAATAAAACCACAACGTATTTTTATGGTCATTGTTAAAGGTTTTAGGGTTTTGGGTTAGTGGGAGGGGAGCCAAGTTTGATGGATAGGGTTAGGGTTAGGGTTAGCGTTATGGTTTAAGTTATCATTTTGATTATTTTTAAACAAGATAAGAAAATAAAACCACAATGTATTTTTATGGTCATAGTTAAAGGTTTTAGGGTTTAGGGTTAGTGGAGGGGGAGCCAAGGTTGATGGATAGGGTTAGTGTTTAAGTTATCACTTTGATTATTTTTAAACAAGGTAAGAAAATAAAACCACAATGTATTTTTATGGTCACGATTAAAGGTTTTAGGGTTTAGGGTTGGTGGGAGGTGGGAGGTGGAGCCAAGGTTGATGGCTAGGGTTAGGGTTACAGTTAGAGTTTATGTGAGGGTTTAGGTTATCTCATAGATGATTTTTAAACAAGGTAAGAAAATAAAACCCCAATGTATTTTCATGGTCATTGTTAAAGGTTTGAAATTTTAGGATTAGTTGGATGGGAAGCTAGGGTTGATGGGTAGGGTTAGGGTTTAAGTTATCATTTTGATGATTTTTAAACAAGGTAAGAAAATAAAACCACAACGTACACTACAAAAAATATGACTTGTACCTATGGATAAAAACTATCACTAAAAGTTAAAAAAATGTAGGTAAATGTGCATAGGTCTTTGATCTACAGAGCTGTGGACCATAAACTTTAACGGGTGGTATAAGGACAAATAATAATTTATTGTTGTAGGTTTTACCTACAGATGTATTTTTACCTACTATCATATATAACTATCCTTATAAGCAATACGTACAATTTACAATATGTGTAGGTAAAAGTCATTAATTTATACCTATGACTTCCAACTGTAAGTAAAAGTATTAACTTATACTTATGATCCTCAGGTGTAGGTAAAAATTATAAACTTATACCTATAAGTAAAGGTTTGTATGTAAAAATCATTTACTTGTATCTACCAAATCACACCATAGGTAAAAGTCATATAAAAAATATTATATCTACCCAATCAACTGCATTTAAAAGTCACATAACTTATACCCAATCAGACATTATTTTTTAGCATTTAACTTTTTTATATTTAAAATCCTCACTTCTTTGTAAAATTATGATGCATTGTTATTCTTTTTTCGGATTTTTGTATAAACCCTACCTTTTTTTAATACTTTTACAACGTGGTTTTCAATTATTTTTTTGCATTGAAAAATTTTTATACCATACATTTTTTTCAATATCTAAACTTTTAAAATTATTTTCTAAACATTATTTTCTGACATATCAATTTTTACTTTAAAAAATCATTTTTCTCACATTACAGATTTTTATATACTTTGGTTTTATTTATTTTCTGCTCATTTAAATTTATTTTTCACATTACACTTTTTTTCTTATATTTTGTTCATTGAAAGAAAATTTGAAACATTTTTTTTTAACATTTAACTATTTTATTTTTTAAATCCTCACTTTTTTATAAAATTATGTCAAATTATTATTTTTTTACCAGATTTTTTTATAAACCCTACCTTTTTTTATACTTTTACACCATGGTTTTGAATTATTTTTTTGCATTGAAAATTTTTTATACCATACATTTTTTTCAATATCTAAACTTTTAAAATTATTTTATTAAGATTATTTTTTTACATTGCAATTTTTACTTTAAAACATCATTTTTCCTACATTAAAGATTTTTACACACTTCTTTTTTTTTTCTAGTCATTTAGATTTAATTTTCACATTAAACTTTTTTTAATTATAATTTATGCATTGAAAGAAATTTAAAACTTTATTTTTTAAAATGTAACTTTTTTATTTTTAAATTCGTCATTTTTTGTGAAATTATGTTGCATTATTACCTTTTTACCATAGTTTTTTAGAAACTCTACCCTTTTTTTATACTTTTACACCAAGGTTTTCAATTTTTTTTTTGCATTGAAAATATTTTATACATACATTTTTTTTAATATCTAAAATTTTAAAATTATGTTATTAACATTATTTTTTTATATTATAATTTTTACTTTAAAACATCATTTTTCTCACATCAAAGATTTTTTCTACTATTTAAATTTATTTTTCACATTAAACTCTTTTTACTTATATTTTGTGTATTTAATGAAATTTTCAAACATTATTTTTCAGCACTTAACTTTTTTATATCGAAAATCCTCATTTTTTTCTAAAATTATGTTGCATTGTGATTTTTTTACCATATTTGGTATAAAGCATACCTTTTTTTTATACTTTTACAACGTGGTTTTGCATTATTTTTTTGCTTTGAAAAGTTTTTATACCATACATTTTTTTCAATATCTAAACTTTTAAAATTATATGCGATCGGTAGATAACAATCAATTCCTAGGGTTATATCCAAGTTCATCAAAACTAATAGATCAAGCTAAACCTTGATTTTACATCTACTTAACCTAATTTTTTTTTACCATCTATATTCTTATATCTTTCTCATTTTCCTATCTCATGAATATGAACTCGTATCGTTACAATTTGGAAAATAATAACAAATACTATGGAGACAATCTCACAAGAAGTTAATATTTTGAAGAAAATTCATTACAATGGAATTCTAAAGGCACCTCTCACAATTTTATTAAAAATTCTTTCTTCCAAACAACTTCATCTTGCTCAAACATAGATAGAATAAAAGGCACATGTTACCCATACAAGCGATCATTTCAAAATAACAACATATAAAAACACTTTCCTGAAAACCATTTTCCTTTGAAACCAACATTAAACACAATACATTCTAAATTTAGTCAAACAATCCCATTATACATACCAAAAACGTTATAATTCCTCATTCATGATCACTTCATAAAATCACCTAGCAAACAAGTCACACTCACAAGTGTAGCAAACCCATTCCCCTCAAGTCTGTGTATAGGAACGAATTGCTCTGATACCATTATTGTAACATCCCAAATTTCTTTATTATTATTTACACCATAAATTCTCTTAAAAATCATTTAAATTACTATTATCTATAATCCAAATACCAAGATATAACACTTTCATTATATTATACACGATATTAAAGCATACATTATAACACTTTCAAAGTTCAAATTAAAATATAACAGAGTACGCACAATTTCAGCTCGCCAGTGAACCTCGTCGCCTAGCGAGACCCAGGGTAGCTCACCCAACGACAACTATCGCCCAGCTAGACCTTGCAGATGGCAAAACCTGGGAGATAGTAGAACCTCTACTGCCAAAACCAACCAACATGTTGACATATAATTCTACATTCTGATGCATGCATATCGTAATTCATCTATCTTTTTACACCATATTCACACAACTTTTATAATAATATAATAATCACATAACTTCACAACAATGCCTCTTAATTCAAATAACATTATTTCTACACAATTCTGTTATACACATATTGAACAATAAAATAACATCCTTTGAAACTTGCAGCCACAATCCAACATACTTCATTTCAAAGCATCCTGCCTTTCTGCATCATCACTATTATCTGCTCCCGTTCAAAGCACGATCATCACAGTCAGAGAAAAAAACACAAACAATGTAAGGGTAAGCTTACATAATACACAACATATAATTACATCAATCGTAAAACATGAAGGTTGTACAACGTTTATATTTAGTACCATCAATACACATTCACTAATAGTAAATAACCAAGCAATCATTCTTATGTTCCACCTGAACATAAACACTCGCAACTAACCAATAAAACATTAATTAAATATCATAATCAATCAAATCAAATACACTTATATTCCCTTGAATACAAGTTTTTCACACAACAGCATGTTCAAACGCGACATATTCAGGAATATCTACATTGAGTTCAGACACCGAGGCGGCTTAAGACCCCTTCCAATTGGCGATAGACATCCAATCTGCCTGTGTTACCACCAATTTAAGTCTAAGTAATACTCATCTGACAACCACAAACTAATGTCTAGTGTCTACCTGACACCCTGTGACACACAATTGTTGTCTGAGTATGTCCTTTAAGCACCCCCTTGCATATCTGGTAGTAGGACCACAATGTAAATCACAAAAATATTCTCTTGCATATATGATATTCTGGATTACATTGACCACAGCTGTGTCCCTAACATTAATGTACCCCACCAAACATATCATCCAAGGCTAAGTTACCTAACTGTAACTACCTATAACCAACAACATCAATAAATGTATCTTCATCATGCATTCCAATCATATGCATTCTAACCATATGCATTACATCACAATTACAAATAATACATTGTCATTCCAATAATTCAATTCCAGTCACAGAAAATCAATTCAACCGAAACTAAGTTATTCTACCATAACTGCCACATCCAAAGTATCCAATAATCATCCAATTTCATATCAAACATCATTCACATAATAATCATCAACCTCAACTATGAAATCTTAATAGACGCTAAATTAGTTCAAATCACAATCAAATACGCACTATATTGAATAGCTCAAAACACAATTAAAATAAATATAAATATTATCCTAAATAGCTCAAAATATAGTCAAAATACTTGTTATATCAAATAACTCAAATCTCTCAACTACCAAATCACTTGTCCATTAACAAAAATCAACAAAAGAGCTCCCCTTACCTATTTCTCCGTCCAAAAGCCGATTAAAACATAAGGAGAAGAATCAACCGAAGAAATTACACAAGAACCTAATAAGAATCCCAAATTAAACAGGAACTTTATAAATCAAGATCTTCAAAGAAATTTTGTGTTGAACGAAATGAAAGGATCAAAAAAAGGTTTAGAAAACGGAGCAATGGAAGAGACCGCGTCGAATTCTATCAACGTTTTGACCGTCATGCAAGAGACGAAAGATTGTGACAAGGGAGAGAAAACAGACAATCGCACGAGAAGAGAAATAAGAAAATTAATAGAAAAGAGAATTTATATAGCATTGGGTTATATTTAGTAAATTCAGTTTTCTAAATGCAACCTCTCCCTGTTGATAACGGAAACTCCGAGAACTTCCTGAAACTAAATTAAAACCTTCCGAAATAAAAGAATAATAATTATTCTCATCTCCCAATTCTTTTACCATCAACTAAATACAACCACATAGTCTCAACAAACTAATAAATGCATCAATCTGAAATAAATTAATAATCTAAGTTAAAACTTAAATTTAATTCCCTTCACTATTTATTCTTCGAATTTATAACGTATTAAATAAACAGGTCCTTACATATACCAAACATCTTTTTCAATATCTAAATTTTTAAAATGATTTTATTAAAAATATTTTTTGACATTACAATTTTTTATTTAAAATATCATTTTTCTCACATTAAAGATTTTTACACACTTCATTTGCTTATATTTTGTAAATTGAAAGAAATTTTGAAATATTATATTTGAACATTTAACTTTTTTATTTTTTAAATCCTCAGTGAAATTATGTTGCATTATTTTTTTTTACCAGATTTTTTTATAAACGCTGTCTTTTTTTATACTTTTACAACATGATTTTGAATTATTTTTTCGCATTAATTTTTTTTATAACATACATTTTTTTCAATATCTAAACTTTTAAAATTATTTCATTAACATTATCTTTTCACATTACAATTTTTAATTTAAAACATCATTTTTCTCGGATTAAAGATTTTTACACACTTTCTTTTTATTTTTTTCTACTTATTTAAATTTACTTTTCACATTCAAATTTTTTTACTTATATTTTGTGCATTGAAATAAATTTTGAAACATTATTTTTGAATTATTTGTTGCATTGGAAATTTTTAAGTTATTTTCAAAAATAATTTTTTAACATTTAACTTTTTCATTTTCAAATCTTGACTTTATTTTAACTTATTTTGCCAGATTATTTTTTTACAAGTGTTTTTTTTATAAATCTTACCTTTTTTATCTTTTTCATGGTTTTTTTTTCATTGAAATTTTTTGTGCCTTACATTTTTTTCATCATATAAAATTTTAAAATTATTTTATTAACATTATTGTTTAAAGTTTAATTTAAAACATTACCTTTTTTCATTTAAAAGCTTTATTTTTATATTTTTACTACTCATTTATTTTTCACATCAAATTATTTTTACTTATATTTTATTTATTTAAACTTGTTTTGAAACATCATTTATAAATAATTAATTTTTATTTTTTAAATCCTTACTTTTTATATTAACTTATTTTATAATATTATTTTTTTACCATTTTTTTATAAACATTACCCATTTTTATAGTTGTTAAAAAAGTTTTAAATTATTTTTGTATTGAAAATTTTTTATACCTTGTATTTGATTCATTGTCTAAACTTCTAAAATTATTTTTTCGCATTACAGTTTTTAAAACATCACTTTTTTTTTTCACATGGAGGATTTTTAAACATTAATTTTATATTTTTACTACTCAATTAAAATTGTTTTTTACATTAATTTTTTTACTCGTATTTTGTTCATTCAAAATTATTTTGAAACATAAATTTTTTGAATATTAAACTTCTTATTTTTTAAATCCTTACTTTTTTTATGGACTTATTTTGCAATATGATTTTTTAAGAGTTTTTTTTTATAAACATTACCCTTTTTTCCTACTTTTTACACATGATTTTGAATTATTTTTTTTTGCATTAGAAAATTTTTATACCTTACATTTTTTTCATTATCTAAACTTTTAAAATTATTCTATTAACATTATTTTTTGACATTACAATTGTTAATTTAAAACATCATTTTTTTCACATTAAAGATTTACAAGAACTTCATTTTTATGTTTTTACTACTCATTTAAATTTATTTTTTACATTAAATTTTTTACTTATATTTTGTCCATTTAAAGAAATTTTGAAACATCATTTTTGAACATTTAACTATTTGATTTTTTAAATCTTCACTTTTTTATGAACTTATTTTGCAGTATTATTTTTTTAGGAGTTTTTTTTTTATAAACCTTACCCGTTTTTATGTTTTTTCAACATGGTTTTAAATTAATTTTTGCGCTTATATTTTTTTAATTATCTAAACTTTTAAAATGATTTCTTTAATATTTTTTTTTCACATTATTGTCTTTCATTCAAGCATCACTTTTTTCACATTGAAGATTTTTAAACCTTTATTTTTATATCTTTGTTACTCCTTTTAATATAAATTTCACATTAAATTATTTTGAAACATCATTTTTGAACATTTAACTATTTCATTTTTAAATCTTTATTTTTTTAAGTTATTTTGCAATATTATTTTTTTTACAAGTTTTTTTTTATAAATCTTACCCTTTTTATAATTTTTCAACATGGTGTTAAATTGTTTTTTTTTCTTCATTGAAAATTTTTATACCTTACATTATTTTATTATCTAAAATTTTAAAATTATTTTGTAAACATTATTTTTTCAAATCATAATATTTAATTTAAAACACCACTTTTTTCATTTTAAAGCTTTATTTTTATATTTTTACTACTTATTGAAATTTATTTTTCACATTAAACTCATGTTACTTATATTTTATTCATTTAAAATTATTTTGAAACATCATTTACGAATAATTAACTTTTTTATTTTTAAATCTTACTTTTTATATTAACTTATTTGTAATATTATTTTTTTACCATTTTTTATAAACATTACCCACTTTTATACTTTTTAAAAATTTTAAATTATTTTTTCGCATTTCAAAATTTGTATAACTTATATATTATTCATTGTCTAAACTTTTAAAATTATTTTTTTAATATTATCCTGTTGCATTAATTTAATACATCACTCTGTTTCCATATGAGGATTTTTAAACATTAATTTTATGTTTTTACTATACATGTAAAATTATTTTTAACATTAATTTTTTACTCATATTTTGTTCATTCAAAATTATTTTGAAACAGAAATGTTTTTAACATTTAAATTTTTTTTATTTTTAAATTCTTACTTTTTTGTATACTTATTTTGCAATATTGTTTTTTAAGATATTTTTTTAATAAACATTATCCTTTTTTTCTACTTTTTAAAGATTTTTAAATTACAATTTTTTAAGATCTTTTTTTAATAAATTTTTTTTTCTTTAACTTTATTTTTTTACATTACAATTTTTAATATCAAACATCACTTTTTTTCATATTGAGGATTTTTAAACCTTCATTTTTATAATTTTACTACAGATTTAAATTTATTTTACACATTAAATTATTTTTATTTATACTTTTTCATTTAAAGTTATTTTGAAACATCATTTTCGAACATTTAAATTTTTCATTTTAAATCTTTACTTTTTTAACTTATTTTGCAATATTATTTTTTACAAGATTTTTTTATACATCTTACCCTTTTTATCCTTTTTCAACGTGGTTTTAAATTATTATTTTTTTGCATTGAAAATTTTTATACCTTATATTTTTTTTTTATTATCTAAAATTTTAAAATTGTTTCATTAACATTATGTTTTCAAATTAACATTTTTAATTGAAAACATCATTTTCTTTTGACACTGAAGATTTTTAAAAGCTTTATTTGTATATTTTTACTACTTATTTAAATTTACTTTTCATTTAAACTATTGAATAATCATTCTGGAACACTTAACTTTTTTATTTTTTAAATTCTTTCTTTTTTTATGAACTTATTTTGTAATATTAGTTATTTACAAGTTTTTTAATCAACCTTACTCTTTTTATACTTTTAAAACATGGTTTTGAATTGGTTTGTTGCATTGAAAATCTTTTATACTTTACCATTTTTCATCATCTAAACTTCTAAAAGTATTTCCTTAATATTATTTTTCCCATTACAGTTTTTCAATTCAAACATCGCCTTTTTTTCACATAGAAGATTTTTCAACCTTCATTTGTATATTTTTTCCAACTCATTTAATTTTTTTTACACTAAATTCTTTTGACTTATATTTTGTTCTTTTAAAACTATTTTGAATATCATTTTTGAACATTTAGCTTTTTTATTTTTTAAATCATTACTTTTTTTAACGTATTTGGTAATGAACTTATTATTAATGTATATTCCATTTGTTATTGTCTATGACTGAGTAGTTTTTGTTGGTTTTTACGTAGTTTTGAATGTTTTTTTATTATCGTGTTATGCATTATGTGTTGACCGAGAGTGTAATGTGTGGTTAGGCCGAGAACGTTGAGTAGGCGATTAGTGGCCCAGGTACGCGGCTGGTGCCTCATCAGGTAAAGAGCCTTGAATAGGCGATGGGTACCTCGTCAGGTAGAGAGGGGGGAATAGAGAATATGTTGTTTGGACAATTGTCATTGAGTTGTGCGCCGAGGTCCTTAGTTGTTGTGGTACTGCATTTAAAAGACGTACAAAAAAAGTAATAGTAGAAAAATTGTAACAGTAATGAGTGTAGCACTTGTTTGGTTCTATTGATTATGTTTACATACAAGTGTGTCTCATTAAAACCTCCTCTAGCAAAACCCATATTCTTACATCACCTGTTTACATATTTAACTATAGTATAACTTTAGATGGGTAGCGTTCCAAGTCCTCGGGAGGGGTTCTTTGTGCAATATCTGTAGTTGGTATGCTTTGTTGTAGAGGGTCTCAGTGACTTTGAATGGACCTTCCTATGTGGGGGTGAGCTTGCCCGTCCGTGGATCTTTACGGGCATCTCCTTTCCATCTCCAAACTAGATCACCTTATTGGAAAGCGTGTCCGTCTAAGGGATGGTTTGCCAAACTCTACTAGGATCGTAGCTTCTACTCTCTAGGTTAGTTGAAAAGGCGTTTCTCCTATTTTCTTTGCGGGCATAGTGATATCCCCAAAGGACACTAGGTAGCTTATTGGCCCAAGACTTGTGTTGTTGTCCCAACCGAGCTTTGAGTTCATCAAGGATTACCTTGTTGGCGGCCTCGACTTAGTTGTTTGTTTGGGGGTGTTCCATCGAGGATACCAAATGATGCACCCCCTTGATCTTTTCAACCAAGGTTCCTTCCTCTAAGAAAATGGAAGATGGAGAGGTTAGAAATGAGAGAGGGTTGACGCCACTTTCTAGGAGAAAGATGAGTGAAAAATTTTATGTTGCTTGCCACAAGGTAGAGGTCCCTTGATAAAAGCTTTAAGGGAGAGATTCCTCAAGAGAGAGGATTCTCAATGACACTCAAGAATAAATTGCTCAAAAAGAGTCTTACTTCATTCAATCAAGTGTGATTTGTACAAGAGAGACTAGGTGTATTTATAGCCCAAAAGAGGGAGAAAGACACTCAAAACTAGGCAATGTTGGACTTTCGGTGATGCATGCCTCCCTTGATCTTTTTCTAGAGGTTTTCTTCTTTGGTGAAATGGTTTGTGGAGAGGTAAGAAGTGAGGTGGTTTTAGGCACCACTTAAGGTAAGATAAGCCTAAGAGGGAAAGTTTGCCACAAGGGATGGAACCCTTGATAAAAACCTAAGGAATTCTCAAAGAGAGAAGGGTGGACACTAAGAGAATTTTGGCCAACTCAAGGTTTTTCCATTCAATCAAGTGTAAAAAATACAAGAGTGTGAAGGAGCACCTTTTTATAGAGGGAGCTAACCTCTTGGACAAGTCATGAAGAAAATGAAGGGCTAGGATTAAAAGGAGTCATCCAAGGGAGGAGGATTGAAGCCCAAAGTCCAATCAATACCCTCCTTTAGATGAGAATTGGTGCCCAAGCTACCTGATCCAAGGGCCAAGATTACTCCTTTATTAGTTTTGGGTTTTATTTAGCAAAAGAGGGTGTAGTTATCAAACTACCCCCTTATTTCCTAAATAAAGGCCCAAAAGCTAATCTTACCCCTTCTTATTACTAAGACACCTCCTAGAAAATTAAATGGACTAATACATGTCCAAAATAAAATCCTAGGTTCCTAAAATAAAAATTACAAGTAAATAAGTCATGGCTTGCATAACTTGATGGTCATATGGAGGTGAGATCTTCCTCCCTCTACTCTAGCCATGTCTTCTTCTATTCTCCTAGCCATGGCCCTAGTGATAGGACCCTTGCTTGGGGAGAATGCATCATCCCCTCTCCCTTGGGAAGGATTTGACCTCAAATCTGATAGGTCCTCCTCTTCTTCATCAGTACCTACAAAAGGGATCAAATCACAAACATTAAAGGTAGTACTGACACCATAGTCCTCAGGGAGATCTAATATGTATGCATTGTTGTTACTCTCTTGAGGACTTGAAAGGGACCATCTCCTCGGGGGCTAAGCTTGGACTTCCTTTGAGTAGGGAAGCGATCCTTCCTCAAATGAAGCCATACCCAATCCCCTTCATTGAAGATAATTTCTTTCCTGCCCCTATTGGCTTTACTGGCATACTCCTTTGAATGATGTTCAATGTTGGCCTTTACCCTTTCATGTAACTTTTTAACAAAATCCGCTCTTACTATTCCTTCTTTGTGAACAGAAGAAGGGAAGGGTAAGGGCAAGATATCAAGAGGAGTAAGGAGATTGAAGCCATAAACAACTTCAAAGGGAGAATGCTTGGTGGTCCTTTGAACCACCCAGTTGTATGCAAACTCAATATGGGGTAGGTATTCATCCCAAGACTTGTGATTTCCTCGAAGAAGTGTCCTAAGCATAGTAGATAGAGATCTATTTACTACCTCAGTCTGCCCATCAGTTTAGGGGTGACATGTGGTAGAAAATAAGAGTTTAGTTCCTAGCCTTGCCCACAATGTTTTCCAAAAGTGGATAAGGAACTTCACATCTCTATCAGAGACTATGGATTGGGAAATTCCATGTAAACGGACAACTTCTTTAAAGAAAAGTCTCGCAATGTTGCTCCATCATCTATCTTGTGGCATGGTATAAAATGAGCCATTTTTGAAAATCTATCTACCACTACAAAGATAGAGTCTGCACCTCGTTGGGTTCAAGGCAGGCCAAGGATGAAATCCATACTAATATCCAGCCAAGGTGCAGAAGGAGCAGGTAAGGGTGTGTACAATCCATGAGCCAAAGTAAACCTTTCCTTTTTTTATACTTTTATACCATTGTTTTGGAATTCTTTTTTTGCATTGAAAATTTTTTATACTATACATTTTTTCCATATGTAAACTTTTAAAATTATTTTATCAACATTGTTTTTTGACATTACAATTTTTACTTTAAACATCAATTTTCTCACATTAAATATTTTTACACACTTCGTTTCTATCTTTTTTCAACTCATTTAAATTTATTTTTCTCATTAAAATTTTTTTACTTTTATTTTATGTATGTAAAGAAATTTAAAACTTTATTTTAGACAATTCAAATTTCTTATTTTTTAATTCCTCAAATTTTTTTTTTGAAATTATATTGCATCATTAATTTTTTTACCAACTTTTTTTACAAATCCTACCTTTTTTATACTTTTACACCATGGTTTTGAATTATTTTCTTGCATGAAATTTTTTTATACCATACATTTTTTTTCAATATCTAAACTTTTAAAATTATTTTATTAATATTATTTTTTACATTACAATTTTTACTTTAAAACATCATGTTTCTCACATTAATGATTTTTACACACTTTATTTTTATTTATTTCTGGTCATTTAAAGTTATTTTTTACATTAAACGCTTTTTACTTATATTTTCTACATTGATAGAAATTTGAAAACATTATTTTTTAGCATTTAACATTTTGAATTTTTAAATCCTCACTTCCTTTTTTTTTAAATTATGTTGCATTATAACTTTTTTACCAGAGTTTTTTACAACCCTACCTTTATTTATACTTTTACACAATGGTTTTGAATCCATTTCTTCATTGAAAATTTTTTATACCATACATTTTTTCAATATCTAAACTTTTAAAATTATTTTATTAACATTATTTTTTTACATTACAACTTTTACTGTAAAACATCATGTCTGTCACATTAAAGATTTTTATGCACTTTATTTTTTTTTCTACTCATTTAAAGTTATTTTTCACATTAAACTTTTTGTACTTTTATTTTCTGCACTGAAAGAAATTTTGAAACATTATTTTTGAACATTTAACTTTTTTAATTTTTAAAGCCTCTCTTTTTTGTAAATTATGTTGCATTATTAGTTTTTGAGGAGATTCTTTTACAAATCCTACCTTTTTTTATACTTTTACACCATCATTTTAAATTCTTTTTTTGCATTGAAATTTTTTTTATACCATACAATTTTTCAATATCTAAACTTTTAAAATTATTTTATTGACATTATATTTTTTACTTTAAAACATCATTTCTCACACTAAACATTTTTTACTTATAGTTTGTGCATTGAAAGAAATTTTGAAACATTATTTTTGAACATTTAACTTTTTTATTTTTTAAGTCCTCACTTTGTTGATGTTGCGTTATTACTTTTTTATAAGTTATTTTTTATACTTTTACACCATGGTTTTGATTTATTTTTCTCATTGAAAAGTTTTATACAATATATTTTTCAATATCTATACTTTTAAAAGTATTTTATTAACATTATTTTTTGACATTACATCTTTTACTTTAAAACATCATTTTTCTCACATTAAAAATTTTTACTCACTTCTTTTTCCCACAAAGTATTTTTTTGGTCATTGTCGAAAGGTTTTAGGGTTTAGGGTAAGTAGGAGGGGAGCCAATGTTAATGGGTAGAGTTAAGGTTAGGTTTAGGGTTTAAGTTATCATTTTCAATATTTTTAAACAAGATAAGAAAATAATGGGAGGGGGAACTAGTATTGATGGGTAGTGTTAGGTTAAGTTATCATTTAATTATTTTTAAACAAGGTAAGAAAATAAAATCACAATCTATTTTTACGGTCATAGTTAAAGGTTTTAGGGTTTACTGTTAGTGGGAGGGGAGCTAGGGTTGATGTGTAGGGGTAGGTTAGGGTTTAAGTTATCATTTTGATTATTTTTAAATCAGGTAAGAAAATAAAATCGCAATGTATTTTTATGGTGATTCTTAAAGGTTTTAGGGTTTACAGTTAGTGGGAGGATGAGCGAGGGTTGATGGGTAGGATTAGGGTTAGGGTTTAAATTATCATTTTCATTATTTTTAATGAAAGTAAGAAAATAAAACCCCAACGTATTTTTATGGTCATAGTTAAAGCTTTTAGTGTTTAGGGTTAGTGAGATGGTAGCCAACATTGATGGTAAGGTTAGGGTTACGAATAGGGATAAGGGTAGGGTTAGGGTTTAAGTTACCATTTTGATTATTTTTAAATAAGGTAAGAAAATAAAACCACAATGTTTTCTAATGGTCATTGTTAATAGTTTTAGGGTTTAGGGTTAGTTGGAGGGGGAGCTATGGGTTGTGGGAAGGGTTAGGGTTAGGGTTTAAGTTATCATTTTGATTATTAGTAAACAACGTAAGAAAATAAAACCACAACATATTTTTATGGTCATAGTTAAAGGATTTAGGTTTGTGGGAGGGGGATCCACGGTTTATGGGTAGCGTTAGGGTTAGGGTTTAAGTTACCATTTTGATTCTTTTTAAACAAGGTAAGAAAATGAAATCACAACGTATTTTTATGTTCACATATAAAGCTTTTAGGGTTTAGGGTTAGTGCGAGGGGAGCAAGGGTTGATGGATAGGGTTAGGGTTTAAGTTTTCATTTTGATTATTTTTAAACAAGGTAAGAAAATAAAACCATAACATATTTTTATGGTCATTGTTAAGGGTTTTAGGGTTTAGGCCTAGTGGGAGGGAAAGCTAGGGTTGATGGGTAGGGTTAGGGTTTAAGTTTTCATTTTGATTATTTTTAAACAAGGTAAGAAAATAAAACCACAACGTATTTTTATGGTCAAATTTAAAGGTTTTATGGTTTAGGGTTAGTGAGAGGGGGACCTAGGGTTGATAGGTAAGGTTAGGGTTGAAGTTATCATTTGAATTATTTTTAAACAAGGTAAGAAGATTAAATCACAACGTATTTTTATGTTCATATATAAAGGTTTTAGGGTTTACGGTTAAGGTTTATGTTTTTATGTTGATTTGAATTATTTTATTAACATTATTTTTTGACATTACATTTTGTACTTTAAAACATAATTTTTCTCACATTAAAGATTTTTACATCATTTTTTTTTCTACTCATATAAATTTATTTTTCACATTAAGCTTTTATTACATATATTTTGTGCAGCGAAAGAAATTTTGAATAATTATTTTTGAACATTTAAATTTTTTATTTTTTAAATCCTCACTTTTTTGTGAAATTATGTTGCATTATTACATTTTTACTAGATTTTCTTATAAACCCTACTTTTTTTATACTTTTACACCATGGTTTTGAATTATTTTTTTGCATTGAAAATTTTTTATGCCATACTTGTTTTCAAGATGTAAACTTTTAAAATTATTTTATTTACATTATCTTTTGACATTAGATTTTTTACTTTAAAACATCATTTTTCTCACATTAAAGATTTTTACACAGTTTGTTTTTATTTTTTTCTACTCATTTAAATTTATTGTACACATTAAACTTTTTTCACTTATATTTTGTGCACTGAATGAAAATTTGAGATATTATTTTTGAACATTTAACTTTTTTACTTTTATAATCCTCACTTTTTTTCTGAAATTATGTTGGATTATTACTTTTTTACCAGATTTTTTTACAAACCCTACCTTTTCCTTATACTTTTACACCATACTTTTGAATTCTTTTTTCGCATCGAAAGGTTTTTATATCATACATTTTTTTCAATATCTAAACTTTTAATATTATTTTATTCACATTATCTTTTGACATTACATTTTTTGCTTCAAAACATCATTTTTCTCACATTAATGATTTTTACACAGTTCGTTTTTATTTTTTTTTACTCATTTAAATTTATTTTACACATTAAACTTTTTTCACTTATACTTTGTGCATTGAAAGAAATTTTGAAACATTGTTTTTGAACTTTTAACTTTTTTATTTTTTAAATCCTCATTGTTTTGTGAAATTATGTTGAATTATTAATTTTTTACCAGATTTTTTTACAAACCCTACCTTTTTTTATACTTTTACACCATTGTTTTGAATTATTTTTTCGCATTGAAAATTTTTTATACCATACATTTTTTTCAATATCTAAACTTTTAAAATCATTTTATTATCAATATTTTTTGTCATTAAATTTTTTACTTTAAAACATAATTTTTCTGACATTAAATATTTTTACAATCATTGTTTTTATTTTTTTCTAATCATTTAAATTTATTTTTCACATTAAACCTTTTTTACTTATATTCTGTGCATTGTAAGAAAATTTGAAACATCATTTTTGACCATTTAGCTTTTTTATTTTTTAAATCCTCACTGATTTGTGAAATTATGTTGGATTATTACTTTTTTATATACTTTTACACCATGGTTTTGAATTATTTTTTTCATTGAAAAGTTTTTATACCATACTTTTTTTCAAGATCTAAACTTTTAAAATTATTTTATTCACATTATCTTTTGACATTACATTTTTTACTTTAAATCATCATTTTTCTCACATTAAAGATTTTTACACAGTTCGTTTTTATTTTTTTCTACTCATTTAAATTTATTTTACACATTAAAATTTTTTCACTTATATTTTGTGCATTGAATGAAAATTTGAGATATTATTTTTGAACATTTAACTTTTTTACTTTTTAAATCCTCACTTTTTTCTAAAATTATGTTGCATTATTACTTTTTTACCAGATTTTTTTACGATCCCTACCTTTTTTTTATACTTTTACACCATTGTTTTGAATTATTTTTTTCGCATTGAAGATTTTTTATACCATTCATTTTTTTCAATATCTAAACTTTTAAAATCATTTTATTATCAATATTTTTTGACATTACATTTTTTACTTTAAAACATAATTTTTCTCACATTAAATATTTTTACAATCCTTGTTATTTTTTCTAATCATTTAAATTTATGTTTTACATTAAACATTTTTTACTTATATGTTTTGCATTGTAAGAAAATTTGATACATCATTTTTTACCATTTATGTTTTAGGGTTTACGGTTAGGGGGAGGGGGAACCATGGTTGATGGGTAAGGTTAGGGTTAGGGTTAGGATTTGAATTTAAGTTATCATTTTGATTATTTTTAAACAAGGTAAGAAAATAAAACCACAATCTATTTTTATATTCATTGTTAAAGGTTTTAAAGTTTAGGGTTAGTGGGAGGGAGAGCCAGGGTTGATGGATAGGGTTAAGGTTTAAGTTATCACTTTGATTATTTTTAAACAAGGCAAGAAAATAAAACCACAATGTATTTTTATGGTCATTGTTAAAGGTTTTAGGGTTTAGGGCTAGTGGGAGGGGGAGTCAAGGTTGATGGATAGGGTTAGGGTTAAGGTTTAAGTTATCATTTTGATTATTTTTAAACTAGGTAAAAAAATACAACCACAATGTATTTTTATGGTCATTGTTAAAGGTTTAGGGTTAGGGGGAGGGGGAGCCAGGGTTCATGGGTAGGGTTAGGGTTTAAGTTATGATTTTGATTATTTTTAAACAAGGTAAGAAAATAAAACTACAACGTATTTTTATGGTCATAGTTATACATTTTAGGGTTTCGGGTTAGTGGGAGGGGGAGCCAGGGTCGATGGGCAGGGGTAAGGTTAGGTTAGCGATAGGGTTTAAGTTATCATTTTTGGTTATTTTTAAACAAGGTAAGTAAATAAAACCATAATGTCTTCTTATGGTCATAGTTAAAGGTTTTAAGGTATAGGGTTAATGGCAGGGGAGCCAATGTTGATGGGTAAAGTTAGGGTTAGGGTTTGATTTATCATTCTAATTATATTTAAACAAGGTAAGAAAATAAAACTACAACGTAGTTTTATGGTCATTGTTAAAGGTTTTAGGGTTAGTGGGAGGGGGAACTAGGGTTGATGGGTAGGGTTAGGGTTAGGGTTTGGGTTTAAGTTATCATTTGATTCTTTTTAAACAAGATAGGAAAATAAAACCACAAAATATTTTTGTGGTCATATTTAAAGGTTTTAAGGTTAGTGGGAGGCGAAGCCAGTGTTGATGGGAAGGTTAGGGTTAGGCTTTAAGTTATCATTTTGATTATTTTTAAAAGTGTTAAGAAAATAAAACTACAACGTATTTTTATGGTCATAGTGGAAGGTTTTAGGGTTTAGGGTTAGCAGGAGGGGAGCCAAGGTTGGTTGGTAGGGTTAGGGTTTAAGTTAACATTTTGATTATTTTTAAATAAGGTAAGAAATATAACCACAACGTATTTTTATGGTCATAGTTAAAGGTTTAAGTGTTTAGAGTTAGTGGGAGCAGAGCCATGGTTGATGGGTAGGGTTAGGGTTAGAGTTTAAGTTACCATTTTCATTATTTTTAAACAAGGTAAGAAAATAAAACCACAACGTATTTTTATGGTCATTGTTAATGGGTTTAGGGTTACTGCGAGGGGAGGCGATGTTAACATTTCAGTTATCATTTTGATTATTTTTAAACAAGATAAGTAAATAAAACCACAACGTATTTTATGGTCATAGTTAATTATTTTTGGGTTTAGGGTTAGTGGGAAGGGAGTCAACGTTGATCAGTAGGGTTAGGGATAGTGTTAGGGTTTAAGCTATCATTTTTATTCTTTTTAAACAAGGTAAGAAAATAAAACCACAATGTATTTTTATGGTCATTGTTAAAGGTTTTAAGGTTTAGGGTTAGTGGAAGGGGGAACCAGGGTGTATGGTAGGGTTAGGGTTAAGGTTTAAGTTATTATTTTTATTATTTTTAAACGATGTAAGAAAATACAACCACAACATATTTTTATGGTCATTGTTAAAGGTTTTAGGGTTTAGGGTTAGTGGGAAGGGAGCTAGGGTTTATGGGTATGGTTAGGGTTAGAGTTTAAGTTATCATTTTGATTATTTTTAAATGGGGTAAGAAAATAAAACCACAACGTATTTTTATGGTCATTGTTAAAGGTTTTAGGGTTTTGGGTTAGTGAGAGGGGAGCCAAGTTTGATGGATAGGGTTAGGGTTAGAGTTAGCGTTAGGGTTTAAGTTATCATTTTGATTATTTTTAAACAAGATAAGAAAATAAAACCACAATGTATTTTTATGGTCATAGTTAAAGGTTGTAGGATTTAGGGTTAGTGGAGGGGGAGCCAAGGTTGATGAATAGGGTCAATGTTTAAGTTATCATTTTGATTATTTTTAAACAAGGTAAGAAAATAAAACCACAACGTACTTTTATGGTCACGGTTAAATGTTTTAGGGTTTAGGGTTGGTGGGAGGTGGAGCCAAGGTTGATGGCTAGGGTTAGGGTTACAGTTAGAGTTTATGTGATGGTTTAGGTTATCTCATAGATGATTTTTAAACAAGGTAAAAAAATAAAACCCCAACGTATTTTCATGGTCATTGTTAAAGGTTTGAGAGTTTAGGGTTAGTGGGATGGGGAGCTAGGGTTGATGGGTGGGGTTAGGGTTTAAGTTATCAATTTGATGATTTTTAAACAAGGTAAGAAAATAAAACCACAACATACACTACAAAAATATATGACTTGTACCTATGGATAAAAACTATCACTAAAAGTTAAAAAACTGTAGGTAAATGTGTCTTTGACCTACAGAGCTATGGACTGTCAACTTTAACGAATGGTATAAGGAAAAATAATAATTTATTGTTGTAGGTTTTACCTACAGATGTATTTTTACCTACTGTCATATATAACTATCCTTATAAGCAACACGTACAATTTACAATATATGTAGGTAAAAGTCATTAATTTATACCTATGACTTCCAACTGTAAGTAAAAGTATTAACTTATACTTATGATCCTCAGGTGTAGGTAAAAATCATAAACTTATACCTACAAATAAAGGTTTGCAGGTAAAAATCATTTACTTGTATCTACCAAATCACACCATAGGTAAAAGTCATATAAAAAATATTATATCTACCCAATCAAACTGCATGTAAAAGTCACATAACTTATACCCAATCAGACATTATTTTTTAGCATTTAACTTTTTTATATTTAAAATCCTCACTTCTTTGTAAAATTATGATGCACTGTTATTCTTTTACCGGATTTTTGTATAAACCCTGCCTTTTTTTAATACTTTTACAACATGGTTTTCAATTATTTTTTCGCATTGAAAAGTTTTTATACCATACATTTTTTTCAATATCTAAACTTTTAAAATTATTTTCTTAACATTATTTTCTGACATATCAATTTTTACTTTAAAAAATCATTTTTCTCACATTACAGATTTTTATATACTTTGGTTTTATTTATTTTCTGCTCATTTAAATTTATTTTTCACATTACACTTTTTTTCTTATATTTTGTGCATTGAAAGAAAATTTGAAACATTATTTTTAAACATTTAACTTTTTTATTTTTTAAATACTCACTTTTTTATAAAATTATGTCGCATTATTACTTTTTTACCAGATTTTTTATAAACCCTACCTTTTTTTTATACTTTTACACCATGGTTTTGAATTATTTTTTCGCATTGAAAATTTTTTATACCATACATTTTTTTTCAATATCTAAACTTTTAAAATTATTTTATTAAGATTATTTTTTTTACATTATAATTTTTACTTTAAAACATCATTTTTTTCCCACATTAAAGATTTTTACAGACTTCTTTTTTTTTCTACTCATTTAGATTTAATTTTCACATTAAAATTTTTTTAATTATAATTTATGGATTGAAAGAAATTTAAAACTTTATTTTTTAAAATTTAGCTTTTTTATTTTTAAATTTCTCACTTTTTGTGAAATTATGTTGAATTATTGCCTTTTTACCATAGTTTTTTAGAAACTCTACCCTTTTTTATACTTTTACACCATGGTTTTCAATTTTTTTTTGCATTGAAAATTTTTTATACCATACATTTTTTTAATATCTAAACTTTTAAAATTATTTGATTAACATTACTTTTTATATTATAATTTTTACTTTAAAACATCATTTTTCTCACATCAAAGATTTTTTTCTACTCATTTAAATTTATTTTTCACATTAAACTCTTTTTACTTATATTTTGTGTATTTAATGAATTTTTCAAACATTATTTTTCAGCACTTGAATTTTTTATATTGAAAATCCTCACTTTTTAAATTTAATGAATTTTTTGCATTAAAAAATATTTATACCATACATTTTTGTCAATATCTAAAATTTTAAAATTATTTTATCAATATTATTTTTTAACACATTTTTCTCACATTACAAATTTTTACACACTTCATTTTTATTTTTTTCTACTCATTTAAATTTATTTTGCGAATTGAAATAAATTTTTAAACATTATTTTTTAACATTTAGCTTTTTTATTTTTTAAATCCTCACTTTTTTGTAAAATTAGGTTGCATTATTATTTTTTTACTAGATTTTTTTATAAAGCCTACTTTTTTTTATACTTTTATAACATGGTTTTCAATTATTTTTTCACAATGAAAATTTTTTGCTCACATTAAAGACTTTTACACACATTCTTTTTTTTTCTACTCATTTAAATTTATTTTTCACATTAAACTTTTTTACTTATATTTTATGTATTGAAAGAAATTTTGAAACATTATTTTTGAAAATTTAAATTTTTATTTTTTAATTCCTAACTTTTTTTGTGAAATTATGTTGCATTATTACTTTTTTACCAGATTTTTTTATAAATCCTACATTTTTTTAAGAGTTTACTTCATTAAAAATATGACTATAAATCACATAATAATTGAAAGTTTTCAATACATAATAAGTTCAAATCCACATAATAAATTTAAATTACTCCAAATAAGCAGAAATTAAAGTAGAAACACTTAAAATTTCAAAACTTTTTTAGACATAAGAACAAATTATATTCAAAACACTTAAAATTAGAGTCAACATAGAAAAACACCTAAGAAATTTGCTCACGAGTTTACTCCGATTTTACCGAGTTTACTCCGAGTTTACTATTTTTCCAATTTTACTGCGATTTAACTCGTCTGAGACTTGTAAACTCATAAACTCGTATGATTTTATGAGTTAACTCGCGATTTTGATAACCATGTTCACAACAATGCCTCTAAATTCAAATAACATTATTTCTACACAATTATCTTATATACATATTGAATAATAGAATAACATCCTTTAAAACTTCCAGCCACAATCCTACATACTTCATTTCAAAACATCCTGCCTTTCTGCATCATCACTATTATCTGTTCCCGTTCAAAGCACGATCATCACAATCAGACAACAAAACACAAACAATGCAAGGGTAAGCTTACATAATACACAACATATCATTACATCAATTGTAAAACATGAAGGTTGCACAACGTTTATATTTAGTACCATCAATACACATTCACTAATAGTAAATAACCAAACAATCATTCTTATGTTCCACCTGAACATATGCACTCACAACCAACCAATAAAACATTAATTAAATATCATAATCAATCAAATCAAACACACTTATATTCCCTTGAATACAAGTTTTTCACACAACAACATGTTCAAACGGGACATATTCTGGAATATCTACATTTAGTTCGGACACCGAGGCGACTTAAGATCCCTTCTAATTGGCGACAGACGTCCAATCTGCCTGTGTTACCACAATTGAAGTCTAAGCAATACTCATCTGAAAACAACAAACTGATGTCTAGTGTCTACCTGACACCATGTTACACACAGTTGTTGTCTGAGTATGTCCTTTAAGCACCCTCTTGCATATCTAGTATTAGGACCACAATGTAAATCACAAAAATATCCCCATGCATATATGATATTCTGGATTACATTGACCACAACTGTGTTCCTAACATCAATGTACCCCACCAAACATATCATCCAAGGCTAAGTTACCCAACTGTAACTGCCTACAACCAATAACATCAATAAATGGATCCTTATCATGTATTCCAATCATATGCATTACATCACAATTCTAAATAATACATTGTCATTCCAATAATTCAATTCCAGCCACAAAAAATCAATTCAACCGAAACTAACTTACCCTACCATAACTGCCACATTCAAACTATCCAATAATCATCCAATTCCATATCAAACATCATTCACATAATAATCATCAATCTCAACTATGAAATCTTAATATACGCTAAATTAGTTCATATCACAATCAAATAAGCACTATATTGAATAGCTCAAAACACAATTAAAATAAATGTTATCTTAAATAGCTCAAAATATAGTCAAAATACTCGTTATATCAAATAACTCAAATCTCTCAACTACCAAATCACTTGTCTATTAACAAAAATCCACAAAAGAGCTTCCCTTACCTATTTCTCCGTCCAAAAGTTGATTAAAATATAAGCAGAAGAATCAATCGAAGAAATTACACAGGAACCTGATAAGAATCCCAAATTAAATAGGAAGCTTAGAAATCAAGATCTTCAATGAAATTCCATCTTGAACGAAATGAAAGGATCGAAAATGATTGGAAAAAGTTTATAAAATTATGATCAGACATACCTATACTAATCACCTCTCAGAATCAGGAGCAATGGAAGAGACCGCGTCAAATTTCGTCAACATTTCGACCACCATGCAAGAGACGAAAGATTGTGAGGAGGAAGAGAAAACGGACAATCGTACGAGAAGAGAAATAAGAAAATTAAAAGAAAAGAGAATTTATATAGCGTTGGGTTGTATTTAGTAAATTTAGTTTTCTAAATGCATCCTCTCCCTTTTGATAATGGAAACTCCGAGAACTTCCCGAAACTCAATTAAAACCTTCCGAAATAAAAGAATAATAATTATTCTCATCTCTCAATTCTTCTACCATCAACTGAATACAACCACATAATCTAAACAAACTAATAAATGCATCAATCTCAAATAAATTAATAATACAAGTTAAAACTTAAATTTAATTCCCTTAACTATTTATTCTTTGAATTTATAACGTATTAAATAAACAGGTCCTTACAATACTCCCAACAAAAAGAATTTTTGTCCTCGAAAATGTGCTAAGTGTAAAGTGAGTTGAAACTACAAGCTCACAGATCTACACTCAAGTTAATTCATCACTTTCTATTTTACTTCTATTATACTCTGATCATTGTATCTAATATCCTCAATTCCAATAAAAAGAAATCTTTATTATTGGTAATCCACTTCTTCTATCAAATATGTGCTAGTAACTAGCTCGAAAATAAGTTATAGACAATCAAATAGACTTCTATCTAAGAATCTCCTTCAAATTAGACTCTTCAAAAGGTAGCTTTGGGAAGGAACACTACCAAGCCGTGATTAAATCACTCAAATGACCAAAAAAATATTTACTATACCAAAAATCAAGAACATAGGTTTTGATTTCATCCAAATCGGATATATGGTTTGAAAATTACGCACACCAGAAGTTTGTAGCTTTAGGAGATTCTTCAAATCGGTTTTCTGCACCAATTTTGATACACAACTTGAACCCTTTTGGAACTCAAAAACAGATTTTATATGCGTTGAATGTGACCTGAAACCTTTGGTTTGAAACAATTCCGCCAAACGGTTAGGAAATAACGCCCTTTACAAGTTTGTAAAAGATTAAGTTTTCTAGAAAACCGGTTTACTACCAATTTTTCTGTAAAAATGTTCAAACTCATGAATGACCCCAAAAAAGATTTAGAGGGTATTAAAATAAATCTATGGGCTTTCATTTCACTTGAAAAGCTCAAACGGTTTGAAAGTTATGCCCATTTCAATTTTTGGGTAAATGCATAATTTAGAAAATGAGTGGTTTTCGAAGGTAAATTTGAAATCCATAGGAAAAACTCAAAAAAATCCTCCAAAAAGATTTTCTAAACCAAAAGCCAAGGTTTTAGAAACTGATTTCGCCTTAAAATTCCTCCTGGATCAAAAGTTAGCATTTTCAGGTCACTACATGAACTGATTTTGCCTCAAAATGAACCTAGGGGTCCAAAATAGGTTATACAAGTCCAGTGACCACGACATTTGACAAGCAACTATATTTTGGTAATTCAAAACTGTGGGAAAATGTTTAGTTCTAAAAATCATCCTACACAGAAAGTTATGCAGCGCCAAAGTTGACCCTTTTTCCTCAATTAGGTCATTACTAATGTACCTAAAATGAACAGTTTCAACTCTAACTGAAATGTTTCAACTTTGATAGCTAACACTCATCAATTTGGGTATGGTATGGTAATAAAACATCTACTCTAGCAAAAAATTAGAGATATTGGCCACCACTTCCAATTTTTCCCTCACGTGCTCGTCTAGTATAACAAATTTAAGAATTTTTTGGCTATACATTTAAACTATATCAATGTCTTCTCTACCACCAAATTACAAATTCAAATACACTATATCAATGTCTTCTCTACCACCAAATTACAAATTCAAATACACTAACAATTCAACTATAAATCGAGTATAAACCTCTTACTTTCAAATACAGTCTTCAGACATTCTCAATCTACACCGCCCTCCATTGTAGTTGGATTTGTCACCCTCTTCTCAGTTGATATCATCTGGCTCAAGAACTCCACTCTTTCAAGATTTCAAACATTACTTAAATGTTTTTGACATAGTTGAATCATTCGTCACTCCAAATAACATCATCACATACTTAGTGTTCATTTTAAACTAAAAAAAATTGTTTTACAAACTCTCATTGATATGACGACATCCAAACCTTGTACTAAACTTAGGAAACATCTTGTCTCCATGTCATTAATCCATGATACTAACCATCCTGAGCAACGGATATTTGTCCTTGATGATTAACTGATCCAATTATTTTTAATTCACACCCAACTCTGACTCTTCTATTACTAGTAATATCATTCCTCTTCCTAACGATTTATTGGATTCTATCTTCTATTGTATCTTAGGGGAGTTTCCAATTGACTTCTTCAACTTGACCGACAGTAATGTCAAATGATAATGAATTACATAACCTTGTTTCTCCTCTAGAATAACATCTTTAACAAATTTAGCTTCTAACTCCCAATGTAATTTTTTTGTACTTCCTCTAGAACCATTTTGGAAAAGACCTTAATCAACCCTATCTCTCATAAATCAATTTGACTTCCAACTTCAAGGAATAGCAAACACCAAGCTACTTTCTTAAAACCAAATGCATCAATTGAGCAGACACAATCTACTAATCTAGCATTAAAGTAGACAAAAACATGATTAGTACATTCTATCAGAATGCGATCGATAGATAACCAATCAATTCCTAGGGTTATATCCAAGTTCATCAAAACTAATAGATCAAGCTAAACCTTGATCTTACATCTACTTAACCTATTTTTTTTTTTACCATCTATATTCTTATATCTTTCTCATTTTCCTATCTCATGAAAATGAACTCATATCGTTACAATTTGGAAAATAATAACAAACAATCTACGGGGACAATCTCACAAGAAGTTGATATTTTGAAGAAAATTCATTACAATGGAATTCTAAAGGCACCTCTCACAATTTTATTAAAAATTCTTTCTTCCAAACAACTTCATCTTGCTCAAACATAGATAGAATAAAAGGCATATGTTACCCATACAAGTGATCATTTCAAAATAAACAACATATAAAAACACTTTCCTGAAAACTATTTTCCATTGAAACCAACATTAAACACAATACATTCTAAATTTAGTCAAACAGTCCCATTATACATACCAAAAACATTATAATTCCTCATTCATGATCACTTCATAAAATCACCTAGCAAACAAGTCACACTCACAAGTATAGCAAACCTATTCCCCTCAAGTCCGTGTATAGGAACGAATTGCTCTGATACCACTATTGTAATATCCCAAATTTCTTTATTATTATTTATACCATAAATTCTCTTAAAAATAATTTAAATTACTATTATCTATAATCCAAATACCAAGATATAAAATTTTCATTATATTATACTCGATATTAAAGCATACATTATAACACTTCCAAAGTTCAAATTAAAATATCACAGAGTACGCACAATTTCAGCTCGCCAGCGAACATCGTCGCTTGGCAAAACCCAGGTAGCTCACCCAATGATAACTATCGCCCAGCTAGACCCTGTAGATGGCAAAACCGGGCGATAGTAGAACCGCTACTGCCAAAACCAATCAACATGCTGACATATAATTCTGCATTCTTATGCATGATATCGTAATTCATCTATCTTTTTACACCATATTCACACAACTTCCATAATAATATAATAATCACATAACTTTATAACAATGCCTCTAAATTCAAATAACATTATTTTTACACAATTCTCTTATATACATATACAACAATAGAATAATATCCTTTGAAACTTTCAGCCACAATCCAACATACTTCATTTCAAAGCATCCTGCCTTTCTGCATCATCACTATTATCTGCTCCCGTGCAAAGCACGATCATCACAGTCAGACAAAAAAACACAAAGAATGCAAGGGTAAACTTACATAATACGCAACATATCATTACATCAATCATAAAACATGAAGGTTGCACAACGTTTATATTTAGTACCATCAATACACATTCACTAATAGTAAATAACCAAGCAATCATTCTTATGTTTCACCTGAACATAAGCACTCACAACCAACCAATAAAACATTAATTAAATATCATAATCAATCAAATCAAACACACTTATATTCCCTTGAATACAAGTTTTTCACACAATAGCATGTTCAAATGCGACATATTCCGGAATATCTACATTGAGTTCAGACATCGAGGCAGCTTAAGACCCCTTCCAATTGGTGACAGACGTCCAATCTGCCTGTGTTACCACCAATTTAAGTCTAAGCAATACTCATCTGACAACCACAAACTGATGTCTAGTGTCTACCTGACACCCTGTGACACACAATTATTGTCTGAGTATGTCCTTTAAGCACCCCTTGCATATCTGGTAGTAGGACCACAATGTAAATCACAAAAATATCCCCTTGCATATATGATATTATGGATTACATTGACCACAACTGTGTCCCTAACATTAATGTACCCCACCAAACATATCATCCAAGGTTAAGTTACCCAACTGTAACTTCCTACAACCAACAACATCAATAAATGTATCCTCATCATGCATTCCAATCATATGCATTACATCACAATTCCAAATAATACATTGTCATTCCAATAATTCAATTCCAGTCACAGAAAATCAATTCAACCGAAACTAAGTTATTCTACCATAACTGCCACATCCAAACTAGTCAATAATCATCGAGTTCTAGATCAAACATCATTCACATAATAATCATCAACCTCAACTATGAAATCTTAATATACGCTAACTTAATTAGTTCAAATCACAATCAAATACGCACTATATTGAATAGCTCAAAACACAATTAAAATAAATGTTATCTTAAATAGCTCAAAATATAGTCAAAATACTCGTTATATCAAATAACTCAAATCTCTCAACTACCAAATCACTTGTCCATTAACAAAAATCAACAAAAGAGCTTCTCTTACCTATTTCTCTGTCCAAAAGCTGATTAAAACATAAGTAGAAGAATCAACCGAAGAAATTACACAGGAACCTGATAAGAATCCCAAATTAAACAGGAAGCTTAGAAATCAAGATCTTCAATGAAGTTTCGTCTTGAACGAAATGAAAGGATATAAAACGATCGGAAAAGGTTTAGAAAATTACGATCAGACATACCTATATTGATCACCTCTCAGAATCAGGAGCAATGGAAGACACCGCGTCGAATTCTGTCAACGTTTCGACCGCCATGCAAGAGACGAAAAATTGTGAGGAGGGAGAGAAAACGGACAATAGCACGAGAAGAGAAATAAGAAAATTAAAAGAAAAGAGAATTTATATAGCATTGGGTTGTATTTAGTAAATTTAGTTTTCTAAATGCAACCTCTCCCTTTTGATAACGGAAACTCCGAGAACTTCCCGAAACTCAATTAAAACCTTCTGAAATAAAAGAATAATAATTATTCTCATCTCTCAATTCTTTTACCATCAACTGAACCACATAGTCTTAACAAACTAATAAATGCATCAATCTCAAATAAATTAATAATCTAAGTTAAAACTTAAATTTAATTCCTTTCACTATTTATTTTTCGAATTTATAATGTATTAAATAAACAGGTCCTTACATTACCATACATCTTTTTCAATATCTAAATTTTTAAAATGATTTTATTAAAAATATTTTTTGACATTAAAATGTTTTATTTAAAATATCATTTTTCTCACATTAAGGATTTTTACACACTTGTTTTGTATATTTTTCCTACTCATTTAAATTTATTTTTCACATTAAATTTTTTTACTTACATTTTGTCCATTGAAAGAAATTTTGAAATATTATATTTGAACATTTAACTTTTTTTATTTTTTAAATCCTCAGTGAAATTATGTTGCATTATTTTGTTTTTTACCAGATTTTTTTATAAATGCTGCCTTTCTTTATACTTTTACAACATGATTTTGAATTATTTTTTCGCATTAAATTTTTTTTTATAACATACATTTTTTCAATATCTAAACTTTTAAAATTATTTTATTAACATTATCTTTTCACATTACAATTTTTAATTTAAAACATCATTTTTCTCGGATTAAAGAGTTTTACAAACTTTCTTTTTATTTTTTTTCTACTCATTTAAATTTACTTTTCACATTCAATTTTTTTTACTTATATTTTGTGCATTGAAATAAATTTTGAAACATTATTTTTGAATTATTTTTTGCATTGGAAATTTTTAAGTTGTTTTCAAAAATTATTTTTTAACATTTAACTTTTTCATTTTCAAATCTTTACTTTATTTTAACTTATTTTGCCAGATTATTTTTTTACAAGTGCTTTTTTTTATAAATCTTACCTTTTTTTATCTTTTTCATGGTTTTTTTTTTCATTCAAAATTTTTGTGCCTTACATTTTTTTCATTATATAAAATTTTAAAATTATTTTATTAACATTATTTTTTAAATTTTAATTTAAAACATTACTTTTTTCATTTAAAAGCTTTATTTTTATATTTTTACTACTCATTTATTTTTGGAATAAAAGGCATATGTTAAATTATTTTTACTTATATTTTATTCATTTAAACTTATTTTGAAACATCATCTACAAACAATTTATTTTTATTCTTTAAATCCTTACTTTTATATTAAATTATTTTATAATATTATTTTTTTACCATTTTTTTATTAACATTACCCATTTTTATAGTTGTTAAAAAAGTTTTAAATTATCTTTTGCATTGAAAATTTTTTATACCTTGTATTTGATTCAGTGTCTAAGCTTCTAAAATTATTTCTTTAACATTATTTTTTCGCATTACAGTTTTTAAAACATCACTTTTTTTTCACATGGAGGATTTTTAAACATTAATTTTATATTTTTACTACACAATTAAAATTATTTTTTACATTAATTTTTTTTACTCATATTTTGTTCATTAAAAATTATTTTGAAACATAATTTTTTTGAATATTAAACTTCTTATTTTTTAAGTCCTTACTTTTTTTACAGACTTATTTTGCAATATGATTTTTTAAGAGTTCTTTTTTAATAAACATTACCCTTTTTTCCTACTTTTTACACATGATTTTGAATTTTTTTTTGCATTAGAAAATTTTTATACCTTACATTTTTTTTCATTATCTAAACTTTAAAATTATTCTATTAACATTATTTTTTGACATTACAATTGTTAATTTAAAACATCATTTTTTCACATTAAAGATTTACAACAACTTCATTTTTATATTTTTACTACTCATTTAAATTTCTTTTTTACATTAAATATTTTACTTATATTTTGTCCATTTAAAGAAAATTTGAAACATCATTTTTGAACATTTAACTGTTTGATTTTTTAAATCTTCACTTTTTTATGAACTTATTTTGCGGTATTATTTTTTTAGGAGTTTTTTTTTATAAACCTTACCCCTTTTTATGTTTTTTCAACATGGTATTAAATTAATTTTTGCGCTTATATTTTTTTAATTATCTAAACTTTTAAAATTATCTCTTTAATATTTTTTTTCACATTACTGTTTTAACATTCAAGCATCACTTTTTTCATATTGAAGATTTTTAAACCTTTATTTTTATATTTTTATTACTCATTTAAATATAAATTTCACATTAAATTCTTTCTAGTTATACATTTTTAGTTAAACTTATTTTGAAACATCATTTTTGAATATTTAACTATTTCATTTTTAAATCTTTATTTTTTTTAAGTTATTTTTCAATATTATTTTTTTACAAGCTTTTTTTATAAATCTTACCCTTTTTATCATTTTTCAACATGGTGTTAAATTGTTTTTTTTCTGCATTGAAAATTTTTATACCTGACATTATTTTATTATCTAAAATTTTAAAATTATTTTGTAAACATTATTTTTTCAAAGCATAATATTTAATTTAAAACACCACGTTTTTCATTTTAAAGCTTTATTTTTATATTTTTACTACTTATTGAAATTTATTTTTCACATTAAACTCATGTCACTTATATTTTATTCATTTAAACTTATTTTGAAACATCATTTACGAATAATTAACTTTTTTATTTTTTAAATTCTTACTTTTTATATTAACTTATTTGTAATATTATTTTTTTACCATTTTTTATAAACATTACCCACTTTATACTTTTTAAAAAATTTTAAATTATTTTTTCGCATTGAAAATTTTTATACCTTACATATTATTCATTGTCTAAACTTTTAAAATTATTTTTTTAATATTATTTTTTTTTGCATTACAGCTTTTAATACATCACTTTATTTCCACATGAGGATTATTAAACATTAATTTTATGTTTTTAATATACATTTAAAATTATTTTTAACATTAATTTTTTTACTCATATTTTGTTCATTCAAAATTATTTTGAAACAGAAATGTTTTTAACATTTAACTTTTTTTCTTTTTAAATTCTTACTTTTTTGTATACTTATTTTGCAATATTATTTTTTAAGAGATTTTTTAATAAACATTATCCAAGATTTTTAAATTACAATTTTTTAAGATCTTTTTTAATAAAATTTTTTCTCTTTAACTTTTTTTTTTACATTACAATTTTTAATATCAAACATCACTTTTTTCATATTGAGGATTTTTAAACCTTCATTTTTATAATTTTACTACTCATTTAAACTTATTTTACACATTAAATTCTTTTTATTTAAAGTTATTTTGAAACATCATTTTCGAACATTTAAATTTTTCATTTTAAATCTTTACTTTTTTTAACTTATTTTACAATATTATTTTTTACAAGATTTTTTTATAAATCTTACCCTTTTTATCCTTTTTCAAGATGGTTTTAAATTATTGTTTTTTTGCATTGAAAATTTTTATACCTTATATTTTTTTTCATTATCTAAAATTTTAACATTATTTCATTAACATTATTTTTTCAAATTACAATTTTTAATTGAAAATGTCATTTTATTTTGACACTAAAGATTTTTAAAAGCTTTATTTTTATATTTTTACTACTTATTTAAATTTACTTTTCACATTAAATTGATTTTACATATAGTTTATTCATTTAAACTATTGAAACATCATTCTCGAACATTTAACTTTTTTATTTTTTAAATCCTTTCTTTTTTTATGAACTTGTTTTGTAATATTAGTTATTTACATGTTTTTTAATCAACCTTCTTCTTTTTTATACTTTTAAAACATGGTTTTGAATTGGTTTGCTGCATTGAAAATCTTTATACTTTACCGTTTTTCATCATCTAAACTTCTAAAAGTATTTCCTTAATATTATTTTTTCCCATTACAGTTTTTCAATTCAAACATCACCTTTTTTATAGAAGATTTTTCAACCTTCATTTGTATATTTTTTCCTACTCATTTAAATTTATTTTTTACACTAAAGTCTTTTTACTTATATTTTGTTCTTTTAAAACTATTTTGAAATATCATTTTGAACATTTAGTTTTTTTATTTTTTAAATCATTACTTTTTTTAACGTATTTGGCAATGAACTTATTATTAATGTATATTCCATTTGTCGTTGTTTATGACTGAGTAGTTTTTGTTGGTTTTTACGTAGTTTTGAATGTGTTTTTTATTATCGTGTTGTGCATTATGTGTTGACCGAGAGTGTAGTGTGTGGTTAGGTTGAGAACGTCGAGTAGGCGATTAGTGACCCAGGTATGCAGCTAGTGCCTCATCAGGTAAAGAGCGTTGAATAGGTGATGGGTACCTCGTCAGGTAGAAAGGGGGGAATAAAGAATATGTTGTTTGCACAATGGGCATCGAGTTGTGCGCTGAGGTCCTTAGTTGTTGTGGTACTGTGTTTAAAATACGTACAAAAAGAGTAATAGTAGAAAAATTGTAACAGTAATGAGTGTAGCACTTGTTTGGTTCTATTGATTATGTTTAGATACAAGTATGTCTCATTAAAACCTCCTCTGGAAAAAACCATATTCTTACATCACCTGTTTACATATTTAACTATAGTATGCCTTTAGATGGGTAGCGTTCCAAGTTCCCGGGAGGGGTTCTCCGTGCAATGTCTGTAGTTGGTATGCTTTGTTGTAGAGGTCTCAGTGACTTTGAATGGACCTTCCTATGTGGGGTTGAGCTCGCCCATCCATGGATCTTTATGGGCATTTCCTCTCCATCTCCAAACTAGATCACCTTATTGGAAAACATGTCCGTCTAAGGGATGGTTTGCCAAGCTATACTAGGATAGTAGCTTCTACTCTCTAGGTTAGTTGAAAAGGCATTTCTCCTATTTTTCTTTGCGGGCGCAGTGGTATCCCCAAAGGACACTAGGTGGCTTGTTGGCCCAAGACTTGTGTTGTTGTCCCAACCGAGCTTTGAGTTCATCAAGGATTACCTTGTTGGCAACCTCGACTTAGCCGTTTGTTTCGGGGTGTTCCATCGAGGATACCAAGTGGTTGATGCCAAGGTTCTTCTAGAACTTTTCAAAGGAGGATGTCATAAATTGTTTGTCGTTATCTGTTACAATTGAGTGGGGGAGATCGAAACGACAGACTATCAATTGTCATGTGAACTTTTGAACTTGTTGGGTTATGATATTGGCAACTGAAGTTGCTTCAATCCATTTGGTGAAGTAATTTATTGCAACTATGAGGAATTTAACTTGTCTACCTAAGGGGGGAAATGGGCCAAAGTGTCAAGATGGTGTGCAACTACTCGGGGAATGATTAGCTCTACTGCCATGTTCTTGACATTTGATGCACTTTCTTGTGTATGTTATACAATCATGCTGCTTAGTGTGTCAATAGTAACCAACTCAGGTTACTCGTTGCATCACACTCCGAGCTCTCGAATGTGATCCACATATACCTAGGTAGATATCGTTCAATACATAGTGTGCTTGATCTCTGTTGAAACATTTGAGTAGTGGTCGAGAAAGGCTTCTTCGGTACAGGTTGTCGCCTATCATGACAAAGGATGCTGCTCGGTGCATTAAGCTACAAAAACCTTTTGGCACCTAATCCATGCACTTGGTAGTAAGATAAAAATAATTTAAATCTATCACATCATGTTTTTCTCAATTTATCATCTAATCAATTTCATTTGAAATATAAACTGATGCAATTCAACTTAAAGTGGTATGAAATAAGTTGTTTTTTATTTTAATTATACTTTTATTTTGTTTGTAAAATATATTAATAAATAATAAGATATATTATAAAAACTAAAAAATATAAAATTATGTTTTCATTTATAAGTTATACAACTAATAATTGATGCAATCTCACCTAGCATGCATCATGGCTAGGAGGACTCAAGGAAGGCATGGCATGGACAAAAGCTCATTGAAGATTCGAAGCCATAGTCTTCGTTATTTTTAGCTTGTAAATATTTTATTTTAATTAGATAAATAGGAAACTATTTTTAATTCCCTTAAGGCCATGTATTTCCGGCCATCTTCTTAGTTTATAAGGTATAGGTGTCTTTAGTTAAAAAGGAGGAGTAAGCTTATAATGGGTGCATAAGTTAAGACATGATTTTGGGCTAGCCCATTCACATTAAGATATGCTAATTGCACCCATAGGGGGTGAACTTAGGTGCCTCACTTAAGGCCTAAGACTTGGGTTAATTAGTTTTAATCCTAATTAAGCCCAAGTCCCACATTGCCTAGAAAAGTGTGCCCAAGCTCTCCCATTGGACTATATATACTCATTCTTCCTCATTGTAAAATTTCACCTTTGAAGTTGAATGAAAATAGTCTCTTTGTGAGCACATTCTTAGTAAAAGGTCTTGAGGATCATCTCTCTTGAGGAACCTCTTCCTAGTTGGTTTTTATCAAGGGTTCCTTCCCTTGTGGCAAACCTAAACACTTTGGCTTATCTCTCTTTGAGAGTGGCGCCCCACCTCCATTTTCTTTCCCCTCCATTTCATGGTGCTTGAAACCTCAAGGAAAAAGATCAAGGGAGGCATGCATCAATAATACTATAGCTTTTCAAATATATTATCAAAAGATCACCACATTACTAATGGTTTTACATTCATTTACTCAAATGGTTACTAAGTGATATTTTTATATAAACTTATTTTGCAATATTATTTTTTTAGTAGCTTTTTTATAAACCTTACCCTTTTTAATATTTTTTCAACATGGTTTTGAATTATTTTTTGCATTGAAAATTTTTATACCTTATATTTTTTTAATTATCAAAACTTTTAAAATTATTTCTTTAATATCATTTTTTCACATTAGAGTTTTTCATTCAAGCATCACTTTCTTCATGTTGAAGATTTTTAAACCTTCATTTTTATATTTTTAGTACTCATTTAAATATAAATTTTAACATTAAATTCTTTTTACTTATACATTTTTCATTTAAACTTATTTTGAAACATCATTTTTGAGCATTTAACTTTTTCATTTTAAATCTTTATTTTTTAAACTTATTTTGAAATATTATTTTCTTACAAGCTTTTTATAAATGTTACCCTTTTTTCATTTTTCAACATGATTTAAATTTATTTTTTTTGCATTGAAAATTTGTATACCTTACATTTTTTTTTATTATCTAAAATTTTAAAATTATTTCTTTAACATTATTTTTCCAAATTATAATATTTAATTTAAAATATCACTTTTTTCATTTAAAAGGTTTATTTTTACTGCTTATTTAAATTTATTTTTCACATTAAGTTTTTTTACTTATATTTTATTCATTTAAAATTATTTTGAAACATCATTTATGAACAATTAACTTTTTTATTTTTTAAATTCTTAATTTTTAAATTAACTTATTTTGTAATATTATTTTTTACCTTTTTTTATAAACATTACCCACTTTTATATTTTTTTAAAAAAAAAATTATTTTTTTGCATTGTGGAAAATTTTTATACCTTACATTTTTTCATTATCTTAAATTATTTCATTAACATTATTTTTTTATGTTAAAATTTTTAATTTAAAACATAATTTTTTTCACATTATAGATTTATAAAACCTTCATTTTCATGCTTTTATTACTCATTTAAATTTATTTTTTATATTAATTTTTTAATTATATTTTATCCATTTAAAAAAATTTTGAGACATCATTTGAATATTTAACTGTTTGAGTTTTTAAATCTTTGCTTTTTTATGAACTTATTTTGCAATATTGTTTTTTTAGAAGCGTTTTTATAAAACTTATCCTTTTTTTATATTTTTTCAACATGGTTTTGAATTATTTTTTGCATTGAAAATTTTTTATACCTTATTTTTTTTTCATTATCTAAACTTTTAAAATTATTTATTTAATATTATTTTTTTACATTGTAGTTTTTAATTTCAAACATCACTTTTTTTTATATTTAGGATTTTTAAACTTTCATTTTTATAATTTTACTACTCATTTAAATTTATTTTTCACATTAAATTTTTTTACTTATGCTTTTCTCATTTAAACTTATTTTGAAAGATCATTCTTGAACTTTTAAATTTTTTATTTTTTAAATCCTTTCTTTTTTTGTGAACTTATTTTGTAATATTAGTTATTTACAAGTTTTTTTATAAACCTTACTCTTTTTTATACTTTTTAAAACATGTTTTGAATTGTTTTGTTGCATTGAAAATTTTTTATAGCTTACAGTTTTTCATTATCTAAACTTCTAAAATTATTTCCTTAATATTATTTTTTCACATAGAAGATTTTTCAACCTTCATTTTTATATTTTTTCTACTCATTTAAATTTATTTTTTACATTAAATTCTTTTTACTTATATTTTGTTCTTTTCAAATTATTTTGAAATATCATTTTTAAATATTTAGCTTTTTTATTTTTCAAATAATTACTTTTTTTAATGAATTTTGTAATAAACTTATGATTAATGATTCTATTTAACAAACTAGTAGGATTAGTGATGTACCAACCAATCAACATACTATAACTAATAATAATATAACTTTTCAGATGTATTATTAAAAAACAAAATAACTTATTTCATAGTCATCCTATGCCCTTTCAATGCCAATACTAAAAATCAAAGTCATTCTTTTACAGTCAAATTGCAATGATTCTAGTTAACAAACTAATAGGATTAGTGATGTACCAACCAATCAACATACCTCAGAGTTGAGTTTAAAGCTTTTACTAATTTTTTTTTCACATTCTCATCAATTTTTTTATAATATAAAAAATAATTTATTAAATTCTTCATTTATATAACGTTTAAAGTATTAAAAGGTAAAGTGAACAAAAGTATAAAAAGTTATGATTGAATGTAGAACATTTTAGATTGAAAGTGCATACTAATTAAACTCTTGCTAGAATGCTAGTGATGTGTTTTTTCCTTCTTTATTATGTCAGTGACACATAAAAAAATAAATCCACCATATAGTGAATTATCTCTTAATCTAGTTTTGTAATTTAAATTTTAATAGAAGTATTTGTTATTATGACTTTAAATTAAAATATTAATTACTCCATTATCTTATTATTTTCTTAAATTAATCAGTTCTATTTTATAATTCTTTAAATAATGATCTTAGAATAATTTTTATATCCAATTTTATCTTATAATTGTTTTAGATAGTTTTAATATTAGGAGCGAAATAGAAACAAAATAAAAAGGATTGAAAGGTGAGAAGTGTTCAAAATCCAAATGTTTTGTTCATATTAATTGGTAAACAGAGGAAGGAAGTGATGTTGAGGTTGGTGGTGCGATGGAATTGAAGGGCAATGGCTTCTCTGCCTCTACTGTTTTTACGCGCCAACAGTTCCACACACTAAACTCTAGGCCTCGATGTCAGAACTTCAAGCTTTTCTCGCATCCTCTCACCGACAATGTCGACAGCTACCTCCACTGCTCCATGCCGCACAAGTCACCGCTCTGAGTTGTGTCTTTCTCCAGCTACTCCACACCGCCAGCCATTCCTGCACCGTTTTCTACCTCAAGACATGGTTCCAATCATGCTTTCATTGTTCACGTCTAAAATTAGATTAGAGGTCGTTCATAGTGGTTGTTGCTTTCTGACGTATGGTTTTCTTCTGTAGGAAGACTTTTGTGTCAATACCCTGGGGAGATGATGTGAAGTGTTCCAAAGCTGCTTGTAATAAGGTCACTTCTTATGTTTTTCTTGTACACTTGTATTTGTTTGTTGGTCAATGTATTGTTAGAAGTTGTTCATTTAACTGAGGAATACTGGAATAGTGTGGAATGTGAAGACCAATTCATCTAGTTTTGTCCATTAGCTTAATCTTAGGCTAATGACTTATGGTTAGAAACTTATTTCATTTTACCTTCTAACTTTATCGTTAAGTACTTATGTAGAACTTTATCAAAACAATATCATCAAAATGTATTCTAACTACAATAGTGTAAGGGCATGTTTAGATGGGATTCTCTAGAAGCATTCTATGAGAATAAAATAAGAAGAAAAAATGAAATTAGCTTCTCCATAAACAGAAATTAACTCATACGCAAGTTAATATCTAAGTGTCTCATATCTTTTAGAAAAGTGATACGAGAGAGCTTCTAAATATTAGCTTATCTATAAGTTAATTTTAGCTTATGGAGGAGATGTTAATTTCATTTTTTTATTCTTATTTTATTTTCTTATAAGTGTTTCATAGAAACTCATCCAAATCTGTCCCAAGTCGTAATTTCTCTTATTTGACTTTATGATTGACTTGCATATCAGATTTCTTATCTCATTGAAGAGTATAGTAGTGGCCGAACCTCAAATCCTAATTTTCTTTGCAATACAAGAATTAAGTTTGGTATGCATCCGGTCACATGCAATGAATCTAATCTGACCTTGTGGTAGTTTGCTTACTTTACTTTCTTTCTAGTTCATTAATAAAATATTTTTTGTCAGGTGCATTCTTGGATGCGATTGGTGACATGGGTTTTCACTATGTTGCCTCTAGGCATTATGCAAATGTTATCGACTCATGTGATGATCGGATGGATGAACCTTCTTTTCTGGAACTGTCATTAGACATGGTACTCATGAGTTATAAATTTATGGTTATAAGATCTTGTTTATGTTTGTGTTTATTTATGTGTGATATTTCTGTACTTTCTGTGCTATCTGTTTATTGATTAGCTTATACAAATTGTTTATTGTAGTATTAAGGTTTGCATATTTCTTTGCTTGCCTGTTATTACTTAGGAAAATAATTTTTGCATGCTGTTAGATCCTAATATGATTTTGAAATTTCAGGTAAAGGATCAAACCTACTTTCTTTCACACCTCTCACAATCCCAACTGAAGCGACTTCTTGCTCCACTTGGTTGTATTCCCAAGGTTTGTTGCAAATTTCTACCCTTTTCAATGCTTAAATTACATTTAAGTTTGTCTGAGTCAATCATATGATATTTGTTAAGATTATATATTATTTCCTTGTTTATGGTTAGATAGTAATTGGAGATTTACTCCTTATTACCCATTACTAGATTGATCTTTAATTATTATTAGAGACATATTATGCAATCAATATTGATCCTATATGATCATATCTGCTCATTGTAAATAAAGACGCTCGGTGGTCATCCAACACACATTGACACACATTTACAATTTTTATCATGAGAATTCAGGCAGTAAGTATTCAGAATATATTTGTTAATTTTTTGTGTCTTTAATTGTTTGGGGTTTAAATTTGGATGTTGTGCTTTAATAACCATTTATATAGGTAATCTCTGTATGAAGCTTTTTGCTTTTAACATCTTGTGGCTGACATTCTTTTTTATTCCTTTAAAACACCACTTGCTATCCTTTTTTATATGAGGTCTGACATGAGAATTCTGATAGGATTTCAGAATATATGTATTGAATAATTTTTTAGTGCCTTAAGTTTTGGTTAAGATTGATATTTGGATGTTGTTTCGCAGTGAACCATTTATGAAGGCTAACATGTCATCATTTTTTGTCTGAAAAACTTCTCTTTTTTGGCAACTATATGTTGTTTTAAAGAAATTTCTAGACTAATTTTTATCTCCTGCCACAATGCCATATAATCTGAAGGAGGAAGTCTACAGGCTTGCCAGAAAATTTGATCTACCAAATAAGGATAGAAAGAATTCCCAAGGAATATGCTTTTTGGGCAAGGTATGTGGAGTGAACACTTAGTTTTTAGACAAATGCTTTTTCTTATTGTTTGTAACTAGTTAGGAGGAGTTTGATTATTTCTTTTGAAGATGTTATAGTAAATAGGATCACTTGCTGAAACTCTTCTAATTTGAGTGGCAGATTCCTGACAATCTTCTCCCAGGGTTGCAATTGTTGGAAGGCCAAATGTCGGCAAATCAACATTGTTTAATCATCTTGTTGGGGTATTGAATATTTCTTCTTGCTTTATTTTTTGTTCTCATGTTCTAGGGAAATAATATTGAACATTTGTTGTGTCTAAAATGTTGGAAGTGATCCATTCTGATAGTCGTCTCTTTGCTACTTAAATTGTAGGGAAACGAGGCTATTGTGGTGGATGAACCTGAGGTTATCAGGGATCACTTTTATGGTTGAGCATATTTGTTGGCTATGCCCCTTTGGTATTAAAATTAACATAATAGAAAGTTGCATATAACATGGCTATTGAATACATTCATCCAAAATTTTGTTCAAATCCCTACTTCTCTCCTCTGGTAGGTAATATGTGTACCTATAATGTGTATATCTGCTTTCTCCTTCAAGTTTTAATCCCCACCTTACTAAATTCAGTGAATTGTATTATTGGTGCCTGCAATATAGATTTGTATGTAACAATAGTGTATACATATTCCTCCACAAACTACCAAAAAGAATGGTAGAATGCTTAACTATGGAGTATGGCTCCAATAAATGACAGTGATGAGAAGCAACATCACCAAAATTTTCTTGAATATTGAGAACTGTAAGAGGATAATCCAGATGGAACAATATAATTGAGGAATTTTCTATTTTTTTAACCACCTCACATTGTTGCTATCTTCTATAAATGAAGGTTCTACACTGTTTTATAATGAGTCATATACATATTTTGGCGCAACTGAAATTAACTAGGATGATCCATTCACTAGATTTTTGGAGCCTGAAAAGTTCAAAAGTTTGAGGGTATAATTCTTTTTTATTCTATGTTTCCTCTGGCTTATTTTACACATTGTCTGGGCTGCAATTTGCATGATACTATTTGTCCAATCTAGTAGAATATATATTTCCCTACACATTAACCCAAGAATTAATTTTTTGGTGAAGGCAGTCTGGAACTTGAGGCGTTCTAACTAGAATGGGAGTATCTATAGGCTACCCTACCAAAGCTGACATGCAAGCTAGTGGACTTGTCATTTCAGCTTCTCCAGGAGGTCCTGCCTTTAGAACCAGTGTTTCATCTAGAGATGTTATCCTGGAAATTGATGATACAAGCACAGAAAACATGGGATTATATGATGCAGTTAAAACTACAGTAAGTTATTTCTCCTACATTTAACATGTTCTTTTAAATAAATATTTTTTTCCACAAATGGGAGAAATAAAAAGATAAAAAAATTTGTTTATATTGTGCAAAAGACCAAGGAATAGGATTACATTTACTTAAAAGTTTTCCAACAAGTTAAAATATAGTACTATGTTGATATAAATATTGTATTATATTCTGTTTCTTTATCTACCATCTGCCATCTACCTAGTCTTACAAGCTTGTCCCTTGTTTAATATCTTTGTCCCTTACTCTAATATGAGAGCCAATTGTAAGGTTTTAGCTACATGAAGCTTGATAAAAAATTGGAAACATCCATTTAGAAGAACCAACTTCCATGATTTGCCTTGAAACCTATCTATTTGATTGCCTTACCTTTTAAATAAGATGCAGGGGCCTCGAAGGAAGCTCTATAGCTTTGACCATTCATAGTGGTTTGGACATAAAACACCTTGCTTTAATGTAAGTCAGCTTCCTGTCCAAATGGAAGTAATTTATAGCTTATGCCTTTGGGTGGTGTATATTTGGTTTCCTAGGTTTGGCCTAATGGTACAAGTATTTTTCTTGCTTCTATAGTACAAGTATTTTTTATGTGTGGTAAAAAAAATTTGTGAAATTATGTGTGATTATTACTTTTTTACCAGATTTTTTTAGAACCCCTACCTTTTTCTATACTTTTACACCATGGTTTGAATTCTTTTTTTGCATTGAAAATTTTTTATACCACAGATTTCTTTCAATATTTAAACTTTTAAAATTATTTTATTAAATTTATTATTTACATTACAAGTTTTACTTTAAAACATCATATTTCTCACATTAAATATTTTTACACACTTTATTTTTATTTTTTTTACTCATTTAAAATTATTCTTAACATTAAACCTTTTTTACTTATATTTTTTGCATTGAAAGAAATTTTGAAACATTATTTTTCAACACTAAAAGTTTTTGATTTTTAAATCCTCAGTTTTTTTGTTAAATTATGTTACATTATTACTTTCTTAGGAGATTTTTTTACAAGCCTTACCTTTTTTTATGCTTTTACAACATCGTTTTAAATTCTTTTGTTTGCATTGAAAATTTTTTATACCATACAATTTTTCAATATTTAAACTTTTAAAATTATTTTATTATCATTATTTATTGACATTATATTTTTTACTTTAAAACATCATTTTTCACACATTAAAGATTTTTACACACTTCATTTTTTTTTCTACACATTTAAATTTATTTTTCACATTAAACTTTTCTTACTTTTATTTTGTGCATTGAAAGAAATTTTGGAACATTATTTTTGAACATTTAACTTTTTTTATTTTGTAAGTGCTCACTTTTTTGTGAAATTATGTGTGATTATTAGTTTTTTATCAGATTTTTTTAGAAGCCCTACCTTTTTCTATACTTTTACACCATAGTTTGAATTCTTTTTTTGCATTGAAATTTTTTATACCATAGATTTTTTTCAATATCTAAACTTTTACAATTATTTTATTAACATTATTTATTGACATTATATCTTTTACTTTAAAACATCATTTCTCACACATTAAAGATTTTTAAACACTTCATTTTTATTTTTTTTTCTACACATTTAAATTTATTTTTCATATTAAACTTTTCTTACTTTTATTTTGTGCATTGAAAGAAATTTTGGAACATTATTTTTGAACATTTGACTTTTAGTTTATTTTTTAAATGCTCACTCTTTTGTGAAATTATGTGTCATTATTACTTTTTTACCATATTTTTTTACAAACCCTACCTTTTTTTGTACTTTTACACCATGGTTTGAATTCTTTTTTTGCATTGAAAATTTTTTATACCATAGGTTTTTTTCAATATCTAAACTTTTAAAAGTATTTTATTAAATTTATTATTTACATTACAAGTTTTACTTTAAAACATCATATTTCTAACATTAAAGATTTTTACACACTTTATTTTTATTTTTTTTTACTCATTTAAAATTATTCTTAACATTAAACCTTTTTTACTTATTTTTTTGCATTGAAACAAATTTTGAAATATTATTTTTCAACACTAAAAGTTTTTAATTTTTAAATCCTCACTTTTTTTGTTAAATTATGTTACATTATTACTTTCTTAGGAGATTTTTTCACAAGCCTTACCTTTTTTTATGCTTTTACAACATCGTTTTAAATTCTTTTTTTGCATTGAAAATTTTTATACCATACAAATTTTCAATATTTAAACTTTTAAAATTATTTTATTATCATTATTTATCGACATTATATTTTTTACTTTAAAACATCATTTTTCACACATTAAAGATTTTTACACACTTCATTTTTTTTTCTACACATTTAAATTTATTTTTCACATTAAACTTTTCTTACTTTTATTTTGTGCATTGAAAGAAATTTTGGAACATTATTTTTGAACATTTAACTTTTTTTATTTTGTAAGTGCTCACTTTTTTGTAAAATTATGTGTGATTATTAGTTTTTTATCAGATTTTTTTAGAAGCCCTACCTTTTTCTATACTTTTACACCATGGTTTGAATTCTTTTTTTGCATTGAAATTTTTTATACCATAGATTTTTTTCAATATATAAACTTTTACAATTATTTTATTAACATTATTTATTGACATTATATTTTTTACTTTAAAACATCATTTCTCACACATTAAAGATTTTTAAACACTTCTTTTTTATTTTTTTTCTACACATTTAAATTTATTTTTCATATTAAACTTTTTTTACTGATATTTTTTGCATTGAAATAAATTTTGAAACATTATTTTCGAACATTTGACTTTTTTTTATTTTTTAAATGCTCACTTTTTTGTGAAATTATGTGTCATTATTACTTTTTTACCATATTTTTTTACAAACCCCACCTTGTTTTGTACTTTTACACCATGGTTTAAATTCTTTTTTTGCATTGAAAATTTTTTATACCATATATTTTTTTCAATATCTAAACTTTTAAAAGTATTTTATTAAATTTATTATTTACATTACAAGTTTTACTTTAAAACATCATATTTCTCATATTAAAGATTTTTACACACTTTATTTTTATTTTTTTTTACTCATTTAAAGTTATTTTTAACATTAAATCTTTTTTACTTTTATTTTTTGCGTTGAAAGAAATTTTGAAACATTAATTTTCAACACTAAAAGTTTTTAATTTTTAAATCCTCAGTTTTTTTGTTAAATTATGTTACATTATTACTTTCTTAGGAGATTTTTTTACAAGCCTTACCTTTTTTTATGCTTTTACAACATCGTTTAAATTCTTTTGTTTGCATTGAAAATTTTTTATACCATACAATTTTTCAATATTTAAAATTTTAAAATTATTTTATTATCATTATTTATTGACATTATATTTTTTACTTTAAAACATCATTTTTCACACATTAAAGATTTTTACACACTTCATTTTTTTTTCTACACATTTAAATTTATTTTTCACATTAAACTTTTCTTACTTTTATTTTGTGCATTGAAAGAAATTTTGGAACATTATTATTGAACATTTAACTTTTTTTATTTTGTAAGTGCTCACTTTTTTGTGAAATTATGTGTGATTATTACTTTTTTACCAGATTTTTTTAGAAGCCCTACCTTTTTCTATACTTATACACCATGGTTTGAATTCTTTTTTTGCATTGAAAATTTTTTATACCACAGATTTTTTTCAATATTTAAACTTTTAAAATTATTTTATTAAATTTATTATTTACATTACAAGTTTTACTTTAAAACATCATATTTCTCACATTAAATATTTTTACACACTTTATTTTTATTTTTTTAACTCATTTAAAATTATTCTTAACATTAAACCTTTTTTACTTATATTTTTTTCATTGAAAGAAATTTTGAAACATTATTTTTCAACATTATAGTTTTTAATTTAAAACATCATTTTTCACACACTAAGGATTTTTACACACTTCACTTTTATTTTTTTTCTACACATTTAAATTTCTTTTTCACATTAAACATTTTTTACCTATATTTTGTGCATTGAAATAAATTTTGAAATATTATTTTTGAACATTTAACTTTTTTTATTTTTTTAAATGCTCTCTTTTTTGTGAAATTATGTGTCATTATTACTTTTTTACCAAATTTTTTTACAAACCCTAACTTTTTTTATACTTTTACACCATGGTTTGAATTTTCTTTTTGCATTGAAAATTTTTTATACCCTACATTTTTTTCAATATCTAAACTTTTAAAATTATTTTATTAAATTTATTATTTACATTACAATTTTTACTTTAAAACATCATGTTTCTAACATTAAAGATTTTTACACAGTTTATTTTTATTTATTTTCTACTCATTTAAAGTTATTTTTCACATTAAACTTTTTTATTTATATTTTCTGCATTGAAAGAAATTTTTCAAACATTATTTTTGAGCACTTAAATTTTTTAGTTTTTAAATCCTCACTTTTTTGGTAAATTATATTGTATTATTACTTTCTTAGGTGATTTTTTTACATGCCTTACCTTTTTTTATACTTTTACAACATTGTTTTAAATTTTTTTTTCGCATGGAAAATTTTTATACCATACAAATTTTCCATATTTAAACTTTTAAAATTATTTTATTAACATTATTTATTGACATTATATTTTTTACTCTAAAACATCATTTTTCACACATTAAAAATTTTTACACATTTAAATTTATTTTTCACATTAAACTTTTTTTACTTATATTTTGTGCATTGAAAGAAATTTTGAAACATTATTTTTTAACATTTAACTTATTTAATTTTTGAGTCCTAAATTTTTTGTGAAATTATGTTGCATTATTACTTTTTTACCATATTTTTTATAAACCCTACCTTTTTTTTTTATATTTTTACACCATGGTTTTGAATTCTGTTTTTTCATTGAAATTTTTTTATACCATGCATTTTTTTTCAATATGTAAACACTTAAAATTATTTTATTAACATTATTTTTTGACATTTCAATTTTTGCTTTAAAAAATCATTTTTCTCACATTAAAGATTTTTTGCTCACTTCTTTTTATTTTTTTACTACTAATTTAAATTTACTTTTCATATTAAAATTTTTTTACTTATACTTTATGTATCTAAATAAATTTAAAACGTTAATTCTGAAATTTTAATTTTCTTATTGTTTAATTCCTCACTTTTTTTTGTGAAATTTTGTTGCATTATTAGTTTTTTACCAGATTTATTATAAACCTTTCCTTTTTTTATACTTTTATACCATTGTTTTGGAATTCTGTTTTTGCATTGAAAATTTTTTATACTATACATTTTTTCCATATGTAAACTTTTAAAATTATTTTATCAACATTGTTTTTTGACATTACAATTTTTACTTTAAACATCAATTTTCTCACATTAAATATTTTTACACACCTCGTTTCTATCTTTTTTCAACTCATTTAAATTTATTTTTCTAATTAAATTTTTTTTACTTTTATTTTATGTATGTAAAGAAATTTAAAACTTTATTTTAGACAATTCAAATTTCTTATTTTTTAATTCCTCAAATTTTTTTTTGAAATTATATTGCATCATTAATTTTTTTACCAACTTTTTTTACAAATCCTACCTTTTTTATACTTTTACACCATGGTTTTGAATTATTTTCTTGCATGAAATTTTTTTATACCATACATTTTTTTCAATATCTAAACTTTTAAAATTATTTTATTAATATTATTTTTTACATTACAATTTTTACTTTAAAACATCATGTTTCTCACATTAATGATTTTTACACACTTTATTTTTATTTATTTCTAGTCATTTAAAGTTATTTTTTACATTAAACGCTTTTTACTTATATTTTCTACATTGATAGAAATTTGAAAACATTATTTTTTAGCATTGAACATTTTGAATTTTTAAATCCTCACTTCCTTTTTTTTTAAATTATGTTGCATTATAACTTTTTTACCAGAGTTTTTTACAACCCTACCTTTATTTATACTTTTACACAATAGTTTTGAATCCATTTCTTCATTGAAAATTTTTTATACCATACATTTTTTCAATATCTAAACTTTTAAAATTATTTTATTAACATTATTTTTTTACATTACAACTTTTACTGTAAAACATCATGTCTGTCACATTAAAGATTTTTACGCACTTTATTTTTTTTTCTACTCATTTAAAGTTATTTTTCACATTAAACTTTTTGTACTTTTATTTTCTGCACTGAAAGAAATTTTGAAACATTATTTTTGAACATTTAACTTTTTTAATTTTTAAAGCCTCTCTTTTTTGTAAATTATGTTGCATTATTAGTTTTTGAGGAGATTCTTTTACAAATCCTACCTTTTTTTATACTTTTACACCATCATTTTAAATTCTTTTTTTGCATTGAAATTTTTTTTATACCATACAATTTTTCAATATCTAAACTTTTAAAATTATTTTATTGACATTATATTTTTTACTTTAAAACATCATTTCTCACACTAAACATTTTTTACTTATAGTTTGTGCATTGAAAGAAATTTTGAAACATTATTTTTGAACATTTAACTTTTTTATTTTTTAAGTCCTCACTTTGTTGATGTTGCGTTATTACTTTTTTATAAGTTATTTTTTATACTTTTACACCATGGTTTTGATTTATTTTTCTCATTGAAAAGTTTTATACAATATATTTTTCAATATCTATACTTTTAAAAGTATTTTATTAACATTATTTTTTGACATTACATCTTTTACTTTAAAACATCATTTTTCTCACATTAAAAATTTTTACTCACTTCTTTTTCCCACAAAGTATTTTTTTGGTCATTGTCGAAAGGTTTAAGGGTTTAGGGTAAGTAGGAGGGGAGCCAATGTTAATGGGTAGAGTTAAGGTTAGGTTTAGGGTTTAAGTTATCATTTTCAATATTTTTAAACAAGATAAGAAAATAATGGGAGGGGGAACTAGTATTGATGGGTAGTGTTAGGTTAAGTTATCATTTAATTATTTTTAAACAAGGTAAGAAAATAAAATCACAATCTATTTTTACGGTCATAGTTAAAGGTTTTAGGGTTTACTGTTAGTGGGAGGGGAGCTAGGGTTGATGTGTAGGGGTAGGTTAGGGTTTAAGTTATCATTTTGATTATTTTTAAATCAGGTAAGAAAATAAAATCGCAATGTGTTTTTATGGTGATTCTTAAAGGTTTTAGGGTTTACAGTTAGTGGGAGGATGAGCGAGGGTTGATGGGTAGGATTAGGGTTAGGGTTTAAATTATCATTTTCATTATTTTTAATGAAAGTAAGAAAATAAAACCCCAACGTATTTTTATGGTCATAGTTAAAGCTTTTAGTGTTTAGGGTTAGTGAGATGGTAGCCAACATTGATGGTAAGGTTAGGGTTACGGATAGGGATAAGGGTAGGGTTAGGGTTTAAGTTACCATTTTGATTATTTTGAAATAAGGTAAGAAAATAAAACCACAATGTTTTCTAATGGTCATTGTTAATAGTTTTAGGGTTTAGGGTTAGTCGGAGGGGGAGCTAGGGGTTGTGGGAAGGGTTAGGGTTAGGGTTAGGGTTTAAGTTATCATTTTGATTATTAGTAAACAACGTAAGAAAATAAAACCACAACATATTTTTATGGTCATAGTTAAAGGATTTAGGTTTGTGGGAGGGGGATCCACGATTTATGGGTAGCGTTAGGGTTAGGGTTTAAGTTACCATTTTGATTCTTTTTAAACAAGGTAAGAAAATGAAATCACAACGTATTTTTATGTTCACATATAAAGCTTTTAGGGTTTAGGGTTAGTGCGAGGGGTGATGGATAGGGTTAGGGTTTAAGTTTTCATTTTGATTATTTTTAAACAAGGTAAGAAAATAAAACCATAACATATTTTTATGGTCATTGTTAAGGGTTTTAGGGTTTAGGCCTAGTGGGAGGGAAAGCTAGGGTTGATGGGTAGGGTTAGGGTTTAAGTTTTCATTTTGATTATTTTTAAACAAGGTAAGAAAATAAAACCACAACGTATTTTTATGGTCAAATTTAAAGGTTTTATGGTTTAGGGTTAGTGAGAGGGGGACCTAGGGTTGATAGGTAAGGTTAGGGTTGAAGTTATCATTTGAATTATTTTTAAACAAGGTAAGAAAATTAAATCACAACGTATTTTTATGTTCATATATAAAGGTTTTAGGGTTTACGGTTAAGGTTTATGTTTTTATGTTGATTTGAATTATTTTATTAACATTATTTTTTGACATTACATTTTGTACTTTAAAATATAATTTTTCTCACATTAAAGATTTTTACATACTTCATTTTTTTTTCTACTCATATAAATTTATTTTTCACATTAAGCTTTTATTACATATATTTTGTGCAGCGAAAGAAATTTTGAATAATTATTTTTGAACATTTAAATTTTTTATTTTTTAAATCCTCACTTTTTTGTGAAATTATGTTGCATTATTACATTTTTACTAGATTTTCTTATAAACCCTACTTTTTTTATACTTTTACACCATGGTTTTGAATTATTTTTTTGCATTGAAAATTTTTTATGCCATACTTGTTTTCAAGATGTAAACTTTTAAAATTATTTTATTCACATTATCTTTTGACGTTAGATTTTTTACTTTAAAACATCATTTTTCTCACATTAAAGATTTTTACACAGTTTGTTTTTATTTTTTTCTATTCATTTAAATTTATTGTACACATTAAACTTTTTTCACTTATATTTTGTGCACTGAATGAAAATTTGAGATATTATTTTTGAACATTTAACTTTTTTACTTTTATAATCCTCACTTTTTTTCTGAAATTATGTTGGATTATTACTTTTTTACCAGAGTTTTTTACAAACCCTACCTTTTTCTTATACTTTTACACCATACTTTTGAATTCTTTTTTCGCATTGAAAGGTTTTTATATCATACATTTTTTTCAATATCTAAACTTTTAATATTATTTTATTCACATTATCTTTTGACATTACATTTTTTGCTTCAAAACATCATTTTTCTCACATTAATGATTTTTACACAGTTCGTTTTTATTTTTTTTTACTCATTTAAATTTATTTTACACATTAAACTTTTTTCACTTATACTTTGTGCATTGAAAGAAATTTTGAAACATTGTTTTTGAACTTTTAACTTTTTTATTTTTTAAATCCTCATTGTTTTGTGAAATTATGTTGAATTATTAATTTTTTACCAGATTTTTTTACAAACCCTACCTTTTTTTATACTTTTACACCATTGTTTTGAATTATTTTTTCGCATTGAAAATTTTTTATACCATACATTTTTTTCAATATCTAAACTTTTAAAATCATTTTATTATCAATATTTTTTGTCATTAAATTTTTTACTTTAAAACATAATTTTTCTGACATTAAATATTTTTACAATCATTGTTTTTATTTTTTTCTAATCATTTAAATTTATTTTTCACATTAAACCTTTTTTACTTATATTCTGTGCATTGTAAGAAAATTTGAAACATCATTTTTGACCATTTAGCTTTTTTATTTTTTAAATCCTCACTGATTTGTGAAATTATGTTGGATTATTACTTTTTTATATACTTTTACACCATGGTTTTGAATTATCTTTTTGCATTGAAAATTTTTTATACTATACTTTTTTTCAAGATCTAAACTTTTAAAATTATTTTATTCACATTATCTTTTGACATTACATTTTTTACTTTAAATCATCATTTTTCTCACATTAAATATTTTTACAATCCTTGTTATTTTTTCTAATCATTTAAATTTATGTTTTACATTAAAAAATTTTTACTTATATTTTTTGCATTGTAAGAAAATTTGATATATCATTTTTGACCATTTATGTTTTAGGGTTTACGGTTAGGGGGAGGGGGAACCATGGTTGATGGGTAAGGTTAGGGTTAGGGTTAGGGTTAGGATTTGAATTTAAGTTATCATTTTGATTATTTTTAAACAAGGTAAGAAAAAAAAACCACAATCTATTTTTATATTCATTGTTAAAGGTTTTAGAGTTTAGGGTTAATGGGAGGGAGAGCCAGGGTTGATGGATAGGGTTAGGGTTTAAGTTATCACTTTGATTATTTTTAAACAAGGCAAGAAAATAAAACCACAATGTATTTTTATGGTCATTGTTAAAGGTTTTAGGGTTTAGGGCTAGTGGGAGGGGGAGCCAAGGTTGATGGATAGGGTTAGGGTTAAGGTTTAAGTTATCATTTTGATTATTTTTAAACTAGGTAAAAAAATATAACCACAACGTATTTTTATGGTCATTGTTAAAGGTTTTAGGGTTTAGGGTTAGGGGGAGGGGGAGGGTTCATGGGTAGGGTTAGGGTTTAAGTTATGATTTTGATTATTTTTAAACAAGGTAAGAAAATAAAACTACAACGTATTTTTATGGTCATAGTTATACATTTTAGGGTTTCGGGTTAGTGGGAGGGGGAGCCATGGTCGATGGGCAGGGGTAAGGTTAGGGTTAGGGATAGGGTTTAAGTTATCATTTTTGGTTATTTTTAAACAAGGTAAGTAAATAAAACCATAATGTCTTCTTATGTCATAGTTAAAGGTTTTAAGGTATAGGGTTAATGGCAGGGGAGCCAATGTTGATGGGTAAAGTTAGGGTTAGGGTTTGAGTTATCATTCTAATTATATTTAAACAAGGTAAGAAAATAAAACTACAACGTAGTTTTATGGTCATTGTTAAAGGTTTTAGGGTTAGTGGAAGGGGGAACTAGGTTTTGATGGGTAGGGTTAGGGTTAGGGTTTGGGTTTAAGTTATCATTTGATTCTTTTTAAACAAGATAGGAAAATAAAACCACAACATATTTTTGTGGTCATATTTAAAGGTTTTAAGGTTAGTGGGAGGCGGAGCCAGGGTTGATGGGAAAGTTAGGGTTAGGCTTTAAGTTATCATTTTGATTATTTTTAAAAGTTGTAAGAAAATAAAACTACAACGTATTTTTATGGTCATAGTGGAAGGTTTTAGGGTTTAGGGTTAGTAGGAGCGGAGCCAAGGTTGGTCGGTAGGGTTAGGGTTTAAGTTAACATTTTGATTATTTTTAAATAAGGTAAGAAAATAAAACCACAACGTATTTTATGGTCATAGTTAAAGGTTTAAGTGTTTAGAGTTAGTGGGAGCAGAGCCATGGTTGATGGGTAGGGTTAGGGTTAGAGTTTAAGTTACAATTTTCATTATTTTTAAACAAGGTAAGAAAATAAAACCACAACGTATTTTTATGGTCATTGTTAATGGTTTTAGGGTTTAGGGTTAGTGCGAGGGGAGGCGATGTTAACATTTAAGTTATCATTTTGATTATTTTTAAACAAGATAAGTAAATAAAACCACAACGTATTTTATGGTCATAGTTAATTATTTTTGGGTTTAGGGTTAGTGGGAAGGGAGTCAACGTTGATCAGTAGGGTTAGGGATAGTGTTAGGGTTTAAGCTATCATTTTTATTCTTTTTAAACAAGGTAAGAAAATAAAACCACAATGTATTTTTATGGTCATTGTTAAAGGTTTTAAGGTTTAGGGTTAGTGGGAGGGGGAGCTAGGGTGTATGGTAGGGTTAGAGTTATGGTTTAAGTTATTGTTTTTATTATTTTTAAACGATGTAAGAAAATACAACCACAACATATTTTTATGGTCATTGTTAAAGGTTTTAGGGTTTAGGGTTAGTGGGAAGGGAGCTAGGGTTTATGGGTATCGTTAGGGTTAGAGTTTAAGTTATCATTTTGATTATTTTTAAATGGGGTAAGAAAATAAAACCACAATGTATTTTTATGGTCATTGTTAAAGGTTTTGGGGTTTTGGGTTAGTGAGAGGGGAGCCAAGTTTGATGGATAGGGTTAGGGTTAGAGTTAGCGTTAGGGTTTAAGTTATCATTTTGATTATTTTTAAACAAGATAGGAAAATAAAACCACAATGTATTTTTATGGTCATAGTTAAAGGTTTTAGGGTTTAGGGTTAGTGGAGGGGGAGCCAAGGTTGATGAATAGGGTCAGTGTTTAAGTTATCATTTTGATTATTTTTAAACAAGGTAAGAAAATAAAACCACAATGTATTTTTATGGTCACGGTTAAAGGTTTTAGGGTTTAGGGTTGGTGGGAGGTGGAGCCAAGGTTGATGGCTAGGGTTAGGGTTATAGTTAGAGTTTATGTGATGGTTTAGGTTATCTCATAGATGATTTTTAAACAAGGTAAAAAAATAAAACCCCAACGTATTTTCATGGTCATTGTTAAAGGTTGAGAGTTTAGGGTTAGTGGGATGGGGAGCTAGGGTTGATGGGTGGGGTTAGGGTTTAAGTTATCAATTTGATGATTTTTAAACAAGGTAAGAAAATAAAACCACAACATACACTACAAAAATATATGACTTGTACCTATGGATAAAAACTATCACTAAAAGTTAAAAAACTGTAGGTAAATGTGTCTTTGACCTACAGAGCTATGGACTGTCAACTTTAACGAATGGTATAAGGACAAATAATAATTTATTGTTGTAGGTTTTACCTACAGATGTATTTTTACCTACTGTCATATATAACTATCCTTATAAGCAATACGTACAATTTACAATATGTGTAGGTAAAAGTCATTAATTTATACCTATGACTTCCAACTGTAAGTAAAAGTATTAACTTATACTTATGATCCTCAGGTGTAGGTAAAAATCATAAACTTATACCTACAAATAAAGGTTTGCAGGTAAAAATCATTTACTTGTATCTACCAAATCACACCATAGGTAAAAGTCATATAAAAAATATTATATCTACCCAATCAAACTGCATGTAAAAGTCACATACCTTATACCCAATCAGACATTATTTTTTAGCTTTTAACTTTTTTATATTTAAAATCCTCACTTCTTTGTAAAATTATGATGCATTGTTACTCTTTTACCGGATTTTTGTATAAACCCTGCCTTTTTTTAATACTTTTACAACATGGTTTTCAATTATTTTTTCGCATTGAAAAGTTTTTATACCATACATTTTTTTCAATATCTAAACTTTTAAAATTATTTTCTTAACATTATTTTCTGACATATCAATTTTTACTTTAAAAAATCATTTTTCTCACATTACAGATTGTTATATACTTTGGTTTTATTTATTTTCTGCTCATTTAAATTTATTTTTCACATTACACTTTTTTTATTATATTTTGTGCATTGAAAGAAAATTTGAAACATTATTTTTAAACATTTAAATTTTTTATTTTTTAAATCCTCACTTTTTTATAAAATTATGTCGCATTATTACTTTTTTACCAGATTTTTTATAAACCCTACCTTTTTTTTATACTTTTACACCATGGTTTCGAATTATTTTTTCGCATTGAAAATTTTTTATACCATACATTTTTTTTCAATATCTAAACTTTTAAAATTATTTTATTAAGATTATTTTTTTTACATTACAATTTTTACTTTAAAACATCATTTTTTCCCACATTAAAGATTTTTACAGACTTCTTTTTTTTCTACTAATTTAGATTTAATTTTCACATTAAAATTTTTTAATTATAATTTATGCATTGAAAGAAATTTAAAACTTTATTTTTTAAAATTTAACTTTTTTATTTTTAAATTTCTCACTTTTTGTGAAATTATGTTGAATTATTACCTTTTTACCATAGTTTTTTAGAAACTCTACCCTTTTTTATACTTTTACACCATGGTTTTCAATTTTTTTTTGCATTGAAAATTTTTTATACCATACATTTTTTTAATATCTAAACTTTTAAAATTATTTTATTAACATTACTTTTTATATTATAATTTTTACTTTAAAACATCATTTTTCTCACATCAAAGATTTTTTTTCTACTCATTTAAATTTATTTTTCACATTAAACTCTTTTTACTTATATTTTGTGTATTTAATGAATTTTTCAAACATTATTTTTCAGCACTTGAATTTTTTATATTGAAAATCCTCACTTTTTAAATTTAATGAATTTTTTGCATTAAAAAATATTTATACCATACATTTTTGTCAATATCTAAAATTTTAAAATTATTTTATCAATATTATTTTTTAACACATTTTTCTCACATTACAAATTTTTACACACTTCATTTTTATTTTTTTCTACTCATTTAAATTTATTTTGCGAATTGAAATAAATTTTTAAACATTATTTTTTAACATTTACCTTTTTTATTTTTTAAATCCTCACTTTTTTGTAAAATTAGGTTGCATTATTATTTTTTTACTAGATTTTTTTATAAAGCCTACCTTTTTTTATACTTTTATAACATTGTTTTCAATTATTTTTTCACAATGAAAATTTTTTACTCACATTAAAGACTTTTACACACATTGTTTTTTTTTCTACTCATTTAAATTTATTTTTCACATTAAACTTTTTTACTTATATTTTATGTATTGAAAGAAATTTTGAAAAATTATTTTTGAAAATTTAAATTTTTTATTTTTTAATTCCTAACTTTTTTTGTGAAATTATGTTGTATTATTACTTTTTTACCAGATTTTTTATAAATCCGACATTTTTTAAGAGTTTACTTTATTAAAAATATGACTATAAATCACATAATAATTGAAAGTTTTCAATACATAATAAGTTCAAATCCACATAATAAATTTAAATTACTCCAAATAAGCAGAAATTAAAGTAGAAACACTTAAAATTTCAAAACTTTTTTAGACATAAGAACAAATTATATTCAAAACACTTAAAATTAGAGTCAACATAGAAAAACACCTAAGAAATTTGTTCACGAGTTTACTCCGATTTTACCGAGTTTACTCCGATTTTACCGAGTTTACTCCGAGTTTACTATTTTTCCAATTTTACTGCGATTTAACTCGTCTGGGACTTGTAAACTCATAAACTCGTACGATTTTATGAGTTAACTCGCGATTTTGATAACCATGTTCACAACAATGCCTCTAAATTCAAATAACATTATTTCTACACAATTCTCTTATATACATATTGAATAATAGAATAACATCATTTGAAACTTCCAGCCACAATCCTACATACTTCATTTCAAAACATCCTGCCTTTCTGCATCATCACTATTATCAGTTCCCATTCAAAGAACGATCATCACAATCAGACAACAAAACACAAACAATGCAAGGGTAAGCTTACATAATACACAACATATCATTACATCAATTGTAAAACATGAAGGTTGCACAACGTTTATATTTAGTACCATCAATACACATTCACTAATAGTAAATAACCAAGCAATCATTCTTATGTTCCACCTGAACATATGCACTCATAACCAACCAATAAAACATTAATTAAATATCATAATCAATCAAATCAAACACACTTATATTCCCTTGAATACAAGTTTTTCACACAACAACATGTTCAAACGGGACATATTCTGGAATATCTACATTTAGTTCGGACATCGAGGAGACTTAAGACCCCTTCTAATTGGCGACAGACGTCTAATCTGCCTGTGTTACCACCAATTGAAGTCTAAGCAATACTCATCTGACAACCATAAACTGATGTCTAGTGTCTACCTGACACCATGTTACACATAGTTGTTGTCTGAGTATGTCCTTTAAGCACCCCTTGCATATCTAGTATTAGGACCACAATGTAAATCACAAAAATATCCCCATGCATATATGATATTCTGGATTACATTGACCACAACTGTGTCCCTAACATCAATGTACCCCACCAAACATATCATCCAAGGCTAAGTTACCCAACTGTAACTGCCTACAACCAATAACATCAATAAATGTATCCTCATCATGCATTCCAATCATATGCATTACATCACAATTCTAAATAATACATTGTCATTCCAATAATTCAATTCCAGCCACAAAAAATCAATTCAACCGAAACTAAGTTACCCTACCATAACTGCCACATTCAAACTATCCAATAATCATCCAATTCCATATCAAACATCATTCACATAATAATCATCAATCTCAACTATGAAATCTTAATATACGCTAAATTAGTTCAGATCACAATCAAATACGCACTATATTGAATAGCTCAAAACACAATTAAAATAAATGTTATCTTAAATAGCTCAAAATATAGTCAAAATACTCGTTATATCAAATAACTCAAATCTCTCAACTACCAAATCACTTGTCTATTAACAAAAATCCACAAAAGAGCTTACCTTACCTATTTCTCCGTCCAAAAGTTGATTAAAACATAAGCAGAAGAATCAATCGAAGAAATTACACAGGAACCTGATAAGAATCCCAAATTAAATAGGAAGCTTAGAAATCAAGATCTTCAAAGAAATTTCATCTTGAACGAAATGAAAGGATCGAAAATGATTGGAAAAAGTTTATAAAATTATGATCAGACATACCTATACTAATCATCTCTCAGAATCAGGAGCAATGGAAGAGACCGCGTCAAATTTCGTCAACATTTCGACCGCCATGCAAGAGACGAAAGATTGTGAGGAGGAAGAGAAAATGGACAATCGTACGAGAAGAGAAATAAGAAAATTAAAAGAAAAGAGAATTTATATAGCGTTGGGTTGTATTTAGTAAATTTAGTTTTCTAAATGCATCCTCTCCCTTTTGATAATGGAAACTCCGAGAACTTCCCGAAACTCAATTAAAACCTTTCGAAATAAAAGAATAATAATTATTCTCATCTCTCAATTCTTCTACCATCAACTGAATACAACCACATAATCTAAACAAACTAATAAATGCATCAATCTCAAATAAATTAATAATACAAGTTAAAACTTAAACTTAATTCCCTTAACTATTTATTCTTTGAATTTATAATGTATTAAATAAACAGGTCCTTACAATACTCCCAACAAAAAGAATTTTCATCCTCGAAAATGTGCTAAGTGTAAAGTGAATTGAAACTACAAGCTCACAGATCTACACTCAAGTTAATTCATCACTTTCTATTTTACTTCTATTATACTCTGATCATTGTATCTAATATCCTCAATTCCAATAAAAAGAAATCTTTATTATTGGTAATCCACTTCTTCTATCAAATATGTGCTAGTAACTAGCTCTAAAATAAGTTATAGACAATCAAATAGACTTCTACCTAAGAATCTCCTTCAAATTAGACTCTTCAAAAGGTAGCTTTGGGAAGGAACACTACCAAGCCGTGATTAAATCACTCAAATGACCAAAAAAATATTTAATATACCAAAAATCAAGAACATAGGTTTTGATTTCATCCAAATCGGATATATGGTTTGAAAATTACGCACACCAGAAGTTTGTAGCTTTAGGAGATTCTTCAAATCGGTTTTCTGCACCAATTTTGATACACAACTTGAACCCTTTTGGAACTCAAAAACAGATTTTATATGCATCGAATGTGACCTGAAACCTTTGGTTTGAAACAATTCCGCCAAACGGTTAGGAAATAACGCCCTTTACAAGTTTGTAAAAGATTAAGTTTTCTAGAAAACCGGTTTACTACCAATTTTTCTGTAAAAATGTTCAAACTCATGAATGACCCCAAAAAAGATTTAGAGGGTATTAAAATAAATCTATGGGCTTTCATTTCACTTGAAAAGCTCAAACGGTTTGAAAGTTATGCCCATTTCAATTTTTGGGTAAATGCATAATTTAGAAAATGAGTGGTTTTCAAAGGTAAATTTGAAATCCATAGGAAAAACTCAAAAAAATCCTCCAAAAAGATTTTCTAAACCAAAAGCCAAGGTTTTAGAAACTGATTTCGCCTTAAAATTCCTCCTGGATCAAAAGTTAGCATGTTCAGGTCACTACATGAACTGATTTTGCCTCAAAATGAACCTAGGGGTCCAAAATAGGTTATACAAGTCCAGTGACCACAACATTTGACAAGCAACTATATTTTGGTAATTCAAAACTGTGGGAAAATGTTTCATTCTAAAAATCATCCTACACAGAAAGTTATGCAGTGCCAAAGTTGACCCTTTTTCCTCAATTAGGTCATTACTAATATACCTAAAATGAACAGTTTCAACTCTAACTGAAATGTTTCAACTTTGATAGCTAACACTCATCAATTTGGGTATGGTATGGTAATGAAACATCTACTCTAGCAAAAAATTAGAGATATTGGCCTCCACTTCCAATTTTTCCCTCACGTGCTCGTCTAGTATAACAAATTTAAGAATTTTTTGGCTATACATTTAAACTATATCCATGTCTTCTCTACCACCAAATTACAAATTCCAATACACTAACAAATCAACATCTCATATTACTCAATGTCTCGGAAGACTCCAAATGATAGATCAACACAAACATTTCATAGTCAAAGTAATACCAATTATTTTCAAAAGTCACACAACATAATTAAAGCACCAAATACTTGGATTGCTCATATGCAAACTAATCATTTCCCCAAATCAAGACCTTGCTTAAGTTAAGAACAAGTTTGAGTCTACCTTACCATGAAAGGTGTTCTACTCATGACTTAAGTCATCAATTACAACTTCACTAATTCATGTTAACATATTTTTTAACAACCTTAATAAAAACTAACTTCTTGAAATCTCAAAATAACATAACCCTTCATGTTAAAATCTTTTGCTTGATTGAACTTAGCAACTTGACAATTTGATTAAACTATGATCTCCATTTATTTTTCCTCGATCATCCCAAGGAAATGTCTACTTGTTAACCACCGCGATTATACCATAACAAAGCATATTTGAAGTTAATTCCACCCATCAATTCCAACCTTTTGCATCACTTCTTCCTCTTCACCCCTTTTATCTGGTTTGACATCTACAACTCAAATTTCTTTGATCCAGTTTCTAGTCATCTCAAAGAAAAGATCACCTCTATACAGTCGTCGTTGTTGTTACAGAGACGATTAACATTGCATTCAATAATGGTTCTTCTACAACTTCATCCTCTACAATGAGTTCACTTATTGGAATCATAGTCTTTTCAAAACTCCATTCATTACTACTGGTTCATGTTCAACTACAATTGATCAAAAGACATCTCAACTCTCAAATCTTTAACTTCCTTGAAACATAAACTCCAACTACATTAAACTTTACTCTTAATCATCAACCCAAATCAAAAGGTTGATCCTTACTGATAAGTTAGATCAAGGTTGCCACTACCTTCTGGAATTCTGCTTTGAATCTCCAATACTATAAATCGAGTATAAACCTCTTACTTTCAAATACAGTCTTCAGACATTCTCAATCTACACCGCCCTCCATTGTAGTTGGATTTGTCACCCTCTTCTCAGTTGATATCATCTGGCTCAAGAACTCCACTCTTTCAAGATTTCAAACATTACTTAAATGCTTTTGACATAGTTGAATCATTCGTCACTCTAAATAACATCATCACATACTTAGTGTTCATTTTAAACTAAAAAAAATTGTTTTACAAACTCTCATTGATATAACGACATCCAAACCTTGTACTAAACTTAGGAAACATCTTGTCTCCATGTCATTAATCCATGATACTAACCATCTGAGCAACGGATATTTGTCCTTGATGATTAACTGATCCAATTATTTTTAACTCACACCCAACTCTGACTCTTCTATTACTAGTAATATCATTCCTCTTCCTAACGATTTATTGGATTCTATCTTCTATTGTATCTTAGGGGAGTTTCCAACTGACTTCTTCAACTTGACCGACAGTAATGTCAAATGATAATGAATTACATAACCTTGTTTCTCCTCTAGAATAACATCTTTAACAAATTTAGCTTCTAACTCCCAATGTAATTTTTTTGTACTTCCTCTAGAACCATTTTGGAAAAGACCTTAATCAACCCTATCTCTCATAAATCAATTTGACTTCCAACTTCAAGGAATAGCAAACACCAAGCTACTTTCTTAAAGCCAAATGCATCGATTGAGCAGACACAATCTACTAATCTAGCATTAAAGTAGACAAAAACATGATTAGTACATTCTATCAGAATGCGATCGATAGATAACCAATCAATTCCTAGGGTTATATCCAAGTTCATCAAAACTAATAGATCAAGCTAAACCTTGATCTTACATCTACTTAACCTAATTTTTTTTTACCATCTATATTCTTATATCTTTCTCATTTTCCTATCTCATGAAAATGAACTCATATCGTTACAATTTGGAAAATAATAACAAACAATCTACGGGGACAATCTCACAAGAAGTTGATATTTTGAAGAAAATTCATTACAATGGAATTCTAAAGGCACCTCTCAAAATTTTATTAAAAATTATTTATTCCAAACAACTTCATCTTGCTCAAACATAGATAGAATAAAAGGCATATGTTACCCATACAAGTGATCATTTCAAAATAAACAACATATAAAAACACTTTCCTGAAAACTATTTTCCATTGAAACCAACATTAAACACAATACATTCTAAATTTAGTCAAACAGTCCCATTATACATACCAAAAACATTATAATTCCTCATTCATGATCACTTCATAAAATCACCTAGCAAACAAGTCACACTCACAAGTATAGCAAACCCATTCCCCTCAAGTCCGTGTATAGGAACGAATTGCTCTGATACCATTATTGTAATATCCCAAATTTCTTTATTATTATTTATACCATAAATTCTCTTAAAAATAATTTAAATTACTATTATCTATAATCCAAATACCAAGATATAAAACTTTCATTATATTATACTCGATATTAAAGCATACATTATAACACTTTCAAAGTTCAAATTAAAATATCACAGAGTACGCACAATTTCAGCTCGCCAGCGAACATCGTCGCTTGGCAAAACCCAGGTAGCTCACCCAATGATAACTATCGCCCAGCTAGACCCTGTAGATGGCAAAACCTGGGCGATAGTAGAACCGCTACTGCCAAAACCAACCAACATGCTGACATATAATTCTACATTCTTATGCATGATATCGTAATTCATCTATCTTTTTACACCATATTCACACAACTTCCATAATAATATAATAATCACATAACTTTACAACAATGCCTCTAAATTCAAATAACATTATTTTTACACAATTCTCTTATATACATATTGAACAATAGAATAACATCCTTTGAAACTTTCAGCCACAATCCAACATACTTCATTTCAAAGCATCCTGTCTTTCTGCATCATCACTATTATCTGCTCCTGTGCAAAGCACGATCATCACAGTCAGACAAAAAAACACAAAGAATGCAAGGGTAAGCTTACATAATACGCAACATATCATTACATCAATCATAAAACATGAAGGTTGCACAACGTTTATATTTAGTACCATCAATACACATTCACTAATAGTAAATAACAAGCAATCATTCTTATGTTTCACCTGAACATAAGCACTCACAACCAACCAATAAAACATTAATTAAATATCATAATCAATCAAATCAAACACACTTATATTCCCTTGAATACAAGTTTTTCACACAATAGCATGTTTAGATGCGACATATTCTGGAATATCTACATTGAGTTCAGACATCGAGGCGGCTTAAGACCCCTTCCAATTGGTGACAGACGTCCAATCTGCCTGTGTTACCACCAATTTAAGTCTAAGCAATACTCATCTGACAACCACAAACTGATGTCTAGTGTCTACCTGACACCCTGTGACACACAGTTATTGTCTGAGTATGTCCTTTAAGCACCCCCTTGCATATCTGGTATTAGGACCACAATGTAAATCACAAAAATATCCCCTTGCATATATGATATTATGGATTACATTGACCACAACTGTGTCCCTAACATTAATGTACCCCACCAAACATATCATCCAAGGCTAAGTTACCCAACTGTAACTGCCTACAACCAACAACATCAATAAATGTATCCCCATCATGCATTCCAATCATATGCATTACATCACAATTCCAAATAATACATTGTCATTCCAATAATTCAATTCCAGTCACAGAAAATCAATTCAACCGAAACTAAGTTATTCTACCATAACTGCCACATCCAAACTAGTCAATAATCATCCAGTTCCAGATCAAACATCATTCACATAATAATCATCAACCTCAACTATGAAATCTGAATATACGCTAACTTAATTAGTTCAAATCACAATCAAATACGCACTATATTGAATAGCTCAAAATATAGTCAAAATACTCGTTATATCAAATATCTCAAATCTCTCAACTACCAAATCACTTGTCCATTAACAAAAATCAACAAAAGAGCTTCCCTTACCTATTTCTTCGTCCAAAAGCTGATTAAAACATAAGTAGAAGAATCAACCGAAGAAATTACGCAGGAACCTGATAACAATCCCAAATTAAACAGGAAGCTTAGAAATCAAGATCTTCAATGAAATTTCATCTTGAATGAAATGAAAGGATCGAAAACGATCGGAAAAGGTTTAGAAAATTATGATCAGACATACCTATATTGATCACCTCTCAGAATCAGGAGCAATGGAAGACACCGCATCGAATTCTGTCAACGTTTCGACCGCCATGCAAGAGACGAAAAATTGTGAGGAGGGAGAGAAAACGGACAATAGCACGAGAAGAGAAATAAGAAAATTAAAAGAAAAGAGAATTTATATAGCGTTGGGTTGTATTTAGTAAATTTAGTTTTCTAAATGCAACCTCTCCCTTTTGATAACGGAAGCTCCGAGAACTTCCCGAAACTCAATTAAAACCTTCTAAAATAAAAGAATAATAATTATTCTCATCTTTCAATTCTTTTACCATCAATTGAACCGCATAGTCTCAACAAACTAATAAATGCATCAATCTCAAATAAATTAATAATCTAAGTTAAAACTTAAATGTAATTCCTTTCACTATTTATTTTTCGAATTTATAATGTATTAAATAAACAGGTCCTTACATATACCATACATCTTTTTGACATTAAAATTTTTTATTTAAAATATCATTTTTCTCACATTAAGGAATTTTACACACTTGTTTTGTATATTTTTCTTACTCATTTAAATTTATTTTTCACATTAAATTTTTTTACTTATATTTTGTGCATTGAAAGAAATTTTGAAATATTATATTTGAACATTTAACTTTTTTTATTTTTTAAATCCTCAGTGAAATTATGTTGCATTATTTTGTTTTTTACCAGATTTTTTTATAAATGCTGCCTTTCTTTATACTTTTACAACATGATTTTGAATTATTTTTTCGCATTAAATTTTTTTTATAACATACATTTTTTTCAATATCTAAACTTTTAAAATTATTTTATTAACATTATCTTTTCACATTACAATTTTTAATTTAAAACATCATTTTTCTCGGATTAAAGAGTTTTACACACTTTCTTTTTATTTTTTTTCTACTCATTTAAATTCACTTTTCACATTCAATTTTTTTTACTTATATTTTGTGCATTGAAATAAATTTTGAAACATTATTTTTGAATTTTTTTTTGCATTGGAAATTTTTAAGTTATTTTCAAAAATTATTTTTTAACATTTAACTTTTTCATTTTCAAATCTTTACTTTATTTTAACTTATTTTGCCAGATTATTTTTTTACAAGTGCTTTTTTTTTATAAATCTTACCTTTTTTTATCTTTTTCATGGTTTTTTTTTTTCATTGAAAATTTTTGTGCCTTACATTTTTTTCATCATATAAAATTTTAAAATTATTTTATTAACATTATTTTTTAAATTTTAATTTAAAACATTACTTTTTTTCATTTAAAAGCTTTATTTTTATATTTTTACTACTCATTTATTTTTCACATCAAATTATTTTTACTTATATTTTATTCATTTAAACTTATTTTGAAACATCATTTACGAACAATTAATTTTTATTTTTTAAATCCTTACTTTTATATTAAATTATTTTATAATATTATTTTTTTACCATTTTTTATTAACATTACCCATTTTTATAGTTGTTAAAAAAGTTTTAAATTATTTTTTGCATTGAAAATTTTTTATACCTTGTATTTGATTCAATGTCTAAGCTTCTAAAATTATTTCTTTAACATTATTTTTTCGCATTACAGTTTTTAAAACATCACTTTTTTTTCACATGGAGGATTTTTAAACATTAATTTTATATTTTTACTACACAATTAAAATTATTTCTTACATTAATTTTTTACTCATATTTTGTTCATTAAAAATTATTTTGAAACATAAATTTTTTGAATATTAAACTTCTTATTTTTTAAGTCCTTACCTTTTTTACAGACTTATTTTGCAATATGATTTTTTAAGAGTTCTTTTTTAATAAACATTACCCTTTTTTCCTACTTTTTACACATGATTTTGAATTTTTTTTTTGCATTAGAAAATTTTTATACCTTACATTTTTTTTTCATTATCTAAACTTTAAAATTATTCTATTAACATTATTTTTTGACATTACAATTGTTAATTTAAAACATCATTTTTTCACATTAAAGATTTACAACAACTTCATTTTTATATTTTTACTACTCATTTAAATTTCTTTTTTACATGAAATGTTTTACTTATATTTTGTCCATTTAAAGAAAATTTGAAACATCATTTTTGAACATTTAACTGTTTGATTTTTTAAATATTCACTTTTTTATGAACTTATTTTGCAGTATTATTTTTTTAGGAGTTTTTTTTTTATAAACCTTACCCCTTTTTATGTTTTTTCAACATGGTTTTAAATTAATTTTTGCGCTTATATTTTTTTAATTATCTAAACTTTTAAAATGATCTCTTTAATATTTTTTTTTTCACATTACTGTTTTTTCATTCAAGCATCACTTTTTTCATATTGAAGATTTTTAAACCTTTATTTTTATATTTTTATTACTCATTTAAATATAAATTTCACATTAAATTCTTTCTAGTTATACATTTTTAGTTAAACTTATTTTGAAACATCATTTTTGAATATTTAACTATTTCATTTTTAAATCTTTATTTTTTTTAAGTTATTTTGCAATATTATTTTTTTACAAGCTTTTTTTATAAATCTTACCCTTTTTATCATTTTTCAACATGGTGTTAAATTGTTTTTTTTCTGCATTGAAAATTTTTATACCTGACATTATTTTATTATCTAAAATTTTAAAATTATTTTGTAAACATTATTTTTTCAAAGCATAATATTTAATTTAAAACACCACTTTTTTCATTTTAAAGCTTTATTTTTATATTTTTACTACTTATTGAAATTTATTTTTCACATTAAACTCATGTCACTTATATTTTATTCATTTAAACTTATTTTGAAACATCATTTACGAATAATTAACTTTTTTATTTTTTAAATTCTTACTTTTTATATTAACTTATTTGTAATATTATTTTTTTACCATTTTTTATAAACATTACCCACTTTTATACTTTTTAAAAAATTTTAAATTATTTTTTCGCATTGAAAATTTTTATACCTTGCATATTATTCATTGTCTAAACTTTTAAAATTATTTTTTTAATATTATTTTTTTTGCATTACAGCTTTTAATACATCACTTTATTTCCACATGAGGATTATTAAACATTAATTTTATGTTTTTACTATCCATTTAAAATTATTTTTAACATTAATTTTTTTTACTCATATTTTGTTCATTCAAAATTATTTTGAAACAGAAATGTTTTTAACATTTAACTTTTTTTGTTTTTAAATTCTTACTTTTTTGTATACTTATTTTGCAATATTATTTTTTAAGAGATTTTTTTAATAAACATTATCCAAGATTTTTAAATTACAATTTTTTAAGATCTTTTTTAATAAAATTTTTTCTCTTTAACTTTATTTTTTTACATTACAATTTTTAATATCAAACATCACTTTTTTCATATTGAGGATTTTTAAACCTTCATTTTTATAATTTTACTACTCATTTAAACTTATTTTACACATTAAATTCTTTTTATTTATATTTTTTATTTAAAGTTATTTTGAAACATCATTTTCGAACATTTAAATTTTTCATTTTAAATCTTTACTTTTTTTAACTTATTTTACAATATTATTTTTTACAAGATTTTTTTATAAATCTTACCCTTTTTATCCTTTTTCAACATGGTTTTAAATTATTATTGTTTTGCATTGAAAATTTTTATACCTTATATTTTTTTCATTATCTAAAATTTTAAAATTATTTCATTAACATTATTTTTTCAAATTGCAATTTTTAATTGAAAATGTCATTTTCTTTTGACACTAAAGATTTTTAAAAGCTTTATTTTTATATTTTTACTACTTATTTAAATTTACTTTTCACATTAAATTGATTTTACATATAGTTTATTCATTTAAACTATTGAAACATATTCTCGAACATTTAACTTTTTTATTTTTTAAATCCTTTCTTTTTTTATGAACTTATTTTGTAATATTAGTTATTTACATGTTTTTTAATCAACCTTACTCTTTTTTATACTTTTTAAACCTTCATTTTTATATTTTTAGTACTCATTTAAATATAAATTTTAACATTAAATTATTTTTACTTATACATTTTTCATTTAAACTTATTTTGAAACATCATTTTTGAGCATTTAACTTTTTCATTTTAAATCTTTATTTTTAAAACTTATTTTGCAATATTATTTTCTTACAAGCTTTTTATAAATGTTACCCTTTTTTCATTTTTCAACATGATTTAAATTTATTTTTTTTGCATTGAAAATTTGTATACCTTACATTTTTTTTATTATCTAAAATTTTAAAATTATTTCGTTAACATTATTTTTCCAAATTATAATATTTAATTTAAAATATCACTTTTTTCATTTAAAAGGTTTATTTTTACTGCTTATTTAAATTTATTTTTCACATTAAGTTTTTTTACTTATATTTTATTCATTTAAAATTATTTTGAAACATCATTTATGAACAATTAACTTTTTTATTTTTTAAATTCTTAATTTTTAAATTAACTTATTTTGTAATATTATTTTTACCCTTTTTTTATAAACATTACCCACTTTTATATTTTTTTAAAAAAAATTTATTCTTTTGCATTCTGGAAAATTTTTATATCTTACATTTTTTCATTCTCTTAAATTATTTCATTAACATTATTTTTTGACGTTAAAATTTTTAATTTAAAACATAATTTTTTTCACATTAAAGATTTATAAAACCTTCAATTTCATGCTTTTATTACTCATTTAAATTTATTTTTTATATTAATTTTTTAATTATATTTTATCCATTTAAAAAAATTTTGAAACATCATTTTGAATATTTAACTGTTTGAGTTTTTAAATCTTTGCTTTTTTATGAACTTATTTTGAAATATTGTTTTTTTAGAAGTGTTTTTATAAAACTTATCCTTTTTTTATATTTTTTCAACATGGTTTTGAATTATTTTTTGCATTGAAAATTTTTTATACCTTTTTTTTTCATTATCTAAACTTTTAAAATTATTTATTTAATAGTATTTTTTTACATTGTAGTTTTTAATTTCAAACATCACTTTTTTTTATATTTAGGATTTTTAAACCTTCATTTTTATAATTTTACTACTCATTTAAATTTATTTTTCACATTAAATTTTTTTACTTATGCTTTTCTCATTTAAACTTATTTTGAAAGATCATTCTTGAACTTTTAAATTTTTTATTTTTTAAATCCTTTCTTTTTTTGTGAACTTATTTTGTAATATTAGTTATTTACAAGTTTTTTTATAAACCTTACTCTTTTTTATACTTTTTAAAACATGTTTTGAATTGTTTTGTTGCATTGAAAATTTTTTATAGCTTACAGTTTTTCATTATCTAAACTTCTAAAATTATTTCCTTAATATTATTTTTTCACATAGAAGATTTTTCAACCTTTATTTTTATATTTTTTCTACTCATTTAAATTTATTTTTTACACTAAATTCTTTTTACTTATATTTTGTTCTTTTCAAATTATTTTGAAATATCATTTTTAAATATTTAGCTTTTTTATTTTTCAAATAATTACTTTTTTTAATGAATTTTGTAATAAACTTATGATTAATGATTCTATTTAACAAGCTAGTAGGATTAGTGATGTACCAACCAATCAACATACTATAACTAATAATAATATAACTTTTCAAATGTATCAAAGTCATGACATTATGTTTATACTCTTTTACATTCAAATTGCAATGATTCTAGTTAACAAACTAATAGGATTAGTGATGTACCAACCAATCAACATACCTCAGAGTTGAGTTCAAAGCTTTTACTAATTTTTTTTTTCACATTCTCATCAATTTTTTTTATAATATAAAAAATAATTTATTAAATTCTTCATTTATATAACGTTTAAAGTATTAAAAGGTAAAGTGAACAAAAGTATAAAAAGTTATGATTGAATGTAGAACATTTTAGATTGAAAGTGCATACTAATTAAACTCTTGCTAGAATGCTAGTGATGTGTTTTTTCCTTCTTTATTATGTCAGCGACACATAAAAAAATAAATCCACCATATAGTGAATTATCTCTTAATCTAGTTTTGTAATTTAAATTTTAATAGAAGTATTTGTTATTATGACTTTAAATTAAAATATTAATTACTCCGTTATCTTATTATTTTCTTAAATTACTTAGTTCTATTTTATAATTCTTTAAATAATGATCTTACAATAATTTTTATATCCAATTTTATCTTATAATTTTTTTAGATAGTTTTAATATTAGGAGCGAAATAGAAACAAAATAAAAAGGATTGAAAGGTGAGAAGTGTTCAAAATCCAAATGTTTTGTTCATATTAATTGGTAAACAGAGGAAGGAAGTGATGTTGAGGTTGGTGGTGCGATGGAATTGAAGGGCAATGGCTTCTCTGCCTCTACTGTTTTTACGCGCCAACATTTCCACACACTAAACTCTAGGCCTCGATGTCAGAACTTCAAGCTTTTCTCGCATCCTCTCACCGACAATGTCGACAGCTACCTCCACTGCTCCATGCCGCACAAGTCACCGCTCTGAGTTGTGTCTTTCTCCAGCTACTCCACACCGCCAGCCATTCCTGCACCGCTTTCTACCTGAAGACATGGTTCCAATCATGCTTTCATTATTCACGTCTAAAATTAGATTAGAGGCTGTTCATAGTGGTTGTTGCTTTTCTGACGTATGGTTTTCTTCTATAGGAAGAATTTTGTGTCAATACCCTGGGGAGATGATGTGAAGTGTTCCAAAGCTGCTTGTAATAAGGTCACTTCTTATGTTTTTCTTGTACACTTGTATTTGTTTGTTGGTCAATGTATTGTTAGAAGTTGTTCATTTAACTGAGGAATACTGGAATAGTGTGGAATGTGAAGACCAATTCATCTAGTTTTGTCCATTAACTTAATCTTAGGCTAATGACTTATGGTTAGAAACTTATTTCATTTTACCTTCTAACTTTATCGTTAAGTACTTATGTAGAACTTTATCAAAACAATATCATCAAAATGTATTCTAACTGCAATAGTGTAAGGGCATGTTTAGATGGGATTCTCTAGAAGCATTCTATGAGAATAAAATAAGAAGAAAAAATGAAATTAGCTTCTCCATAAACAGAAATTAACTCATACGCAAGTTAATATCTAAGTGTCTCATATCTTTTAGAAAAGTGATACGAGAGAGCTTCTAAATATTAGCTTATCTATAAGTTAATTTTAGCTTATGAAAGAGATGTTAATTTCATTTTTTTATTCTTATTTTCTTTTCTTATAAAGTGTTTCATAGAAACTCATCCAAACCTGTCCCAAGTCTCAATTTATCTTATTTGACTTTATGATTGACTTGCATATCAGGTTTCTTATCTCATTGAAGAGTATAGTAGTGGCCGAACCTCAAATCCTAATGTTCTTTGCAATACAAGAATTAAGTTTGGTATGCATCCAGTCACATGCAATGAATCTAATCTGACCTTGTGGTAGTTTGCTTACTTTACTTTCTTTCTGGTTCATTAATAAAATATTTTTTGTCAGGTGCATTCTTGGATGCGATTGGTGACATGGGTTTTCACTATGTTGCCTCTAGGCATTATGCAAATGTTATCGACTCATGTGATGATCGGATGGATGAGCCTTCTTTTCTGGAACTGTCATTAGACATGGTACTCATATGAGTTATAAATTTATGGTTATAAGATCTTGTTTGTGTTTGTGTTTATTTATGTGTGATATTTCTGTACTTTCTGTGCTATCTGTTTGTTGATTAGCTTATACAAATTGTTTATTGTAGTATTAAGGTTTGCATATTTCTTTGCTTGCCTGTTATTACTTAGGAAAATAATTTTTGCATGTTGTTAGATCCTAATGTGATTTTGAAATTTCAGGTAAAGGATCAAACCTACTTTCTTTCACACCTCTCACAATCCCAATTGAAGCGACTTCTTGCTCCACTTGGTTGTATTCCCAAGGTTTGTTGCAAATTTCTACCCTTTTCAATGCTTAAATTACATTTAAGTTTGTCTGAGTCAATCATATGATATTTGTTAAAGATTATATATTATTTCCTTGTTTATGGTTAGATAGTAAATTGGAGATTTACTCCTTATTACCCATTACTAGATTGGTCTTTAATTATTATTAGAGACATCTTATGCAATCAATATTGATCCTATTTGATCATATCTGCTCATTGTAAATAAAGACGCTCGGTGGTCATCCAACACACATTGACACACATTTACAATTTTTATCATGAGAATTCAGGCAGTAAGTATTCAGAATATATTTGTTAATTTTTTGTGTCTTTAATTGTTTGGGGTTTAAATTTGGATGTTGTGCTTTAATAACCATTTATACAGGTAATCTCTGTATGGAGCTTTTTGCTTTTAACATCTTGTGGCTGACATTCTTTTTTATTCCTTTAAAACACCACTTGCTATCCTTTTTTATATGAGGTCTGACATGAGAATTCTGATAGGATTTCAGAATATATTTATTGAATAATTTTTTAGTGCCTTAAGTTTTGGTTAAGATTGATATTTGGATGTTGTTTCGGAGTGAACCATTTATGAAGGCTAACATGTCATCATTTTTTGTCTGAAAAACTTCTCTTTTTTGGCAACTATATGTTGTTTTAAAGAAATTTCTAGACTAATTTTTATCTCCTGCCACAATGCCATATAATCTGAAGGAGAAAGTCTATAGGCTTGCCAGAAAATTTGATCTACCAAATAAGGATAGAAAGAATTCCCAAGGAATATGCTTTTTGGGCAAGGTATGTGGAGCGAATACTTAGTTTTTAGACAAATGCTTTTTCTTATTGTTTGTAACTAGTTAGGAGGAGTTTGATTATTTCTTTTGAAGATGTTATAGTAAATAGGATCACTTGCTGAAACTCTTCTAATTTGAGTGGCAGATTCCTGACAATCTTCTCCCAGGGTTGCAATTGTTGGAAGGCCAAATGTCAGCAAATCAACATTGTTTAATCATCTTGTTGGGGTATTGAATATTTCTTCTTGCTTTATTTTTTGTTCTCATGTTCTAGGGAAATAATATTGAACACTTGTTGTGTCTAAAATGTTGGAAGTGATCCATTGTGATAGTCGTCTCTTTGCTACTTAAATTGTAGGGAAATGAGGCTATTGTGGTGGATGAACCTGAGGTTATCAGGGATCACTTTTATGGTTGAGCATATTTGTTGGCTATGCCCCTTTGGTATTAAAATTAACATAATAGAAAGTTGCATATAACATGGCTATTGAATACATTCATCCAAAATTTTGTTCAAATCCCTACTTCTCTCCTCTGGTAGGTAATATGTGTACCTACAATGTGTATATCTGATTTCTCCTTCAAGTTTTAATCCTCACCTTACTAAATTCAGTGAATTGTATTATTGGTGCCTGCAATATAGATTTGTATGTAACAATAGTGTATACATATTCCTCCACAAACTACCAGAAAGAATGGTAGAATGCTTGACTATGGAGTATGGCTCCAATAAATGACAGTGATGAGAAGCAACATCACCAAAATTTTCTTGAATATTGAGAACTGTAAGAGGATAATCCAGATGGAACAAGATAATTGAGGAATTTTCTATTTTTTTAACCACCCTCACATTGTTGCTATCTTCTATAAATGAAGGTTCTACACTGTTTTATAATGAGTCATATACATATTTTGGCGCAACTGAAATTAACTAGGATGATCCATTCACTATATTTTTGGAGCCTGAAAAGTTCAAAAGTTTGAGGGTATAATTCTTTTTTATTCTATGTTTCCTCTGGCTTATTTTACACATTGTTCGGGATGCAATTTGCATGATACTATTTGTCCAATCTAGCAGAATATATATTTCCCTACACGTTAACCCAAGAATTAATTTTTTGGTGAAGGCAGTCTGGAACTTGAGGCGTTCTAACTAGAATGGGCTTATCTATAGGCTACCCTACCAAAGCTGACATGCAAGCTAATGGACTTGTCATTTCAGCTTCTCCAGGAGGTCCTGCCTTTAGAACCAGTGTTTCATCTAGAGATGTTATCCTGGCAATTGATGATACAAGCACAGAAAACATGGGATTATATGATGCAGCTAAAACTACAGTAAGTTATTTCTCCTACATTTAACATGTTCTTTTAAATAAATATTTTGTTCCACAAATGGGAGAAATAAAAAGATAAAAAAATTGTTTATATTGTGCAAAAGACCAAGGAATAGGATTACATTTACTTAAAAGTTTTCCAACAAGTTAAAATATAGTACTACGTTGATATAAATATTGTATTATATTCTGTTTCTTTATCTACCATCTGCCATCTGCCTAGTCTTACAAGCTTGTCCCTTGTTTAATATCTTTGTCCCTTACTCTAATATGAGAGCCAATTGTAAGGTTTTAGTTACATGAAGCTTGATACAAAATTGGAAACATCCATTTAGAAGAACCAACTTCCATGATTTGCCTTGAACCTATCTATTTGATTGCCTTACCTTTTAAATAAGATGCAGGGGCCTCGAAGGAAGCTCTATAGCTTTGACCATTCATAGTGGTTTGGACATAAAACACCTTGCTTTAATGTAAGTCAGCTTCCTGTCCAAATGGAAGTAATTTATAGCTTATGCCTTTGGGTGGTGTATATTTGGTTTCCTAGGTTTGGCCTAATGGTACAAGTATTTTTCTTGCTTCTATAGTACAAGTATTTTTTATGTGTGGTAAAAAAATTTGTTGGTGAACCTCTAGGTTTGGCCTAATGGTGGGGAGTTGGGATAGATGCATGAGAACTTAGCTTCAATCCTCAGTGCCTCCACTGTACACCAAAAAAGAAAATCTTTGGACATTTCTAGAGCTTGAACAATGTGCATAGAAATGGACTTGAGAACTTGGATTTTTTTAGAATTATTTTTATTTGGATATGAGCTAGCTTTGTTTTCTGAATGCAGCATGCGATAAGTGTAAGATATATTTTAGTGGTGATGGTGAATAAGTTTTCTTGGATGAAGATATTAACATTGTATCATCATTATTGTTAAATTTATGATTGATTTAGGTTGGATACTTTTCATTGGAGATTATCTCCTTAGTGGATAGCTGATTGCTTATTGTTGTTTTAATCATTTGGATTATTGTTGCTGCTAGTAAAGTTGAAAAGGAGACATAAAGAAGACTAGGCACTTTTATATTGAATCAAGTAGTTCAGGAAGCAGTAGCCTTTAAGCCAGGACACATGGTGGAAAAAGAGGGCGTGCTTACTATTGTACTCAGGCATTTGTATCATGTAATGGTGATAATTAATAATCCTCTAAATCTATATATATATATATATATATATATATATATATAAGCAAATTTAACTAAAACAAAGATTAAGAAAATTAGTTAATAACTAATATAATTGGAACTTGATAACATAATTAAAAAAGATTTATTGAAAATAGTACATCAATTAATTAAGGAGTATATTTTAAATAGAATCATTCAATAAGGTGGGAGGAGTAGTTAACATTTTCTTTTATTTAAGTCAATTTGTTTAGTTGCTTATATTTAGTTTTTGAGGAAGTAGTTGTTATGGTTTGCCTTAGTAGTTTACTTTGAATGTTTGGGTATATTCATGTTAGAGACTATATGGTAGCATTTATTAGGGTGTTGTATCCTATGATATATTCTATTGGTGAAAATTTGTCTGAGAAAATTATTGAAATGGTTAGTGTTGCAGGATTACTCATGAGAGCTCCTTTGGTTATACAGAGTCAATGATGCAAAACTTCTCCCTGAAAATTACAGGTGCTACATGGAGAAGCAACTTTGCTAAGATGCAAGTTTTTTTGGTACACTTATTTGAATTCTGTGGCACAACAGAAGGTAAATGGGAAAAGATGAAAGGTAATATTTGTAAGATTAATATTGCTATTATATCCCCCCATATTTTGAGTTGGTTGTTTTTCTTTTTCTGCTCCCACCTCCAAAAAATGGCTAACAATGCTATACAGTTGTATTTTTTTTATATTGCAGGCAAAGCTGCCACAAAGACTCAAGAGAATCTTACATCAAATTATTGAAAATTGGTATCTCAACTACACCATAGGATCATACATTTTATATTGAAAGAATTGGTTGCTCTATTTGAGTGAAAAAATGAAGAAGCTTTTCATGTGGGATTACTTTATTTCTCAAATGCTTGTGCTTGCTAGAAATTCATAAGGTTGGTAGAATTTTCACAAGGACCGAATGTAGGGGTGTGCAAAAAAACTAGTTCGAACCGAATTGGTTTTAAACCGAACCGAACTAGTTTTGAGTCGAACCAGTTTAATAAAAATTAACCGAATTGTTTTTAAAACCAGGTCGGTTCAAACTAAATTGTTTTCAAACCAATTCGTTCGAACCGAACCGAACCAGTTTTATAAATAGTTTAGTTTACTAGTTTATAAAAAAAACCGTGTCCTACTCTGTTAAACTTTCCACAATCATGTGAGAAACACACTTACTAGAAAACACTCCCTCCAGTTGTCCACACTATTGTGGTCATGTAGAACATTGTAAAAAAAGAATTGACAAAAAAAAAACCAGTTCAAAACTAGTTCTGAACTAGCTTATTTCGAACTAGTTCTGAACCAGTTCAAAACCACTTTTATAAAAACAATTTAGTTCCAAAACAGTTTCCTAAAACAGTTTTATAAAATAGTTAAAAACTGAATTGTTTCAAACAATTCGGTTCGGTTTGGTTCAGATTTTTTAAAAAACCAGTTTTGGCCCACCCCTAACCGAATGAGTGTTTGGAGTTTGGATGAGAATGCCAGAGTTTGAATGAGAATGTACATTGTCTATAGTCATTCTATAATCTAGTGAGCACTTTGTATTTGTAGAGTCATTGTACATTCCTTGTTAACAACTGCGCTATACATTTATATATAAAAGTAGTTGTTGAATCAAAAGTAAGTTGTTTTATTTCTAATTTTGTGAATATTAAAAAATTTAAGCAGAATATTTTTTGATGATCATATTTTCAATTATTTGTTGGAACGATTTTTCCCTTCTTTTTTTGTTAAGCAATAGCAGATAATTTTTCACATTGTTAGGCATACAAGTTAGCTGTGGGATACGTTTAACACAAATTGTTAGTTAATTATGTTTTAAAATATAAACTATTAGCTGTTATTATAGAAAACTTTTTCATTGAAAGATATATTCAAAACTTTTTTCTGATATATTATCAGGCTAAAGAGTTGCTTTCTTGTTGTTATCTTGCCTATGTATTTTTTTATTATACTATTTTTTAAAATTTTTTTAAACTTATGTGTTTTACAATTGAATTTATAAAATATTTTGTATTAAACTTTTACTTCTAATAAAAATTTAAAAATTTCTTTAAAATTACATTTGAAAGATAATTTTTAAAAAAATTAAATCTACTTTTAATATGTACTATTTTTTTAATAATTGAATATTAAAAAAACTATTAATAAATCTTTAAAATAAAAATTAGAAAAAGAAAAAGCGGCAAGGAACTAACAAAGTAATATATATATAAGAGCAATCAGACTGACGGTTAGGAAGAAGAAAACAAATTTGAAGAAACAGAGAGAGACGGGGAAGCCACTCACAGTGATCCTCTGTCTTCCAAAGCCTTTCCACCAGAAATACTAATAATATTCTCCCTTTTACCCATTAAAGAGGCAACGAGTCCATGCGTTCTGACCTCAACACTCCGCATGTCCAAACACTTCAATCTTGTTTTCGACGAAGAGTTTAAGGGACGCACTTACGTAACTGATGGATCACCTTTTCGACACTCACGGGGCCAAACAATTCTTCGACAAATTGCAGGGAAACCTTCTGGTTCTTTGTTGCTATGGGGACTCAAGGAGGACGCCAGAAACTATTGGGTGAGAATTTTTTTCTTTTTTCTTTCTTCTTACTTCTTGCTTTGTGAAGATGAATCTCGACTTTGGTTTTGGGTGCAGATGAGAAATCCTTCTCCATTTCTATGGTCATCAAGCGCAGGGAGACGTGTCAACGACAATATTTGTCCTATGGTACTATGAGCCTGGTATGTAAGGCAGGTTATGATGAATTTTATGATTTAAGAAAAAATTGAAAAAAAGAATCTTCCATAGGTGTTTTAGTGTTGTTTTCTTTACCTTGTTACTTTCTTGCTTTGTCAATCTGAATTCAATTTGGACCTTAATTCCTGCCATGCATTGTTTTTTTATTTTACAGATTCTTGTTTGGGCTTCCGCCTTGTTTAGAAACCTGCTTGTTTCTTTGTTGGTATAGGGACTCAAGGAGGAGGTCAAGAAACTCATGTGTAAGAAGAATCTTTTTCTTTTTTTTTTCTTTGTTGCTGGTTCTTGCTTTGTGAATCTGGGTTAAACTTGGAATCTTTCTATACATTGTTTTTATGCATCCATATTATATCCTTGCGTATGATTTGTATCTCCTATCCAAATGAAAATGGTTTATGATTGTTAAATTTTTAAGATAGTAGTTTATACTTCAATCTGTTTTTATATTATTAATGCAAAAAAGACTTCCATCACAGCATCACGTGTAAGCAAATACTTTTAGTAATGTAATATTAGTGATTTATTATCTGATCAAAGTTTATTAAGAATCATAATACTATTACCGTAAGAGTCTTACAATTTTTTTAATGTAATAAATTTCACTTATAATTTTATATTTTAATAAATTAAAAATACTATTAGTACTCTGCAGTATATTATCTCATTGCGAAGATTTGTTCTAATCTTAAAGTATTCTTTCAAACGGTCTTACATTTAAATAGTAAATTCAATATGCTGTGACTCATTCACTAGTACCACAGATTAATGAAAATAAACACAAATATGTTGGATTTATCATAGTTTGTCTTCCAAGTAGACCAATGGATTGACTAACTAGGAAAGGAATTGCTCCCCATTTTCCCACACTGTTCAAATTCCTGCGATGCACTGTTTTTATTTTACAGATTCTTGTTTACGAGTGCTTTGCTAGAATCTCTTTCAATGTATTATCTTAATGAAAACATGGACATTCATTGTTTCCTTAGATTTCACTTTGCATATTTACTTTTTTTTGTTTCTGCAGAATATTGTTTTTCACAGCCTCTAGGTAGGTCCCCATGTCCCCTTTTGCTTCAAAACACATAAGCTTTAATTTCTCAGATTTTTCCTAGTGGGTGTTCAACCCAAGTCACACTATTATTGAATATTTTGCCAAGACACTATCATTGAATTGGAACATACGTTTACCTAAAATTAAACTCTGATAATATCATCATTTTCCTTTCTTAGTTCTTCCCTTTTTATACCATACAATTTTTTTATTCATCTAAACTCTTCATTTATTTTTCTACCTATAGAAACTTCTTTTTCTATATTATTTTTACATTGAAAATTGTAAAATTTTAAAGCATTACTTTTGCATTATCTAAAATTTTTTAAATTACTTTTTTATTCATTTAAACTATTTTTTCATATTAGTATTTTTGCATTGATTTTTTTTAACTTTTAAATGTTAATATATTGGAATATGTAAAGTTTTCTAAATTATTTTTTCACATTTAATCTTCTTTTTTCACGTGTTTTTTTATTGAACTTTTTTTAAATTTTTAAACTATTCTTATGTAGGATGAAGCAGAAGTTGATTAAAAGCCTAAGGAAAGGTTCACTTCAAGAGAAGAACAAAGGATTCTTGGAGAGAAAACACATAGAGAAGAGGTTGCTTCACCAACAAATTTTAATTTTTCTTTTTAAATTTTTTGTAATTCAAAGGCCTTTTCAGAGGTGTTGGATGCCCATAAGGGTCACCTCTTTTATTGGTAATAATTTTTAGTTTCTCGTTTTAGGTGTGTAGGAAGGAAGTGGTACACCATCCTCCACATCTTAGGAGCACGGTCTTAGTTCCCTACACTTGTCTTTATTTTTTTACTTATCGAAGAGTGATGAGTGTGGACTTAGGTTCTTCTTCCTAACACTATGCAATAACTTCACACACATAACACATTTTTGCATCAACCAAAATTTTTAAAATTATTTTTTTACTTGTTTAAAGTTTTTTTCCACATTAATTTTTTGCATTGAACTTCTTCAACTTTTTTTATATTGAACTTTTCATAACCATTACTTTTTCATAATGACTCCTGCATATCTTTAAACTAACGTTTTTGCATTATCTAAACTTCATCATTTTTTTAAATCCTTATTGTTTTTATGGACTTATTTTGCAATATTATTTTTTTAAGAGCTTTTTTTTCATAACCATTACCTTTTTTCTACTTTTTAGACATGATTTTGAGTTATTAATTTGCATTGAAAGTTTTTTATACCATACATTTTTTTCAATATCTAAACTTTTAAAATTATTTTATTAACAGCATTTTTTTTCTACACATTTAAGTTTATATTTCACATTAAACTTTTTTTACTTTTATTTTGTGCATTGAAAGAAATTTTGAAACATTATTTTTGAACATTTAACTTTTTTTATTTTGTAAGTGCTCACTTTTTTGTGAAATTATGTGTGATTATTACTTTTTTACCAGAATTTTTTAGAAGCCCTACCTTTTTCTATACTTTTACACCATGGTTTGAATTCTTTTATTACATTGAAAATTTTTTATACCATAGATTTTTTTCAATATCTAAACTTTTAAAATTATCTTATTAAATTTATTATTTACATTACAAGTTTTACTTTAAAACATCATATTTCTCACATTAAAGATTTTTACACACTTTATTTTTATTTTTTTTTACTCATTTAAAGTTATTTTTAACATTAAACCTTTTTTACTTATATTTTTTGCATTGAAAGAAATTTTGAAACATTATTTTTCAACACTAAAAGTTTTTAATTTTTAAATCCTCACTTTTTTTGTTAAATTATGTTACATTATTACTTTCTTAGGACATTTTTTTACAAGCCTTACCTTTTTCTATCCTTTTACAACATCGTTTTAAATTCTTTTTTTGCATTGAAAATTTTTTATAACATACAATTTGTCAATATTTAGACTTTTAAAATTATTTTATTGCACATTATATTTTTTACTTTAAAACATCATTTTTCACACATTAAAGATTTTTACACACTTTATTTTTTTTCTGCACATTTAAATTTATTTTTCACATTAAACGTTTTTTACCTATATTTTGTGCATTGAAAGAAATTTTGAAACATTATTTTTGAACATTTAACTTATTTATTTTTTAAGTCCTACCTTTTTCGTGAAATTATGTTGCATTATTACTATTTTACCAGATTTTTTTACAAGCCTTACCTTTTTTTATACTTTTATAACATCGTTTTAAATTCTTTTCTCACATTGAAAGGTTTTTATACCATACAATTTTTCAATATTTAAACTTTTAAAATTATTTTATTAACATTATTTATTCACATTATATTTTTTACTTTAAAACATCATTTTTTACACATTAAAGATTTTTACACATTTAAATTTATTTTTCACATTAAACTTTTTTTACTTTTATTTTGTGCATTGAAAGAAATTTTGAAACATTATTTTTGAACATTTAACTTTTCTTATTTTGTAAGTGCTCACTCTTTTGTGAAATTATGTGTGATTATTACTTTTTTACCAGATTTTTTTAGAAGCCCTACCTTTTTCTATACTTTTACACCATGGTTTGAATTCTTTTTTTGCATTGAAATTTTTTATACCATAGATTTTTTTCAATATCTAAACTTTTAAAATTATTTTATTAACATTATTTATTGACATTATATTTTTTACTTTAAAACATCATTTCTCACACATTAAAGATTTTTACACACTTCATTTTTATTTTTTTTCTACACATTTAAATTTATTTTTCACATTAAACTTTTTTAACTGATATTTTTTGCATTGAAATAAATTTTCAAACATTATTTTCGAACATTTGACATTTTTTTATTTTTTAAATGCTCACTTTTTTGTGAAATTATGTGTCATTATTACTTTTTTACCATATTTTTTTACAAACCCTACCTTTTTTTGTACTTTTACACCATGGTTTGAATTCTTTTTTTGCATTGAAAATTTTTTATACCATAGATTTTTTTCAATATCTAAAGTTTTAAAATTATCTTATTAAATTTATTATTTACATTACAAGTTTTACTTTAAAACATCATATTTCTCACATTAAAGATTTTTACACACTTTATTTTTATTTTTTTTGACTCATTTAAAGTTATTTTTAACATTAAACCTTTTTTACTCATATTTTTTGCATTGAAAGAAATTTTGAAACATTATTTTTCAACACTATAAGTTTTTACAAGCCTTACCTTTTTTTAAATTATGTTAAATTATGTTACATGATTACTTTTTTAGGAGATTTTTTTACAAGCCTTACCTTTTTTTATCCTTTTACAACATCGTTTTAAATTCTTTTTTTGCATTGAAAATTTTTTATACCATACAAATTTTCAATATTTAAACTTTTAAAATTATTTTATTGACATTATATTTTTTACTTTAAAACATCATTTTTCACACATTAAAGATTTTTACACACTTTATTTTTTTTCTACACATTTAAATTTATTTTTCACATTAAACGTTTTTTACCTATATTTTGTGCATTGAAAGAAATTTTGAAACATTATTTTTGAACATTTAACTTATTTATTTTTTAAGTCCTACCTTTTTTGTGAAATTATGTTGCATTATTACTATTTTACCAGATTTTTTTACAAGCCTTACCTTTTTTTATACTTTTATAACATCGTTTTAAATTCTTTTCTCACATTGAAAGTTTTTTATGCCATACAATTTTTCAATATTTAAACTTTTAAAATTATTTTATTAACATTATTTATTCACATTATATTTTTTACTTTAAAACATCATTTTTTACACATTAAAGATTTTTACACATTTAAATTTATTTTTCACATTAAAGTTTTTTTACTTTTATTTTGTGCATTGAAAGAAATTTTGAAACATTATTTTTGAACATTTAACTTTTCTTATTTTGTAAGTGCTCACTCTTTTGTGAAATTATGTGTGATTATTACTTTTTTACCAGATTTTTTTACAAGCCTTACCTTTTTCTATACTTTTACACCATGGTTTGAATTCTTTTTTTGCATTGAAATTTTTTTATACCATAGATTTTTTTCAATATCTAAACTTTTAAAATTATTTTATTAACATTATTTATTGACATTATATTTTTTACTTTAAAACATCATTTCTCACACATTAAAGATTTTTACACACTTCATTTTTATTTTTTTTCTACACATTTAAATTTATTTTTCACATTAAACTTTTTTAACTGATATATTTTGCATTGAAATAAATTTTCAAACATTATTTTCGAACATTTGACTTTTTTTTATTTTTTAAATGGTCATTTTTTTGTGAAATTATGTGTCATTATTACTTTTTTACCATATTTTTTTACAAACCCTACCTTTTTTTGTACTTTTACACCATGGTTTCAATTCTTTTTTTGCATTGAAAATTTCTTATACCATAGATTTTTTTCAATATCTAAAGTTTTAAAATTATCTTATTAAATTTATTATTTACATTACAAGTTTTACTTTAAAACATCATATTTCTCACATTAAAGATTTTTACACACTTTATTTTATTTTTTTTTGACTCATTTAAAGTTATTTTTAACATTAAACCTTTTTTACTCATATTTTTTGCATTGAAAGAAATTTTGAAACATTATTTTTCAACACTGAAAGTTTTTTATTTTTAAATCCTCACTTTTTTTGTTAAATTATGTTACATGATTACTTTCTTAGGAGATTTTTTTACAAGCCTTACCTTTTTTTATCCTTTTACAACATCGTTTTAAATTCTTTTTTTGCATTGAAAATTTTTTATACCATACAATTTTTCAATATTTAAACTTTTAAAATTATTTTATTGACATTGTATTTTTTACTTTAAAACATCATTTTTCACACATTAAAGATTTTTACACACTTTATTTTTTTCTACACATTTAAATTTATTTTTCACATTAAACGTTTTTTACCTATATTTTGTGCATTGAAAGAAATTTTGAAACATTATTTTTTAACATTTAACTTATTTATTTTTTAAGTCCTACCTTTTTTGTGAAATTATGTTGCATTATTACTATTTTACCAGATTTTTTCACAAGCCTTACATTTTTTTATACTTTTATAACATCGTTTTAAATTCTTTTCTCACATTGAAAGTTTTTTATACCATACAATTTTTCAATATTTAAAATTTTAAAATTATTTTATTAACATTATTTATTTACATTATATTTTTTACTTTAAAACATCATTTTTTACACATTAAAGATTTTTACACATTTAAATTTATTTTTCACATTAAACTTTTTTTAGTTTTATTTTGTGCATTGAAAGAAATTTTGAAACATTATTTTTGAACATTTAACTTTTCTTATTTTGTAAGTGCTCACTCTTTTGTGAAATTATGTGTGATTATTACCTTTTTACCAGATTTTTTTAGAAGCCCTACCTTTTTCTATACTTTTACACCATGGTTTGAATTCTTTTTTTCCATTGAAAATTTTTTATACCATACATTTTTTTCAATATCTAAACTTTTAAAATTATTTTATTAACATTATTTATTGACATCATATTTTTTACTTTAAAACATCATTTCTCACACATTAAAGATTTTTACACACTTCATTTTTATTTTTTTTCTACACATTTAAATTTATTTTTCACATTAAAGTTTTTTAACTGATATTTTTTTCATTGAAATAAATTTTCAAACATTATTTTCGAACATTTGACTTTTTTTTATTTTTTAAATGCTCACTTTTTTGTGAAATTATGTGTCATTATTACTTTTTTACCATATTTTTTTACAAACCCTACCTTTTTTTTGTACTTTTACACCATGGTTTGAATTATTTTTTTGCATTGAAAATTTTTTATACCATAGATTTTTTTCAATATCTAAAGTTTTAAAATTATCTTATTAAATTTATTATTTACATTACAAGTTTTACTTTAAAACATCATATTTCTCACATTAAAGATTTTTACACACTTTATTTTATTATTTTTTTTACTCATTTAAAGTTATTTTTAACATTAAACCTTTTTTACTCATATTTTTTGCATTGAAAGAAATTTTGAAACATTATTTTTCAACACTGAAAGTTTTTAATTTTTAAATCCTCACTTTTTTTGTTAAATTATGTTACATGATTACTTTCTTAGGAGATTTTTTTACAAGCCTTACCTTTTTTTATCCTTTTACAACATCTTTTTAAATTCTTTTTTTGCATTGAAAATTTTTTATACCATACAATTTTTCAATATTTAAACTTTTAAAATTATTTTATTGACATTGTATTTTTTACTTTAAAACATCATTTTTCACACATTAAAGATTTTTACACACTTTATTTTTTTCTACACATTTAAATTTATTTTTCACATTAAACGTTTTTTACCTATATTTTGTGCATTGAAAGAAATTTTGAAACATTATTTTTTAACATTTAACTTATTTATTTTTTAAGTCCTACCTTTTTTGTGAAATTATGTTGCATTATTACTATTTTACCAGATTTTTTCACAAGCCTTACATTTTTTTATACTTTTATAACATCGTTTTAAATTCTTTTCTCACATTGAAAGTTTTTTATACCATACAATTTTTCAATATTTAAAATTTTAAAATTATTTTATTAACATTATTTATTTACATTATATTTTTTACTTTAAAACATCATTTTTTACACATTAAAGATTTTTACACATTTAAATTTATTTTTCACATTAAACTTTTTTTAGTTTTATTTTGTGCATTGAAAGAAATTTTGAAACATTATTTTTGAACATTTAACTTTTCTTATTTTGTAAGTGCTCACTCTTTTGTGAAATTATGTGTGATTATTACCTTTTTACCAGATTTTTTTAGAAGCCCTACCTTTTTCTATACTTTTACACCATGGTTTGAATTCTTTTTTTCCATTGAAAATTTTTTATACCATACATTTTTTTCAATATCTAAACTTTTAAAATTATTTTATTAACATTATTTATTGACATCATATTTTTTACTTTAAAACATCATTTCTCACACATTAAAGATTTTTACACACTTCATTTTTATTTTTTTTCTACACATTTAAATTTATTTTTCACATTAAAGTTTTTTAACTGATATTTTTTGCATTGAAATAAATTTTCAAACATTATTTTCGAACATTTGACTTTTTTTTATTTTTTAAATGCTCACTTTTTTGTGAAATTATGTGTCATTATTACTTTTTTACCATATTTTTTTACAAACCCTACCTTTTTTTTGTACTTTTACACCATGGTTTGAATTATTTTTTTGCATTGAAAATTTTTTATACCATAGATTTTTTTCAATATCTAAAGTTTTAAAATTATCTTATTAAATTTATTATTTACATTACAAGTTTTACTTTAAAACATCATATTTCTCACATTAAAGATTTTTACACACTTTATTTTATTATTTTTTTTACTCATTTAAAGTTATTTTTAACATTAAACCTTTTTTACTCATATTTTTTGCATTGAAAGAAATTTTGAAACATTATTTTTCAACACTGAAAGTTTTTAATTTTTAAATCCTCACTTTTTTTGTTAAATTATGTTACATGATTACTTTCTTAGGAGATTTTTTTACAAGCCTTACCTTTTTTTATCCTTTTACAACATCGTTTTAAATTCTTTTTTTGCATTGAAAATTTTTTATACCATACAATTTTTCAATATTTAAACTTTTAAAATTAGTTTATTGACATTATATTTTTTACTTTAAAACATCATTTTTCACACATTAAAGATTTTTACACACTTTATTTTTTTTCTACACATTTAAATTTATTTTTCACATTAAACGTTTTTTACCTATATTTTGTGCATTGACAGAAATTTTGAAACATTATTTTTTAACATTTAACTTATTTATTTTTTAAGTCCTACCTTTTTTGTGAAATTATGTTGCATTATTACTATTTTACCAGATTTTTTTACAAGCCTTACATTTTTTTATACTTTTATAACATCGTTTTAAATTCTTTTCTCACATTGAAAGTTTTTTATACCATACAATTTTTCAATATTTAAAATTTTAAAATTATTTTATTAACATTATTTATTTACATTATATTTTTTACTTTAAAACATCATTTTTTACACATTAAAGATTTTTACACATTTAAATTTATTTTTCACATTAAACTTTTTTTAGTTTTATTTTGTGCATTGAAAGAAATTTTGAAACATTTTTTTTGAACATTTAACTTTTCTTATTTTGTAAGTGCTCACTCTTTTGTGAAATTATGTGTGATTATTACCTTTTTACCAGATTTTTTTAGAAGCCCTACCTTTTTCTATACTTTTACACCATGGTTTGAATTCTTTTTTTGCATTGAAAATTTTTTATACCATAGATTTTTTTCAATATCTAAACTTTTAAAATTATTTTATTAACATTATTTATTGACATCATATTTTTTACTTTAAAACATCATTTCTCACACATTAAAGATTTTTACACACTTCATTTTTATTTTTTTTCTACCCATTTAAATTTATTTTTCACATTAAACTTTTTTTACTGATATTTTTTGCATTGAAATAAATTTTCAAACATTATTTTCGAACATTTGACTTTTTTTATTTTTTAAATGCTCACTTTTTTGTGAAATTATGTGTCATTATTACTTTTTTACCATATTTTTTTACAAACCCTACCTTTTTTTTGGACTTTTACACCATGGTTTGAATTATTTTTTTGCATTGAAAATTTTTTATACCATAGATTTTTTTCAATATCTAAACTTTTAAAATTATCTTATTAAATTTATTATTTACATTACAAGTTTTACTTTAAAACATCATATTTCTCACATTAAAGATTTTTACACACTTTATTTTTATTTTCTTTCTACTCATTTAAAGTTATTTTTCACATTAAACATTTTTTACTTTTATTTTCTATATTGAAAGAATTTTTGAACACTGAAATTTTTTAACTTTTATATCCTCCCTTTTTTTGTGAAATTATGTTGCATTGTTACTTTCTTAGGCGATTTTTTACAAGCATTATGTTTTTTTATACTTTTACAACATTGTTTTAAATGCTTTTCTCGCATTGAAAATTTTCTATACCATACAATTTTTCAATATTTAAACTTTTAAAATTATTTTATTAACATTATTTATGGACATTATAGTTTTTACTTTAAAACATCATTTTTCACACCTTAAGGATTTTTACACACTTCACTTTTATTTTTTTTCTACACATTTAAATTTCTTTTTCACATTAAACATTTTTTACCTATATTTTGTGCATTGAAATAAATTTTGAAATATTATTTTTGAACATTTAACTTTTTTAATTTTTTAAATGCTCTCTTTTTTGTGAAATTATGTGTCATTATTACTTTTTTACCAGATTTTTTTACAAACCCTAACTTTTTTTATACTTTTACACCATGGTTTGAATTTTCTTTTTGCATTGAAAATTTTTTATACCATAGATTTTTTTCAATATCTAAACTTTTAAAATTATCGTATTAAATTTATTATTTACATTACAAGTTTTACTTTAAAACATCATATTTCTCACATTAAAGATTTTTACACACTTTATTTTTTTTTTTGACTCATTTAAAGTTATTTTTAAAATTAAACCTTTTTTACTTATATTTTTTGCATTGAAAGAAATTTTGAAACATTATTTTTCAACACTAAAAGTTTTTAATTTTTAAATCCTCAATTTTTTTGTTAAATTATGTTACATGATTACTTTCTTAGGACATTTTTTTACAAGCCTTACCTTTTTTTATCCTTTTACAACATCGTTTTAAATTCTTTTTTTGCATTGAAAATTTTTTATACCATACAATTTTTCAATATTTAAACTTTTAAAATTATTTTATTGACATTGTATTTTTTACTTTAAAACATCATTTTTCACACATTAAAGATTTTTACACACTTTATTTTTTTCTACACATTTAAATTTATTTTTCACATTAAACGTTTTTTACCTATATTTTGTGCATTGAAAGAAATTTTGAAACATTATTTTTTAACATTTAACTTATTTATTTTTTAAGTCCTAACTTTTTTGTGAAATTATGTTGCATTATTACTATTTTACCAGATTTTTTTACAAGTCTTACCTTTTTTATACTTTTATAACATCGTTTTAAATTCTTTTCTCACATTGAAAGTTTTTTATACCATACAATTTTTCAATATTTAAACTTTTAAAATTATTTTATTAACATTATTTATTCACATTATATTTTTTACTTTAAAACATCATTTTTTACACATTAAAGATTTTTACACATTTAAATTTATTTTTCACATTAAACTTTTTTTACTTTTATTTTGTGCATTGAAAGAAATTTTGAAACATTATTTTTGAACATTTAACTTTTTTTATTTTGTAAGTGCTCACTTTTTTATGAAATTATGTGTGATTATTACTTTTGTACCAGATTTTTTTAGGAACCCTACCTTTTTTTATACTTTACACCATGGTTTGAATTCTTTTTTTGCATTGTAATGTTTTTATACCATAGATTTTTTTCAATATCTAAACTTTTAAAATTATTTTATTAACATTATTTATTGACATTATATTTTTTACTTTAAAACATCATTTCTCACAAATTAAAGATTTTTACACACTTCATTTTTATTTTTTTCTACACATTTAAATTTATTTTTCAAATTAAACTTTTTATACTTATTTTTTGTGTATTGAAAGAAATTTTGAAACATTATTTTGAATATTTTACTTATTTATTTTTTAAGTCCTAACTTTTTTGTGAAATTATGTTGCATTATTACTTTCTTAGGGAGTTTTTTACAAACCCTACCTTTTTTTGTACTTTTATACCATGGTTTTGAATTCTTCTTTTTTTTGCATTGAAAATTTTGTATACCATAGATTTCTTTCAATATCTAAACTTTTAAAATTATTTTATTAAATTTATTATTTACATTACAAGTTTTACTTTAAAACATCATATTTCTCACATTAAAGATTTTTACACACTTTATTTTTATTTTCTTTCTACTCATTTAAAGTTATTTTTCACATTAAACATTTTTTACTTTTATTTTCTATATTGAAAGAATTTTTGAACACTGAAATTTTTTAACTTTTATATCCTCCCTTTTTTTGTGAAATTATGTTGCATTGTTACTTTCTTAGGCGATTTTTTACAAGCATTATGTTTTTTTATACTTTTACAACATTGTTTTAAATGCTTTTCTCGCATTGAAAATTTTCTATACCATACAATTTTTCAATATTTAAACTTTTAAAATTATTTTATTAATATTATTTATGGACATTATAGTTTTTACTTTAAAACATCATTTTTCACACATTAAGGATTTTTACACACTTCACTTTTATTTTATTTCTACACATTTAAATTTCTTTTTCACATTAAACATTTTTTACCTATATTTTGTGCATTGAAATAAATTTTGAAATATTATTTTTGAACATTTAACTTTTTTAATTTTTTAAATGCTCTCTTTTTTGTGAAATTATGTGTCATTATTACTTTTTTACCAGATTTTTTTACAAACCCTAACTTTTTTTATACTTTTACACCATAGTTTGAATTTTCTTTTTGCATTGAAAATTTTTTATACCCTAGATTTTTTTCAATATCTAAACTTTTAAAATTATTTTATTAAATTTATTATTTACATTACAATTTTTACTTTAAAACATCATGTTTCTAACAATAAAGATTTTTACACAGTTTATTTTTATTTATTTTCTACTCATTTAAAGTTATTTTTCACATTAAACTTTTTTATTTATATTTTCTGCATTGAAAGAAATTTTTGAAACATTATTTTTTAGCACTGAAATTTTTTAGTTTTTAAATCCTCACTTTTTTGGTAAATCATATTGTATTATTACTTTCTTAGGTGATTTTTTTACATGCCTTACCTTTTTTTATACTTTTACAACATTGTTTTAAATTTTTTTTTCACATGGAAAATTTTTATACCATACAAATTTTCCATATTTAAACTTTTAAAATTATTTTATTAACATTATTTATTGACATTATATTTTTTACTTTAAAACATCATTTTTCACACATTAAAAATTTTTACACACTTAATTTTTATTTTTTTTCTACACATTTAAATTTATTTTTCACATTAAACTTTTTTTACCTATATTTTGTGCATTGAAAGAAATTTTGAAACATTATTTTTTAACATTTAACTTATTTAAGTTTTGAGTCCTAAATTTTTTGTGAAATTATGTTGCATTATTACTTTTTTACCATATTTTTTTATAAACCCTACCTTTTTTTTATATTTTTACACCATGGTTTTGAATTCTTTTTTTTCTTTGAAATTTTTTTATACCATGTATTTTTTTTCAATATGTAAACACTTAAAATTATTTTATTAACATTATTTTTTGACATTTCAATTTTTGCTTTAAAAAATCATTTTTCTCACATTAAGGATTTTTTGGTCACTTCTTTTTATTTTTTTACTACTAATTTAAATTTACTTTTCATATTAAAATTTTTTTACTTATACTTTATGTATCTAAATAAATTTAAAACGTTAATTCTGAAATTTTAATTTTCTTATTGTTTAATTCCTCACCTTTTTTTGTGAAATTATGTTGCATTATTAGTTTTTTACCAGATTTATTATAAAGCTTACCTTTTTTTATACTTTTATACCATTGTTTTGGAATTCTTTTTTTGCATTGAAAATTTTTTATACTATACATTTTTTCCATATGTAAACTTTTAAAATTATTTTATCAACATTGTTTTTTGACATTACAATTTTTACTTTAAACATCAATTTTCTCACATTAAAGATTTTTACACACTTCGTTTCTATCTTTTTTCAACTCATTTAAATTTATTTTTCTCATTAAATTTTTTTTACTTTTATTTTATGTATGTAAAGAAATTTAAAACTTTATTTTAGACAATTCAACTTTCTTATTTTTTAATTCCTCAAATTTTTTTTTTGAAATTATATTGCATCATTAATTTTTTTACCAACTTTTTTTACAAATCCTACCTTTTTTATACTTTTACACCATGGTTTTGAATTATTTTCTTGCATTGAAAATTTTTTATACCATACATTTTTTTTCAATATCTAAACTTTTAAAATTATTTTATTAATATTATTTTTTACATTACAATTTTTACTTTAAAACATCATGTTTCTCACATTAATGATTTTTACACACTTTATTTTTATTTGTTTCTAGTCATTTAAAGTTATTTTTTACATTAAACGCTTTTTACTTATATTTTCTACATTGATAGAAATTTGAAAACATTATTTTTTAGCATTTAACATTTTGAATTTTTAAATCCTCACTTCCTTTTTTTTTAAATTATGTTGCATTATAACTTTTTTACCAGAGTTTTTTACAACCCTACCTTTATTTATACTTTTACACAATGGTTTTGAATCTATTTCTTCATTGAAAATTTTTTATACCATACATTTTTTCAATATCTAAACTTTTAAAATTATTTTATTAACATTACAATTTTTACTGTAAAACATCATGTCTGTCACATTAAAGATTTTTACGCACTTTATTTTTTTTTCTACTCATTTAAATTTATTTTTCACATTAAACTTTTTGTACTTTTATTTTCTGCACTGAAAGAAATTTTGAAACATTATTTTTGAACATTTAACTTTTTTAATTTTTAAAGCCTCTCTTTTTTGTAAATTATGTTGCATTATTAGTTTTTGAGGAGATTCTTTTACAAATCCTACCTTTTTTTATACTTTTACACCATCATTTTAAATTCTTTTTTTGCATTGAAATTTTTTTTATACCATACAATTTTTCAATATCTAAACTTTTAAAATTATTTTATTGACATTATATTTTTTACTTTAAAACATCATTTCTCACACTAAACATTTTTTACTTATAGTTTGTGCATTGAAAGAAATTTTGAAACATTATTTATGAACATTTAACTTTTTTATTTTTTAAGTCCTCACTTTGTTGATGTTGCGTTATTACTTTTTTATAAGTTATTTTTTATACTTTTACACCATGGTTTTGATTTATTTTTCTCATTGAAAAGTTTTATACAATATATTTTTCAATATCTATACTTTTAAAAGTATTTTATTAACATTATTTTTTGACATTACATCTTTTACTTTAAAACATCATTTTTCTCACATTAAACATTTTTACTCACTTCTTTTTCCCACAAAGTATTTTTTTGGTCATTGTCGAAAGGTTTTAGGGTTTAGGGTAAGTGGGAGGGGAGCCAATGTTAATGGGTAGATTTAAGGTTAGGTTTAGGGTTTAAGTTATCATTTTCAATATTTTTAAACAAGATAAGAAAATAATGGGAGGGGGAACTAGTATTGATGTGTAGTGTTAGGTTAAGTTATCATTTAATTATTTTTAAACAAGGTAAGAAAATAAAATCACAATCTATTTTTATGGTCATAGTTAAAGGTTTTAGGGTTTACTGTTAGTGGGAGGGGAGCTAGGGTTGATGTGTAGGGGTAGGTTAGGGTTTAAGTTATCATTTTGATTATTTTTAAATCAGGTAAGAAAATAAAATCGCAATGTATTTTTATGGTGATTCTTAAAGGTTTTAGGGTTTACAGTTAGTGGGAGGATGAGCGAGGGTTGATGGTAGGATTAGGGTTAGGGTTTAAATTATCATTTTCATTATTTTTAATGAAAGTAAGAAAATAAAACCCCAACGTATTTTTATGGTCATAGTTAAAGCTTTTAGTGTTTAGGGTTAGTGAGATGGTAGCCAACATTGATGGTAAGGTTAGGGTTATGGATAGGGATAGGGGTAGGGTTAGGGTTTAAGTTACCATTTTGATTATTTTGAAACAAGGTAAGAAAATAAAACCACAATGTTTTCTAATAGTCATTGTTAATAGTTTTAGAGTTTAGGGTTAGTCGGAGGGGGAGCTAGGGGTTGTGGGAAGGGTTAGGGTTAGGGTTTAAGTTATCATTTTGATTATTAGTAAACAACGTAAGAAAATAAAACCACAACGTATTTTTATGGTCATAGTTAAAGGATTTAGGTTTGTGGGAGGGGGATCCACGGTTTATGGGTAGCGTTAGGGTTAGGGTTTAAGTTACCATTTTGATTCTTTTTAAACAAGGTAAGAAAATGAAATCACAACGTATTTTTATGTTCACATATAAAGCTTTTAGGGTTTAGGGTTAGTGCGAGGGGAGCAAGGGTTGATGGATAGGGTTAGGGTTTAAGTTTTCATTTTGATTATTTTTAAACAAGGTAAGAAAATAAAACTATAACATATTTTTATGGTCATTGTTAAGGGCTTTAGGGTTTAGGGCTAGTGGGAGGGAAAGTTAGGGTTGATGGGTAGGGTTAGGGTTTAAGTTTTCATTTTGATTATTTTTAAACAAGGTAAGAAAATAAAACCACAACGTATTTTTATGGTCAAATTTAAAGGTTTTATGGTTTAGGGTTAGTGAGAGGGGGACCTAGGGTTGATAGGTAAGGTTAGGGTTGAAGTTATCATTTGAATTATTTTTAAACAAGGTAAGAAAATTAAATCACAACGTATTTTTATGTTCATATATAAAGGTTTTAGGGTTTACGATAATGTTTATGTTTTTATGTTGATTTGAATTATTTTATTAACATTATTTTTTGACATTACATTTTGTACTTTAAAACATAATTTTTCTCACATTAAAGATTTTTACATACTTCGTTTTTTTTTTCTACTCATATAAATTTATTTTTCACATTAAGCTTTTATTACATATATTTTGTGCAGCAAAAGAAATTTTGAATAATTATTTTTGAACATTTAAATTTTTTATTTTTTAAATCCTCACTTTTTTGTGAAATTATGTTTCATTATTACATTTTTACTAGATTTTCTTATAAACCCTACTTTTTTTATACTTTTACACCATGGTTTTCAATTATTTTTTTGCATTGAAAATTTTTTATACCATACTTTTTTTCAAGATCTAAACTTTTAAAATTATTTTATTCACATTATCTTTTGACATTAGATTTTTTACTTTAAAACATCATTTTTCTCACATTAAAGATTTTTACACAGTTTGTTTTTATTTTTTTCTACTCATTTAAATTTATTGTACACATTAAACTTTTTTCACTTATATTTTGTGCACTGAATGAAAATTTGAGATATTATTTTTGAACATTTAACTTTTTTACTTTTATAATCCTCACTTTTTTTCTGAAATTATGTTGGATTATTACTTTTTTACCAGATTTTTTTACAAACCCTACCTTTTTCTTATACTTTTACACCATACTTTTGAATTCTTTTTTCGCATCGAAAGGTTTTTATATCATACATTTTTTTCAATATCTAAACTTTTAATATTATTTTATTCACATTATCTTTTGACATTACATTTTTTTCTTCAAAACATCACTTTTCTCACATTAATGATTTTTACACAGTTCGTTTTTATTTTTTTCTACTCATTTAAATTTATTTTACACATTAAACTTTTTTCACTTATACTTTGTGCATTGAAAGAAATTTTGAAACATTATTTTTGAACTTCTAACTTTTTTATTTTTTAAATCCTCATTGTTTTGTGAAATTATGTTGAATTATTAACTTTTTACCAGATTTTTTTACAAACCCTACCTTTTTTTATACTTTTACACCATTGTTTTGAATTATTTTTTCGCATTGAAAATTTTTTATACCATACATTTTTTTCAATATCTAAACTTTTAAAATCATTTTATTATCAATATTTTTTGTCATTAAATTTTTTACTTTAAAACATAATTTTTCTGACATTAAATATTTTTACAATCATTGTTTTTATTTTTTTCTAATCATTTAAATTTATTTTTCACATTAAACCTTTTTTACTTATATTCTATGCATTGTAAGAAAATTTGAAACATCATTTTTGACCATTTAGCTTTTTTATTTTTTAAATCCTCACTGATTTGTGAAATTATGTTGGATTATTACTTTTTTATATACTTTTACACCATGGTTTTGAATTATTTTTTTGCATTGAAAATTTTTTATACCATACTTTTTTTCAAGATCTAAACTTTTAAAATTATTTTATTCACATTATCTTTTGACATTACATTTTTTACTTTAAATCATCATTTTTCTCACATTAAAGATTTTTACACAGTTCGTTTTTATTTTTTTCTAGTCATTTAAATTTATTTTATACATTAAAATTTTTTCACTTATATTTTGTGCATTGAATGAAAATTTGAGATATTATTTTTGAACATTTAACTTTTTTACTTTTTAAATCCTCACTTTTTTCTAAAATTATGTTGCATTATTACTTTTTTACCAGATTTTTTTACAATCCCTACCTTTTTTTTATACTTTTACACCAGTGTTATGAATTGTTTTTTTGCATTGAAGATTTTTTATACCATTCATTTTTTTCAATATCTAAACTTTTAAAATCATTTTATTATCAATATTTTTTGACATTACATTTTTTACTTTAAAACATCATTTTTCTCACATTAAATATTTTTACAATCCTTGTTATTTTTTCTAACCATTTAAATTTATGTTTTACATTAAACATTTTTTACTTATATTTTTTGCATAGTAAGAAAATTTGATACATCATTTTTTACCACTTATGTTTTAGGGTTTAGGGTTTACGGTTAGGGGGAGGGGGAACCATGGTTGATGGGTAAGGTTAGGGTTAGGGTTAGGATTTGAATTTAAGTTATCATTTTGATGATTTTTAAACAAGGTAAGAAAATAAAACCACAATCTATTTTTATATTCATTGTTAAAGGTTTTAGAGTTTAGGGTTAATGGGAGGGAGAGCCAGGGTTGATGGATAGGGTTAGGGTTTAAGTTATCACTTTGATTATTTTTAAACAAGGCAAGAAAATAAAACCACAACGTATTTTTATGGTCATTGTTAAAGGTTTTAGGGTTTAGGGCTAGTGGGAGGGGGAGCCAAGGTTGATGGATAGGGTTAGGGTTAAGGTTTAAGTTATCATTTTGATTATTTTTAAACTAGGTAAAAAAATATAACCACAATGTATTTTTATGGTCATTGTTAAAGGTTTTAGGGTTTAGGGTTAGGGGAGGGGGAGCCAGGGTTCATGGGTAGGGTTAGGGTTTAAGTTATGATTTTGATTATTTTTAAACAAGGTAAGAAAATAAAACTACAAAGTATTTTTATGGTCATAGTTATACATTTTAGGGTTTCGGGTTAGTGGGAGGGGGAGCCAGGGTCGATGGGCAGGGGTAAGGTTAGGGTTAGGGATTATCATTTTTGGTTATTTTTAAACAAGGTAAGTAAATAAAACCATAATGTCTTCTTATGGTCATAGTTAAAGGTTTTCAGGTATAGGGTTAATGGCAGGGGAGCCAATGTTGATGGGTAAAGTTAGGGTTAGGGTTTGAGTTATCATTCTAATTATATTTAAACAAGGTAAGAAAATAAAACTACAACGTAGTTTTATGGTCATTGTTAAAGGTTTTAGGGTTAGTGGGAGGGGGAACTAGGGTTGATGGGTAGGGTTAGGGTTTGGGTTTAAGTTATCATTTGATTCTTTTTAAACAAGATAGGAAAACAAAACCACAACATATTTTTGTGGTCATATTTAAAGGTTTTAAGGTTAGTGGGAGGCGGAGCCAGGGTTGATGGGAAAGTTAGGGTTAGGCTTTAAGTTATCATTTTGATTATTTTTAAAAGTGGTAAGAAAATAAAACTACAACGTATTTTTATGGTCATAGTGGAAGGTTTTATGGTTTAGGGTTAGTAGGAGGGGAGCCAAGGTTGGTCGGTAGGGTTAGGGTTTAAGTTAACATTTTGATTATTTTTAAATAAGGTAAGAAAATAAAACCACAACGTATTTTTATGGTCATAGTTAAAGGTTTAAGTGTTTAGTGTTAGTGGGAGCAGAGCCATGGTTGATGGGTAGGGTTAGGGTTAGAGTTTAAGTTACCATTTTCATTATTTTTAAACAAGGTAAGAAAATAAAACCACAACGTATTTTTATGGTCATTGTTAATGGTTTTAGGGTTTAGGGTTAGTGCGAGGGGAGGCGATGTTAACATTTAAGTTATCATTTTGATTATTTTTAAACAAGATAAGTAAATAAAATCACAACGTATTTTATGGTCATAGTTAATTATTTTTGGGTTTAGGGTTAGTGGGAAGGGAGTCAACGTTGACCAGTAGGGTTAGCGATAGTGTTAGGGTTTAAGCTATCATTTTTATTCTTTTTAAACAAGGTAAGAAAATAAAACCACAATGTATTTTTATGGTCATTGTTAAAGGTTTTAAGGTTTAGGGTTAGTGGGAGGGGGAGCTAGGGTGTATGGTAGGGTTAGAGTTAAGGTTTAAGTTATTGTTTTTATTATTTTTAAACGATGTAAGTAAATACAACCACAACATATTTTTATGGTCATTGTTAAAGGTTTTAGGGTTTAGGGTTAGTGGGAAGGGAGCTAGGGTTTATGGGTATAGTTAGGGTTAGAGTTTAAGTTATCATTTTGATTATTTTTAAATGGGGTAAGAAAATAAAACCACAATGTATTTTTATGGTCATTGTTAAAGGTTTTAGGGTTTTGGGTTAGTGAGAGGGGAGCCAAGTTTGATGGATAGGGTTAGGGTTAGAGTTAGCGTTAGGGTTTAAGTTATCATTTTGATTATTTTTAAACAAGATAAGAAAATAAAACCACAATGTATTTTTATGGTCATAGTTAAAGGTTTTAGGGTTTAGGGTTAGTGGAGGGGAGCCAAGGTTGATGAATAGGGTCAGTGTTTAAGTTATCATTTTGATTATTTTTAAACAAGGTAAGAAAATAAAACCACAACGTATTTTTATGGTCACGGTTAAAGGTTTTAGGGTTTAGGGTTGGTGGGAGGTGGAGCCAAGGTTGATGGCTAGGGTTAGGGTTACAGTTAGAGTTTATGTGATGGTTTAGGTTATCTCATAGATGATTTTTAAACAAGGTAAAAAAATAAAACCCCAACGTATTTTCATGGTCATTGTTATTTGATGATTTTTAAAGAAGGTAAGAAAATAAAACCACAACATACACTACAAAAATATATGACTTGTACCTATGGATAAAAACTATCACTAAAAGTTAAAAAATTGTAGGTAAATGTGTCTTTGACCTACAGAGCTATGGACTGTCAACTTTAACGAATGGTATAAGGTCAAATAATAATTTATTGTTGTAGGTTTTACCTACAGATGTATTTTTACCTACTGTCATATATAACTATCCTTATAAGAAATACGTACAATTTACAATATGTGTAGGTAAAAGTCATTAATTTATACCTATGACTTCCAACTGTAAGTAAAAGTATTAACTTATACTTATGATCCTCAGGTGTAGGTAAAAATCATAAACTTATACCTACAAATAAAAGTTTGCAGGTAAAAATCATTTACTTGTATCTACCAAATCACACCATAGGTAAAAGTCATATAAAAAATATTATATCTACCCAATCAAACTGCATGTAAAAGTCACATAACTTATACCCAATCAGACATTATTTTTTAGCATTTAACTTTTTTATATTTAAAATCCTCACTTCTTTGTAAAATTATGATGCATTGTTATTCTTTTACCATATTTTTGTATAAACCCTGCCTTTTTTTAATACTTTTACAACATGGTTTTCAATTATTTTTTCGGATTGAAAAGTTTTTATACCATACATTTTTTTCAATATCTAAACTTTTAAAATTATTTTCTTAACATTATTTTCTGACATATCAATTTTTACTTTAAAAAATCATTTTTCTCACATTACAGATTGTTATATACTTTGGTTTTATTTATTTTCTGCTCATTTAAATTTATTTTTCACATTACACTTTTTTTATTATATTTTGTGCATTGAAAGAAAATTTGAAACATTATTTTTAAACATTTAAATTTTTTATTTTTTAAATCCTCACTTTTTTATAAAATTATGTCGCATTATTACTTTTTTACCAGATTTTTTATAAACCCTACCTTTTTTTTATACTTTTACACATGGTTTCGAATTATTTTTTCGCATTGAAAATTTTTTATACCATACATTTTTTTTCAATATCTAAACTTTTAAAATTATTTTATTAAGATTATTTTTTTTACATTACAATTTTTACTTTAAAACATCATTTTTTCCCACATTAAAGATTTTTACAGACTTCTTTTTTTTCTACTAATTTAGATTTAATTTTCACATTAAAATTTTTTAATTATAATTTATGCATTGAAAGAAATTTAAAACTTTATTTTTTAAAATTTAACTTTTTTATTTTTAAATTTCTCACTTTTTGTGAAATTATGTTGAATTATTACCTTTTTACCATAGTTTTTTAGAAACTCTACCCTTTTTTATACTTTTACACCATGGTTTTCAATTTTTTTTTGCATTGAAAATTTTTTATACCATACATTTTTTTAATATCTAAACTTTTAAAATTATTTTATTAACATTAATTTTTATATTATAATTTTTACTTTAAAACATCATTTTTCTCACATCAAAGATTTTTTTTCTACTCATTTAAATTTATTTTTCACATTAAACTCTTTTTACTTATATTTTGTGTATTTAATGAATTTTTCAAACATTATTTTTCAGCACTTGAATTTTTTATATTGAAAATCCTCACTTTTTAAATTTAATGAATTTTTTGCATTAAAAAATATTTATACCATACATTTTTGTCAATATCTAAAATTTTAAAATTATTTTATCAATATTATTTTTTAACACATTTTTCTCACATTACAAATTTTTACACACTTCATTTTTATTTTTTTCTACTCATTTAAATATATTTTGCGAATTGAAATAAATTTTTAAACATTATTTTTTAACATTTAGCTTTTTTATTTTTTAAATCCTCACTTTTTTGTAAAATTAGGTTGCATTATTATTTTTTTACTAGATTTTTTTATAAAGCCTACCTTTTTTTATACTTTTATGACATGGTTTTCAATTATTTTTTCACAATGAAAATTTTTTACTCACATTAAAGTCTTTTACACACATTGTTTTTTTTTCTACTCATTTAAATTTATTTTTCACATTAAACTTTTTTACTTATATTTTATGTATTGAAAGAAATTTTGAAACATTATTTTTGAAAATTTAAATTTTTTATTTTTTCATTCCTAACTTTTTTTGTGAAATTATGTTGCATTATTACTTTTTTACCAGATTTTTTTATAAATCCTACATTTTTTAAGAGTTTACTTCATTAAAAATATGACTATAAATCACATAATAATTGAAAGTTTTCAATACATAATAAGTTCAAATCCACATAATAAATTTAAATTACTCCAAATAAGCAGAAATTAAAGTAGAAACACTTAAAATTTCAAAACTTTTTTAGACATAAGAACAAATTATATTCAAAACACTTAAAATTAGAGTCAACATAGAAAAACACCTAAGAAATTTGTTCACGAGTTTACTCCGATTTTACCGAGTTTACTCCGAGTTTACTATTTTTTCAATTTTACTGCGATTTAACTCGTCTGGGACTTGTAAACTCATAAACTCGTACGATTTTATGAGTTAACTCGCGATTTTGATAACCATGTTCACAACAATGCCTCTAAATTCAAATAACATTATTTCTACACAATTCTCTTATATAGATATTGAATAATAGAATAACATCCTTTGAAACTTCCAGCCACAATTCTACATACTTCATTTCAAAACATCCTGCCTTTCTGCATCATCACTATTATCTGTTCCCGTTCAAAGCACGATCATCACAATCAGACAACAAAACACAAACAATGCAAGGGTAAGCTTACATAATACACAACGTATCATTACATCAATTGTAAAACATGAAGGTTGCACAACGTTTATATTTAGTACCATCAATACACATTCACTAATAGTAAATAACCAAGCAATCATTCTTATGTTCCACCTGAACATATGCACTCACAACCAACCAATAAAACATTAATTAAATATCATAATCAATCAAATCAAACACACTTATATTCCCTTGAATACAAGTTTTTCATACAACAACATGTTCAAACGGGACATATTCTGGAATATCTACATTTAGTTCGAACACCGAGGCGACTTAAAACCCCTTCTAATTGGCGACAGACATCCAATCTGCCTGTGTTACCACCAATTGAAGCCTAAGAAATACTCATCTGACAACGATAAACTGATGTCTAGTGTCTACCTGACACCATGTTACACACAGTTGTTGTCTGAGTACGTCCTTTAAGCACCCCCTTGCATATCTAGTATTAGGACCACAATGTAAATCACAAAAATATCCCCATGCTTATATGATATTCTGGATTACATTGACCACAACTGTGTCCCTAACATCAATGTACCCCACCAAACATATCATCCAAGGCTAAGTTACCCAACTGTAACTGCCTACAACCAATAACATCAATAAATGTATCCTCATCATGCATTCCAATCATATGCATTACATCAAAATTCTAAATAATACATTGTCATTCCAATAATTCAATTCCAGCCACAAAAAATCAATTCAACCGAAACTAAGTTACCCTACCATAACTGCCACATTCAAACTATCCAATAATCATCCAATTCCATATCAAACATCATTCACATAATAATCATCAATCTCAACTATGAAATCTTAATATACGCTAAATTAGTTCAGATCACAATCAAATACGCACTATATTGAATAGCTCAAAACACAATTAAAATAAATGTTATCTTAAATAGCTCAAAATATAGTCAAAATACTCGTTATATCAAATAACTCAAATCTCTCAACTACCAAATCACTTGTCTATTAACAAAAATCCACAAAAGAGCTTACCTTACCTATTTCTCCGTCCAAAAGTTGATTAAAACATAAGCAGAAGAATCAATCGAAGAAATTACACAGAAACCTGATAAGAATCCCAAATTAAATAGGAAGATTAGAAATCAAGATCTTTAAACAAATTTCATCTTGAACGAAATGAAAGGATCGAAAATGATTGGAAAAAGTTTATAAAATTATGACCAGACATACCTATACTAATCACCTCTCAGAATCAGGAGCAATGGAAGAGACCACGTCAAATTTTGTCAACATTTCGACCGCCATGCAAGAGACGAAAGATTGTGAGGAAGAGAAAACGGACAATCGTACGAGAAGATAAATAAGAAAATTAAAAGGAAAGAGAATTTATATAGTGTTGGGTTGTATTTAGTAAATTTAGTTTTCTAAATGCATCCTCTCCCTTTTGATAATGGAAACTCTGAGAACTTCCCGAAACTCAATTAAAACCTTCCGAAATAAAAGAATAATAATTATTCTCATCTCTCAATTCTTCTACCATCAACTGAATACAACCACATAATCTAAACAAACTAATAAATGCATCAATCTCAAATAAATTAATAATACAAGTTAAAACTTAAATTTAATTCCCTTAACTATTTATTCTTTGAATTTATAACGTATTAAATAAACAGGTCCTTACAATACTCCCAAGAAAAAGAATTTTCGTCCTCGAAAATGTGCTAAGTGTAAAGTGAATTGAAACTACAAGCTCACAGATCTACACTCAAGTTAATTCATCACTTTCTATTTTACTTCTATTATACTCTGATCATTGTATCTAATATCCTCAATTCCAATAAAAAGAAATCTTTATTATTGGTAATCCACTTCTTCTATCAAATATGTGCTAGTAACTAGCTCTAAAATAAGTTATAGACAATCAAATAGACTTCTACCTAAGAATCTCCTTCAAATTAGACTCTTCAAAAGGTAGCTTTGGGAAGGAACACTACCAAGCCGTGATTAAATCACTCAAATGACCAAAAAAAGATTTACTATACCAAAAATCAAGAACATAGGTTTTGATTTCATCCAAATCGAATATATGGTTTGAAAATTACGCACACCAGAAGTTTGTAGCTTTAGGAGATTCTTCAAATCGGTTTTCTGCACCAATTTTGATACACAACTTGAACCCTTTTGGAACTCAAAAACAGATTTTATATGCGTCGAATGTGACCTGAAACCTTTGGTTTGAAACAATTCCGCCAAACGGTTAGGAAATAACGCCCTTTACAAGTTTGTAAAAGATTAAGTTTTCTAGAAAACCAGTTTACTACCAATTTTTCTGTAAAAATGTTCAAACTCATGAATGACCCCAAAAAAGATTTAGAGGGTATTAAAATAAATCTATGGGCTTTCATTTCACTTGAAAAGCTCAAACGGTTTGAAAGTTATGCCCATTTCAATTTTTGGGTAAATGCATAATTTAGAAAATGAGTGGTTTTCAAAGGTAAATTTGAAATCCATAGGAAAAACTCAAAAAAATCCTCCAAAAAGATTTTCTAAACCAAAAGCCAAGGTTTTAGAAACTGATTTCGCCTTAAAATTCCTCCTGGATCAAAAGTTAGCATTTTCAGGTCACTACATGAACTGATTTTGCCTCAAAATGAACCTAGGGGTCCAAAATAGGTTATACAAGTCCAGTGACCACGACATTTGACAAGCAACTATATTTTGGTAATTCAAAACTGTAGGAAAATGTTTAGTTCTAAAAATCATCCTACACAGAAAGTTATGCAGTGCCAAAGTTGACCCTTTTTCCTCAATTAGGTCATTACTAATGTACCTAAAATGAACAGTTTCAACTCTAACTGAAATGTTTCAACTTTGATAGCTAACACTCATCAATTTGGGTATGGTATGGTAATGAAACATCTACTCTAGCAAAAAATTAGAGATATTGGCCTCCACTTCCAATTTTGCCCTCACATGCTCGTCTAGTATAACAAATTTAAGAATTTTTTGGCTATACATTTAAACTATATCAATGTCTTCTCTACCACCAAATTACAAATTCAAATACACTAACAAATCAACATCTCATATTACTCAATGTCTCGGAAGACTCCAAATGATAGATCAACACAAACATTTCATAGTCAAAGTAATACCAATTATTTTCAAAAGTCACACAACATAATTAAAGCACCAAATACTTGGATTGCTCATATGCAAACTAATCATTTCCCCAAATCAAGACCTTGCTTAAGTTAAGAACAAGTTTGAGTCTACCTTACCATGAAAGGTGTTCTACTCATGACTTAAGTCATCAATCACAACTTCACTAATTCATGTTAACATACTTTTTAACAACCTTAATAAAAACTAACTTCTTGAAATCTCAAAATAACATAACCCTTCATGTTAAAATCTTTTCCTTGATTGAACTTAGCAACTTGACAATTTGATTAAACTATGATCTCCATTTATTTTTCCTCGATCATCCCAAGGAAATGTCTACTTGTTAACCACCGCGATTATACCATAACAAAGCATATTTGAAGTTAATTCCACCCATCAATTCCAACCTTTTGCATCACTTCTTCCTCTTCACCCCTTTTATCTGGTTTGACATCTACAACTCAAATTTCTTTGATCCAGTTTCTAGTCATCTCAAAAAAAAGATCACCTCTATACAGTCGTTGTTGTTGTTACAGAGACGATTAACATTGCATTCAATAATGGTTCTTCTACAACTTCATCCTCTACAATGAGTTCACTTATTGGAATCATAGTCTTTTCAAAACTCCATTCATTACTACTGGTTCATGTTCAACTACAATTGATCAAAAGACATCTCAACTCTCAAATCTTTAACTTCCTTGAAACATAAACTCCAACTACATTAAACTTTACTCTTAATCATCAATCCAAATCAAAAGGTTGATCCTTACTGATAAGTTAGATCAAGGTTGCCACTACCTTCTGGAATTCTGCTTTGAATCTCCAATACTATAAATCGAGTATAAACCTCTTACTTTCAAATACATTCTTCAGACATTCTCAATCTACACCACCCTCCATTGTAGTTGGATTTGTCACCCTCTTCTTAGTTGATATCATCTGGCTCAAGAACTCCACTCTTTCAAGATTTCAAACATTACTTAAATGCTTTTGACATAGTTGAATCATTCGTCACTCCAAATAACATCATCACATACTTAGTGTTCATTTTAAACTAAAAAAAATTGTTTTACAAACTCTCATTGATATGACGACATCCAAACCTTGTACTAAACTTAGGAAACATCTTGTCTCCATGTCATTAATCCATGATACTAACCATCCTAAGCAACGGATATTTGTCCTTGATGATTAACTGATCCAATTATTTTTAATTCACACCCAACTCTGACTCTTCTATTACTAGTAATATCATTCCTCTTCCTAACGATTTATTGGATTCTATCTTCTATTTATCTTAGGGGAGTTTCCAACTGACTTCTTCAACTTGACCGACAGTAATGTCAAATGATAATGAATTACATAACCTTGTTTCTCCTCTAGAATAACATCTTTAACAAATTTAGCTTCTAACTCCCAATGTAATTTTTTTGTACTTCCTCTAGAACCATTTTGGAAAAGACCTTAATCAACCCTATCTCTCATAAATCAATTTGACTTCCAACTTCAAGGAATAGCAAACACCAAGCTACTTTCTTAAAACCAAATGCATCGATTGAGCAGACACAATCTACTAATCTAGCATTAAAGTAGACAAAAACATAATTAGTACATTCTATCAGAATGCGATCGATAGATAACCAATCAATTCCTAGGGTTATATCCAAGTTCATCAAAACTAATAGATCAAGCTAAACCTTGATCTTACATCTACTTAACCTTTTTTTTTTTACCATCTATATTCTTATATCTTTCTCATTTTCCTATCTCATGAAAATGAACTCATATCGTTACAATTTGGAAAATAATAACAAACAATCTACGGGGACAATCTCACAAGAAGTTGATATTTTGAAGAAAATTCATTACAATGGAATTCTAAAGGCACCTCTCACAATTTTATTAAAAATTCTTTCTTCCAAACAACTTCATCTTGCTCAAACATAGATAGAATAAAAGGCATATGTTACCCATACAAGTGATCATTTCAAAATAAACAACATATAAAAACACTTTCCTGAAAACTATTTTCCATTGAAACCAACATTAAACACAATACATTCTAAATTTAGTCAAACAGTCCCATTATACATACCAAAAACATTATAATTCCTCATTCATGATCACTTCATAAAATCACCTAGCAAACAAGTCACACTCACAAGTATAGCAAACCTATTCCCCTCAAGTCCGTGTATAGGAACGAATTGCTCTGATACCATTATTGTAATATCCCAAATTTCTTTATTATTATTTATACCATAAATTCTCTTAAAAATAATTTAAATTACTATTATCTATAATCCAAATACCAAGATATAAAATTTTCATTATATTATACTCGATATTAAAGCATACATTATAACACTTCCAAAGTTCAAATTAAAATATCACAGAGTACACACAATTTCAGCTCGCCAGCGAACATCGTCGCTTGGCAAAACCCAGGTAGCTCACCCAATGATAACTATCGCCCAGCTAGACCCTGTAGATGGCAAAACCTGGGCGATAGTAGAACCGCTACTGCCAAAACCAATCAACATGCTGACATATAATTCTACATTCTTATGCATGATATCGTAATTCATCTATCTTTTTACACCATATTCACACAACTTCCATAATAATATAATAATCACATAACTTTACAACAATGCCTCTAAATTCAAATAACATTATTTTTACACAATTCTCTTATATACATATTGAACAATAGAATAACATCCTTTGAAACTTTCAGCCACAATCCAACATACTTCATTTCAAAGCATCCTGCCTTTCTGCATCATCACTATTATCTGCTCCCGTGCAAAGCACGATCATCACAGTCAGACAAAAAAACACAAAGAATGCAAGGGTAAACTTACATAATACGCAACATATCATTACATCAATCATAAAACATGAAGGTCGCACAATGTTTATATTTAGTACCATCAATACACATTCACTAATAGTAAATAACCAAGCAATCATTCTTATGTTTCACCTGAACATAAGCACTCACAACCAACCAATAAAACATTAATTAAATATCATAACTAATCAAATCAAACACACTTATATTCCCTTGAATACAAGTTTTTCACACAATAGCATGTTCAGATGCGACATATTCCGGAATATCTACATTGAGTTCAGACATCGAGGCAGCTTAAGGCCCCTTCCAATTAGTGACAGACGTCCAATCTGCCTGTGTTACCACCAATTTAAGTCTAAGCAATACTCATCTGACAACCACAAACTGATGTCTAGTGTCTACCTGACACCCTGTGACACACAGTTATTGTCTGAGTATATCCTTTAAGCACCCCCTTGCATATCTGGTAGTAGGACCACAATGTAAATCACAAAAATATCCCCTTGCATATATGATATTATGGATTACATTGACTACAACTATGTCCCTAACATTAATGTACCCCACCAAACATATCATCCAAGGCTAAGTTACCCAACTGTAACTTCCTACAACCAACAACATCAATAAATGTATCCTCATCATGCATTCCAATCATATGCATTACATCACAATTCCAAATAATACATTGTCATTCCAATAATTCAATTCCAGTCACAGAAAATCAATTCAACCGAAACTAAGTTATTCTACCATAACTGCCACATCCAAACTAGTCAATAATCATCTAGTTCTAGATCAAACATCATTCACATAATAATCATCAACCTCAACTATGAAATCTTAATATACGCTAACTTAATTAGTTCAAATCACAATCAAATACGCACTATATTGAATAACTCAAAACACAATTAAAATAAATGTTATCTTAAATAGCTCAAAATATAGTCAAAATACTCGTTATATCAAATAACTCAAATCTCTCAACTACCAAATCACTTGTCCATTAACAAAAATCAACAAAAGAGCTTCTCTTACCTATTTCTCCGTCCAAAAGCTGATTAAAACATAAGTAGAAGAATCAACCGAAGAAATTACACAGGAACCTGATAAGAATCCCAAATTAAACAGGAAGCTTAGAAATCAAGATCTTCAATGAAATTTCATCTTGAACGAAATGAAAGGATCTAAAACGATCAGAAAAGGTTTAGAAAATTACGATCAGACATACCTATATTGATCACCTCTCAGAATCAGGAGCAATGGAAGACACCGCGTCGAATTCTGTCAACGTTTCGACCGCCATGCAAGAGACGAAAAATTGTGAGGAGGGAGAGAAAACGGACAATAGCACGAGAAGATAAATAAGAAAATTAAAAGAAAAGAGAATTTATATAGCATTGGGTTGTATTTAGTAAATTTAGTTTTCTAAATGCAACCTCTCCCTTTTGATAACGGAAACTCCGAGAACTTCCCGAAACTCAATTAAAACCTTCTGAAATAAAAGAATAATAATTATTCTCATCTCTCAATTCTTTTACCATCAACTGAACCGCATAGTCTCAACAAACTAATAAATGCATCAATCTCAAATAAATTAATAATCTAAGTTAAAACTTAAATTTAATTCCTTTCACTATTTATTTTTCGAATTTATAATGTATTAAATAAACAGGTCCTTACATATACCATACATCTTTTTCAATATCTAAATTTTTAAAATGATTTTATTAAAAATATTTTTTGACATTAAAATTTTTTATTTAAAATATCATTTTTCTCACATTAAGGATTTTTACACACTTGTTTTGTATATTTTTCCTACTCATTTAAATTTATTTTTCACATTAAATTTTTTTACTTATATTTTGTGCATTGAAATAAATTTTGAAATATTATATTTGAACATTTAACTTTTTTTATTTTTTAAATCCTCAGTGAAATTATGTTGCATTATTTTGTTTTTTACCAGATTTTTTTATAAATGCTGCCGTTCTTTATACTTTTACAACATGATTTTGAATTATTTTTTTGCATTAAATTTTTTTTATAACATACATTTTTTTCAATATCTAAACTTTTAAAATTATTTTATTAACATTATCTTTTCACATTACAATTTTTAATTTAAAACATCATTTTTCTCAGATTAAAGAGTTTTACACACTTTCTTTTTATTTTTTTCTATTCATTTAAATTTACTTTTCACATTCAATTTTTTTACTTATATTTTGTGCATTGGAATAAATTTTGAAACATTATTTTTGAATTATTTTTTGCATTGGAAATTTTTAAGTTATTTTCAAAAATTATTTTTTAACATTTAACTTTTTCATTTTCAAATCTTTACTTTATTTTAACTTATTTTGCCAGATTATTTTTTTACAAGTGCTTTTTTTTTATAAATCTTACCTTTTTTTATCTTTGTCATGGTTTTTTTTTTCATTGAAAATTTTTGTGCCTTACATTTTTTTCATTATATAAAATTTTAAAATTATTTTATTAACATTATTTTTTAAATTTTAATTTAAAACATTACTTTTTTTCATTTAAAAGCTTTATTTTTATATTTTTACTACTCATTTATTTTTCACATCAAATTATTTTTACTTATATTTTATTCATTTAAACTTATTTTGAAACATCATCTACGAACAATTTATTTTTATTTTTTAAATCCTTACTTTTATATTAAATTATTTTATAATATTATTTTTTTACCATTTTTTTATTAACATTACCCATTTTTATAGTTGTTAAAAAAGTTTTAAATTATTTTTTGCATTGAAAATTTTTTATACCTTGTATTTGATTCAATGTCTAAGCTTCTAAAATTATTTCTTTAACATTATTTTTTCGCATTACAGTTTTTAAAACGTCACTTTTTTTTCACATGGAGGATTTTTAAACATTAATTTTATATTTTTACGACACAATTAAAATTATTTTTTACATTAATTTTTTTTACTCATATTTTGTTCATTAAAAATTATTTTGAAACATAAATTTTTTGAATATTAAACTTCTTATTTTTTAAGTCCTTACTTTTTTTACATACTTATTTTGCAATATGATTTTTTAAGAGTTCTTTTTTAATAAACATTACCCTTTTTTCCTACTTTTTACACATGATTTTGAATTTTTTTTTGCATTAGAAAATTTTTATACCTTACATTTTTTTTCATTATCTAACTTTAAAATTATTCTATTAACATTATTTTTTGACATTACAATTGTTAATTTAAAACATCATTTTTTCACATTAAAGATTTACAACAACTTCATTTTTATATTTTTACTACTCATTTAAATTTCTTTTTTACATTAAATGTTTTACTTATATTTTGTCCATTTAAAGAAAATTTGAAACATCATTTTTGAACATTTAACTGTTTGATTTTTTAAATCTTCACTTTTTTATGAACTTATTTTGCGGTATTATTTTTTTAGGAGTTTTTTTTTTTATAAACCTTACCCTTTTTTATGTTTTTTCAACATGGTTTTAAATTAATTTTTGCGCTTATATTTTTTTAATTATCTAAACTTTTAAAATGATCTCTTTAATATTTTTTTTCACATTACTGTTTTAACATTCAAGCATCACTTTTTTCATATTGAAGATTTTTAAACCTTTATTTTTATATTTTTATTACTCATTTAAATATAAATTTCACATTAAATTCTTTCTAGTTATACATTTTTAGTTAAACTTATTTTGAAACATCATTTTTGAACATTTAACTATTTCATTTTTAAATCTTTATTTTTTTTAAGTTATTTTGCAATATTATTTTTTTTACAAGCTTTTTTTATAAATCTTACCCTTTTTATCATTTTTCAACATGGTGTTAAATTGTTTTTTTTCTGCATTGAAAATTTTTATACCTGACATTATTTTATTATCTAAAATTTTAAAATTATTTTGTAAACATTATTTTTTCAAAGCATAATATTTAATTTAAAACACCACTTTTTTCATTTTAAAGCTTTATTTTTATATTTTTACTACTTATTGAAATTTATTTTTCATATTAAACTCATGTCACTTATATTTTATTCATTTAAACTTATTTTGAAACATCATTTACGAATAATTAACTTTTTTATTTTTTAAATTCTTACTTTTTATATTAACTTATTTGTAATATTATTTTTTTACCATTTTTTATAAACATTACCCAATTTTATACTTTTTAAAAAATTTTAAATTATTTTTTCGCATTGAAAATTTTTATAACTTACATATTATTCATTGTCTAAACTTTTAAAATTATTTTTTTAATATTATTTTTTTTTTGCATTACAGCTTTTAATACATCACTTTATTTCCACATGAGGATTATTAAACATTAATTTTATGTTTTTACTATACATTTAAAATTATTTTTAACATTAATTTTTTTACTCATATTTTGTTCATTCAAAATTATTTTGAAACAGAAATGTTTTTAACATTTAACTTTTTTTCTTTTTAAATTATTACTTTTTTGTATACTTATTTTGCAATATTATTTTTTAAGAGATTTTTTTAATAAACATTATCCAAGATTTTTAAATTACAATTTTTTAAGATCTTTTTTAATAAAATTTTTTCTCTTTAACTTTATTTTTTTACATTACAATTTTTAATATCAAACATCACTTTTTTCATATTGAGGATTTTTAAACCTTCATTTTTATAATTTTACTACTCATTTAAACTTATTTTACACATTAAATTCTTTTTATTTATATTTTTTATTTAAAGTTATTTTGAAACATCATTTTCGAACATTTAAATTTTTCATTTTAAATCTTTACTTTTTTTAACTTATTTTACAATATTATTTTTTACAAGATTTTTTTATAAATCTTACCCTTTTTATCCTTTTTCAACATGGTTTTAAATTATTGTTTTTTTGCATTGAAAATTTTTATACCTTATATTTTTTTTCATTATCTAAAATTTTAAAATTATTTCATTAACATTATTTTTTCAAATTACAATTTTTAATTGAAAATGTCATTTTCTTTTGACACTAAAGATTTTTAAAAGCTTTATTTTTATATTTTTACTACTTATTTAAATTTACTTTTCACATTAAATTGATTTTACATATAGTTTATTCATTTAAACTATTGAAACATCATTCTCGAACATTTAACTTTTTTATTTTTTAAATCCTTTCTTTTTTTATGAACTGATTTTGTAATATTAGTTATTTACATGTTTTTTAATCAACCTTACTCTTTTTTATACTTTTAAAACATGGTTTTGAATTGGTTTGTTGCATTGAAAATCTTTATACTTTACCGTTTTTCATCATCTAAACTTCTAAAAGTATTTCCTTAATATTATTTTTTCCCATTACAGTTTTTCAATTCAAACATCACCTTTTTTATAGAAGATTTTTCAACCTTCATTTGTATATTTTTTCCTACTCATTTAAATTTATTTTTTACACTAAAGTCTTTTTACTTATATTTTGTTCTTTTAAAACTATTTTGAAATATCATTTTGAACATTTAGTTTTTTTATTTTTTAAATCATTACTTTTTTTAACGTATTTGGCAATGAACTTATTATTAATGTATATTCCATTTGTCATTGTTTATGACTGAGTAGTTTTTGTTGGTTTTTACGTAGTTTTGAATGTGTTTTTTATTATCGTGTTGTGCATTATGTGTTGACCGAGAGTGTAGTGTGTGGTTAGGTTGAGAACGTCAAGTAGGCGATTAGTGACCCAGGTATGTAGCTAGTGCCTCGTCAAGTAGAAAGGGGGGAATAAAGAATATGTTGTTTGCACAATTGGCATCGACTTGTGCGTCGAGGTCCTTAGTTGTTGTGGTACTGCGTTTAAAATACTTACAAAAAGAGTAATAGTAGAAAAATTGTAACAGTAATGAGTGTAGCACTTGTTTGGTTCTATTGATTATGTTTAGATACAAGTATGTCTCATTAAAACCTCCTCTGGCAAAACCCATATTCTTACATCACCTGTTTACATATTTAACTATAGTATGCCTTTAGATGGGTAGCGTTCCAAGTTCTCGGGAGGGGTTCTCCGTGCAATGTCTGTAGTTGGTATGCTTTGTTGTAGAGGTCTCAGTGACTTTGAATGCACCTTCCTATGTGGGGTTGAGCTCGCCCATCCGTGGATCTTTACGGGCATCTCCTCTCCATCTCCAAACTAGATCACCTTATTGGAAAACATGTTCGTCTAAGGGATGGTTTGCCAAGCTATACTAGGATAGTAGCTTCTACTCTCTAGGTTAGTTGAAAAGGCATTTCTCCTATTTTTCTTTGCGGGCGCAGTGGTATCCCCAAAGGACACTAGGTGGCTTGTTGGCCCAAGACTTGTGATGTTGTCCCAACCGAGCTTTGAGTTCATCAAGGATTACCTTGTTGGCGACCTCGACTTAGCCGTTTGTTTCGGGGTGTTCCATCGAGGATACCAAGTGGTTGATGCCAAGGTTCTTCTAGAACTTTTCAAAGGAGGATGTCATAAATTGTTTGTCGTTATCTGTTACAATTGAGTGGGGGAGATCGAAATGACAGACTATCAATTGTCATGTGAACTTTTGAACTTGTTGGGTTGTGATATTGGCAACTGAAGTTGCTTCGATCCATTTGGTGAAGTAATTTATTGCAACTATAAGAAATTTAACTTGTCTACCTAAGGGGGGAAATGGGCCAAAGTGTCAAGATGGTGTGCAACTACTCGGGGAATGATTAGCTCTACTGCCATGTTCTTGACATTTGATGCATTTTCTTGTGTATGTTATACAATCATGCTGCTTAGTGTGTCAATAGTAACCAACTCAGGTTACTCGTTGCATCACACTCCGAGCTCTCGAATTTGATCCACATATACCTAGGTGGATATCGTTCAATACATAGTTTGCTTGATCTCTGTTGAAACATTTGAGTAGTGGTCGAGAAAGGCTTCTTCGGTACAGGTTGTCGCCTATCATGACAAAGGATGCTGCTCGGTGCATTAAGCTACAAAAACCTTTTGGCACCTAATCCATGCACTTGGTAGTAAGATAAAAATAATTTAAATCTATCACATCATGTTTTTCTCAATTTATCATCTAATCAATTTCATTTGAAATATAAACTGATGCAATTCAACTTAAAGTGGTATGAAATAAGTTGTTTTTTATTTTAATTATACTTTTATTTTGTTTGTAAAATATATTAATAAATAATAAGATATATTATAAAAACTAAAAAATATAAAATTATGTTTTCATTTATAAGTTATACAACTAATAATTGATGCAATCTCACCTAGCATGCATCATGGCTAGGAGGACTCAAGGAAGGCATGGCATGGACAAAAGCTCATTGAAGATTCGAAGCCATAGTCTTCGTTATTTTTAGCTTGTAAATATTTTATTTTAATTAGATAAATAGGAAAGTATTTTTAATTCCCTTAAGGCCATGTATTTCCGGCCATCTTCTTAGTTTATAAGTATAGGTGTCTTTAGTTAAAAAGGAGGAGTAAGCTTATAATGGGTGCATAAGTTAAGACATGATTTTGGGCTAGCCAATTCACATTAAGATATGCTAATTGCACCCATAGGGGGTGAACTTAGGTGCCTCACTTAAGGCCTAAGACTTGGGTTAATTAGTTTTAATCCTAATTAAGCCCAAGTCCCACATTGCCTAGAAAAGTGTGCCCAAGCTCTCCCATTGGGCTATATATACTCATTCCCCCTCATTGTAAAATTTCACCTTTGAAGTTGAATGAAAATAGTCTCTTTGTGAGCACATTCTTAGTAAAAGGTCTTGAGGAACCTCTTCCTAGTTGGTTTTTATCAAGGGTTCCTTCCCTTGTGGCAAACCTAAACACTTTGGCTTATCTCTCTTTGAGAGTGGCACCCCACCTCCATTTTCTTTCCCCTCCATCATCCATTTCATGGTGCTTGGAACCTCAAGGAAAAAGATCAAGGGAGGCATGCATCAATAATACTATAGCTTTTCAAATATATTATCAAAAGATCACCACATTACTAATGGTTTTACATTCATTTACTCAAATGGTTACTAAGTGATATTTTTATACAAACTTATTTTGCAATATTATTTTTTTAGTAGCTTTTTTATAAACCTTACCCTTTTTTATATTTTTTCAACATGGTTTTGAATTATTTTTTGCATTGAAAATTTTTATACCTTATATTTTTTTAATTATCAAAACTTTTAAAATTATTTCTTTAATATCATTTTTTCACATTAGAGTTTTTCATTCAAGCATCACTTTCTTCATGTTGAAGATTTTTAAACCTTCATTTTTATATTTTTAGTACTCATTTAAATATAAATTTTAACATTAAATTCTTTTTACTTATACATTTTTCATTTAAACTTATTTGAAACATCATTTTTTAGCATTTAACTTTTTCATTTTAAATCTTTATTTTTTAAACTTATTTTGCAATATTATTTTCTTACAAGCTTTTTATAAATGTTACCCTTTTTTCATTTTTCAACATGATTTAAATTTATTTTTTTTGCATTGAAAATTTGTATACCTTACATTTTTTTTTTATTATCTAAAATTTTAAAATTATTTCTTTAACATTATTTTTCCAAATTATAATATTTAATTTAAAATATCACTTTTTTCATTTAAAAGGTTTATTTTTACTGCTTATTTAAATTTATTTTTCACATTAAGTTTTTTTACTTATATTTTATTCATTTAAAATTATTTTGAAACATCATTTATGAACAATTAACTTTTTTATTTTTTAAATTCTTAATTTTTAAATTAACTTATTTTGTAATATTATTTTTTACCTTTTTTTATAAACATTACCCACTTTTATATTTTTTTAAAAAAAATTTTATTTTTTTGCATTGTGGAAAATTTTTATACCTTACATTTTTTCATTATCTTAAATTATTTCATTAACATTATTTTTTTATGTTAAAATTTTTAATTTAAAACATAATTTTTTTCACATTAAAGATTTATAAAACCTTCATTTTCATGCTTTTATTACTCATTTAAATTTATTTTTTATATTAATTTTTTAATTATATTTTATCCATTTAAAAAAATTTTGAAACATCATTTTGAATATTTAACTGTTTGATTTTTTAAATCTTTGCTTTTTTATGAACTTATTTTGCAATATTGTTTTTTTAGAAGCGTTTTTATAAAACTTATCCTTTTTTATATTTTTTCAACATGGTTTTGAATTATTTTTTGCATTGAAAATTTTTTATACCTTATTTTTTTTCATTATCTAAACTTTTAAAATTATTTATTTAATAGTATTTTTTTACATTGTAGTTTTTAATTTCAAACATCACTTTTTTCTTATATTTAGGATTTTTAAACCTTAATTTTTATAATTTTACTACTCATTTAAATTTATTTTTCACATGAATTTTTTTTACTTATGCTTTTCTCATTTAAACTTATTTTGAAAGATCATTCTTGAACTTTTAAATTTTTTATTTTTTAAATCCTTTCTTTTTTTGTGAACTTATTTTGTAATATTAGTTATTTACAAGTTTTTTTATAAACCTTACTCTTTTTTATACTTTTTAAAACATGTTTTGAATTGTTTTGTTGCATTGAAAATTTTTTATAGCTTACAGTTTTTCATTATCTAAACTTCTAAAATGATTTCCTTAATATTATTTTTTCACATAGAAGATTTTTCAACCTTCATTTTTATATTTTTTCTACTCATTTAAATTTATTTTTTACATTAAATTCTTTTTACTTATATTTTGTTCTTTTCAAATTATTTTGAAATATCATTTTTAAATATTTAGCTTTTTTATTTTTCAAATAATTACTTTTTTTAATGAATTTTGTAATAAACTTATGATTAATGATTCTATTTAACAAACTAGTAGGATTAGTGATGTACCAACCAATCAACATACTATAACTAATAATAATATAACTTTTCAAATGTATTATTAAAAAACAAAATAACTTATTTCATAGTCATCCTATGCCCTTTCAATGCCAATACTAAAAATCAAAGTCATTCTTTTACAGTCAAATTGCAATGATTCTAGTTAACAAACTAATAGGATTAGTGATGTACCAACCAATCAACATACCTCAGAGTTGAGTTTAAAGCTTTTACTAATTTTTTTTTTCACATTCTCATCAATTTTTTTTATAATATAAAAAATAATTTATTAAATTCTTCATTTATATAACGTTTAAAGTATTAAAAGGTAAAGTGAACAAAAGTATAAAAAGTTATGATTGAATGTAGAACATTTTAGATTGAAAGTGCATACTAATTAAACTCTTGCTAGAATGCTAGTGATGTGTTTTTTCCTTCTTTATTATGTCAGTGACACATAAAAAAATAAATCCACCATATAGTGAATTATCTCTTAATCTAGTTTTGTAATTTAAATTTTAATAGAAGTATTCGTTATTATGACTTTAAATTAAAATATTAATTACTCCATTATCTTATTATTTTCTTAAATTAATTAGTTCTATTTTATAATTCTTTAAATAATGATCTTACAATAATTTTTATATCCAATTTTATCTTATAATTGTTTTAGATAGTTTTAATATTAGGAGCGAAATAGAAACAAAATAAAAAGGATTGAAAGGTGAGAAGTGTTCAAAATCCAAATGTTTTGTTCATATTAATTGGTAAACAGAGGAAGGAAGTGATGTTGAGGTTGGTGGTGCGATGGAATTGAAGGGCAATGGCTTCTCTGCCTCTACTGTTTTTACGCGCCAACATTTCCACACACTAAACTCTAGGCCTCGATGTCAGAACTTCAAGCTTTTCTCGCATCCTCTCACCGACAATGTCGACAGCTACCTCCACTGTTCCATGCCGCACAAGTCACCGCTCTGAGTTGTGTCTTTCTCCAGCTACTCCACACCGCCAGCCATTCCTGCACCGCTTTCTACCTCAAGACATGGTTCCAATCATGCTTTCATTGTTCACGTCTAAAATTAGATTAGAGGTTGTTCATAGTGGTTGTTGCTTTCTGACGTATGGTTTTCTTCTGTAGGAAGACTTTTGTGTCAATACCCTGGGGAGATGATGTGAAGTGTTCCAAAGCTGCTTGTAATAAGGTCACTTCTTATGTTTTTCTTGTACACTTGTATTTGTTTGTTGGTCAATGTATTGTTAGAAGTTGTTCATTTAACTGAGGAATACTGGAATAGTGTGGAATGTGAAGACCAATTCATCTAGTTTTGTCCATTAACTTAATCTTAGGCTAATGACTTATGGTTAGAAACTTATTTCATTTTACCTTCTAACTTTATCGTTAAGTACTTATGTAGAACTTTATCAAAACAATATCATCAAAATGTATTCTAACTGCAATAGTGTAAGGGCATGTTTAGATGGGATTCTCTAGAAGCATTCTATGAGAATAAAATAAGAAGAAAAAATGAAATTAGCTTCTCCATAAACAGAAATTAACTCATACGCAAGTTAATATCTAAGTGTCTCATATCTTTTAGAAAAGTGATACGAGAGAGCTTCTAAATATTAGCTTATCTATAAGTTAATTTTAGCTTATGGAGGAGATGTTAATTTCATTTTTTTATTCTTATTTTATTTTCTTATAAGTGTTTCATAGAAACTCATCCAAATCTGTCCCAAGTCGCAATTTCTCTTATTTGACTTTATGATTGACTTGCATATCAGATTTCTTATCTCATTGAAGAGTATAGTAGTGGCCGAACCTCAAATCCTAATGTTCTTTGCAATACAAGAATTAAGTTTGGTATGCATCCGGTCACATGCAATGAATCTAATCTGACCTTGTGGTAGTTTGCTTACTTTACTTTCTTTCTGGTTCATTAATAAAATATTTTTTGTCAAGTGCATTCTTGGATGCGATTGGTGACATGGGTTTTCACTATGTTGCCTCTAGGCATTATGCAAATGTTATCGACTCATGTGATGATCGAATGGATGAGCCTTCTTTTCTGGAACTGTCATTAGACATGGTACTCATGAGTTATAAATTTATGGTTATAAGATCTTGTTTATGTTTGTGTTTATTTATGTGTGATATTTCTGTACTTTCTGTGCTATCTGTTTATTGATTAGCTTATACAAATTGTTTATTGTAGTATTAAGGTTTGCATATTTCTTTGCTTGCCTGTTATTACTTAGGAAAATAATTTTTGCATGCTGTTAGATCCTAATATGATTTTGAAATTTCAGGTAAAGGATCAAACCTACTTTCTTTCACACCTCTCACAATCCCAACTGAAGCGACTTCTTGCTCCACTTGGTTGTATTCCCAAGGTTTGTTGCAAATCTCTACCCTTTTCAATGCTTAAATTACATTTAAGTTTGTCTGAGTCAATCATATGATATTTGTTAAGATTATATATTATTTCCTTGTTTATGGTTAGATAGTAATTGGAGATTTACTCCTTATTAC